>CM060913.1:1005645433-1008045433 GCA_030737875.1 Allium sativum
CGCTTTGATTCAAAAGTTGCTGATTCAATAGCTACGGATAAGTAAAAGCTTGCTACAGAAAGCAGTCGTCAAGCCAGATGCGGATGAAATTCGAACTGCTGCGCTTACGCTTTTTCCTTTGCGAATATACCTCCTTTGCTAAAGCAGCTAAGCGAAATCGATGCCAATTCGGCTATTTACTGATCGCCTTTTGCCTGTAATGAGGAAGCTAGCTGTGAGCTGATAGCTATTCTTCGATCTCGAAAGAGTGAAAATTCCCTATTCGCTTACCTTGAACTTTCTTCTTTCAATTTAAAGCCACAAGCCGGAAACTCAATGAAATGGGTATGAGCTTTCCCCTTGCTGCTTTCCCTGCTTTCGGACACAGATAGATAGCTTACATCTATTCACGAATCAGGAAAGCAGGTGCTTGCGACCTGGAACTGAGTCCTGCTAACCGCTTCTTGCTAACAAAGGTAGTTTACTTGCTTACTTGTTAAGGCCTTACATTGCACTCCCGAATGTGCATCTGACAAGCATTCGATACATGCTCCTCTTTCAACATTAATTACCTATGGCATTCTGGCCTAATCTCGTAATACATGGCTATGTCCCTGAGACTAATGCGATCAGTTCCTAAGGTTTTTTCTGAATAAAATACGCCTGACTTCTCTGTTAATTCAATATCTGTCTGTCCTGCGAAATCAACAGGAAAGAACTTCATTTGGCAGTTGCTTTCGCAGCTCCGGTAAAGGCGCAAAGAGCTTCTGTAAGCAGGAAAGAGAGCATCAGATTCTGGGCATTCACGTGGATGAGATGGAAATGGTAGTTTGATAGAAAGCAGGCGTAATGATTCTACTAGCACTTTTCATGAGACCAGCGTATTATTTACATGTAGCAGCGCCAATTAATATACTCTGCACTTGCTTTGCCAGTTGATTGTTCTAGTTAGCAGTTCATAGCTCTGATCGATCTGGACTTGCATCTCCTAGTTCTCTGTTCCTAGTGATTGGCAGGCCTCTCCGCTTGAGAATAAGTCTCCCTTTATGTTCATCAGTAGGAGTATCGGGCTTAGTGGATCAGTTCCGACTCACTTTCTTTATAGAAAGAGGCGCCAGTATATTAATTGGGCAGAGGTTTCATAATTCATGCTTAGATCCAACGCAACGCAAAGTGGTATAAAGTGGACATCCTACCTCAACAGATCCCCTACGGAGGTTTGAGGGGGGCATTCTACCCACAGTAAAGACTCATTAAAACAGAACCTTTTCATCAAAGAGTGACATGGCTCCTCTCTCTCCTTCGGAGCCTCCTCATTACTTCCGTGACAACCGAATTAATATACTCTTCTTTTCTTCTCTTCTTAGAAGTCAAGTCACTAAACTACTTACATGGTACGACCCGTTTAGGCTCTTAGAAAAAAGGCAGTCCCTTTCGGCCAGGAGATCCCGCTTCTCGACACTTCGTACGAACTGCTTGTTATCTCTCAATATAAAATAGCTAACACTTTCGCCTTTCCTCCTGCTCACTTCGCTCGCCTCGATCCCCGATTGATGAATTTAGCGTTCCGTAAAGCTGGTTCAATTCTTTAGTTTGCAAGCCGATCCTGTACCCCGACACGAATAGCTCTTAACATCTGAGCGAAACACAGATTATTGGCTTGTGTTCCAAAACAAGTGACTGAGCTCGTTGCCTTGCTGGTCGGTAGCACGAATGGTAGGAGGCGATCGTTGCGCCTGCGCTAAATGCATACGGGCCACTATATCATAGGTCTTTCACTCTCCTGAATCGAAACAGAAGGAGAAATCACTGTCCAAATGGAGGGACAGGGGATCGGAGAGCTCCGGACATCTTTTTCCGAAGAACTCCTCACATGGCCGATATTAAATAGAAGGTCTAGGACTAAAATATCTACTTGAATTCAACTTTAGAGAAGTGCGGAGCGTCCTTATGCGCTAGGACGCTCATCCGTTACTTCAAGTGCTTTCCCTTGGGCCAGGAGAGCTGCAATGAGGGTGTTGACAAAACGGAATTGGTTCGCCATGTATACAGAATGAGAGAAGTGCTTAGAGGTGCGTTAGCATTCACTACCATTGTTCACTTCGTTTTGTAAGAAAAATTCTGATGTCGTTGTAACTAGGACTTCGATAAAACCTTATGGAGTGCTTAAAGTGGTTTAAATGCACTTATTTTCATCGTGGTCATATCTCCCGTGTCAATTCTTGTTATGTTGCTATACGCCCTACAACCAGTAGCTGTTGTTTAGCTTTAATATTATTACTAACCGGAGGGGAGTTAGACTCTAGACTCTTTGGGGTTCTCTCTATCCCTAGGTAGGACAGAGAGTCACTACCGGAACCCACTTTATCCGGCAGGCTATACGCTCAGGTGCGCCTAAAGTCTTATGACCGGGACCCAATAGAGCTCACTACCCGCCATTACCCCTATCCATTCCTACCCTATTCTCCATCCTTTTGGCCTGGAAAGCGATTTCTCTGCCCAGAGATAAACCACTCCCCTGGCCTCCAGGTCTCGACTATTCAAAATGTTCTCCACTGAAGTATTCAATAGGTTTCCGGTATTGGCTCTCCCGGCCAAGGTGCATAGCCCCTGTTGTTATTTACTTTGTTCCGAGTGTTGGTACCAGACCATTAGGATACTAGAACAGTACCGCGAATCTCATCTTCCTAGCAGCATCGGTTTCACGATTCAGCCACGTTTGATCGCAGATTTGGCACTTCATTTCTTTAGGCTTATTGGTGTTCAGGATTTATATGCCCAGGTGCGTAGCGAATCGACGGCTCAGCGAAGAAATTTCTCTCCTTCTCTTGCACTAGGCGAAATATCATTGAACCTAGGAATCAGGTATTGTAGATTTTACCTTCCATTGGCCTATTTCTTCTGCCCACCTGACTCAATCAGTTAAGTCATCACCTATCCGACCGACCTGGAATGAAATCTGATCTGGAAAAAACAAGGAGTGATCGCTTCGAAAGGTGTATCGACAACTGAGCATCATATAACTATAGGAGAGAATCCTTCCTTAACTCACAATAGTTCACCGACTTGACAGCTGCAAGTTGGGTTAATTCAACCACATAGAGTTACTTAGCTAGATATGACCCCGCTCGTCCCCTATTTCTTTGTTCGGGCCAAGAGAGGTAGGCCTTAGCTACTTGCAATTTGTATTAGTATTACTTACTAGAATTAAGAAAGAAGATCTTTTGTTCTTGATAAGTATAAACGAAATAGATTATTTCTTAATTATAGGATGCCCAGGATTATTCCGAAACTCGTACTAAATCAGACTAGTCTAGGAATATTATATTGCTTGTCCCTAATAGGAGCCCCAGATATTCACTGTGGGAGACCTGTTTTAAGTTCATTCGGGCTCCGGATCGGGAAGCAGAATCCAATGAATATTTGGGTTCGGGCCAATTAATATACTGGATATGGATTGGGAATAACCAGATCGGGAAGAGTCCAGTACTTAATCAGACTTTCTTTATAGGGGTTCGGGATCGGAAGAGAAAGGGCTCCTCCGGATCGAACCGTGATGATTTATTATACTTATTGATTTTATGGAAGCAACATTGATCACTCTATTCTAATACTAGTAGAAATGAATATTCAAGAAAATGAGTGTCAATTCGTTCCAAATATCGAGTAATAAGGCATGCCTTGAGAGCTTCCCCGGTTACTGAGTCTGTGATTTCATTGTAAGTATTTGCTTCCATCTCGAAATGCTCTTTCATGATTGTATGTACACAAGTTCTCGCGCATAAGCATAGCCATATGAAAAGCTTCAGAGGTGGCCTCTATAGGAGCATATTCCCACTCTTTTCTGTGTTCATTCAATGCTTTGCTTGTGGATTGGAAATGCGGTAAGGTCCAGCCCCTGACTCTTAGATAGATATCAGCATAGCTTCGTAATGAAACTTCTCGCACATCTGCTCTGAAAGCGAGAGCTTGAGATGCATTCATTCTGAAAGTAATCTTTCTGAATCAAGATATAGAATATGGGCAACCTTCTTCCCTAGCAAGAAGGGAGACAAAAAATTTGATTCATGTCTCTGCAGATGTATCTAGTGTGTCACGCTGAGAATTGATAAACGACTTTCTATCTCCGTTGAAGTGAAAGCTTACTTGATCGATGTATGGGATATAACTGAAAGGGAAGTGCCACAAGGCTGCTATGCACCTGCTACGCTTGTCCTAATCAAGCCAAGAATGCTCTGCGCGCTATACTTTTTCTTTTTACCCGATCCCGGCATAGCGCTTTGCTTTCGGTTCTTCGAGGGTGACCTTGTTCAAAAATGGTTTTGTGTGCCCTTTGCTATGGTGTCTCTTCTGTGTTAGCTAGTATAAGTCTTGGTGCTTTTGTTTTAGTAAGGCCAATAGGAGAGGTAGGGTCGTGCAATAAGAATAATCATTGAACTTTCTTCGGTCTCTTTCAGCGGCGGGGAGCTTTCTTTCTTAAAGAGGGTCTTCGTTGCGCTTTCCTCTGACAGCCTTACGAGGGCAGGGCGCCCTAGCTAGATTCAAGTTCTCTTCCCAGGTAAATACCCGGCCAAAGCGTAGAGGCTCTGCCTGATCTGATCCCCGGAGATGGAACAACTTCTGACCCGGCTTAACCACACATTTATTCAGTCTAATTGGAAGACTGCTATTGAATCAGCGCTTGAAATGGGGTCTTTTCACGACTCCACTGCTATTGATAACGCCAACCCAGCTAGCCTCTTGTTAGCTGCTTCTCCCGTCCAGGATTCTTGGATTAGGCTTTACCGGGCTTCTCTCTTTAAGGCAGGGCTAAGGCATTGGTTGACTTTCTTTCTATTCTTTAAGTTGGGAGCGAAGATATGTTCTTTCGGCGGTTCTGCTTTGCCTTTTGCTTCCCCAGTTTCCTTTCTTTTGTTAGGAATCGATCCAGTTGCTTCTCCGGTCTTGGTGGGTTAGGTTAGTACGGGGAATTATATTCTGTTTCAGAAAGAACTCTGAGTGAACAAGACAAAAGCCTATCTTTTCTCAAGCTTGATTCGAAATAGCTATCAGTTCAAGCAGGAGAGTCCGTCTTTCTTTGTGAAATGGCCGAATTAGTCACACTCGGATCAATCCCACATTCGGCTCAAGAGAAGCAAAGGAAAGATCAGAGTCGGCATTAGCCCCGTTTTTGGAGGAAGAAGGGTTGGCGTTCTATTGAATCCATTGGAGGAAGGACTACTAATATGTATTGGTGAGGTAGTTCTTATTAGTTTAGTTCGAATCGGTGCTGGTAGCTGTAAACTCTTCTTTCTCGATGGGAATCATAGTAATATATAAAAAAAAAGAAATGAAAGCAGTAGCCAAGTCAATGGACTTGCCTTTCTTGCTTGACTCAACTTCCTAAACCTCTTCCTGCTCATTGACTATTGGAAGAACTTTCAAATGGGACAGGTGATGAAGGAAGACCTTCTATCTTAGAAAAGAAAATGTACAGAATACAGATAAGGAAAGCAGTCTACTCATGCCCAGGCACAGCAAAATAAAAGGCCTAACTCTACTCTCAAAGTAGTGAAGTTCCCCAAGGGTTCGGTATCATAATAGAGTAGTATGCCGGAACTCTTTCTCTTAAGGTGCGGAGCGAACTGAACTAGATATTTATTTCTAGGAGCTACGATTTCTTTTGTTGAAGAAGAAGTTCTTCCTCTAAATAGATGGCGTGAATCTGTTCTTGGTGGAAGGGCATGGTTAAGCTTTTAGTAGGCATAGAGTAGAAGAAACTGATCGATCGAGATAACATTTCCACCAGATGCCAGAAAGAGGAAGCTTGAACCCAATTGCAAGAGTCCCCCAGGGCGAAATGTGAGTTCATCGCCGGATTCGGAGTAGTTCAAATCAAAGAGTTCCAGATATGCGGATTAAGCGACCGAAAAAATGAAATGCTCGTACACAAGCCAAGGGATGAACTTCATTCTGGTGTCATAGAATAAGGGAGTTATGTTTAGAGTGATATATCCGCAGATGCGTAGGATAGTCAAATCTTGATACTGGCGCCTTGCTTGGAAGTTCTTGTTCAAATATCCGTCTATTGGGTTGGGGTCGCCTCTCATCATTATGTTCGGGCTGCGAGATTCCCAGGCTTAGTTATTCTTAGACTATGACTATAGGATAGAATCTGTGCCCTCTTGGCCGAGTTTCTTCGCAGACTTATGTACCAGATCATCTTTCCTTCGCTCGCCCCCTTTCCAGATGTGGGATTTGTTAGTTCTTATATGTACCAGAATAAAGAGAGAGCGTAGAAGAAAAGCCTATTGAAAAAACGAATTTCGTTCCAGGATTCGCAGCAGTTGTTGCTTGCTTCCTGAGCCTATACCTGGTGAACTCCCTGGGGCCGAGAAGAAAGCTTAGAATTCGAGAAAAACATTTCCCCCTGGTGTTACTGGGGCACTCATAACTAAAGTACTGGCTCGCGAACTGCCAGAATTAGGTTTTCCCTAGTGGATTCACCAGTCTTGCGGACTCCCTTCAGCTTCTTTTTAAATAAGTTAGAAATAAGTTAATCACTATTTTTCTTTTTTTGAGCTATACGAAAGAACGTCATCACGATCCCGCGAATCTCTTGAAAACGGAAAGAAAGGGAAAGCCAATCGTACGTCCTGGTTTCCGTTCTTCCCACAGGTTATTCTATACAATTTATGAAAGAGAGGAGAAGCCCCACTCGGGGAGATGAGTAAAAGCTTTCTCTTATATACGATACCTACCAAAGAGATCGCATTCTGACAGGGAGCACACGAAGCAAAGGAAAGACTGGCCTACGTAGTATTAGATAGAGGTATTACCAGGCACACCTCTCCTAGTGTTCGTTCGCTACGCACCTTCAACCCTGAAGGGAATGAGCAGCTAGCTAACTCGAACTAACCATCATTTTGATCCGGCATGGTTCTCCGCAGAGAAGGATCAAAAGCAATGAAACCTACTTGATGAGTAAGAGATAACAGTATCCTCAATCTTCTTTTTTTTATTATATTAATTCGCGACATTTAAGCCTTCAAATGAATATTATTCTCCTAGTCCATTAATATACTTGGCCAAGAACCGGCGAATGAAGGCTCCGTGGTGGCATCGGAGCAGCCAATAAGCTAATCTGTAATGGCGCGTTTTGTAAGGTATAATAATTAAGTTATTTAATTATTTAAATAACGAATATATTAAATAAACGAAAGTTGAACGTATAAATTATAATAATAATTATAATCGAGCCCGTAACGACGCGACAGTTCGTTATTTGGCGAGTTGAACTTCAACTGGATGTACCAGATTCATTATAAGTCGGATTTCTATGAAACAAGAAACGTGTGGAGCTGATGGAGTATATCTTTCTAGTGGAAGAGAAAAATCGGGATTTCATCGTGTAGATAATAAGTTATGTCCAAATCAAATTCCAGAATAGTCGCTATAGAATCGTTTATCGACCGTATCGGTTTATTCGATATAACTAGAGATCGGGTTTGAATCTAGACAAGGTTCTTTTGGGAAATAGCGATAATTTAATTTTTAGAATTTTATTGAAATTTTTAATTAATTAAATAAGCAACTTTTTATTTGAAGTATTTCGCACCCTGTATTCAACATTTTGAAGTTTCAAAATATGAGTCCACCTACCGGTATTATTATATTTTTGGGAGTGGTGCAATACTGAACATGACTACATTTTTATTTCTGTCCATAGAAATACGTAACTATATGAATTTATAAAAATGGATTTAAAAAAAAAATCAATTATATATTTATATAGGTATAATTGTTCTCTCCCATTAAGTACTCTTTGCTGTGTGCCTATCCTATGGCAATGAGAAGGCCACGTTTCCTATTCTTTAAACACATGAATCGCCCTTGGAGTCCATGAAACCACGTCCTCAGTTTAAACACTATAAGTCCCGTAACCTAATTCTCTGCAGCGTTTGGTAGCAGCCACCACCGAATGTTTCAGCAACACAAAACGTGAAAAAAAACTGCAGCTTCATAAATTCAATAGCAAAGAAAATAAAATCCTATAAATTCTTATACAAATGTATTTGCAATCTCCATAACACTCTCTTCATTCTGATGTGCTTTGTATGTGGATCGACGTCTGATTTGGGAAAAGGTTTTCGTCACAGCGAGTGTCTACAGGAAGGAAGAAAAAGGGTTTTTTTTTCGTGGGAAACATTTAGTGCGGTAGGAGTGATAAGGGACGGGAATCAGAAGGGGAGGGCGTGATGTTCTCATGCAGGTCATACTTTGGGTTTCGAAATGGTCTTCTGGTTGTTTGTGCGTGAAGGCATAAGGAACAGTGGAGTGAGTGGGTATGAAGCCTAGAAGGGGAGCGTGGCTACTGTTCACGTGATGTGATGCATGGGAAGCGGGTCTGATGCTATGTGACAGGAAGGGGCCAGTCTGGTGGTGTAGGCAACGATGCGAGTGGGAAGAAAACAATGGAGTCTGGGTTTAGCACGGTGGAGATGAAAATATTTGTGTAAGTGGAGGAGCAGATTCGGTGGTTTAACTAGAGATACAAATGTCATGGTGAAGGGATTATATGCGTGCGGGTTTGGTACTGGGCTGATGGGCCGAATTAAATAAAGGGGTGAGGACCATGAAATTTAATTCTAAGTTTTCAATTTATTTAAAATAAATGTATATGAACTTCGAACTTGAATAACTCGTTCATATATTATCGGAATTCAGCGAAACAAGATCCGTTAGGATCGTATGGACGGGAGCAACAAAATGACACTGACTGGGAGTGAATCCGAGCTAGTTACGATTTATGGAAAAATAAATTTTCCGTCGCAAATCAAATAACGCAAACCGTTATTCAACGGTTAACGCGCAAATGTGAGTAAAACTCACCAACTCTGAACAGTTCTATTTTTACAACGTATTCTTAGAACTGTTAAAAATTATATGTTTGACTATGTGTTGATTGTTTGATTTAACTGCTAGTCAGTTAGTTAAATTTCGATATTGATTCTGTTTAACAGAATATATCATATGGAGCTGAAAGTGATGTTATCTATATTGTCTAACATCTGTGATGCAGGGAAACAGGTTGGAGGAATCCAACTAGATTCCTCAACAGTTATTTTTACAGTGATTTATGTATTGTGATATATAAATGTGATATATATATATATAATCTGATGTGATTACGTGTGGTTGGACGATATTCATCGTTGTTAGATGATGTGTTAAAAACCGTAAGAAATACTAGAGTGTGATAAAAGGATTAAACAAAGTGATTTGGTAAGGATTAAACTAAGTAAATTAGTCGAGATTTAACAAAGTGGATGTGTCGAGCAAACCGAATCAAATGGGTTAGTCAAAACCAAATCAAATGGGTTAGTCAAACCGAATTAAATGGATTAGTCAAAACCAAATCAAATGGGTTAGTCAAAACCAAATCAAATGGGTTAGTCAAACCGAATCAAATGGGTTAGTCAAACCGAATCAAATGGATTAGTCAAACCGAATCAAATGGATTAGTCAAACCGAATCAAATGGGTTAGTCAAACCGAATCAAATGGGCTAAGTTAGTCGAGTTAAACAAATGGGCTAAGTTGGTCGAGTTAAACAAATGGGATAAGTTAGTCGAGTTAATCAAAGTAATTGGTTAGGTTAACCAAAGCGAGTTAGTCGAGTTAAACAAAGTAATTGGTTAGGTTAACCAAAGTAAGTTAGTTAAGTTAAACTAAGCGATAAATCGATGTAAATTAGCTAAGTTAAACTAAGTGGATTTGTTCAGTTAATCAAGACGAGTTAACCAGTTAGGTTAAACCAGTAGAGTTAACTAGTTGAGTTAACCAGTTAGAGTTAACCAGTTAGGTTAAACCAGTTGAGTTGACCAGTTAGAGTTAACCAGTTAGAGTAATCTGTTAGAGTTAACCAGTTGGGTTAACCAGTTAGAGTTGACCAGTTAAAGTTGACCAGTCAGAGTGAATCAGTTAGAGTTATCCAAGTAGAGTTGTCGAGTATCACATATCCAAAGTAGAGTTATCGAATATAGGGTATTCGAGAGAATAGTAATCGAATATAGTTTATTCGAGTGGAGAAATCAAATGTTATTCATTTGAGAAGAGTTATCGAATATAGTTTATTCGAGTAGAGAAATCAAATGTTATTCATTTGAGAAGAGTTATCGAATATAGTTTATTCGAGTGGAGAAAATCAAATGTTATTCATTTGAGAAGAGTTATCGAATATTATTCATTCATAGAGTTAATCCGAAGGAGTTATTCGAAGTTAGTTAATCCAAAGGAGTTAGTCGAAGAGTTAATCGAATATAGTTATTCGAAAGAAGGTGTAAATCGAATATAGTTATTCGAGTAAAGTTAAAAGAGTTAATCGAATTTAGTTATTCGAAATGAGTTATTCGAATTTGATATTTGAATAGAGTTAAACACATTAGAGTGATTCGAATTACATATTCAAATAGAGTTAAACACGTAAGATTTAATTGAATATTAGTTATTCAATTAGAGTTAAATCGAATTTAGTTATTCGAAAGGAGTTAATCAATTTGAGTTAAGTTAATCGATTTGAATTAAGTTGAATCGAAATGGAGTTAATCGATTTGAATTAAGTTAATCGAGTTAGAGTAAATCGAATATTGGTTATTCGAAGGTAAGTTATTCAAATTAATTTTTCGAAGGAGTTAATCAAATGAGTCGATCCAAAGGAGTTAGTCGAATATTAGTTATTCGAATAGAGTTAAAGGAGTTATCGATTTTAGTTTGATCGAAAGGAGTTATCGATTAGTAAATCGAAAGGAGATTTTCGAATATAGCATATTCGAAGGAAAGAGATCGAATATTGTTTATTCGAAAGAGAGAGATTTCGAATATGAGTTATTCGAAGAGAGATAATCGAATATAGGTTATTCGAAGAAGAGTTAATCAAATAGAGATTACTCGAAAGAGAGTTATACGTCGAATTCGATTATAGCGAGTTCGGGAAAGTACTATTTACTTTCCAGGGTTTAAATCAAGATTTAGTTATTTGATTTAGAAATTAGGTGTCTGTTAAATTATTCGAGTTAGGAAATAAAGTTATAATTTAGGAGATATTGCAGAAGTAGGAATTATAACGTTATAGTTATAATCAACCGCTGTCATATAAGAAGTAGATTCGTAACCTGAATCCGAGAATGTGCGTAAACAGATGATTGGAAAAAGTGAGTGATGAGCTTCATCTATTTCACAGTAAAGGACGTTGTTCAATTAAGGTCTGAGAGGTAATTATACCCCAACTTGATTGAATTCAGAATTGACAAAGGAATAGTTGCGGTTCGATAGAAAAGGTTGATTTGAAATATAGTTAAGTAATAAACGATTAATGGATTAAGCGTAACGATGTTTTATACAACGTTCATTGGAAATCCGTAAAAGAGTTTTGGAAACGTTTGCCAAATATAGTCAGATATGTTTTCTAAACATAGAAAATGAAATGTTTTCATGATAAGAATTTAAGAAATAGAGTTAAGCCAATTCAGAAACTAACTGGAGAGGGTAAGTTGAACGGTTTTCTAAGTGACGACCTGATGTTGGTTTCGACCTTCCGGATTGATACTTAGAGAATTGTCCTCATACTAGTTATAGTTAGGGACTGATAGTTGCAAAATAATAGTGATGTGAAAATAAGCTATGGAAATGTTTTCCAATGATTATTAACATATATTTTCTAAATATATGAAATTAGGAAATATGAACATGTGATGATTGATCGATCGAATTTCCATTTGGAAATAAGATCATTGTTTGTACACCGACATGTTTTCATTTAATAGTTGAATCACAGACTATCAAAGTTTTTACCATTTTAACGTTGTTAATATGGAGAGACCGGTTGGATTATTATCCAAAGAACCACTGTGTATTGGCATAAGCGTTGCGAGCAATATATGCCAAAGATAAATTGAAGACGGAGTAAAGTGCAAGGGGTGTTGTATAAGTCTTAGATAACAGTGACTAAGATGGATATACTGAATAGTGCCTTCGGTTTGTCCAGTCCCAGGACAACGTATATGGAAGAAGGTCTGACAGAGTATATCCAATGGATCGCGTAAGTTGATCTGTTCAAACGTATTCACGTTTGGTGGTGGAGGAATTCGTTTCTCTTAGCTATATACCCATGTTTTTTTGGATAAGTCAATTTGTGATTTGGCGGGTATGACGATGTGGCATTCAAAGTGAATGGTGATCAGATGTTCTGAAGATAGACGTAGCTTCTAGCCTCACACCGGGAAGTAACAAAAGTTGGGCTAGGCAGCATGGCTAGTTGGGTCATCCCCAAGCAGGGTGTATTGTCACCGATCTAGGGAATATCCATATTTATACTTCTTTTTGATTCTGTATCTTCGGATGACGGTTTGATGGCCTATAACCGTGGTGGCAATATATTCGCGACACTCAAGCTAAATGAGTGAGCGGTCATGTGTGGCCGGGTTGCAAGACGTTCTTGTTGAACCCTGAGTGTATCACCTCTAGAGTACACTATTCAGAAGGTGCTCCCATACCTTGTCTGTTGGAATCCATTCTCCGATAAGCGCCCTGCGGTTTATGATTTTATACTATGTATGTAGAACGTGAGATGCAAGCGTTTCTGCTAGATTGATACATATTTGTACTTAGACATTATTATAATATCACAATGATATTGCTTGTCAAAGTTGTTCAGTTACTCATAAGAGAAAAATCCGTTCCGTATTCACGGCGTGGTCTTATGAGATATCCTATACCTGTTTTAAACTATTTTACTCATACTAGTCCCATGACTGACCCGGAGTTTACTTTGTTGTTTTCCCTAAAATCTTGGGTGCCTAAATTTGTACGGGCAGTCAAGTAGTCGGGATTTACAGATATGCTTGGAGAGCTTGGAGCAGGAGACTTCAAGATTCTATAGCTATAGTTATTTCCGCTGTGTTGTAAGTGTTGTACTCTGATAAGTGCTACTGTATATATATAACTGTTTACTTCAAAGCTATGTTATATATTATATGTTATTCGTTCCGCTATGAGATTCGTGTTACTCTGATGATTCTGATGTTCTTCTTCTTCTTCTATTCTATTAGTTCTATCTTTTCTTTCTCACCTTCTAAATTCTTTCACTAACGTTGCGGAATTTCCGACTCTCGAGGAGTCGGAAATTTTCAGCCGTTACAGTTGGTATCAGAGCTTAAGTTAAGTGATTACCTTGGCTCTGTGGCATAACTCGATAGAGATGGGATTAGTAATATCCTAGATTGAGTTTGAGTGTATATATATGAGCGCGTAATTGTTACTCAATATAAAATGCTTTTATATTGTGGAGACTCATTGGTTGAGTGGCTTATGAATTCTGGTCGATCAGTTGATCCACTGTATCGATAAGGGTTACTAAACACTCGAATACGATGAACCGTCATGGTATGTTTTGAAAGAGGGTAAATGAAATAATTTTTACCAAAATATATTTGTTTATAGAAGAAATATATATCTTGAAATTTTTATAGTATATTGATTGTGTTGGTTGTTATTATAATCGAATAAGATTATAAAAGGGTGAAATGGTTATAAATGACCAATCAGAATTCATATGAATGTAATATATGAAATAGTTTGAATTAAATATGAATTTAAATCAGAATTTGGAATTTAAAATAAGGAAATTTTAAGCTCCTGGGAGATTTTGAAAATGTTTTTCAAATTGAAAATGATATAGTATTGAACTCACGTCGATAGCTGGAAAATAGATTCTGATGATGAATCTAGACATCATCAGTGTTCATTTTCGAGTTCTAAGTGACGGATTACTACCAAAGGTTTTGTTTTTGAATTGTTTTGAGAAAACGAGTTGTTTAGAAATTAAAAGGTTTTGAATTGGCATTATGATTTCAAATTGATTTGAAAGAAACCCAGGAACTTAAGTTCTGGAATTAAAATTTAACTAATGAAGTTAAATAAATTGAGATGGTAAAAATAAATTGAAATTTAACTTGAACTGAGTTAAATAAAATTGAATTGGATTAGAGATAATCTAGAATGGAACCAAATTGATAAGTCAATAGTTTGAAATTTGATATTGGAGTTTGGATGGAATTCGGCTTGGGTATAAGCGAATGATTTGGTTTGAGGATGTAAACTGAGTGGAATGACCATAATATATGCAGAAGTGATAACAGATCAAAAGGATATAATGATACGACCGACAAAAAGGTACAAGTTTATATTATATATGAGTCTGGATTTTATGAGCCGAATTGGAAAGCCGCTTGGCTGTTTGATTTTCTTTTGGATTGGAGGAGGCATAGAGAGGCGAGTTGTGGTTTGATGTATTGAGCCGTACAAAGGAGGTTATGGCGAAATTTTTCGAAAAGTCCAGGCGTTAGAACATTCTCATGATTTATGGAAATTCAGTTAGCCAGAATGAATTAATAATTTAATTGAAAATTTAATGGTTCAGTTGAAACTGGAGTTGAGAAGTAAACTAAAAGATATTTGAATCTAGTTAGTAAAGTGGTAGCATTTTCCTAGCTTAGCAATTTCGAGGACGAAATTATTTTAAGGGGGGAAGTCTGTAATGGCGCGTTTTGTAAGGTATAATAATTAAGTTATTTAATTATTTAAATAACGAATATATTAAATAAATGATAGTTGAACGTATAAATTATAATAATAATTATAATCGAGCCCGTAACGACGCGACAGTTTGTTATTTGGCGAGTTGAACTTCAACTGGATGTACCAGATTCATTATAAGTCGGATTTCTGTGAAACAAGAAACGTGTGGAGCTGATGGAGTATATCTTTCTAGTGGAAGAGAAAAATCGGGATTTCGTCGTGTAGATAATAAGTTATGTCCAAATCAAATTCCAGAATAGTTGCTATAGAATCGTTTATCGACCGTATCGGTTTATTCGATATAACTGGAGATTGGGTTTGAATCTAGACAAGGTTCATTTGGGAAATAGCGATAATTTAATTTTTAGAATTTTATTGAAATTTTTAATTAATTAAATAAGCAACTTTTTATTTGAAGTATTTCGCACCCTGTATTCAACATTTTGAAGTTTCAAAATATGAGTCCACCTACCGGTATTATTATATTTTTGGGATCGTGGTGCAATACTGAACATGACTACATTTTTATTTCTGTCCATAGAAATACGTAACTATATGAATTTATAAAAATGGATTTAAAAAAAAATCAATTATATATTTATATAGGTATAATTGTTCTCTCCCATTAAGTACTCTTTGCTGTGTGCCTATCCTATGGCAATGAGAAGGCCACGTTTCCTATTCTTTAAACACATGAATCGCGCTTGGAGTCCATGAAACCACGTCCTCAGTTTAAACACTATAAGTCCCGTAACCTAATTCTCTTCAGCGTTTGGTAGCAGCCACCACCGAATGTTTCAGCAACACAAAACGTGAAAAAAAAAACCGCAACTTCATAAATTCAATAGCAAAGAAAATAAAATCCTATAAATTCTTATACAAATGTATTTGCAATCTCCATAACACTCTCTTCGTTCTGATGTGCTTTGTATGTGGATCGACGTCTGATTTGGGAAAAGGTTTTCGTCATAGCGAGTGTCTACAGGAAGGAAGAAAAAGGGTTTTTTTTTTGTGGGAAACATTTAGTGCGGTAGGAGTGATAAGGGATGGGAATCAGAAGGGGAGGGCGTGATGTTCTCGTGCAGGTCATAGTTTGGGTTTCGAAATGGTCTTCTGGTTGTTTGTGCGTGAAGGCATAAGGAACAGTGGAGTGAGTGGGTATGAAGCCTAGAAGGGGAGCGTGGCTACTGTTCACGTGATGTGATGCATGGGAAGCGGGTCTGATGCTATGTGACAGGAAGGGGCTAGTCTGGTGGTGTAGGCAACGATGCGAGTGGGAAGAAAACAATGGAGTCTGGGTTTAGCACGGTGGAGATGAAAATATTTGTGTAAGTGGAGGAGCAGATTCGGTGGTTTAACTAGAGATACAAATGTCACGGTGAAGGGATTATATGCGTGCGGGTTTGGTATTGGGCTGATGGGCCGAACTAAATAAAGGGGTGAGGACCATGAAATTTAATTCTAAGTTTTCAATTTATTTAAAATAAATGTATATGAACTTCGAACTTGAATAACTCGTTCATATATTATCGGAATTCAGCGAAACAAGATCCGTTAGGATCGTATGGACAGGAGCAACAAAATGACACTGACTGGGAGTGAATCCGAGCTAGTTACAATTTATGGCAAAATAAATTGTCCGTCGCAAATCAAATAACGCAAACCGTTATTCAACGGTTAACGCGCAAATGTGAGTAAAACTCACCAACTCTGAACAGTTCTATTTTTACAACGTATTCTTAGAACTGTTAAAAATTATCTGTTTGACTGTGTTGATTGTTTGATTTAACTGCTAGTCAGTTAGTTAAATTTCGATATTGATTCTGTTTAACAGAATATATCATATGGAGCTGAAAGTGATGTTATCTATATTGTCTAACATTTGTGATGCAGGGAAACAGGTTGGAGGAATCCAACTAGATTCCTCAACAGTTATTTTTACTGTGATTTATGTATTGTGATATATAAATGTGATATATATATATATAATTTGATATGATTACGTGTGGTTGGACGATATTCATCATTGTTAGATGATGTGTTAAAAACCGTAAGAAATACCAGAGTGTGATAAAAGGATTAAACAAAGTGATTTGGTAAAGATTAAACTAAGTAAATTAGTCGAGATTTAACAAAGTGGATGTGTCGAGCAAACCGAATCAAATGGGTTAGTCAAAACCAAATCAAATGGGTTAGTCAAACCGAATCAAATGGATTAGTCAAAACCAAATCAAATGGGTTATTCCAAACCAAATCAAATGGGTTAGTCAAACCGAATCAAATGGGTTAGTCAAACCGAATCAAATGGATTAGTCAAACCGAATCAAATGGATTAGTCAAACCGAATCAAATGGGTTAGTCAAACCGAATCAAATGGGCTAAGTTAGTCGAGTTAAACAAATGGGCTAAGTTGGTCGAGTTAAACAAATGGGATAAGTTAGTCGAGTTAATCAAAGTAATTGGTTAGGTTAACCAAAGCGAGTTAGTCGAGTTAACCAAAGTAATTGGTTAGGTTAACCAAAGTAAGTTAGTTAAGTTAAACTAAGCGATAAATCGATGTAAATTAGCTAAGTTAAACTAAGTGGATTTGTTCAGTTAATCAAGACGAGTTAACCAGTTAGGTTAAACCAGTAGAGTTAACTAGTTGAGTAAACCAGTTAGAATTAACCAGTTAGGTTAAACCAGTTGAGTTGACCAGTTCGAGTTAACCAGTTAGAGTAATCTGTTAGAGTTAACCAGTTGAGTTAACTAGTTAGAGTTGACCAGTTAAAGTTGACCAGTCAGAGTGAATCAGTTAGAGTTATCCAAGTAGAGTTAATCGAGTAGAGTTGTCGAATATCACATATCCGAAGTAGAGTTATCGAATATAGGGTATTCGAGAGAAGAGTAATCGAATATAGTTTATTCGAGTGGAGAAATCAAATGTTATTCATTTGAGAAGAGTTATCGAATATAGTTTATTCGAGTGGAGAAATCAAATGTTATTCATTTGAGAAGAGTTATCGAATATAGTTTATTCGAGTGGAGAAAATCAAATGTTATTCATTTGAGAAGAGTTATCGAATATTATTCATTCGTAGAGTTAATCCGAAGGAGTTATTCGAAGTTAGTTAATCCAAAGGAGTTAGTCGAAGAGTTAATCGAATATAGTTATTCGAAAGAAGGTGTAAATCGAATATAGTTATTCGAGTAAAGTTAAAAGAGTTAATCGAATTTAGTTATTCGAAATGAGTTATTCGAATTTGATATTTGAATAGAGTTAAACACATTAGAGTGATTCGAATTACTTATTCAAATAGAGTTAAACACGTAAGAGTTAATTGAATATTAGTTATTCAATTAGAGTTAAATCGAATTTAGTTATTCGAAAGGAGTTAATCAATTTGAGTTAAGTTAATCGATTTGAATTAAGTTGAATCGAAATGGAGTAAATCGATTAGAATTAAGTTAATCGAGTTAGAGTAAATCGAATATTGGTTATTCGAAGGTAAGTTATTCAAATTAATTATTCGAAGGAGTTAATCAAATGAGTCGATCCAAAGGAGTTAGTCGAATATTAGTTATTCGAATAGAGTTAAAGGAGTTGTCGATTTTAGTTTGATCGAAAGGAGTTATCGATTAGTAAATCGAAAGGAGATTTTCGAATATAGCATATTCGAAAGAAAGAGATCGAATATTGTTTATTCGAAAGAGAGAGATTTCGAATATGAGTTATTCGAAGAGAGATAATCGAATATAGGTTATTCGAAGAAGAGTTAATCAAATAGAGAATACTCGAAAGAGAGTTATACGTCGAATTCGATTATAGCGAATTCGGGAAAGTACTATTTACTTTCCAGGGTTTAAATCAAGATTTAGTTATTTGATTTAGAAATTAGGTGTCTGTTAAATTATTCGAGTTAGGAAATAAAGTTATAATTTAGGAGATATTGCAGAAGTAGGAATTATAACGTTATAGTTATAATCAACCGCTGTCATACAAGAAGTAGATTCGTAACCTGAATCCGAGAATGTGCGTAAACAGATGATTGGAAAAAGTGAGTGATGAGCTTCATCTATTTCACAGTAAAGGACGTTGTTCAATTAAGGTCTGAGAGGTAATTATACCCCAACTTGATTGACTTCAGAATTGACAAAGGAATAGTTGCGGTTCGATAGAAAAGGTTGATTTGAAATATAGTTAAGTAATAAACGATTAATGGATTAAGCGTAACGATGTTTTATATAACGTTCATTGGAAATCCGTAAATGAGTTTTGGAAATGTTTGTCAAATATAGTCAGATATGTTTTCTAAACATAGAAAATGAAATGTTTTCATGATAAGAATTTAAGAAATAGAGTTAAGCCAGTTCAGAAACTAACTGGAGAGGGTAAGTTGAACGGTTTTCTAAGTGACGACCTGATGTTGGTTTTGACCTTCCGGATTGATACTTAGAGAATTGTCCTCATACTAGTTACAGTTAGGGACTGATAGTTGCGAAATAATAGTGATGTGAAAATAAGCTATGGAAATGTTTTCCAATGATTAATAACACATATTTTCTAAATATATGAAATAAGGAAATATGAACATGTGATGATTGATCGATCGAATTTCCATTTGGAAATAAGATCATTGTTTGTACACCGACATGTTTTCATTTAATAGTTGAATCACAGACTATCAAAGTTTTTACCATTTTAACGTTGTTAATATGGAGAGACCGGTTGGATTATTATCCAAAGAACCACTGTGTATTGGCATAAGCGTTGCGAGCAATATATGCCAAAGATAAATTGAAGACGGAGTAAAGTGCAAGGGGTGTTGTATAAGTCTTAGATAACAGTGACTAAGATGGATATACTGAATAGTGCCTTCGGTTTTTCCAGTCCCAGGACAACGTATATGGAAGAAGGTCTGACAGAGTATATCAAATGGATCGCGTAAGTTGATCTGTTCAAACGTATTCACGTTTGGTGGTGGAGGAATTCGTTTCTCTTAGCTATATACCCATGTTATTTTTGGATAAGTCAATTTGTGATTTGGCGGGTATGACGATGTGGCATTCAAAGTGAATGGTGATCAGATGTTCTGAAGATAGACGTAGCTTCTGGCCTCACACCGGGAAGTAACAAAAGTTGGGCTAGGCAGCATGGCTAGTTGGGTCATCCCCAAGCAGGGTGTATTGTCACCGATCTAGGGAATATCCATATTTATACTTCTTTTTGATTCTATATCTTCGGATGACGGTTTGATGGCCTATAACCGTGGTGGCAATATATTCGCGACACTCAAGCTAAATGAGTGTGCGGTCATGTGTGGCCGGGTTGCAAGACGTTCTTGTTGAACCCTGAGTGTATCACCTCTAGAGTACACTATTCAGAAGGTGCTCCCATACCTTGTCTGTTGGAATCCATTCTCCGATAAGCGCCCTGCGGTTTATGATTTTATACTATGTATGTAGAACGTGAGATGCAAGCGTTTCTGCTAGATTGATACATATTTGTACTTAGACATTATTATAATATCACAATGATATTGCTTGTCAAAGTTGTTCTGTTACTCATAAGGGAAAAATCCGTTCCGTATTCACGGCGTGGTCTTATGAGATATCCTATACCTGTTTTAAACTATTTTACTCATACCAGTCCCATGACTGACCCGGAGTTTACTTTGTTGTTTTCCCTAAACTCTTGGGTGACTAAATTTGTATGGGCAGTCAAGTAGTCGGGATTTACAGATATGCTTGGAGAGCTTGGAGCAGGAGACTTCAAGATTCTATAGTTATAGTTATTTTCGCTGTGTTGTAAGTGTTGTACTCTGATAAGTGCTATTGTATATATATAACTGTTTACTTCAAAGCTATGTTATATATTATATGTTATTCGTTTTGCTGAGAGATTCGTGTTACTCTGATGATTCTGATGTTCTTCTTCTTCTTCTATTCTATTAGTTCTATCTTTTCTTACTCACCTTCTAAATTCTTTCACTAACGTTGCGGAATTTCCGACTCTCGAGGTGTCGGAAATTTCCAGCCGTTACAGTTGGTATCAGAGCTTAAGTTAAGTGATTACCTTGGCTCTGTGGCATAACTCGATAGAGATGGGATTAGTAATATCCTAGATTGAGTTTGAGTGTATATATATGAGCGCGTAATTGTTACTCAATATAAAATGGTTTTATATTGTGGAGACTCATTGGTTGAGTGGCTTATGAATTCTGGTCGATCAGTTGATCCACTGTATCGATAAGGGTTACTAAACACTCGAATACGATGAACCGTCATGGTATGTTTTGAAAGAGGGTAAATGAAATAATTTTTCCCAAAATATATTTGTTTATAGAAGAAATATATATCTTGAAATTATTATAGTATATTGATTGTGTTGGTTGTTATTATAATCGAATAAGATTATAAAAGGGTGAAATGGTTATAAATGACCAATCAGAATTCATATGAATGTAATATATGAAATAGTTTGAATTAAATATGAATTTAAATCAGAATTTGGAATTTAAAATAAGGAAATTTTAAGCTCCTGGGAGATTTTGAAAATGTTTTTCAAATTGAAAATGATATAGTATTGAACTCACGTCGATAGCTGGAAAATAGATTCTGATGATGAATCTAGACATCATCAGTGTTCATTTTCGAGGTCTAAGTGACGGATTACTACCAAAGGTTTTGTTTTTGAATTGTTTTGAGAAAACGAGTTGTTTAGAAATTAAAAGGTTTTGAATTGGCATTATGATTTCAAATTGATTTGAAAGAAACCCAGGAACTTAAGTTCTGGAATTAAAATTTAACTAATGAAGTTAAATAAATTGAGACGGTAAAAATAAATTGAAATTTAACTTGAACTGAGTTAAATAAAATTGAATTGGATTAGAGATAATCTAGAATGGAACCAAATTGATAAGTCAATAGTTTGAAATTTGATATTGGAGTTTGGATGGAATTCGGCTTGGGTATAAGCGAATGATTTGGTTTGAGGATGTAAACTGAGTGGAATGACCATAATATTTGCAGAAGTGATAACAGATCAAAAGGATATAATGATACGACCGACAAAAAGGTACAAGTTTATATTATATATGAGTTTGGATTTTATGAGCCGAATTGGCAAGCCGCTTGGCTGTTTGATTTTCTTTTGGATTGGAGGAGGCCTAGAGAGGCGAGTTGTGGTTTGATGTATTGAGCCGTACAAAGGAGGTTATGGCCAAATTTTTCGAAAAGTCCAGGCGTTAGAACATTCTCATGATTTATGGAAATTCAGTTAGCCAGAATGAATTAATAATTTAATTGAAAATTTAATGGTTCAGTTGAAACTGGAGTTGAGACGTAAACTAAAAGATATTTGAATCTAGTTAGTAAAGTGGTAGCATTTTCCTAGCTTAGCAATTTCGAGGACGAAATTATTTTAAGGGGGGAAGTCTATAATGGCGCGTTTTGTAAGGTATAATAATTAAGTTATTTAATTATTTAAATAATGAATATATTAAATAAACGATAGTTGAACGTATAAATTATAATAATAATTATAATCGAGCCCGTAACGACGCGACAGTTCGTTATTTGGCGAGTTGAACTTCAACTGGATGTACCAGATTCATTATAAGTCGGATTTCTGTGAAACAAGAAACGTGTGGAGCTGATGGAGTATATCTTTCTAGTGGAAGAGAAAAATCGGGATTTCGTCGTGTAGATAATAAGTTATGTCCAAATCAAATTCCAGAATAGTTGCTATAGAATCGTTTATCGACCGTATCGGTTTATTCGATATAACTGGAGATCGGGTTTGAATCTAGACAAGGTTCATTTGGGAAATAGCGATAATTTAATTTTTAGAATTTTATTGAAATTTTTAATTAATTAAATAAGCAACTTTTTATTTGAAGTATTTTGCACCCTGTATTCAACATTTTGAAGTTTCAAAATATGAGTCCACCTACCGGTATTATTATATTTTTGGGATCGTGGTGCAATACTGAACATGACTACATTTTTATTTCTGTCCATAGAAATACGTAACTATATGAATTTATAAAAATGGATTTAAAAAAAAATCAATTATATATTTATATAGGTATAATTGTTCTCTCCCATTAAGTACTCTTTGTTGTGTGCCTATCCTATGGCAATGAGAAGGCCACGTTTCCTATTCTTTAAACACATGAATCGCGCTTGGAGTCCATGAAACCACGTCCTCAGTTTAAACACTATAAGTCCCGTAACCTAATTCTCTTCAGCGTTTGGTAGCAGCCACCACCGAATGTTTCAGCAACACAAAACGTGAAAAAAAAAACTGCAGCTTCATAAATTCAATAGCAAAGAAAATAAAATCCTATAAATTCTTATACAAATGTATTTGCAATCTCCATAACACTCTCTTCGTTCTGATGTGCTTTGTATGTGGATCGACGTCTGATTTGAGAAAAGGTTTTTGTCATAGCGAGTGTCTACAGGAAGGAAGAAAAAGGGTTTTTTTTTCGTGGGAAACATTTAGTGCGGTAGGAGTGATAAGGGACGGGAATCAGAAGGGGAGGGCGTGATGTTCTCGTGCAGGTCATAGTTTGGGTTTCGAAATGGTCTTCTGGTTGTTTGTGCGTGAAGGCATAAGGAACAGTGGAGTGAGTGGGTATGAAGCCTAGAAGGGGAGCGTGGCTACTGTTCACGTGATGTGATGCATGGGAAGCGGGTCTGATGCTATGTGACAGGAAGGGGCTATTCTGGTGGTGTAGGCAACGATGCGAGTGGGAAGAAAACAATGGAGTTTGGGTTTAGCACGGTGGAGATGAAAATATTGGTGTAAGTGGAGGAGCAGATTCGGTGGTTTAACTAGAGATACAAATGTCACGGTGAAGGGATTATATGCGTGCGGGTTTGGTACTGGGCTGATGGGCCGAATTAAATAAAGGGGTGAGGACCATGAAATTTAATTCTAAGTTTTCAATTTATTTAAAATAAATGTATATGAACTTCGAACTTGAATAACTCGTTCATATATTATCGGAATTCAGCGAAACAAGATCCGTTAGGATCGTATGGATAGGAGCAACAAAATGACACTGACTGGGAGTGAATCCGAGCTAGTTACAATTTATGGCAAAATAAATTGCCCGTCGCAAATCAAATAACGCAAACCGTTATTCAACGGTTAACGCGCAAATGTGAGTAAAACTCACCAACTCTGAACAGTTCTATTTTTACAACGTATTCTTAGAACTGTTAAAAATTATCTGTTTGACTGTGTTGATTGTTTGATTTAACTGCTAGTCAGTTAGTTAAATTTCGATATTGATTCTGCTTAACAGAATATATCATATGGAGCTGAAAGTGATGTTATCTATATTGTCTAACATTTGTGATGCAGGGAAACAGGTTGGAGGAATCCAACTAGATTCCTCAACAGTTATTTTTACTGTGATTTATGTATTGTGATATATAAATGTGATATATATATATATATAATCTGATGTGATTACGTATGGTTGGACGATATTCATCGTTGTTAGATGATGTGTTAAAAACCGTAAGAAATACCAGAGTGTGATAAAAGGATTAAACAAAGTGATTTGGTAAAGATTAAACTAAGTAAATTAGTCGAGATTTAACAAAGTGGATGTGTCGAGCAAACCGAATCAAATGGGTTAGTCAAAACCAAATCAAATGGGTTAGTCAAACCGAATCAAATGGATTAGTCAAAACCAAATCAAATGGGTTAGTCAAAACCAAATCAAATGGGTTAGTCAAACCGAATTAAATGGGTTAGTCAAACCGAATCAAATGGATTAGTCAAACCGAATCAAATGGATTAGTCAAACCGAATCAAATGGGTTAGTCAAACCGAATCAAATGGGCTAAGTTAGTCGAGTTAAACAAATGGGCTAAGTTGGTCGAGTTAAACAAATGGGATAAGTTAGTCGAGTTAATCAAAGTAATTGGTTAGGTTAACCAAAGCAAGTTAGTCGAGTTAAACAAAGTAATTGGTTAGGTTAACCAAAGTAAGTTAGTTAAGTTAAACTAAGCGATAAATCGATGTAAATTAGCTAAGTTAAACTAAGTGGATTTTTTCAGTTAATCAAGACGAGTTAACCAGTTAGGTTAAACCAGTAGAGTTAACTAGTTGAGTTAACCAGTTAGAGTTAACCAGTTAGGTTAAACCAGTTGAGTTGACCAGTTAGAGTTAACCAGTTAGAGTAATCTGTTAGAGTTAACCAGTTGAGTTAACTAGTTAGAGTTGACCAGTTAAAGTTGACCAGTCAGAACGAATCAGTTAGAGTTATCCAAGTAGAGTTAATCGAGTAGAGTTGTCGAATATCACATATCCGAAGTAGAGTTATCGAATATAGGGTATTCGAGAGAAGAGTAATCGAATATAGTTTATTCGAGTGGAGAAATCAAATGTTATTCATTTGAGAAGAGTTATCGAATATAGTTTATTCGAGTGGAGAAATCAAATGTTATTCATTTGAGAAGAGTTATCGAATATAGTTTATTCGAGTGGAGAAAATCAAATGTTATTCATTTGAGAAGAGTTATCGAATATTATTCATTCGTAGAGTTAATCCGAAGGAGTTATTCGAAGTTAGTTAATCCAAAGGAGTTAGTCGAAGAGTTAATCGAATATAGTTATTCGAAAGAAGGTGTAAATCGAATATAGTTATTCGAGTAAAGTTAAAAGAGTTAATCGAATTTAGTTATTCGAAATGAGTTATTCGAATTTGATATTTGAATAGAGTTAAACACATTAGAGTGATTCGAATTACTTATTCAAATAGAGTTAAACACGTAAGAGTTAATTGAATATTAGTTATTCAATTAGAGTTAAATCGAATTTAGTTATTCGAAAGGAGTTAATCAATTTGAGTTAAGTTAATCGATTTGAATTAAGTTGAATCGAAATGGAGTAAATCGATTAGAATTAAGTTAATCGAGTTAGAGTAAATCGAATATTGGTTATTCGAAGGTAAGTTATTCAAATTAATTATTCGAAGGAGTTAATCAAATGAGTCGATCCAAAGGAGTTAGTCGAATATTAGTTATTCGAATAGAGTTAAAGGAGTTGTCGATTTTAGTTTGATCGAAAGGAGTTATCGATTAGTAAATCGAAAGGAGATTTTCGAATATAGCATATTCGAAAGAAAGAGATCGAATATTGTTTATTCGAAAGAGAGAGATTTTGAATATGAGTTATTCGAAGAGAGATAATCGAATATAGGTTATTCGAAGAAGAGTTAATCAAATAGAGATTACTCGAAAGAGAGTTATACGTCGAATTCGATTATAGCGAATTCGGGAAAGTACTATTTACTTTCCAGGGTTTAAATCAAGATTTAGTTATTTGATTTAGAAATTAGGTGTCTGTTAAATTATTCGAGTTAGGAAATAAAGTTATAATTTAGGAGATATTGCAGAAGTAGGAATTATAACGTTATAGTTATAATCAACCGCTGTCATATAAGAAGTAGATTCGTAACCTGAATCCGAGAATGTGCGTAAACAGATGATTGGAAAAAGTGAGTGATGAGCTTCATCTATTTCACAGTAAAGGACGTTGTTCAATTAAGGTCTGAGAGGTAATTATACCCCAACTTGATTGACTTCAGAATTGACAAAGGAATAGTTGCGGTTCGATAGAAAAGGTTGATTTGAAATATAGTTAAGTAATAAACGATTAATGGATTAAGCGTAACGATGTTTTATACAACGTTCATTGGAAATCCGTAAATGAGTTTTGGAAACGTTTGCCAAATATAGTCAGATATGTTTTCTAAACATAGAAAATGAAATGTTTTCATGATAAGAATTTAAGAAATAGAGTTAAGCAAATTCAGAAACTAACTGGAGAGGGTAAGTTGAACGGTTTTCTAAGTGACGACCTGATTTTGGTTTCGACCTTCCGGATTGATACTTAGAGAATTGTCCTCATACTAGTTCCAGTTAGGGACTGATAGTTGCGAAATAATAGTGATGTGAAAATAAGCTATAGAAATGTTTTCCAATGATTAATAACATATATTTTCTAAATATATGAAATAAGGAAATATGAACATGTGATGATTGATCGATCGAATTTCCATTTGGAAATAAGATCATTGTTTGTACACCGACATGTTTTCATTTAATAGTTGAATCACAGACTATCAAAGTTTTTACCATTTTAACGTTGTTAATATGGAGAGACCGGTTGGATTATTATCCAAAGAACCACTCTGTATTGGCATAAGCGTTGCGAGCAATATATGCCAAAGATAAATTGAAGACGGAGTAAAGTGCAAGGGTTGTTGTATAAGTCTTAGATAACAGTGACTAAGATGGATATACTGAATAGTACCTTCGGTTTGTCCAGTCCCAGGACAACGTATATGGAAGAAGGTCTGACAGAGTATATCCAATGGATCGCGTAAGTTGATTTGTTCAAACGTATTCACGTTTGGTGGCGGAGGAATTTGTTTCTCTTAGCTATATACCCATGTTATTTTTGGATAAGTCAATTTGTGATTTGGCGGGTATGACGATATGGCATTCAAAGTGAATGGTGATCAGATGTTCTGAAGATAAACGTAGCTTCTAGCCTCACACCGGGAAGTAACAAAAGTTGGGCTAGGCAGCATGGCTAGTTGGGTCATCCCCAAGCAGGGTGTATTGTCACCGATCTAGGGAATATCCATATTTATACTTCTTTTTGATTCTGTATCTTCGGATGACGGGTTGATGGCCTATAATCGTGGTGGCAATATATTCGCGACACTCAAGCTAAATGAGTGAGTGGTCATGTGTGGCCGGGTTGCAAGACGTTCTTGTTGAACCCTGAGTGTATCACCTCTAGAGTACACTATTCAGAAGGTGCTCCCATACCTTGTCTGTTGGAATCCATTCTCCGATAAGCGCCCTGCGGTTTATGATTTTATACTATGTATGTAGAACGTGAGATGCAAGCGTTTCTGGTAGATTGATACCTATTTGTACTTAGACATTATTATAATATCACAATGATATTGCTTGTCAAAGTTGTTCAGTTACTCATAAGGGAAAAACCCGTTCCGTATTCACGGCGTGGTCTTATGAGATATTCTACACCTGTTTTAAACTATTTTACTCATACCAGTCCCATGACTGACCCGGAGTTTACTTTGTTGTTTTCCCTAAACTCTTGGGTGCCTAAATTTGTACGGGCAGTCAATTAGTCGGGATTTACAGATATGCTTGGAGAGCTTGGAGCAGGAGACTTCAAGATTCTATAGCTATAGTTATTTCCACTGTGTTGTAAGCGTTGTACTCTGATAAGTGCTATTGTATATATATAACTGTTTACTTCAAAGCTATGTTATATATTATATGTTATTCGTTCCGCTGTGAGATTCGTGTTACTCTGATGATTCTGATGTTCTTTTTCTTCTTCTATTCTATTAGTTCTATCTTTTCTTTCTCACCTTCTAAATTCTTTCACTAACGTCACGGAATTTCCGACTCTCGAGGAGTCGGAAATTTCCAGCCGTTACATAATCCGTTCCCAGTGACCCATCTAATTGATTTGATCCAGTGCAGAAAGAAGCGAGTGAGCGGCAAATGATCCAATATCGCACCTGGCGAATATCTGTCTCTCAATCCCGGGATTCCAATCCAAATTATGCATTTACTGACCGCACTCGATTTCTTGATTCGCTTGGAGAGAGTAGAGAGTCAAGGCAGATAATTATTCAGAGGGCAAGTACTTCCTTTCTATTAGTGCTACCGGAAAGGATGAAAAGAGATAAGATGCTGGTGGCCCCGGACTCGTAATTGATAGTTTCTGATGAATGGAGATGGCTATGGGGCCTACCTATGACTGATTTCCCTTACAGGTCCGAAAGGCATTAGATGCCTGGGCACATATCCGCCTCTGGTGATGGGACAGATGGATCGAATGCAGCATAGGGGTCAGTAGCTGAAGGTAGGGATTAATATGGAGATGGCTTCGAGCCTTCACTGAACGATGGGAATCCCAATTGAGACTAGGAGAGGTTGCCTCATATCCCATCCCTGGTTCCGGCTCTCCGGAAGCAGAGTATACGGGGACGGCATATGGATTTGAAGTTGAGGTAAACCTTTAGGTTTCAGCGAAAGAGATTCATTTTGAGATGCGGATAGAATAAATGGTAGGGTTCCAAACCTCGCCGAACACCGAAAGAGAAGGCCTTGTTCTGCAGGGTACGGCCCTGGGCAGTGGAGAAATAAAGCATACCTGCTTGGTTCGGGCAAAGTAGATGGATCACAGGAATAAAATCCTGGTGGTTCTTATGCTACTTTTGATGGCCGGACGAGATACATGGAAAACCATTAGATCGATAGCCGGGGTAATTTCCTTTCCACTCCGAGGCTGATTGATCTGGATCCCTGGGAACAGGTCTTAGAGAAGTAGATGGTTCGGCTCCACTGGGAGATGGGAAACTATATGCGGAGCTAGAGGCAGAGGGACTTGTACTTGGCTTACCATCAGAGGGATGGTAAGTAGATTGCTCGATAGCTTACCCGGGGAGGAGAAGATTTTTATTTTGATCATTGGATCCGGTCGGCCACCATAGCACTAAGACGGAAAGCCTGGTAGGCAGTCACCAAACATGGGAAAGAGTACCTATTACTCGAAGGCCCTAGGATTTAAGAAAAGGATGCCTTTTGACCCGCTAAGGCTCTTACTCAAAAAAAGGAATCATGGAATTAATTAAGATACTGGAGCCTTCCATCCATCATATAGAATGATGCTCCTAGGCCGGAATTGATAATAAATATACTACCTGCGCTGTATGAGCTGTTTTATCAGGTGTTTAAGCGTTATTATCAAGGCAAGGCGACCAACGGGAGCGCACCCGCACCGCTTTCACAGCCCAAGAGAGAGCTCAGCGAGGCGTATCATCTAAAGTAGGACTTGAATGCTAATTTGAATATTCCATTGACAAGGCCAGTATATTAGTCTTAGCAAGAAAATCAGGAGGAGAGGCTTAAAACTATTCCATCTAAGCCATCTTTCTTTAGAAAAGAATCGACATCTTTCATTTTCCATCCACGAATGTTAATGCTTCGATATCAATGAATTTTGGGACATTGTCCAGTTCTTATAACACATCTATGATACCAACAAGAACTACTGAATCTGGGACATAAGCTGGAATTGGATCGGTGAATAGGTTGGCGTTGCCGATGCGACCTCGCCGGAGAGGGAGAATGAATTAGCAACCGATCCAAACCTTCGCTACGCACCTTGCTGCCCTTGAGAAAGGGGATTTCCCAGATTCGACTGGGATCTCGATCTCTTCTTTCTGCGAATGTGCCTGCGTCTGTTTATGTTCTTTTGGATAGAATAGAAATGTAGCTTCGTTCGGAACACCACCACCATTTCCGGGATTGGGAACTGCTCCCTGAACATCCCTAAGCATCTCCCTCATGAAGTTGGTGAACATTGTCCTCATGTCAGGAGCATTCCCATGGTTGGTCCCTCTACCAGCACCCCTGGTGTCTCTACTCATCGTTCAATCTGTGAAGAGAAAACGATTAACGACCCCATAGTGGTGCTAGTGCAGTATGACTTCATTCTTATACTACTAATGGTATATATATATATATATATATATATATATATAGCTTTTGAAAACCAAAGTAATCACAAATACCCGCTCTCATATACGTACTATCTCTCCCTAGTGTCTTTCCCTAGGTTTACTACGCAACCTAGAGCTCTGATACCAAGTGTGATGGCCCGCGCCGCACCAACCGACATTTACTCCAAAAGTGCGCTGTACACATGTCCAGTTAGCACGGGACGGTCGTCAGAAGAAAAGAAAGAAGACGAAGAACCAAACAAAGAACCTGTAGAATGTCTCACAGCGCATGGAACAAAATATAATAACAACATACATGACATAAAACATGTGAGACAATGCATAAGCTGAAAACAAACTAACATAGCAGCGGAAAATCCAAGTACAGCTTATGATCCAAAGCCAACATTATTACAACTTTTTAAACTGTCTCAAAAAGCAAAAGCAAGATAAGGGAGGTACACTACTAATGCCCAAGTAGCGACCACCAACGACACAGGGAGAATATCTATATATCATACGTGAAAGCCACCTGCTCGCCTCCGAATCAGCTACTCGCGCACCACCAGCTAACCTGTCTCTAGTCTGCTCGTGTGAGCCCCCAGAGTAATAAGAAGAGACATAAAACTCTGGGTCGGACAAAAGTCTGGTATGAGCGATAAGCATCTAAACAGAACAATAACAGGTATACTAAACCATACCTGAACCTGGACCTGCAACCAAAGAGTTAGCACTACATACTATACAACACTTTAAGGTGCAAATAACATATGGTGTGAAGTTACGGGGGTGGGGGTGTGCATGTCATAGTGATGGCAAACAATCTAGCATAGCAACCATCCTCACATCTCTCACTTAGTGCGTAAAGCATACGATATTCACCACTTCGATCACCCCAATAGTTTGCTATGATCACCTTGCCCCATGAAGTCATAAATGGCTTCACTGCACTGATACATAGCCACTAATCCATTGCTACGTCCACTTGCCCCATGGAATTATTCACCCCATCTGTGCTGGCTCATAGCCTTACCAATCCTTTACTATGTCCACTTGCCCCATGGAGTTATTAACCCCATCTGCGCTGGCTCATAGTCTTACTACGATCACTTTGCCCCTCGAGTCATAATGACTCTATTGCACTGATAACGTAGTCTTGCTACCATCACCTTGCCCCTCGAGTCATAGTGACTCTACTGCACTGATAAGTAGCCCATCATTCATTTTCAGTGGTGAATCGAAGTTATGAACGTCGACAACTCCTTAGCACACGTCCCTCAGAAAAGCCCAACCATGAAGCGAACTTATTGGTTCCCAACTGAATCCTGAGCTCTAACTTCCATTTGGACTACCTTTGCATATCGGGTTATTGGTCAATACTAGATCGGTTTGGATTCCTCCTTGCCATCGGTTCGGTTCGGTCATAGATATTCCCCTCTGGCGATTCGGTTCGGGTGTATGCATCTCGTCCAGTGTGACGCTTCAGCAACCGGTTCGGTTCGGGTTTGATTGCTCCATCGGTTCGGTTCGGGGCCCCTGTCACCATCCTGTCCGTCCTTCTCTCTTAGCTCCTGGCTTGGCCTTCTGGTCCGATCCGATCCCCTTCCTTATTCCCATCCGCTCCGATCCCTATTCTTGTTCCCATCCGCTCCGATCCCTATTCCTATTCCCATCCGCTCCGATCAGATCCCAGTTCAACCTTTGTGGCCTTCCTTTTTGCCAACTTCTCTTGTGCTAAGCTACGGTTCGGTGATCCTTTGCCCGGTCCGAGCCCATCCATCCGATCCGATCCGAAAGCCTGCACTGTTTTTCTGCAACTTTTCCAGCGAGTGTTTTACGCCATTCGACGACGTTTTCGACCATTCTAAGTATTCTAATCAATCACAAAGCATACCACAAAGTCATAGCAACAAGTAGAAGTGACCTCAAACACCAAAACATCAATATGATAGGTTAAAATGGATCAAACATAGCCAAAACCCCATATTTTCCCTTAAGCATGTTTAGGTGAAACTAATGATATGTTTAGAAAAACTTAACCAAATTAACCCAAAATCATACCAGAGTTCTAAGACATCATTTCGAATTTTATAAATAATTTTCCAGAATTTTTTCATGTTTAAATTCGCTAATTAACACTAATTACCCTTAATTAGCCATAATTAGTGAGATACTATGCAAATCACTCACCTTAGCCACAAATAAAACCTCAAACTGAAATGAATCTCTGATTTGGTGCGAATCCCAATGCTAAACAGCTGCTCTAATGTTGATTTGGTGAAGATCTCCCTTGATTTGATGTTGCTAAGCTTAATCCTTGATTAGAAGGTGATTTGGAGGTGATTTAGAGGTTGGAGGCCATTTTTAGGGTTTCTAAGAGGTAAGTGGAGGCTAGAAAACTGAAGTGGAATGAAAACCTAACTCATTTCAGCCTCCACATAACCCTAATCCCGAAATGGGTTATGGGCCCATTCACTAATCACCCTATTTGGCACGGTTAAGCAGTTTTTCACCTTCCAAACCTTATTTCAGCCATATCTCCCAAACGGTAAGTCCGTTTCTCACATGTGACCAGTTTACGGAAAGGTAAACCATCAAACGAATCTAATGGAAGTGGTTTCAGGTCAAAATTCCTTTCCAATCAAAAGTTATGGCCGAAACAAGATCAGCTAGGGGTAAAACGGTTATTTAAAAATTGGGAAAAATCATGAACATGGGAAATGACTCTAATAGTTGTTTCCCAAAGTTACATGACCATACGACTTGATATAGGAAGGAAATAAATATTCTGCGATCCTCCGATGCGTAGAATGCGGGTTGTTACATTAACAATCCCAATTTCCCAAACTCGTCGATGATTCTATACCATATTCATACTCAGTTATAAGTTAATTCAAACTCCAATTTGTATATTCAATTCCAATTCACATGGAATTAGATTATTAAAATTCAATGTAATCAAATTCCAATTATAAATTCTTTTTATGAAAATAATCCATTAATGCACATCTTTTACCATTACAAACTAATACCATCCTTGATGATAGTGAATTCGTTCAAGTTGGGGTATTTTATTTACCTCTTACACCTTGACCGATAACGTTCTTATCTTGAGATAGATAAAAGCTTGTTATATATAAACTCAATTTAAATTTCGCCTTTTATTCCATTTCTATACTACTATAAATTTAAATAATTTTATAAATCTAGCTTTATATTTTAAATTATCGAACATCATCTATTACTTCGTTCAAAATTTATAACTTAGTTATAAATTCATTTTTAACTCGATTCTCTATATTAATTTCCAATTTCTTTGGAACTAAATTATTTTTTAAAATTCGAACAAAAATCGAATTCTAATTTTAAATCCCTTGGATTTATACTAATTCAATATATATATTTCGGGTTTCAGAATAAAATCTAACGTTCCCTTTTTAAAATAATTTTTAATCCCTCTTTTTAAATTCATACTTGGATTAAAATTTCAATTATCCCAATAATAGTTAATTTTCTTTATTTATAAATATCGTTAATAACTTCCTTTCTTGTTTTTAAATACTAAAACCAATTTTCAATTTCAAATTCCATTTGAAAGCCAATTTCCACTTCGAAAAATAATTTTTCCTTTTTAAATTTAGACTTGAATTTAAAAATTAATATTATCAAATGATAATTTTTCTATCCATTTAAAAATATCATTTATAAATTCAATACTTGTTTTTTTAAAAAATTAATATTTTCTTAGCATATTTGAAATTCAAATTTTATTTTGTAAAATAAAATTCCCTTTTCATGATATTTTTAAATATCAACCTCTAAGGCTAGTGATATTCAAGCATTCAACACATAACATCAATTCAATTCAACATTTCAAGCATTTATAAATATATAAACAACAATAAATAAATTTTGAGGAATCCAGTTGGATCCCGCCAACCTGTTTTCCCTGCATTCACAGATGTTAGACAACATAATAATACCAGTCCTGCTTCAAGGCAGGATATCGCGGTATAGAAGGTCATCCACTCGTATATCGTGGGGCGATAGGGTCATCCGCTAATGATACTGCAGGCATCCGCTAATGGTACTACAGGAAAATTCCAACCACCAATATATATAATAACCACAATCACCCAGCCTAAATAACTAAAATATATAATATCCACAATAATTTAATAAACAACAATGCAACCAAATAACCAACAAACAGCATATAAATATTGGTATTAAATAAAAATTCGATTATAATAAATTATAATCGAATAAGAGAGCGAGTTTACTCACCTTGGTTTTTATTGGTAGAATACCCTTTTAAATTTCCATATTATCTCGGCTTGTTTCAATTGAATTCATTTCATACCTTGTCGCTTCCGCACATCACTCGACCAAGTACCAATAACTCGGCCATCGTTGACTGCAATCAGCCCAAAAACTTCCCCAAACCTATCTCGACATTTCCTCGAACCCTTGATAGGCAGGCTCCAATATTCCTTTATATACCCACTCAAGCCACTGCTGCAGTAATTACACCTCACTGCTAGCTACACTTCAACTCAAAAACAAACACCGAACTGCAAATCAAACATCTCCAAACTACTTGGATTCTAAGCAATAAACATTTTCACCGCATCATCCGCCTTAACCCAACCTTGCTAAATTGCCAGTTCCCAATTCATCCCTCAAAAAACCAGACTCTCCTTTACCCCTACGCAGATTAGTTCCACTTCCTACTACCCCACTCACGCGTTCCACTACTAGACCTCGCACCCCTCACAACCATCGTCGCCAACCCCATCTCAATAACTCGCACCAGAAACGCTACACCCCAGGAACCCCACAGTCGAATAACCCAGACCTCATAAATCGAATCGCAACTTTGTTTGTCGCATCACTAGTATCATCACGACCCTTACCCATGGCTCCCAATTCGAAATCGAACTCCCCAAAAGTCGATCGCACGATTCCATTCAACTCCCAATCAATGAAATTGGCCTCAGGAATCTCACCACATATTCGAATTCAAAATCGAATTCAATTTACTCTTTTTTTATAACTGAAGCGGTTTTTGATTTGGGGGTTTCCGGTTTAATATACGATTTAAATAGATAAGGGGGTCGGCTCCAATACAAATTAGACTTCAGATAAAATAAGAATGGGGCGACTTAATTTGATTTTTAATAATCATTTGGAGGTTTCAAATTAAAAGGAAGAAGAAGAACGACTTTGATTTCTATTCCACTGAAATGAAATGAAGGGTAGCGGCCCTTTTTTAATGACTTAGGAATAGCTTTCAATGAAAGATATAGGATTAGCTTTCCAAGGAAGATTATAATAGCTTCCAAAGAAAGATTAAAATTGGCTTCCTAAGGAAGATCGCCAAATTAAATTATATTATAGCTATGTATTCTTTGTTAAACGATTTACTTTGGTATGAACACACATGAGTTCCAATTAAATCGATAAATTATAATCAAATTCAAAACAATCAACTCCTCGATAATAATTTTATTTCTATCATCGATTTGAAAAAAATAGAATTTGTATTGATCATCTGAATCGTTTCAATTCAGTTTTAACTTCGAATTTATTTATATAGTCATTTTTGTATTACATTAATTCGGTATATTATAAATTAAATCGTATATCAATTATTATATTGATAAATTTCATATTAATATTATTTATATTTCCAATTCAATATTTAAAATAATATTTAAATATTCAACATTAAATTGCTAAAAATCCGGGATGTTACATCTAAGCTGCACCATCCATGTAGTTGTCTATGTTTTGTTGCACCAAGATCATGTACACCCACATGTGTATATAACCTGAGCTTGAACACTTCTGCTTTGGTCATGAATTCATCACCATGCTTCATTGAACTTGCTTAGACTGTAATGCCTTGTACTCCACCACTCTGGCTTGCTAATATGTTGGCCTGTCTTGTTAGCCTCATGATGATGCTTGTATTGTTTTGCACCACTTGTACACGTTGTTTAGCACACATTCATGCTTGTTGTTCCACCACATATAATGATTTTACTTAAAATATATACCAAGCTGCATATACATTTTGTGACCATGTATATATGAATCCCAGTTTTGACCCATACTGCTTCACTCATGATGCCTTATGCACTATCTACTTGTTGCACCAATTACTCGTGCATGTATCACCATATTCACCTATACATATGTGTATATATACACAACAATGTGTGTGTACACATATATTGTGACAACCCGGAAAATCCGAAACAATTTAAAAAATTTATTTAGGCTATTTCAGTAAATTTTGAATAGTTAAAATAATTTATTTTAAATAATAACGATTAAAAATTTATTTTAATCGAAGTTAGAGCGAATATATTGATTTTGATTTCTAAAGGAATTAGAAATAGTACGGTAGTTTGAAAAGTCAAACTTGAACTTTGACCGAATGTACCGGATTCAAAATTTAACGGATTATAGTGAAACCAAAAATATCTAAATCTGATTGAAAATATATTTGTATGAAAGGACATTTTTCAAACAACCTCTGCTTTTAACGAATCCACTTTTGTTGGATCTGGAATGTCAAATTATTGCTAAAATTAAATTTCTGGAATTTTTGGAATTAATATGTGAGCGTGGCAAAGGAAATTGTGTTCTGTCAATTTTAGTCAAATATAATCGACTTGAAAATGGCCATTTTTCAAACAGTCTCGGAATTTGATGAAATTAATTTTGTTAGAACCATATCGTCAAGACAAAGCCAGAAATAGTTTTTCTGGAATTTTCTGAGTTCGTATATGGCCCCAGTGAATTTATATATATGATCGAATTAATTTAATAAAGGGTTTAAATATTAAATTAAAGATTTCAGGCCATAGATAGTCGTTTGGGCTGACGAGACCTATTCCATTGGATCTGGAACGGGGGCTATTGGGCGGGGTCACCTCTGGTTGGACTGAGAATGGATTGGTTTGAAACTTTTGGTTTTATTTGTAAAATTAACATTAAATTAATATAAAAATACACCATCTTCTTCTCCCAAACCTGATCTATTACTGTAGCCACCGCCACCACGGTATCCATGGACGAAATTACACCCACCTTCTCCCATTAAATTCTCTCAATCCTTTCCCCGAAACCCATTCCTCCTTTAGACACTTTTGTAGAGATTTCCATCCTCCTCAATCTCATATGGTTAGATCATCACCAGGAGGCACGAACGACGAGGTACAGCGCCCTGAAGTCGCGCCAAAACCACCGCTGCCGCCCCCTTTTGCTCGATCCAGCTCAACCAAAGTGGGCCACCCTTGCGCGCCTCGTTCTCCTCTCCGACGCCATACCATCCGATTATCAGACCACTGCTCCATTCGATCGAGAAGTTTAACCCTAGAACTGAAGCAAATTGGGTTTACTGTCGGCCTTAACCTGTTAAAGGAGAAGAAGGGTATAAACTATATTTTATTTCAAAATTTTATTTTAAAATGTTAATTACACAAATCGAATCATAACTTATTCATTCGGACTCGAAATTTAACGATTTCAGATACTATACAATCGTGAAACCGAAACCTATGCTGCTGTCCAGACTAGATCCAATTCTGAGCAGTTCAAATTTTGGCCAAATTTGAATCACGACGGTGAGATTTCTATTTTTTAAATAATTAATCAATTTAATTATCTTCCTCTCTGTGTAACAATTGTATGTATATGAATTAGATCTGCTATGTGATGAGATTGTGGATGATTTATCTGTTTGTTGGTGATGCATAAACATAGATCTGCATGTGTTGAATAAAAATAAATCATTTTGTTATATTATTGATTTGGATTAGAATTGCCATTTCAATAAAAATAAATCATTTTTTTATATTATTGATTTGGATTAGAATTGCCATTTCAATAAAAATAATTCATTTTTTTTATATTATTGATTTGGATTAGAATTGTCATTTCAATAAAAATAAATCATTTTGTTATATTATTGATTTGGATTAGAATTGCCATTCAATAAAAATAAATCATTTTGTTATATTATTGATTTGGATTAGAATTGCCATTTCAATAAAAATATATCATTTTCTTATATTATTGATTTGGATTAGAATTGCCATTTCAATAAAAATAAATCACTTTGTTATATTATTGATTTGGGTTAGAATTTCCATTTCAATAAAAATATATCATTTTGGAAAATATTATTGTATTGAAATAGAGTCGTCAATACAATGGAAAATATATCATTTTTGAAATATATAGTTGTGTTGAAATAGAGTTGTTAAACATTGAATTAAAAACTTATTCTTTTATTTGCATTCTTTGATGCAAATAAACATTGAATTAAAAAGTTACTCTTTTATTTGCATTCTTTGATGCAAATATTCATTGAATTAAAAAGTGATTCTTTTATTTGCATTCTTTGATGCAAATATTCATTCAATTAAAAAGTTGTTCTTTTATTTGCATTCTTTAATGCAAATATACATTGAAATAAAAAGTTATACTTTTATTTGCATTCTTTGATACAAATAAAATGTTGAAATCGGAAATTGAATTTTTATTTGCATTCTTGGATGCAAATAAAACATAGTTTTTTTAAAAAAAAAAGGTTGTATTTTAGACACAAATTAAAAACATGATTTGTAAAGTTACATTTTTGTTTGCAATTTTAGATGCTAACAAAACATTAGAACTAAAGTTACATTTTTGTTTGCAATTTTAGATGCAAACAAAACAGTTTGCAATTTTAGATGCAGACAAAATATTAGAATTAAAGTTACATTTTTGTTTGCAATTTTAGATGCAAACAAAACATTAGAATTAATGTTGCATTTTTGTTTGCAATTTTAGATGCAAACAAAACATTAGAATAAATGTTACATTTTTGTTTACAAATTTAGTTGCAAATAAAACATTTTATTAAAAAATACATTTTTATTTGCATATTTTGATGCAAATAAACACCGTAGAGAAAAATTATATTTTTATTTGCATATTTTGATGCAAATAAACACCATAGAGAAAAATTACATTTTTATTTGCATATTTAGATGCAAATAAACATCGTAGAAAAAATTACATTTTTATTTGCATATTTAAATGCAAATAAACACCATAGGAAAAAGTTGCATTTTTTTTTTGCAAATTAAGTTGCAAACAAAACATTTAATAAAGGTTGCATTTTTGTTTGCAGTTTTAGATGCAAATAAAAACATTATAATAAAGGTTACATTTTTTTTACATTTTAGATGTAAATAAGAACATGAATTAAAAGGTTACATTTTTATTTGCAATTTTGATATAAATGAAAACATAGAAATAAAAGTTATATTTTTATTTACATTTTAGATGTAAATAAAAGAATAGATTATAGTGTTTCATTTTTATTTACAATTTAGATGTATTTAAAGGCTAGTATTTTAAGGTATATTTTTATACATTTTAGTTGTAGTAAATTGCTAGAATTAAAGAGTTGTATTTTTTTATTGTCATTTTAGAGTCAAAATAAAAAAATAAATTTTAACATTGCAATTTTATTGTCATGGTAGAAAAAAGAATAGATTTTAAAAGTCACATTTTTTTTGACATTTCATATGAAATAAAAGAATATATTTAAATGTTAAGATGTTTATTGTTACTTTAGATACAATAAAAATAGTAGAATTAAAATCATGTCTTATTTGTCATTTGGTTTCAACAAAAGTTGTGAACATTTAGAAAATATATTGTCAATATAATTTGGTTACCATTGGAAATAATTAGTTATTACAAACATGATTTATTTCAAATCATCATTTCTATCATGTTAGAAGAATTATGAAAATGATATATATAAAATCTCTAATATGAATATGGATTGTACTTGGTTTGTTTGTGACTGTTGAAATAGTTAGAATCGCCAAATGATTAATATTTATATTATATATAAATATAAATTAAAATTTAAACGAATCGCGCGCCGTAGTTCGCGTTTCGACAATCGTAACTTCAAACAATTATACCGTAAGATCCGTCTGTCGAATTTTAACAAAACCGGAACCATTAGGACCGTTTTGGGAAGATCTTTCCGATGATATAAACTTTATCAAAATCCAACGGTTAGATTTCAAGATGCTTGTAAATCAAATTTTGGAAAAAACAGCGCCAGGGCCGTCCTTCGACCCGAAGTGTCGTTTGATTATATTGAGCTATTTTTAAATAAGTAAAAATAGCAATAAATCATTATAAATTAATATTAACAATATTGAATTGTTTAAATAATAGTAATTCGAAAAATTATTTGAAAAGACCGAGTTCAACTCATTTCAAATAATTTTACGGCGATTTTAAATCAAAGGTATCGAAGACGATGATCTTCACGTCGAAAGGATAACTACTGATGCCTGGCATTGACTAGCTACCACTAAAGGGTTAGAGTGGTAGTTGTCCGGACGTACTTGTTGATAGTCCGGATACGTGAGCACCTAGGTGACTCCGGTTTCGTTCAGACCTAGAACAGACTTGTAAATGGATGCATGTCCGACATTGAATTTCAATCCATGTAATTTAATTGATATCTATTAATATATTTCTGAGGTGGCGGAGGATTTATCATCTTGCTAAACACCCTTGTTTGAGACGCACGAGCTCGAAGGTTATATATTGGTAGTTATCGATCTCATGGTATGGACTGTCAATGTGACATGCCAAGATGCAATTGATCGAGGCTATTGTTGAAAAGCAGAGCCTTGTGGATGATGATAAAAGCATTGCCTATTTAGGCATAGCTTTGTGTATTTTGTTACCTCACGAGCCTCACACCCCGGTAGAGTCAAAAACGGGACAAGGGAACATAGGGAGTGCACACGTTTTCTTTCTAGCTAGAAGTGCTATTTGGGTTTTTACAAGGCATGAAATTTTTACTTATGTGGTTGATGGAATGAGGCACCTCGGATATTTTTATTGGTTGTCAATGGCCAATTTATAGGTCCAATAGGATCGGGGAACGTGTGTTCAGACATAACTAATCCACTAGCGTTATTTGTGGACCGGCCCTGCAGGATCCAAGGGTTCACTACGGGGAATCCTGAGACATTGTTAAAGTGTCTTGAAACAGTGAGAATATCGTCTCTAGCCTTGACTCATGATGGAAACCGACCTCCAGTACGACATTATGGTATTGATTGTAAACCTATATATGGCTACATAGTATATGGTAGCTATGCTGTCTAGGATTGATACATTTACTTTGAAGTATTTTTGAAACATATTAGACACTAGTAATAATATTAAAAATATTATTTTCTACGTGTCAAGCATTTTTGATCGTTATAAGGTAAAACTCTATCCTCCGTTTGCGTTGCATTGTGTGATGGGACTTTAGTCTTATAATGATTTCATTTTCTAAAAAGCATTGCGTTGTTTTTGACTTAAAAATTTATAAAACTTATGCACTGGCAATCCAATGGAGCAAAACCCGTTCTGCGTTAGCGGCATGGTCCAGTGATTAGCCATATTATTAGTTTAGTAAGATTTCTCATACCAGTCACATGACTGACTCGTAGTTTGTTTCACTTTGCAAACTCGGGTGCCCTCTTTCCACACATGCAGCCAATTGACAGGTTTCAGGTAGGGATGTTTTCTGGACTAGAGCCGGCTGATGAAGATGTTGGAAGAACTTTTCTTTTTATCTTTATTTTCTTCTTGAGATTTTGAGACAGTATTGGATATTGATGTATTTTTGGGAGATCGAGACTTTATTTCTTTCCCTGTTTTAGACATCTGTTTTGCTAAGTTATCCTGTACTGTGTACTCTGATGTTCTGTGATGATGTTGTGATGACATTTCCTTTCCGCTGCAATGATTTGTACGTTCTGCTATGTAACTATGTTCTGTTAGTGTTCTAATTCTGTTATACTCCTATGGTTATCCTTACTTTCATTCTATGGAAGTTTGGATCGTCACATTTGGTATTAGAGTTAAAGGTTAACCTTAGCTACAGAGTATAACATTTTTAAATCAATTTGTCTAGATAGAATCAGTTGTATTCTAAGACGAGTAGCTCATTAGAGATAGGATAAGCAATGTCCTAGAATGAGCACAGCAGAATAGCACATATAAATCAGTCATCACATCATTATCATCTTATCATATGTCTCTACTCTTAACCTTTCCTTTAAAATTATCATTACCCTTTGTCTGACTCTTCCCTTGATGGGAGACTGAGGATAACATCAAACAAGCCTATCCCAAGTGCAGAGTGGGCATCTCCGAGTGACCCTTGTGTTGAGGTACATTTATAATGCCTTACATTTTCTGTTTTATTTCCTACTTTACTATTATTTCCTTTTCGAGGATGAAAAGCTTTTAAGTGGGGGAGATTGTAACAACCAGGGAAATCCGAACCAATTTAAAAAATTTATTTTGGCTATTTTAGTAAATTTTGAATAGTTAAAATAATTTATTTTAAATAATAACGATTAAAATTTTATTTTAATCGAAGTTAGAGCGAATATATTGATTTTGATTTCTAAAGGAATTAGAAATAGTATGGTAGTTTGAAAAGTCAAACTTGAACTTTGACCAAATGTACCAGATTCAAAATTTAACGGATTTTAGTTAAACAAAAAATATCTAAATTTGTTTGAAAATATCTTTTGAACGAATCCGAAAAATCAAAATTTCATAGCGGGAATCAAAAGTTATGGTCAGTTGAATATTCAAAATGGTCGCTCTAGTACAATTTATAGCCCATATAAAAGGCCATTTTTCAGACGACCTCCGTTTTCGATGAAACCACTTTTGTTGGATCCATAATGTCAAATTATTACTAAGTTTAAATTTTCGGAAATTTTGGAATTATAGCGTGGCAAACGAAATTGTGTTTTGTCAATTTCAGTCAAATTTGATCGATTTGAAAAAGGCCATATTACAAACAGTCTCAGAATTTGACGAAATTAATTTTATTAGGACCATACTGTCAAGACAAAGCCAAAAATAATTTTTCTGGAATTTTCTAAGTTCGTATGTGGCCCCGGTGAATTTATATATACGATCGAATTAATTTAATAAAGGATTTAAATATTAAATTAAAGATTTCAGGCCATAGACAGTCGTTTGGGCTGACAAGACCTAACCCATTGGATCCGGAATGGGGGCTATTGGGTGGGATCAACTCTGGTTGGACTGAAAATGGATTGGTTTGAAACTTTTGGTTTTATTTGTAAAATTAACATTAAATTAATATAAAAATACACAATCTTCCTCTTCCAAACCCTAATCTATTACTGTAGCCGCCGCCACCAAGGTATCCATGGCTGAAATTACACCCACCTTCTCCCACTAAATTCTCTCAATCCTTCCCCCGAAACCCACTCCTCCTTTAGATTCTTTTGTAGAGATTTCCATCCTCCTCAATCTCATACGGTTGGATCATTACTAGGAGGCACGAACGACGAGGTACAATGCCCTGAAGTCACGCCAAAACCACCGCCGTCACCCCCCTTTTGCTCGATCGAGCTCAGCCAAAGTGGGACCCAATGCACGCCTCGTTCTCCTCTCCGACGCCATACCATCCGTTTGTCAGACCACAGCTCCATTCGATCGGGAAGTTTAACCCTAGAACTGAAGCAAATTGGGTTTACTGTCGGCCTTAACCTGTTAAAGGAGAAGAAGGGTATAAACTATATTTTATTTTAAAATGTTAATTACACAAATCAAATCATAACTTATTCATTCGAACTCGAAATTTAACGATTTCAGATCCTATACAATCGTGAAACCGAGATCTACGCTGTTGTCCAAATTAGATCCAATTCCGAGCAGTTCAAATTTTAGCCAAATTTGCATCAAGACGGTGAGATTTCTGTTTTTTTTTTTAATAATTAATCAATTTAATTATCTTCCTCGCTATGTAACGATTGTATGTATATGATTTAGATCTGCTATGTGATGAGATTGTGGATGATTTATCTGTTTATTGGTGATGTATAAACATAGATCTGTATGTGTTGAATAAAAATAAATCATTTTGTTATATTATTGATTTGGATTAGAATTGCCATTTCAATAAAAATAAATCATTTTGTTATATTATTGATTTGGATTAGAATTGCCATTTCAATAAAAATAAATCATTTTGTTATATTATTGATTTGGATTAGAATTGCCATTTCAATAAAAATAAATCATTTTGTTACATTATTGATTTGGATTAGAATTGCCATTTCAATAAAAATCGATCATCTAGGTATATTATTGATTTGGATTAGAATTGCCATTCTATAAAAATAAATCATTTTGTTATATTATTGATTTGGATTAGAATTGCCATTTCAATAAAAATAAATCATTTTGTTATATTATTGATTTGGATTAGAATTGCTATTTCACTAAAAATAAATCACTTTTTTATATTAAAATAAATCACTTTTTTATATTAGTGATTTGGATTAGAATTGCCATTTCAATAAAAATATATCATTTTGCAAAATATTATTGTATTGAAATAGAGTCGTCAATACAATGGAAAATATATCATTTTTGATATATATAATTGTGTTGAAATAGAGTTGTTAAACATTGAATTATAGAGTTATCCTTTTATTTGCATTCTTTGATGCAAATAAACATTTAATTAAAAAGTTATTATTTTATTTGCATTCGTTGATGCAAATATTCATTAAATTAAAAAGTTGTTCTTTTATTTGCATTCTTTAATACAAATATACATTGAAATAAAAAGTTATACTTTTATTTGCATTCTTTGATACAAATAAAATGTTGAAATTAGAACTCAAATTTTTATTTGCATTCCTTGATGCAAATAAAACATAGTTTTTTTAAAAAAAAGGTTGTATTTTATTTGTATTTTAGATACAAATTAAAAACATGATTTGTAAAGTTACATTTTTGTTTGCAATTTTAGATGCAAACAAAACATAAGAATTAAAGTTACATTTTTGTTTGCAATTTTAGATGCAAACAAAACATTAGAATTAAAGTTACATTTTGTTCGCAATTTTAGATGCAAACAAAACATTAGAATTAAAGTTGCGTTTTTGTTTGCAATTTTAGATGCAAACAAAACATTAGAATTAAAGTTGCATTTTTGTTTGCAATTTTAGATGCAAACAAAACATTAGAATAAAAGTTGCATTTTTTGTTTGCAAATTTAGTTGCAAACAAAACATTTTATTAAAAATTACATTTTTATTTGCATATTTTGATGCAAATAAACACCATAGAGAAAAATTACATTTTTATTTGCATATTTTGATGCAAATAAACATCGTAGAGAAAAATTACATTTTTATTTGCATATTTAGATGCAAATAAACATCGTAGAAAAAATTACATTTTTATTTGCATATTTAAATGCAAATAAACACCGTAGGAAAAAGTTGCATTTTTGTTTGCAAATTTAGCTGCAAACAAAACATTTAATAAAGGTTGCATTTTTGTTTGCAGTTTTAGATGCAAATAAAAACATTATAATAAAGGCTACAATTTGTTTACATTTTAGACATAAATAAGAACATGAATTAAAAGGTTACATTTTTATTTGCAATTTTGTTATAAATGAAAACATAGAAATAAAAGTTATATTTTTATTTACATTTTATATGTAAATAAAAGAATTGATTATAGTGTTGCATTTTTATTTACAATTTAGATGTAATTAAAGGCTAGTATTTTAAGGTATATTTTTATACATTTTAGTTGTAGTAAATTGCTAGAATTAAAGAGTTGTATTTTTTTTATTATCATTTAAAAGTCAAAATAAAAAAATAAATTTTAACATTGCAATTTTATTGTCATGTAGAAAAAAGAATAGATTTTAAAAGTCACATTTTTATTGATATTTCATATGAAATAAAGGAATAGATTTAAATGTTTAGATGTTTATTGTTACTTTAGATACAATAAAAATAGTAGAATTAAAATCATGTCTTATTTGTCATTTGGTTTCAACAAAAGATGTGAACATTTTGAAAATATATTTTCAATATAATTTGGTTACCATTGGAAATAATTAGTTATTTAAAACATGATTTATTTCAAATCATCATTTTTATCATGTTAGAAGAATTATGAAAATCGTATATATAAAATCTCTATCATGAATATGGATTGTACTTGGTTTGTTTGTGACTGTTGAAATAGTTAAGATGCCAAATGATTTATATTTATACTTAAATATAAATATAAATTAAAATTTAAACGAATCGCGTGTGGTAGTTAGCGTTTCGTTAATCGTAACTTCAAACGATTATACCGTAAGATCCGACTGTCGAATTTTCCCAAAACTGAAACCATTAGGACCGTTTTGGGAAGATCTTCCCGATGATATAAACATTATCAAAATCCAACGGTTAGATTTCAAGATGTGTGTAAATCAAATTTTGGTAAAATCAGCGCCTAGGCCGTCCTTCGACCTGAAGCGTCGTTTAATTATATTGAGCTATTTTTAAATAAGTAAAAATAGCGATAAATCGTTATAAATTAATATTAACGGTATTGAGTGGTATAATTAATAATAATTCGAAAAATTATTTGAAGTAAAGAGTTCAACTCATTTCAAATAATTTTACGGCGATTTTAAATCGAAGATATCTAAGACGGCGATTGAAGACCAACGATCTTCACGTCGAAAGGATAACTACTGATGCCTGGCATTGACTAGCTACCAATAAAGGGTTAAAGTGGTAGTTGACAAGACGTACTTGTTGATTGTCCGGATACACGAGCACCTAGGCGACTCCGGTTTCGTTTAGACCCAGAACGGACTTGTAAATGGATGCGTGTCCGACATTGAATTTCATGCCATGTAATTTAATTGATATCTATTAATATATTTCTGAGGTGGCGGAGGATTTATCCTCTTGCTAAACACACTTCTTTGAGATGCATGAGCTCGAAGGTTATATATTGGTAGTTGTCGATCGCATGATATGGACTGTCAATGTGACATGCAAATATGCAATTGATTGAGGCTTTTGTTGAAAAGAAGAGCATTGTGGATGATGATCAAAGCATTGCCTATTTAGGCATAGCTTTGTTTATTTCGTTACTTCATGAGCCTCACACCCCGGTAGAGTCAAAAATGGGACAAGGGAACGCAGGGAGTGCACATGTTTTCTTTCTAGCTAGATGTGGTGTTTGGGTTTTTACAAGGCCCAACATTTTTACTTATGTGGTTGATGGAATAAGGCGCCTGGGATATTTTTATTGGTCGTCAATGGCTAATTTATAGGTCCACTAGGATCGAGGAACGTGTGTTCAGGCATAACTAATCCACTAGCGTTATTTGTGGACCGGCCCTGCAGGATCCAAGGTTTCACTGTGGGGAATCCTGAGAAATTTCTAGAGTGTCTCGAAATGGTTAGGATATCGTCCCTAGCCTTGACTCGTGATGGAAATCAACCTCTAATACGACATTACGGTCTTGATTGTAAACCTATATATGACTACATAGTATATGGTAGCTATGCCGTCTAGGATTAATACATTTACTTTGAAGTATTTTTGAAACATATTAGACACTAGTAATAATATTAAAAATATTATTTTCTACGTATCAAGCATTTATGATCATTATAAGGTAAAACTCTATCCTCCGTTTGCATTGCATTGTGTCATGGGACTTGAGTCTTATAATGATTTCATTTTCTAAAAAGAATTGCGTTATTTTTAACTTAAAAATTTATAAAACTTATGCCCTGGCAATCCAATGGAGCAATACCCGTTCCGTGTTAGCGGCGTGGTCCAGTGATTAGTCATATTATTAGTTTAGTAAGATTTCTCATATCAGTCCCATGACTGACTCATAGTTTGTTTCACTTTGCAAACTTGGGTGCCCTCTTTCCACACGAGCAGCCAATTGACAGGTTTCAGGTAGGGATGTTTTCTGGACTACAGCTAGCTAATGAAGATGTTGGAAGATCTTTTCTTTTTGTCTTTATTTTCTTCTTGATATTTTGAGACAGTATTGGATATTGATGTATTTTTGGGAGATTGAGACTTTATTTCTTTTCCTGTTTTAGACATCTGTTTTGCTAAGTTTATCCTGTACTGCGTACTCTGATGTTCTGTGATGATATTGTGATGAAATTTCATTTCCGCTGCAATGATTTATATGTTCTGCTATGTAATTGTGAAATGTTATTGTTCTAATTTTGTTATACTCCTATGATTATCCTTACTTTCGTTCTACGGAAGTTTGGGGCATCACATATATCATGCACGTGAAATTTATATTATTCATCAGTAGACAACTACTACTATGTTGAGGCTATTCAGAATCAGCTAGTTTTGACGCTGGTTCTGATCAACAAACCAGTGTAGTGTGTTGAGGTTGATCTGTGACCACTAGAAATATACAAACTATCTAGACCCAGATCGATATATATGTAAATCAGATCAAGTCATGACAACTGATAAGAAATACACCAAAATTCTAAATAAAATTTAAAAATAAATTTATATTTTCATGTATTTAGTTTTATTTCTGTAATGACCTAGCATTTTGACCGCTCCAAGTCGATAATTAGACCAACTTGAACTATTCAAAATGACATATTGTTATTGCTTATGAAGTTAAAATATAATCATCACAGAATCACATACACATAACACAGAATATATCACAGCGGAAGTAAAATTTATGCAACAAGATTTAAAAAATTTACATATCAGAGTAAAGAAGTATATACAAATATAGCGGAAGGCTGAATACAGAATCATACTGATATATAAATACACTGACAGAGGTGCGGGTAACTGCATAACAACAGATGTATGTCTAGATCTCCAACAAACCGTAGGCTCTAACAGATATATCTCCAAGCTGAAATACTCGGTCTGACCCGGCCATTTTGCAAGAAATAAAACAAACAAAATACTCGAGTCAGGACTAATAGTCTCATATAAGTGAATTAACTCAAATGAAGTATCCACTGAAATGTACAATAACTTAAAAGGATGTTTTGGATTTCCATCCTCTAAGGATCCGCAAAACTAATATCTATATAATAGTATGCTATTATTGTAATGTCTATTTAGTAATGTATAAATAATGCAAATAGCGTAAGCGGGATTACCATATTACCCTTACGCCGTTTATAAGCATCAACAGTCTATATAGTATCGTAAATTCACTGTACTGGTGTTATCGGAGGGCACTCCATAGAAGGCAACAATAAATCAAAATCGTATGGGGCTCGAAAAGGATAAATATGACAAGGCACTCGAGGCAATACCCAGGGTAGGATTATACCAGTTGCACTCCTGGACCCGTGGTAACGCATAGAAGCCACTGCCGCCCACCTCGGAACACACTCCCATAATAAAAAAGGGCCCTAATCATCATCATAGTCATAGAAATAGTATGGGAGAAGTCCGTCCGATCAGAGGTGCTACCTCAATTAGTCACGGTATAGTTCCTGTTTTATTCATTTTAATTATGACCCGAAGGTCAAGGCCATTTCGTCATCGTTCGCCTTCTTCAATCCAGTGGTCGCTTCCAAGCCATCTTGTTGTCATTCCGACACTCCATCACGTACACAGTTGTTAAAGTTGTATCGACACTGACAGAGAGTATGCCACTTACCAACTCCGGTCTCTATAACAACCAACGCTTACATCTTTCACACCGTGGCAATTATATTTGAAATCATATCGCAAATCGAGTTGTCTCAAGTATTGCTCCAAAATCGATTTATCAGAATCATTTATCATTGGTTTGATTTAAGATTATAAAACCAAAATTCGCCATTATTTTGTCAACCATTGGGTTTAAGTTTCAAATTCCATGATATATTACTATTGCTTGAAATCCTTTCTTTCACCATTCGGACTCGCTGGGCTGGATTAGACATAGATTTATATTTATAAAACACCTTTAGAAAAGTTAAGTTTGAAAATAGTATATTGAAATTAATGTATAAACATATATAGAATTGGAAAAGTATATGTATATAAATTTGAGAGTAATGTATAAACATATATGGTTGGAAAAATATGTATATTAAATTGAAAATATTGTATAAATATATATAGTTGGAAAAATATTATAAAATTCATATAGTTAAAGTAATCAAACCATTTTAGAGAAAATATTTATAAAATCAAGTAATGAGGAAAATTTACTTCTATGAAATTGAAATAATATTGATCCAATCCAAATCCAAATCCATGTCACAGAATTTCTTTTCTCATCAAAATTTCACCTTTAAACAAATCCCCATTTATTTGGGTCAAATTCAACACTTCATGGTTAAACGATCTTCAAACCAATGTTTACTTTGGGTTTCACGTATCCATTTTATAAATAAATTCCCTAACACTTTCGCATTAGTTGTTAAACACATGTGGTCTATTTAAATTCTAACTTGTTAACCAACACATATTCACCATGATTTAAATAATCATATTCTTTCATATACTTGGATTTAACACGTTTTATTTTGACAAATCCTTCTTACATTTGTACGGTGAAAATTCATTGTCAAATCATGTGTCAAAATAAGATTTGGGAAGCAATTATCAAGTCCTGCATATCCTTTACATCAAATCATTAAACTCGTTAAGTAAAAATAAAGTGATAAAGAATTTATTTAAATAAATTCAACTTAAGTATTAACTTGTGAAAAAAAAATCACCTTTAAAACCAATTTTAATACAAACTGGGTTTCATGACATTTATAAGAAAATATTTGGAGAAACTTACTTTTAAACTTTCCTTTATGTTATAGAAATTCATCTAAAATTTCTACTTATAAATCGATAAATATTTTAAAATATTCCCATCTAATTGACCATGGTGTCCGTATATAACTTTCTACCCTTATGGTCAAGTGATACAAATATTTATCATTTCAATCTGTTCTTTTAAAATATTCGAATCCCGGGTATGTATCATTTCAACCCGCATCCCAAATCGATTCGAATACAAAAGGGGTTCGGGTATGTATCATTTCAACCCATAATGGTTTTCTAATCGAAAGGGAACTTGCATGCTGAGAAATAAAACATAGCATGTCAAACATACATCCATATGTGTCATATGAAATAACAGTGTGTGTCGCATGTGCGCAACCACGAAGCAAAATATTCTAGTGCAACTAACATTCCATTCAACATTTCAATCTTTAATTCACTTAATAAAAATATTAGTCTGTGAGTGAGAAAAACTCACCTTTTGAGGCGAAGAAGATGAATATTAACCCTACAACAAAGCTGAAGCGAATGCGATATCCAACATAACGACTTCAGTCAATTTATATATGCACACACGCATGTATGTGTGTACATAAAAAAATTGAAATTCCTGAGCATGATGAAAAAATGAGCCCTAACCAAGATTTTAAATTGATAATAAATCAACATCCTTACATTATATTTAGGTATAAATATTTTTATTCAAACAATGGGTGTCAAAAGGTATACCTCAGCCTCATCCTAGCGACGACTGTCCATTATACCCGAATCCAAAACCAGCCCCTACCATTTCAGCGATTTTTAATCCAATTGCTTGAGCACTAAGAGTGCATGTTGTCCAGAATGCAACTAAGGGGATAAAGTTCATATCGACTCCTGGTTAATAGGAAATAGATCACCAGAATGATTTCAATGCATGTAGAATCTTAATGGTTCAATGTGTGTATATATATAACTGAGTATATACACACATTTGCATTGTTTCAGCAAGTACGAAAATAGAGGTAAGCAAGAATCACTGCTACCAGCGTCAAGTCCGATGGAGAGGCGTTGGAGCTTGACTGCGCCGTTGGTGAACTGGTCCGGTAATGGATCCAATCGTCGATCTATCCTCTCGCACTCTCCTCTCCTATGTCCTTGAACTGGTCCAGGTCTGGATGGGAGGAAAAAGATAGATTTTTCCGAGGAGGCCTACACCTGCGTTGAGGCTCGTAAACGGATGGTGACGAAGGGATCTAGCGATGTGAGGTCGGCGGATCTGGTGATCACGCCATCGGATCTTACTTGGGTTATTGGAAAGGGGAATTTAACAATTGGATGGAAGAGAGCTATACAAAGGCTCGTGTAACAACCCGTATTTTCAATAACCTATTATAACGTAAATCAAGGCAGAACTTAATTTATTAATCTGAATCAAGGGAAACGGGCTATGCCATTGCGTTCGTCTCGGAAAAATACGCGAAATAGAGTACGAGTTTTCGAAAATCGGAGTCCATATGACCCGATTAAGGCCCAATGAAGTTTTCAGAAAATTTCAAGTTCAAAACAGATTTGAATTTCAAGTTCAAATTTCGAATTTCGGGCCTGGTAGGCTAGGCGGGAAATTTCCCGCCAAGCCAACCAAGTCGACAGGCCTGTCGACTTGGCAGTCGACTTGGTTGGACCCAAGTCGACAGCCCTGTCGACTTGGCTGTCGACTTGGCTCAGCCGGGCAGTTTTGCCTGGTGCACCATTTTGGGGTTTTGGTTAGGTTTTGGGGCCAGATTCGGTTTTAAGGGCTGAGATTGGAATTAGGGTTTAATCCTAAGGTTGAAACTAATCCTAATCTCTATAAATAAGCCCCTAACCTAACCCTAAATCATCATTATTAAACCCTACAACTAAACTATGGCAAAAATTTTCCTCTCATGGCCTCCACTCTCTTCATAAAATTCCTAAATAAATTTCTATGAGAGATTTTCCATGCATACAAGTGTTTTCAAGCTTGTATGAGCATCATTAGCTTGCATTCAAGACAAGTTTCTATATTTGCATCATAAAGCAAGTGTTTTGATCATTTTGGCTCAAGGGTTTTTCCATTGGAGCTTTCATATTGAGTTTATTTGAGTGCATAAGGGCTTTGTCTCAATCTTATATTTGCTTATACTCATTTGAGTCTTCATAAGCATTGTAAGCCCTTTTCTACTTTCATATTTAAACTCTAAAGTTAAATGAATGATGCAAGTTTGGTTGATCATTATGATATGCAAGTTTGCCATGTTATGATATGCAAGTTTATCATGTTATGTTATGCAAGTTTACCATGTTATGCTATGCAAGTTTGCCATGTTATGATATGCAAGTTTATCATGTTATGTTATGCAAGTTTGCCATGTTATGATATGCAAGTTTATCATGTTATGTTATGCAAGTTTACCATGTTATGTTATGCAAGTTTGCCATGTTATGATATGCAAGTTTATCATGTTATGTTATGCAAGTTTGCCATGTTATGATATGCAAGTTTATCATGTTATGTTATGCAAGTTTGTTATGCAAGTTTGTCATATGATATGCAAGTTATGTTAAGCAAGTTTGGGTGGATCATTTTACTCATGTTATGCAAGCTTACCTTGAGTATATGAACGTAAAGCTTCAAGCTTTATGTTAAAGGTTGCATTTTGGCAACATGTAAGTTATCATATCTCTTATGATAACTTGCATGTGAGGCTAAATGCGAACTTATGGCCATTTCTACATGTCATTTATCACCATGTATCACCAATATGTTAAGTTTGGTTTTATGCATGCTTTTGAGGCCTAAAAATGTAATATGCAAGTATATGAACATATGTACATTTCATATGCCACCATGTTAAACTTGTGGCTTCAGCACCTTTATGTCATGATTATGCCAAGTTCCCTCTTTCTATCCTTTATGCGCTATTGCGATATGTAAGCGATGGGAGTGCATTTGTGGTTGGGTAAACTTAAAAGACATAAAAACAGAAGATTGGGAATTTACCTATTAAATTAGGTCTACCCATTGGGAATTTACCTATTAAGTTAGGTCTACCCAAATGCTTGAAAACTTGTAATATGTTTGGTAAACATAATGGACATGACACTTAGAAAATATAAGTGTGACCAACTCGAGGTTGGGTTGAGTTTGTAGCGTAAACCTACCCGGAACCGACCGGCTTAACTAGTTGCTACAAACAATAGGACCCAATGTGAGAAGTTGGTCATGTTGTACCTTGAACCCGAGGTTAGACCAAGTTGTGGTATAAAGCTACCCGGAACCGACCGGCTTAACTAGTAACCGCAACGAAGTCTAATGTGAGAGGTTAAGGCACATTAATTAATTAATGCTACATGGTAAGGTTAAGTAAATTTGACTTATGACACTTAACCAATCTGAACTCGGTAATTTAACGGGGTTAAGTTGAACTATACTTAACCAATCCAACTCAATGATTTGATAAGGATGAGAACCAATTTGACACCTGGTCTGGATAAACTAACTTGATTGATAAATTAAACGAACCTGTTTTGCGGATCTGTAGGACCCACACCAAGTTAGGCAAGTTTGTAAATCTGTTATCTGATCCGTTAGTCTGAAAACTGATCGTCTGAACTTTGTATGTCTGAACTCTGTTAATAAGTTAATCTGAATCTGATAGTCTGGGGACACAAGGGGGAATACTTGTGTCATTTGTTGTTTGGGACCCATATTAGTCAGTAACCCTTTCTGGTATCAAAACTTTGACCCAACTGTAGGTAGGGTCCGGGCACGCTTACTGAACTAATTATAAGTGGTTCATTCTGATAATGGCGATGGGTGTTGATGGTGCGTTCCAACCGGGTCATGTGCGTGCATGGATCCCGGTCTGCCTCTGAGGATGTAAGACGCCGTGACATCTGTAAATATGCCTGTGCCAATTGGTTTCCACTTTAGGGAGTGATACACCCTATCGTGGGGCCAACATAGGGTATTTATGTATTAGGGAGCCGATCGCTTGGGTAGGATTTAGGGTACACTTAGCTCTGTCTGATTCTGTTGGTACCGTCTGTTTTGTTGGGTGGTAGTACCCGTCTGTTTCTGCGTGGTACCGTCTGTTAGGGTGGTAAAGGGCCATTATTGTTAGCATTCCGTTTCTGTACTTTATCTGTTAGGGTGGTAAAAGCCCATTTTTCCCAAACTCTATCTCTGTATGGACCATTCTGTTCTGTCTTGTTTCGATGTAAACATTGGGGTAACACCTAATCCTGTTATACTAGAATTGGTACCAAGAAGTTGGATCTTGATTTAAGTCAAACACCTGATACTGGGCCAAGTTTAGGACAAGGGATAAATTCTTGTTTATACATGACATGTTAGAATGCTGGTACACCTGTGGTGCAAAAACCTTAAACCTGATTATGCGATGACACCTTTATCTACCTTGTTGGTTAATTATCATGCTAGTATGTTGTTATCCTTATGTTCATCCCTGCTTCTCATGCCAGTTAACTTTATCAGTTGTAACGACCCGGAAAATCCGAGCCAAATAAAAAAAAAAAAAAAAATTTTTTTTTAAGTAATTTAGTTGGCAAATGAGGCAGAATTTAAAATTTTCATTTTAAATAATGTTTAAAGCCAGTGAAAATAGCCAATTTTCAAACGATCTCTGTTTTCGACGAAACCAATTTCATCGGAACCAGAATATTATATTATTGCTAGGTTTCAATTTTTAGAATTTTCCGAATTTATTTGTGAGCATGGCAAAGGAAAATGTGTGTTGTCCATTTCAGTCAAATTTAATCGACTGAAAAATAGCCATTTTTCAAACAATCTCAGAATTAGACGAAATTAATTTTGTTGGATTCGTATCGTCATAAGAAAGCCAAATATATTTTTTCTGGATTTTTCCGGGTCCATATGCGGCCCCGGTGAATTTTTAAAGACGGTTAAATTTAAAATATAAATAAATTATATTCAAATCTGAAAAACGAGGGTCGAGACGAACTCTTGGGCTGACGGGACCTAGCCCGTTGGATCCGGAATAGAGCCTATTTGGTAGGATGGGCTTCAGTCGGGCTGAAATTGGTGTGGTTTGAAAGGTTTGGATTTAAACGTAAAATTGCACTTAAACTTTTATAAAAAGGAAGAATTAAAACCCTAATTCTATTTTCACTGTTCATCGTGCAAATAGGCCGCCGCCACCCTCATTTCACGTTCGAATCTTCTTCCTCGTCTTGCTCCTCCTCCACCAAGTTTCAGACTTCGCCACCAACACCACTCCAAAGGCCTCCTCCTCCTCTTTCATCACCGACCAGTAGCACGCTGCCTCATCGCCTGTAGCGCTCGCCCCGAGCCCTCAAAGTCGCCGCGCAAATCCCCGTCGTTCTCCCTCTGGGCCCCACCGAGCTGCCCCCTCCGCCCAGCGCAGGTGCGCCGTCCCTAGGCCGAGGCCGTGGTGCCCTCCGTTCGTCCTCCAGGCGCCTGTGCCGCGAGCAAAGTCGAACCCTAGGTTCGAACAATAACACAAAGGCGCGGCCTTGATTCTGAGTGGAAGAAGAAGGTGGTTTTTGCCCATTTATTTAATTAATTAATAAATATAATTATTCTCAAACTTGTATTGATCGTAACTCGTTCGAAACAACTCAGAATTTCGCGATTTCTGAAGCGTTGGACTCGTACGATCCTGATCTACAATTGTGGACTGAAACGGGACCTTTCAGAACAACTTGAGAATTTGACAAATCGCAAAACGGTGAGATCTCTAGTTTTTAATAATTAATAAATTAAAATGCTGAGATTGTGATTGTATATTGTGATTTATTGATCTGCGATGTGATGATGTTTGTATATAATTATTGTTGAAATATGTGGTGATGTCTGTGATGACTATGTTATCTAGATCTGAAATTTGTGATGTAGTTCATAATTAAGTTCCCCTCTTTATTTATTTTTATTTTCTATTAAAATTAAATCTTAAAATTTTTATACAAAATAAATGGAAAAATCTTGTTTGTTTATTTTTGTTTGTTAAACAAAAAGACATTTTTTTTATATGATTTTATTTGTTAAACAAAAAGACATTTTACTTAATTTTGTTGTTAAAACAAAAGACTTAATTTTTATGTTTCTTTGTCAAAATAAAAAGGTTTACTTTTTATGTTGAGAATAAAAAGAATAACTTTTTATGTTTATTTTGTTAAGCATAAAAAGAATAACTTTTTATGTTAATAAAAAGAATAACTTTTTACGTTAATTTTGTTGAGAATAAAAAGAATAACTTTTTATGTTTATTTTGTTAAGCATAAAAAGAATAACTTTTTATGTTAATAAGAAGAATAAATTTTTACGTTAATTTTGTTGAGAATAAAAAGAATAACCTTTTATGTTTATTTTGTTAAGAATAAAAAGACAAACTTTTTATGTTTATTTTGATTCAGAATAAGAAGACAAACTTTTTATGTTAAGTTTTTTTAGGATAAAAAGACAAACTTTTTATGTTTCTTTTGTTAACATAATAGAATGCAAGTTTAACCTTACTTTTATGTATAAATAAAATGTGAGTTTTAAATCTTCATTTTCATTTACAAATAAAAGTGGAGTTGGGACCTTTATTGTGACTCATCAGAAATGCACCCAATTATACTTGTGTTAAAATAGTTGTTATAACACAAATACCATCATTGGGTTAGTTTGAGTATCATGACCCCAAAACCATTGTTGGGTTATTTTGAGTATTATGACACAAATACCATCATTGTGTTAGTTTGAGTATTAGGACACCAAAAACCATCGTTGTGAAAATTTGGGTATTGTGACACACATTCATCGTCATATTATATAATTGAAATGGATTGGCATCAGAAATATAGCTATTTAGAAATGCTGGCGCTAGTAAAGATATTTACATAAGCTATAGGGAACATATGTTTTAAAATGTAAAACAGATAAAAGTACATTTTATGTTGTTAAAATGTAAAATATGAAAGGTACATTTTATGTGATTAAAATGAAATTAAAGTACATTTTTCTTTGTTAAAGAAAAAGAAGCAAATATACACATTTTCTTATGTAAAAGAAAATAAAGTTAAAATATACATTTTCTTATGTAAAAGAAAATAAAGTTAAAATATACATTTTCTTATGTAAAAGAAAATAAAGTTAAAATATACATTTCCTTGTGTAAAAGAAAATAAAGTTAAAATATACACATTTTCTTATGTAAAAGAAAATAAAGTTAAAATATACATTTTCTTATGTAAAAGAAAATAAAGTTAAAATATACATTTCCTTGTGTAAAGAAAATAAAGTTAAAATATACATTTCCTTATGTAAAAGAAAATAAAGTTAAAATATACATTTCCTTATGTAAAAGAAAATAAAGTTTAATGTGTACCTTTTCTTATGTAAAAGAAAATAAGAATTAAAAGCAACATTTCTTATGTCAAAGGAAATAAGAATTAAAAGTACATTTTCTCATGTAAAAGAAAATGAAAGTTTAATGTGCACATTTTCTTATGTAAAAGAAGATAGAAGTTTATGTGTACATTTTCTTAGTAAAAAGAAATATAAAAGTAACATTAACATTTTTAGGTGAATGTAAAATAAAAGAAACATTTATACTTTCTGTATAAAAATAAAGAGAGAATTTACATTTTCAATGTAGAGAAAAATAAAAATAAAAAGACACTTACAGTGTTCATGTAAATAAGAGAATAAGAGAAATTGTATTTTATGTAAAATATACATAGTTGGAAACATTCTTTTTGTCGCATTAGAATTGGCGGACAAAAATATAAATGTAAGGATTTAAGGGAATATATTTATATATATAATATAATTTAAACTAAGCAAAACACGCGCGGTAGTTCGCGTTTTGAAATCATAACTTTAAACGGTCGTACAAAAAGATCCGACCGTTGAATTTTCCCAAAACTGGATCCGTTAGAATCATCTCGAAAGGAGTTTTCCAACGACATAAAATTTACCAAAATCTGACGGTTAGATTTTAAGATATGTTTAAAACAAGTTTTGGTAAAAGCAGCGCCAGGGTCGCCTATCGACCCGAAGCGTCGTTTAATTAATTCGCACTATTTTTAAATAAATAAAAATAGAAATAAATCGCGGTAAATAAATATAAATGACGTGAAATGATTTAAATGATAATTATGCGATGTTTATTTGAAAAGGCCGAGTTTAACTCATTTCAAATAATCAAACGGCGATTTAAATTGAAATAATAGAAGACGATGTTGAAGACCGGCGATCTTCACGTCGAACGGACAACGATTATTGAGACCTTGGACTGACTTGCTCCCAGGAAGGGGTTGATGTAGTAATTGGCAGGTCGTATGGGTTGATTGTCCGGATAAGCGAGAACCTCTCTGGTGTCTCCGGTTTCGTTCAAACCCAGAACGGACTCATATGGACGCGCGTCTGACGTTGGAATTCGTTTCGTGTAACTAAATCAATCCTTATTGATGTATGCTTGTTTGGTGGTAGAGAATTTATTCTCTGCTTAACACCCTGGTATATGTTAGTAGTTATCGATAGCATGACACGAATTGTCAATGTGGCACGCTAAGATGCGAATGGTCAAGGTTTTGTTGAAAAGCAGACCTTGTAGAAGATGATCAAAGCACGGCCTGTTTAGGCGTAGCTTTGTGTATAACGTAGCCTCACGAGCCTCACACACCGGTATGAGTCAAAACGGGATACGGACCGTAGGGAGTGCACACGTTTCTTTCTAGCTAGAGTTGTGTCAGGGACCTACCAGCGCTGACATTTTACTTATGTGGATGATGGATTTTGAGGTACCTCGTGTTTTATAGGTCGATGGTGGTCATACTATAGGTCCAAAGGGACCGGGGAACGTGTGTTCAGGCATAACTAATCTACTGCCGTTAGGTGGAGACCGGCCCTACCGCTTCCAAGGGTTCACTGCGGGGGATCCTGAGGCATTTGCTAGAGTGTCTTAAATCGGAGAGGAGCTTGCCCCTAGCCTCGACTCATGATGGAAACCAATTCTCCAATACGACATTACGATTTTAGTTGTATACTTATATACGGCGGCATAATATATGGTACCTATGTCGTCTAGGATTAATACATTTATATTGAAATGATTTATGAAAACATATGCACACTAGTATTAATGCGTTTGACGTATTTATCATCTTTTGATCGTTATAAGGAAAAACCCTTTCCTCTGGTGTGCGTTGCATTGTGTGATGGGACTTGGGTCTTATAACGGTCTCATTTTTCTTTAAATGCATAGCGTTATTCAAACGACTTACTTAATTATGCACTGGCAATCCAATGGAGTAAACCCGTTCCGCCTTAGCGGCGTGGTCCTGTGATTCGCCATATGGTTTGTTAGTATAGAAAGATTTCTCATACCAGTCCCACGACTGACTCGAATTTCGTTTCACTTTGCAAATTTCGGGTGCCCTCTTTCCACACGGGCAGCCAATTGACAGGTTGTTAGGTTGCTTCCCTGGAGTTGCTGATCTTGGAGTTTGCTTATTTGCTTTGGTGTTGTTGCTTATCGAGGTGCTTTGTGGGACTATGCAGACCCTCACCTTTATCTTTGTTTCCACTTAGACTTTGAGACATTCAAACCGTATTTCACTTCGTTTCAAACTGTATCTTTAACATTATGTACTTGTTTCCTTTTGTTGGGATTTTGATGTAATAAGTAGGACTCTGTGACTGGGATTCTGTGTTATGATAACATCCATATTCCGCTGCTATGTTGATGTTGTTGTTTTATAGATTCTTATATTTATGTTGTTATCTGTGTTATGTGTTGCTATATCTATGTTATATTCCAATGATCATCTCAACTTTCGGTCTGCGTAAGTTTGGGGTTATCACAGTTGGTATCAGAGCTTTGGTTCAACCTTAGTTTTGGGATATAACATATTTATAGCAATGCGTCTCATTAGAGATAGGACTAAGGTCCTAGAGTGAGCATAACATAATAGCACATATTTATCAGTCGTTACATCATTTTCACCTCTTAGCCTTTCCTTTGGAAGATTTTCATTTCTGTGGTCTGACTCTCCCCTTGATGTTACAGACTAATTCATTATGAGTACTAGAGCTAGAACCCGTGGAGGTGGGAGAGGTGGAGCTAGAGGGCCACCCGAAGAAGAGCCCATTCATGAGCAGCCCGACCCTATAGTCGCACAGCCATTCGACTTAGAACGGATGTCAAAGAAATTCAAAAACTTGGGCGGAGTTCCTTTCACCGGTAGAGAGTCTGCTGTTGAAGCCGAGTCATGGCTCAAGAATTGTGAGAAGATCTTAGAAGGGATGGAACTTGAGGATCAGAGGAAGCGTTTCCTGGCTGCATGGCAACTCAAAGATCAAGCTGAGCACTGGTGGGACACAGTTAAGATTGGAAACGATGTGGCCAATATGGCCTGGGCAAAGTTCAAAGAGCTCTTCAACGAGAAATACATCCCTCCACAAGCAAGAGAACGCCTTCGTGAACAATTTGTCAATCTGAAACAAGGAAATATGACAGTTGCTGAATATGCGATGAAATTTGATGAGCTTTCCCGTTATGCCCCTAACCTAATTCAAGACCCAACTGAGAAGAACAAGAAATTCATTAAGGGCCTCGCTACAAAGTATCTGAATAGGGTTACAGCTCATATCGATCTTCCCTTCCATGAAGTTATCACCTTTGCCAGCCGCTACGAAGAAAATGATGAGTCTGCTCAACAAGAGAGAGCAAAGAATCAGAATAATAGCCAGAAGGAGCAGACTAGTAAGAAACCAGAGACAGGAAATTCTTCAGCTGCAAAGCCACAGGGGAAGAAGAGAGACAGGAGCAAGGTGACATGCTTTAATTGTGGCAAGACCGGGCACTTTGATTACGAGTGTAAAGCGCCTAAAAGAGTCAAGAGAAATGATTCAGGCCCCAGTCAGAACCGTGGTCAGAGCTCTCAGAAGCAGGGTCAGAATTCTCAGAATAGTGGCCAGAATCCTCACCGCAACCTGGAATGCTACAACTGCCATCAGAAGGGGCACATCAAGCCGAATTGCCCATTGCTGAAGAATGCTCAGGTGGCACATGTATATGAGGGTACGATTACACCCGCTCCTACCGAGGGCCCAGGTACACCTGATGTTTTAAGTGGTACTCTTAACATTAAAAATATCCCTATTACTGTCCTATTTGACACTGGTGCAGCACGTAGTTTTATTTCTTCTGACATCATTAAAAAGTTAAAACTGAAACCTCGAAAACTTAAGGAATTGATTAGAGCTCATAGTCCTATAGGAGGATCTCTCGTTCTCGACCAATATTGTAAAGTGCCAATTTCCTATGCACGCTTTCAATTTCCTTTTAACCTGATCGTCATGAATTTTTCCGGTTATGATATCATACTGGGAATGGATTGGCTAACCAAGTATGAGGCTGTGTTAGTATGTGTTGAAAGAATGATCAAGGTTAAAGTTAAGCTTGGCGAAATTACCATACCATGCCACGTCTCAGCCACTGACAGGAAAGAATTCTGGTCTTCTCTAGAAGTCACCCCTACTTCTATTGAGGATATTCCCATTGTCAGAGATTATGCTGATGTATTCAAAGAAGTTGAAGGTTTACCTCCACGTAGAGAAATCAATTTCAGAATTGACTTAGCTCCGAATGCAAGGCCCGTCGTTCATCCTATTCGGAGAATGTCACCCAAAGAAAAAGAAGAGCTGAGAAATCAAACCAACCAACTTTTGTTTAAGGGCTTGATCAGGCCTAGCTTCTCAGAATGGGGCGCAGCCGTTGTGTTCGTTCCAAAATCAGACGGTACCCTCAGGTTATGTGTGGACTACCGTGATCTCAACAAACAAACTCTGAAGAACAAATACCCACTGCCTCGTATTGACGACTTGCTCGACCGCTTGCATGGGGCGCGAGTTTTCTCTAGAATGGACCTAGCTACAGGCTTCCATCAACTTCGCATCGCAGAAGAATGTGTGCCTCTAACTGCTTTCAGAGGGCCGGATATCTTTTATGAATGGCTAGTAATGCCTTTCGGTCTATGTAATGCTCCAGCATATTTTGTTGATCTGATGAATAGGGTCTTCAGGGATGTTATAAATAAATTTGTGCTCGTGTTCATCGATGACATCCTCATTTTTTCTAAATCCACTGCTGAGCACGAACAACATCTGAGGGAAGTCTTGGAGATTTTGCGTAGGAATGTGCTGAAAGCCAAATTCTCCAAATGTATATTCTGGCAAGAAGAGGTGAAATTCCTCGGACATGTCGTATCAAAAGAAGGCATTTCAGTTGATCCAGGAAAAATCTCAGCCATCCAAGACTGGAAGCAACCTCGAACCCCCACCAAGGTCAGAAGTTTCTTAGGGCTGGCTGGTTATTATCGGAAATTTGTCAAAGATTTTTCGAAGATTGCTTGTCCATTGACAAACCTGACCAAGAAACATGCAAAATTTATTTGGACGCCCGAATGCGAGAAAGCTTTCCAAGATTTAAAAGAGAGGTTGACCAATGCTCCTGTGTTGACCATTATAGATGGCAATCAGGATCTGATAGTCTGGACTGACGCTTCTCATCAAGGTTGTTTCCTTTATATTAATCAACATGTTAGGGATAACAATTTCTTTTATTGGCAAATCTCATTTTAACGTGTTAGTCCTTTATCCATTCAAGGTATTGGGGCGGTGCTGATGCAGCAAGGCAAAGTGGTCGCATATGCTAGCCGCCAATTGAAACCGCATGAAAAGAATTACGCCACTCATGATCTTGAGTTAATGGCCATTGTTTTTGCTCTTAAAATATGGAGGCACTACCTCTTGGGTGAGAAGTTCGAAGTATACACGGATCACAAATCCTTGAAGCATCTTTTTACCCAAAGAGATTTGAATATGAGGCAGCAACGCTGGGTTGAATTTCTTGCATCATATGATTTTGTTATCCTATATACTCCAGGGAAAGCCAACATTGTAGCCGATGCGTTCAGTCGAAAGAATACAGATGGTGAAAAACTCCTTCTCGCCAATCTCGTTATTACTTCTACTCTGATTGATAAGATCTCCGCTCTCCAGAAGGATGATAAATTTATTCAGAGGATTATCAAAAGAATTCAGGATGGCGAATCCACTAGCTTCCAAATTGACGACAGAGGGGTTCTGAGGCTATCTGGCCGAATTTGTGTTCCATACATTCCTGAGCTCAGAAGGGAAGTTATGGATGAGTGCCACAAATCTAAGCTTAGTATTCATCCAGGGGTAAGCAAGATGTATCAAGACCTCAAGCGCACATTCTGGTGGAAATCCATGAAGAGAGATATTTATATTTATGTTTCTAGATGTCACACTTGTAAGCAGGTCAAAAGTGATCAGCAGAAGCTAGCAGGTCTATTGCAACCGCTAGGAGTTCCAGGCTGGAAGTGGGAAGAAATTTCTATGGACTTTATTGATGGCTTGCCTCGTACCCGAAAGGGGAATGATAGTATATGGGTAATTGTTGACCGCTTAACAAAGTCTGCCCATTTTATCCCTGTCAAGACCAACAGAACAGCTCGGAGTTTGGCGCAGCTTTATCTTAAAGAGATTGTCAGACTGCATGGGATTCCAAGAAGCATTGTCAGTGATCGGGATCCCCTATTTACGAGCAAATTTTGGGAAGCTTTCCAAGAAGAGCTCGGTACTAAGTTGAATCTGAGCACAGCTTACCACCCTCAGACAGATGGCCGGACTGAGAGGGTGAACCGCATCCTAGAAGACTTGTTGCGAGCGTGCATCCTTGACTATGGTGGTTCATGGGAGGACCATTTATACTTGGTGGAGTTCTCTCACAATAATAGCTACCAAGCCAGTTTGGGAATGTCACCGTTTGAATTACTATATGGTAGACCATGTAGGTCCCCAGCATGTTGGGTGGAGCCAGGCAATCGATTAGTCTTGGGTCCCGACATGGTTCGTGAAGCATCGGACAAAGTTGATTTGATTAAGAAGCGCCTGTTGGCTGCTCAGAGCCGACAGAAGAGTTATGCAGATCAGCGAAGAAGACACTTAGAATTCTCTGTTGGTGATCGAGTATATTTGAAGGTTTCCCCATTGAGAGGCGTGATTCGTTTTGGGAAGACTGGGAAATTGGCGCCAAGGTTCATAGGCCCATTCCCTGTTCTCGAAAGGATCGGTACTCTTGCTTATCGAGTACAGTTGCCCGACTGGTTGCCTGGGGTGCATGATGTCTTTCATGTGTCCCAACTCCGCAAGCATGTGCGCGATCCTGATTTGATTGAGGATGAATTGAATCAGCAAGTCTTGGATATTGCTCCTAATCTGACAGTGAGAAAAGATCCGATAAAGGTTATTGGCAAAGAAATCCGGGTGTTGAGAAACAAGAAGATTCCCCTAGTCAAGGTGCAGTGGAGCAGTGATCCTAGGGACTGCACTTGGGAGACGGAGGATAGCTTCAGAAGGGCTTATCCCCATTGCAGGGAGGATATCTCCGAATGATGCTTGTGTTAAGGTACATTTACCACAATTTGCATTTCTGTCGTTTCCTACTTTTACTTTCTTTTCGAGGACGAAAAGTTTTTAAGTGGGGGAGATTGTAACGACCCGGAAAATCCGAGCCAAATAAAAAAAAAAAAAAAAATTTTAAGTAATTTAGTTGGCAAATGAGGCAGAATTTAAAATTTTCATTTTAAATAATGTTTAAAGCCAGTGAAAATAGCCAATTTTCAAACGATCTCTGTTTTCGACGAAACCAATTTCATCGGAACCAGAATATTATATTATTGCTAGGTTTCAATTTTTAGAATTTTCCGAATTTATTTGTGAGCATGGCAAAGGAAAATGTGTGTTGTCCATTTCAGTCAAATTTAATCGACTGAAAAATAGCCATTTTTCAAACAATCTCAGAATTAGACGAAATTAATTTTGTTGGATTCGTATCATCATAAGAAAGCCAAATATATTTTTTCTGGATTTTTCCGGGTCCATATGCGGCCCCGGTGAATTTTTAAAGACGGTTAAATTTAAAATATAAATAAATTATATTCAAATCTGAAAAACGAGGGTCGAGACGAACTCTTGGGCTGACGGGACCTAGCCCGTTGGATCCGGAATAGGGCCTATTTGGTAGGATGGGCTTCAGTCGGGCTGAAATTGGTGTGGTTTGAAAGGTTTGGATTTAAACGTAAAATTGCACTTAAACTTTTATAAAAAGGAAGAATTAAAACCCTAATTCTATTTTCACTGTTCATCGTGCAAATAGGCCGCCGCCACCCTCATTTCACGTTCGAATCTTCTTCCTCGTCTTGCTCCTCCTCCACCAAGTTTCAGACTTCGCCACCAACACCACTCCAAAGGCCTCCTCCTCCTCTTTCATCACCGACCAGTAGCACGCTGCCTCATCGCCTGTAGCGCTCGCCCCGAGCCCTCAAAGTCGCCGCGCAAATCCCCGTCGTTCTCCCTCTGGGCCCCACCGAGCTGCCCCCTCCGCCCAGCGCAGGTGCGCCGTCCCTAGGCCGAGGCCATGGTGCCCTCCGTTCGTCCTCCAGGCGCCTGTGCCGCGAGCAAAGTCGAACCCTAGGTTCGAACAATAACACAAAGGCGCGGCCTTGATTCTGAGTGGAAGAAGAAGGTGGTTTTTGCCCATTTATTTAATTAATTAATAAATATAATTATTCTCAAACTTGTATTGATCGTAACTCGTTCGAAACAACTCAGAATTTCGCGATTTCTGAAGCGTTGGACTCGTACGATCCTGATCTACAATTGTGGACTGAAACGGGACCTTTCAGAACAACTTGAGAATTTGACAAATCGCAAAATGGTGAGATCTCTAGTTTTTTATAATTAATAAATTAAAATGCTGAGATTGTGATTGTATATTGTGATTTATTGATCTGCGATGTGATGATGTTTGTATATAATTATTGTTGAAATATGTGGTGATGTCTGTGATGACTATGTTATCTAGATCTGAAATTTGTGATGTAGTTCATAATTAAGTTCCCCTCTTTATTTATTTTTATTTTCTATTAAAATTAAATCTTAAAATTTTTATACAAAATAAATGGAAAAATCTTGTTTGTTTATTTTTGTTTGTTAAACAAAAAGACATTTTTTTTTATATGATTTTATTTGTTAAACAAAAAGACATTTTACTTAATTTTGTTGTTAAAACAAAAGACTTAATTTTTATGTTTCTTTGTCAAAATAAAAAGGTTTACTTTTTATGTTGAGAATAAAAAGAATAACTTTTTATGTTTATTTTGTTAAGCATAAAAAGAATAACTTTTTATGTTAATAAAAAGAATAACTTTTTACGTTAATTTTGTTGAGAACAAAAAGAATAACTTTTTATGTTTATTTTGTTAAGCATAAAAAGAATAACTTTTTATGTTAATAAGAAGAATAAATTTTTACGTTAATTTTGTTGAGAATAAAAAGAATAACCTTTTATGTTTATTTTGTTAAGAATAAAAAGACAAACTTTTTATGTTTATTTTGATTCAGAATAAGAAGACAAACTTTTTATGTTAAGTTTTTTTAGGATAAAAAGACAAACTTTTTATGTTTCTTTTGTTAACATAATAGAATGCAAGTTTAACCTTACTTTTATGTATAAATAAAATGTGAGTTTTAAATCTTCATTTTCATTTACAAATAAAAGTGGAGTTGGGACCTTTATTGTGACTCATCAGAAATGCACCCAATTATACTTGTGTTAAAATAGTTGTTATGACACAAATACCATCATTGGGTTAGTTTGAGTATCATGACCCCAAAACCATTGTTGGGTTATTTTGAGTATTATGACACAAATACCATCATTGTGTTGGTTTGAGTATTAGGACACCAAAAAACCATCGTTGTGAAAATTTGGGTATTGTGACACACATTCATCGTCATATTATATAATTGAAATGGATTGGCATCAGAAATATAGCTATTTAGAAATGCTGGCGCTAGTAAAGATATTTACATAAGCTATAGGGAACATATGTTTTAAAATGTAAAACAGATAAAAGTACATTTTATGTTGTTAAAATGTAAAATATGAAAGGTACATTTTATGTGATTAAAATGAAATTAAAGTACATTTTTCTTTGTTAAAGAAAAAGAAGCAAATATACACATTTTCTTATGTAAAAGAAAATAAAGTTAAAATATACATTTTCTTATGTAAAAGAAAATAAAGTTAAAATATACATTTTCTTATGTAAAAGAAAATAAAGTTAAAATATACATTTCCTTGTGTAAAAGAAAATAAAGTTAAAATATACACATTTTCTTATGTAAAAGAAAATAAAGTTAAAATATACATTTTCTTATGTAAAAGAAAATAAAGTTAAAATATACATTTCCTTGTGTAAAGAAAATAAAGTTAAAATATACATTTCCTTATGTAAAAGAAAATAAAGTTAAAATATACATTTCCTTATGTAAAAGAAAATAAAGTTTAATGTGTACCTTTTCTTATGTAAAAGAAAATAAGAATTAAAAGCAACATTTCTTATGTCAAAGGAAATAAGAATTAAAAGTACATTTTCTCATGTAAAAGAAAATGAAAGTTTAATGTGCACATTTTCTTATGTAAAAGAAGATAGAAGTTTATGTGTACATTTTCTTAGTAAAAAGAAATATAAAAGTAATATTAACATTTTTAGGTGAATGTAAAATAAAAGAAACATTTATACTTTCTGTATAAAAATAAAGAGAGAATTTACATTTTCAATGTAGAGAAAAATAAAAATAAAAAGACACTTACAGTGTTCATGTAAATAAGAGAATAAGAGAAATTGTATTTTATGTAAAATATACATAGTTGGAAACATTCTTTTTGTCGCATTAGAATTGGCGGACAAAAATATAAATGTAAGGATTTAAGGGAATATATTTATATATATAATATAATTTAAACTAAGCAAAACACGCGCGGTAGTTCGCGTTTTGAAATCATAACTTTAAACGGTCGTACAAAAAGATCCGACCGTTGAATTTTCCCAAAACTGGATCCGTTAGAATCATCTCGAAAGGAGTTTTCCAACGACATAAAATTTACCAAAATCTGACGGTTAGATTTTAAGATATGTTTAAAACAAGTTTTGGTAAAAGCAGCGCCAGGGTCGCCTATCGACCCGAAGCGTCGTTTAATTAATTCGCACTATTTTTAAATAAATAAAAATAGAAATAAATCGCGGTAAATAAATATAAATGACGTGAAATGATTTAAATGATAATTATGCGATGTTTATTTGAAAAGGCCGAGTTTAACTCATTTCAAATAATCAAACGGCGATCTAAATTTAAATAATAGAAGACGATGTTGAAGACCGGCGATCTTCACGTCGAACGGACAACGATTATTGAGACCTTGGACTGACTTGCTCCCAGGAAGGGGTTGATGTAGTAATTGGCAGGTCGTATGGGTTGATTGTCCGGATAAGCGAGAACCTCTCTGGTGTCTCCGGTTTCGTTCAAACCCAGAACGGACTCATATGGACGCGCGTCTGACGTTGGAATTCGTTTCGTGTAACTAAATCAATCCTTATTAATGTATGCTTGTTTGGTGGTAGAGAATTTATTCTCTTCTTAACACCTTGGTATATGTTAGTAGTTATCGATAGCATGACATGAATTGTCAATGTGGCACGCTAAGATGCGAATGGTCAAGGTTTTGTTGAAAAGCAGACCTTGTAGAAGATGATCAAAGCACGGCCTGTTTAGGCGTAGCTTTGTGTATAACGTAGCCTCACGAGCCTCACACACCGGTATGAGTCAAAACGGGATACGGACCGTAGGGAGTGCACACGTTTCTTTCTAGCTAGAGTTGTGTCAGGGACCTACCAGCGCTGACATTTTACTTATGTGGATGATGGATTTTGAGGTACCTCGTGTTTTATAGGCCGATGGTGGTCATACTATAGGTCCAAAGGGACCGGGGAACGTGTGTTCAGGCATAACTAATCTACTGCCGTTAGGTGGAGACCGGCCCTACCGCTTCCAAGGGTTCACTGCGGGGGATCCTGAGGCATTTGCTAGAGTGTCTTAAATCGGAGAGGAGCTTGCCCCTAGCCTCGACTCATGATGGAAACCAATTCTCCAATACGACATTACGATTTTAGTTGTATACTTATATACGGCGGCATAATATATGGTACCTATGTCGTCTAGGATTAATACATTTATATTGAAATGATTTATGAAAACATATGCACACTAGTATTAATGCGTTTGACGTATTTATCATCTTTTGATCGTTATAAGGAAAAACCCTTTCCTCTGGTGTGCGTTGCATTGTGTGATGGGACTTGGGTCTTATAACGGTCTCATTTTTCTTTAAATGCATAGCGTTATTCAAACGACTTACTTAATTATGCACTGGCAATCCAATGGAGTAAACCCGTTCCGCCTTAGCGGCGTGGTCCTGTGATTCGCCATATGGTTTGTTAGTATAGAAAGATTTCTCATACCAGTCCCACGACTGACTCGAATTTTGTTTCACTTTGCAAATTTCGGGTGCCCTCTTTCCACACGGGCAGCCAATTGACAGGTTGTTAGGTTGCTTCCCTGGAGTTGCTGATCTTGGAGTTTGCTTATTTGCTTTGGTGTTGTTGCTTATCGAGGTGCTTTGTGGGACTATGCAGACCCTCACCTTTATCTTTGTTTCCACTTAGACTTTGAGACATTCAAACCGTATTTCACTTCGTTTCAAACTGTAGCTTTAACATTATGTACTTGTTTCCTTTTGTTGGGATTTTGATGTAATAAGTAGGACTCTGTGACTGGGATTCTGTGTTATGATAACATCCATATTCCGCTGCTATGTTGATGTTGTTGTTTTATAGATTCTTATATTTATGTTGTTATCTGTGTTATGTGTTGCTATATCTATGTTATATTCCAATGATCATCTCAACTTTCGGTCTGCGTAAGTTTGGGGTTATCACATCAGTTTACATTGATTGTAGTAGGGCTTACTCAGCCTTTTTGACTGACCTGTTTTCTTTCGCCTCTTTTCTTCCGTTCCCCCCCCCCCCCCAGGTTCTCAGGGTGGGAATATCGGAGCTTAGCTTGGATTTATGATCGCTTGCTTGTGGGGTTTTAGCTCATGTACGGTCTTGACATGAAGCTAGCTATGGTTATCACTAATTTTGGGGATAGTACTTATGTATTTCAATTTTTCAGTGATGTTGTTTTTATCTAGACTTGTGTATTTGGAAAGTTGACATTATGTTGTACCAGACTTGTTTTGAAATAGTTTAAAATCTTCCGCTGTTTTACTTACCATATTTACTCTGTTTACATATATACATATGTTCTTGTTCTGCCTTGATATATCATTGTGCATGTTTACCTGTTTTAACGCCCCTCCAAAGTCAGAGTGCTTGCAAGAGCCACCCTGTCGGAGGTGGGGTGTTACATTTGGTATCAGAGCAGATGGTTTATGAGAAGGAATAAAAGCTTTTGAAAAACTATTTTCAAATCAAGTATGAAGTATTTTCCAAAGAAAAGTCTAGTATTTAAAAAAAAAGGAAGGCTATTCCCTAAAAGACATTAGCACAATCCTTAGTTATCTATTCTTAGTTTACTCGTTCTGAATCTATCTTTTCCTTCGTTTCAGTATGGCAGATAACTTTGTTATCCCAGAGGGAGTGCAAGTTCCTGTTTGGTATAGGAGACTTATGGAGGCTAGGGTGACCGAAGCCAGCCCCGCAAATGTTACTCCTCCTCCGGTGGTTAATGTTCCTCCTCCTCCTGTCGTTGAGGTTCCTCCTCCTCCTCCCCCTCAGCATCCTCCAGTAGAGTTCACGAAGATTTGCAAGGACTTCAAAGCAATGGGTGGCAAGAACTTTCTAGGTACTGAGACTTTTGTAGAGGCCCGGAATTGGTTGAAAGAGACCGAAGATTTATTCGTTATCTTTGGATTAGATGATCAGAGAAAGATCTTGTTGGCGGTTTGGCTTATGAAGGATGAAGCCGCTTATTGTTGGGAGATCACCACCGCGACTAGGCCCGTTGAGACTTGGGCCGATTTCAGGACAAGATTCGGGCTTAAGTTTCTGTCTTCTGCTGAAGAGAATTTGCAAATGGAGAGGTTTATTGCTTTGAAGCAAGGAGACATGTCTGTCAAAGAATATGTGAACAAGTTTAATCAGTTAGCTCGTTTTGGCTTGGATATGGTGAGTACTACTCAGAAGAAGGCTCTTCGTTTTGCTAGAGGATTGAATGAGCCGTTACAGAAGTTAGCTATGTCTAATGTGCCATTGGGGGCCACGTTTGAGAGTTTGGTAGATATGGCCCTACTCAATGAAGAGAACAAGAGTGCAAAGAAGGAAGTCAAGGTGAATGAGTCTCAAAACAAGAAAGCGGGGCCCAAAAAGGAAATGCAAAAGAAGGAGGAGAAGTCTGAAGATAAGAAGGAAAAGAAGTGCTTTACTTGTGGAAGCTCAACTCATCTAAACAAGGATTGCAGAAAGAGGAAGGGCACTTGCTTTAACTGTGGAGAGATGGGACACTTCACTAGGGACTGCCCGAAGAAGAAAGGGACTACATCGGAAGGAACGGTGAATACTCGCATGGCGAGTGAATAGATTAGGGCTAGAATAATTTGTCTGTAAGATGTTTAATTTTCCTTGTCTGATTTTCAGTTTGAAACTCTTTTTCTGCTATTTTGATTCTATAATGGAAACTCGGTACTTTAATGCTAGTCTTGCTTCTGATCTGGTAATAGTCTCAAACTCCCTGAGAGTTATAACTCATCTGTTTGTGATAAATTGGGGTTTGAGAGTATCTGTGTTGGGCATGAGGGTGACTATGACAAATACATTTTGGGTTTCTACCATGCTTAGTTTCCTAAGAATCATTTGGGGAAATCTGATCTGTACTAGTAGTCTGTAAGTATATGTACCAAGTTTTTGTTTTATCTGTACTCGCTTCCATCACTCGACTGTATCTTGTTGAGATAGGAATCCCATGGATGTAAACATGTGTTTGAGACATGTTATGTTTGATGGTTGCAAGTGGATGCAAGTGGTTGCTCGTGGATGCATAAACACACACTAGGCACTAGATCGGCTTAAAATACACTCTCATATTGCATATGGATGTGTGTACATTTTCAGTTCTTATGGTTGCAAGATGGTGAATTCAGCACATGGATGTTACATATGGATGTATGTTATGTGCACACATATAGATATTATACAGTATGTTAGGAATTACATACATATGGATTCATTTCACTAACATAATTTGCATTGATGATATTTGCATTAGATAAGTACATATACACACACCTTTGCATATGTTCATACAACATTTAGAATCTTATAAGGACAATGATTGCTCGTGAATGATGTTTTGAGTAGATGGATGTTGGATGGTAGGATACGTTCTTCCTAACTTGAAGATTTCGGGGACGAAATCCTTTAAGGAGGGGAGAATGTAACAGCCCGTATTTTCAATAACCTGTTATAACGTAAATCGAGGCAGAATTTAATTTATAAATCTGAATCAAAGGAAACGGAATTTGCCATTCGTCTCGGAAAAACACGCGAAATAGAGTCCGAGTTTTCGAAAATCGGAGTCCGTATGACCCGATTAAGGCCCAATGAAGTTTTCATAAAATTTCAAGTTCAAAACAGATTTGAATTTCAAGTTCAAATTTCGAATTTCGGGCCTGGAAGGCTAGGCGGGAAATTTCCCACCAAGCCAACCAAGTCGACAGCCCTGTCGACTTGGCTGTCGACTTGGCTCAGCCAGGCAGTTTTGCCTGGTGCACCATTTTGGGGTTTTGGTTAGGTTTTGGGGCCAGATTCGGTTTTAAGGGCTGAGATTGGAATTAGGGTTTAATCCTAAGGTTGAAACTAATCCTAATCTCTATAAATAAGCCCCTAACCTAACACTAAATCATCATTATTCAACCCTACAACTAAACTATGGCAAAAAAATTCCTCTCATGGCCTCCACTCTCTTCATAAAATTCCTAAATAAATTTCTATGAGAGATTTTCCATGCATACAAGTGTTTTCAAGCTTGTATGAGCATCATTAGCTTGAATTCAAGACAAGTTTCTATATTTGCATCATAAAGCAAGAGTTTTGATCATTTTGGCTCAAGGGTTTTTCCATTGGAGCTTTCATATTGGGTTTATTTGATTGCATAAGGGCTTTGTCTCAATCTTATATTTGCTTATACTCATTTGAGTCTTCATAAGCATTGTAATCCCTTTTCTACTTTCATATTTAAACTCTAAAGTTAAATGAATGATGCAATTTTGGTTGATCATTATGATATGCAAGTTTGCCATGTTATGATATGCAAGTTTATCATGTTATGTTATGCAAGTTTACCATGTTATGCTATGCAAGTTTGCCATGTTATGCTATGCAAGTTTGCGATGTTATGATATGCAAGTTTATCATGTTATGTTATGCAAGTTTGCCATGTTATGATATGCAAGTTTATCATGTTATGTTATGCAAGTTTACCATGTTATGCTATGCAAGTTTCCCATGTTATGATATGCAAGTTTATCATGTTATGTTATGCAAGTTTGCCATGTTATGATATGCAAGTTTATCATGTTATGTTATGCAAGTTTGATATGCAAGTTTGTCATATGATATGCAAGTTATGTTAAGCAAGTTTGGGTGGATCATTTTACTCATGTTATCATGTTATGCAAGCTTACCTTGAGTATATGAACGTAAAGCTTCAAGCTTTATGTTAAAGGTTGCATTTTGGCAACATGTAAGTTATCATATCTCTTATGATAACTTGCATGTGAGGCTAAATGTGAACTTATGGCCATTTCTACATGTCATTTATCACCATGTATCAACAATATGTTAAGTTTGGTTTTATGCATGCTTTTGAGGCCTGAAAATGTAATATGCAAGTATATGAACATATGTACATTTCATATGCCACCATGTTAAACTTGTGGCTTCAGCACCTTTATGTCATGATTATGCCAAGTTCCCTCTTTCTATCCTTTATTCGCTATTGCGATATGTAAGCGATGGGAGTGCGTTTGGGGTTGGGTAAACTTAAAAGACATAAAAACATAAGATTGGGAATTTACCTATTAAGTTAGGTCTACCCATTGGGAATTTACCTATTAAGTTAGGTCTACCCAAATGCTTGAAAACTTGTAATATGTTTGGTAAACATAATGGACATGACACTTAGAAAATATAAGTGTGACCAACTCGAGGTTGGGTTGAGTTTGTAGCGTAAACCTACCCGGAACCGACCGGCTTAACTAGTTGCTACAAACAATAGGACCCAATGTGAGAAGTTGGTCATGTTGTACCTTGAACCCGAGGTTAGACCAAGTTGTGGTATAAAGCTACCCGGAACCGACCGACTTAACTAGTAACCGCAACGAAGTCTAATGTGAGAGGTTAAGGCACATTAATTAATTAATGCTACATGATAAGGTTAAGTAAATTTGACTTATGACACTTAACCAATCTGAACTCGGTAATTTAACGGGGTTAAGTTGAACTATACTTAACCAATCCAACTCAGTGATTTGATAAGGCTGAGAACCAATTTGATACCTGGTCTGGATAAACTAACTTGATTGATAAATTAAACGAACCTGTTTTGCGGATCTGTAGGACCCACACCAAGTTAGGCAAGTTTGTAAATCTGTTATCTGATCCGTTAGTCTGAAAACTGATCGTCTGAACTTTGTATGTCTGAACTCTGTTAATAAGTTAATCTGAATCTGATAGTCTGGGGACACAAGGGGGAATACTTGTGTCATTTGTTCTTTGGGACCCATATTAGTCAGTAACCCTTTCTGGTATCAAAACTTTGACCCAGTTGTAGGTAGGGTCCGGGCACGCTTACTGAACTAATTATAAGTGGTTCATTCTGATAATGGCGATGGGTGTTGATGGTGCGTTCCAACCGAGTCATGTGCGTGCATGGATCCCGGTCTGCCTCTGAGGATGTAAGACGCCGTGACATCTGTAAATATGCATGTGCCAATTGGTTGCCACTTTAGGGAGTGATACACCCTATCGTGGGGCCAACACAGGGTATTTATGTATTAGGGAGCCGATCGCTTGGGTAGGATTTATGGTACACTTAGCTCTGTCTGATTCTGTTGGTACCGTCTGTTTTGCTGGGTGGTAACACCCGTCTGTTTCTGCGTGGTACCGTCTGTTAGGGTGGTAAAGGGCCATTATTGTTAGCATTTCGTTTCTGTACTTTATCTGTTAGGGTGGTAAAAGCCCATTTTTCCCAAACTCTATCTCTGTATGGACCATTCTGTTCCGTCTTGTTTCGATGTAAACATTGGGGTAACACCTAATCCTGTTATACTAGAATTGGTACCAAGAAGTTGGATCTTGATTTAAGTCAAACACCTGATACTGGGCCAAGTTTAGGCCAAGGGATAAATTCTTGTTTATACATGACATGTTACAATGCTGGTACACCTGTGGTGCAAAAACCTTAAACCTGATTATGCGATGACACCTTTATCTACCTTGTTGGTTAATTATCATGCTAGTATGTTGTTATCCTTATGTTCATCCCTGCTTCTCATGCCATTTAACTTTATCAGTTTACATTGATTGTAGTAGGGCTTACTCAGTCTTTTTGACTGACCTGTTTTCTTTCGCCTCTTTTCTTCCGTTCCCCCCCCCCAGGTTCTCAGGGTGGGAATATCAGAGCTTAGCTTGGATTTCTGATCGCTTGCTTGTGGGGTTTTAGCTCATGTACGGTCTTGACATGAAGCTAGCTATGGTTATCACTAATTTTGGGGATAGTACTTATGTATTTCAGTTTTTCAGTGATGTTGTTTTTATCTAGACTTGTGTATTTGGAAAGTTGACATTATGTTGTACCAGACTTGTTTTGAAATAGTTTGAAATCTTCCGCTGTTTTACTTACCATATTTACTCTGTTTACATATATACATATGTTCTTGTTCTGCCTTGATATATCATTATGCATGTTTACCTGTTTTAACGCCACTCCAAAGTCAGAGTGCTTGCAAGAGCCACCCTGGCGGAGGTGGGATGTTACAGCTCGCGAGTACAAGCGGAGGCGCGCCTTTCCCAGAGGCGACGGATCTGGCTTCGCCGAGGGTGGAGATGGGAGATCGACTTTGACTTGGTGTCGTTGGCAGAAGTCGCGCGCATCACTAGAAAGGGGAGGAGGAGCAATCTCGATCGATGGAGGCTCGTAGTATATTTTGTTTTATGTTTGATTTTCTGTTGTTCGGGTAGAATAGGAAAAGGGGAAAAGAAGAAAGAGATAAGAGCAGAAGAAAGTGGAGACAATTATCTTCAATTACCCATGTGTCGCTTTGCATGGTTTAAATCTTACAAGTGTTGGTAATTTTAGAAGCCAATTTCTGCATTTTACTTCGAAATTTATTTCTTTGGTATGTCCAATCAAACGTGTCTCAAACGTTAAATTTTGAAATTTAATTTAACTTTTAAATTTTTAAATGTCAAAACAATACATCGCGGTTATCAATACCGTATAAATCACTTCAATAAAGCGACGAGCTTAGTTGTTTATGCTATCCAACTGTTTAGATATCATTAAATGTAATGTATCCACATTTTCATGATTTTAATGTCATTTAAAATTTATAGTTTTCGTCTTTGTTTTAATAATCAAATATTGAATGTAACTTATCACTCATATTATATTTTCAAACAACCTATAGTTCCAATATATAAATTATAAATTTACAATCGCGCTTACGATGTAAATTGAGATTTCATATCCCATATCCAAGTTAAAATTTTAAATATTTACTTAAAACATTAAATGTTGAATAAATTTTATATTTTTAATGTGTCGAAATTATCGGTTCGTTATATTCTCCCCCACTTAGCGCTTTTCGTCCTCGAAAAGGAACGTCATATAAATTAAGTCTTCATACATGATTTTACAAATACTTTTACTTAATTTAAAACTTTGTTAAAAGAAAAATAAGATACAGATTTTAAAACTCAAAATTCTTCTAACACCGGAATTTACGGAAAACTTCGGCAGCACCTCCTTTGTACGGTTTGCCCGGAAAAATTTACATAGTCAATATACATCTCGTCTATATGACGAGGAATCCCAATATAGGGGAAACAAAAGAAAAACAACCCAAATGTGAAATGTAAACTGAGATACGTACCTTATTTAGCATTTTTAAAGCATATTTGCTTATTTTTATAGCATGTGCGCAAATTCGAGCTCCAAAGCGAAGAATGCGCCATCGCAACCTACTAAAATCTCAACAACAAATGAGAATCATGGAGATATATAACTTACATAACAATACTAACATATATGATAACAAGAAGGAAAATGGAAACAACAATTATAAAAATCAAATTGTCAACATTCTAATACATGAGCCTTGCCATTTAATTTACATTTCACTCATTGTCATTTACATTATTTTTAAGTTTGCTAAATTAATTCTCATTCCAATTCACCAAAACATGTTACATCCAATTATTTTGTCAATCATGTTGTTACATTTAGTTTACCAAAACATTCAATTACCCTTTTTTTTATAATATCCAATTTATTTTGCCTTTCATGTTTCCTGTACATGTTTGTTTATTTTTAAATCATTCAGTGCAAGTTTTTCTCCATTCTTTAAGTGCACTTTTTCTTTTTACGGCAGTTTTCTTTATTATTATTATTTAATACAGATTTTTTTTACGCTGCTGCCCTATGGCAGCAGCCGCTCCCCAGCAACAACATCCTTGCTGCTGCAGTACCCCTCTTTTTTTCTTTTTCTTTTTTTACGGAACCAGGTGATTATTTGTATTTTATATCATAGTTGTTCCTAAATGTTGCTGCATATCATTTCCAAAGCATGATAAGTTGGAATATTTACTGCAAATGCCTCAAACTGCCTCAAATCGTTAAACTAAATGAATTCAAAGCCACACAATAGGTTGCAGTTAAAATATTCTGTATTGAAAGATTTGTGCAAAAGATTTAGGCCCTTTTGATTTGTTAAATGAGGTTCATGCATCAGAGCTCTCTTCCTTTTTCGAACATATACCTGAAGAGCATAAAAGTTTGGGTCTGTTCAAAATAAATGTATCCCAAAGATTTAATACTTGTGAGTGTACATAATTTCAGATTTTGGCTTGTACACTTCTGAAATCCGATATATATATTTTCTTAATCCAGAACATTTGGGATCCATATATACATAATAATCTGTGTTCTTGTGAATCAATAAAAACTTGAATGTGCCTAAAATCATGTACCTGCAGTCCCAGGTAACTCAAAATTTCTATTTAGGCTACCATTTACATATAAAGATTGCACTGGAAGGTTTTCAACACTACCTCAATTAAAATCTACAACTTCAACCCACTATACTTATAAATTATAGCTCATGTTATATTCATCTAGAAAATATTTATATTTTCCACATTCATTTATGAATTCAAAAAATATTAATATTCTCAATTTCACAACATACATTTCATTATCATTTTCTTATATTTCATTCCATATGATTACTTCCAATTGATAATTCAAACTCATTTACTTGTTTTAAGTTCACATTTACTTATAATTTAGTATTCACATACATGCATACATACATACATACATACATACATATATATATACACATTTTTCATTATATGTTTCAAATATTCACAAAATAGTTTTAAGTATCAATTCAACATCTCAACTGGAAATGTAAATTTATCTCATTTTCGAAACCTGAAAATAAATACTGATGATGCTGCAGTCAGCGCCAGAATCATTTTCAAGTGACTAGAGTGTGATTTTGTATTTATCTAGTACATCTAGGATTTAGTACATACACTGGCCAGGTGTATATTCGAAATCTTGATGTACCCGATAGTCCAATCTTGACGTTCGATTAAACACTTGGACTTATTATTATTATTTTTCAAAGATATATATATATATATATATATCAATTTCTATATGTGAATTTTCTAAATTTATGCCAAAATAACATATATATTTTTGACTGGAATAGTCCATTTACATATATACAATCTTATCATTTTTATATGGAGAATAAAATGTTTGTTTTTCTTAAAACATATATCATACTAGATTTCTTTTAGCGTCTTTAGGTGTTAATACATATTATTAAACTTACAATGCAAATCATATAAAGTGTTATTCTCGACATATTTTATAGGTCCCTTATATATATATATATATATATATATATATATATATATATTTCTCCAACACATATTCTTTTCCAAAATCTTAAATTCAGTGTTTGCCTGCTTATAAAATTATAGAAATATTTACCCTGGTCAATACCAGACACACCATGCTCCATAAAAGAAAATTTTAGTTCAAAGGATGCTCATACATTCGTTTGTGAAGTTCTATTATTCTTTATTGTCATCGAGAATCAAATTATTGATTTCCACATAATTTTGCAAGTATTATTTACATTAATATAGCTTATGTGTCCATAAATATTTTATTCAATGAGTTTTCGTGATATAGTGTTACCAATCTACATGTAACCTTAAATTTTTATATAAGTCAATATTATTGGAGTTTCAATTCAGTTTGTTCTATACAACCAAGTGTATAATATTTGGTTATTTATTCAAGTTTTATTTTGGATACTTATTCCTTAATTTTATTTGGTTCAAGCTAAGTTGGGGTTATAAGCCAGGAGCTTACCGAATGTAAGAATCCAACCAAAAAGATTTATCAAGGATAAGCTAAATGAATTAAGAGAGATTTGGTATGTCAAGAGCGATAAATCCTAAATTCTTAAGACCAGACACGGCACGATCAAGACTAAGATTCAGAAATCCTAACTTAAGAGTGATCCAGCAAGGGAACGAGTTCGAAGGGAGGAGATTTAAACAAGGATATATTTATAAACAAGGCTAAATTTTCAAAATATTTTTATATAGGAAATCCTTTTTAAAATCCCTTAAAACATTTAAAATATTTTTATTATCAAAATACGCTCTCTCGGAAAAGATTCTAAGATGATATCACTCATTCTAGAGTATTTCTACTCTATCTTTAATGATTGTTTCAACCTTATAAGCTAGGCTTTGTTTAAGCTAGCTCCGATACCACATGTAACGACCTGGCATTTTGACCGCTCCAAGTCGATAATTAAACCAACTCGAACCGTTCAAAACGACAGATTGTTATTGCTTATGAAGTTAAAATATAATCATCACAGAATCACAGACACATAACATAGAGTATATCACAGCGGAAGTAAAATTTATACAACATGATTAAAATTTTTTACATATCAGAGTAAAGAAGTAAATACAGATATAGTGGAAGGCTGAATACAGAATCATACTGATGTATGAATACACTGACAGAGGTGCGGGTAACTGCATAACAATAGATAGATGAATGGATCTCCAACAAATCTCAGGCTCTAACAGATATATCTCCAAGCTTAAATACTCGGTCTGACCCGGGCATTTTGCAAGAAATAAAACAAACAAAATACTCGAGTCAGGACTAACAGTCTCATATAAGTGAATTAACTCAAATGAAGTATCCACTGAAATGTACAATAACTTAAAGGATGTTTGGGATTTCCATCCCCTAAGGATCCACGAAACTAATATCTATATAATGGTACGCTATTATTGTAATGTCTATTCAGTAAAGTATAAATAATGAAAATAGCGTAAGCGGGATTACCATATTACCCTTACGCCGTTTATAAGCATCAACAGTCTATACAGTACCGTAAATTCACTGTACTGGTGTTATCAGAGGGCACTCTATAGAAGGCAATACTAAATCAAAATCGTATGGCGCTCGATAAGGATAAATATGACATGGCACTCGAGGCAATACCCAGGGTAGGATTCTACCAGTTGCACTCCCGGACCGGTGGTAACGCGTAGCAGCCACTACCGCCCACCTCGGAACACACTCCCATAATCAAAAAGGGCCCTAATCATCATCATAGTCATAGAAATAGTATCAGAGAAGTGCGTCCGATCAGAGGTGCTACCTCTATTAGTCACGGTATAGCTCCTGTTTTAGTCATTTTAATTATGACCCGAAGGTCAAGGCCATTTCGGCATAGTTCGCCTTCTTCGATCCAGTGGTTACTTCCATGCCATCTTGTTGCCCTTTTGATACTCCATCATGTATACAGTTGTCAAAGTGGTATCGGCACTGACAGAGAGTATGGCTCTTACCGACTCCGCTCTCTTTAATAACCGACGCTTACATCTTTCATACCGTGGCCATTATATTTGAAATCATATCGCAAATCGAGTTGTCTCAAGTATTGCCCCAAAATCGATTTCTCAAAATCATTTATCATTGGTTTGATTTATGATTATAAAACCAAAATTCGCCATTACTTTGTCAACCATTGGGTTTAAGTTTAAATTCCATGATATATTACTATTGCTTGAAATGCTTTCTTTCACCCTTTGGACTCGCTGGGCTGGATCGGACATAGATTTATATTTATAAAATACCTTTAGAAAAGTTAAAGTTTGAAAATAGTATATTGAAATTAATGTATAAACATATATAGAATTGGAAAAGTATATGTATATAAATTTGAGAGTAATGTATAAATATATATGGTTGGCAAAATATGTATATTAAATTGAAAATATTATATAAATATATATGCAGTTGGAAAAATATTTTAAAATTCATATAGTTAAAGTAATCAAACCATTTTAGAGAAAATATTTATAAAATCAAGTAATGAGGAAAATTTACTTCTATGAAATTGAAATAATATTGATCCAATCCAAATCCAAATCCATGTCTCAGAATTTCTTTTCCCATCAAAATTTCACCTTTAAACAAATCCACATTTATTTGGGTCAAATTCAACACTTCATGGTTAAACGATCTTCAAACCAATGTTTACTTTGGGTTTCACGTATCTATTTTATAAATAAATTCCCTGACACTTTCACATTAGTTGTTAAACACATGTGGTCTATTTAAATTCTAACTTGTTAACCAACCCATATTCACCGTGATTTAAATAATCATATTCTTTCATATACTTGGATTTAACACTTTTTATTTTGAAAAAATCCTTCTTACATTTGTAGGGCGAAAATTCATTGTCAAATCATGTGTCAAAATAAGATTTGGGAAGCAATTATCAAGTCTTGCATATCCTTTACATCAAATCATTAAACTCATTAGGTAAACATAAAGTGATAAAAAATTTATTTAAATAAATTCAACTTAAGTATTAACTTGTAAAAAAAAATCACCTTTAAAACCAATTTTAATACAAACTGGGTTTCATGATATTTATAAGAAAATATTTGGAGAAACTTACTTTTAAACTTTCCTTTATGTTATAGAAATTCATCTAAAATTTCTACTTATAAATCGATAAATATTTTAAAATATTCTCATCTTATTGACCATGGTGTCCATATATAATTTTCTACCCTTATGGTCAAGTGATACAGATATTTATCATTTTAATCCGTTCTTTTAAAATATTCGAATCCTGGGTATGTATCATTTCAACCTGTATCCCAAATCGATTCGAATACAAAAGGGTTCGGGTATGTATCATTTCAACCCGTAATGGTTTTCTAATCAAAAGGGAACTTGCATGGTGAGAAATCAAACATAGCATGTCAAACATACATCCATATGTGTCATATGAAATAACAAGGTGTGTCGCATGTGCACAACCACGAAGCAAACAATTCTAGAGCAACTAACATTTCATTCAACATTTCAATCTTTAATTCACTTAACAAAAATATTAGTCTATGAGTGAGAAAAACTCACCTTTTGAGACGAAGAAGATGAATATTAACCCGACAACAAAGCTGAAGCGAACGCGATATCCAACATTACGACTTCAGTCAATTTATATATGCACACACGCATGTATGTGTGTACTTAAAAAAATTTAAATTCCCAAGCACGATGAAAAAATGAGCCCTAACCAAGATTTTAAATTGATAATAAATCAACATCGTCACATTATATTTGGGTATAAATATTTTTATTCAAATAATGGATGTGAAAAGGTATACCCCAGTCTCATCCTAGCGAAGACTGTCCATTATACCCGAATCCAAAACTAGCCCCTACCATTTCAGCGATTTCTTATCCAATTACTTGAGCACTAAGAGTGCATGTTGTCCAGAATGCTACTAAGGGGATGAAGTTCATATCGACTCCTGGTTAATAGGAAATGGAGCACCAGAATGATTTCAGTGCATGTAGAATCTTAATGGTTCAATGTGTGCATATATATAACTGAGTATATACACACATTTGCATTGTTTCAGCAAGTACGAAAATAGAGGTAAGCAAGACTCACTGCTACCACCGTCACGTCCGATGGAGAGGCGTTGGAGCTCGACCGCGCCGCTGGTGAACTGGTCCGGTAATGGCTCCAATCGTTGATCTATCCTCTCGCACTCTCCTCTCCTATGTCCTTGAACTGGGCCAGGTCTGGATGGGAGTAAAAAGACATATTTTTCAGAGGAGGCCGGAACCTGCGTTGAGGCTGGTAAACAAACGGTGACGAAGGGATCTAGCGATGTGAGGTCGGTGGATCTGATGACCATGCCATCGGATCTTACTTGGGTTACTGGAAAGGGGAATTTAACAATTGGATGGAAGAGAGCCATACAAAGGCTCGCGAGTACAAGCGGAGGCGCGCCTTTCCCAGGGGCGATGGATCTGGCTTCGCCGAGGGTGGAGATGGGAGATCGACTTTGACTTGGTGTCGTTGGCAGGAGTTGCATGCATCACTGGAAAGGGGAGGAGGAGCAATCTCGATCGATGGAGGCTCGTGATATATTTTGTTTTATGTTTGATTTTCTGCTGTTCGGGTAGAATAGGAAAAGGGGAAAAGAAGAAAGGGATAGGAGCAGAAGAAAATGGGGACAATTATCTTCAATTACCCAAGTGTCGCTTTGCATGGTTTAAATCTTACAAGTGTTGATAATTTACTTCGAAATTTATTTCTTTGGTATGTCCAATCAAACGTGTCACAAACGTTAAATTTTGATATTTGATTTAACTTATAAAATTTTAAATGGACAAACAATACATCGCGGTTATCGCTACCGTATAAATCACTTCAATAAAGCGACGAGCTTAGATGTTTACGCTATCCAATTGTTTAGATATCATTAAATGTAATATATCAACATTTTCAAGATTTTAATGTCATTTAAAATTTATAGTTTTCGTCTTTGTTTTAATAATCAAATATTGAATGTAAATTATCACTCATATTATATTTTCAAACAACCTACAGTCCCAATATATAAATTATAAATTCACATTCGCGCTTACTATGTAAATTGAGATTTCATATCCCATATCCAAGTTAAAATTTTAAATATTCACTTAAAACATTAAATGCTGAATAAATTTTATATTTTTAATGTGTCGAAATTACCGGTTCATTACAATTTCTATTGCAATGTACTTTGTGTGTGTTTCATGTGATAGGTAAGCAGTTGATGACTGGACTGACTGTGAGCGGTGAAGACAGAAGACAGTGTTGAGTCAGTGAATGTGTCAATATGTCTGTATATGTGTCAATGAGTAAAAGAATGTATGAATTACTGAGAGTTGTAGTGAGGAGCTTTGTATATGAATATGAGTCTATATATTAGTGAATTCCACAAATATAGGAGTTATAAAAGTTGTACTATTTCAAATAAAATATTCTATTTAAATAAAGTACCATGTGAATATTTGAATTTCCGAACAGTTGTATTATATTCAAATATAAATATTATATTCCTGTCTGTGATGTATATATGAAACAGTACAATAACAAACACATTTATAATAATATATATTTGGTTGTTATCATAAAAAAATCATATAATTGTAACAACCCGGAAAATACGAGCCAATTTATAATTTTTAAATTGGATATTTTAAAGGAATTTAAACAATTGAAATAGGATATTTCAATAAAATAATGAATTAGAAATAGTGCGGCAGTTTGAAAATTTGAATTAAACTTTGACTGACTGTACCGGGTGCAAAATAAAACGAATTTTAATGAAATCGAAAATATTAAAATCTTTTTATGAATATCTTTCTAACGAATCTAAAAAATCAAAGTTTCATAGCGGGAATCAAAAGTTATGGCCAAATGAATTTTCAGAAAGGTCGCTATAGAGAATATATAGCCCTTGAAAATAGACATTTTGCAAACGACTTTGGAATTCGACGAAACCACTTTTGTTGGATCCGGGATGTTAAATTATTGCTAGGTTTCAAATTTCATAATTTTTGAAGCTAGTATGTGAGCGTGGGAAAAGAAAATGTGATTGGTTAATTTTCTGTTAAATTGGATCGACCAGAAAATGGTCATTTTTCAAATGATCTCAGAATTCGACGAAACTAGTTTTGTTGGGACCGTAGCATCAAAACATAGCTAGGTTTATTTTTATGGAATTTTTCGAATCAGTTTGTGGACCTGGCAAATTGAAATGTACGTTCAAATTGAATTTGAATGTTTTACACTTTAATTTGAAGCATAACCGACTATAACAATTGAATGGGCCTACGAAACATATCCCATTGTGTCCGGGATGGGGGTATTTAGCTAGGGGCGACAGTCGTTGGGTTTGAATTGGTGTTCGTGTGGAGAAACGCTATTTTAAAAATTATATAAAACCATGGACCAATAGGATTTTTCCATTCATTAAAATAAATAAAAAATCTCAAACCCCCCGTAACCCAAGATCTCGACGGCGGAAGCCACTTCCCCGCTTCCCAGGCGATTTCCGATCGCCGCAGGCAGAACCAGGCCCACCCCCAGTTGAACTTTTTGTAGTTCTCCTCCCCCTCTTCAAATCCATATAAACAACTCCACCTATCGTCGCCCCAATCGCCTGAATCATCTTCCCAAAGTTCGCGACTTTGACCCGCCGCCCTCCCCTATCCCGACCATCGAACCCGACCCCACACCCCTACGCGGAAACCCCTTTCCACCCCCTTCGACGCTGTGTAGTCTGATCGACGCAACGTTCATCAGATTGGAAGTTCTTTCAAAACCTAGTTTTGAACAACTTCTGAAAGGTATCGGCTTTGTTATATTTAAATTGAAAACAACACTTTTAAGTGTTGCAAACTTTGAAAATTCATATCTTTATCGTGTGTTAATGAAATTCGATGAAACAGGAAACATCGAGACCGTGTCGACGCTCTCTATAGTCTAGAAGTGTCCGGGAATTTTTCTGAGCTTGCTAGGATTTTTAGAAAGGCGACAAACAATGTGAGATTTCTAAACTGAAATGTGAATTGAAATGTATAAATTATATAAACAAAATATAAATTATATACATGTTGTATACCTTATGTACATGCGTTGTATAAATTATATGAGCGAAGTATGAATTATACATGCATTGTATAAATGATATGTGTGTTGGAATGGAAATAAAATATATTTATATACGAATGAATATATATATATATACACACACACACACTCCCCTCGTCCACAAACCATGGACGATATTTATTGATAGTGAATTGGTGTGAAAAATTTGGTGAATAATGCGAATGGTTGATAGAATTGTTTGTGGTTGATATTGTTTGGTTGTGGTTGAAAAATACCCATTTGTGATTGAAATAAATTGTGGAAAAGAAAATTCATATTCGCCTACGTGCGAATTAGATGTATGAAATCCCCATTGTCAAAAACCGCGAGGTTTTAAGGTAGAGCGAGGAGTCGTACTTGGGCCGGTGTCGATTTTAACTACCCTGCCGTTATGCTGCCGAAATTTTGAATAATATTCATGTCTTAGAATTATTTTCATATGTTGAAATTATTTGCATGTGTTGAAACTAAAGTCATGTGTTAAAACTATATCTATGTGTGGAAATGCTCATGTGTTGAGAAGTCATGTATTGAAAATTAAATTCATGTGTTGAATGAATAAAGTGTTTAAACAATAAAAATCACATTTTTATTATATATATGAAGTATGTAAAATATTCATGTTTTTAAATAAATTGTTTCAACAATAAAAATAACATCTTTCTTATAAGCACAAACTATATAAAATATCAATGTGTGGAAATGCTCATGTATTGAGAAGTTCGTGTGTTGAAAAAGGTTCATGTGTTGAATAAAAGATCGAACAATAAAAATTACATTTTTATTGAGAATATGAAGTGTTAAAAACATTCATGTGTTGAATTAATATTTTAAATGATAAAAATACCATTTTTATCATATATGTGATTTGCTAAAAATATGTGTTGAAATAAATATTTGTTTGCTATGAATATTATTTTTAACATGTATAGGAACTAAATGAAATAGTCATGAGTTGAAATATATTTTAGTTCGCTAAAAATATCATTTTTAAATGAAATGCGAAGTGTTGAAAATAACCACTTGTTCAAATAAATATGCATGAGTTGAAATATTCATTAATTAGCTAATGATATGATTTTTGCTTATGTATGCAACATTGAAATGAATGGTAACTTTAAACCAAATCGAATCAAATATGAAATTGAATGGAAAATGATAAGTGATAAGAATTGCACATATGTACATGCATATTTATTGAACAGGTTATAGCAAAGAGGCTAGAGAAGAGGAATAAAATTGTGTGCCCGACAAATAGGTACATGTTTACTGTTTTGCTTGGGTGATGATTTTATGAGTCGATTGGCTTTTTCTTTTTCTTCTTGAGATGAGACGCCCGTGTGGCTATCTGGGAATTTTCCCAGCCCTTCCCATACAAAGGAGGTTATGGTGAAATTTTCCAAAATTTAAAGGCGTTAGTGAAATATTTGAAGTGAAAACGATATTGAAATCGCCGAATGAATTATATATATATATATATATATATATATAAATAAATAAAATTAAAACGAATTGAGGCCGTGCAGTTCGTGTTTTGAAACTGTGATTTCAAACGATTAGTGCGGGAGATTCGACCATCGGATTTTCCCGAAACCGCAACCGTTGGGTTCGCCATGGAAATATCTTTCCAACGGCACCAACTTTGTAAAGATCCAACGATTGGATTGTCTGGAATTTTTAATTCAAATTTGAAGAAAAACAGCACCAGAATCATTATATTTATATATAAAAATAAATATAATTAAATTAAATCGAATAACGACGCTGCAGTTCATATATTGAAATCGTAACTTCAAACGACTAGTGAGGGAGATCTGACCGTCGGATTTTCCCAAAACTAAAACTGTTGGATTCGTTTTGAAAAGATCTTTCTAATGATATAAAATTTGTGAAGATCTACCGGTTAGTTTTTCAGATATGTGTAAAACAAATTTAGGGAAAAACAGCGCCAGTGCCTCGGCACGACCTGAAACGTCGTTTATTTAAATATAGCCGTTTTTAAATAAATAAAAATGGCGATATATCGTTATAAAATATTATAGGCGATATAGAATAGAAATAAACTGATTTTGCTTGGTTTGCTTGATATTTGATGGTTGAATGTGTTTGACATGAAAATATACTAAGAAACTGTGTGAATATTGAATATTTTAACCATGTGAAGAATTGATTTAAAAATCTAAATATATGTGGATTATTTGAAACGGCCGAGTTTATTCTCATTTCAAATAATCGATCGACGGTGAGAAGTCGAAGAGTTGAAGACGGTTCAAGATCGACGATCTTCAGATTGGATGGATGGGCGCTACTGATGCTCATGATTGGAGTAGCTACCTTGAACGAGCTGAAGTGGTAGTCGTCCGGACGTATTGTTGATTGTGCGGATATGCGAGGAATATAGTGCCTCCGGCTTCGTTCAAACCCAGAACGAACTTGTAAATGGACTATGTGTCTGACATTGGATTTTGTTCTGTGCTGATTGATCTCTATTAAATATGTATCTTTTTGGCGGCGGAGAATTTATTCTCTTGCTTAATGCCCTTCTCTGAGACGTACGAGCTCATAGGTTATATATCGATAGAAATCAGTCGCATGGAGTGAATTGCCTGTGTGGCACGCCTAAGTGGCATATGATTAAGGCTTCTATTGAAAAGCAAAGTCTTGTGGTTGACGATCAAAGCATGGCCTGTGTAGCGTAGCTTTGTGTATGGCGTGGATTCGCGAGCCTTACACCTCGGTATGAGTCAAAAACGGGATAGTGACTGCAGGGAGAGCACGACGTTTCTTTCTAGCTACGGTGGTGTCAGTGACCTACCAGTCCTGACATTTATATATACTTTTCACCTGTGCGGTTGTTGGAATGCGAGGCGCCTCGGTTATAGGTCAGTAAGGACTGGGAAACGTGTGTTTAGGAATAACTAGTCCTCAAAAGTAAGAGAGGACCGGCCCCGAAGATCCAGGGATTGTTGTGTGCGGTCCTGGGACATTTGCTAGAGTGTCCCGAACGGAGAGGAGCTTGCCCCTTGCCTCGACTCATGATGGAATCCAATTTCCAATACGAAATTGCGGATTTGATTGTATTACTAGTATGGCGACATAGTGGTTTGGGTCATTTATGCCGTTTATGATTGATATTTATGATTGAATTCGTTTTTGAAACATATATGCACTAGTAATAATATCAAACACTTTTGTTTTATACGTATCAAACATTTCTTGGCCATTATAAGGTAAAACTCTATCCTCCGGCTTGCGTTGCATTGTGTGATGGGACCTGAGTCTTATAATGGCTTCATTTTTATAAAAAGCATTGCGATGATTTAATAATTTACTTTATTTCATGCACTAGCACTCATTGGAGTAAACCCGCTCCGCGAAAGTGGCGTGGTCCTTTGATTTGCCTTATTGTTGTTGTAAAACTAGTTAAGTAGATTTCTCATACCAGTCCCATGACTGACTCGTAGTTTGTTTCACCTTGCAAACTCGGGTGCCCTTATTTTCACATGGGCAGCCTAGTACCAGGTAGATGACGTATTTTGGCTTGGCACCACAGCAGAGGTGCACTTTTTGGCTCATGGCGAGGCTTGACTACACCGTGATGACTATGATTTTTCCGCCATTATTGTATATGTATATGATTCCGCCTCAGGCGATGTAGACTGATGTTTCGTTTATGTACTTCCTATGTATATGATTCTGCCTCAGGCGATGTAGACTGATTATGTATTATTTTGCACTAAGTTGTATCCTGCACTCTGCTCTCTGATGTGGTGATATTTATATGATTCCATTGTCATATTTGTGTAAATTATTCTATTTCCTATTTATGTTATTATCTGTACTCTGCTATTGATGATTAATGTGTTATATTCCAATGATTATCCTTAACACCGTTGTATGCGGTTTTGGGATCGTCACAATAATTGTGTATACAACAACGTTATATACAACATTATTATCTGGGTAAGGCTATATTTTGATTATATTATATTTTATCCATTCCGCTATGAGATGTTTTTTGAGCTCTAATTTATTTTATATCTCTATCTTTTCTGCAGGATACCAGACAAACCAACATGAGTTCTAATAGATTAGATTTAAAAAAAAATCGGTCTGTCGGGATTTTGGTTATACTTCTCCCTTTTTGTTTTCAGATTATCTAATTGTACAAAACAATTATGTTTTTCCTTTTGTTTGAGAACAATCCTCAAATTTCGGTGTCAGTTAAAAAAATTGATTTAATTCAGTTTATCGTTCTCCAGGATCAATACTTTTGATAAATTATTGGTTTCTCTTAGCATTTAGTATCTTCAAGAGATAATTATAGAACAACAATAAATGATATTGCAACTTATATGCTTAGTATAAATTTTGAACAATCAAAATTACACAGAACATTGCATATTTATTTAAATATATAAATCAAGTTAAAATATGCTCCCACTCAAATCAACATCCTTCTATTTATATATAAATATTCATCAGTATACATATATTTTAATGACCCAAGATCCATATCTAATCATGCCTTGAGTTAGGTTTGGCTAATCCCCAAAACACAATCTTTTAGGTATACATTTTATGTCAATTACATCACGTATGTAATTCATGGATAACATAATGAACAAATTTTGTTTATTTTAAATATTTGATATTTCATGCTCTTTATCTCTAAGCCCATAAAATTATTATGGCAGCCTAGTTAAGTCCGACCCAATTATACAGTTTGAGTATCAGTTTTACTCTATCGCATATAACCAAAATAAATAGTGTACTAATGCTTTGGAATTACCAACATCTAACGATTCTGGCATTGATGAGTGTATTTATTAGAAGCACAGTGATTTAATATAAATAATTAGTTTAAAGGGGATTTTAAAATTCGATGTGGCAAATCATATTAGTGTCACTTATACGTTTCAAAATACATGTATCCATTGGTAAGTTTAATTCCATATAAATGCAATGAAATATAATTTTATATAAATAACATGTGCGTGTGTGTGTGTTGTATATATATATATTGCTTGTAAAATTATACATATGCCTACTTTAGACCTTTTGAACATTTCAAATATTGATCATAAAGAACATTATACAAATTTTCATATATACCAGACATGCATCAAAATATTGTCAAATTTTTACGTTTAGTATCAGATATATTATGGCATGGATATAGTTTTTCTCACATTGAAGCAAACTACCTGCATGACATCTTATTTTCATATTGGAGTATCACAATATAGAATTTGCAAATAAAGGAGATTGCAGTCCATTTGTTTCCAGATTTATATAAACCTATGTCTATTATGATATCAAAGCCCAACTTATTTTTCATTTCCAAACATACGAATAAAAACAGTTTACACACTGAAACATAACATACTTCATTAACATTCAAAATCTTTTGCAGTAAAATTAATACAAAACACTACAAGCTTCTTTTCTTTACAATCATACATACAGGAAAATATACAAACATTTTGTACACTGTATTCAATAAATTCTATATAAAACTTATACAAACAGTTCAGATTAAGATTTTGCAAATTTATAAAATCATACTTGCTTCTGGAAATGCAAAACATTTTGCACCAAAATGTACATCCAAGTGCATACAATATATTAGTCATAGCGACCCATGCCTCACTCTTTTAAAACATTTGATTAGTATCTTCATACTGACATATCAAACAAGACAATATCTTGAAGTCAAGTTTTTGCACCAGTATCCCTTATCCATGTCACACATATATATGAAGTATTAAATTGCATGCTGATGCTTTATTTGCAAAGGTTTTGTAGCCATACATGTTAATATATCTAAGTGAATTTCAAACCTTACATATATACATAGCAGAGACAAATAATCAGATATTGCGTAAGCCATGGTTACTATTCAAGTACCCTTTTGTATATATGAACTATCACTATGCAATATTATAATCACACAAAAACACATATAAATATATGTCTAAATGCATGACCTATGACATGCCTAAGGTCAGGCTATCTATATAGTAGGAATTTTTTAGTTGTAGGCAATATATAAAACAAGCATATGACTTCAAAAGCCTAACACTATATATAAAGCATCAGGCATATGGCTTAAAAGGCCTACCACTATATTAAGCTTCAGGCATATGGCTTCAAAAGCCTAGCAGTGTATATAAAACTATTATATTCGGTATGCTTATAAAACTAATACGTCCAGTATATGTATAAAACAAATAAAAACAACCATTTGTTCATGGATTTATATATTACACTATGTACAATAATTAAGTGCAAAAAATTTCAATTAAATTTGCGATTGCATGTACATTTAATCAAGCGTCAGTGTAACCATATATATCATATTCCCAGTATATTTACCTCAATACATACAAGCACTACACTAAAATTAGAGAAGTATCATATACAACAATGATCAATGCTTAGCACACATTTGTGAAGCGAACAACACATACATCATATACATACATACATACATACATACATATGTATATGTATATGTATATACACACACAAAACTAATCAATGTGTGTGTGTGTGTGTGTGTGTGTGTATATATTTGAAAATTGGTTCTTTATTAATGACGTTAAAGAACACCTAGTCGATTCCTCCTCTTTAAAAAATCCTACCAGAGTTGTAGGGAAAAAGAGTATGACATCGACTAGTAAACTCCACTCATCCAATATATACACGTCAAAACAAAAACAACAAAATAAAATATAAATGGAATGAAGTAAAAATAAAGTCCACCGTCCTTTGAAATAGGAAAGCCTAACCCACTGTATTGATCATATAACTATCGGGTCCATCTTAACACCGCTCCTCTTTTTCACCTACTTCCCCAAAAACACGGCTTCAAATTAGGGTTTCCTTTCAACCATTATAGTGTAAATCAAGTCCCCAGTTTTGTAGAATTCAATTGTGCATGCTGCTGCTAGTCTTTCTTCTTAATGATTTACGCATAAGGTAAGCTATCTCGACTTGTATTACTTTTTCCCTTTTGATTTTATTTATCTTCTTCTTTTTAAAAATTCTCCCATTCCTTTCTTTCCATAAATGGTAAGTTGTAGTGACTACGGTTGCGGCAGTAAGCTGGAAGATGGCTCGATCTTTTGGTTGGTATCTTCTCTGGATCCTTTGGATTTCATTGTGCAAGTACAGGGGCGTATCAGTATTTTCTTTAATTCCTATCTTTATTTTAATTAAAGTCCATATATATCTACTGTAAGTACAGTTGAAAAAGATTGTGTGTGTGTATATATATATATCAATGCTTATTACATTGTCAACGTAGACATATTGAAACGACCCGAACTTCCCCGATAAGGAAAGACCGGATAGAGTCGAGGACAACACGCAAAAGAACGCAGACAGAAGAACATTTCATTGTTAATTACAACAATTCATCAGAATACAAGAATATATAGAGTATAAATAAATATTACACAACAGAAAAATATCAGAGATTACAATACATTACATAGCAGCGGAAAATAATACAAACACAACTAGAAGGAGATATACGGATACAAAGCTTTCCGCATATCGTTCTAGCTGTAAATCAGGATCCTATGAACATAAATCTGCAAAACCAAAATTACTAGCTGCCCATGTCAAAATAAGGGCACCCAGAGTTTAGGTTAAAACAATAACCTCCAGGTCAGTCATGGGACTGGTGTAAGAACTAAAACAGTTATTAATCTTTATTTTAAAGTTAGGTAAATCAAGGGACCACGCCGTACAACACAGAACGGGTTTCCTCCCAAGAACACCAGTGCATAAAACAACAGCGCAATGCTAAATAAAGAAAAATGAAGCTATTATAAGACCCAGGTCCGATCACACAATGCAACACAAATCGAAGGATAGGGTTTTCCCTTATAATAGCCAAAGCATGCTTGATACGTTTAAAACAAGTCATTTGATACTATAATAAGTGTATAGTGTTTAAAACAATTTCAATCATAAGTATCAATCCTAGACGGCATGGGTACCATATATCATGTCGCCATACTAGGCTCTACAATCAAAACCCCAAAGTCACGTATTTGGAAATTGGATTTCTGTCTATGAACCGAGGCCAGGGATCGTCCTCTACCGATTTGAGACAATCTAGCCTACCATGTCTCAGGAGCAGCCACAACTGCCCCTTGGATCGTCAGGGCCGGTCCACTGATGTGGATTAAAATGCCTGAACACTACGTTTCCCCGCCCTATGTGGCGCAAATGAGCCAACGAATGACTCCATCGGACCCGGATCGTCCGATCAAACCGAGACGCCTCGCAACAACAACAACCACATAAGTCAAACTCTTCAAGGCGTGTAAAACCACTGACGCCACTTCTAGCTAGAAAGAAACGCATGCCCTCCCTGAAGTCCTCTCTCGTTTCTGGTTCACAACCGGGGTGTGAGGTTCGCGAATTCACGTTACACAAAGCTATGCCACACAGGCTATGCTTTGATCATCACCACAAGACTTTGCTTTTCAACAGAAGCCTTGATTATTTGCCACTTAGGCATGCCACACAGGCAATTCACTCCATGCGTTTGATATCCATCAATATATAACCCCTGAGCTCGTACGTCTCAAAGAAGGGCGTTAAGAAAGAGAATAAATTCTCCGCTCCCAAACAGATATATATTTAATAGAAATCAATCACTCAGACTAAAATCCAATGTCAGACACACAGTCCATTTCACGTTCAAATCTAATTAAAGATTTAACTATCGCCTGGAGCAAAACTGGTGATACTCCATTCTCAACCATTTCAATCTAATTAAAGATTCATTAAAACTCCACTTAGTTTTAATCTTTACGGAAATCAATATCATGTCTTTAACTGGGTTAAAGAGCCAATGTAATTTAAAACACGGTTCACGATAAACCCAAAAATCAATACCAATTCAATTCCAATTAAATATTATTTAATTGGTACACTTCATTAAATCTAAATAAAAAGACTTAATCTTTTTCTCAACTGGGCTTAAGAACAGTGTTAATGAAGACACCATTCATGACAAACCCAAATCACATTTGATATTAAATACAAGGCTCTGAATAGAAAATATATCGGCTTATATTCAATATCAAATTCCACGACCAACAAATATCGTATTGGAAATAACGATATATATATATATATGTATCTTTCAAATTTCCATAACAATATCAGTATAATCTCGAAATCTAACATCGAAATATTCCGAAGACAACTTTGATTAAAATCTATTCCAATGCAATTATTGGAAATTCTGGTTATTTTCAAAACCATTTCAAATCCAATTTATTTATTTTAAAAATAAATAGAATTATAATTCTAGTTCAAAACTAGTTCATTTCGATAAAAATCTATTTTTATCTTTTCCAATATGGAGTTTTTCATCCTAATTCTTCACAAATCATTTCTTATGATTTTACATAAATTATTGGTATTTTTTATAATTTTATCAAGGCCCGTACAGTCGATTTCCATCAACGGTTATCGAACTGCACTTACAACGACCTTTTTCAAATTTGATTTGGACATAATTCCAAATCCAACCATTAGATTTCAAATTTCTAATATTCGTTAGAAAGCTCTTTCGATACGAACCCAACGGTTCCAGTTTTAGGAGAATCCGAAGGTCGGATCTCCCACAATATCCATTCGAAGTCAATGGTCGAAATTCGCGAACTGCCGCGGCGCGGCGCGTTCTATTCAGACCATTATATTATATATATAATATATACTTCGTCGATTTCCTTTCGAAACGAATTTTATAAATCGTTTTAAATTCGTTTTCAAAACGATTTCAACTTCATTTTTCAAATTCAAACCAAAATTAAATTTTTTTCCTCATAAATTCCTTTCAAATTCATTTCAAGTTGATTTCAATTCTAATTGATTTCTAATTCAATTTCAGTTCGTTTTCAATTCAATTCAATTTCAATTCGAATTCATTTATATTCAATTTCAATTCGAATTCGTTTCTTTTCAAAATATCAGATTGTGAAATCACTTTAGATATTCATTATAAGATGAATAAAATCGATATAAATATCATTCACATCAAAATGGTGTCAATCTAATCAACACGGCTTCATATATTTCTATTTTCAAATATTCTATTTCAAATATTTCTTTTTCAAATATTTCTATTTCAAATATTTCTATTCAAATATTTCTATTTCAAAACTGGAATGAGGCCCAATCTTTTACCATATAATGTTGATTATATGGGTTTTCTACAACACATGTATATATCAACAATGACAAATAATCTGTAAAGGCTGGAAATTTCCGACTCCTCGAGAGTCGGAAATTCCGAGTTGTTAGTGAAAGAATTTAGAAGGTGAGAAAGAAAAGATAGAACTAATAGAATAGAAGAAGGAGAAGAACATCAGAATCATCAGAGTAACACGAATCTCACAGCGGAACGAATAACATATAATATATAACATAACTTTGAAGAAAACAGTTATATATATACAATAGCACTTATCAGAGTACAACACTTACAACACAGCGGAAATAACTATAGCTATAAAATCTTGCAGCCTCCTGCTCCAAGCTCTCCAAGCATATCTGTAAATCCCGACTACTTGACTGCCCGTACAAATTTAGGCACCCAAGAGTTTAGGGAAAACAACAAAGTAAACTCCGGGTCGGTCATGGGACTGGTATGAGTAAAACAATTTAAAACAATTGAACAGGTATATGATATCTCATAAGACCACGCCGTGAATACGGAACGGGTTTTTCCCTTATGAGTATCTGAACAACTTTGACAAGCAATATCATTGTGATATTATAATAATGTCTAAGTACAAATAGATATCAATCTAGCAGAAACGCTTGCATCTCACGTCCTACATACATAGTATAAAATCATAAAATGCAGGGCGCTTATCGGAGAATGGATTCCAACAGACAAGGTATGGGAGCACCTTTTGAATAGTGTACTCTAGAGGTGATACACTCAGGGTTCAACAAGAACATCTTGCAACCCGGCCACACATGACCGCTCACTCATTTAGCTTGAGTGTCGCGAATATATTGTCACCACGGTTATAGGCCATCAAACCGTCGTCCGAAGATACAGAATCAAAAAGAAGTATAAATATGAATATTCCCTAGATCGGTGACAATACACCCTGCTTGGGGATGACCCAACTAGCCATGCTGCCTAGCCCAACTTTTGTTACTTCCTGGTGTGAGGCTAGAAGCTACGTCTATCTTCAGAACATCTGATCACCATTCACTTTGAATGCCACATCGTCATACCCGCCAAATCACAAATTGACTTATCCAAAAATAACACGGGTATATAGCTAAGAGAAACGAATTCCTCCGCCACCAAACGTGAATACGTTTGAACAGATCAACTTACGCGATCCATTGGATATACTCTGTCAGACCTTCTTCCATATACGTTGTCCTGGGACTGGACAATCCGAAGGCACTATTCAGTATATCCATCTTAGTCACTGTTATCTAAGACTTATACAACAGCCCTTGCACTTTACTCCGTCTTCAATTTATCTTTGGCAGATATTGCTCGCAACGCTTATGCCAATACAGAGTGGTTCTTTGGATAATAATCCAACCGGTCTCTCCATATTAACAACGTTAAAATGGTAAAAACTTTGATAGTCTGTGATTCAACTATCAAATTAAAACATGTCGGTGTACAAACAACGATCTTTTTTCCAAATGGAAATTCGATCGATCAATCATCATATGTTCATATTTCCTTATTTCATATATTTAGAAAATATATGTTATAAATCATTGGAAAACATTTCCACAGCTTATTTTCACATCACTATTATTTCGCAACTATTAGTTCCTAACTGTAACTAGTATGAGAACAATCCTCTAAGTATCAATCCGGAAGGTCGAAACCAACATCAGATCGTCATTTAGAAAACCGTTCAACTTACCCTCTCCAGTTAGTTTCTGAATTTGCTTAACTCTATTTCTTAAATTCTTATCATGAAAACATTTCATTTTCTATGTTTAGAAAACATATCTGACTATAATTGGAAAACGTTTCCAAAACTCATTTACGGATTTCCAATGAACGTTGTATAAAACATCGTTATGCTTAATCCATTAATCGCTTATTACTTAACTATATTTCAAATCAACCTTTTCTATCGAACCACAACTATTCCTTTGTCAATTCTGAAGTCAATCAAGTTGGGGTATAATTACCTCTCAGACCTTAATTGAACAACGTCCTTTACTGTGAAATAGATGAAGCTCGTCACTCACTTTTTACAATCATCTATTTTAAGCAAATTCTCGGATTCATGTTACGAATCCACTTCTTATATGACAACGTTTGATTATAACTATAACGTTATAATTCCTACCCCTAAAATATCTAACCTAAATTATAAATTTATTTCCTAACTCGAATAATTTAACAGACACCTAATTTCTAAATCAATAACTAAATCTTGATTTAAACCCTGGAAAGTAAATAGTACTTTCCCGAATTCGCTATAATCGAATTCGACGTATAACTCTCTTTCGGGTAATCTCTATTCGATTAACTCTCCATTTTTAATAACTTATATTCGATAAACTCTATTTCGAGTAACTCCTATCGAATAACTAATATTCGAACAACTCTTCTTGGTTGGCTCTATTTCATTAACTCTTCTTGAATAACAAATATTCGATTTTCTTAAATGTGTCAATTCTTATCGAATAACTAACATCCGATTAACTTAAAATGATTTACTCTTATCGAATAACTTATTCGATTAACTTAACTTGATTTTCTTAACTCGATTATCTCAACTCGATTTCTTAACTCAGTTACTTAACTCGATAACTTAACTTAACCCAAATCGATTAACTCAACTCTAATCGATTAACTTAATTTGATTTACTCCTTCGAATAACTCATTCGAATAACTTAATTGATTAACTCCTTCGAATAACTAATTCGAATAACTTACCTTCGAATAACTAATATTCAATTTACTCTAACTCGATTAACTTAATTCTAATCGATTAACTTAACTCAAATTGATTAACTCCTTTCGAATAACTAAATTCGATTTAACTCTTCTCGAATAACTAAATTCGATTAACTCAAATTGAATGACTAATATTCAATGAACTCTTACGTGTTTAACTCTATTCGAATAAGTAATTCGAATCACTCTAATGTGTTTAACTCTATTCAAATATCTAATTCGAATAACTAATTTCAAATAACTAAATTCGATTAACTCTTTATCTTTACTCAAATAACTATATTCTATTAACACGTTCTTTTGAATAACTATATTCGATTATCTCTTTTCACTTAACTCTATTGGGCTGACCCTATTGGGTTGACTCTATTTGCTTTAACTAACTCCGAATAACTCCTTTGGATTAACTAACTCCGAATAACTCCTTTGGATTAACTCTTCGACTAACTCCTTCGGATTAACTAACTTCGAATAACTCCTTTGGATTAACTAACTCCGAATAACTCCTTTGGATTAACTAACTTCGAATAACTCCTTAGGATTAACTCTTCGACTAACTCCTTCGGATTAACTAACTTCGAATAACTCCTTTGGATTAACTACTCTGAATAACTCCTTTGGATTAACTAACTTCGAATAACTCCTTTGGATTAACTCTTCGACTAACTCCTTCGGATTAACTCTTCGATTAACTCCTTTGGATTAACTAACTCCGAATAACTCTTTAGGATTAACTCTTCGACTAACTCCTTCGGATTAACTAACTTCGAATAATTCCTTTGGATTAACTAACTCCGAATAACTCTTTAGGATTAACTCTTCGACTAACTCCTTCGGATTAACTAACTTCGAATAATTCCTTTGGATTAACTAACTCCGAATAACCAATATTCGATAACTCCTCTCCGTATAAATAATATTCGATAACTCTTCTCAAATGAATAACATTTGATTTCTCCACTCGAATAAACTATATTCGATAACTCTTTTCAAATGAATAACATTTGATTTCTCCACTCGAATAGACTATATTCGATAGCTCTTCTTCGAATAAGTGATATTCGACAATGCTACTCGATTAACTCCACTTGGATAACTCTAACTGGTCAACTTTAACTGGTCAACTCTAACTGGTCAACTCTAACTGGTTAACTCTAACTGGTCACCTCTAACTGGTCAACTCTAACTGGTTTAATCTAACTGGTTAACTCGTCTCGATTAACTGAACTAATCCACTTAGTTTAACTTAGCTAATTCACGTTGATTAACTCTAGCCGATTCACTTAGTTTAAATCAACTAATTTACTTCGATTAACCACTTAGTTAACTTAACTATTTCACTTTGACTAACCACTTAGTTTAACCTAACTAATTCACATCGATTAATCCTTTAGTTTAACTTAACTAATTCACATCGATTAATCATTTAGTTTAACTTAACAAATTCACTTTGATTCACCACTTAGTTTAACTTAACTAATTTACTTTGGTTAACCACTTAGTTTAACTTGACTAATTCACTTTGATTAACCCCTTAGTTTAACTTACTAATTCACTTCGTTTAACTCAACCAATTCACTAGGTTAACTCGACCAATTCACTTGGTTAACTCCTATTTATTTAACAAATACATATCTTCTTTAGTTTAATTCTATTTATTTAATCTCTAAATAAATATCCTTTATAATATTCTATTTATTTAATCTCTAAATAAATATCCTTTATATTTGTTCTAACGAATATAATTCCTTTATATTTTGACTAACAAATATATCCTCTTATATTCGATTAACATATATATTCCCTTATATTGATTTACAAATAAAACTCTTTTATATTTGTTTTACCAACTATATTCCTTAATATTCAAAAATCCTTTTTCTTATATATATATATATATATATATATATATATAAAATCCCTTGATTTTATATAAATAAACTATTTTCAAAATATACTTTGAAAACCCCTCTCCTACGTTCTGGTATTTCTCATGGTATTTAACACACCATATAACAACGATAAATATTGTCCCACCACACATAATCACACAGATTATATACATCACATTATATATCACAATATAAAAATCACAGTAAAATAACTGTTGAGGAATCCAGTTGGATTCCTCCAACCTGTTTCCCTGCATCACAGATGTTAGACAATATAGATAACATCACTTTCAGTTCCATATGATATATTCTGTTAAACAGAATCAATATAGAAATTTAACTAACTGACTAGCAGTTCAATCAAACAATCATCACACAGTCAAACAGACAATTTTAACAGTTCTAACAATACAACATGAAATTATAAACTGTTCAGAGTCAGTGAGATTTACTCACATTTGCGCGTTAGCCGTTAAATAACGGTTTGCGTTATTTGATCCAGTCGGACAATTTATTTCGCCATAAATTGTAACGAGCTCGGATTCACTCCCAGTCAGTCTCATTGTGTTGCTCCCGTCCATACGATCCCAACGTGATTGACGGTTCGTGATTCTGATTTCATATGATCAAGTTATACAAATTTATAAGTTTGAACTAATTTTAAATTAAAATTAAACTAGTTAACAGGTTTTAAATGGGCTTTAACCTTTTAATCTTTCCCTGGCCCATTAACGAACCCCCCAGCCCAGCTTTACCACGCCCAAATCCCTTCTTCCCCAAATTTACTTCGGCTCCTCCTTCCCCTGTGCACACCCGTGCAACTTCACCACGGATATCGAGCCACAACACTCCGTTCGACGAATGGTCTTCGCCAACGCGTCGCACACCTCGAACTCAACTTGCTCATCGCCATCTTTCACAACTCGATCAACCAGACAAAAACCTGTCCGCTTCCTCCCAACCGTTTGACCAACGTTTGACCCCATACCGCTACCTCCTGGGTCAACGACCAACTTCACCGCCGCTGTCAAACGATCCAGCCCGTCCTCCTCTACTCAATGACATCCTCCAATCCAAACTCGAACACCCAGCTCGAAATCTCCCTGTAGCTTCACTACGCTACAGTGGACCGTCGCACTTTCCCAGGCAACCCCGAGTCACTTCAAACCCCCCTCCAACGATGCGTCTCCCTCTCATGGACATCACGCCGTCCTCATCTCGACCTCTTATCGCTTATTTGATTTGATCTTATTTTCCCAAGTCACGGTTTTGGTGTTTTTCCGTTGTGAGGAGATTTTCTTTGATTAACATGATTTTTGAAAAGGTAAGTAAGTTTGTTTCTCGCTGGAAGATAGAGTGGCGGCTCGTTTTGTTATTGGAGATAGAAGAGAGGGGTTAGGTCTTAAGAATGTTCTCAGTATTTATAGGATCTTTGTTTCCTTTTGTATGAATTTTCAAAGGCCCACGTTATTTGTTTTTGATACCACAGAAGGACGGAGATTTTTGAAGGGTGAAACGTGGATGCTTAAGCATCAAGGAATATGTTTTACTTATTTAGGGTTACCTTATTTCGTTAAATTTCGTTTGTTTACGAACGGATATAGACAGAGTTGATCATACCATTGTGACGACCAACTTATCACGATCCCAAAGATATAATAATACCAGTAGGTGGACTCATATTTTAAAACTTTAAAAATGTTGATTTCAGGGTGCGAAATACTTCAAATAAAAAGTCGCATATTTAATTAATTAAAAATTACCATAAAATTCTAAAAATCAAATTATCACTATGTCTCAATAGAACCTTGTCTAAATTCACGCCTGATATCTAGTTATTTCAAATAAACAGTTACGGTCGATAAACGATTCTATAGCGACTTTTCTGAAATTTGATTTGGACACAAATCAAAATCTACACGACGAAATCCCGATTTTTCTCTTCCACTAGAAAGATATACTCTACCAGCTCCACACGTTTCTTGTTTCACAGAAACCCGGCTTAAAACGAATCCTGTACATTCAGTTGAAGTTCGAATCACCAAATAGCGAACTATCGCGACGTTTCAGGTTCAATTATAAATATATTATAAACTATACGTTCAACTGTCGTCGATTTAATATATTTATTATATTTTAAATCGAAACTCAACCACATCTCGCATACTATTCAATTCACACTCTAATGTGAATTCTACTATTTCTGACTATTATAATTTATTATTCATTATAAATATTAATTAAATATTCAATATTATTTAATTATGGTTCTCGATATCGCCAAATCGATATATAAATCATTAAATTAATTAATTATTCGACAGCTAACAAAACGCGCCATTACAGACTTCCCCCCCCCTTAAAATAATTTCGTCCTCGAAATTGCTAAGCTAGGAAAATGCTACCAACTTTACTAACTAGATTCAAATATCTTTTAGTTTACTTCTCAACTCCAGTTTCAACTGAACCATTAAATTTTCAATTAAATTATTAATTCATTCTGGCTAACTGAATTTCCATAAATCATGAGAATGTTCTAACGCCTGGGATTTTCGAAAAATTTCACCATAACCTCCTTTGTATTGGTCAATATGACAAACCACCCTCGCCTCTCTAGGCCTTCTCCAACCCAAAAGAAAATCAAAATAGCCAAGCGGCTTGCCAATTCGGCTCATAAAATCCAAACTCATATATGATATAAACTTGTACCTTTTTGTCGGGAATTTAACTCTATCCCTTTTATCTGCTACCACTTCAACATATACCAATGTTATCCATTCCAATTGATCTCCAATCAGTTCATATCCTCAAATCCAAATCGAATTTCATTCGAAATCTAATATCAAATTTCAAACTATTGTCTTATCAATTTGGTTCCATTCTAGATTATCTCTATCCCAATTCAATTTTATTTAACTTGGTTCAAGTTAAATTTCAATTTATTTTTACCATCTCATTTTATTTAACTTCATTAGTTAAATTTTAATTCCAGAACTTAAGTACCTGGGTTTCTTTCAAATCAAATTTGAAATCATAATGCCAATTCAAAACCTTTGAATTTCTAAACAACTTGTTTTCTCAAAACAATTCAAAAACAAAACCTTTGGTAGTAATCCGTCACTTAGAACTCGAAAATGAACACTGATGATGTCTAGATTCATCATCAGAATCTATTTTCCAGCTATCGAAGTGAGTTCAATACTATATCATTTTCAATTTGAAAAACATTTTAAAAATCTCCCAGGAACTTAAAATTTCCTTATTTTAAATTCCAAATTCTGATTTAAATTCATATTTAATTCAAACTATTTCATATATTACATTCATATGAATTCTGATTGGTCATTTATAACCATTTCACCCTTTTATAATCTTATTCGATTATAATAACAACCATCACAATCAATATACTATAATAATTTCAAGATATATATTTCTTCTATAAACAAATATATTTTGGGAAAAATTATTTCATTTACCCTCTTTCAAAACATACCATGTCGGTTCATTGTATTCGAGTGTTTAGTAACCCTTATCGATACAGTGGATCAACTGATCGACCAGAATTCATAAGCCACTCAACCAATGAGTCTCCACAATATAAAACCATTTTATATTGAGTAACAATTACGCGCTCATATATATACACTCAAACTCAATCTAGGATATTACTAATCCCATGTCTATCGAGCTATGCCACAGAGCCAAGGAAATCACTTAACTTAAGCTCTGATACCAACTGTAACGGCTGGAAATTTCTGACTCCTCGAGAGTCGGAAATTCCGAGACGTTAGTGAAAGAATTTAGAAGGTGAGAAAGAAAAGATAGAACTAATAGAATAGAAGAAGGAGAAGAACATCAGAATCATCAGAGTAACACGAATCTCACAGCGGAACGAATAACATATAATATATAACATAACTTCGAAGTAAACAGTTATATATATACAATAGCACTTATCAGAGTACAACACTTACAACACAGCGGAAATAACTATAGCTATAAAATCTTGCAGCCTCCTGCTCCAAGCTCTCCAAGTATATCTATAAATCCCGACTACTTGACTGCCCGTACAAATTTAGGCACCCAAGAGTTTAGGGAAAACAACAAAGTAAACTCCGGGTCAGTCATGGGACTGGTATGAGTAAAACAATTTAAAACAATTGAACAGGTATATGATATCTCACAAGACCACGCCGTGAATACGGAACGGGTTTTTCCCTTATGAGTATCTGAACAACTTTGACAAGCAATATCATTGTGATATTATAATAATGTCTAAGTACAAATAGATATCAATCTAGCAGAAACGCTTGCATCTCACGTCCTACATACATAGTATAAAATCATAAACCGCAGGGCGCTTATCGGAGAATGGATTCAAACAGACAAGGTATGGGAGCACCTTCTGAATAGTGTACACTAGAGGTGATACACTCAGGGTTCAACAAGAACATCTTGCAACCCGGCCACACATGACCGCTCACTCATTTAGCTTGAGTGTCGCGAATATATTGTCACCACGGTTATAGGCCATCAAACCGTCATCCGAAGATACAGAATCAAAAAGAAGTATAAATATGAATATTCCCTAGATCGGTGACAATACACCCTGCTTGGGGATGACCCAACTAGCCATGCTGCCTAGCCCAACTTTTGTTACTTCCTGGTGTGAGGCTAGAAGCTACGCCTATCTTCAGAACATCTGATCACCATTCACTTTGAATGCCACATCGTCATACCCGCCAAATCACAAATTGAATTAACCAAAAATAACACGGGTATATAGCTAAGAGAAACGAATTCCTCCGCCAACAAACATGAATACGTTTGAACAGATCAACTTACGCGATCCATTGGATATACTCTGTCAGACCTTCTTCCATATACATTGTACTGGGACTGGACAAACCGAAGGCACTATTCAGTATATCCATCTTAGTCACTGTTATCTAAGACTTATACAACAGCCCTTGCACTTTACTCCGTCTTCAATTTATCTTTGGCAGATATTGCTCGCAACGCTTATGCCAATATAGAGTGGTTCTTTGGATAATAATCCAACCGGTCTCTCCATATTAACAACGTTAAAATGGTAAAAACTTTGATAGTCTGTGATTCAACTATCAAATTAAAACATGTCGGTGTACAAACAACGATCTTATTTCCAAATGGAAATTGGATCGATCAATCATCATATGTTCATATTTCCTTATTTCATATATTTAGAAAATATATGTTATAAATCATTGGAAAACATTTCCACAGCTTATTTTCACATCACTATTATTTCGCAACTATCAGTCCCTAACTGTAACTAGTATGAGAACAATCCTCTAAGTATCAATCTGGAAGGTCGAAACCAACATCAGATCGTCATTTAGAAAACCGTTCAACTTACCCTCTCCAGTCAGTTTCTGAATTTTCTTAACTCTATTTCTTAAATTCTTATCATGAAAACATTTCATTTTCTATGTTTAGAAAACATATCTAACTATAATTGGAAAACGTTTCCAAAACTCATTTACGGATTTCCAATGAACGTTGTATAAAACATCGTTATGCTTAATCCATTAATCGCTTATTACTTAACTATATTTCAAATCAACCTTTTCTATCGAACCACAACTATTCCTTTGTCAATTCTGAAGTCAATCAAGTTGGGGTATAATTACCTCTCAGACCTTAATTGAACAACGTCCTTTACTGTGAAATAGATGAAGCTCGTCACTCACTTTTTACAATCATCTGTTTTATGCAAATTCTCGGATTCAGGTTACGAATCCACTTCTTATATGACAACGTTTGATTATAACTATAACGTTATAATTCCTACCCCTAAAATATCTAACCTAAATTATAAATTTATTTCCTAACTCGAATAATTTAACAGACACCTAATTTCTAAATCAATAACTAAATCTTGATTTGAACCCTGGAAAGTAAATAGTACTTTCCCGAATTCGCTATAATCGAATTCGACGTATAACTCTCTTTCGGGTAATCTCTATTCGATTAACTCTCCATTTTTAATAACTTATATTCGATAAACTCTATTTCGATTAACTCCTATCGAATAACTAATATTCGAATAACTCTTCTTGGTTGGCTCTATTTCATTAACTCTTCTCGAATAACAAATATTCGATTTTCTTAAATGTGTCAATTCTTATCGAATAACTAACATCCGATTAACTTAAATGGATTTACTCTTATCGAATAACTTATTCGATTAACTTAACTTGATTTTCTTAACTCGATTATCTCAACTCGATTTCTTAACTCAGTTACTTAACTCGATAACTTAACTTAACCCAAATCGATTAACTCAACTCTAATCGATTAACTTAATTTGATTTACTCCTTCGAATAACTCATTCGAATAACTTAATTGATTAACTCCTTCGAATAACTAATTCGAATAACTTACCTTCGAATAACTAATATTCGATTTACTCTAACTCGATTAACTTAATTCTAATCGATTAACTTAACTCAAATTGATTAACTCCTTTCGAATAACTAAATTCGATTTAACTCTTCTCGAATAACTAAATTCGATTAACTCAAATTGAATGACTAATATTCAATGAACTCTTACGTGTTTAACTCTATTCGAATAAGTAATTCGAATCACTCTAATGTGTTTAACTCTATTCCAATATCTAATTCGAATAACTCATTTCAAATAACTAAATTCGATTAACTCTTTTAACTTTACTCGAATAACTATATTCTATTAACACGTTCTTTTGAATAACTATCGATTATCTCTTTTCACTTAACTCTATTGGGCTGACCCTATTGGGTTGACTCTATTTGCTTTAACTAACTCCGAATAACTCCTTTGGATTAACTAACTCCGAATAACTCCTTTGGATTAACTCTTCGACTAACTCCTTCGGATTAACTAACTTCGAATAACTCCTTTGGATTAACTAACTCCGAATAACTCCTTTGGATTAACTAACTTCGAATAACTCCTTAGGATTAACTCTTCAACTAACTCCTTCGGATTAACTAACTTCGAATAACTCCTTTGGATTAACTAACTCCGAATAACTCCTTTGGATTAACTAACTTCGAATAACTCCTTTGGATTAACTCTTCGACTAACTCCTTCGGATTAACTCTTCGATTAACTCCTTTGGATTAACTAACTCCGAATAACTCTTTAGGATTAACTCTTCGACTAACTCCTTCGGATTAACTAACTTCGAATAATTCCTTTGGATTAACTAACTCCGAATAACTCTTTAGGATTAACTCTTCGACTAACTCCTTCGGATTAACTAACTTCGAATAATTCCTTTGGATTAACTAACTCCGAATAACCAATATTCGATAACTCCTCTTCGTACAAATAATATTCGATAACTCTTCTCAAATGAATAATATTTGATTTCTCCACTCGAATAAACTATATTCGATAATTCTTCTCAAATGAATAACATTTGATTTCTCCACTCGAATAGACTATATTCGATAGCTCTTCTTCGAATAAGTGATATTCGACAATGCTACTCGATTAACTCCACTTGGATAACTCTAACTGGTCAACTTTAACTGGTCAACTCTAACTGGTCAACTCTAACTGGTTAACTCTAACTGGTCACCTCTAACTGGTCAACTCTAACTGGTTTAATCTAACTGGTTAACTCGTCTCGATTAACTGAACTAATCCACTTAGTTTAACTTAGCTAATTCACGTTGATTAACTCTAGCCGATTCACTTAGTTTAAATCAACTAATTTACTTCGATTAACCACTTAGTTAACTTAACTATTTCACTTTGATTAACCACTTAGTTTAACCTAACTAATTCACATCGATTAATCCTTTAGTTTAACTTAACTAATTCACATCGATTAATCATTTAGTTTAACTTAACAAATTCACTTTGATTCACTGCTTAGTTTAACTTAACTAATTTACTTTGGTTAACCACTTAGTTTAACTTAACTAATTCACTTTGATTAACCCCTTAGTTTAACTTACTAATTCACTTCGTTTAACTCAACCAATTCACTTGGTTAACTCGACCAATTCACTTGGTTAACTCCTATTTATTTAACAAATACATATCTTCTTTAGTTTAATTCTATTTATTTAATCTCTAAATAAATATCCTTTATAATATTCTATTTATTTAATCTCTAAATAAATATCCTTTATATTTATTCTAACGAATATAATTCCTTTATATTTTGACTAACAAATATATCCTCTTATATTCGATTAACATATATATTCCCTTATATTGATTTACAAATAAAACTCTTTTATATTTGTTTTACCAACTATATTCCTTAATATTCAAAAATCCTTTTTCTTATATATATATATATATATAATCCCTTGATTTTATATAAATAAACTATTTTCAAAATATACTTTGAAAACCCCTCTCCTACATTCTGGTATTTCTCATGGTATTTAACACACCATATAACAACGATAAATATCGTCCCACCACACATAATCACACAGATTATATACATCACATTATATATCACAATATAAAAATCACAGTAAAATAACTGTTGAGGAATCCAGTTGGATTCCTCCAACCTGTTTCCCTGCATCACAGATGTTAGACAATATAGATAACATCACTTTCAGTTCCATATGATATATTCTGTTAAACAGAATCAATATAGAAATTTAACTAACTGACTAGCAGTTCAATCAAACAATCAACACACAGTCAAACAAACAATTTTAACAGTTCTAACAATACAATATGAAATTATAAACTGTTCAGAGTTAGTGAGATTTACTCACATTTGCGCGTTAGCCGTTAAATAACGGTTTGCGTTATTTGATCCAGTCGGACAATTTATTTCGCCATAAATTGTAACGAGCTCAGATTCACTCCCAGTCAGTCTCATTGTGTTGCTCCCGTCCATACGATCCCAATGTGATTGACGGTTCGTGATTCTGATTTCATATGATCAAGTTATACAAATTTATAAGTTTGAACTAATTTTAAATTAAAATTAAACTAGTTAAGAGGTTTTAAATGGGCATTAACCTTTTAATCTTTCCCTGGCCCATTAACGAACCCCCCAGCCCAGCTTTACCACGCCCAAATCCCTTCTTCCCCAAATTTACTTCGGCTCCTCCTTCCCCTGTGCACACCCGTGCAACTTCACCACGGATATCGAGCCACAACACTCCGTTCGACGAACGGTCTTCGCCAACGCGTCGCCCACCTCGAACTCAACTTGCTCATCGCCATCTTTCACCACTCGATCAACCAGACAAAAACCTGTCCGCTTCCTCCCAACCGTTTGACCAACGTTTGACCCCATACCGCTACCTCCTGGGTCAACGACCAACTTCACCGCCGCTGTCAAACGATCCAGTCCGTCCTCCTCTACTCAATGACATCCTCCAATCCAAACTCGAACACCCAGCTCGAAATCTACCTGTAGCTTCACTACGCTACAGTGGACCGTCGCACTTTCCCAGGCAACCCCGAGTCACTTCAAACCCCCCTCCAACGATGCGTCTCCCTCTCATGGACATCACGCCGTCCTCATCTCGACCTCTTATCGCTTATTTGATTTGATCTTATTTTCCCAAGTCAGGTTATGGTGTTTTTCCGTTGTGAGGAGATTTTTTTTGATTAACATGATTTTTGAAAAGGTAATTAAGTTTGTTTCTCGTTGGAAGATAGAGTGGCGGCTCGTTTTGTTATTGGAGATAGAAGAGAGGGGTTAGGTCTTAAGAATGTTCTCAGTATTTATAGGATCTTTGTTTCCTTTTGTATGAATTTTCAAAGGCCCACGTTATTTGTTTTTGATACCACAGAAGGACGGAGATTTTTGAAGGGTGAAACGTGGATGGTTAAGCATCAAGGAATATGTTTTACTTATTTAGGGATACCTTATTTTGTTAAATTTTGTTTGTTTACGAACGGATATAGACAGAGTTGATCATACCATTGTGACGACCAACTTACCACGATCCCAAAGATATAATAATACCGGTAGGTGGACTCATATTTTAAAACTTTAAAAATGTTGATTTCAGGGTGCGAAATACTTCAAATAAAAAGTCGCATATTTAATTAATTAAAAATTACCATAAAATTCTAAAAATCAAATTATCACTATGTCTCAAAAGAACCTTGTCTAAATTCACGCCTGATATCTAGTTATTTCAAATAAACAGTTACGGTCGATAAACGATTCTATAGCGACTTTTCTGAAATTTGATTTGGACACAAATCAAAATCTACACGACGAAATCCCGATTTTTCTCTTCCACTAGAAAGATATACTCTACCAGCTCCACACGTTTCTTGTTTCACAGAAATCCGGCTTAAAACGAATCCTGTACATTCAGTTGAGGTTCGAATCACCAAATAGCGAACTGCCGCGATGTTTCAGGTTCGATTATAAATATATTATAAACTATACATTCAACTGTCGTCGATTTAATATATTTATTATATTTTAAATCGAAACTCAACCACATCTCGCATACTATTCAATTCACACTCTATTGTGAATTCTACTATTTCTGACTATTATAATTTATTATTCATTATAAATATTAATTAAATATTCAATATTATTTAATTATGGTTCTCGATATCGCCAAATCGATATATAAATCATTAAATTAATTAATTATTCGACAGCTAACAAAACGCGCCATTACATAATCACCCATCATCCAAAGTGCATTCTACACTGTACAAGCATCAAATATAAATATTTAACACTTATAACAGTCTGTCAATCAATCGATCGACATACAACTAATTATTGGGATTAGTGTATGTCATATATCATCCCAATACCCGTGTGGGGTTTCAAACAATCAAACACAGATTTTATTTGTGCAGTTGGGCGATGTGTAAAATTTATTGTCCCAATCAATATCAATCAAATCAGTGTATATAAACAAATATCCTATTTGTTTATAAATATTTATTCACATTCACGTTAAAAAATATATTTTTAACGATAAAATATTTTTAACTATATAAATATTTTATTTCATTTCATATCACACAATCAATTTTCACCACAACAAACAATCAAACATACAAGCCATCCATGGTCTGTGGATGACGGGTGTCGGGTGCTGCTAAGCATCGTCTGCATCCTAGTATATATTTTTATAACTAGAAAATAAAATTTAAAGTGAGAAGTTCTCACCTATTAGCTAAACCAAACGCCACGACTCTTCTTATGTAGAAATCTTCGTCGTGCTCGCCTTTTTGTCAATTTCATTGCCCATAGCCACTACATATATAAAAATCACATTTTTAATTCGCTATGTATATAAAAATCACATTTTTACACCGCTACTATATAGATAAAAATTCTATTTTTACATTGCTACTATATAGATAAAAATTCCATTTTTACATCGCTACTATATAGATAAAAATTCTATTTTTACATCGCTACTATATAGATAATAATTCTATTTTTATTTCCACTTCCTATATATAAAAATTGAATCTTTATGTTCACTGTTTATATATAAAAATCGAATATATATATATATATATATATATATATATATAAATCTCAACTTATATTTTAAACAAAATCACTTCTTTTTATTGTTAATTCACTACAACACGTATAAAGATCGTATTTTATTATCTCTGCCATATAAAAATTATATTTTTATTTTCTCTAGCATATAAAAATCAAATTTTTATATTCGCTACTATATAAAGATCAAATTTTTATTATCTAAATAATATAAAAATCATATTTTTAACTAAGCAAAGGTTATATTTTTATTGTTATTCTTTTAAAATCCTACCTTGTTCATCATAGAAAAACTGAAATTAAATAAATGATAATAAATAAAAACTCACTGCGCAAGGGAGAAGGAGGGCATCCGGTGCTCTGCGAACGGAGGTGGAGGAGGAGCGGGGTGGCACTGCGTCATTGGGAGGTGTGATGGGCGGCTGGGAGGTAGCTAGGGCTACAGTGGAGGGGAACGCGTCAATTGGAGGGGGGTTTCTACGATGGTCGGCGCCGCCTGGGGAGGGGGGAGGGGCGATGGTGGGAGCTCTCGGCGATTAGAGGGGGGTCGTGGGGGTTAGACGCGGTGAGGGGAGAAGAAGAAGAAGGGGCTACGCCGCTTGTGGAGGCGCCGCGATGGGGGGGGGGGGGGCGTCGATGGCTGTTAGTTTTTTTTTTGATTACTTCTGATTTGAACGAGAAACATGGGAGAAGGAGGGGGCTATATAAAATTTTTAATTAATTTATTTTATTTTCTCCACTTAATGTTGACTTTTCACCCGAACTCGAAACGAGACCTAACGACTGTCATCCCTAGCTAATTACCCCATTTCGAACACAATGGGATATGTATCGTAGGTCAATTCGACTGTTTGAATCAGTTTTTATCAAATTTAAAATATAAATCAGTTTATATTGAATTTGAATGCACATTTCAATTTACTGGGGTCACATACTCACTCGAAAAATTCCCAAAAAATATTTTCTAGCTTTTTATTGATGATACGGTCCTAACGAAACTAATTTCGTCTAATTCTGAGACCATTTGAAAAATGACCATTTTCCAGTCGATTAAAATCAACTGAAACTGGTCAAACGCATTTTCCTTTGCCACGCTCACATATTGAATCGAAAAATTATGAAAATTAGAATCTAGCAATAACTTGACATCATGGATCCAACAAAAGTGGTTTCATCGAAATCCGAGGTCGTTTGCAAAATGGCTATTTTTAAGGACCAGAATTCCATAGCGACTATTCTAAAAATTCATTTGGACATAACTTTTGATTCCAACTATGAAATTTCAATTTTTCGGATTCGTTGGAAAGATATTCTCAATTAGATTCAAATATTTTTGGTTTCACTAAAATCCGGTTTATTTTGACTCCTGTACATCCATTTGAAATTTGAAATCGAATTATCGAACTACCGCGCCATTTTCAATTCCTTTTATAATTTAAATTAAATATTTATATTCTAACGACGATTCAAATAAATATATACGTTCTAATCTATTCAAAATAAATTTTTCAACATTATTATTTAAAATAATTCATTTTAAACAATCAAAATTCACTAAAATTGCCAAAATAAAAAGTTTAAATTGGCTCGGATTTTCGGGTTATTACAACCTCCCCCACTTAAAACTTTTCATCCCCAAAAAGGAACGAAGCCAAAAGTTGTTTAACAAATCAACTCAACTTTCACTATTTTCATTACGGCTTAAGTTCTTCAACTTTTTTGTTTCTAAGAACTTCTCAAATTCTTCAAAAATTTGGCTAACACCCTAAATTTTCGAAAAATTTCGCCATAACCTCCCCTGCACCGGGGACTTCGGGATATTTCATATTGCCTCCCATGGCCTTCTTCAATCCAAAAGAAAAAGAAAAAAGCCAAGCAGTTCACAAAATCATCATCACCCAAACAAAACAGTAAATTATGGTAAACATGTATGTATTTGTCAGGCAAACAATTTTATTCTTCTGCTCTAGCCTCCTTGCTATGACCTGTTCAATGGAAGTACAAGTATATGCATGCAAAAGTGACTAATTTTCAATACAGCTCACTATTTGGTTCAATTTGGCTAAACGGTTCAACATTTGATTAATTCAAACAATAATCAAACAACACAACCAGCAATCAATTAGTTGATTAGCTTTTCAAATTTCATAATTTTGATATATAGTCAAAAATCACATTTTTGATGACAAATCACAACAATAAGCCCTATCTAATTTTTGTTCTCACACCAGTCAATTGGAAATATATAGAAATCTCACTTTCGAAACACAAAAATAAATTCTAATGATGATGCGTCAATCATTAGAATCATGTCAGAGCGACTAGAGTGTGATTCTATATCTATCGAATATATTTGAGGCTTCAATACACGTGGATCAGACGTATACTAAAATCTCTATATATTTGATTACCCAAATTAATATAAATAAATAATTAAATACGTATAATTGATTTAAATTTTCAAAACAAAGTTGGTTTTCTTTTTATTTTTCAAAAATATACTCTTTACACACGTTCTAGGATACTGATCCCATCTCTAACGAGTCATTCCCATTGGATATTACTAATCCAATATCTGACGAATTCTTTCACTCGGTTCTAACGTGTCTTGTTTTCTGAGCTTTGTAAACCAAAGCTCTGATACAAACTGAAACGACTTGAACTTCCCCGGTATGGAAAGCCCAGATAGAGTTGAGGACAACACACAAAAGAATGCAAACAGAAGAACATTTCATTGTTAATTACAACAATTCATCAGAATACAAGAATATATAGAGTAAATAAATATTACACAACAGAAAAATATCAGAGATTACAATACATTACATAGCAGCGGAAAATAATACAAACACAACTAGAAGGAGATATATAGATGCAAAGCTTTCTTGATATCGTTCCAGCTATAAATCAGGATCCTGTGAATATAAATCTGCAAAACCAAAACTACTAGCTGCCCGTGTCAAAATAAGGGCACCCAGAGTTTAGGTTAAAACAATAAACTCCAGGTCAGTCATGGGACTGTGTGAGAACTAAAACAGTTATTAATCTTTATTTTATAGTTAGGTAAATCAAGGGACCACTCCGTATAACACGGAACGGGTTTCCTCCCAAGAACACCAGTGCATAAAACAATAGCGCAATGCTAAATAAAGAAAAATGAAGTTATTATAAGACCCAGGTCCCATCACACAATTCAACACAAACCGAAGGATAGGGTTTTCCTTTATAATAGCCAAAGCTTGCTTGATACGTTTAAAACAAGTCATTTGATACTATAATAAGTGTATAGTGTTTAAAACAATTTCAATCATAAGTATCAATCCTAGACGGTATGGGTACCATATATCATGTCGCCATACTAGGCTCTACAATCAAAACTGCAAAGTCACGTAACCGAGGCCAGGAATCGTCCTCTACCGACTCGAGACAATCTAGCCTACCATTTCTCAGGAACAGCCGCAACTGCCCCTTGGATTGTTAGGGCCGGTCCACCGATGTGGATTACAATGCCTGAACACTACGTTTCCCCGCCCTATGGGGCGCAAATGAACCAACTTATGACTCCATCGGACCCGGATCGTCTGATCAAACCGAGGCGCCTCGCAATAGCAACAACCACATAAGTCAAACTCGTCAGGGCGTGTAAAACCACTGACGCCACTTCTAGCTAGAAAGAAACGCATGCCCTCCCTAAAGTCCTCTCCCGTTTCTGGTTCACAACCGGGGTGTGAGGCTCGCGAATTCACGTTACACAAAGCTATGCCACACAGGCTGTGCTTTGATCATCACCACAAGACTTTGCTTTTCAACAGAAGCCTTGATCATTTGCCACTTAGGCATGCCACACAGGCAATTCACTCCATGCGTTTGATATCCATCAATATATAACCCCTGAGCTCGTACGTCTCAGAGAAGGGCGTTAAGCAAGAGAATAAATTCTCCGCCGCCAAACAAATATATATTTAATAGAAATCAATCACACAGACTAAAATCCAATGTCAGACACACAGTCCATTTACAAGTTCGTTCTGGGTCTGAATGAAATGACCCGAACTCCCCCGGTCTCCGAAGAGAAGAGAAAGAACGAATTGTTTTGAGAACACGACAAAACAGAACGCATACAAAAGAACATTTCATTGTATATTACAACAATGCATCAGGTTACAAGAATATACAAAGTATAAATGAATATTACACAGAAATATCAGAGATTTTAAATTACATTTAAATACATAGCAGCGGAAAATAATACAATACACAACTAGAAAGAGATATACGCATACAAAGCTTTTCGGATATCGTTCCAGCTGTAAACCAGGATCCTGTGAATATAAATCTGCAAAACCAAAACTACTAGCTGCCCGTGTCAAAATAAGGGAACCCAGAGTTTAGGTTAAAACAATAAACTCCAGGTCAGTCATGGGACTGGTGTGAGAACTAAAAAAGTTATTATTCTTTATTTTAAAGTTAGGTAAATCAAGGGACCACGCCGTATAACATGGAACGGGTTTCCTCCCAAGCATACCAGTGCATAAAACCAACAGCGCAATGCTAAGTAAAGAAAAATGAAGCTGTTATAAGACCCAGGTCCTATCACACAATGCAACGCAAGCCGGGGGATAGGGTTTTCCCTTATAACAGCCAAAGAATGCTTGATACATTTAAAACAAATCATTTGATACTATTGCCAGTGCATAGTGTATAAAACAATTTCAAATCATAAGTATCAATCATAGGCGGCATGAGCATCCCATGCCACTATGTCGCCATATATAGGTTTACAAATAAAACCGCAAATGTCACGTATTTGGAAATTGGATTTCCATATATGAACCGAGGAAAAAGATAGTCCTCAACCGATTCGAGACTCTCTAGCCCGAGCCTCAGGGTCAGAGCGCATCGACCCTTGGATCGTCAGGGCCGGTCCACCGATGTGGATTAAACTTAAACCCTGAACATGCGTTCCCCCGCCCTATAGGGTGTAAATGAGCCAACGAATGACTCCATCAGACCCAGATCGTTCGATCAAACCGAGGCGCCTCGCAACAGCAACAACCACATAAGTCAAACTCGTCAGGGCGTGTAAAACCACTGACGCCACTTCTAACTAGAAAGAAACGCATGCCCTCCCTGAGGTCCGTCTCCCGTTTTTGGTTCATACCGGGTGTGAAACTCGCGAAGTAAACGTTACACAAAGCTACGGCACAAAGGCCGTGCTTCGATCATCAACCACAAAACTTTGCTTTTCAACAGAAGCCTTGATCATTCGCCACTTAAGCATGCCACACCGGCAGTTCACTCTATGCGTTTGATATTCATCAGTATATAACCTCTGAGCTCGTACGTCTCAGAGAAGGGCGTTAAGCAAGAGAATAAATTCTCTGCCGCCAAACAGATATATATTTAATAGAAATCAATCACACAGACTAAAATCCAATGTCAGACACACAGTCCATTTACAAGTCCGTTCTGGGTCTGAACGAAACCGGAGGCACCTAGTACCCCGCATATCCATCGATCTCCAAGTACGTCTGGACGATCACCAACTGTTTCCATCTTCTTGGGTGTACAACCCAATAAAGATCATCAGTAATCACCCAAACGACGTGAAGACTTCTGGTCTTCGACTACCGTCTTCATCTTCGACTTATCGTCGTATCAGTTATTCAGAATGGGATAAACCTGGTCTTCCCAAATAACTCGCGTATATTTTAAATAAGTGTTACACAAACACAACTTACGCCTCATTCCAATTCATCAGTCACTAACCGTAAATTAACCAGAGAATAATTCCCCAAATATTAACCCCGAAGGCCGAAACCAACATTAGATCAATATCCAGAAAACCATTCTGCTTAGCTAACCGACAGTTAGTTTCTAAATTTCACATTCATAGGGAAAGGTTCCCATAAATTTTATCAAAGATAAATCCTTTAAATTTATTCTTTAATCTATTTTTGAATATCAATTCAAACTAGTTGGGATTAGCGAACCTTATCGAAGTAATCATTTGTTTTAATTTCTCAATACCAACCTATTCATCCCATGAAGTAAAACTGGTAATACTTCATATCTAACACCACGGTGTTATCGGTAAATTCAATTACCATTTCACGTTCAAATCTAATTAAAGATTTAACTACCGCCTGGAGCAAAACTGGTGATACTCCATCATCGATCATTTTAATCTAATTAAAGATTCATTAAAACTCCACTTAGTTTTAATCGCTAACTGGGTTAAAGAATCAGTGTCATTTAAAACACAGTTCACGATAAACCCAAAATCACATTCCATTAATTATCGGGTTAAAGAACAAGTGTTATTTAAAACACTATCCACGATAAACCCAAAAATCAATATCAATTCAATTCCAATTAAATATTATTAAATTGGCATACTTCATTAAATCTAAATAAAAAGAATTAATCTTTTCTCAGCTGGGTTCAAGAACAGTGCTAGTGAAGACACCATTCACGACAAACCCAAATCACATTTGATATTAAATACAAGGCTCTGAATAGAAAATATACCGGCTTATATTCAATATCAAATTCTACGATTAACAAATGTCGTATTGGAAATAACGATATAAATATATATCTTTCAAATTTCCATAACAACATCTGTATAATCACGAATTCCAACATCGAAATATTCCGAAGACAATTTCGATTCAAATCCACTCCAATGCAATCATTGGAAGTTCTGGTTATTTTTAAAACCCTTTTAAATCCAATTTATTTATTTAAAAATAAATAAAATTTTAATTCTAGTTCAAAACTAGTTCATTTCGATAAAAATCTATTTTTATCTTTTCAAATATGGAGTTTTTCATCCCAATTCTTCCCAAATCATTTCTTATGATTTTACACAAATTATTACTATTTTTAATAATTTTATCAAGGCTCGTACAGTCGATTTCCATCAACGGCTATCGAACTGCACTTACAGCGACCTTTTCCAAATTTGATTTGGACATAATTCCAAATCCAACCGTTAGATTTCTAATTTCCAATATTCGTTAGAAAGCTCTTTTCGATACGAACCCAACGGTTCCGGTTTTAGGAGAATCCGACGGTCGGATCTCTCGCAATATCCGTTCGAAGTCAATGGTCGAAATTCGCGAACTGCCATGGCGCGGCGCGTTCTATTCAGGCCATTATATTATATATATAATATATATAATATATACTCCGTCGATTTCAATTCAAAACATGCTTTATAAATCGTTTTAAAATTCATTTTCAAAATGGTTTTAACTTCATATTCAATTTCAAATCAAAATTGGATATTCCAACATAAATTCGTTTTAAATTCTTTTCAAATCGATTCCTATTCGAGTTCATTTATATTCAAATTCAATTCGAATTCATTTCTATTTATTTTCAATTCGAATTCATTTCTATATAGTTCGAATTTCAAATCTATTCAATTTCAAATCTATTCAATTTTCATTGAAGAATGAATAAAATCGATACAAATATCGTTCACGTCAAAATGGCGCCAATCTAACCAACACGGCTTCATATGTTTCTATTTTCAGAAATCCATTTCAAATATTTCTATTTTGAAACTGGAATGAGGCCCAATCAATTACCATATAAAGTTAATTATATGGATTTTCTACAACACATGTATATATCAACAACGATGAATAATCAACCATCATCCAAAGTGCATTCTACACTGTATAAGCATCGAATATAAATACTCAACGCTTATAGCAGCCTGTCAATCAATCGATCGACATACAACTAATTATTGGGATTAGTGTACGTCAAATATCATCCCAATGCCCGTGTGGGGTTTCAAACAATCAAACACAGATTTTATTTGTGCAGTTGGGCGATGTGTAAAATTTATCGTCCCAATCAATGTCCTTCAAATAGGTGTATATAAACAAACCGTCAGGTTTGTAAATGAATATTTAGTTATTCATATTCACGTTAAAAATTATATTTTTAACGACCAAAATATTTTATTCAAACTATGAATATTCTATTCGGTTCATTTATTAAATAAAATGTTATCTTTATTTTTCTAACATATTTTAGAAAATTTCGGCGGCATAACGGCACAATACTAGAAACGGGACAAGGCCTAGCCTTATCCCCGGTCTAGTGAAGGCCCACGCCATTCACACATCAATCAAATCAATTTCATTTCACCAAACTATTCAATTCAAACCAAATAATCTAACCAACTACACAACCAAACAATTTAACAAACAAGCCATCCATGGTCTGTGGATGATGGGTGTCGGGTGCTACTAAACACCTTCTGCATCCTAGTATATATATAACTAGAAAAGGAAATTGAAGAGTGAGGAGTACTCACAAATAGCTATCCTAGCTCCACGGCACTTCATTGATAGAAATCTTCACCGTTCTCGTCTCTTAGTCATCTTCGTTGCCCGTATTCTCTACATATGTTAAAATCGAATTTTTACTTCGCTATTCAATATATAAAAATCGAATTTTTACTTTGCTATATATATATAATCCCATTCTTATACTATGTTTATATTTTAAAAACGTGATATTTCTATTTTTAAAAGCAATTCTACTTCTATATTTTTAAAACCAATTCTGTATTTATTTTTAAAACCAATTGGATTGAGTTATAATGCAGACAATTTGGATGTGATATGAATTGTTGATTTCATGTTGTAATTATGTTGTAGAATTATGTTGTAATTTCTATGATATTATGTTATGATGCAAAGTTATGATGCTATCACACATGTTATAATCCTATGATTGGCTTATGTCTAGTTGAATCATCATGTCTCTTATGCTAGTTTGTTATATTGATTCATATGATAAATCATATATAGGAAAGTTTAGATTGTTGATTCAAACATGAACCATATACAAGTTTGGGTAGAATTATATGTGACCTTACATGGCTATGGCACCTAGTTTATGTGAGAATTTAAATTGAAAGTTAGGCTATGACATATGCTAAATTCTACATGATACTTTACATGTCTACACCATTGTTGCAACGTATGAATCACCTATGTAAGTTTATGAGTTGGATATGAATCATGTTATGCAAGTTTAGGATTATTACCTATGAAAATATAAGAACTATGACATATGTTATTTATGCAAGTTTGTGGCCATTAGTTCATCAAGTTCACACCTTATATTTGGATCCATGACATATGATGTTTATGCAAGTTTGTGGCCATTATCTCATCAAGTTCACACCTTTAGATTTGGATCCATGACATATGTTATTTATGCAAGTTGTAATTTTGGCCTATGCAAGTTTTAGATGTAGAACATCATTCACATATGCAAGTTCACCCCTATGTTAGATTTGTGATGTTTTCTTTTATTTTATGAGTTAGACTATTCGAGTCTAACGTATATTTTTATGTTAAACGAACAAACGCACTACGTGGGGAAAAAGGGGGATAATATTAAAAATATTAAATTGGCATAAATGCCTTAAAAGGCATAAAATATAATTGTGGTGAAAATTGGTATGATTTTACATACCATATATGGATGGACATAATTGAGTCAACTATGGACATCATTAAATTTTGAATTGATTGATAATTTGAATAGGGAAAGTAAATCAAATTTAGGGAATGATTAATTAGGAGTAATTAATCGTCTAAGACACGAGGTAAGGCACTTTTGTGGTGTAACATTGCCCGGACCCGCCCGGCAAATTCAACTGCCACAAATGTCAGTCTAATGTGAGAGGCCTTAGGCACAAACTAAATACGTAACAGTTGTAAAGGCATGAGGTTAGACTCTTTTGTGGTGTAAGACTGCCCGGACCCGTCCGACAAATCCAGCTACCACAAATGGCAGTCTAATGTGAGAGGTCTTTATGAGGTTACGGTCTTAACGAATTAAGAAACACTTAACCAGATAAGCATGTAGTGGGACATGAGGGGGTTAAGTGGGTGCCTTGGGTGGCATGTGGAGACTAGTGGGTGCCTTGGGTAGCATTTGGAAATACAATTAGAAACACTTAACCAAAATTGAAGCATGTAAATTAAAACATGAATAAGAAGTGGGTTAAGTGGGATGTAATAGAGGGGACCAAGCTTAGGTGGATAGCTTGTGTCAAGTGATGGGGGCCCGTTTCAACCAGTGACCCATACGTATCTTTGTGGGCTCGAACCAAGTCGAGGACGGGACACACATACTGGGCTTGACGGTAAGAGGCCAAACCGGGTTAGCGGTGGCAACGCAAGTCCAACGGGTTCATATGCGTGTGTGGAACCGGGCTGGTAGGTAAGACGTTGTTGCATCGTGTAGGTATAAGCCGTGCATTCTTGGTGGTATCGGGTTTCCACTTTAGGGAGTGATACACCCCACTGTGGGGCCAGCACGGATATCTACGAGTTAGGGAGCCGATCGCTTGGGGGCAGTGGGTACACTTAGTGGAGATAGGGGCAGACGACACCTATGAAGGTAGCTAGGGGTGCACGAAACTACGAATATCATTGTTAAGTTTGTAGGAGGGATCAACCTTGGGGTGACTAGTGGTGGTGCAGTATACTAGTGGCAGTGCAGTATAGCAATTATCCTATAGTGTTGGTGTAGTTTAGTAAATTTATCTTAGTGGGTTAGGTGCGCTTTAACGATATCGTTGTTCATCTTGTTTCCTTGTTTACTCTGTCATACTCAATGGTTCATGATTATTTCCTTATTTTCCAACTTATGCCTTAGCCTAGTTACTTTGTTAATTATATTGTTAGAATTATCGCACTCGCCAGACTTTATGTCTAACCCCCCTTTTTCCATCTCTTTCCTTTCCCCCCCGGTTCTCAGGTTGGAACTAGCACCAGTGGAGCTTGATTTTGGACTGCTTTTAGAAGATTTCTTGGACCGCTGAAGTAAAGTTCAGCTTCTCTTTATTTATAGCTATTTTAATGTTGGGGATTATGTCTTTCAGTTTATGTACTTTGTTTTATCAAGATGGATATGATGTACTTGACTTTGGTTTTGATGATGTAACCAAACATATTTACCTTCTACTGCAATAAATGAAGTTTTAAAATTTTCAAGTACTGCTTTATATCTGTTGTTGTGATTTTCTATTCTATATTCACTTAAAATGCTCCATGGAAGTTAATGCATTCCCTTTGAGAGTGACATTAATGGACGTGGGGTGTTACAATTCTCTAATGCGTATTTATGTGTTAACATTAATATCACATATATTAATGATCAATGAGATATGTAATAACCCGGAAAATGTGAACCAATTTAAAAATTTTAAAATTGGTTAATACCAAAGAATTTGAATAGTTGAAATAGCATATTTCAATAAAATAGAGAATTGGGTATAGTATTGCAGTTTGAAATTTTGAATACAAACTTTGTCTGACTGTACCGGGTGGAAAATATAACGGATTTTAGCGAAACTAAAAATATTTAAATCTGTTTATGAATACCTTTCTAACGAATCTGAAAAATCGAAGTTTCATAGTGGGAATCAAAAGTTATGGCCAAATGAATTTTCAGAAAGGTCGCTATATAGCATATATAGCCCTTGAAAATTGATATTTTGCATACGACCTCGGAATTCGACGAAACCACTTTTGTTGGGTCCGGGATGTCAAATTATTACTAGGTTTCAAATTTCATAATTTTTGAAGCTAGTATGCGAGCGGGGCAAAAGAAAATGTGATTGGTCAATTTCTGTTAAAATGGGTCGACCTAAAAATGGCCGTTTTTCAAACGAGCTCAGAATTCGACGAAACTAGTTTTGTTAGGACCGTATCGTCAAAACAAAGCTAGATTTATTTTTTTGGAATTTTTCGATTCAGTTTGTGGCCCTGGCAAATTGAAATGTACGTTCGAATTAAATATTAAATGTTTTATATTTTAATTTGAAAGATAACTGATTGTAACAGTCGAATTGGCCAACGAAACATATCCCATTGTGTCCGGAATGGGATTATTTAGCTAGGGGCGACAGTCGTTGGGTTTAATTTCGAGTCCATTTGTGAAAACACTATTTAAAGTTTCCTATAAAACCATTGGCCAATCACATTTTTTCTTTTATTATTTTATTTTCAGAAAATATCTAAAAAAATCCCTAGCCGCCAGGCATTCTCGACGGTTCATCAATCTCGAAGCTTCCCATCGTTTTTGCAGCCGCCACAGCCAGTTTCGCCGCCACCTCCAGTTGAAGATTCTGATTGCCTCCCTCCCCTCTTTAAATCAGACCAAGCCTCGTCGAAAACCATCGATCGTACGCGTCGAATTTCCAGGAGGAAGTCAGCCCCTTTGGAGCGCCGCCGCGACCTGCTGGAGCCGCCGAGTCAGACGCCACCACGACCAATCGAGAGCTGATTCGTAGCCCTTCAACGTCGCAGGGCCTGATCGGAGCAACAAGGTACGGTTTGATTTTAAAATCAAAACCTAGTTTTGAAGGTTTAAAAACCTTTCTGCTTCGAAATTCTGAAATGAAAATAACACTATAAAGCGTTGCAAAACTTTGAAAAATAATATCTTTTTCGTTCTTTAACGAAATTTGATGAAACAGGAGACACCGTGACCGCAAGGAGGCTCTCTACATTCTAGAAGAAGCCGCGGATTTTTCGGATCTTCCTACGATTTTTAGCACTGCAATAACCAATGTGAGGAATCTAAACTGAATTGTGTGAATGGAATCGCGTTGTATAAATTATATAAGCGAAGTGTAAATTAAATACGCATTGTATACCTCATGTACATGTGTTGTATAAGTTATATTAGCGATGTATAAATTATACAAGCGTTGAATGAAACATATATGCTTTGAATTGTGATGAAATGCAAGTGAATTATAATATATGTATATATATATATATATATATATATATATATACTCCCCTCGTCCACAGACCATGGACGATATTTTTTGCTTGTGATTGACGTGATATTATATGGTATGACGAATGGTTGGAAATAATTGTTTGTGGTTGATATTGTGGTTGAAAAATACCCTCTTGTGGTTGAAACAAGTTAGAATAGGATTGTGGAATTGAAAATAAAACATGCCGCCTGCGTGCGAACTAGATGCATGATCCCCATTGTCAAAAACCGCGAGGTTTTAAGGTAGAGCGAGGAGCCGTACTAGGGACGATCCCGGTTTTAACTACTCTGCCGTTATGCTGCCGAAATTTTCTGAAATATACATGTGTTAGAATAATTTTCATTCGTTGAAATAAATTACAAATATAGCGAATATTCATGTGTTGAGTTGCAATTCATTCGTTGAGTTGAAATTCATGTGTTGAATATTATTTGAATTTAAACAAATGGCTTTAGCGATAAAAATCACATTTTTATATATATACAAACTATAGCGAATATTCATGTGTTGAGTTGCAATTCATTCGTTGGGTTGAAATTCATGTGTTGAATATTATTTGAATTTAAACAAATGGCTTTAGCGATAAAAATCACATTTTTATATATATACAAACTATAGCGAATATTCATGTGTTTAGTTGCAATTCATTCGTTGAGTTGAAATTCATGTGTTGAATATTGTTTTAATTTAAACAAATAGCTTTAGTGATAAAAATCACATTTTTATAAATATACAAACTATAGAGAATATTCATGTGTTGAATTGAAATTCGTTCGTCGAGTTGAAATTCATGTGTTGAATGTTATCGTATTTTAAAATAAAATGAATCGACAATAAAAACTACATTTTTATTGTGAATATGAAATGTTAAAAACATTCACGTGTTGAATAAATATTTTTTATGATAAAAATATTTCTTTTATCATGTATACGCTTTGATAAAAATACACACGTGTTGAAATAACTAATAGTTTGCTAGAAATATTATTATTAGCTTTGTTTTGCATATATATACATGTGTTGAACAGGAAAAATGGATTAGCTATAGAGTAAAGAAATTATTTGCGTGCCTGACAAATAGGTAAACCTTGATGATTTGGCTGCGCAATTTTATTTTTATATCAACTCCTGTGAATGCCATTGGATGCGGACTGCTGGTTATTCTGTGTGAAATAATAAATATCGCCATAGGATAGTAACAATTAATTTTGAACTACACTACATGGCATACTTCTTGACGATAGGCATACTTCATCATATTCCACATAAGCAATTGGAGCTTGTGTGATGAGGTGGAAGATTTACCATACGAGCGAGAGGCTTGTATGGCGATGATTATATACTACAGGTTGAACTGATGACTGATATGGACTATATAAAATATAACGATAAATTGCCAGATTAATAAAAACCCAACACGGGTATGGAGTTGACAATAATCACGTCTCTCTAGTTATTAGATACGGCACATGGACTATTTATTTCCACACGGAAACGGGGTGACGAGAATTTATTCTCTGGAGTGATTATCTATACATGCTCCCCCGTAAACACCAAAATATATCACTATAAATATGTGGATGCTTTTTAGGATTTATTGGGTACCTGACACGGCCCAATAAATTTCCAAACCCCTCCCCGTACAAAGGAGGTTATGGCGAAATTTTTCGAAATATTAAGGCGTTAGTGAAATATTTGAAGTGAAAACAAAGTTGAAAATATAGAATGAACTATAGTTGGAATGATAGAATGAACTATATTTATATATATAAATATAAATATAATTAAAAGGAATCGAAGCCGTGCAGTTCGTGTTTCAGAATCGTAATTTGAAACGATTAGTACGAGAAATCCGACCATGGGATTTTCCCGAAGCCGCAACCGCTGGGTTCGCCTTGGAAATATCTTCCCAACGGCACCAACCTTGTAAAAATCCAACGGTTGGATTGTCCGGAATGTTTAATTCAAATCTGAAGAAAAACAGCGCCAGATTCGTTTATATTTATATATAAATATAAATATAATTAAATCGAATAACAACGCTGCAGTTCGAATTTTGAAACCGTAACTTCAAATGTCTAGTATGGAAGATCCGACTGTTGGATTTTCACGAAACTGGAACCGTTGGGTTCGCTTTGGGAATACCTTCCCACTGATATAGACTTTATGGAAATCCAACGGTTAGATTTTCCGATATGTGTAAAACAAAATAGGGAAAAAACAGCGCCTGTGCCACGGCACGACCTGAAACGTCGTTTAATTAAATATGGCCATTTTTAAATAAATAGAGATGGCGAAAAATCATTATAAAATATTATAGGCAACATAGATTGCAAATAGACCAATTGGGCATGAATTGTTTGACACTTGATGGTTGTATGTGCTTGACACGAAAATAACACTAAAGAACTGAAAGATGGATGTCGAATAATATAACCATGGAAAGAATCGATTTAAATTCTAATGACGTGAATTATTTGAAAAGGCCGAGCTAACCCTCATTTCAAATAATTTATCGAGCGATTCGAATTGGAAAATGCAAAGACGATTCAAGACCGACAATCTTCGTATCGGTTGGATGGTCGCTGCTGAGGTTCCTGACCGGAGTAGCTACCGAAAAGGGACGGAAGTAGTAGCCATCCGAACGTATGTGTTGATTGTACGGATATATGAGGAATTTGACGCCTTCGGTTTTGTTCAGACCCAGGACGGACTTGTAAATGGACTGTGTGTCTGACATTGGATTTTGTTCTATACGGATTGATCTCTGTTAAATATATATATGTTTGGCGGCGGAGAATTTATTCTTTTGCTTAACGCCCTTCTCTGAGACGTACGAGCTCAGGGGTTATATATCGATGGAAATCAATCGTATGGAGTGGACTGCCTATGTGGCATGCCAAGATGTTGTGATCAAGGCTTCTGTTGCAAAGCAAAGTCTTGTGGATGATGATCAAAGCCCAGTCTACGTGGCCTAGCTTTGAGTATGTCGTAGATTCGCGAGCCTCACACCTCGGTATGAGTTAAAAACGGGATACGGACCGCTGGGAGAGCACGACGTTTCTTTCTAGCTATGGTGGTGTCAGTGACTTACCAACCCTGACATTTATAACTACTTTTCACCTTTGTGGTTGTTGGAATGCGAGGCGCCTCGATTATAGGTCTGTAAGGACCGGGAAACGTGTGTTCAGGCATAATTAATCCTCAAACGTAAGAGAGGACCGACCCAGCCGAATCCAGGGTTACCCAGAGTGTGTAGTCCTGAGGCATTCGCTAGAGTGTCTCGAAGCGGAGAGGAGCTTGCCCCTTGCCTCGACTCATGACGGAAATCCAATTTCCAATACGAGATAACGGATTCGATTGTAACTTATATATGGCGACATAGTGGCATGGGACGCTTATGTCGCCTATGATTGATATTTATGATGCTATTCGCTTTTGAAACATATATGCACTAGTAATAATATCAAATGATTTTGCTTTATACGTACCAAGCATATTTGGCCATTATAAGGTAAAACTCTATCCTCCGGCTTGCGTTGCATTGTGTGATGGGACTTGAGTCTTATAATGGCTTCATTCTTTTTAAAAGCATTGCGTTGTTTTAAAAGAATTTACTTTGTTTTAAATGCACTAGCAATCACTGGAGTAAACCCGTTCGGCGAAAGTGGTGTGGTCCTATGATTTGCTATTACTGTTGTTTAACTGTTAAATAGATTCCTCATACCAGTCCCCATGACTGACTCGTTGTTTGTTTCACTTTGCAAACGCGGGTGCCCTAATTTTCACACGGGCAGCCTAGTTCACAGGTGACAGGTTGTTTTTGGCTCTGCACTGTTGCATAGAGTGCATTTTGGCTCATGGCGAGGCTGACTTCACAGAGACAACTTTGACATTTTCCGCCATTACTGTACTTATATTATGATTCCGCCACGGGCGATGCAGACTGATTTACTTTCCGTACTTCTTATTGTATGTATATGTACCGCCTTCGGCGATGTAGACTGATACCCTTAAAATGTCTCACTGCATGTATGTATTCCGCCTCTGGCGATGATGACTGATCACTTCCCTTTTATTTACTAAGTTATATCCTACGCTATGCTATTCTGATGTTGTTACATGTTGTGATTCCGCTGTCATATCCATGTAAAGTTATACTATTTTTTTTTTTTTTTTTGCTATTATCTGTACTCTGCTATGATGATTAATGTGTTATATTCCGATGATTATCATTAATACCGCCCCTCGGATTTTGGGATCGTCACAGTTGGTATCAGAGCTTTGGTTAACCTTAGTTCCGGGATCTAACACATTAAACACCTCGTCAGAATAGAATCAGTAGTGTTCTAAGGCGAGTAGCTCATTAGAGATAGGATTAGCAATGTCCTAGAATGAGCTAAGATGATTAGCAAAACAACTTGATCAGTACATCATTACCTTTCCTTATGTTCCCCTGCTTTATCATATATGGAAATTATCAAATCTGTGAGCTTGACTCTTTTCTTTCTTATACAGTACTCTCTTTGATGGCTACACGAGCAGCAGTAGCTAGAGGAGGCCATGGAGGCCGAGCAGGAGTAGCAGGAGGAGGGGTAATATCCCCGTAGTTGAGGGAGGCCCTATTGTTCAGCCACCAGCACCCGAGGACTTCGAGCTAGATAGAGCAGCGAATAGGTATAGGAACCTTGGTGGAAAACCCTTTTCTGGCACTGGTATAGTGACAGAGGCTATAGCTTGGTTGAAGACCTGTGAAAAGATCTTTGAAGGCATGGGTTTGGGAACCAACAACAAAGCACGACTAGGTATTTGGCTCCTACAGGAGGAAGCAGAGCTGTGGTGGGATGCCATCACCTCAGAGGATGCAGAAGGTACTGTCAGAACCTGGGAGTAATTCAAAACCATGTTCAACGAGAAGTTTGTACCTAAACAGGCTTTAGAGAGGATGCGAGAGCAGTTTGCTAATCTCCAGCAAGGAGACCTCTCTATCCAGGATTACCTCAATAAATTCACCCAGTTGTCGCGCTACGCCCCAGAGCTTATTATGACTAACAAAGCAAAGAACAAGAGATTTATATTTGGGCTAAAGCGCAAGTATCATGACAGAGCCATGAGCAACATCAAACTCTCCTTCTCAGAATTGGTAGAAATGGCTTGCAATTATGAAGATATGGATGAAAGACACGCCAGCCAAGACCGTGCCAAAAGCCAAGCTGGAAATAAGCGCAAGGCTTCAACAGATCAGGCAGAGTCTAGCATTACAGCGGCCGCTACTCAGAAACCTGGAAAGATCCCGAAAGGAAATTGCTACAACTGCGGGAAGCCAGGTCATTTTTCTAATGTATGCAAAGCCCCGAGGAAGCCAAAGGCAAATCCAGACTCAGCCGAATGCTACAACTGCCATAAGAAGGGGCACTATAGAAGGAATTGTCCTCTGAAGCAGAATGCTCAAGTGGCTCATGTGTATGACAGGGAGACCCCGCCAGCTACCACCGATGGATCAGGTAAACCCGACGTCTTGGGAGGTACCCTTACCATTAAAAATATTCCTGTTTTTGTACTTTTTGATATTGGTGCATCATGTAGCTTCATTTCTGGTAACAATGTTCACAAGTTAAAGTTAAAAGTAAGAATTCTAAAGGAACCAATTAAAGTTCAAAACCCGATAGGAGGTTCTGTTAGTCTCAGTTCATACTGCAGAGTGTCTATCTCTTATTCACGTTACGAGTTTCCCATCCACCTAATCGTTATGGATTTGTCTGAATTCGATGTTATTCTCGGTTTGGAATGGTTAACCAAATATAAGGCCGAAGTTAGATGTGCCGAAAGAATCGTTAAAGTCGAAACGAAGCTTGGACCTATATATATACCATGCCTCGGTTCAGAAATTAATAGAACAGAATTTTGGTCTTCTTTAGAAGTTACTCCCCCGTCATTAGAAAAGATACCGGTCGTTAAAAACTATGCGGATGTGTTTGAAGCAGTAGAAAACTTACCGCCGCAAAGAGAAATTGAATTCGGGATAGATCTAATTCCGAATGCCCGACCAGTAGTACATCCAATTAGAAGAATGGCCCCGAAAGAAAAAGAAGAGTTAAGTAGTCAAACCCGAGAATTACTTTGGAAAGGTCTGATCAGACCGAGCTTTTTAGCTTGGGGAGCAGCAGTAGTATTTGTCCCGAAATCAGACGGTACTCTAAGACTTTGTGTTGATTATCGAGATCTCAATAAGAAGACACTTAAGAACAAATATCCCTTGCCACGTATAGACGATCTGTTAGATCAATCAAATGGAGCAACAGTATTCTCCAGAATGGACCTAGCTACAGGTTTCCACCAATTACGTATAGCCGAAGATTGTGTTCCTTTTGACAGCCTTCAGGGGTCCCAATTTATTCTACAAATGGTTAGTAATGCCGTTCGGCTTGTGTAACGCTCCGGCATACTTCGTCGATCTTATGAACAGAGTGTTCCGTGGTGTATTGAATAAATTTGTTCTAGTCTTCATCGATGACATTTTAATCTACTCTAAGTCGGAAGACGAACATGCAAAACATTTAGAACAAATGTTGAAAATTCTAAGGAGAAATGTCTTGAAAGCTAAATTTTCTAAGTGTGTCTTCTGGCAGGATGAAGTTAAGTTCCTAGGCCATGTCGTGTCAAAAGAAGGAATTGCTGTAGATCCAAGCAAAATTACAGCGATTCAGAACTGGAAACAACCTACGACTCCTACAGAAGTCAGAAGTTTCCTTGGATTGGCTAGTTACTATCGGAAATTCGTTTAGGATTTTTCAACGATATCTGTTGTATTGACAAAGCTTACAAAGAAGCATGAGAAATTCAAATGGACTCCCGAATGTGAAGAAGCTTTCTAGGAGATGAAACTGAAGTTGACGACCGCTCCAGTAGTGACAATTATAGAAGGCAACCAAGACTTGACCGTATGGACAGACGTTTCTATTAGAGGGCTAGGCGCAGTATTAATGCAAAAAGGCCAAGTGGTCGCTTATGCCAGTCGTCAACTGAAGCCGCATGAAAGAAACTATGCAACTCATGATCTTGAGTTATTAGCTGTCGTGTTTTCTTTAAGAATCTGGAGGCATTATTTACTAGGCGAGAAGTTCGAACTATTCACGGATCATTAATCCTTGAAATATCTGTTCACTCAGAAAGATCTAAATTTGAGACAACAGCATTGGTTAGAATTCCTTGCAGCATACGATTTTGAAATTCTATACACTCCGGGGAAGGCCAATGTTGTCGCAGATGCTCTCAGTAGAAAGAATGAAATCATCGCCAGTTTTATCATTACTTCTTCCTTAGAAGATAAGATTACTATTCTACAGAAAGACGATGAATTCATTAAAAGGATTAGCCAGTGGATCCGAGAAGGAAAACCCTCAGATTTTAGTCTTGATAGCCAAGGGGTCCTAAGATTACGAGGGCGAATTTGTGTGCTTGGAATCCCTGAGCTTAGAAGGGAAGTGCTTGATGAATGCCACAAGTCCAAATTAAGTATCTACCCCGGTGTGAGCAAAATGTATAACGATGTCAAGCGCACATTCTGGTAGAAGGCGATGAAAAGAGATATTTCAATATATGTTAGCAGATGCTCCACTTGCCAGCTAGTTAAGAGCGATCAGCGGAAATTAGCTGGACTATTACAACCATTAGAAATTCCAGGATGGAAGTGGGAGCCAATTTCGATGGACTTCATTGATGGTTTGCCTCGAACTAGGAACGGAAACGACAATATATGGGTAATAGTAGATCGCTTCACGAAGACTGCCCATTTCATACCTGTCCGATCCAACAGAACAACTCAAAGTTTAGCAGAGATTTACTTCAAAGAAATAGTTAAACTGCATGGAGTGCCGCTCAATATAGTCAGTGATAGAGATCCCCTGTTTACTAGCAAATTCTGGGAAGCATTCCAGACGGAATTGGGAACCAGATTAAATTTAAGCACCGCTTATCACCCACAGACAGACGGCCAAACTGAGCGGGTGAATAGAATTCTAGAAGATTTACTGCGGGCTTGCGTTATTGATTTTGGAGGCTCATGGGAAGATCACTTGCATTTAGCCGAATTCTCTTATAACAATAGCTACCAAGCAAGTTTGGGAATGTCTCCATTTGAAGCATTATACGGTAGACCGTGCAGATCTCCCGCATGTTGGGTAGAACCTGGCAACAGACTTGTGTTAGGGCCCGATATGATTCAAGAAGCATCGGATAAAGTCGATTTCATTAAGAAGCGATTGAAAACCGCGCAGAGCGGACATAAAAGTTATGCTGATGCGAGAAGAAGGGACTTATCATTTGCCGTTGGCGATTATGTTTATTTAAGAGTTTCTCCAATGCGAGGAGTAATCAGATTTGGCAAGACAGGAAAGTTGGCGGTGAGATTTATTGGTCCCTTTCCTATACTTGAACGGATTGGAACTCTTGCATATAGGGTTTCATTACCTGATTGGTTGCCTGGTGTACATGATGTGTTCCACGTGTCTCAACTCAGAAAACATGTTCATGATCCAGATCTTGTTGTGGAAGAAGCAGCGCAACAGGATATTGACATAACTCCAGAATTAGAACTCAAAAGAGAGCCATTAAAGATAGTTGGCAAAGAAACTAGAGAGCTAAGGAGCAAAAAGATTCATTTAGTCAAAGTGCAGTGGAGTAGTGATCCTAGAGACTGTACTTGGGAGACTGAGGAAAGCATTAAACAAGCCTACTCCAAATGCAGAGTGGACATCTCTGACTAACTCCGGTGCAAGGTACCTTTACAATACTTTGCATTTACATTTTATTTCCTACTTAACCGTTATTTCCTTTTCAAGGACGAAAAGTTTTAAGTGGGGGAGATTGTAATAACCCGGAAAATGTGAACCAATTTAAAATTTTTAAAATTGGTTAATACCAAAGAATTCGAATAGTTGAAATAGCATATTTCAATAAAATAGAGAATTGGGTATAGTATTGCAGTTTGAAATTTTGAATACAAACTTTGTCTGACTGTACCGGGTGGAAAATATAACGGATTTTAGCAAAACTGAAAATATTTAAATCTGTTTATGAATACCTTTCTAACGAATCTGAAAAATCGAAGTTTCATAGCGGGAATCAATAGTTATGGCCAGATGAATTTTCAAAAAGGTCGCTATATAGCGTATATAGCCCTTGAAAATTGATATTTTGCATACGACCTCGGAATTCCACGAAACCACTTTTCTTGGGTCCGGGATGTCAAATTATTGCTAAGTTTCAAATTTCATAATTTTTGAAGCTAGTATGTGAGCGGGGCAAAAGAAAATGTGATTGGTCAATTTTTGTTAAAAAGGGTCGACCTAAAAATGGCCGTTTTTCAAACGAGCTCAGAATTCGACGAAACTGGTTTTGTTACGACCGTATCATCAAAACAAAGCTAGATTTATTTTTCTGGAATTTTTCGATTCAGTTTGTGGCCCTGGCAAATTGAAATGTACGTTCGAATTAAATATTAAATGTTTTATATTTTAATTTGAAAGATAACTGACTGTAACAGTCGAATTGGCCAACGAAACATATCCCATTGTGTCCGGAATGGGGGTATTTAGCTATGGGCGACAGTCATTGGGTTTGATTTCGAGTCCGTTTGTGAAAACACTATTAAAAATTTCCTTTAAAACCATTGGCCAATCACATTTTTTCTTTTATTATTTTATTTTCGTAAAATATCTAAAAAAAACCCTAGCCGCTAGGCATTCTTGACGGTTCATTGAGCTCGAAGCTTCCCATCGTTTTTGCCGCCGCCACAGCCAGTTTCGCCGCCACCTCCAGTTGAAGATTCTGATCGCCTCCCTCCCCTCTTTAAATCAGACCAAGCCTCGTCGAAAACCATCGATCGTACGCGTCGAATTTCCAGGAGGAAGTCAGTCCCTTTGGAGCGCCACCGCGACCTGCTGGAGCCGCCGAGTCAGACGCCACCACCACCGATCTAGAGCTGATTCATAGCCCTTCAACGTCGCAGGGCCTGATCGGAGCAACAAGGTACGGTTTGATTTTAAAATCAAAACCTAATTTTGAAGGTTTAAAAACCTTTCTGCTTGGAAATTCTGAAATGAAAATAACACTATAAAGCGTTGCAAAACTTTGAAACATTAATATCTTTTTCGTTCTTTAACGAAATTTGATGAAACAGGAGACACCATGACCGCAAGGAGGCTCTCTACATTCTAGAAGAAGCCGCGGATTTTTCTGATCTTCCTGCGATTTTTAGCACTGCAATAACCAATGTAAGGAATCTAAACTGAATTGTGTGAATGGAATCGCGTTGTATAAATTATATAAGTGAAGTGCAAATTATATACGCATTGTATACCTCATGTACATGTGTTGTATAAGTTATATTAGCGATGTATAAATTATACCAGCGTTGAATGAAACATATATGCTTTGAATTGTGATGAAATGCAAGTGAACTATAATATAATATATATATATATATATATATATATATATATATATATATATATACACTCCCCTCGTCCACAGACCATGGACGATATTTATTGCATGTGATTGACGTGATATTATATGGTATGACGAATGGTTGGAAATAATTGTTTGTGGTTGATATTGTGGTTGAAAAATACCTTTGTGGTTGAAAAATACCCTCTTGTGGTTGAAACAAATTAGAATAGGATTGTCGAATTGAAAATAAAACATGCCGCCTGCGTGCGAACTCGATGCATGATCCCCATTGTCAAAAACCGTGAGGTTTTAAGGTAGAGCGAGGAGCCGTACTAGGGACGATCCCGGTTTTAGCTACCCTGCCGTTATGCTGCCGAAATTTTCTGAAATATACATGTGTTAGAATAATTTTCATTCGTTGAAATAAATTACATATATAGCGAATATTCATGTGTTGAGTTGCAATTCATTCGTTGAGTTGAAATTCATGTGTTGAATATTATTTGAATTTAAACAAATGGCTTTAACGATAAAAATCACATTTTTATATATATACAAACTACAGCGAATATTCATGTGTTGAGTTGCAATTCATTCGTTGAGTTGAAATTCATGTGTTGAATATTATTTGAATTTAAACAAATGGCTTTAGCGATAAAAATCACATTTTTATATATGTACAAACTATAGCAAATATTCATGTGTTGAGTTGCAATTCATTCGTTGAGTTGAAATTCATGTGTTGAATATTATTTTAATTTAAATAAATAGCTTTAGCGATAAAAATCACATTTTTATATATACAAACTATAGAGAATATTCATGTGTTGAATTGAAATTCTTTCGTCGAGTTGAAATTCATGTGTTGAATGTTATCGTATTTTAAAATAAAATGAATCGACAATAAAAATTACATTTTTATTGTGAATATGAAATGTTAAAAACATTCACGTGTTGAATAAATATTTTTGATGATAAAAATATTTCTTTTATCATGTATACGCTTTGATAAAAATAAACACGTGTTGAAATAAATAATAGTTTGCTAGAAATATTATTATTAGCTTTGTTCTGCATATATATACATGTGTTGAACAGTAAAAATGGATTAGCTGTAGAGTAAAGAAATTATTTGCATGCCCGACAAATAGGTAAACCTTGATGAGTTGGCTGCGCAATTTTATTTTTATATCAACTCCTGTGAATGCCATTGGATGCGGTGTGCTGGTTATTCTGTGTGAAATAATAAATATCGCCATACGATAGTAACAATTAATTTTGAACTACACTACATGGCATACTTCTTGACGATAGGCATACTTCATCATATTCCACATAAGCAATTGGAGCTTGTGTGACGAGGTGGAAGATTTACCATACGAGCGAGAGGCTTGTATGGCGATGATTATATACTATAGGTTGAACTGATGACTGATATGGACTATATAAAATATAACGATAAATTGCCAGATTAATAAAAACCCCACACGGGTCTGGAGTTGACAATAATCACGTCTCTCTAATTATTAGATACGACACATGGACTATTTATTTCCACACGGAAACAGGGTGACGAGAATTTATTCTCTGGAGTGATTATCTATACATGCTCCCCCGTAAACACCAGAATATATCACTATAATTATGTGGATGCTTTTTAGGATTTATTGGGTACATGACACAACCCAATATATTTCTAAACCCCTCCCCGTACAAAGGAGGTTATTGCGAAATTTTTCGAAATATTAAGGCGTTAGTGAAATATTTGAAGTGAAAACGAAGTTGAAAATATAGAATGAACTATAGTTGGAATTATAGAATGAACTATATTTATATATATAAATATAATTAAAAGAAATCGAATCCGTGCAGTTCGTGTTTCGGAATCATAATTTGAAATGATTAGTACGAGAAATTCGACCATCGGATTTTCCCGAAGCCGCAGCCGCTGGGTTCGCCTTGGAAATATCTTCCCAACGGCACCAACCTTGTAAAAATCCAACGGTTGGATTGTCCGGAATGTTTAATTCAAATCTGAAGAAATACAGCGCCAGAATTATTTATATATAAATATAAATATAATTAAATCGAACAACGACGCTGCAGTTCGAATTTTGAAACCTTAACTTCAAACGACTAGTGTGGAAGATCCGACCGTCGGATTTTCACGAAACTGGAACCGTTGGGTTCGCTTTGGGAATACCTTCCCACTGATATAGACTTTATGGAAATCCAACGGTTAGATTTTCCTATATGTGTAAAACAAAATAGGGGAAAAACAGCGCCAGTGCCACGGCACAACCTAAAACGTCGTTTAATTAAATATGGCCATTTTTAAATAAATAGAGATGGCGAAAAATCATTATAAAATATTATAGGCAACATAGATTGCAAATAGACCAATTGGGCTTGAATTGTTTGATACTTGATAGTTGTATGTGCTTGACACGAAAATAACACTAAAGAACTGAAAGATGGATGTCGAATAATATAACCATGGAAAGAATCGATTTAAATTCTAATGACGTGAATTATTTGAAAAGGCCGAGCTAAAGCTCATTTCAAATAATTTATCGAGCGACTCAAATTGGAAAATGCAAAGACGATTCAAGACCAAAAATCTTCGTATCGGTTGGATGGGCGCTGCTGAGGTTCCTGACCAGAGTAGCTACCGAAAAGGGACGGAAGTAATAGCCGTCCGAACGTATGTGTTGATTGTACGGATATACGAGGAATTTGACGCCTCCGGTTTCGTTCAGACCCAGGATGGACTTGTAAATGGACTGTGTGTCTGACATTGGATTTTGCTCTATACGGATTGATCTCTGCTAAATATATATCTGTTTGGCGGTGGAGAATTTATTCTTTTGCTTAACGCCCTTCTCTGAGACGTACGAGCTCAGGGGTTATATATCGATGGAAATCAATCGTATGGAGTGGACTGCCTATGTGGCATGCCAAGATGCTGTGATCAAGGCTTCTGTTGCAAAGCGAAGTCTTGTGGATGATGATGAAAGCCCGGTCTACGTGGCCTAGTTTTGTGTATGTCGTAGATTCGCGAGCCTCACATCTCGGTATGAGTTAAAAACGGGATACGGACCGCTGGGAGAGCACGACGTTTCTTTCTAGCTATGGTGGTGTCAGTGACTTACCAGCCCTGACATTTATATCTACTTTTCACCTTTGTGGTAGTTGGAATGCGAGGCGCCTCGATTATAGGTCTGTAAGGACCGGGAAACGTGTGTTCAGGCATAATTAATCCTCAAACGTAAGAGAGGACCGGCCCAGCCGAATCCAGGGTTACCCAGAGTGTGTAGTCCTGAGGCATTCGCTAGAGTGTCTCGAAGCGGAGAGGAGCTTGCCCCTTGCCTCGACTCATGACGGAAATCCAATTTCCAATACGAGATAACGGATTCGATTGTAACTTATATATGGCGACATAGTGGCATGGGACGCTCATGTCGCCTATGATTGATATTTTTGATGCTATTCGCTTTTGAAACATATATGCACTAGTAATAATATCAAATGATTTTGCTTTATAGGTAACAAGCATATTTGGCCATTATAAGGTAAAACTCTATCCTCCGGCTTGCGTTGCATTGTGTGATGGGACTTGAGTGTTAAAATGGCTTCATTCTTTTTAAAAGCATTGCGTTGTTTTAAAAGAATTTACTTAGTTTTAAATGCACTAGCAATCACTAGAGTAAACCCGTTCCGCGAAAGTGGCGTGGTCCTATGATTTGCTATTACTGTTGTTTAACTGTTAAACAGATTCCTCATACCAGTCCCCATGACTGACTCGTTGTTTGTTTCACTTTGCAAACGCGGGTGCCCTTATTTTCACACGGGCAGCCTAGTTCACAGGTGACAGGTTGTTTTTGGCTCTGCACTGTTGCATAGAGTGCATTTTGGCTCATGGCGAGGCTGACTTCACAGAGACGACTTTGACATTTTCTGCCATTACTGTACTTATATTATGATTCCGCCACGGGCGATGCAGACTGATTTACTTTCTGTACTTCTTGTTGTATGTATATGTACCACCTTCGGCGATGTAGACTGATACCCTTATTATGTCTCACTGCATGTATGTATTCCGCCTCTAGCGATGATGACTGATCACTTTCCTTTTATTTACTAAGTTATATCCTACGCTATGCTATTCTGATGTTGTTACATGTTGTGATTCCGCTGTCATATCCATGTAAAGTTATTCTATTTATTGTTTTTGCTATTATCTGTACTCTGCTATGATGATTAATGTGTTATATTCCGATGATTATCCTTAATACCGCCGCTCGGATTTTTGGATCGTCACAAGATATGTTCACCAATCAATAAACATACTAGTCTCAATGTTTCATTGTTGTTGAGACGACCCCAAAACCCCGTACGACGGTGTCAAGGGTAAACTTTGGAATATAACACATAAACAGATAATAGCAGAACAGAAATAAATGAATACACCAGATAATGTACAATATAATACACTGGATAAACATAATCATCAGAGTTACATAGTATACAGGATCATACTTAGTACAAAATACAGTTCAGCTATACATAAATGTCTACAGCGGAAAAACAAAGCATAATATGTACAATAGGAGCTGAACAACATAAAAAGAGATAAATGGTAGAATCCATCTTCAGCTCCAGCTATCCAGAAAGTGCCTGCTAAAACCTGAATACAAGGCTGTCCGTGTAGAAAGAGGGGCACCCTAGTTTGCAAGTGAAACAATCTACGAGTCAGTCATGGGACTGCTATGAGAAATCTACTTAACACATTTTATAATATGGCTAATCACAGGACCACGCCACTTTCGTGGAACGGGTTTACTCCATTGGATTGCCAGTGCTTTATAACAAGTAAATCTTTAGAAATACCATTTTTATATGTGTAGAAAAATAAAAATGTGATTTTTATAATGATATTTTTATAAAGGCGAAATTTTTATCTTTAAAAAGGCGAAATCTTTATTTTTATAAAGGCGAAATCTATATTTTTGAAATGGAATTTTTATCTATATGACATCGTAGTAAAAATTCGATTTTTATATATTGAATAGTATAGTAAAAATTCGATTTTTATATATTGGATAGCGAAGTAAAAATTCGATTTTTATATATTGGATAGCGAAGTAAAAATTCGATTTTTATATATTGGATAGCGAAGTAAAAATTCGATTTTTATATATTGGATAGCGAAGTAAAAATTCGATTTTTATATATTGAATAGCGAAGTAAAAATTCGATTTTTATATATGGAATAGAGAAGTAAAAATGTGATTTTTATGTATATAGAGAATACGGACAACGAAGGTGATAAAAAGGCGAGAACGATGAAGATTTCTATCAATGAAGAGTCGTGGTATTGGATAGCTATTGGTGAGAACTTCTCACTCTTCAATTTCTTTTTCTAGTTATATATATATACTAGGATGCAGACTGTGTTTAGTAGCACCCGACACCCGTCATCCACAGACCATGGATGGCTTGTTTGTTAAATTGTTTGGTTTTGTAGTTGGTTAGATTATTTGGTTTGAATTGAATTGTTTGGTGAAATGAAATTGACTTGATTGATGTGTGAATGGCGTGGGCCTTCACTAGACCGGGGATAAGGCTAGGCCTCGTCCCGTTTCTAGTATCGTGCCGTTATGCCGCCGAAATTTTCTAAAATAAGTTAGAAAAATAAAAATATCAATTTATTTAAAGAATGAACTGAATAGAAATTCATATGTTCAGATAAAATGTTTTACCGTTAAAAATATAATTTTTAACGTGGAAGTGAATAAAATAAATATTCATTTACAAACCGGACGGTTTGTTTATGTACACCTATTTGAATAACATTGATTGGGACGATAAATTTTACACATCGCCCAACTGCACAAATGAAATCTATGTTTGATTGTTTGAAACCCCACACAGGTGTTGGGATGAAATTTGAAGTTCACTCATCCTGATTGATTAAATATGTCGATCGATTGATTGACAGGCTGTTATAAGCGTTAGATATCTATATTTGATGCTTATACAGTGTAGTGCACTTTGGTTGATGGTTGATTATTTTTCAATGCTTACGTGTGATGTATAAAAATCCATATAATTAATATTATATGGTGATTGATTGGGCCTCAATCCAATTTAGAAAATAAAGAATATTATAATATAAAGGTTCATGTGTTGACTGTGCTCATCCGTTGAGATTAGTCATGTGCTGAACGAATATGTTAATAATAAAATTTACATCTTTATCAATATAAAATAAAAGTTCATGTGTTGACTGTACTCATCCGTTGAGATTAGTCATGTGTTGAACGAATATTTTAATAATAAAATTTACATCTTTATCAATATAAAATAAAAGTTCATGTGTTGACTGTACTCATCCGTTGAGATTAGTCATGTGTTGAACGAAATATTTGAAATAGAATATTTTGATAATAAGAAATATTTGAAATAGAATATTTGAAAATAGAAATATATGTAGCCGTGTTAATTAGATTGACGCCATTTTGACGTGAACGATATTTATATCGATTTAAGTCATTTTAAAATGAATACTGAAAAGTGATTTCGAAATGAATTGAATATAAAGCGATTTCGAAATGAATTGAATATAAAACGATTTCGAAATGAATTGAATATAAAACTATTTCGAAATGAATTGAATATAAAACGATTTCGAAATGAATTGAATATAAAACGATTTCGAAATGAATTGAACATAAAACGATTTCGAAATGAATTGAATATAAAACGATTTCGAATTGAATTGAATATAAAACGATTTCGAAATGAATTGAATATAAAACGATTTTGAAATTGAATAGAATAAAAAACCAATTTGAATTCGAACTGAATAGAAAATGAATTGAATTTAAATTGAATAGAAAACGAAATGACTTCGAATCGAATTAAAATCGATTTGAATTGAAATCAAATAGAAATGAAAGTAAAGGGGATTTATAATAGAAAATTCAATTTTTGGGTTGAATTTGAAATGGAAGTTGAAATTGTTTTTGAAACGAATTCAAAACTATTTATAAAATTCGTTCTGAATAGAAATCGAGGATATATATTATATATATATATATTATATATATAACATAATGGCCTGAATAGAACGCGCCGTGCCGCGGCAGTTCGTGAATTTCGACCATTTATTTCAAACGGGCATTACGGGAGATCCGACCGTCGGATTCTCCTAAAACCGGAACCGTTGGGTTCGTATCGAAAAGAGCTTTCTAACGAATATTAGAAATTCAATATCTAATGGTTGGATTTGAAGATATGTCCAAATCAAATTTGGAAAAGGTCGCTGTAAGTGCAGTTCGATGGCCATTGATGGAAATCGACTGTACGGGCCTTGATAAAATTATTAAAAATATCAATAATTTGTGTAAAAACATAAGAAATGATTTGAGAAAAATTGGGGTGAAAAACTACATATTTGAAAAGATGAAAATGGATTTTTATCGAAATGAACTAGTTTTGAACTAAATTTAAAACCCAATTATTTTTAAATAAATAAATTAGATTTAAAAAGGTGTTTTAAATAAATCGGAATTTCTAATATATTTGATGGGATTTGAAATGGGTTTATCGTGAACTGTGTTTTAAATAACACTAGTTCTTTAACCTGATAATAAATAGAATGTGATTTGGGTTTGTCGTGAACTGTGTTTTAAATAACACTAGTTCTTTAACCCAATAAAAGGAGTTTTAACGAATCTGCAATTAGATTGAATTGTAAATCTATAATCTAAATTATCAAATTTAGAAATGAGCGAGAATGGAGTATCGCCAGTTTTGCTCCAAAGCGATAGTTAAATCATTAATCAGATTTGAACGTGAAATGGTAATTATTCTTACCGATAACACCATAGTATTAGATATGGAGTATTTCCAGTTTTGCTTTAAGGGATGAATAGGTTGGGATTGGGAAACAAAATAAATAATAACTTCGGTACGGTTCGCTAATCTCGACTAGTTTAGAAAAACCATAATTTGGTTTGAAATGTCATCGAAAGGAAGATTAAAGGATAAATTTCAAAGAATTTATCTTGGATAAAATTAATGGGAACCTTTCCCTAAGAATGTGATTTGGTGAATAAAAGAATATTCTAAATTGGAATGAGGCATCTGTTGTGTTTGTGTAACATTTGTTTTTAATATACGCGGGTTGTTCGGAAAGGCCGGGTTTATACCCATTCTGAATAACCGATTCGACGATATGTCGAAGATGAAGACAGTGGTTGAAGACCGGAAGTCTTCACATCATTTGGATAATTACTGACGATCCTGATTGGGCTATACACCCAAGAGGATGGAAATAGTTGGTGGTCGTCCAGACGTACCTGGAGATGGATGGATATGCGAGGAAAGTGCCTCCGGTTTCGTTCAGACCCAGAACGGACTTGTAAATGGATTGTGTGTTTGACATTGGATTTTATTCTGTGTTGATTGATTTCTATTAAATACACATCTGTTTGGCGGCGGAGAATTTATTCTTTTGCTTAACGCCCTTCTCTGAGATGTACGAGCTCAAAGGTTGTATATCGATGGACATCAGTCGCATGGCATGAATTGCCTGTGTGGCACGCTAAGATGCAATGATCAAGGCTTCTGTTGAAAAGCAAAGTCTTGTGGTTGATGATCAAAGCACGCCTACGTGGTACCTTTGTGTATAACGTGAATTCGCGAGCCTCACACCTCAGTATGAGTCAAAAACGGGATGAGGACCCAAGGAGTGCACGACGTTTCTTTCTAGCTATGGGTGGTGTCAGTGACCTACCAGTCCTGACATTTATATACTTTTCACCTTTGTGGTTTGGATGCGAGGCGCCTCGATTATAGGTCCTATAGGGCCGGGAAACGTGTGTTCAGGAATTGCCAATCCTCTAACGTAAGTGAGGACCGGCCTTGGAGGATCCCAGGATTGCCCAGAGTGTGTAGTCCTGAGGCATTTGCTAGAGTGTCTCGAACGCGGAGAGGAGCTTGCCCCTTGCCTCGACTCATGACGGAAATCCAATTTCCAATACGAGATATTTCGGCTTTATTTGTAGAGCCTAGTATGGCGACATAGTAGCATGGGATGCTATGCCGTCTATGATTTATATTTATGATTGAAATTGTTTTGACACTATAAACTTATTATAGTATCAAATGATTTGTTTTAAACGTACCAATCATGTTTGGCTTTATAAGGGAAAACCCTATCCTCCGGCTTGCGTTGCATTGTGTGATGGGACCTGGGTCTTATAATGGCTTCATTTTTCGAAAAAGCATTGCGTTGTTTATTCTATGCACTGGTATTTTTGGGAGGAAACCCTTTCCGTGGTATACGGAGTGGTCCCTTGAATTACCCTCTTTTAAAATAAAGGTTTAATAATTGTTTTAGTTCTCGCACCAGTCACATGACTGACCAGGAGTTTATTGTTTTAACCTAAACTCTGGGTGCCCTTATTTTCCGCACGGGCAGGTAGTAGTTTTGGTTTTGCAGATTTATATTCACAGGATCCTGGTTTACAGCTGGAATGATATCCGGAAAGCTCTGTATCCGTATGTCACCTTCAGTTGTGCTTTGTATTATTTTTCCGCTGCTATGTAATTTATTGTAATCTCTGATATTTATCGAATGTAATTTATTTATTCTCTGTATATTCTTATATCTGATGGAATTGTTGTGATAGCAATGAAATGTTCTTCCGTCTGCGTTCTATTTTGTCTTGTCCTCACAGTAATTCGTTCTTTCTCATCTCTTCGGAGACCGGGGAAGTTCGGGTCGCTACAGGTGGTATCAGAGCTTTGGTTTACAAAGCTCGAGAACAAAACACATTAGAACCATACGAAAGAATTCATCAAATATTGGATTATTAATATCCAATTAGAATGACTCGTTAGAGATAGGATCAATAGTATCCTAGAACGAGTGTGAAGAGTATATTTTTCAAATGAAAACAATTTTGTTTTGAAGATTTAAATCGTTTTAAACGTATTTGATTATTTATTTATTTTGAATATGGACAATCTATTATATAAAGGTTTTGCATATACGCGTCATGAACGTATATTTGAAGTTTTAATATACTAGATAGATATAGAATCACATTCTAGTCGCCCGGACCTGATTCTGATGATTGACGCGTCATCATCAGTAATTATTTTCGTGTTTCGAAGGTGTGATATCTATATATTTCCATTAGACTGGTGTGAGAACCAAAACTAATATAGCTAGAACACATTGTTGTGAATTGGCATCAAAAACATGATTTTTGGTATATATATCAAAATTATGAATTTGAAACTCTAATTCACTAATCGATTGATGTTTGTGTTGTTTGTTTATTTGTTTGATAATTTTGAACCATTATGCCTAATTGAATCAAATATTGAATTGTATTGAAAATTGGTCGCATTTGCTTGCATATACATATACTTACATTGAACAGGCCATAGCAAGGAGGCTAGAGCAGAGAATAAAATTTGTTTGCCCGATAAATAGGTACATGTTTACTATAATTTACTGTTTTGTTGGGTGATGATGATTTTATGAGCCTATTGGCTAGCCGCATGGCTTTTTCTTTTTCTTTTTGAGATCAGAAGGCCTATATGGCAATTTCGGGATTTTCCCGTGGCTCCCGGTGCAGAGGAGGTTATGGCGAAATTTTTCAAAAATTTAGGGTGTTAGCCAAATTTTTGAAATTTTTGAAAATTCTCAGAAACTGAAAAGTTGGAGAATGGAAGCCAGATCGAACGTAGAGCTGATTAATCAAACCACTTTCGACTTTGTTCCTTTTCGGGGACGAAAAGTTTTAAGTGGGGGAGATTGTAATAACCCGGAAATTCTGAGCCAGTTTAAAATTTTTATTTTGGCAATTTTAGCGAATTTTGAATATTTAAAATAGGTTATTTTAAATAATATCGACGATAAATTTATTTTGAATATAAATAGAACGTATATATTATATACGTCGTCGTTAGAATATAAATAATTATATATAACTATAAGTAGATGTAACGGCTGGAAATTTCCGAATCCTCGAGAGTCGGAAATTCCGAGACGTTAGTGAAAGAATTTACAAGGTGAGAAAGAAAAGGTAGAACTAATAGAATAAAAGAAGAAGAAGAACATCAAAATCATCAGAGTAACACGAATCTCGCAGCGGAACGAATAACATATAATATATAACATAACTTTGAAGTAAACAGTTATATATATACAATAGCACTTATCAGAGTACAACACTTACAACACAGCGGAAATAACTATAGCTATAAAATCTTGCAGCCTCCTGCTCCAAGCTCTCCAAGTATATCTGTAAATCCGGACTACTTGACTGCCCGTACAAATTTAGGCACCCAAGAGTTTAGGGAAAACAACAAAGTAAACTCCGGGTCAGTCATGGGACTGGTATGAGTAAAATAGTTTAAAACAGGTATAGGATATCTCATAAGACCACGCCGTGAATACGGAACGGGTTTTTCCCTTATGAGTATCTGAACAACTTTGACAAGCAATATCATTGTGATATTATAATAATATCTAAGTACAAATAGGTATCAATCTAGCAGAAACGCTTGCATCTCACGTTCTACATACATAGTATAAAATCATAAACCGCAGGGCGCTTATTTGAAGAATGGATTCCAACAGACAAGGTATGGGAGCACCTTCTGAATAGTGTACTCTAGAGGTGATACACTCAGGGTTCAACAAGAACGTCTTGCAACCCGGCCACACATGACCGCTCACTCATTTAGCTTGAGTGTCGCGAATATATTTCCACCACGGTTGTAGGCCATCAAACCGTCATCCGAAGATACAGAATCAAAAAGAAGTATAAATATGGATATTCCCTAGATCGGTGACAATACACCCTGCTTGGGAATGACCCAACTAGCCATGCTGCATAGCCCAACTTTTGTTACTTCCTGGTGTGAGGCTAGAAGCTACGTCTATCTTCAGAGCATTTGATCACCATTCACTTTGAATGCCACATCGTCATACCCGCCAAATCACAAATTGACTTATTCAAAAATAACACGGGTATACAGCTAAGAGAAACGAATTCCTCCGCCACCAAACGTGAATACGTTTGAATAGATCAACTTTCGCGATCCATTGGATATACTCTGTCAGACCTTCTTCCATATGCGTTGTCCTGGGACTGGACAAACCGAAGGCACTATTCAGTATATCCATCTTAGTCACTGTTATCTAAGACTTATACAACATCCCTTGCACTTTACTCCGCCTTCAATTTATCTTTGGCATATATTGCTCGCAACGCTTATGCCAATACAGAGTGGTTCTTTGGATAGTAATCCAACCGGTCTCTCCATATTAACAACGTTAAAATGGTAAAAACTTTGATAGTCTGTGATTCAACTATCAAATGAAAACATGTCGGTGTACAAACAACGATCTTATTTCCAAATGGAAATTCGATCGATCAATCATCATATGTTCATATTTCCTTATTTCATATATTTAGAAAATATATGTTATTAATCATTGGAAAACATTTCCATAGTTTATTTTCACATCACTATTATTTCGCAACTATCAGTCCCTAACTGTAACTAGTATGAGAACAATTCTCTAAGTATCAATACGGAAGCTCGAAACCAACATCAGATCGTCACTTAGAAAACCGTTCAACTTACCCTCTCCAGTCAGTTTCTGAATTTGCTTAACTCTATTTCTTAAATTCTTATTATGAAAACATTTCATTTTCTATGTTTAGAAAACATATCTGACTCTATTTGGAAAACGTTTCCAAAACTCATTTACGGATTTCCAATGAACGTTGTATAAAACATCGTTTCGCTTAATACATTTATCACTTATTACTTAACTATATTTCAAATCAACCTTTCCTATCGAACCACAACTATTCCTTTGTCAATTCTGAAGTCAATCAAGTTGGGGTATAATTACCTCTCAGACCTTAATTGAACAACGTCCTTTACTGTGAAATAGATGAAGCTCATCCCTCACTTTTTACAATCATTTGTTTATGCAAATTCTCGGATTCAGGTTACGAATCTACTTCTTATATGAAAACGTTTGATTATAACTATAACATTATAATTCCTACTTCTGCAATATCTTACCTAAATTATAACTTTATCTCCTAACTCGAATAATTTAACAGACCCCTAATTTCTAAATCAATAACTAAGTCTTGATTTAAACCCTGGAAAGTAAATAGTACTTTCCCGAATTCGCTATAATCGAATTCGACGTATAACTCTCTTTCGAGTAATCTCTATTTGATTAACTCTTCTAACTTTACTCGAATAAACTATATTCGATTAACACTTTCTTTCGAATAACTATATTCAATTAACTCTTCGTCTAACTCCTTTGGATTAACTCTTCGACTAACTCTTTCGGATTAACTCTTCGATTAACTCCTTCGGATTAACTAACTTCGAATAATTCCTTTGGATTAACTAACTTCGAATAACTCCTTTGGATTAACTCTTCGACTAACTCCTTCGGGTTAACTCCTCGATTAACTAACTTCGAATAACTCCTTTGGATTAACTCTTCGACTAACTCCTTCGGATTAACTCCTCGATTAACTAACTTCGAATAACTCCTTTGGATTAACTCTTCGACTAACTCCTTCGGATTAACTCTTCGATTAACTCCTTCGGATTAACTCACTTCGAATAACTCCCTTGGATTAACTAACTTCGAATAACTCCTTTGGATTAACTCTTCGACTAACTCCTTCGGATTAACTCTTCGACTAACTCCTTCGGATTAACTAACTTTGAATAACTCCTTTGGATTAACTCTTCGACTAACTCCTTCGGATTAACTCTTCGATTAACTCCTTCGGATTAACTACTTCGAATAACTCCTTTGGATTAACTAACTTCGAATAACCAATATTCGATAACTACTCTTCGAATAAATAATATTCGGTAACTCTTCTCAAATGAATAACATTTGATTTCTCCACTTGAATAAACTATATTCAATTACTCTTCCCTCGTATACACTATATTCGATAACTCTACTTCGAATAAGTGATATTCGGCAATTCTACTCGATTAACTCTACTTGGATAACTCTAACTGGTCAACTCTAACTGGTCCACTCTAACTGGTTAACTCAACTAGTTAACTCTACTGGTTTAACCTAACTGGTTAACTCGTCTTGATTAACTGAACAAATCCACTTAGTTTAACTTAGCTAATTCACGTTGATTAACTCTAAACGATTCACTTAGTTTGACGCAACTAATTCACTTTGATTTACAAATTAGTTTAACTTAACTAAGTCACTTAGTTTGACGCAACTAATTCACTTTGATTTACCAATTAGTTTAACTTAACTAATTCACTTCGATTAACCGCTTAGTTTATCTTAACTAATTTACATTGGTTAACCTAACAAATTACTTTGTGTAACTCTGTTCGAATAAGAAATTCGAATTACTCTAATGTGTTTAACTCTATTCAAATATCTAATTCGAATAACTCATTTCGAATAACTCATTTCAAATAACTAAATTCGAATAACTCATTTCGAAAAACTCTAATGTACATTTTTCTCTTCCACTAGAAAGATATACTCCACCAGCTCCACACGTTTCTTGTTTCACAGAAATCCGATTTAAAATGAATCATGTACATTCAGTTGAAGTTCAAATCGCCAAATTGCGAACTGCCGCGACGTTTCAGGTTCGTTTTAATTATAATTATAAATTATAAGTTCGAACGTTGTACTTTAAGTTATCGATATCGCCAAATCGATATATAAATCATTAAATAAATTAATTATTCGACAGCTAACAAAACGCGCCATTACAGTAGAATTGAAAATGGCGCGGTAGTTCGATAATTCGATTTCAAACTTCAATTGAATGTACCGGGTGCAAAACAATCCGGATTTTAGTGAAACCAAAAATAATAGGATCTAATTGGGAATACCTTTCCAACGAATCCGAAAAATTGAGATTTTATAACGGGAATCAAAAGATATGTCCCGTTGAAAATTCTGAATAGTCACTATGGAATTCAGGCCCTTAAAAATAGACATTTTGCAAACGACCTCGGATTTCGACGAAACCACTTTTGTTGGGTCCGTGATGTCAAATTATTGCTTGATTCCAAATTTCATAATTTTTTCGAATCAATATGTGAGCGTGGCAAAGGAAAACGCGTTTGACCAGTTTCAATTGATTTTAATCGACTGAAAAATGGCCATTTTTCTAACGGTCTCGGAATTCGACGAAACTAGTTTTGTTAGGACCGTATCGTCAATACGAAGCTAGAAAATATTTTTCTGTAATTTTTCGAGTTAGTATGTGACCCCAGTAAACTAAAATGCGCGTTTAAATTCTATATATAGAGTTGTATGTTGATTTCAGCGAAAACTGATCGAAGCGGTCGAATCCGCCTGCGATACATATCCCATTGTGTTCGGAATGGGGGTAATACGCTATGGACGACAGGCGGTGGGCCTCGTTTAGAGGTCGCATGAAAAAGTCAACATTTTAGAAATATAAAATATTAAAATAATTAAACCTTCTCTCCCTCCCCTTAATTCCCTCTGCCCCCCCTTTTATTCTTCGTTCAGCAGAAAAAAAAAACAAAGCATCGAACGAAGGAGGCGGAGCCCCGCTGCACCGACCGTCGCACGCCCCAAGGTAGGCAGCCAACGCCGCCTGGCTTAGCGCCACCCCCTCCCCTTAAGCCTCTCGCGCGCCGTAGCCCCAAGCCCCACGAAGACCCACAACCCTAAAACCGCACCCAATTCGAACAAAGTCGACGCCACGGCAGCCACCACCTCCTCCATCCCCGACGCCTTCAACGTCCGCCTCCCCTCTATCTTCATCGATGCAGCGCCCCTTTTCCCCTCTCGAATCCCGCGTGTTTGGGCATCAATCTTTTGGCCGTGGGCCCCTCAAGCCGGCTGCCATCGCCGGAGGTGGACGGCGACGCCAAGGCCTACGGCGTGCCATCTTCTGATCAAAGGCCGACCACCCCTGGAGGCTCGCGTGGAGGAATACTGAAGTCGATGGCGGCTCCATGGTTAAAACGAGATACTGTGAGTTTTATTTATTTTAACTTAACTGATTTTAATTTAAATAACACTGTTTTTATTTTTATTTTTCAGTTTAATTTAAAATAAATAACATAGAAAGGTTAAAGATATAATTTTTATATATGTAGTGAATTAAAAATATGATTTTTATATTTTTAAAGTATTAAAAATATAATCTTTATTAAGTAGAAGATGTAAAAATATGATTTTTGTTTATGTAGAGAAGTAAAAATATAATTTTTACATGATAGGAATATTAGAAATACCATTTTATATATGTAGAAAAATAAAAATGTGATTTTTATAATTATATTTTTATAAAGGCGAAATCTTTATTTTTATAAAGGCGAAATCTATATTTTTGAAATGGAATTTTTATCTATATGACATCGTAGTAAAAATTCGATTTTTATATATTGAATAGTATAGTAAAAATTCGATTTTTATATATTGGATAGCGAAGTAAAAATTCGATTTTTATATATTGGATAGCGAAGTAAAAATTCGATTTTTATATATTGGATAGCGAAGTAAAAATCCGATTTTTATATATTGGATAGCGAAATAAAAATTCGATTTTTATATATTGAATAGCGAAGTAAAAATTCGATTTTTATATATGGAATAGAGAAGTAAAAATGTGATTTTTATGTATATAGAGAATACGGACAACGAAGGTGATAAAAAGGTGAGAACGATGAAGATTTCTATCAATGAAGAGTCGTGGTGTTGGATAGCTATTGGTGAGAACTTCTCACTCTTCAATTTCTTTTTCTAGTTATATATATATATATATATATATATATATATATACTAGGATGCAGACGGTGTTTAGTAGCACCCGACACCCGTCATCCACAGACCATGGATGGCTTGTTTGTTAAATTGTTTGGTTGTGTAGTTGGTTAGATTATTTGGTTTGAATTGAATTGTTTGGTGAAATGAAATTGATTTGATTGATGTGTGAATGGCGTGGCCTTCACTAGACCGGGGATAAGGCTAGGCCTCGTCCCGTTTCTAGTATCGTGCCGTTATGCCGCCGAAATTTTCTAAAATAAGTTAGAAAAATAAAAATATCATTTTATTTAAAGAATGAACTGAATAGAAATTCATATGTTCAGATAATATGTTTTATCGTTAAAAATATAATTTTTAACGTGGAAGTGAATAAAATAAATATTCATTTACAAACCAGACGGTTTGTTTATGTACACCTATTTGAATAACATTGATTAGGACGATAAATTTTACACATCGCTCAACTGCACAAATGAAATCTGTGTTTGATTGTTTGAAACCCACACGGGTGTTGGGATGAAATTTGAAGTTCACTCATCCTGATTGATTAAATATGTCGATCGATTGATTGACAGGCTGTTATAAGCGTTAGATATCTATATTTGATGCTTATACAGTGTAGTGCACTTTGGTTGATGGTTGATTATTTTTCAATGCTATTATATACGTGTGATGTATGAAAATCCATATAATTAATATTATATGGTGATTGATTGGGCCTCATTCCAATTTCGAAAATAAAGAATATTATAATATAAAGGTTCATGTGTTGACTGTACTCATCCGTTGAGATTAGTCATGTGTTGAACGAATATGTTAATAATAAAATTTGCATCTTTATCAATATAAAATAAAAGTTCATGTGTTGACTGTACTCATCCATTGAGATTAGTCATGTGTTGAACAAATATTTTAATAATAAAATTTACATCTTTATCAATATAAAATAAAAGTTCATGTGTTGACTGTACTCATCCGTTGAGATTAGTCATGTGTTGAACGAAATGTTTGAAATAGAAATATTTTGATAATAAGAAATATTTGAAATAGAATATTTGAAAATAGAAATATATGAAGCCGTGTTGATTAGATTGACGCCATTTTGATGAGAACGATATTTATATCTATTTTAGTCATTTTAAAATGAATATTGAAAAGTGATTTCGAAATGAATTGAATATAAAGCGATTTCGAAATGAATTGAATATAAAACGATTTCGAAATGAATTTAATATAAAATGATTTCGAAATGAATTGAATATAAAACGATTTCGAAATGAATTGAATATAAAACGATTTCGAAATGAATTGAATATAAAACGATTTCGAAATGAATTGAATACAAAACGATTTTGAAATAGAATAGAATAGAAAACCAATTTGAATTCGAACTGAATAGAAAACGAATTGAATTTAAATTGAATAGAAAATGAAATGACTTCGAATCGAATTAAAATCGATTTGAATTGAAATCAAATAGAAATGAAAGTAAAGGGGATTTATAATAGAAAATTCAATTTTTGGGTTGAATTTGTAATGGAAGTTGAAATTGTTTTTGAAACGAATTCAAAACTATTTATAAAATTCGTTCTGAATAGAAATCGACGATATATATATTATATATATTATATATATAATATAATGGCCTGAATAGAACGCGCCGCGCCGCGGTAGTTCGTGAATTTCGACCATTTATTTCAAACGGACATTACGGGAGATCCGACCGTTGGATTCTCCTAAAACCGGAACCGTTGGGTTCGTATCGAAAAGATCTTTCTAACGAATATTAGAAATTCAAAATCTAACGGTTGGATTTGGAGATACGTCCAAATCAAATTTGGAAAAGGTCGCTGTAAGTGCAGTTCGATGGCCGTTGATGGAAATCGACTGTACGGGCCTTGATAAAATTATTAAAAATATCAATAATTTGTGTAAAATCATAAGAAATGATTTGAGAAAAATTGGAGTGAAAAACTCCATATTTGAAAAGTTGAAAATGGATTTTTATCGAAATGAACTAGTTTTGAACTAAATTTAAAACCCAATTATTTTTAAATAAATAAATTAGATATAAAAAGGGGTTTTAAATAAATAGGAATTTCTAATATATTTGATTGGATTTGAAATGGGTTTATCGTGAACTGTGTTTTAAATAACACTAGTTCTTTAACCCGATAATAAATAGAATGTGATTTGGGTTTGTCGTGAACTGTGTTTTAAATAACACTAGTTCTTTAACCCAATAAAAGGAGTTTTAACGAATCTTAAATTAGATTGAAATGTAAATCTATAATCTAAATTATCAAATTTAGAAATGAGCGAGAATGGAGTATCGCCGGTTTTGCTCCAAAGCGATAGTTAAATCTTTAATCAGATTTGAACGTGAAATGGTAATTAATCTTACCGATAACACCATAGTATTAGATATGGAGTATTTCCAGTTTTGCTTCATGGGATGAATAGGTTGGGATTGGGAAACAAAATAAATAATTACTTCGGTACGGTTCGCTAATCTCGACTAGTTTAGAAAAACCATAATTTGGTTTGAAATGTCATCCAAAGGAAGATTAAAGGATAAATTTCAAAGAATTTATCTTGGATAAAATTAATGGGAACCTTTCCCTAAGAATGAGATTTGGTGAATAAAAGAATATTCTGAATTGGAATGAGGCATCTGTTGTGTTTGTGTAACATTTGTTTTTAATATACGCGGGTTGTTCGGAAAGGCCGGGTTTATACCCATTCTGAATAACCGATTCGACGATATGTCGAAGATGAAGACGGTGGTTGAAGACCGGAAGTCTTCACATCGTTTGGATAATTACTGACGATCCTGATTGGGATGTACATCCAAGAGGATGGAAATAGTTGGTGGTCGTCCAGACGTACCTGGAGATGGATGGATATGCGAGGAAATTGCCTCCGGTTTCGTTCAGACCCAGAACGGACTTGTAAATGGATTGTGTGTCTGACATTGGATTTTATTCTGTGTTGATTGATTTCTATTAAATATACATCTGTTTGGCGGCGGAGAATTTATTCTTTTGCTTAACGCCCATCTCTGAGACGTACGAGCTCAGAGGTTGTATATCGATGGACATCAGTCGCATGGCATGAATTGCCTGTGTGGCACGCTAAGATGCAATGATCAAGGCCTCTGTTGAAAAGCAAAGTCTTGTGGTTGATGATCAAAGCACGCCTACGTGGTAGCTTTGTGTATAACGTGAATTCGCGAGCCTCACACCTCGGTATGAGTCAAAAACGGGATGAGGACCCAAGGAGTGCACGACGTTTCTTTCTAGCTATGGGTGGTGTCAGTGACCTACCAGCCCTGACATTTATATACTTTTCACCTTTGTGGTTTGGATGTGAGGCCCCTTGATTATAGGTCCTATAGGGCCGGGAAACGTGTGTTCAGGAATTGCCAATCCTCGAACGTAAATAAGGACCGGCCTTGGAGGATCCCAGGATTGCCCAGAGTGTGTAATCCTGAGGCATTTGCTAGAGTGTCTCGAACGCGGAGAGGAGCTTGCCCCTTGCCTCGACTCATGACGGAAATCCAATTTCCAATACGAGATATTTCGGCTTAATTTGTAGAGCCTAGTATGGCGACATAGTAGCATGGGATGCTATGACGTCTGTGATTTATATTTATGATTGAAATTGTTTTGACACTATACACTTATTATAGTATCAAATGATTTGTTTTAAACGTACCAATCATGTTTGGCTATTATAAGGGAAAACCCTATCCTCCGGCTTGCGTTGCATTGTGTGATGGGACATGGGTCTTATAATGGCTTCATTTTTTGAAAAAGCATTGCGTTGTTTATTCTATGCACTGGTATTCTTGGGAGGAAACCCGTTCCGTGTTATATGGAGTGGTCCCTTGAATTACCCTCTTTTAAAATAAAGATTTAATAATTGTTTTAGTTCTCACACCTGTCACATGACTGACCTGGAGTTTATTGTTTTAACCTAAACTCTGGGTGCCCTTATTTTCCGCACGGGCAGCTAGTAGTTTTGGTTTTGCAGATTTATATTCACAGGATCCTGGTTTACAGCTGGAATGATATCCGGAAAGCTCTGTATCCGTATGTCACCTTCAGTTGTGCTTTGTATTATTTTTCCGCTGCTATGTAATTTATTGTAATCTCTGATATTTATATAAAGTAATTTATTTATACTCTGTATATTCTTATATCTGATGGAATTGTTGTGATAGCAATGAAATGTTCTTCCGTCTGCGTTCTATTTTGTCTTGTCCTCACAGTAATTCGTTCTTTCTCATCTCTTCGGAGACCGGGGATGTTCGGGTCGCTACAGGTGGTATCAGAGCTTTGGTTTACAGAGTTCGAGGACAAGACACATTAGAACCATACGAAAGAATTCATCAGATATTGGATTAGTAATATCCAATTAGAATGACTCATTAGAGATAGGATCAATAGTATCCTAGAACGAGTGTGAAGAGTATATTTTTCAAATGAAAACAATTTTGTTTTGAAGATTTAAATCGTTTTAAACGTATTTGATTATTTATTTATTTTGAATATGGACAATCTGTTATATAAAGGTTTTGCATATACGCGTCATGAACGTATATTTGAAGTTTTAATATACTAGATAGATATAGAATCACATTCTAATCGCCCGGACCTGATTCTTATGATTGACGCGTCATCATTAGTAATTATTTTCGTGTTTCGAAGGTGTGATATCTATATATTTCCATTAGACTGGTGTGAGAACCAAAACTAATATAGCTAGAACACATTGTTGTGAATTAGCATTAAAAACATGATTTTTTGTATATATATCAAAATTATGAATTTGAAACTCTAATTCACTAATCGATTGATGTTTGTGTTATTTGTTTATTTGTTTGATAATTTTGAACCATTATGCCTAATTGAATCAAATATTGAATTGTATCGAAAATTGGTCGCATTTGCTTGCATATACATATACTTACATTGAACAGGCCATAGCAAGGAGAATAGAGCAGAGAATAAAATTTGTTTGCCCGACAAACAGGTACATGTTTACTATAATTTACTGTTTTGTTTGGGTGATGATGATTTTATGAGCCTATTGGCTAGCCGCTTGGCTTTTTCGTCTTCTTTTTGAGATCAGAAGGCCTATATGGCAATTTCGGGATTTTCCCGTGGCTCCCGGTGCAGGGGAGGTTATGGCGAAATTTTTCGAAAATTTAGGGTGTTATCCAAATTTTTGAAAATTCTCAGAAACTGAAAAGTTGGAGAATGGAAGCCAGATCGAACATAGAGCTGATTAATCAAACAACTTTCGACTTTGTTCCTTTTCGGGGACGAAAAGTTTTAAGTGGGGGAGATTGTAATAACCCGGAAATTCTGAGCCAGTTTAAAAATTTTATTTTGGCAATTTTAGTGAATTTTGAATATTTAAAATAGGTTATTTTAAATAATATCGAAGATAAATTTATTTTGAATATAAATAGAACATATATATTATATACGTCGTCGTTAGAATATAAATAATTATATATAATTATAAATAGAATTGAAAATGGCGCGGTAGTTCGATAATTCGATTTCAAACTTCAATTGAATGTACCGGGTGCAAAACAATCCGGATTTCGGTGAAACCAAAAATAATAGGATCTAATTGGGAATACCTTTCTAACGAATCCGAAAAATTGAGATTTCATAGCGGGAATCAAAAGATATGTCCCATTTAAAATTCTGAATAGTCGCTATGGAATTCAGGCCCTTAAAAATAGACATTTTGCAAACGACCTCGGATTTCGACGAAACAACCTTTGTTGGGTCCGTAATGTCAAATTATTGCTAGATTCCAAATTTCATAATTTTTCGAATCAATATGTGAGCGTGGCAAAGGAAAACGCGTTTGACCAGTTTTAGTTGATTTTAATCGACTGAAAAATGGCCATTTTTCTAACGGTCTCGGAATTCGACGAAACTAGTTTTGTTAGGACCGTATCGTCAATACGAAGCTAGAAAATATTTTTCTGTAATTTTTCGATTTAGTATGTGACCCTAGTAAACTGAAATGCGCGTTTAAATTCAATATATAGAGTTGTATGTTGATTTCAATGAAAACTGATCGAAGCGATCGAATCCGCCTGCGATACATATCCCATTCTGTTCGGAATGGGGGTAATACGCTATGGACGATAGGCGGTGGGCCTCGTTTAGAGGTCGTATGAAAAAGTCAACATTTTAGAAATATAAAATATTATAATAATTAAACCTTCTCTCCCTTCCCTTAATTCCCTCTGCCCCCCCTTTTATTCTTCGTTCAGCAGAAAGAAAGAAAAAAGCATCGAACGAAGGAGGCGGAGCCCCGCTCCACCGACCGTCGCACGCCCCAAGGCTGGCAGCCACCGCCGCCTGGCCTAGCGCCACCCCCTCCCCTTAAGCCTCTCGCACGCCGTAGCCCCAAGCCCCACGAAGATCCACAACCCTAAAACCGCACCCAATTCGAACAAAGTCGACGCCACGGCAGCCACCACCTCCTCCATCCCCGACGCCTTGAACGTCCGCCTCCCCTCTATCTTCATCGATGCAGCGCCCCTTTTCCCCTCTCGAATCCCGCGTGTTTGGGCATCGATCTTTTGGCCGTGGGCCCCTCAAGCCGGCTGCCATCGCCGGAGGTGGACGGCGACGCCAAGGCCTACGGTGTGCCATTTTCTGATCAAAGGCCGACCACCCCTGGAGGCTCGCGTGGAGGAATACTGAAGTCGATGGTGGCTCCATGGTTAAAACGAGATACTGTGAGTTTTATTTATTTTAACTTAACTGATTTTAATTTAAATAACACTGTTTTTATTTTTATTTTTCAGTTTAATTTAAAATAAATAACATAGAAAGGTTAAAGATATAATTTTTATATATGTAGTGAATTAAAAATATGATTTTTATATTTTTAAAGTATTAAAAATATAATCTTTATTAAGTAGAAGATGTAAAAATATGATTTTTTTTTATGTAGAGTAGTAAAAAATATAATTTTTACATGATAGGAATATTAGAAATACCATCCTTATATGTGTAGAAAAATAAAAATTTGATTTTTATAATGATATTTTTATAAAGGCGAAATCTTTATTTTTATAAAGGCGAAATCTTTATTTTTATAAAGGCGAAATCTATATTTTTGAAATGGAATTTTTATCTATATGACATCGTAGTAAAAATTCGATTTTTATATATTGAATAGTATAGTAAAAATTTGATTTTTATATATTGGATAGCGAAGTAAAAATTCGATTTTTATATATTGGATAGCGAAGTAAAAATTCGATTTTTATATATTGGATAGCGAAGTAAAAATTCGATTTTTATATATTGCATAGCGAAGTAAAAATTCGATTTTTATATATTGAATAGCGAAGTAAAAATTCGATTTTTATATATGGAATAGAGAAGTAAAAATGTGATTTTTATGTATATAGAGAATATGGACAACGAAGGTGATAAAAAGGCGAGAACGATGAAGATTTCTATCAATGAAGAGTCGTGGTATTGGATAGCTATTGGTGAGAACTTCTCACTCTTCGTGTAACACCCCACACCCGCTATAGTCACTCACTAAGGGAATGCCATAGCATCGGTGGAGTATTTTTAATGAGTATAGAACAGTAAAATTACAACAAGACAGATATAATGTAATACTTGAAAATTTAAAACATCATCTCATAACAGCGGAAAGTAAAACATGTTTGGTTACATCATAAAACCATAACAAGAGTCAAGTACAAAATATCCATCCTGAATAAAATAAGTACATAATCCCACTACTCATAACGAATAGCCATAACAGAAAAGATAAGATAAGCTGAGCTCTACATCTACGGTCCAAGCTCCAAGAGATAGATAAAGCAAACTGATCAGAGCCCACTAGCACTAGGCCCAACCTGAGGACCTGAAGGAAAAAGATAAAAACAACGGGGGTCAGACATAAGCCTGAGTGAACCCTATCTCCTTAATAATACAATTATTAAAGTAATTAGGGTATGATATGAACTCGGTATGGTATCTTTGGGGATAATGACTACACTAAGTTGCCCACGAACACAGGACGAACTAAGATAACCGTAAAGACGTATCTACCCACCCAAGGATAATTACTAACTGCACCACACCAGTCACTCCTACTCAAAGGTTGATCCCACCCAAGGATATCAAAGATAGATATAACCAGTAGTTTCCTGTACCCTAGTTGACTACATAGGTGCCGTCTGCCCCTATCTCTACTATGTGTACCCCACTACCCCAAGCGATCGGCTCCCTAACGTAGATACCCGTGCTGGTCCCACAGTGGGGTGTATCACTCCCCTAAAGTGGCTACCCAATACTATCAACGGTGCACGGCTTTATATCTACACGATGCAACAACGGCTTATCTACCAGCCCGGGCCCACACACGCATATGAAACCCGTTGGACTTGCGTTGCCACCGCTACCCCGTTTTGGCCTCTTATAATCAAGCCCAATATGCGTGTCCCGTCACTCGACATGGGTCGAGCCCACAAAGATACGTTTGGGATATTGGTTGAAACGGGCCCCCACAAGCTACTACTTAAGCTTGTCATTTTATCTAGTGCATTCCACTTAACCCCTTTTTATAATCATGCCCCCTTACATGTTAAGGTTTGGTTAAGTCATCCAATTATATTACAATTGCCACTTAAGGCACCCACTAGATTTCCGCATGCCACCCAAGGCACTTACTTGATTCCCCCATGCCACCCAAGGCACTTACTTAACCCTTTAATCATGTTTAGTTACATGTTCCACTCTGGTTAAGTATTCTAATCGTATTTTCTATTGCCACCCAAGGCAACCCACTAGTTTTCTCATGCCACCCAAGGCACCCCCACTAGTTACTACATGCCACCCAATGCACCCACTTAACCCCTCATGTCCCACTACATGCTAATATGGTTAAGTGTTTCTTAATTAATTAAGACCGTGATCTCCCATAAATACCTCCCACATTAGACTGGCTGTTATGACCGCCTGGTTAAGCCGGTAGGGTCCGGGCAGTCTTACGTCATAACAGAGTCTAACCTCGTGTCTTTACTTTAATCACGTATTTAATTTGTGCCTAAGACCTCTCACATTAGACTGGCTGTTATGACCGCCTGGTTAAGCCGGTAGGGTCCGGGCAGTCTTACGTCATAACAGAGCCTAACCTCGTGTCTTAGTCGATTAATTACACCTAATTAATCACCCCCATATTAATTATCCCTAATTAATATCAATTTATTCATAACATGGGTAGACCTAACTCAATAGGTAAATTCCCATGGGGTAGACCTAACTCAATAGGTAAATTCCCACTTATGTTAATTAATTTTTTTATGGTATGCTTAATCATACCAATTTCAACATACTTTTAATTAACATATTAATTAACCCCATCGTTCCCCACGTAAATCGTCATTATGACATAACATAATAAAGGGAAGATTTACCACACATAACATGGGTTTAGCATATAACTTTATCATGGGTTAAGAGGATGTCAACTTGCATATATGAGCATGTATTAACCCAACTATATTCAACCCAAACTTGCATATTATCAAACATGTGTCTTACATAACATGTTGCATATGAACTTACATATCATCAAACATGTGATTTGCATAACATGTTGCATATGAACTTACATATCATCATACATGTGATTTGCATAACATGTAGAACTTGCATTTTAGCATATACTTAACTTGCATAAGCACTCACATACTTGCATAAGCATTCATATACTTGCATAAGCTTGCATATCATGTTAAACTTGCATTTCAACATATACATAACTTGCATAAACATTCACATACTTGCATAGGCTTGCATATTATGTTAAACTTGCATTTCAACATATACATAACTTGCATAAACATTCACATACTTGCATAGGCTTGCATATTATGTTAAACTTGCATTTCAACATATACATAACTTGCATAAACATTCACATACTTGCATAGGCTTGCATATTATGTTAAACTTGCATTTCAACATATACATAACTTGCATAAACATTCACATACTTGCATAGGCTTGCATATTATGTTAAACTTGCATTTCAACATATACATAACTTGCATAAACATTCATATACTTGCATAAGATGTTAAACATGCATATAAGCATATACATGACTTGCATAAGTACTCACATACTTGCATAACATGTTTGCATAATGGATCCATATTCACTTAGTGTTTTGCATCATAAACATCATGAAACAACTTGCATAAAAATATCATGATTACATATTATGAAACTTGCATGACATAAGGCATACAACTTGAAAAACACCTAATATTCACTACATCAAGCTTGCATAAATATATGGATCCACAAACATAGCCATACTTTATCACATCTTATCATAATCAATTCAATAATTGATTATTAAGGGGATAGAAGCTCACCAAAACAAGATTAGCAAGTTAAATGAAGCAAATCCCAATGATTAAGTAGAAGAAGATGTAGATTAGCTTGCAAACCCTCTTAGGATTTTTAGTGGAGGCTCTCCAATTTTCTAAGTGGTGGCATAATGGCCTTAGATCTATTTTTTTGTAAGGATAAGGGGGGGGGTATTAGGGTGTATATATAGATTAGTTAGATGTTTTAGGACCATAGGATATACCCTAGAACCAATCCTAGCCTTTAAAGCATGTCTTGGGGAAGAAGTCAAGTGTAGGAACCATTTAGGGCCAAAAAAAAACAGCCCAAAACTCATCCCGGGCCTCAAAACATGAGCAATTTTCGTTTTTGATTTTTCGTGAAACTTTGACGGGCCATAACTTGGTCATACGGACTCCGATTTACGAAAACTCGGACTCTATTTCGCGTATTTTTCCGAGACGAACGCAATGGCACAGCCCGTTTCCCCTGATTCAGAATACTAAATTTAATTCTGCTCTGATTTATGTTATAACAAGTTATTTAACATACGGGGTGTTACATTCTCCCCTACTTAAAGGATTTCGTCCCCGAAATCTCTAAGTCAAGAAGAACGTATCCTACCAACCAAACAACCATCTACTCAACCATCAAACACTGGCATCCATTGTCCTTAAAACAATTTCTAATGATGTATGAGCATATGCAAAAAGTGTGTGTATATGTTCCCTATCTAATGTATGAACATATGCAAACCATGATAGTGCCATGCATCCATTATGTATGCGAGGGAACCCTATCGACACATACAATATCTACATGAGTGCACAATCATTCACCAAAATGCATCATCCATATGATAACACAATCATTATACATCCATAAATATAGCTTCCTACACACAATTTTATGCAATATGCAATATGAAGTGATTGAGCCGATCTAGTGCCTAGAGTGTGTGTATATGCATCCACGAGCAACCACTAGCAAACACTTGCATCCACTTGCATCCATCATACATAACATGTCTCAAACACATGTTTCAACCATAGGACTATCCTATCTGAAGGTCAAAGGTACTAACGAGAGGACATACTAAGGATAAGATAAGTACCAGTCAAACGATAAAGGAGAAGTTAAAAGACATACTCTCAAAAAGAAATGGATACAAAGAACGCATCTTCGCTTCCGTCTCCCAAGTTGCGTTGCTCTCCTCTTCTCCCCATTGCACTTTGACTAGCTGAACCTCTCGATTCCTCAATTTCCTAGTCTCTGACCCAAGGATGCGAGTAGGAGCTCGTCGAATAGTCGCATCACGCTCTGCTTCCACTTCTCTAAGCAAACTTGGCTCTACCACCTCTGCGGTCTTATGTAGGCACTTCCTCCCATGGAATACATCATGTACACCACTAAGTCTGTCGGGCAACTCCACTAATGGAAGATGCTCCTCCCATGTACCTCCAAAATCCAAGATACATAGCCTCAAAAGGTCTTCTAAAATATGATTCACCCTCTCGGTCTGGCCGTCCGTCTGAGGATGATATGCGGTACTCAAACGCAACTGAGTCCCTACCGCCTTTTGCAAACTCTTCCAAAACTCTCTAGTGAAGATAGGATCTCGATCACTCACTATACTGGAGGGTACCCGATGCAATCGAACTATCTCTCGAAGATATACAAAAGCTAGCCATGGAGCAGTCCACTTACTCTTCACAGGTATGAAATGGGTGTTCTTAGTAAGTCTGTCTACCACCACCCAAATTCCTGTATTACTCTTTCTCGATCTGGGTAACTGTCAATAAAATCCAATGAGACGCTGTCCCACTTTCATTGCGGAACCTCCAATGGGTGAAGCAACCCACCTGGTTTCTTTCGCTCCGTCTTCACTCGTTGGCACACCAAGCATCGAGCGACATGCTCGGCCACATCTTTCTTCATACCGGCCCAGAAGAAAGCCCTCTTCATGTCTTGGTACATCTTACCCCCACCGGGATGAATGGTCATCCTAAAACGGTGTGCGTCATCAAGAATAGCCTTCCTCAAACCCTCGTCCTGCGGTACACAAAGTCTACTGTCTCTACGCAAGCACCCTCTATCATCTAGGGTGTACCTACTCAAATGGCTGGACGACTCCCCCCTTATGAGCTTCTCTACTAACTCAGTCAACTGTGGGTCGCCCCTCTGTGCTTCTCCAATCCGCCCCAAAAGAGTAGGTCTAACTTCCAAAGAAGCTAGCAAACCGGGTACAAAGTCAACGGAAGGTCTAAAGTCAAACTTAGAAATAAACTCTAAGCTCCGTCGTTCAACGAACAATGAACTCAAGGACAACCTTTTTCTACTTAAGGTGTCCGTTACCATGTTACCCTTACTCATAGGATGCTAAGGATCCCATCCACTTTTGCTGTCCTAAGACTATGCGCTCGAAGAGTCTCCAACACTTCCCTAAGATGTAGGGCATGCTCTTCTCCACCAGAATATCATCCAAAATCATCACAACTGTCTCCCACGCAGACCACCCTAGTCGAATTCGGCATCCCCCAAATGCAAGCCCCAAAGGCCTAAACCAATATCAGACAAACACCCAAGGGATACTCCTTCGAATTCAGACGACCTACGTGAGACGATACTAGTAAAAATGGCTAAATAATTAAGCCCTTGACCAATTCTGGATGTTCTCGCCAGTCTCGCTCCAAAACCGTCGTTTATCCTATACTGGCCCTGCTCAGCCTATTGAGCGCATACGAAAACTTATTTCGCTCCTAGAAAAGACCCAGATGTCATCTACAAAGACCATCACGAACTTATTTAGGTACTCCCTGAACACCCTTCTCAACAAAGTATGCGGGGGCGTTCGTCAAACCCAATGGCATCACCAGCCACTCATAAAAGAAATCATCCGGAGTCCCAAAGGCAGTCTCCTCTATACTATTCTCAGCCACTCTCAACTGATGAAATCCCGTGGCTAAGTCCTACTACAAAAATACTGAGGCGCCAGCCAACTGATCAAGGAGATCATTAATCCTCGGCAATGGGTATCTATTCTTCTTTGTGAGTTTCTTTAGTTCCCTTTAGCCTACACAAAGTCTGAGGGACCCATCCTCCTTCATAACAAAAACTACTGGAGCGCCCCACTCCGATATACTTCGTCTTATGAACCCCTTCTCAAGCAAATCGCCTACTTACTTATGGAGTTCCCTCCTCTCACTAGGAGCCATGTGGCACACTGGCCAAGATACTGGTTTGGCATTATCCACCAGATATATTCGGAAGTCAATCTCCCGCTTCGGAGGTAAGCCCTTCACCTCCTCAAACACATCCGGGTATTCCCGGACCGCTCTAACAGATCGCAGACTCTAGACCAACGTGTCAGGCGATTCTAGATACCTTAGCATTACAGATTCTATGGGATTACAAGAGATCTCGAGAGTGTTACTTAGGCAGCCCATAAGCCTAACAACTCTCCCTTCAAAATGAAGAACAGCACTCCTACTGGATAACCAGTCCATGCCCAAAATTAACCCATAGCCCGCGAAGCCCAACAAGCATCACATCTAAACTCAACGCTAAGTATAGAAACTTTCAAACCCAAACATATCATGGAGCCCCAACTGGGTTTGAAACAACTAAGGGATCATCTACCAAACTGGTGTCTAAGTGCAGTGACTCAACTAACAATGGTGGGATAAACGAACTCAATATATCAGAATCAAATAAAGCTTGAATCGGATGATAAAGAAATCCAAATTCCAACCTAGACGGTCATATCCCCATCTGGTACCCTAGTCGTGAGGGAATACAACTACCCTCCAGAAGATTCCATACCTTGCCCTTGCTTCTTTGAACAATCCTAATAAGGTGTCCTATTCCTCTTAAAAGGATAACCACTTGCCTTCTTCTTCCCTATTCTCCACTCGTAACCTCCCACCAATGAGGTTTCATCTTTCATTAACCAAACAACTATTTGAGCCTTCCTCCCTTCGTTTATCCAATAGATACCTACCAGTCCTCCTCCTTCTTGAACCAACTTCTAATCCGACTAACGTCTAAGTCCCTTGAAGTGGTTTTTCATCCTTATCTATCTTAGAAAGATCATCTATACGCGGAGGGGAAACTCAAAACGAGAGAAAGGAAGAGATTCAAAATGGAGAATTCGAAAGATATAGATATGGCTATTGGGGATTATGCTTTCCTTTCAAAAACTTTTCTCTTAAAAGACATGTTTTTTAAAATACTCCTTTCCAAAAGTATTCTTAGAAAATAGTTTTTCTAAAAATTTTATCTGTTCCGGTAACCTTAAGCTCTGATACCACGTGTAACACCCCACACCCGCTATAGTCACTCACTAAGGGAATGCCATAGCATCGGTGGAGTATTTTTAATGAGTATAGAACAGTAAAATTACAACAAGACAGATATAATGTAATACTTGAAAATTTAAAACATCATCTCATAGCAGCGGAAAGTAAAACATGTTTGGATACATCATAAAACCATAACAAGAGTCAAGTACAAAATATCCATCCTGAATAAAATAAGTACATAATCCCACTACTCATAACAAATAGCCATAACAGAAAAGATAAGATAAGCTGAGCTCTACATCTACGGTCCAAGCTCCAAGAGATAGATAAAGCAAACTGATCAAAGCCCACTAGCACTAGGCCCAACCTGAGGACCTGAAGGAAAAAGATAAAAAAAACGGGGGTCAGACATAAGCCTGAGTGAACCCTATCTCCTTAATAATACAATTATTAAAGTAATTAGGGTATGATATGAACTCGGTATGGTATCTTTGGGGATAATGACTACACTAAGTTGCCCACGAACACAGGACGAACTAAGATAACCGTAAAGACGTATCTACCCACCCAAGGATAATTACAAACTGCACCACACCAGTCACTCCTACTCAAAGGTTGATCCCACCCAAGGATATCAAAGATAGATATAACCAGTAGTTTCCTGTACCCTAGTTGACTACATAGGTGCCGTCTGCCCCTATCTCTACTAGGTGTACCCCACTACCCCAAGCGATCGGCTCCCTAACGTAGATACCCGTGCTGGTCCCACAGTGGGGTGTATCACTCCCCTAAAGTGGCTACCCAATACTATCAACGGTGCACGGCTTTATATCTACACGATGCAACAACGGCTTATCTACCAGCCCGGGCCCACACACGCATATGAAACCCGTTGGACTTGCGTTGCCACCGCTACCCCGTTTTGGCCTCTTATAATCAAGCCCAATATGCGTGTCCCGTCACTCGACATGGGTCGAGCCCACAAAGATACGTTTGGGATATTGGTTGAAACGGGCCCCCACAAGCTACTACTTAAGCTTGTCATTTTATCTAGTGCATTCCACTTAACCCCTTTTTATAATCATGCCCCCTTACATGTTAAGGTTTGGTTAAGTCATCCAATTATATTACAATTGCCACTTAAGGCACCCACTAGATTTCCGCATGCCACCCAAGGCACTTACTTGATTCCCCCATGCCACCCAAGGCACTTACTTAACCCTTTAATCATGTTTAGTTACATGTTCCACTCTGGTTAAGTATTCTAATCGTATTTTCTATTGCCACCCAAGGCAACCCACTAGTTTTCTCATGCCACCCAAGGCACCCCCACTAGTTACTACATGCCACCCAAGGCACCCACTTAACCACTCATGTCCCACTACATGCTAATATGGTTAAGTGTTTCTTAATTAATTAAGACCGTGATCTCCCATAAAGACCTCCCACATTAGACTGGCTGTTATGACCGCCTGGTTAAGCCGGTAGGGTCCGGGCAGTCTTACGTCATAACAGAGTCTAACCTCGTGTCTTTACTTTAATCACGTATTTAATTTGTGCCTAAGACCTCTCACATTAGACTGGCTGTTATGACCGCCTGGTTAAGCCGGTAGGGTCCGGGCAGTCTTACGTCATAACAGAGCCTAACCTCGTGTCTTAGTCGATTAATTACACCTAATTAATCACCCCCATATTAATTATCCCTAGTTAATATCAATTTATTCATAACATGGGTAGACCTAACTCAATAGGTAAATTCCCATGGGGTAGACCTAACTCAATAGGTAAATTCCCACTTATGTTAATTAAATTTTTTATGGTATGCTTAATCATACCCATTTCAACATACTTTTAATTAACATATTAATTAACCCCATCGTTCCCCACGTAAATCGTCATTATGACATAACATAATAAAGGGAAGATTTACCACACATAACATGGGTTTAGCATATAACTTTATCATGGGTTAAGAGGATGTCAACTTGCATATATGAGCATGTATTAACCCAACTATATTCAACCCAAACTTGCATATTATCAAACATGTGTCTTACATAACATGTTGCATATGAACTTACATATCATCAAACATGTGATTTGCATAACATGTTGCATATGAACTTACATATCATCATACATGTGATTTGCATAACATGTAGAACTTGCATTTTAGCATATACTTAACTTGCATAAGCACTCACATACTTGCATAAGCATTCATATACTTGCATAAGCTTGCATATCATGTTAAACTTGCATTTCAACATATACATAACTTGCATAAACATTCACATACTTGCATAGGCTTGCATATTATGTTAAACTTGCATTTCAACATATACATAACTTGCATAAACATTCACATACTTGCATAGGCTTGCATATTATGTTAAACTTGCATTTCAACATATACATAACTTGCATAAACATTCACATACTTGCATAGGCTTGCATATTATGTTAAACTTGCATTTCAACATATACATAACTTGCATAAACATTCATATACTTGCATAAGATGTTAAACATGCATATAAGCATATACATGACTTGCATAAGTACTCACATACTTGCATAACATGTTTGCATAATGGATCCATATTCACTTAGTGTTTTGCATCATAAACATCATGAAACAACTTGCATAAAAATATCATGATTACATATTATGAAACTTGCATGACATAAGGCATATAACTTGCAAAACACATAATATTCACTACATCAAGCTTGCATAAATATACGGATCCACAAACATAGCCATACTTTATCACATCTTATCATAATCAATTCAATAATTGATTATTAAGGGGATAGAAGCTCACCAAAACAAGATTAGCAAGTTAAATGAAGCAAATCCCAATGATTAAGTAGAAGAAGATGTAGATTAGCTTGCAAACCCTCTTAGGATTTTTAGTGGAGGCTCTCCAATTTTCTAAGTGGTGGCATAATGGCCTTAGATCTATTTTTTGGTAAGGATAAGGGGGGGTATTAGGGTGTATATATAGATTAGTTAGATGTTTTAGGACCATAGGATATACCCTAGAACCAATCCTAGCCTTTAAAGCATGTCTTGGGGAAGAAGTCAAGTGTAGGAACCATTTAGGGCCCAAAAAAAAACAGCCCAAAACTCATCCCGGGTCTTAAAACATGAGCAGTTTTCGTTTTTGATTTTTCGTGAAACTTTGACGGGCCATAACTTGGTCATACGGACTCCGATTTACGAAAACTCGGACTCTATTTCGCGTATTTTTCCGAGACGAACGCAATGGCACAGCCCGTTTCCCCTGATTCAGAATATTAAATTTAATTCTGCTCTGATTTATGTTATAACAAGTTATTTAACATACGGGGTGTTACATTCTCCCCTACTTAAAGGATTTCGTCCCCGAAATCTCTAAGTCAAGAAGAACGTATCCTACCAACCAAACAACCATCTACTCAACCATCAAACACTGGCATCCATTGTCCTTAAAACAATTTCTAATGATGTATGAGCATATGCAAAAAGTGTGTGTATATGTTCCCTATCTAATGTATGAACATATGCAAACCATGATAGTGCCATGCATCCATTATGTATGCGAGGGAACCCTATCGACACATACAATATCTACATGAGTGCACAATCATTCACCAAAATGCATCATCCATATGATAACACAATCATTATACATCCATAAATATAGCTTCCTACACACAATTTTATGCAATATGCAATATGAAGTGATTGAGCCGATCTAGTGCCTAGAGTGTGTGTATATGCATCCACGAGCAACCACTAGCAAACACTTGCATCCACTTGCATCCATCATACATAACATGTCTCAAACACATGTTTCAACCATAGGACTATCCTATCTGAAGGTCAAAGGTACTAACGAGAGGACATACTAAGGATAAGATAAGTACCAGTCAAACGATAAAGGAGAAGTTAAAAGACATACTCTCAAAAAGAAATGGATACAAAGAATGCATCTTCGCTTCCGTCTCCCAAGTTGCGTTGCTCTCCTCTTCTCCCCATTGCACTTTGACTAGCTGAACCTCTCGATTCCTCAATTTCCTAGTCTCTGACCCAAGGATGCGAGTAGGAGCTCGTCGAATAGTCGCATCACGCTCTGCTTCCACTTCTCTAAGCAAACTTGGCTCTACCACCTCTGCGGTCTTATGTAGGCACTTCCTCCCATGGAATACATCATGTACACCACTAAGTCTGTCGGGCAACTCCACTAATGGAAGATGCTCCTCCCATGTACCTCCAAAATCCAAGATACATAGCCTCAAAAGGTCTTCTAAAATATGATTCACCCTCTCGGTCTGGCCGTCCGTCTGAGGATGATATGCGGTACTCAAACGCAACTGAGTCCCTACCGCCTTTTGCAAACTCTTCCAAAACTCTCTAGTGAAGATAGGATCTCGATCACTCACTATACTGGAGGGTACCCGATGCAATCGAACTATCTCTCGAAGATATACAAAAGCTAGCCATGGAGCAGTCCACTTACTCTTCACAGGTATGAAATGGGTGTTCTTAGTAAGTCTGTCTACCACCACCCAAATTCCTGTATTACTCTTTCTCGATCTGGGTAACCTGTCAATAAAATCCAACGAGACGCTGTCCCACTTTCATTGCGGAACCTCCAATGGGTGAAGCAACCCACCTGGTTTCTTTCGCTCTGTCTTCACTCGTTGGCACACCAAGCATCGAGCGACATGCTCGGCCACATCTTTCTTCATACCGGCCCAGAAGAAAGCCCTCTTCATGTCTTGGTACATCTTACCCCCACCGGGATGAATGGTCATCCTAAAACGGTGTGCGTCATCAAGAATAGCCTTCCTCAAACCCTCGTCCTGCGGTACACAAAGTCTACTGTCTCTACGCAAGCACCCTCTATCATCTAGGGTGTACCTACTCAAATGGCTGGACGACTCCCCCCTTATGAGCTTCTCTACTAACTCAATCAACTGTGGGTCGCCCCTCTGTGCTTCTCCAATCCGCCCCAAAAGAGTAGTTCTAACTTCCAAAGAAGCTAGCAAACCGGGTACAAAGTCAACGGAAGGTCTAAAGTCAAACTTAGAAATAAACTCTAAGCTCCGTCGTTCAACGAACAATGAACTCAAGGACAACCTTTTTCTACTTAAGGTGTCCGTTACCATGTTACCCTTACTCATAGGATGCTAAGGATCCCATCCACTTTTGCTGTCCTAAGACTATGCGCTCGAAGAGTCTCCAACACTTCCCTAAGATGTAGGGCATGCTCTTCTCCACCAGAATATCATCCAAAATCATCACAACTGTCTCCCACGCAGACCACCCTAGTCGAATTCGGCATCCCCCAAATGCAAGCCCCAAAGGCCTAAACCAATATCAGACAAACACCCAAGGGATACTCCTTCGAATTCAGACGACCTACGTGAGACGATACTAGTAAAAATGGCTAAATAATTAAGCCCTTGACCAATTCTGGATGTTCTCGCCAGTCTCGCTCCAAAACCGTCGTTTATCCTATACTGGCCCTGCTCAGCCTATTGAGCACATACGAAAACTTATTTCGCTCTTAGAAAAGACCCAGATGTCATCTACAAAGACCATCACGAACTTATTTAGGTACTCCCTGAACACCCTTCTCAACAAAGTATGCGGGGGCGTTCGTCAAATCCAATGGCATCACCAGCCACTCATAAAAGAAATCATCCGGAGTCCCAAAGGCAGTCTCCTCTATACTATTCTCAACCACTCTCAACTGATGAAATCCCGTGGCTAAGTCCTACTACAAAAATACTGAGGCGCCAGCCAACTGATCAAGGAGATCATTAATCCTCGGTAATGGGTATCTATTCTTCTTTGTGAGTTTCTTTAGTTCCCTTTAGCCTACACAAAGTCTGAGGGACCCATCCTCCTTCATAACAAAAACTACTGGAGCGCCCCACTCCGATATACTTCGTCTTATGAACCCCTTCTCAAGCAAATTGCCTACTTACTTATGGAGTTCCCTCCTCTCACTAGGAGCCATGTGGCACACTGGCCAAGATACTAGTTTGGCATTATCCACCAGATATATTCGGAAGTCAATCTCCTGCTTCGGAGGTAAGCCCTTCACCTCCTCAAACACATCCGGGTATTCCCGGACCGCTCTAACAGATCGCAGACTCTAGACCAACGTGTCAGGCGATTCTAGATACCTTAGCATAACAGATTCTATGGGATTACAAGAGATCTCGAGAGTGTTACTTAGGCGGCCCATAAGCCTAACAACTCTCCCTTCAAAATGAAGAACAGTACTCCTACTGGATAACCAGTCCATGCCCAAAATTAACCCATAGCCCGCGAAGCCCAACAAGCATCACATCTAAACTCAACGCTAAGTATAGAAACTTTCAAACCCAAACATATCATGGAGCCCCAACTGGGTTTGAAACAACTAAGGGATCATCTACCAAACTGGTGTCTAAGTGCAGTGACTCAACTAACAATGGTGGGATAAACGAACTCAATATATCAGAATCAAATAAAGCTTGAATCGGATGATAAAGAAATCCAAATTCCAACCTAGACGGTCATATCCCCATCTGGTACCCTAGTCGTGAGGGAATACAACTACCCTCCAGAAGATTCCATACCTTGCCCTTGCTTCTTTGAACAATCCTAATAAGGTGTCCTATTCCTCTTAAAAGGATAACCACTTGCCTTCTTCTTCCCTATTCTCCACTCGTAACCTCCCACCAATGAGGTTTCATCTTTCATTAACCAAACAACTATTTGAGCCTTCCTCCCATCGTTTATCCAATAGATACCTACCAGTCCTCCTCCTTCTTGAACCAACTTCTAATCCGACTAACGTCTAAGTCCCTTGAAGTGGTTTTCCATCCTTATCTATCTTAGAAAGATCATCTATACGCGGAGGGGAAACTCAAAACGAGAGAAAGGAAGAGATTCAAAATGGAGAATTCGAAAGATATAGATATGGCTATTGGGGATTATGCTTTCCTTTCAAAAACTTTTCTCTTAAAAGACATGTTTTTGAAAATACTCCTTTCCAAAAGTATTCTTAGAAAATTGTTTTTCTAAAAATTTTATCTGTTCCGGTAACCTTAAGCTCTGATACCACGTGTAACACCCCACACCCGCTATAGTCACTCACTAAGGGAATGCCATAGCATCGGTGGAGTATTTTTAATGAGTATAGAACAGTAAAATTACAACAAGACAGATATAATGTAATACTTGAAAATTTAAAACATCATCTCATAGCAGCGGAAAGTAAAACATGTTTGGTTACATCATAAAACCATAACAAGAGTCAAGTACAAAATATCCATCCTGAATAAAATAAGTACATAATCCCACTACTCATAACAAATAGCCATAACAGAAAAGATAAGATAAGCTGAGCTCTACATCTACGGTCCAAGCTCCAAGAGATAGATAAAGCAAACTGATCAAAGCCCACTAGCACTAGGCCCAACCTGAGGACCTGAAGGAAAAAGATAAAAACAACGGGGGTCAGACATAAGCCTGAGTGAACCCTATCTCCTTAATAATACAATTATTAAAGTAATTAGGGTATGATATGAACTCGGTATGGTATCTTTGGGGATAATGACTACACTAAGTTGCCCACGAACACAGGACGAACTAAGATAACCGTAAAGACGTATCTACCCACCCAAGGATAATTACTAACTGCACCACACCAGTCACTCCTACTCAAAGGTTGATCCCACCCAAGGATATCAAAGATAGATATAACCAGTAGTTTCCTGTACCCTAGTTGACTACATAGGTGTCGTCTGCCCCTATCTCTACTAGGTGTACCCCACTACCCCAAGCGATCGGCTCCCTAACGTAGATACCCGTGCTGGTCCCACAGTGGGGTGTATCACTCCCCTAAAGTGGCTACCCAATACTATCAACGGTGCACGGCTTTATATCTACACGATGCAACAACGGCTTATCTACCAGCCCGGGCCCACACACGCATATGAAACCCGTTGGACTTGCGTTGCCACCGCTACCCCGTTTTGGCCTCTTATAATCAAGCCCAATATGCGTGTCCCGTCACTCGACATGGGTCGAGCCCACAAAGATACGTTTGGGATATTGGTTGAAACGGGCCCCCACAAACTACTACTTAAGCTTGTCATTTTATCTAGTGCATTCCACTTAACCCCTTTTTATAATCATGCCCCCTTACATGTTAAGGTTTGGTTAAGTCATCCAATTATATTACAATTGCCACTTAAGGCACCCACTAGATTTCCGCATGCCACCCAAGGCACTTACTTGATTCCCCCATGCCACCCAAGGCACTTACTTAACCCTTTAATCATGTTTAGTTACATGTTCCACTCTGGTTAAGTATTCTAATCGTATTTTCTATTGCCACCCAAGGCAACCCACTAGTTTTCTCATGCCACCCAAGGCACCCCCACTAGTTACTACATGCCACCCAAGGCACCCACTTAACCCCTCATGTCCCACTACATGCTAATATGGTTAAGTGTTTCTTAATTAATTAAGACCGTGATCTCCCATAAAGACCTCCCACATTAGACTGGCTGTTATGACCGCCTGGTTAAGCCGGTAGGGTCCGGGCAGTCTTACGTCATAACAGAGTCTAACCTCGTGTCTTTACTTTAATCACGTATTTAATTTGTGCCTAAGACCTCTCACATTAGACTGGCTGTTATGACCGCCTGGTTAAGCCGGTAGGGTCCGGGCAGTCTTACGTCATAACAGAGCCTAACCTCGTGTCTTAGTCGATTAATTACACCTAATTAATCACCCCCATATTAATTATCCCTAATTAATATCAATTTATTCATAACATGGGTAGACCTAACTCAATAGGTAAATTCCCATGGGGTAGACCTAACTCAATAGGTAAATTCCCACTTATGTTAATTAATTTTTTTATGGTATGCTTAATCATACCCATTTCAACATACTTTTAATTAACATATTAATTAACCCCATCGTTCCCCACGTAAATCGTCATTATGACATAACATAATAAAGAGAAGATTTACCACACATAACATGGGTTTAGCATATAACTTTATCATGGGTTAAGAGGATGTCAACTTGCATATATGAGCATGTATTAACCCAACTATATTCAACCCAAACTTGCATATTATCAAACATGTGTCTTACATAACATGTTGCATATGAACTTACATATCATCAAACATGTGATTTGCATAACATGTTGCATATGAACTTACATATCATCATACATGTGATTTGCATAACATGTAGAACTTGCATTTTAGCATATACTTAACTTGCATAAGCACTCACATACTTGCATAAGCATTCATATACTTGCATAAGCTTGCATATCATGTTAAACTTGCATTTCAACATATACATAACTTGCATAAACATTCACATACTTGCATAGGCTTGCATATTATGTTAAACTTGCATTTCAACATATACATAACTTGCATAAACATTCACATACTTGCATAGGCTTGCATATTATGTTAAACTTGCATTTCAACATATACATAACTTGCATAAACATTCACATACTTGCATAGGCTTGCATATTATGTTAAACTTGCATTTCAACATATACATAACTTGCATAAACATTCATATACTTGCATAAGATGTTAAACATGCATATAAGCATATACATGACTTGCATAAGTACTCACATACTTGCATAACATGTTTGCATAATGGATCCATATTCACTTAGTGTTTTGCATCATAAACATCATGAAACAACTTGCATAAAAATATCATGATTACATATTATGAAACTTGCATGACATAAGGCATATAACTTGCAAAACACATAATATTCACTACATCAAGCTTGCATAAATATACGGATCCACAAACATAGCCATACTTTATCACATCTTATCATAATCAATTCAATAATTGATTATTAAGGGGATAGAAGCTCACCAAAACAAGATTAGCAAGTTAAATGAAGCAAATCCCAATGATTAAGTAGAAGAAGATGTAGATTAGCTTGCAAACCCTCTTAGGATTTTTAGTGGAGGCTCTCCAATTTTCTAAGTGGTGGCATAATGGCCTTAGATCTATTTTTTGGTAAGGATAAGGGGGGGTATTAGGGTGTATATATAGATTAGTTAGATGTTTTAGGACCATAGGATATACCCTAGAACCAATCCTAGCCTTTAAAGCATGTCTTGGGGAAGAAGTCAAGTGTAGGAACCATTTAGGGCCCAAAAAAAAACAGCCCAAAACTCATCCCGGGCCTCAAAACATGAGCAGTTTTTGATTTTTCGTGAAACTTTGACGGGCCATAACTTGGTCATACGGACTCCGATTTACGAAAACTCGGACTCTATTTCGCGTATTTTTCCGAGACGAACGCAATGGCACAGCCCGTTTCCCCTGATTCAGAATATTAAATTTAATTCTGCTCTGATTTATGTTATAACAAGTTATTTAACATACGGGGTGTTACACTTCAATTTCTTTTTCTAGTTATATATATATACTAGGATGCAGACGGTGTTTAGTAGCACCCGACACCCGTCATCCACAGACCATGGATGGCTTGTTTGTTAAATTGTTTGGTTGTGTAGTTGGTTAGATTATTTGGTTTGAATTGAATTGTTTGGTGAAATGAAATTGATTTGATTGATGTGTGAATGACATGGGCCTTCACTAGACCGGGGATAAGGCTAGGCCTCGTCCCGTTTCTAGTATCGTGTCGTTATGCCGCTGAAATTTTCTAAAATAAATTAGAAAAATAAAAATATCATTTTATTTAAAGAATGAACTGAATAGAAATTGATATGTTCAGATAAAATGTTTTATTGTTATAAATATAATTTTTAACGTGGAAGTGAATAAAATAAATATTCATTTACAAACCGGACGGTTTGTTTATGTACACCTATTTGAATAACATTGATTGGGACGATAAATTTTACACATCGCCCAACTGCACAAATGAAATCTGTGTTTGATTGTTTGAAACCCCACACGGGTGTTGGGATGAAATTTGAAGTTCACTCATCCTGATTGATTAAATATGTGGATCGATTGATTGACAGGCTGTTATAAGCGTTAGATATCTATATTTGATGCTTATACAGTGTAGTGCACTTTGGTTGATGGTTGATTATTTTTCAATGCTATTATATACGTGTGATGTATGAAAATCCATATAATTAATATTATATGGTGATTGATTGGGCCTCATTCCAATTTAGAAAATAAAGAATATTATAATATAAAGGTTCATGTGTTGACTGTACTCATCCGTTGAGATTAGTCATGTGTTGAACGAATATGTTAATAATAAAATTTACATCTTTATCAATATAAAATAAAAGTTCATGTGTTGACTGTACTCATCCGTTGAGATTATTCATGTGTTGAACGAATATTTTAATAATAAAATTTACACCTTTATCAATATAAAATAAAAGTTCGTGTGTTGACTGTACTCATCCGTTGAGATTAGTCATGTGTTGAACGAAATATTTGAAATAGAAATATTTTGATAATAAGAAATATTTGAAACAGAATATTTGAAAATAGAAATATATGAAGCCGTGTTGATTAGATTGACGCCATTTTGACGTGAACGATATTTATATCGATTTTAGTCATTTAAAAATGAATATTGAAAAGTGATTTCGAAATGAATTGAATATAAAGCGATTTCGAAATGAATTGAATAAAAATGATTTCGAAATGAATCGAATATAAAACGATTTTGAAATGAATTGAATATAAAACGATTTCGAAATGAATTGAATATAAAACGATTTCGAAATGAATTGAATATAAAACGATTTTGAAATTGAATAGAATAGAAAACCAATTTGAATTCGAACTGAATAAAAAACGAATTGAATTTAGATTGAATAGAAAACGAAATGACTTCGAATCGAATTAAAATCTATTTGAATTGAAATCAAATAGAAATGAAAGTAAAGGGGATTTATAATAGAAAATTCAATTTTTTGGTTGAATTTGAAATGGAAGTTGAAATTGTTTTTGAAACGAATTCAACACTATTTATAAAATTCGTTCTGAATTGAAATCGACGATATATATATTATATATATAATATAATGGACTTAATAGAACGCGCCGCAACGCGGCAGTTCGTGAATTTTGACCATTTATTTCAAACGGACATTACGGGAGATCCGACCGTCGGATTCTCCTAAAACTGGAACCGTTGGGTTCGTATCGAAAAGAGATTTCTAACAAATATTAGAAATTCAAAATCTAACGGTTGGATTTGGAGATACGTCCAAATCAAATTTGGAAAAGGTCGGTGTAAGTGCAGTTCGATGGCCGTTGATGGAAATCGACTGTACGGGCCTTGATAAAATTATTAAAAATATCAATAATTTGTGTAAAATCATAAGAAATGATTTGAGAAAAATTGGAGTGAAAAACTCCATATTTGAAAAGTTGAAAATGGATTTTTATCGAAATGAACTAGTTTTGAACTAAATTTAAAACCCAATTATTTTTAAATAAATAAATTAGATTTAAAAAGGGGTTTTAAATAAATCGGAATTTCTAATATATTTGATTGGATTTGAAATGGGTTTATCGTGAACTGTGTTTTAAATAACACTAGTTCTTTAACCCGATAATAAATAGAATGTGATTTGGGTTTGTCGTGAACTGTGTTTTAAATAACACTAGTTCTTTAACCCAATAAAAGGAGTTTTAACGAATCTGCAATTAGATTGAAATTTAAATCTATAATCTAAATTATCAAATTTAGAAATGAGCGAGAATGGAGTATCGCCAGTTTTGCTCCAAAGCGATAGTTAAATCTTTAATCAGATTTGAACGTGAAATGGTAATTAATCTTACCGATAACACCATAGTATTAGACATGGAGTATTTCCAGTTTTGTTTCATGGGATGAATATGTTGGGATAGGGAAACAAAATAAATAATTACTTCGATACGGTTCGCTAATCTCGACTAGTTTAGAAAAACCATAATTTGGTTTGAAATGTCATCCAAAGGAAGATTAAAGGATAAATCTCAAAGAATTTATCTTGGATAAAATTAATGGGAACCTTTCCCTAAGAATGTGATTTGGTGAATAAAAGAATATTCTGAATTGGAATGAGGCGTCTGTTGTGTTTGTGTAACATTTGTTTTTAATATACGCGGGTTGTTCGGAAAGGCCGGGTTTATACCCATTCTGAATAACCGATTCGACGATATGTCGAAGATGAAGATGGTGGTTGAAGACCGGAAGTCTTCACATCGTTTGGATAATTACTGACGATCCTGATTGGGCTGTACACCCAAGAGGATGGAAATAGTTAGTGGTCGTCCAGACGTACCTGGAGATGGATGGATATGCGAGGAAAGTGCCTCTGGTTTCGTTCAGACCCAGAACAGACTTGTAAATGGATTGTGTGTCTGACATTGGATTTTATTCTGTGTTGATTGATTTCTATTAAATATACATCTGTTTGGCGGCGGAGAATTTATTCTTTTGCTTAACGCCCTTCTCTGAGACGTACGAGCTCAGAGGTTGTATATCGATGGACATCCGTCGCATGGCATGAATTGCCTGTGTGGCAAGCTAAGATGCAATGATCAAGGCCTCTGTTGAAAAGCAAAGTCTTGTGGTTGATGATCAAAGCACGCCTACGTGGTAGCTTTGTGTATAACGTGAATTCGCGAGCCTCACACCTCGGTATGAGTCAAAAACGGGATGAGGACCCAAGGAGTGCACGACGTTTCTTTCTAGCTATGGGTGGTGTCAGTGACCTACCAGCCCTGACATTTATATACTTTTCACCTTTGTGGTTTGGATGCGAGGCGCCTCGATTATAGGTCCTATAGGGCCGGGAAACGCGTGTTCAGGAATTGCCAATCCTCTAACGTAAGTGAGGACCGGCCTTGGAGGATCCCAGAATTGCCCAGAGTGTGTAGTCCTGAGGCATTTGCTAGAGTGTCTCGAACGCGGAGAGGAGCTTGCCCCTTGCCTCGACTCATGACGGAAATCCAATTTCCAATACGAGATATTTAGGCTTTATTTGTAGAGCCTAGTATGGCGACATAGTAACATGGGATGCTATGCCGTCTATGATTTATATTTATGATTGAAATTGTTTTGACACTATACACTTATTATAGTATCAAATGATTTGTTTTAAACGTACCAATCATGTTTGGCTATTATAAGGGAAAACCCTATCCTTCGGCTTGCGTTGCATTGTGTGATGGAACCTGGGTCTTATAATGGCTTCATTTTTCGAAAAAGCATTGCGTTGTTTATTCTATGCACTGGTATTCTTGGGAGGAAACCCGTTCCGTGTTATATGGCGTGGTCCCTTGAATTACCCTCTTTTAAAATAAAGATTTAATAATTGTTTTAGTTCTCACACCAGTCACATGACTGACCTGGAGTTTATTGTTTTAACCTAAACTCTGGGTGCCCTTATTTTCTGCATGGGCAGCTAGTAGTTTTGGTTTTGCAGATTTATATTAATAGGATCCTAGTTTACAGCTGGAATGATATCCGGAAAGCTCTGTATCCATATGTCACCTTCAGTTGTGCTTTGTATTATTTTTCCGCTGCTATGTAATTTATTGTAATCTCTGATATTTCTCGATTGTAATTTATTTATACTCTGTATATTCTTATATCTGATGGAATTGTTGTGATAGCAATGAAATGTTCTTCCGTCTGCGTTCTATTTTGTCTTGTCCTCACAGTAATTCGTTCTTTCTCATCTCTTCGGAGACCGGGGAAGTTCGGGTCGCTACAGATATATCCGAGGCGCCTCGCAACAGCAACAACCACACATGTGAAAATAATATAAATGTCAGGGCTGGAAGGTCACTGACACCACCCTAGCTAGAAGGAAACGCTTGCCCTCCTTGAGGTCCTCTCCCGTTTCTGGTTCATACCGGGGTGTGAGGCTCGCGAATCAACGTTATACACAAAGCTATACCACACAGGCCGTGCTTTGATCATCCACCACAAGACTTTGCTTTTGAACAGAAGCCTTGATCATCTACCACTTAAGCATGCCACACAGGCAATTCACTTTATGCGACTGATTTCTATCGATATATAACCTCTGAGCTCGTACGTCTCAGAGAAGGGAGTTAAGCAAGAGAATAAATTCTCCACCGCCAAACAGATATATATTTAATAAAGATCAATCAGCACAGAACAAAATCCAATGTCAGACACACAGTCCGTTTACAAGTTTGTTCTGGGTCTGAACGAAACCGGAGGCACTATATACCTCGCATACCCATCGATCTCCAAGCACGTCTGGACGATCACCACTTATTATCTATATTTCGAGATGCCTCCCAATCAAGACATCAGTTATCATCCAACCGAGGTGAAGATCTCCGGTCTTCAACCATCGTCTTCATCATCGACTTCTTATCGCCGATCAATTATTTGAAATGAGATTTAACTCGGCCTTTTCAAATAATTCACGTATATTTAGAATTTTAAATCAATTCATTTCAATGGTTAAATTATTCGACATCAATAATTCTGTTATTAAATGTAATTTTCACACCAAACACATTCAACCATCAAATATCTAATAAACTGAGTAAATTCGGTTTATTTTCCATTCCATATCGTTTATAATATTTTATAATGATTTATCGTTATTTTTATTCATTTAAAAATAGCCCATTTCTTTCAAACGACGCTTCAGGCCATAACGCGGCCGTGGCGCTGTTTTTCTTCAGATTTGATTTACACATATCTGAAAATCTTACCGTTGGATCTTCACAAATTTTATATCATTAGAAAGATCTATTCAAAACGAATCCAACGGTTTCAGTTTCGGTAAAATCCGACGGTCGGATCTCCCGATACACTCGTTTGAAGTTTCGATTTCAAAATACGAACTGCAGCATCGTTATTCGATTTATTTTAATTATATATATATATATAATCGATTCTGGCGCCATTTTTCTTCAGATTTGAATTAAACATTCCAGACAATCAAACCGTTGGATCTTCACAAAGTGGTTCCGTTGGAAAGATATTTCCAAGGCGAACCCAACGATTTCGGTTTCGGGAAAATCTGATGGTCGGATCTCCCGCACTAATCATTTGAAATCACTATTTCAAAACACGAACTGCAACTTCGTTATTCAATTTATTTTAATTATATTTATATATATATATATATAAATATAATTCATTCTTCGATTTCAAAACCATATTCATTTCATATATTTGATAAAAATGATATTTTTGTCCCACTGATATTTATTTCAACGCATCACCATTTATAACCCTTCGTTTTCACAATAAAAATGTAAATTTTATTGTTCAATCTATATATTCAACACATGAATGTTTTCGACTTCACACATGCGATAAAAATTTGTTTTTTATCGTTCTAGTCCTTTATTCAACACATGAGCTTCATTCAACACATGAATATTTTCTATAGTTCATATATCTAATAAAAATGTGATTTTTATTGTAAAACAATTTATTTCAAAATACGATTATTTTATATAGTTTATATATAAGGTAAATATGTTATTTTTGGTGTTAAAACGATTTATTTAAAACACTAGTATTTTATATAATCTATATATATATATGATAAAAATGTTATTTTTATTTTTCAAAGAATTTATTCTATACACGAACTCCATTCAACACATGAATTTCTATTCAACACATGAATTTTATTTCAACATTCAACACATGAATTTTATTTCAACATTCAACACATGAATTTCATTTCAACATTCAACACATGAATTTTATTTCAAAATTCGAATTCAAATCAAACACAGAAATATTTCAGAAAATTTCGGCAGCATAACGGTAGGGTAGTTAAAACCGGGGTCATCCCTAGTATGGCTCCTCGCTCTACCTTAAAGCCTCGCAGCTTTTGACAATGGGGATTTTCAATATCTAGTTCGTACGCAGACGAATTTTCCCATATACTAATCCCATTGGGATTTCAATCATAATCAATCATTTCACACCAACCATTCATGACATTCACCACATTTTCATATCAACCAATAATCCAAATAATATCACAACCAATATATATCGTCCATGGTCTGTGGACGAGGGGAGCATATATATATATATATATATATATATATATATATGTATATGTATATGTATATGTATATGTATATAACTATATTTCGATTTCATTTCAATATCATTTCAATTTATTTCAACGCACATATCATTTTTACAACACATATATAACTTATACATCGAACATACAACTTATACAATGCTTATACATGTGGTGTACAACACTTATATAACTCATACTTCGACTATATAATTTATACATCGTTGTTTTCCATATCGTTTATAATTCAGAAATCTCACATTGGGTTCCACTCTACCAAAAATTGCAGAAGGCTTAGAAAAATATCCGATCTCTTCTAGAATGTAGAAAACGCCCTCACGGGTCCACTGTCTCTTGTTTCACTAGAATTCGACCACATAGCAAAACGATATGATTTTTACAAGTTTGTAATGGTTTTAAAGTGTTAAAACTGTTTTAAATTAACAAAGCCGATTAGCTTAGCAAATTGATCGAAACTAGGTTTCGATTTAACTTCAAATCCATGAAGTAGGAAGAGGATCGGGCTATGCAGCGTCGAAGGGGGAGGAGTGGCGCTCAGGCGCGTGGGGGAGTGGGCCCACTCGGTGGCTCCAGGTGCTGCCGGCGGCGGTTGAAAGGCTCCGACTTTGGAGGCTTGGATTTCACGATTTACTTGACAAGAGGGGGTGCAACAACCATGGATTTGAAGAGGCGGCTCGGCTCTATGAAAAACTCCAAAAGGCCATGGTGTTTTGGTGCGTGATCGGAGAGAAAAGAGGAGAGAAGGGAAGATATGCTTTCCGTCGTGCGCTGGAGGGTTTCAGGGAAGAAAGACGGGGAGAGAGAAAGTGGTGGACCAATGGGATTTTTTCTTTATTTATATATTTTTAAAAATTCAAAAATACCCCTTATCTCCAAAGAACTCCAATCCAAACCCAACGACTAACGTCCCTAGCTAAATACCCCCATTCCGAAAACAATGGGATATGTTTCGTAGGCCCATTCGACTGTTTCAGTCTGTTTCCTTCAAATTAAAATATAAAACATTCAATATTTGTTTTGAACGTACACTTCAATTTGCCGGGGCCACATACTGATTCTAAAAATTCCAGAAAAATAAATCTAGCTATGTTTTAATGATACGGTCCCAACAAAACTAGTTTCGTCGAATTCTGAGATCGTTTGAAAAATGGCCCTTTTCTGGTCGATCCAAATTAACAAAAATCGACCAAACACATTTTCCTTTGCCATGCTCACATACTAACTTCAAAAATTATGAAATTTGAAACCTAGCAATAATTTGACATCCCGGATCCAACAAAAGTGATTTCATCGAATTCTGAGGTCGATTGCATAATGACCATTTTCATGGGCTATATAAATTCTATAACGACCTTTCTGAAAATTCATTTGGCCATAACTTTTGATTCCCGCTATGAAACTTCGATTTTTCAGATTCGTTAGAAAGATAATCACTAACTGATTTAAATATTTTTTGTTTCACTATAATCCTTTTTATTTTGCACCCAGTACAGTCAGTCAAAGTTTGAATTCAATTTTTGAAACTGCCGCGCCATTTCAGGCTTGTTTATAATTAGAATTAATTATATTTATTTTCAAACATCGATTCAAAAACACTTTTCGTCGTTATTATTTAAAATGATTTATTTTAAATATCTAAAATAGCCAAATTAAAAATTTTAAATTTGCTCAGATTTTCCGGGTTGTTACAGTTGTCGTGTATATACAATAAAACCCGACAAGGAACATTTAAGAATTTTAATACTTATTGTGTTGTATAATCACATGTTCAAGTGACTTACTTTAAACTGTATAATTTTGTATTATTATTCTAAGGACTTCTATTATGTTAATATTTATATTATGCAGTAAATATAACATAACAGAAACATTTATTCATAATAAAATTATAAATCAACAATGTTATTAATCTCATCAAATGGATTGCCTCTAGGCACAAAATCTAATAGTCTCACATCTACCAAGTCATTCCAGAATATCTTCTAGCTGTTGATCATCATGCTAACTCGATCCAATGCGTTTCAGTAGAGTAAGTTGCACCTCAAGCGATGTTAACAATCCTGGTGCATAATCTGTAGATGGTCTAAAATCAAAAGATTAGATAACCTCCAAATTCTGCCACTATACTAATAACAGGATCAATGTCATCCTCGGCCTGCTCAAAGCATCTACCACTACATTTCCCTTCCCTGGGGTATATGAAATATCAAAGTCGTAGGATGATAGAAACTCTATCCAACACTGTTATCTCAAGTTAAGATCCTTTTGCAAAAATAAACACTTGAGGGATTTATGGTCAGTATACATCTCAAACCTCAAACCCAACAAGTAATGCCTTCAATTTTTAAGTGCGAAAACAATAGCTCCTAGCTCCGAATCATGGGTAGAGTAATTTCTCTCACGTACCCTTAGTTGTCTGCTCATATAGCAAACATCCTTGCCTCCATGCATTAGGACTGCGCCCAATCCTATACCACAAGCATCTGTATAAACCTGAACATCTTAGATCCATCTGGAATAGTCAACACTGGAGAAGCGTGAGTGCCTTCTTTAATCTCATAAAGGAATCCTCATAATCCACGTCCCATGAGAATACCAAGTTCTTCTTAGTATAACAAGTAAGCGGAGCTGAAATCCGTGCAAAGTCCTTAATGAATTTCTGATAATACCCACAAAACCTATAAAGCTCCTCATCTCAGTCTCATTTTTGTGGGCCTTCTAGTCCTGCACAACAACTATCTTAGCGTGATCCACCACTATACCCTCTGTCGAAACAACATGCCCCAAGAATCTCGCCCCTATATGCCAAAATTGGCACTTCGAAAATTTTGTCTTCAACTAATGTGCATGAAGAGTACGGAGGACCTCTTCTAAGTGCAAAGCATGATCATCTTCATCTCTCGAGAACACCTAGATGTCATCCACAAATACAATCACAAACTTATTTAGGAATTCCATAAATACTTGGCTCATCAAATCAACAAATATGACGACGCATTTGTTAGCCCGAAGGGAACAACCAGCCACTCGAAAAATCCATCCGGAGTCCTAAAAGCAGTTTTATACATACTGTCGTATGCAAATTGAAGTTTATGAAACCTAATCGCCAAATCCAACTGGGATAAAACATATGCGCCCACCAATTGATCAAATAAATCGTCTATCCAAGGGAGTGGGTGTCGATTCTTCGTTTTGAGCTTGTACAATTCTCTATAATCCACACATAGACGGAGAGAGCAATCTGACTTAGTAGCGAAAATGTCAGGTGCTCCCCACTTAAATATACTCCGTCTAATGAAGCCTTTCCCTAGCAGCTCACCCACCTGCTTACTCAGTTCCCTCCTTTACCTTGAAGCTATATGGCGTACTGGTAATGCAACATGCTTAGCGTTCTTTGGAAAATAAATCCGGAAGTCGATCTCTCGTCTTAGAGGTAGCCCTCTCACCTCCCCAAATCTATCTAGAAAATCTCTCACCATGAGTACTAAGCCAAGATCATCAATCGAAGTATCTAGGGACTCTAAGAAGCTAAACATGACTGACCCTCGCGGGTCGCAAGATATCTCGAGGGTTCTACCATGACAAACCATCAACCATACTACTTACCTCTCATAGTCAAGAATGACACCATACATGGCCAGCCAATCCATCTTTAGAATAATATCATGCCCCGAAAACCCCAATACATAGGTGTTACAATCAATCTTGATGTCTAACATAGAAAGCCTCAAACCCTTACACATCATAGACAAATGAGTCAAACCTCCTATAGGGTTTAAAAATACTACTAGATTAGAAACAAGAGATATATTACGGTGCAGACAATTGACTAACAAAGTATAAATGAACGAATGTGAAGTACCAGAATCAAATGAGGTCCTAAATGGAAAGTCATAAAGAGAGATCAAACATTCAACTGTGACCTTTATGCCTCTATCTTAACCACCAATGACCTGAGCCACCTCCAATGCATGCATCTATGTTCCAGATGAGCTATCCCCTTGTCCTTGCTTTTGAGGACATGCCTACTATAATGACCTGGTTGTCCGCAATTAAAAACAATTCCTTTTCTTGGAAGTCTTCTTGCAGTCCCTCACAAAATGGACTATCATGTCATAACCATGGTATTTAATGTATTTCATTATCTAAGCTTTCTCTAGCTTATCACCCTTCTTCTTATTACCCTTTCTAGGCCACCATTTCTTCTTTCCATAACCATCTTTCGTCACCTCAGCTTTACTTTCCTTGGAATCACCTTTCCCTTCCTCATGCATAAGTGTTATCTCAACAAGATTTTCGGACATAGCACCCATCGGGATATGAGTCAAATCAAGTCCTTGTAGATGTTGATTCAAACTCTTAGAAAATCTCATGGCCTTCTTGTAAACCCCGTATTTTCTGAGAATATTAAAATAAAAAATTAAAGGATACTCAATTTTTCAAAGAAGAATTAAAGAAAATGGGTTGCGCCATTGTGTTCGTCTCGGAATTCTACTTGGGATAGAGTCCGAGTTTGCGTAAATCGAACACCGTATGAAGAAGTTATGAAGCTCGGAAGATTTAAGGATTAAGTAGAATTAAATTAAATAATAATTAATTAACAAAACAGGTTCAAAAATAAAATTCAGCCAAAACTGGGTGAGCAGGAAATTTCCTACTCAAGGGTGTCGACCCCCCTAGGGGGTGTCGACATGGGTGTCGACCCCCCCACCAGATCTAGGTAGATTCGTTTTTCTGGTTCTGGACTGATTCGTGCTCTGGTTCTTGACTTCTATGCTATATAAAGGACCCTAGACCTATTGTTTTCTCCACACAAATTCATAGCGTCTCCATGCTGCTCAAATCTAAATTAAAATAAGTCCTTCTTCTTCTTCTTCAAGTCAGATTAGGATCAAAAGAGAATAGATCTACAACTGCAACACCTATTTCTTTTAAAGCCAACCACAATGAGTTTATGTTACTTTTAGATCTGAAATTTAATTGTAATCCTAACATGTTAATAAACCTGAATTTGAGACTTTGCCTATTTCTGTTCATCAAATCTGTTCATCGCAAAGCTATTTATGTGTTTGTGCCAATTTTGATGTTGATTCTCTCAACCTCTTCTTTTCCTTTTTTTATGAGATTAGGCTAACTTTGAGCCAAACAAATTGCATTGAGATTTGCGTACAAATAACGTTGGAATGATCTGGAAAAGTTGGGAATATGTAATAAAACGAGGCTTGGCATAAATTGTTAATAACCATGAAAAGTGGTTTGTGTGTAATTCGGTATAAAGTGTATTGAACATATGACGTGGGATTTGGGGGCATAACACATGTTGTAATTTAAGACCTAAATTTGGGGCATACTATATATGATGATTTATGACTTGGAAGAAGGGGATTAATGTGCATAATGATATATGACTTAGGATCCTATAATGGAATTGGGATAGCTGTTAAATATGAACACGCCAAAATTGGGATTTGGGTAATCGGCGTACACTGTAATCAAAGACTATAATTTGGCATGACTGAACTTTTGAATCATGATTGGGGTTTTTGGGGGCACAATCCGTGTTGTATAAAATTGTCTAAAACTTGTGCAAACGTTATATTGTGAATTAGGACCGTAATATGGGTATGTAAATCTGTAGGCTCAACTAAGATTGAGCGGAACATGATAATGGAACTTTAAGTAACCTGCTGTAACTTGCGGAGATGTTTAATCTGTTAAATCGACTAATCTGCTGAAATATGTTGAAACTGAATACTGTAATTGAAAATCCTACGATAAACATGAATAATTGTTTAAGAACGAATATGCCTAAAACTGAACCGCGCCTTGGCACGAGGTTAGATTGCACTTGTGGTATAAGTCTGCCCGGAACTTCCCGACATATCCAGCAACCATAAGTGGTGAATCTAATGTGAGGGGCCTAGTGCATACATATGAAATAATACTCAGACACGAGGTGGTAAATGTAATATGATAGGTCTAGTGCATTAACTGGAAATGATAATAATTTGTCAACTTGGAATACTTAACCTAATTGAATCTGTAGGGGTTACATGAACCTATTAAATTGAGTAGGGGTTAAGTAAACTTGCTTGAATAAGTGGGAGGGGTTTAGTTAATCCTAATAAACCGATGGGGTGGGTTATATGTATATAGACCCGACAAACTTAACCTATTATATATGTTGAATCTGTAAAATATGATCTGTTAATATGTAAATCTGATAATCCAAGCATCTGATCCATTAATCTACGAACCTATTAATCCGTAAACATGTTAATTCGTAAGTCTGCTATATTAATCTGTGAACCTATAAATATGTAAATCTGCTCTGTTAGTCTGCAAACGTGTTAATCTGAAATCTGTTTGTTTGGGGACACAAGGTTAGGAGGGATATTTACTTGTGTCATCTATTGTGTGGGACCCATATCAGTTAGTAACCCTTTCTGGTATCAAACGACGACCCAACACTAGGTAGGGGTCAGGGCACGCTTACTGAATTGGTTATAAGAGGTCCATTCTGATAATGGCGATGAGTGTTGATGGTGCGTTCCAACCAGGTCATGTGTGTGCTTGGATCCGGTCTGCTCTGGGGAAGTTAAGATGCCGTGACATCTGTAAATAGGTTTGTGTCTTTCTGTAGGTTGCAACTTTGGGGAGTGATACACCCTTCTGTGGGGCCAACACAGGGTATTTATGTATTAGGGTGCCGATCGCTTGGTGTAGAATTTAGGGTGCATCTACTTTTTTCTGTTTCTGTTGGGGTGGTAACACCTGTCTGTTCCTATGTGGTACAATCTGTTGGGGTGGTAAAGACCCGTCACTCGTGTACACCTAATTCTAAAATTCTGTTTCCGTAGGGATTATTCTGTTTTTGTCTCTGCTTCTGTTTCTGTACCGTCTGTCTCTGTTGGGGTGGTAAAGGCCCATCACTATCATTCTGTTTCTGTAGAGATCACTCTGTTTCCGTTTTTGTTTCAGTTTAGACATTAGGGTAACACCTAATCCCGTTATACTAGTATCAGTGAAGAGAAATGAAAAGTAAGTAAGAAGCATAGCTTGGTCTATATCATTCTGTTTCCTCTGTTTAACCTATGTATACATGCTACTCCTGTTACTGTTATCTCTCATCCAGTTTTAATTGCATGTCATGACACTATTATCTGTTTTTATGCTTAAAGTCACTGGACTTGCCAGACTTTATGTCTGACCCTTTTTGTTTTGCCTCTTTTCTTCCTTCCCACTCCCCCAGGTTCTCAGGGTGGGTATGTAGAAGCTTGATTCAGATTTCTTTCTGCTTAAAGTGTTTGGAAGTGCTGAAAGTAATGCTTAGCTTTGTTTCTCTTACATATGGCATTTTGGAGTGGGATTATGGATTTAAAAATTACGTACACTGATGGCTTTTGTACAAGACTGATATTTTATACTTGGTTTTGCGGTTTGAAGATGTGACCAAACTTATTTCTGTTTTCACTGAAATAAAGTTATAAAATTTTCAAGTACTACTTTATATACATGTCTTGTAATATTCTGTTCTGTTTACTTATAATGCTCTATGAAACTTAATGCATTCCCTTTGTGAGTGACATTAACGGACATGGGGTGTCACACTTGGTATCTGATCTGAAGGTTACCAGATCAAATAAAAGTTTTTGAAAACTATTTTCAAAAAGGTTTTAAAAGGAAGTATTTTCAAAAGGAAAGTTTATTTTGAAATACATAATCCCCAAAGCCATATATCCATCTTTCGTTTCTCTATTTTGAATCTCTTTTTCTTTCGTTTCAGCAAGTCTGGGATCTTAATCCTGCAGAGGGCGTACAGATGCCGAGATGGTTCCGAAGGTATCTGGAGGTTAGGGCTATTACCGCAGGCCCAGCAGACGTTCCTCCTCCCCCAGCTGCAGTTGCTCCCACTCCTCCTCCGCATGTACATAATTTTTCAAATATATGTAAGGATTTCTATGCTATGGGTGGAAAAACCTTTAAAGGAACTGAGACGTTTGTGGAAGCTTGGAATTGGCTCAAGGAAATAGAGGATTTATCTGATATCTTTGAAGTCGACGATAAAAGAAAGATTCAATTAGCCATTTGGCAACTGAAGGACGAAGCTTCTTTTTGGTCGGAGGTTACTAATGCTGAATGTCCGGTAGAGACTTGGGTTGATTTCAGATGAAGATTCGAGATGAAGTTTCTTTTGCAAGCCAAGCAGAGTTTGCAAATGGAAAAGTTTTTGGCACTCAAACAGGGAAGCATATCTATTAAAGAATATGTTAACAAGTTCAACCAGTTGGCGAGATTCGGGTTGGAATTGGTAAAAACTCCACACAAGAAAGCTTTACGGTTTGCTAGAGGATTGAACGAGCCATTACATGGATTGGCTATGTCCCATGTCCCAATGGGCGCAACTTTTGAAAGGTTGGTTGATATGGCATTGTTACATGAGGAAGCCAAAGGTGAGAGGAAAGAGGAGAAGCTCGAAGAACCATAGAACAAGAAAGTGTGGACCAAGAAAGAAACATAAAAGAAGGATGAAAAGACTGAGAATAAGAAGGAGAAAAAGTGCTTTACTTGTAGACTCTTAAGTCATCTGAACAAGGATTGCAGAAAGAGGAAGGGCGCTTGCTTCAACTATGGTGAAATGGGACACTTCACTAGGGACTGCCTGAAGAAACGAGGACAAGGGCAAAGGGAAGGATCTTCTGGAGGGTAGGTGAATGCTTTCGTGTCTGGTGGATAGGATAGAGGTAGGAAAAATTTCTGTAGGAAGTTTAATTTCTCTACCTGACTATCGAGTTAGAATTCTTTTTGATTCTAGCACTTCTCATTCTTTATTTTTGATTTTGTAGTTGAGTCTCTACACCTTGATACTGGTCTTTGTTTATGATCCCGTTATAGTCAAACTCCATAAGGGTTACGGCTCATCTGTTTGTGATATGTTGGGGTTTGAGTGTATCTGTGTTAGGCTTTGAGTTGACTGTGACGCGCACGTTCTGGGTTTTGTGGGTTAAGGTTTGGTTCTAGGGAGGGATTTCTTATAACCCAAAAAGGGTCTATAATGCTTAGTTTCCTAGAATCTACGATCTGTACCCTTAGTCTGTAAGTGTCCGGATGTTCTTGACAAGGTTAGGGGCTTACTTTGAGGCGTGAGATAGATTTCCAATTTTGACATTGCCCAATGGGAACAAAGATTTTGTTTTATTTGTACTTACTTCTATTACTCGACTGTATCCTATCGATCGAGACTTCGACCTTTAGGTAGAAACTAATGGGTGCAAACATGTGTTTGAGACATGTTATGTTTGATGGTTGCAAGTGGATCCAAGTGATTTGTAACACCCCGTATGTTAAATAACTTGTTATAACATAAATCAGAGCAGAATTAAATTTAATATTCTGAATCAGGGGAAACGGGCTGTGCCATTGCGTTCGTCTCGGAAAAATACGCGAAATAGAGTCCGAGTTTTCGTAAATCGGAGTCCGTATGACCAAGTTATGGCCCGTCAAAGTTTCACGAAAAAACAAAAACGAAAACTGCTCATGTTTTGAGGCCTGGGATGAGTTTTGGGCTGTTTTTTTTGGGCCCTAAATGGTTCCTACACTTGACTTCTTCCCCAAGACATGCTTTAAAGGCTAGGATTGGTTCTAGGGTATATCCTATGGTCCTAAAACATCTAACTAATCTATATATACACCCTAATACCCCCCTTATCCTTACCAAAAATAGATCTAAGGCCATTATGCCACCACTTAGAAAATTGGAGAGCCTCCACTAAAAATCCTAAGAGGGTTTGCAAGCTAATCTACATCTTCTTCTACTTAATCATTGGGATTTGCTTCATTTAACTTGCTAATCTTGTTTTGGTGAGCTTCTATCCCCTTAATAATCAATTATTGAATTGATTATGATAAGATGTGATAAAGTATGGCTATGTTTGTGGATCCATATATTTATGCAAGCTTGATGTAGTGAATATTATGTGTTTTGCAAGTTATATGCCTTATGTCATGCAAGTTTCATAATATGTAATCATGATATTTTTATGCAAGTTGTTTCATGATGTTTATGATGCAAAACACTAAGTGAATATGGATCCATTATGCAAACATGTTATGCAAGTATGTGAGTACTTATGCAAGTCATGTATATGCTTATATGCATGTTTAACAGCTTATGCAAGTATATGAATGTTTATGCAAGTTATGTATATGTTGAAATGCAAGTTTAACATAATATGCAAGCCTATGCAAGTATGTGAATGTTTATGCAAGTTATGTATATGTTGAAATGCAAGTTTAACATAATATGCAAGCCTATGCAAGTATGTGAATGTTTATGCAAGTTATGTATATGTTGAAATGCAAGTTTAACATAATATGCAAGCCTATGCAAGTATATGAATGTTTATGCAAGTTATGTATATGTTGAGATGCAAGTTTAACATAATATGCAAGCTTATGCAAGTATATGAATGTTTATGCAAGTTATGTATATGTTGAAATGCAAGTTTAACATAATATGCAAGCCTATGCAAGTATGTGAATGTTTATGCAAGTTATGTATATGTTGAAATGCAAGTTTAACATGATATGCAAGCTTATGCAAGTATATGAATGCTTATGCAAGTATGTGAGTGCTTATGCAAGTTAAGTATATGCTAAAATGCAAGTTCTACATGTTATGCAAATCACATGTATGATGATATGTAAGTTCATATGCAACATGTTATGCAAATCACATGTTTGATGATATGTAAGTTCATATGCAACATGTTATGTAAGACACATGTTTGATAATATGCAAGTTTGGGTTGAATATAGTTGGGTTAATACATGCTCATATATGCAAGTTGACATCCTCTTAACCCATGATAAAGTTATATGCTAAACCCATGTTATGTGTGGTAAATCTTCCCTTTATTATGTTATGTCATAATGACGATTTACGTGGGGAACGATGGGGTTAATTAATATGTTAATTAAAAGTATGTTGAAATGGGTATGATTAAGCATACCATAAAAAATTAATTAACATAAGTGGGAATTTACCTATTGAGTTAGGTCTACCCCATGGGAATTTACCTATTGAGTTAGGTCTACCCATGTTATGAATAAATTGATATTAATTAGGGATAATTAATATGGGGGTGATTAATTAGGTGTAATTAATCGACTAAGACACGAGGTTAGGCTCTGTTATGACGTAAGACTGCCCGGACCCTACCGGCTTAACCAGGCGGTCATAACAGCCAGTCTAATGTGAGAGGTCTTAGGCACAAATTAAATACGTGATTAAAGTAAAGACACGAGGTTAGACTCTGTTATGACGTAAGACTGCCCGGACCCTACCGGCTTAACCAGGCGGTCATAACAGCCAGTCTAATGTGGGAGGTCTTTATGGGAGATCACGGTCTTAATTAATTAAGAAACACTTAACCATATTAGCATGTAGTGGGACATGAGGGGTTAAGTGGGTGCCTTGGGTGGCATGTAGTAACTAGTGGGGGTGCCTTGGGTGGCATGAGAAAACTAGTGGGTTGCCTTGGGTGGCAATAGAAAATACGATTAGAATACTTAACCAGAGTGGAACATGTAACTAAACATGATTAAAGGGTTAAGTAAGTGCCTTGGGTGGCATGGGGGAATCAAGTAAGTGCCTTGGGTGGCATGCGGAAATCTAGTGGGTGCCTTAAGTGGAAATTGTAATATAATTGGATGACTTAACCAAACCTTAACATGTAAGGGGGCATGATTATAAAAAGGGGTTAAGTGGAATGCACTAGATAAAATGACAAGCTTAAGTAGTAGCTTGTGGGGGCCCGTTTCTACCAATATCCCAAACGTATCTTTGTGGGCTCGACCCATGTCGAGTGACGGGACACGCATATTGGGCTTGATTATAAGAGGCCAAAACGGGGTAGCGGTGACAACGCAAGTCCAACGGGTTTCATATGCGTGTGTGGGCCCGGGCTGGTAGATAAGTCGTTGTTGCATCGTGTAGATATAAAGCCGTGCACCGTTGATAATATTGGGTAGCCACTTTAGGGGAGTGATACACCCCACTGTGGGACCAGCACGGGTATCTACGTTAGGGAGCCGATCGCTTGGGGTAGTGGGGGTACACCTAGTAGAGATAGGGGCAGACGGCACCTATGTAGTCAACTAGGGTATAGGAAACTACTGGTTATATCTATCTTTGATATCCTTGGGTGGGATCAACCTTTGAGTAGGAGTGACTGGTGTGGTGCAGTTAGTAATTATCCTTGGGTGGGTAGATGCGTCTTTACGGTTATCTTAGTTCGTCCTGTGTTCGTGGGCAACTTAGTGTAGTCATTATCCCCAAAGATACCATACCGAGTTCATATCATACCCTAATTACTTTAATAATTGTATTATTAAGGAGATAGGGTTCACTCAGGCTTATGTCTGACCCCCGTTGTTTTTATCTTTTTCCTTCAGGTCCTCAGGTTGGGCCTAGTGCTAGTGGGCTTTGATTAGTTTGCTTTATCTATCTCTTGGAGCTTGGACCGTAGATGTAGAGCTCAGCTTATCTTATCTTTTCTATTATGGCTATTTGTTATGAGTAGTGGGATTATGTACTTATTTTATTCAGGATGGATATTTTGTACTTGACTTTTGTTATGGTTTTATGATGTAACCAAACATGTTTTACTTTCCGCTGCTATGAGATGATGTTTTAAATTTTCAAGTATTACATTATATTTGTCTTGTTGTAATTTTACTGTTCTATACTCACTAAAAATACTCCACCGATGCTATGGCATTCCCTTAGTGAGTGACTATAGCGGGTGTGGGGTGTTACACGTGGTATCAGAGCTTAAGGTTACCGGAACAGATAAATTTTTTAGAAAAACTATTTTCTAAGAATACTTTTGGAAAGGAGTATTTTCAAAAACATGTCTTTTAAGAGAAAAGTTTTTGAAAGGAAAGCATAATCCCCAATAGCCATATCTATATCTTTCGAATTCTCCATTTTGAATCTCTTCCTTTCTCTCGTTTTGAGTTTCCCCTCCGCGTATAGATGATCTTTCTAAGATAGATAAGGATGGAAAACCACTTCAAGGGACTTAGACGTTAGTCGGATTAGAAGTTGGTTCAAGAAGGAGGAGGACTGGTAGGTATCTATTGGATAAACGATGGGAGGAAGGCTCAAATAGTTGTTTGGTTAATGAAAGATGAAACCTCATTGGTGGGAGGTTACGAGTGGAGAATAGGGAAGAAGAAGGCAAGTGGTTATCCTTTTAAGAGGAATAGGACACCTTATTAGGATTGTTCAAAGAAGCAAGGGCAAGGTATGGAATCTTCTGGAGGGTAGTTGTATTCCCTCACGACTAGGGTACCAGATGGGGATATGACCGTCTAGGTTGGAATTTGGATTTCTTTATCATCCGATTCAAGCTCTATTTGATTCTGATATATTGAGTTCGTTTATCCCACCATTGTTAGTTGAGTCACTGCACTTAGACACCAGTTTGGTAGATGATCCCTTAGTTGTTTCAAACCCAGTTGGGGCTCCATGATATGTTTGGGTTTGAAAGTTTCTATACTTAGCGTTGAGTTTAGATGTGATGCTTGTTGGGCTTCGCGGGCTATGGGTTAATTTTGGGCATGGACTGGTTATCCAGTAGGAGTGCTGTTCTTCATTTTGAAGGGAGAGTTGTTAGGCTTATGGGCCGCCTAAGTAACACTCTCGAGATCTCTTGTAATCCCATAGAATCTGTTATGCTAAGGTATCTAGAATCGCCTGACACGTTGGTCTAGAGTCTGCGATCTGTTAGAGCGGTCCGGGAATACCCGGATGTGTTTGAGGAGGTGAAGGGCTTACCTCCGAAGCGGGAGATTGACTTCCGAATATATCTGGTGGATAATGCCAAACCAGTATCTTGGCCAGTGTGCCACATGGCTCCTAGTGAGAGGAGGGAACTCCATAAGTAAGTAGGCGATTTGCTTGAGAAGGGGTTCATAAGACGAAGTATATCGGAGTGGGGCGCTCCAGTAGTTTTTGTTATGAAGGCGGATGGGTCCCTCAGACTTTGTGTAGGCTAAAGGGAACTAAAGAAACTCACAAAGAAGAATAGATACCCATTGCCGAGGATTAATGATCTCCTTGATCAGTTGGCTGGCGCCTCAGTATTTTTGTAGTAGGACTTAGCCACGGGATTTCATCAGTTGAGAGTGGCTGAGAATAGTATAGAGGAGACTGCCTTTGGGACTCCGGATGATTACTTTTATGAGTGGCTGGTGATGCCATTGGGTTTGACGAACGCCCCCGCATACTTTGTTGAGAAGGGTGTTCAGGGAGTACCTAAATAAGTTCGTGATGGTCTTTGTAGATGACATCTGGGTCTTTTCTAGGAGCGAAATAAGTTTTCGTATGTGCTCAATAGGCTGAGCAGGGCCAGTATAGGATAAACGACGGTTTTGGAGCGAGACTGGCGAGAACATCCAGAATTGGTCAAGGGCTTAATTATTTAGCCATTTTTACTAGTATCGTCTCACGTAGGTCGTCTGAATTCGAAGGAGGTATCCCTTGGGTGTTTGTCTGATATTGGTTTAGGCCTTTGGGGCTTGCATTTGGGGGATGCCGAATTCGACTAGGGTGGTCTGCGTGGGAGACAGTTGTGATGATTTTGGATGATATTCTGGTGGAGAAGAGCATGCCCTACATCTTAGGGAAGTGTTGGAGACTCTTCGAGCGCATAGTCTTAGGACAGCAAAAGTGGATGGGATCCTTAGCATCCTATGAGTAAGGGTAACATGGTAACGGACACCTTAAAGTAGAAAAAGGTTGTCCTTGAGTTCATTGTTCGTTGAACGACGGAGCTTAGAGTTTATTTCTAAGTTTGACTTTAGACCTTCCGTTGACTTTGTACCCGGTTTGCTAGCTTCTTTGGAAGTTAGACCTACTCTTTTGGGGCGGATTGGAGAAGCACAGAGGGGCGACCCACAGTTGGTTGAGTTAGTAGAGAAGCTCATAAGGGGGGAGTCGTCCAGCCATTTGAGTAGGTACACCCTAGATGATAGAGGGTGCTTGCGTAGAGACAGTAGACTTTGTGTACCGCAGGACGAGGGTTTGAGGAAGGCTATTCTTGATGACGCAAACCGTTTTAGGATGACCATTCATCCCGGTGGGGGTAAGATGTACCAAGACATGAAGAGGGCTTTCTTCTGGGCCGGTATGAAGAAAGATGTGGCCGAGCATGTCGCTCGATGCTTGGTGTGCCAACGAGTGAAGACGGAGCGAAAGAAACCAGGTGGGTTGCTTCACCCATTGGAGGTTCCGCAATGAAAGTGGGACAGCGTCTCGTTGGATTTTATTGACAGGTTACCCAGATCGAGAAAGAGTAATACAGGAATTTGGGTGGTGGTAGACAGACTTACTAAGAACACCCATTTCATACCTGTGAAGAGTAAGTGGACTGCTCCATGGCTAGCTTTTGTATATCTTCGAGAGATAGTTCGATTGCATCGGGTACCCTCCAGTATAGTGAGTGATCGAGATCCTATCTTCACTAGAGAGTTTTGGAAGAGTTTGCAAAAGGCGGTAGGGACTCAGTTGCGTTTGAGTACCGCATATCATCCTCAGACGGACGGCCAGACCGAGAGGGTGAATCATATTTTAGAAGACCTTTTGAGGCTATGTATCTTGGATTTTGGAGGTACATGGGAGGAGCATCTTCCATTGGTGGAGTTGCCCGACAGACTTAGTGGTGTACATGATGTATTCCATGGGAGGAAGTGCCTACATAAGACCGCAGAGGTGGTAGAGCCAAGTTTGCTTAGAGAAGTGGAAGCAGAGCGTGATGCGACTATTCGACGAGCTCCTACTCGCATCCTTGGGTCAGAGACTAGGAAATTGAGGAATTGAGAGGTTCAGCTAGTCAAAGTGCAATGGGGAGAAGAGGAGAGCAACGCAACTTGGGAGACGGAAGCGAAGATGCGTTCTTTGTATCCATTTCTTTTCGAGAGTATGTCTTTTAACTTCTCCTTTATCGTTTGACTGGTACTTATCTTATCCTTAGTATGTCCTCTTGTTAGTACCTTTGACCTTCAGATAGGATAGTCCTATGGTTGAAACATGTGTTTGAGACATGTTATGTATGATGGATGCAAGTGGATGCAAGTGTTTGCTAGTGGTTGCTCGTGGATGCATATACACACACTCTAGGCACTAGATCGGCTCAATCACTTCATATTGCATATTGCATAAAATTGTGTGTAGGAAGCTATATTTATGGATGTATAATGATTGTGTTATCATATGGATGATGCATTTTGGTGAATGATTGTGCACTCATGTAGATATTGTATGTGTCGATAGGGTTCCCTCGCATACATAATGGATGCATGGCACTATCATGGTTTGCATATGTTCATACATTAGATAGGGAACATATACACACACTTTTTGCATATGCTCATACATCATTAGAAATTGTTTTAAGGACAATGGATGCCAGTGTTTGATGGTTGAGTAGATGGTTGTTTGGTTGGTAGGATACGTTCTTCTTGACTTAGAGATTTCGGGGACGAAATCCTTTAAGTAGGGGAGAATGTAACACCCCGTATGTTAAATAACTTGTTATAACATAAATCAGAGCAGAATTAAATTTAATATTCTGAATCAGGGGAAACGGGCTGTGCCATTGCGTTCGTCTCGGAAAAATACGCGAAATAGAGTCCGAGTTTTCGTAAATCGGAGTCCGTATGACCAAGTTATGGCCCGTCAAAGTTTCACGAAAAATCAAAAACGAAAACTGCTCATGTTTTGAGGCCCGGGATGAGTTTTGGGCTGTTTTTTTTGGGCCCTAAATGGTTCCTACACTTGACTTCTTCCCCAAGACATGCTTTAAAGGCTAGGATTGGTTCTAGGGTATATCCTATGGTCCTAAAACATCTAACTAATCTATATATACACCCTAATACCCCCCTTATCCTTACCAAAAATAGATCTAAGGCCATTATGCCACCACTTAGAAAATTGGAGAGCCTCCACTAAAAATCCTAAGAGGGTTTGCAAGCTAATCTACATCTTCTTCTACTTAATCATTGGGATTTGCTTCATTTAACTTGCTAATCTTGTTTTGGTGAGCTTCTATCCCCTTAATAATCAATTATTGAATTGATTATGATAAGATGTGATAAAGTATGGCTATGTTTGTGGATCCATATATTTATGCAAGCTTGATGTAGTGAATATTATGTGTTTTGCAAGTTATATGCCTTATGTCATGCAAGTTTCATAATATGTAATCATGATATTTTTATGCAAGTTGTTTCATGATGTTTATGATGCAAAACACTAAGTGAATATGGATCCATTATGCAAACATGTTATGCAAGTATGTGAGTACTTATGCAAGTCATGTATATGCTTATATGCATGTTTAACAGCTTATGCAAGTATATGAATGTTTATGCAAGTTATGTATATGTTGAAATGCAAGTTTAACATAATATGCAAGCCTATGCAAGTATGTGAATGTTTATGCAAGTTATGTATATGTTGAAATGCAAGTTTAACATAATATGCAAGCCTATGCAAGTATGTGAATGTTTATGCAAGTTATGTATATGTTGAAATGCAAGTTTAACATAATATGCAAGCCTATGCAAGTATATGAATGTTTATGCAAGTTATGTATATGTTGAAATGCAAGTTTAACATAATATGCAAGCTTATGCAAGTATATGAATGTTTATGCAAGTTATGTATATGTTGAAATGCAAGTTTAACATAATATGCAAGCCTATGCAAGTATGTGAATGTTTATGCAAGTTATGTATATGTTGAAATGCAAGTTTAACATGATATGCAAGCTTATGCAAGTATATGAATGCTTATGCAAGTATGTGAGTGCTTATGCAAGTTAAGTATATGCTAAAATGCAAGTTCTACATGTTATGCAAATCACATGTATGATGATATGTAAGTTCATATGCAACATGTTATGCAAATCACATGTTTGATGATATGTAAGTTCATATGCAACATGTTATGTAAGACACATGTTTGATAATATGCAAGTTTGGGTTGAATATAGTTGGGTTAATACATGCTCATATATGCAAGTTGACATCCTCTTAACCCATGATAAAGTTATATGCTAAACCCATGTTATGTGTGGTAAATCTTCCCTTTATTATGTTATGTCATAATGACGATTTACGTGGGGAACGATGGGGTTAATTAATATGTTAATTAAAAGTATGTTGAAATGGGTATGATTAAGCATACCATAAAAAATTAATTAACATAAGTGGGAATTTACCTATTGAGTTAGGTCTACCCCATGGGAATTTACCTATTGAGTTAGGTCTACCCATGTTATGAATAAATTGATATTAATTAGGGATAATTAATATGGGGGTGATTAATTAGGTGTAATTAATCGACTAAGACACGAGGTTAGGCTCTGTTATGACGTAAGACTGCCCGGACCCTACCGGCTTAACCAGGCGGTCATAACAGCCAGTCTAATGTGAGAGGTATTAGGCACAAATTAAATACGTGATTAAAGTAAAGACACGAGGTTAGACTCTGTTATGACGTAAGACTGCCCGGACCCTACCGGCTTAACCAGGCGGTCATAACAGCCAGTCTAATGTGGGAGGTCTTTATGGGAGATCACGGTCTTAATTAATTAAGAAACACTTAACCATATTAGCATGTAGTGGGACATGAGGGGTTAAGTGGGTGCCTTGGGTGGCATGTAGTAACTAGTGGGGGTGCCTTGGGTGGCATGAGAAAACTAGTGGGTTGCCTTGGGTGGCAATAGAAAATACGATTAGAATACTTAACCAGAGTGGAACATGTAACTAAACATGATTAAAGGGTTAAGTAAGTGCCTTGGGTGGCATGGGGGAATCAAGTAAGTGCCTTGGGTGGCATGCGGAAATCTAGTGGGTGCCTTAAGTGGAAATTGTAATATAATTGGATGACTTAACCAAACCATAACATGTAAGGGGGCATGATTATAAAAAGGGGTTAAGTGGAATGCACTAGATAAAATGACAAGCTTAAGTAGTAGCTTGTGGGTGCCCGTTTCTACCAATATCCCAAACGTATCTTTGTGGGCTCGACCCATGTCGAGTGACGGGACACGCATATTGGGCTTGATTATAAGAGGCCAAAACGGGGTAGCGGTGGCAACGCAAGTCCAACGGGTTTCATATGCGTGTGTGGGCCCGGGCTGGTAGATAAGCCGTTGTTGCATCGTGTAGATATAAAGCCGTGCACCGTTGATAATATTGGGTAGCCACTTTAGGGGAGTGATACACCCCACTGTGGGACCAGCACGGGTATCTACGTTAGGGAGCCGATCGCTTGGGGTAGTGGGGTACACCTAGTAGAGATAGGGGCAGACGGCACCTATGTAGTCAACTAGGGTACAGGAAACTACTGGTTATATCTATCTTTGATATCCTTGGGTGGGATCAACCTTTGAGTAGGAGTGACTGGTGTGGTGCAGTTAGTAATTATCCTTGGGTGGGTAGATGCGTCTTTACGGTTATCTTAGTTCGTCCTGTGTTCGTGGGCAACTTAGTGTAGTCATTATCCCCAAAGATACCATACCGAGTTCATATCATACCCTAATTACTTTAATAATTGTATTATTAAGGAGATAGGGTTCACTCAGGCTTATGTCTGACCCCCGTTGTTTTTATCTTTTTCCTTCAGGTCCTCAGGTTGGGCCTAGTGCTAGTGGGCTTTGATCAGTTTGCTTTATCTATCTCTTGGAGCTTGGACCGTAGATGTAGAGCTCAGCTTATCTTATCTTTTCTGTTATGGCTATTTGTTATGAGTAGTGGGATTATGTACTTATTTTATTCAGGATGGATATTTTGTACTTGACTCTTGTTATGGTTTTATGATGTAACCAAACATGTTTTACTTTCCGCTGCTATGAGATGATGTTTTAAATTTTCAAGTATTACATTATATCTGTCTTGTTGTAATTTTACTGTTCTATACTCACTAAAAATACTCCACCGATGCTATGGCATTCCCTTAGTGAGTGACTATAGCGGGTGTGGGGTGTTACATGATTGCTAGTGGTTTCTTGTGGATGCATATACACACACTAGGCACTAGATCGGCTCAAAAACACTCTCATATTGCATATGGATATATATGCATATTTTTTTTCTTTTATGGATGAAAATTTGATGTATCATCGCATGAGTGTTGCATTTTGATGAATGATTGCGCACGCATACAGTACTTCTATGATGCATTGGTATTGTTTGCATACATGATTCGACTCATGGCACTGGCATAAATTAGCATTAAGGAGGTCAAGTGAATCAGTGGACCGCCTGATTTCTGCATTAGCATAGTAGCATATACACACACCTTAGCATATGTTCATACATCATTAGAAATTTTCTAAGGACAATGGATGCTTGTGATTGGTGGATGAGTAGATGGATGATGGATGGTAGGGTATACATTCTTCTTAACTTAGAGATTTCGGGGACGAAATCCTTTAAGGAGGGAGAATGTAACACCCCGTATTTTCTAAGAATATTAAAATAACAAATTGAAGGATACTTAATATTTAAAAGAAGAATTAAGGGAAATGGGTTGCGCCATTGTGTTCGTCTCGGAATTCTGCTTAGGATAGAGTCCGAGTTTGCGTAAATCAGACAACATATGAAGAAGTTATGTAGCTCGGAAGATTTAAGGATTAAGCAGAATTAAATTAAATAATAATCAATTAACAAAACAGGTTCAAAAATCAAATTCATCCAAACATGGGTGAGCGGGATATTTCCCGCTCAAGGGTGTCGACTCCCTCTAGAGGGTGTCGACATGGGTGTCGACCCCCTCTCCCCGTCAGATTTGGGCAGATTCGTTTTTATGTTTCTGGACTGATTCATGGCCTGGTTCTTGACTCCAATGCTATATAAAGGACCCTAGACCTATTGTTTTCTCCACACAAATTCATGGTATCTCCATGCTACTTAAATCTAAATTAAAATAAGTCCTTCTTCTTTAAGTCAAATTAGGATTAAAAGAGAATAGAGCTACAACTGCAACACCTATTTCTTTTAAAGCCAACCACGGTGAGTTCATGTTACTTTTAGATCTGAAATTTAGTTGTAATCCTGAAATGTTAATAAACCTGAATCTGAGACTATGCCTATTTCTGTTCATCAAATATGTTCATCACATGCCTATATATGTGTTTATGCCAATTTTGATGTTGATTCTCTCCTCCTCTTCTTTTCCTTTTTTTAATGAGATTAGGCTAAGTTCGAGCTTAACATATTGCATTGAGATTTGCGTACGAATAACTTTGAAATGATTGGGAAAAGTTGGCAATATGTAATAAAATGTGGCTTGGTATAAATTGTTAATAACCATGAAAGGTTTGGGTATAATTCGGTATAAAGTGTATTGAACATATGACTTGGGATTTAGGGGCATAACACATGTTGTAATTTAAGACCTAAATTTGGGGCATACTATATATGATGATTTATGACTTGGAAGAAGCGGATTATTGTGCATAATGATATATGACTTGGGATCCTATAATGGAATAGGGATAGCTGTTAAATATGAACACGCCTAAATTGGGATTTTGGGTAATTGATCAAAGACTATAATTTGGCATAACTGGTCTTTTGAATCATTACTGGGGTTTTTGGGGCACAATCTGTGTTGTATAAAATTGACTAAAACTTGGGCGAATGTTATATTATAAATTAGGACTATAATTTGGGTATGTAAATCTGTAGGCTCAATCTAAGATTTAGCAGAACATGACAATGGAACTTTAAGTAACCTGCTGTAACTTGCGGAGATGTTTAATCTGTTAAATTGACTAATCTGCTGAAATATGTTGAAACTGAATACTGTAATTGAAAATCCTACGATAAACATGAATAATTGTTTAAGAATGAATATGCCTAAAACTGAACCGCGCCTTGGCATGAGGTTAGATTGCACTTGTGGTATAAGTCTGCCCGGAACTTCCCGACATATCGAGCAACCACAAGTGGTGAATCTAATGTGAGGGGCCTAGTGCATACATATGAAATAATACTTAGACAAGAGGTTAGATTACACTTGTGGTAGAAGTCTGCCCGGAACTGCCTGGCGTATCCAGCATCCACAGGTGGTAAATGTAATATGATAGGTTTGGTGCATTAACCGGAAATGATAATAATTTGTCAACTTGGAATACTTAACCTAATTGAATCTATAGGGGTTACATGAACCTGTTAAATTGAGTAGGGGTTAAGTAAGCTTGCTTGAATAAGTGGGAGGGGATAAGTTAATCCTAATAAACCGATGGGGTGCGTTATATGTATATTGTAACACCCTACACCCGCTAAGGTCACTCACTAAGGGAATGCCTTAGTTTTGGTGGAGTATTTTTAGTGAGTATAGAACAGAAAAATTACAACAAGACAGATATAAGTAATACTTGAAAATTTAAAACATCCTTTCAATTTCAGCGGAGAGTAAAACATGTTTGGTTACATCACAAAACCATAACAAGAGTCAAGTACATAATATCCATCCTGATAAAATAGAAGTACAAAATCCCACTACATAGACAATAGCCATAATAGAAAAGATAAACCGAGCTTTACTTCTACGATCCAAGCCCAAAAGATAGATATAGCGGTCTGATCCAAGCCCACTAGTGTTAGGCCCACTCTGATAACCTGAGGGTTGGGAAAAAGATAAAAACAACGGGGTCAGACATAAGTCTGAGTGAGTCCTATAACCCTAACAATACAACCATTAAAGTAATTAGGGTATGACATAAATAAGGTACGGTACCTCTGGGGATAATGACCACACTAAGTAGCCAACAAAACACAGGACGTACTAAGATAACCGAGAAGACGCTTTTATCCTCCCAAGGATAATTATTAGATTACACCACCCCAGACTTATTCACCCAAGGGTAATTCCTACACTGCACCACACCAGTTCTACCCACCAAGAGTAATTCCTACTTAAAGGTTGATCCCACTAAGTTTACTTAGTAATTTTTACCCGGTAGTTTCTTGTACCCCTACACAGGTGCCGTCTGCCCCTATTTTTACTAGGTGTACCCACTACCCCCAAGCGATCGGCTCCCTACCGTAGATACCCGTGTTGGTCCCACAAAAGGGGGTGTATCATTCCCCAAAGTGGCTACCAGATAATATCACTGTGCACGGCTTTATATCTACACGATGCAACAACGACTTACCAACCAGCCCGGGTCCACAGACGCATATGAAACCCGTTGATCCTACGTTGCCACCGCTAACCCGTTTTGGCCGCTTATAGTCAAGCCCAATATGCGTGTCCCGTCACTCGACTAGAGTCGAGCCCACAAAGATACGTTTGGGATATTGGTTGAAATGGGCCCCCACAAGCTACTACTTAAGCTTGCTACTTTTATCTAGTGCATCCCACTTAACCCTTTAACCATGTCCCCTTACATGTTATAAATCTTGGTTAAGTCCTTTAATCATATTTCAATTGCCACTTAGGGCACCCACTAGATTTCCACATGCCACCCATGGCACTTACTTAACCCCTTAATCATGTTTAATTACATGTTCCACCTTGGTTAAGTATTCTAATCGTATTCTCACATGCCACCCATGGCACTTACTTAACCCTTTTATCATGTTTAATTACATGTTCCACCTTGGTTAAGTATTCTAATCGTATTCTCACATGCCACCCATGGCACTTACTTAACCCTTTTATCATGTTTAATTACATGTTCCACCTTGGTTAAGTATTCTAATCGTATTTTTCTATTGCCACCCAAGGCAACCCACTAGTCTCATCATGCCACCCCAAGGCACCCACTTAACCCCTCATGTCCCACTACATGCTAATATGGTTAAGTGTTTCTTAATCCATTAATTAAGATCATGACCTCATAAAGACCTCTCACATTAGACCGTCTTTTATGACTGCTAGATATGCCGGTTGGTTCCGGGCAGACTTCTGTCATCAAAAGGGCCTAACCTCGTGTCTTTACTTTAATCATGTATTTAATTTATGACTAAGACCTCTCACATTGGGCCAATCATTTGTAGCCGCTGGATGGCCGGTCGGTTCCGGGCAGACTTCCGCTACAAAAGGGTCCAACCTCGTGTCTTAGTTGATTAATTACACCTAATTAATCACCCCCATATTAATTATCCCTAATTAATATCAAGTTTTCATAACATGGGTAGACCTAACTCAATAGGTAAATTCCCATGGGGTAGACCTAACTCAATAGGTAAATTCCCACTTATGCTTAATCATTTTATGGTATGCTTAATCATAACCATTTCACACCATTCATTTACATGTCTATTAACCCCATCGTTTCCCCACGCACTTATGCTAACACAACATATTTCCAAGAGAAGATTCTCTCACACTTAACATGGGTTTCACTTAGCACACAATAGCATTAACGTGGGTTAAAAGGTGTCTACTTACATCATAATATTAACCCAACTAGCATTGCTAAATAACCCAACTTGCATGAACATACATATGTCATATCTAAAGGCAACTTGCATAAGTGTTCATAGGTTATACAAAGATGAACTTGCATGTGTCTTAAAGGTGTGAACTTACACAACATGTTACATGTTAACTTGCATAACATCATACACATAACTTGCATGATATCATAAACATAACTTGCATATCAACATACACATAACTTACATAACATCATGCATATAACTTGCATAATCTCATACACCTAACTTGCATATGAACTTGCACAACAACATGCGCATAACTTACATAACATCATACACATACTTGCATAACATGTTGATCTTGCATATAAGCATACACATAACTTGCTTAACATGTTGAACTTGCATATATGACTTGCATCTTAAAAGAGGGTAAACATGCATAGCATATAAAGATGTTATCTCACATATGTATGCATCACATTTAAGAGGGTAAACTTGCATGTCATGATTTATGCATAATACCAAACACTTAGCATGCATAAAACCACCTACTTAGCATGCATAGAACCAATTTCTTATTATGCATAAACATACCACTTAACTTGCATAAACCCAAACACTTAGCATGCATAAAACCCAATACTTAACATGCATACAATCAAATACTTAGCATGCACAAAATCAAATACTTAGCATGCATAACACCAAATACTTAGCATGCATAAAATCACATGCATAACTTGCATTTCATGTTACATATACTTGCATATGTTCTCACATATAGTTTACATAACATGTTACATATGCATAAATGTTCAACATAATATTTTACATCATAAAACATGGCAATAAACTTGCATATGGCATAAAACTTGCAATTCACATATCATACAAACTTGCATAAATACATTTATCCACAAACATAGCCATGTCTTATCACATCCTACCATAATCAATTTAACAATTGATTACTAAAGCCATAGAAACTCACCAAAACCAAGATTAGCAAATCAATGAAGTAAAACTAGTTGCCAAATATGAAGAAGAAGGTGATTAGGGGTTGATTAGCTTGCAACTCTCTTCATTTGATTTGTGGAGGCCATGACCAAGTTTCATTTTGCCATAGTTTAGTTACAAAACCTAATTATGAATGAATTACGATAGGGTTAGGGTCTTATTTATAGGATTAGGTTGCATTTTAGACCCTTAGATTAACCCTAGATTAGATTAGGACCCTTAGATTTAGGAAATCTCTAGAACCAGCCCACTAGGCCAGCACAAGGACCCAAACTGGTGCACCCAGTTTTACTGGGCGTCGCACCCCTGTCGACAGGCCAGTCGACAGGGCAGTCGACACCCCTGTCGACAGCCCTGTCGACAGCGCTGTCGACATGGCTAGGGCGGGAATTTTTCCCGCCTGGCCCCCACTGGCCCCAATTCAAAATCTGATTATTTAAATATTAAATTCTGTTTTTATCTTTGAATTTTCTGAAAACTTCTTCGAGCCATAACCGGGCCATACGGACTCCGATTCTCGAAAACTCGGACTCTATTTCGCGTATTTTTCCGAGATGAACGCAATGACGCAGCCCGTTACCCCCAATTCCCACATCTGAGATTATTTATCCTATGATTAGTGAATTTTAGTATTAACTAAAATTCAGGGTGTTACATTCTCCCCTCCTTAAAGGATTTCGTCCCCGAAATCTCTAAGCTAAGGAGAATGCATATCCTACCATCCAAACAACCATCTACTCAAACCATCAACCACGGGCATCCATTGTCCTTAAAACAATTTCTAATGATGTATGAGCATATGCAAAAAGTGTGTGTATATGTTCCCTATCTAACGTATGAACATATGCAAATCATGATAGTGCCATGCATCCATTATGTATGCGAGAAAACCATATCGACACATACAATATCTACATGAGTGCACAATCATTCACCAAAATGCATCATCCATGTGATAACACAACCATTATACATCCATAAATATATTTTCCTACACACAATTTTATGCAATATGCAATATGAATTGACTGAGCCGATCTAGTGCCTAGAGTGTGTGTATATGCATCCACGAGCAACCACTAGCAAACACTTGCATCCACTTGCATCCATCAACCATAACATGTCTCAAACACATGTTTCAACCATAGGTTTACCCTATCTAAATGTCAAAGGTACTAACGAGAGGACATACTAAAGATAAGATAAGCACAAGATATGCGATGAAGGAGAAACAAAAGGACATACCCTCCGAAAAAGGGTACCTCGAACGCATCTTCGCTTCCGTCTCCCAGGTAGCGTCACTCTCTTCATCTCCCCTTTGTACTTTGATTAGTTGAACCTCTCTGTTTCTCAACTTCCAAATCTCTGACCCAAGGATGCAAGTAGGAGCTCGTCGAATCGTCACATCACGCTCTACTTCCACTTCTCTAAGCAGGCTCGGCTCTACCGCCTCTGCGGTCTCATGTAGGAACTTCCTCAAATGTAACACATGGAATATATCATGTACACCACTAAGCCTGTCGGGCAACTCCACTCTATATGACATCTGTCCAATCCTTTCCTTAATAGGAAACGGTTCAACAAACCTTGGTACTCACTTCCCAACAGATCCAAAGTGAACCACATTCCGTAACGGAGATATCTTAATAAAAAGCATGTCCTAATATCAAACTCAAGCTCTGTTCTCCTCTTGTCCGCATAAGATTTCTGTTTATCATGCGTCGCTTTCATCCTTCTTTGAATCAAATCAATCTTTTCCCCTTCGTACTTTCTAACCTTATCGGCCCAAGCAAGATCTCATCCGTAGATTCCTACCAATGTGTAGGTGATCGACAAGGCCTTCTATAAAGAGCTTCGAAAGGTGCCATACCAATACTGGACTGAAAGCTGTTATTATATGCGAACTCCACCAATGGAAGATGCTCTTCCCATGTACCTCCAAAATCTAAGATACAAAGCCTCAAAAGGTCTTCTAGGACATGATTCACCCTCTCGGTCTGGCCGTCCGTCTGAGGATGATATGCGGTATTCAAACACAACTGAGTCCCTATCGCCTCTTGCAAACTCTTCCAGTACTCGCTAGTGAAGATAGGATCTCGATCACTTACTATGCTAGAGGGTACCCCATGTAATCGAACTTTCTCTCGAAGATATACTGAAGCTTGCCATGGAGCAGTCCTCTTGCTCTTCACAGGTATGAAATAGGCGCTCTTAGTAAGTCTATCTACCACTACCCAAATTCATGTATTACCCTTCCTCGACCTGGGTAACCCGTCAATAAAATCCATCGAGACGCTATCCCACTTCCATTGCGGAACCTCCAATGGGTGAAGCAACCCACCTGGTTTCCTTTGCTCCGCCTTCACTTGCTGGCACACCAAACATCGAGCGACATACTCGGCCGCATCTTTCTTCATACCGGCCCAGAAGAAAACCCTCTTCATGTCTTGGTACATCTTATCCCCACCGGGATGAATGGTCATCCTAGAACGGTGTGCGTCATCAAGAATAGCCTTCCTCAAACCCTCGTCTTGCGGTACACAAAGTCTACCGTCTCTACGCAAACATCCCTATCGTCTAGGGTGTTCCTACTCAAATGGCTGGACTGCTTCCCCCCTTATGAGCTTCTCTACCAACTCAACCAACTGTGGATCGTCCCTCTGTGCTCTTCCAATCCGCCCCAAAAGAGTAGGTCTAACCTCCAAGGAGGTTAGCAAACCGGATACAAAGTCAACGGAAGGTCTAAAGTCAAACTTAGAAATAAACTCTAAGCTTCGTCGTTCAACGAACAATGAACTCAAGGACAACCTTTTTCTACTTAAGGTGTGCGCTACCATGTTACCCTTACTCATAGGATGCTAAGGATCCCATCCACTTTTTGCTGTCCTAAGACTATGCGCTCGAAGAGTCTCCAACACTTCCCTAAGATGTAGGGCATGCTCTTCTCCACCAGGATATCATCCAAAATTATCACAACTGTCTCCCACGCAGACCACCCTAGTCGAACTCGGCATCCCCCAAATGCAAGCCCCAAAGGCCTAAACCAATATCAGACAAACACCCGAGGGATACCTCCTTCGAATTCAGACGACCTACGTGAGATGATACAAATAAAAATGGCTAAATAATTAAGCCCTTGACCAATTCTGGATGTTCTCGCCAGTCTCGCTCCAAAACCGTCGTTTATCCTATACTGGCTCTGCTCAGCCTATTGAGCACATACGAAAACTTATTTCGCTCCTAGAAAAGACCCAGATGTCATCACGAACTTATTTAGGTACTCCCTGAACACCCTTCTCATCAAATCAACAAAGTATGCGGGGGCGTTCGTCAAACCCAATGGCATCACCAGCCACTCATAAAAGAAATCATCCGGAGTCCTAAAGGCAGTCTTCTCTATACTATTCTCAGCCACTCTCTCTGATGAAATCCCGTGGCTAAGTCCTACTACAAAAATACTGAGGCACCAGCCAACTGATCAAAGAGATCATTAATCCTCGGCAATGGGTATCTATTCTTCTTTGTGAGTTTCTTTAGTTCTCTTTAGCCTACACAAAGTCTGAGGGACCCATCCGCCTTCATAACAAAAACTACTGGAGCGCCCCCCTCCAATATACTTCGTCTTATGAACCCCTTCTCAAGCAAATCGCCTACTTACTTATGGAGTTCCCTCCTCTCACGAGGAGCCATGTGGCACACTGGCCAAGATACTGGTTTAGCATTATCCACCAGATATATTCGGAAGTCAATCTCCCGCTTCGGAGGTAAGCCCTTCACCTCCTCAAACACATCCGGGTATTCCCGGACCGCTCTAACAGATCGCAGACTCTAGACCAACGTGTCAAGCGATTCTAGATACCTTAGCATAACAGATTCTATGGGATTACAAGAGATCTCGAGAGTGTTACCCAGGCGGCCCATAAGCCTAACAACTCTCCCTTCAAAATGAAGAACGGCACCCCTACTGGATAACCAGTCAATGCCCAAAACTAACCCATAGCCTGTGAAGCCCAAAAGCATCACATCTTAAACTCAACGCTAAGTATAGAAACTTTCAAACCCAAACACATCATGGAGCCCAATTGGGTTTGAAACAACTAAGGGATCATCTACCAACTGGTGTCTCAGTGCAGTGACTCTACTAGTAATGATGAGATAAACGAACTCGATGCGTCAGAATCAAATAAAGTTCGAATTGGATGATAAAGAAATCCAACCTCCAATCTAGACGGTCTTATCCCCATCTGGTACCCTAGTCGTGAGGGAATACAACTACCCTCCAGAAGATTCCATACCTTGCCCCTGCTTCCTTGGACAATCCTAATAAGGTGTCCTATTCCTCTCAAAAGGATAACCACTTGCCTTCTTCTTCCCTATTCTCCACTCGTAACTTCCCACCAATGAGGTTTCATCCTTCATTAACCAAACAACTATTTGAGCCTTCCTCCCACCGTCTATCCAATAGATACCTACCAGTCCTCCTCCTTCTTGAACCAACTTCTAATCCGACTAACGTCTAAGTCCCTTGAAGTGGTTTTCCATCCTTATCTATCTTAGAAAGATCATCTATACGTGGAGGGGAAACTCAAAACGAGAGAAAGGAAGAGATTCAAAATGGAGAATTCGAAAGATATAGATATGGCTATTGGGGATTATGCTTTTCTTTCAAAAACTTTTCTCTTAAAAGACATGTTTTTGAAAATACTCCTTTCCAAAAATATTCTTAGAAAATAGTTTTTCTAAAAATTTTATCTGTTCCGGTAACCTTAAGCTCTGATACCACGTGTAACACCCCACACCCGCTAAGGTCACTCACTAAGGGAATGCCTTAGTTTTGGTGGAGTATTTTTAGTGAGTATAGAACAGAAAAATTACAACAAGACAGATATAAGTAATACTTGAAAATTTAAAACATCCTTTCAATTTCAGCGGAGAGTAAAACATGTTTGGTTACATCACAAAACCATAACAAGAGTCAAGTACATAATATCCATCCTGATAAAATAGAAGTACAAAATCCCACTACATAGACAATAGCCATAATAGAAAAGATAAACCGAGCTTTACTTCTACAATCCAAGCCCAAAAGATAGATATAGCGGTCTGATCCAAGCCCACTAGTGCTAGGCCCACTCTGATAACCTGAGGGTTGGGAAAAAGATAAAAACAACGGGGTCAGACATAAGTCTGAGTGAGTCCTATAACCCTAACAATACAACCATTAAAGTAATTAGGGTATGACATAAATAAGGTACGGTACCTCTGGGGATAATGACCACACTAAGTAGCCAACAAAACACAGGACGTACTAAGATAACCGAGAAGACGCTTTTATCCTCCCAAGGATAATTATTAGATTACACCACCCCAGACTTATTCACCCAAGGGTAATTCCTACACTGCACCACACCAGTTCTACCCACCAAGAGTAATTCCTACTTAAAGGTTGATCCCACTAAGTTTACTTAGTAATTTTTACCCGGTAGTTTCTTGTACCCCTACACAGGTGTCGTCTGCCCCTATTTTTACTAGGTGTACCCACTACCCCCAAGCGATCGGCTCCCTACCGTAGATACCCGTGCTGGTCCCACAAAAGGGGGTGTATCATTCCCCAAAGTGGCTACCAGATAATATCACTGTGCACGGCTTTATATCTACACGATGCAACAACGACTTACCAACCAGCCCGGGTCCACACACGCATATGAAACCCGTTGATCCTGCGTTGCCACCGCTAACCCGTTTTGGCCGCTTATAGTCAAGCCCAATATGCGTGTCCCGTCACTCGACTAGAGTCGAGCCCACAAAGATACGTTTGGGATATTGGTTGAAATGGGCCCCCACAAGCTACTACTTAAGCTTGCTACTTTTATCTAGTGCATCCCACTTAACCCTTTAACCATGTCCCCTTACATGTTATAAATCTTGGTTAAGTCCTTTAATCATATTTCAATTGCCACTTAGGGCACCCACTAGATTTCCACATGCCACCCATGGCACTTACTTAACCCCTTAATCATGTTTAATTACATGTTCCACCTTGGTTAAGTATTCTAATCGTATTCTCACATGCCACCCATGGCACTTACTTAACCCTTTTATCATGTTTAATTACATGTTCCACCTTGGTTAAGTATTCTAATCGTATTCTCACATGCCACCCATGGCACTTACTTAACCCTTTTATCATGTTTAATTACATGTTCCACCTTGGTTAAGTATTCTAATCGTATTTTTCTATTGCCACCCAAGGCAACCCACTAGTCTCATCATGCCACCCCAAGGCACCCACTTAACCCCTCATGTCCCACTACATGCTAATATGGTTAAGTGTTTCTTAATCCATTAATTAAGATCATGACCTCATAAAGACCTCTCACATTAGACCGTCTTTTATGACTGCTGGATATGCCGGTTGGTTCCGGGCAGACTTCTGTCATCAAAAGGGCCTAACCTCGTGTCTTTACTTTAATCATGTATTTAATTTATGACTAAGACCTCTCACATTGGGCCAATCATTTGTAGCCGCTGGATGGCCGGTCGGTTCCGGGCAGACTTCCGCTACAAAAGGGTCCAACCTCGTGTCTTAGTTGATTAATTACACCTAATTAATCACCCCCATATTAATTATCCCTAATTAATATCAAGTTTTCATAACATGGGTAGACCTAACTCAATAGGTAAATTCCCATGGGGTAGACCTAACTCAATAGGTAAATTCCCACTTATGCTTAATCATTTTATGGTATGCTTAATCATAACCATTTCACACCATTCATTTACATGTCTATTAACCCCATCGTTTCCCCACGCACTTATGCTAACACGACATATTTCCAAGAGAAGATTCTCTCACACTTAACATGGGTTTCACTTAGCACACAATAGCATTAACGTGGGTTAAAAGGTGTCTACTTACATCATAATATTAACCCAACTAGCATTGCTAAATAACCCAACTTGCATGAACATACATATGTCATATCTAAAGGCAACTTGCATAAGTGTTCATAGGTTATACAAAGATGAACTTGCATGTGTCTTAAAGGTGTGAACTTACACAACATGTTACATGTTAACTTGCATAACATCATACACATAACTTGCATGATATCATAAACATAACTTGCATATCAACATACACATAACTTACATAACATCATGCATATAACTTGCATAATCTCATACACCTAACTTGCATATGAACTTGCACAACAACATGCGCATAACTTACATAACATCATACACATACTTGCATAACATGTTGATCTTGCATATAAGCATACACATAACTTGCTTAACATGTTGAACTTGCATATATGACTTGCATCTTAAAAGAGGGTAAACATGCATAGCATATAAAGATGTTATCTCACATATGTATGCATCACATTTAAGAGGGTAAACTTGCATGTCATGATTTATGCACAATACCAAACACTTAGCATGCATAAAACCACCTACTTAGCATGCATAGAACCAATTTCTTATTATGCATAAACATACCACTTAACTTGCATAAACCCAAACACTTAGCATGCATAAAACCCAATACTTAACATGCATACAATCAAATACTTAGCATGCACAAAATCAAATACTTAGCATGCATAACACCAAATACTTAGCATGCATAAAATCACATGCATAACTTGCATTTCATGTTACATATACTTGCATATGTTCTCACATATAGTTTACATAACATGTTACATATGCATAAATGTTCAACATAATATTTTACATCATAAAACATGGCAATAAACTTGCATATGGCATAAAACTTGCAATTCACATATCATACAAACTTGCATAAATACATTTATCCACAAACATAGCCATGTCTTATCACATCCTACCATAATCAATTTAACAATTGATTACTAAAGCCATAGAAACTCACCAAAACCAAGATTAGCAAATCAATGAAGTAAAACTAGTTGCCAAATATGAAGAAGAAGGTGATTAGGGGTTGATTAGCTTGCAACTCTCTTCATTTGATTTGTGGAGGCCATGACCAAGTTTCATTTTGCCATAGTTTAGTTACAAAACCTAATTATGAATGAATTAGGATAGGGTTAGGGTCTTATTTATAGGATTAGGTTGCATTTTAGACCCTTAGATTAACCCTAGATTAGATTAGGACCCTTAGATTTAGGAAATCTCTAGAACCAGCCCACTAGGCCAGCACAAGGACCCAAACTGGTGCACCCAGTTTTACTGGGCGTCGCACCCCTGTCGACAGGCCAGTCGACAGGGCAGTCGACACCCCTGTCGACAGCCCTGTCGACAGCGCTGTCGACATGGCTAGGGCGGGAATTTTTCCCGCCTGGCCCCCACTGGCCCCAATTCAAAATCTGATTATTTAAATATTAAATTCTGTTTTTATCTTTGAATTTTCTGAAAACTTCTTTGGGCCATAACCGGGCCATACGGACTCCGATTCTCGAAAACTCGGACTCTATTTCGCGTATTTTTCCGAGACGAACGCAATGACGCAGCCCGTTACCCCCAATTCCCACATCTGAGATTATTTATCCTATGATTAGTGAATTTTAGTATTAACTAAAATTCAGGGTGTTACATATATAGACCCAAAAAAATTAACCTATTGTATATGTTGAATCTGTACAATCTGATCTGTTAATCTATAAATCTGATAATCCGTACATCTGATCCATTAATCTGCAAACCTATTAATCCGTAAACATGTTAATTCGTAAGTCTACTATATTAATCTGTAAACCTATGAATATGTAAATCTGCTCTGTTAATATGCAAACGCGTTAATTTGAAATCTGTACATCTAAAATCTGTTAGTCTGGGGCACAAGGTTAGGAGGGGTATTTTCTTGTATCATCTGTTGTGTGGGACTATATCAGTCAGTAACCCTTTCGGGTATCAAATGGCGACCCAACACTAGGTAGGGGTCAGGGCACACTTAATGAATTGGTTATAAGAGGTCCATTAGGATAATGGCGAGGGGTGTTGATGGCGCGTTCCAACCGGGTCATGTGCGCGCATGGATCCGGTCTGCTTTGGGGAAGTTAAGACACCGTGACATCTACAAGTAGGTCTATGTCTTTCTGTAGGTTGCCACTTAAGGGAGTGATTCACCCTTCTGTGGGGCCGACACAGGGTATTTATATATTAGGGAGTTGATCGCTTGGGGTAGAATTTAGGGTACATCTAGTTTTGTCTGTTTCTGTTGGGGTACCGTCTGTTTCTGTTGGGGCGGTAACACCTGTCTATTCCTGTGTGGTACCGTCTTTGGGGGTGGTAAAGGCCCATCACTAGTGTACACCTAATTCTAACATTCTATTTCCGTAGGGATTATTCTGTTTCTGTCTCTGATTCCCTTTCTGCTTCATTTTCTATACTGTCTGTCTCTGTTAGGGTGGTGAAGGCCCATTACTATCATTCTGTTTCTGTAGAGATCACTCTGTTTCCGTTTATACATTAGGGTAACAACTAATGCCGTTATACTAGTATTAGTGAAGAGAAGTGAAAAGTAAGTAAGAATCATAGCTTGGTCTATATAATTTTGTTTCCTCTGTTTAACCTATGTATACCTGCTACTCCTGTTACAGTTATCTGTTATGCAGTTTTATTTTCATGTCATGATACTATTATCTGTTTTTATGCTGAAAGTCACTGGACTCGCCAGACTTTATGTCTGACCCTTTTTGTTTCGCCTCTCTTCTTCCTTCCCCTCCCCCAAGGTTCTCAGGGTGGGAACGTAGAAGCTTGATTCAGATTTCTTTCTGCTTAAAGTGCTTGGAAGTGTTGAAAGTAATGCTTAGCTTTGTTTCCCTTACATATGGCATTTTGGAGTGGGATTATAGTTTTAAAAATTATGTTCTCTGACGGCTTTTGTACAAGACTAATATTATGTACTTAGTTTTGGTGTCTGAAGATGTAACCAAACTTATTTCTGTTTCCGCTGAAATAAAGTTATAAAATTTTCAATTACTAATTTATGTATTTGTCTTGTAATATTCTGTTCTGTTTAGTTATAACGCTCCACTAAGCTTAATGCATTTCCTTTGTGAGTGACATTAACGGACATGGGGTGTCACACTTCTTATGAGACGTGTTTACCAAATCCATCCCGAACCTATCAAGCTTATTGAACTGGTTAACATATTCCTTCACAAAAAGATCACCCAATCTCAATCCTAGAAATTTCTTCAATAGCATCCTGTAACAACCCGGAAAATCTGAGCCAATTTAAAATTTTTATTTTGGCAATTTTAATGAATATTGAATATTTAAAATGAATTATTTTAAATAATAGCGACGAGAAATTCATTTGAAAAGAATTAGAACGTATATATTTATATACGTCGTCGTTAGAATATAAATAATTATTTATAATTATAAATAGAATTGAAAATGGCGCGGTAGTTCGATAATTCGATTTCAAACTTCTATTGAACATACCGGGTGCAAAACAAACCGGATTTTAGTGAAACCAAAAATATTTGAATCTAATTGAGAATATCTTTCCAACAAATCCGGGAAATCAAAATTTCATAGCGGGAATAAAAAGTTACGTCTAGTTGAAATTTCAGAATAGTCGCTATGGAATTCAGGCCCTTAAAAATGGAAATTTTGCAAACGGCCTCGGATTTCGATGAAACCACTTTTGTTGGGTCCGTGATGCCAAGTTATTGCTAGATTCCGAAATTCGTAACATTTCTAATTAATATGTTAGCGTGGCAAAGGAAAATGTGTTTGACCAGTTTCAGTTGATTTTAATCGACTGGAAAATGGCCATTTTTCAAACGGTCTCAGAATTCGACGAAACTAGTTTTGTTAGGATCGTATCGTCAATACGAAGCTAGAAAATATTTTTCAGGAATTTTTAGAGACTATATGTGACTCCAGTAAATTGAAATGTGCGTTCAAATTCAATATATGGAGTTATATTTTGATTTTGACGAAAACTAATCGAAACAGTCGAATCAACTTACGATACATATCCCATTGTGTTCGGAATGGGGGTAATACTCTAAAGACGACAGTCGGTGGGTTCGATTTGGGATTCGAAAGAAAAGTCAACTTTAAGGGGATAATAAAATTAATTAAATAATTATATATCTCCTTTGCAAATACCCCCCTCCATTATTTTCTCCTATTAGAAAAACCCAACGCGATTAAATCAAAAATGGCTCCTCGACACGCCGCCCCGTCGCCCTCCCTTCCTACCACCATCGCGCCCTTCCAGGTGGCCACCGCCGCCACTAAAACCCAACCCTCCCGCTCACCTCCTCCTCGCCCCATCGTGCCGTTCGATGCCAGGCAGCCCCAAAAACCCGTGCAACCCTTCACCATCGCGAGACAACCCCCACCGCCGCCGCCCAGATGAACGCTCTCCTGGCCGAGCACCCACCTCCGACGAACCCCCAGCAGCTCCTCCCCTCTCCCAACTTTCGAATGTAAGTTTTCTTTTAGTTATTTTATTTTATTTCATCTTCGTTTTACCTAATGTAAAAAGGATATAAAAATATAATTTTTATATTAGTATAGTAATAAAAATATTATTTTTATATAGGTAGAGTATTAAAAATCGTATTTTTATAAAATAGAGAAAATAAAAATATAATTTTTATTATATGTAAAGGTTAAAAATATAATTTTTATATGCCGTAAAGAATAAAAATATAATTTTTGTTATAATAGAGTATTAAAAATATGATCTTTATATAATAGAAGATATAAAAATACTATTTATATATAAGTAGTGTATTGAAAATAGAATTTTTGTATAACAGAGAATATAAAAATATTATCTTTATATATGTAGTGAAACAAAAATCTGATTTTTATTATATATATAGTGAAGTAAAAATGTGATTTTTATAGTGATGAAACAAAAGGGCGAAATCGTTATATTTGAAAAGGCGAAATCTTTATAAATGAAAAGGCGAAATCTTTATATTTGAAAATGCGAATCCTTATATTTAAAAAGGCGAAATCTTCATATAGAGAATAGCGTGATAAAAATATAATATTTATTATATGAACATCGTTGTAAAAATAGAATTTTTATCCATATGGAGTGATTATAAAAATATGATTTTTAAATTGAAAGTGAACAAATAAAAATGTGATTTTTATTTTAAAGACAACAGTATAAAATTGTGATTTTTATATATGTAGTGGCTACGGGCAACGAAAGTGACAAAAGACGAGAACGACGAAGATTTCTACATATGAAGAGTCGTGGAGTTTGGTTTAGCTTCAGTGAGAACTTCTCACTTTTAATTTAATTTTCTAGTTAAAATATATACTAGGATGCAGACGATATTTAGTAGCACCCGACACCCTTCGTCCACAGACCATGGACGGCTTGTATGCTTGTTTGTTTGATTTTAATGTGTAGTTGATTGTGTGATGTGATGTGAAATGTAATAAAATATTTATATAGTTAAAAATATTTTTATAGTTAAAAATAGAATTTTTAACGTGTATATGAAATGAAATAGATTAATATAAACAAATCAAAAGATTTGTTTATATACACATATTTGACTGATATTGATTGGGACGATAAATTTTACACATCGCCTAACTGCACAAATAAAATCTGTGTTTGATGGTTTGAAACCCCACACGGCTATTGGGATGATATTTGACGTACACTAATCCCGATTGTTTAGTTGTATGTCGATCGATTGATTGACAAACTGTCATAAGCGTTAAATATTTATATTTGATGCTTATATAGTGTAGAATGCACTCTGGATGATGGTTGATTATTTGTCATTGTTGATATATACATGTGTTGTAGAAAACCCATATAATCAACATTATATGGTAATTGATTGGGCCTCATACCAGTTTTGAAAAGAAATATTTGAATAGAAATATTTGAAAAAGAAATATTTGAATAGAAATATTTGTAAAAGAAATATTTGAAATAGAATATTTGAAAATAGAAATATATGAAGCCGTGTTGATTAGATTGATGCCATTTTGACGCGAATCGATATTTATATCGATTTTATTCATTTTTCAATGAATATCGAAAGTGATTTCAAAATCTGAGAAATTGAATAGAATTGAATTCGAATAGAAATTGAATAGAATAGAATTCGAATAGAAATTGAATAGAATTGAATTCGAATAGAAATTGAATAGAAATGAGTTCGAATTGAAATTGAATAGAAATGAATTCGAATTGAAATAGAATAGAAAAAAATTCGAATTAAATTGAAATTGAATGGAAACTGAATTGAAATCGTTTTGAAATGAAATTAAAACGAATTTATATTGGAATATTCAATTTTGATTAGAAATTGAATATGAAGTTGAAATCGTTTCGAAAACGAATTTAAAACGATTTATAAATTATGTTTTAAAAGGGAATCGATGAAGTATATATTATATATATAATATAATGGCCTGAATAGAACGCGCCGCGCCGTGGCAGTTCATGAATTTCGACCATTGACTTCGAATGGACATTGCGGGAGATCCGACCATCGGATTCTCCTAAAACCGGAACCGTTGGGTTCGTTTCGAAAAGAGCTTTCTAACGAATATTGGAAATTAGAAATCTAAAGGTTGGATTTGGAATCATGTCCAAATAAAATTTGGAAAAGGTCGCTGGAAGTGCAGTTCGATGGCCGTTGATGGAAATCGACTGTACGGGCCTTGATAAAATTATTAAAAATATCGATAATTTGTGTAAAATCATAAGAAATGATTTGAGAAGAATTGGGATTAAAACTCCATATTTGAAAAGATAAAAATAGATTTTTATCGAAATGAACTAGTTTAGAACTAGAACTATAATTATATTTATTTTTAAAATAAATAAAGTGGATTTGAAATGGTTTTGAAAATAACCAGAATTTCCAATAATTGCATTGGAATAGATTTGAATCGAAATTGTCTTCGGAATATTTCGATGTGGGATTTCGTGATGATACAGATATTGTTATGGGAATTTGAAAGATATATTTATATCGTTATTTCCTATACAATATTTGTTGGTCGTAGAATTTGATATTGAATATAAGCTGATATATTTTCTATTTAGAGCCTTGTATTTAATATCAAATGTGATTTGGGTTTGTCGTGAATGGTGTCTTCATTAACAATGTTCTTAAGCCCAGTTGATAAAAAGATTAAATCTTTTTATTTAGATTTAATTAAGTGTACCAATTAAATAATATTTAATTGGGATTGAATTGGTATTGATTTTTGGGTTTATCGTGAACAGTCTTTTAAACAACACTTGTTCTTTAACCCGATAATTAATGGAATGTGATTTTGGGTTTATCGTGAACCGTGTTTTAAATGACACTGATTCTTTAACCCCGTTAAAGATTAAAACTAAGTGGAGTTTTAATGAATCTTTAATTAGATTGAAAAGATCGATAATGGAGTATCACCAGTTTTACTCCAGGCGATAGTTAAATCTTTAATTAGATTTGAACGTGAGATGGTAATTGAATTTACCGATAACACTATGGTGTTAGATATGAAGTATTACCAGTTTTACTTCGTGCGATGAATAGGTTGGGATTGGGAAATAAAATAAATGATTACTTCGGTGTGGTTCGCTAATCTCGACTAGTTTGAATTGATATTCAAAGGAAGATTAAAGAATAAATTTAAAGAATTTATCTTTGATAAAATCAATGGGAGCCTTTCCCAAAGTGTAAGAATATTTGAATAAAAAGAATATTCTGAATTGGAATGAGGCGTATGTTGTGTTTGTGTAACACTTTTTTATTATATACGCGAGTTATTCAGAAAGACTGGGTTTATCCTATTTTGAATAACTAATTCGACGTGGTGTCGAAGATGAAGACGGTGGTTGAAGACCGGAGGTCTTCACGTCGTTTGGGTGATTACTGATGATCTTGATTGGGCCGTACACCCAAGAGGAGGGAATCTGTTAGTGATCGTCCAGACGTACTTGGAGATCGATCGATATGCGGGGTACTAGGTGCCTCCGGTTTCGTTCAGACCCAGAACGAACTTGTAAATGGACTGTGTGTATGACACTGGATTTTAGTCTGTGTGATTGATTTCTATTAAATATATATCTGTTTGGTGACGGAGAATTTATTCTCTTGCTTAACGCCCTTCTCTGAGACGTACGACCTCAGGGGTTATATACTGATGGATATCAAACGCATAGAGTGAATTGCCTGTGTGGCATTCCTAAGTGGCAAATGATCAAGGCTTCTGTTGAAAAGCAAACTCTTGTGGTGGATGATCAAAGCACCGCCTGTGTGGCATAGCTTTGTGTAGCGTGAATTCGCGAGCCTCACACCCCGGTTGTGAACCAGAAACGGGAGAGGACATCAGGGAGGACATGCGTTTTTTCTAGTTAGAAGTGGCGTCAGTGGTTTTACACGCCCTGACGAGTTTGACTTATGTGGTTGTTGCTGTTTCGAGGCGCCTCGGTTAGATCGGATGATCCGGGTCCGATGGAGCCATTCGTTGGCTCATTTACGCCCCATAGGGCGGGGAAACGTAGTGTTCAGGAACTATAATCCACATCGTTGGACCGGCCCTGTCGCTCCAAGGGGCAGTTGCGGCTGTTCCGAAGGCTCGGGCTAGAGAGTCTCGAATCGGTAGAGGACGATCCCTAGCCTCAGTTCGCAGATGGAAATCCAATTTCCAAATACGTGATTTTGCGGTTTTAATTGTAAAACTAGTATGGCGACATAGTGGGATGGGGCACTCATGCCGTCTATGATTGATACTTGTGATTTGAAAGTGTTTTGACACTATACGCTTATAGTAATAATAAAACGTGAAATTTCACGTACCAAGCATTCTAGGCTATTATAAGGTAGAAACCCTATCCTCCGGCTTGCGCTGCATTGTGTGATGGGACCTGGGTCTTATAATAGCTTCATTTTTCTTTATTTAGCATCGCGCTGTTGTTTTATGCACTGGTGCTCTTGGAAGGAAACCCGTTCCGTGTTATACGGCGTGGTCCCTTGATTTACCGAACTTTAAAATAAAGATTAATAACTGTTTTAGTTCTCACACCAGTCACATGACTTACCTGGAGTTTATTGTTTTAACCTAAACTCTGGGTGCCTTTATTTGGACATGGCCAACTAGTAGTTTTGGTTTTGCAGATTTATATTCACAGGATCCTGATCTACAGCTGGAACGATATCCGGAAAACTTTGTATCCGCATATCTCTTCTAGTTGTGTATTGTATTATTTTCCGCTGCTATGTAATTTATTGTAATCTCTGATATTTTGTAATGTTGAATATTCATTCATACTCTGTATATTCTTGTATTCTGATGGAATTGTTGTAATAAACAATGAAATGTTCTTCCGTCTGCGTTCTGATTTGTCTTGTCCTCACAGTAATCCATTCTTTCTCTTCTCTTCGGAGACCGGGGAAGTTCGGGTCCCTTCACATCCCTTCTTCCATCTAGGATAGAAACTTCCTTTCAAGCCTCTCCTTAAACTCCTCCCAAGTCTCTATACCACACTCTTCCTGAGCCATCTCCCACCAATAAGAAGCCTTACCCTTCAATTTCCATAAAGCCAACTAAACTCTTCTCCTATACTCAAGCTCCAAAATTCTAAATATGCGCTCAGTATCCCTGAGCCAAACACGGGCCTCAACAAAAGTCTCTGAACAAAGGAAGGTCTTGCCACCTAGAGCAGTGAAATCTTTGCAAAGATGAGAGAAATCAGCCGCGAGAAGTGGATTAGGAGGAGCCACCATGGATGGAGCAGGAGCACGGGTATTCTCTTGCCCTTTGGCTAGTGTCATAGCTTCCACGTACTTATAGAACCAAGTTGGAATTGGGATTACCCTCAGGAAAGTTAGGAGCCCCAGACATGCTGTGAAAGGAAAAAAAAGGAAGAATTCATGAAGGGAATCAAGGGAACATAGTAATTGACTTGATGACATGTTTTTCAAAAACAAACTTCTATTTTAAAAACGCTTTTCTTTAAAAGACTTTTTCTTTTAGAACCACACTTTCCTTGATCTTTTAACTTTAGGCTCTGATACAAAATGTAACACTCACACCCCTTAACGTCACCCATATGAGGATTTTGCAAAGGAATATGAAGCGTATAGGTAGAAAATAACATTACAGAGACTAAAATTCATAAGATAACATATGAAAACACAACAGAATTAATTTTATTATTTAAAGCAGAACATAAGATTATTACATCATAAAATGCACTTTATCATAAACCTACACTGTCTCATGAAAAAGCAACATAATCAGAGTACTAAATAAAATCTCTTTCAACATCAAGTACACAAAACAAGTCAAATGTGGAATAGTACATAAACTAGCAGAATGTACGCTAAGCAGAAATCTCTAATAAGCTAAGCTAAACCAAAACCTCGATCAATTCTGAGATCCTCCACCCTGAGAAACTAAGGGGGAAGAAAGAGGGAAGGAAGAAAAGAAAACAAGGCAAACATAAAGCCTGGTGAGTTCTGTAATTACTAACATAAATGATAAAAGAAGGAATCTGAACAAGATAATAGTTTAAGGCACAGTAACAATAAATAAGATAATAGAAAGTTAAGAAAGAATATAGTTAATTGTCATCATACTCGTATCATTTGATTTCTACACCATTTACCATAAATCAGAATTAGGATGCAACATAATTCTACCCATCGACCGACTCCTAAACCACAGTTATGATAACATATGCCAACTATGGCCTTGGGTTCATCAGAACCGACCCATCAGCTCTAAAGGACATAGAATTAATCATAGGCATTAAAACGTCTTATTTTTTTCCAATCGGCGCGATGCACACTCATCGCCCTGCCAAAACCCGCCCGTATCAACCTCATTTGAACCTCTTACTACCCAGTACAGTAAAGCATGCCCATGCCTCCCCGTGAGACCTCTATAAAGTGATAAAAGGGATATTTTCTGATGTGGATCCCCAATAAAAATGCTATTTGACTTAGGTCATCCCTAGACTTAGTCCCCAATTTAATTCATTATCGCTAAGGCCACCATAGAATTATTGTTGATTGCCTAGCTACCCTAGATCCCCATAGAATTGTCAACAAACTCCAAGCCCACTATAAACTAATTGTTTTAATTGGCCACTTATTGTCCTTAAATAACCTACCCCTACCGTCAGAACGAACCATAATTATGTGCCACTTATTTTCCCCAATCAGTCGTCACTGCCAGAATGGATATCCACTATACGCTTTCTTAATAGGCCACCTATTTTCCTTAATCAGCTTATGCATTCGTAACGGACCTTTATTCATGCTTATAATTTATTCATATTAAACTTAACATCCATTCCAAGTTTATTAATAAGCCTACTTATTCCATATAACTTCCTGTTATATTATAGGTTGCATTCAAACATTATCTTGTTTACATTCAATTATACAACCTCAATCACTGTTACTTAGTGCCTATTCAAATTTCCAATTTTTCTATTTATCAATGATTTCACTAAGATTACAGTTCAGATATCTACTAATGTATTAATTCAACATGCCCTCAATTAATCCTTTATACCTAAATTCATATATCCCCCAATATAGCCTTTATAATCAAATTCATCATTTTTTCCAACATGCGTGGAAACAAAAAAAAATAGAGTAAGGTTTAGGCTCTTTGAAAGGCCTAAACTCAACAAAAATTAAAAGGATAAAGGCCTAGTCTCAAATGAATAAAACTGATCTATAAATAAAATAGGGCAAAAAAAGAACTATACACAAAATAATCCATAAAGAAAAAGGGATAGAAGTAACCTAAATGATTTACAGTAACAGATAAATAAATAAAATAAACCAAAGAAGGGATAAAAACAATTATCAGATATCCAAAAAATCATTTACAAAAAAAATACTGAAATTTGAAAATTACTGAAGAAATTTACAACTATTATACTGTCCAAATAATCCCTAAATTATATTGATCTTTTAATCACAGAAAACACTCACTAACTTGTGTAATCCAACCGGCCCTGTTAGGAATCATCTATATCTGTGTATAAATATTCTCCCAATTTTATATATGCAAAACCTAAATCTCAGAACTCTATTAAATGTTTTTAGGAAGAAGTTTGTGTGGTTGAGGCACAAGAAAAAGGGGGTATGGAGTTGTAAGGGATAAGGTCAGATGGGGCTATATTTATAATAGAGAAAGGAAGCCTAGGATAGTTAGATATTAGGTTATTTACCTGGTCCATCGGATCAAAAGAATTCTCCAGAAATCGGCCGAATGATCCAAAAATTGCTAAAAATAATGTGCGCATAAATTGTGCATATTACAAGGGATGGATCAACCTATCCCTTGGGTGTGTCCACCCTGGAGTCAACCCACCCGAAATAAGGGTCAACCCATGTGTCGACCCCTTCGGGGTTGGGTCGTCCCTTCTCTATTGTTCGGATTTTATATTAAATATATATATAATTTTTAATTTAAAACTCTGGTTTAAGTCTTTTGTTCATAACTTCTTTGTTTTAAGTCTCAACAAACTAAATGCCTATCTTGCCCAGAATTTTGTAACGGACCCAATGGCGCAACTTATGTTGCCCAATTCCCATTATTTTTACAATTAATATTTTTTATTAATCTTTTATTTAAATTGCTTCATTAAAATTTTGGGTTGTTACACTGTAGCCCAAGTTAGAGAACTCTTTATAAAGCTTAGAAACATTCGCGGGTGTTGGTGGGTTGGGAGAAACCACCATAGTGGGCATTGGAACTTGTGCATGTTCTTGTCCCTTAGCATGTGTCGTAACCTCTAGATATCTACGAAACCAACCGGGGAAAGGAACACCCTTAGGAAGATTAGGGGATTTCGACATGCTACGCAAAAGAAAGGACAAAAATATAGAATTCGAAGGAATCAAAGGAATATTGTAACTTGGCTGGAAGGATATATTTTATTTCCAAAATTACAGTTGGCTTCTGAAAATAGGTTTTCTTTCAAAAAAAATTATTTTAAAAAAAAATTTAGTGATCATGTAACCTTAGGCTTTGATACCAAATGTGTGACGACCCACCCGCACCAGCCGACATTTCCAATGAATGTGCTCTGTGCCAATGCCCGACTAGCATGGGACGGTCGCCGAAGAAAGGAATAGAAGGAATTTGAACTAACAAGGAACATGTAGAATGTCTCACAGCGCATGGGATAAAATATAATAGTAACATACTTGACATAAAACAGGCGTGAGAGTGTATAAGCTGAAAACTAAACCTTTATAGCAGCGGAAAATTCAAATACAGCTTATGTTCCACATCATCATTATTACAACTTTTCAAACTGTCTCTAAAGCAAAATAAAGGAAGAGTACACTACTAATGCCCAAAGTAGTGACCATCAGCGATACAGGGAGAATACATACATATATATATCATACGTGGGAGCCTCCTGCTCGTCTCCGGATCAGCTACTCGTGCATAACAAGCTAACCTATCTCTAGTCTGCCCGTTTAAGAGCACCTAGAGTAATAAGAAGAGACATAAAACTCTGGGTCAGACAAAAGTCTGGTACGAGCGATAAGCAGCAAAACAGAACAATAACAGGTATACTAAACCATACATGAACCTGGACCTGCAACCAAAGAGTTAGCACATAGGATGTACAATACTCTAAGGCGACACTAACATATGGTGTCAAGATATGGGGGTGGGGGTGTGCATGTCATAGTGATGGCCAACAATCAAGCATAGCAACCATCCTCACATCTCTCACTCAGTGCGTAAAGCATACGATATCTACCACTTTGATTACCCAAATCCTTGCTATGATCACTCTGCCCCATGGAGTCATGATGGCTCCACTACACTGATCCATAGCCACTAGTCCTTGCTATGTCCATTTTAATGACCGTGAAATTTTTGACCCAGAAAATCAACATAAATACACTGTTAATTACTCGAGCATCGAAAATACTGGGACGTTGATAGGAAGAATTTAGAGGATGAGATAGAAAAGATAGAACTAATAGAATAGAAGAAGAAGAATACAAATGAACAGAATCAGAGTAAACACGAAACACACAGCGGAACAATAAAACGTATTATATAACATAACTTTGAAATACAAATCTGAATTTGTATATACATACCATTATCAGAGTACAAAACATCATATCACAATGGAAATAATCTCTAACTAATTCATAGTGAATCCTTCTGCTTCCAGCTCTTCCAAGTGAATCTGTAAAATCCTGAAACACTTGACTGCCCGTACAAATTAGGGCACCCAAGGGTTTAGGGAAAACAAAACAAAATAAACTCTGGGTCAGTCATGGGACTGGTGTGAGTAAATTCCAACCATACTGTTTAACATTTGAAAATCCTTTTGAAACAAAAGAATAATAGTAAGACCAGCCCACACATAAACATGGACGGTTTTTACCTTACTATAATCCAGAATACTTTGATATCAAAACCTAGTGATATTATAATAATGTCTACTCAATTAAATAATCAAGTAGTAGAACGCTTGCATCTCACGCTCCACATATATATAGTATATAATCAAAAACCGCAGGGCGCTTATTGGAGAATGGATTCCAACAGACAAGGTATGGGAGCACCTTCCGAACAGTGTACTCTAGAGGGGATACACCTGGGTTCAACAAGAACGTCTTGCAACCCGACCACACATGACCGACCACTCATTTGGCTTAAGTGTATCGAATATATTGCCACCACGGTTGTAGGCCATCCAACTATCATCCGAAGATACATAATCGAAAAGAAGTATAAATATGAATTTTCTCTAGATCGGTGACAATACACCCTGCTTGGGGATGACCCAACTAGCCATGCTGCCCAGCCCAACTTTTGCTACTTCTTGGTTGTGAGGCTAGAGGCTACGTCTATCTTCAGAACATCTGATCACCATTCACTTTGAATGCCACATCGTCAAATCCGTAATTACATATTGATTACACAAATGCACATTGGGTGTAGAATAAAGAGAAGTTACCTTCTCCCCACCAACTTGGTATATTTGTAAAAATCAACGGCGTGACCGTTGGAAATACTCTGTCAGACACTCGTCCATACAAGTTGTCCTGGGACTGGACAAACAAAAAACACCATTCTAGAACTGGAAGACCCTTGCATTTAACTCCATCTTCAATTATCTTCAGCATATCTAATTCGCAGCGCTTATGCCTATACGGAGTGGTTTTCGGATAATAAATCCAACCGGTCTCTTCGTATTGACAACGATGGTCAAAACATTTCGATAGTCGGTTATTTAACTATCAAAGTAAAAACAAACATTCATTCAAATGTATAACCAGACATCACATAAACATGGGTACTTTTTATTTAACATTCATTTTTATTATTTGAATTTCCTTATCTTACCATATATTTCTCAAATCATGTTTTAGCCTTTTTACACTTCTTGGAAAACATTTCCAGTTATTATAAACTCTTACTCTCTCACGTTCCAGGAACATACGTTATTAACATTCGAACTATTTCCATTAATTTCACATTTTTTATTTCTATACTTGGATAATCTACCCTATTTGCATTGGAAAATATTTCCAATTGCATTTTATCCTTTTAATCGGCCCAACGTTCACTTTTAAAAACATTTTTCATTTTGAAATATGAATACCATCCCTTATTATGCAAAATATGAACATCTTTATCATATAACTCTTTATTCACGTAATAATTTCCCTTATCTTGTTTACCAAAATCTCTTTCATAATTTTATATTCCTATTCCATTTTATAACTCTGTTTCTAAGTCAACTTCTTATTAAAACAATATCCAGTTGATAACTAACAACTTATTCCTATCCTATTAACATTTATTTTCTTAAAACTAAATGTTAATTACCCTATTAGATTATAATTCCTAAAAATGATTTACTTTAATACATTCGACATTATCGAATTAAAATTCCAAATCCTAATGGTTTAATTCTAATCACATTTCGAATACCGAAATGATGTCGTTGCTTTCTGAAACAATTTTCCAATATCTCTTTCTAACTTGTTCTTATATTTCTTTTCACAGACATCGTTACTTTTTAGAATAGGTGGATTTCAAACCAAACTGTTGCCATTTCCTAGGAAGTGCTATTGTATATAAAAATCATGCTTAAGTTTGGTTAACAGCGTTAATTTATCATTACAGTTCACAACTTGTCATACGCTGTAATATTCTCCTTTATAACTAATCTCGACATAACAGTCACGCATAAGCCTAATTAACAGCGTTTATTTTATCGATATAGTTCTAAGCATTGCAATACGCTGTCATATTCCCTTTATACTAATCTTTACATCTATTTTCGTTACAAACTGATATCGTTCCTCGACAACAGTGAAGCCGTTCAAGTTGGGGTATTTTATTTACCTCTCAGACCTTGATCGACAACGTTCTTACCCTAGAACAGATATAAGTCTGTACCCTAATCCCTTTATAATACCCATCAGACCGTATTTTCTTGTTTAATTTTAACTATGGTTTTATAACACCATATCCTTACTTTGAAATCTCTGTTATTTATGATTATTTATATTAAACATTAACTCTTCGCTTTCTCCATTCCATAGTTCTATTTATAACTTCTTAAACTAAAAAGGTAATTAAATCTCATTAATTTTGATTAATTTATTTCTAACTGTTTCCATTAGATTAACTAAAGACCAATTAATCTAATAATCATTTTCCCAAATAACAGTTGATTAAATCAACTTCACTCCATTAGTAAATTCGTTAACTGATTTTAATTACTTCTTAACATTTGATTAGTCTAATGCTATTACTAAATTGTTTATCTTAAATATACTTATCCAAATAGTTAATCGTCGGATAATTTCTGCTTTATAAACTTATTTAAATGTCAACAATCGTTTCTATTTATTTTATAAAAACGAACTCTATAATACTGGTTTATAATAGAACTTCTGTTATAAATTTAAAACTTCGCTTTAATTATAAAAATATAATTTTTATAATTAACTTCGTTGATTTGCCTGATGGCCAATCAACTCCTTAACCAAACGATGGGCTTACTGTCGACTGTTACCACTTTCTTAATCGATATCATTTATTTAGTTATCGAAGCAAATGCTGAATTTCCATTCAACATCAATTATTCAAACAGGGTTTTAAATGTAATTCGAGTTCAAATAGTGCATATAAAACAAATAGTACATATAATTATCGAGAAATCTGGTCGGATTCCTCCAATCGGTTTCCGCATCCACAAATGTTAGTCAAACAATTATCACTGATTTCATACCAGGGAATATTATAATCGATGGAATCAGTATCCGACCGGTGATGTGTACATATGCAACGATATATAATATTCAACCAATTTAATTGTAATCTACCTAATCGACCATCACACAACATTCAAACAACATTAAAATATAATTATAATTTTTTAAAATAGATCAGAGTTAGTGAATTTACTCACCTTCGTGCGCTAACCGTTAAATAACGATTTGCATTGTCGATGAGATCAGGCGTTTCCGTAACGGTCTCCAAGTCATTTTAGACTGTTTCCATCTTCACATTTCTTCACTAACGTTCATGCACTATTTCAGTGTTTTAACTGCACTTCCTTCATGCCGCATCCCCTGCCACCGCGTTTTAAATCACACGCTCCCATTTCATAATTTTTGAGCGCAACTTCCTTCGTGAAAACACCTTGAACCATCTGTATTACTTGTCAACTGTAACTCCACTTGCAACGTTATCACTGTTACAACATTTATCACCGTTCAATGTTATCAACCCGAACTCCGCTTGCACACATGTACCCACAAACTCCACGTTCTCCTCACTTGAAGATCACACAAACTAGCACCGACTCCTTTTATTCGCATTTTATACTCCTGTTGCGTCAGCCTCTCCCTTGAACTTTCCTCCACTCACAAGTTTACCCTCCCATCTCGATATGTATGATAACTCATGCACACCCTTCACATCCAAGCTGAGCATGTATCCATTCCATACTTTCTCTTCAGCATGTGGGATGCAACATTCCATAGCAGCACGTCCCAAAAATGTGCTCCACCATTCACATGCACATGTAGCTCTCATCCTTCTCACAACACACTTCCACTTCTAAAAGAAACATCACCCATTTTCATATTCAAATCCTCTTCACTGTTTCATATACATGAGCTCGCACTTGCAGTTAAACCATTTAAATCTCCTTCCACCTCACCTCTTCCTTCAACCTTCTATATGTAGTCGCCACACACGCCACTGGGTACGACAATTCCAGGTTAGCCACCGATCAAAGTCCACCGTCCCAAGCAACTCGCGTCCTCCACCTTGCCGTGCTACATCCAACCCCACCTCCTCATGTCATCGCAACGCCCTGATCGCTTTGTACATCCTTCTTTTCTAGAAAAGCACGAGGTACTCCTTCCTTTTCTAACACCACCGTGTGCTCCTTACATCCAAACAATACAAACGCCCCACTTGAATAATTTAAAGCCCGCAACTTATGGTTTCGAACTTAGATCTCAGAAGAAGAAAGAAAATGGTGCGACTTGTTTTTGTTTTATTATCTGGAGAGGAAGAGCTGTGCAATATTTATAATCATGTTTTACTTGGACCGCACGTAGTAGCGTCATGGGGTAGCTGTAGATTAGGGTAACTGTGCAAGTATGGTTCCATAAATGTGATTAGAAAGGGTATGGTTTCCTTAAATTGAAAGTATTGTCTGTGTCCTTAAATGATGTAGGGTAGGAGGTAGGGATATGGGTTTGCATTAATATATTTGGTACGTTTTGATTCACTATTTTCAATCTTATGGTAACTTGAGAGTATGGTTTGCCTACATTAGCGTTTAGGTTAGGTAGGGCATTGTCTTTGAAAAGGAAAGGAATGAGTTTCACGTACGAAGGTAAAGTTACTTTAAATATTATTATTACTATTGTTTTCAGTCCACGTTTAAACTTGAAATTTTCCAAAACTTTGTGTTGTATAGCACATGGCATGCGAGCTGAGAATGTCCTATTTCCTTGCGTGTGTATATTTCATATTTAAAATTTTTAGTATACCTCGTTACGAAAAATTACGTTCATGTTCGAGCTGCTATAGACAGAAAGAAGATTACGGTCGTGCCCAGCGAGGTGTCACGATCCCAAAAATATAATAATATCGGTAGATTGACTCACATTTTGAAATCCCAAAATATTGATATAGGGTGCAAAATACTCCAAATAAAAATTTGCTTATTTAATTAATTAAAAATCACAGTAAAATTCTAAAAATTAGATTATCACTATGTCTCAAAAGAACCTTGTTAAAACTCGAAACTGATATCTAGTTATATCGAATAAACCATTACAGTCGATATACGATTTCATAGCGACTTTTCGAATATTTGATTTGGACATATCTTGCAATCTATACGACGAAATCTCCATTTTTTACTTCTGTTAGGAAAATATAGTTAAACAGATTCCAACGTTTCTTGTTTCGTAGAAATCCGACTTATAAAGGATCTTGTACACTCCGTTAAAGTTAGAACGTTAATTTACGAACTACCGCGATATTTCGGGCTCGATTATATTTAATATATATTTCTATACGTTCAACTCCGTTCTAATTAATATATAAATATACTTATATTACGAATTCAATATTTAAACTGATTTAAATATTCAAATTCAAACCAATAAAAATGCGGGACATTACATCCATTCTACCCCATGAAGTCATGACAACTCCACTGCACTGGCTCATATCCATGCTATGATCACTCTGCCCCCATGGAGTAATAACTACCCCACTACACTAATCCGTTGCCTAACATCCATCTTGGTGGTGAATCAAAGTTATGGACATCGATAAGTCCTTTGCACACGTCCCGCAGCAAAGCCCAACTCATGAAGTTAAATCATTGGTTCCCAACTGGATCCTGAGTTCTACTTCCTATTTGGACTACCTTTGCATCTTGGGTTTTGGTCTCCTCCCGGATTGGTTCAGTATTTTCTCTTCACCTTGCCTCGGATAGATTTGTGAGTCATGTTGTTCCCCGGTTCGGTTCGGTCTCCTTCCGCTCGTGCTCAAGCTCCAGGTCGTGGTCCACATCCCCTAGTGGTTCGGTTCGTAATGAGCTCCTCCGTTTCGGTCCTACTCCCCAAGCACTCCGGGTCGGGTCGAGTTCCTCAAATCCATTCGTGGTACATTGGTTCGGGTCGTGGCTCCATCACCGGTTCGTGGAAGGGGGTTCGAGTCGGGAGTTCGGTTCGTGAGTCTCCGGTTGGTTCGTAGCGTATAATCCAAGCCAAGTCACAGTACCAAAATTTCGAGTGGGTCAGTTCAGTGCCACCAGTCACAAGCGGTTCGGTTCGGTGGGGAGGGCCGATCAGATCCGGTCCCTGTACAGTTTTCCTGCAACTCTTCCAGCGACTGGTTTTATGCCATACGACGGCGTTTTCAACCATTCTAACTATTCTAATCAATCACAAATCATACCATAAAATCATAGCAACATATAACATCAACTACAAACATCAAAATGATAATTAAACATGTCAAAATGAATCTAACATACTTAAAAACCCATATTTTCCCCTTGATCCCCCTTAACCATGTTTAAGCATACAATTAGCAAAACTTATCCAAATTAGACCGAATTTCTATCAGAGCCCTAAAATAATATTTTACAATTTTACAATTTTTTCCAGATTTTCCTGAGTTATAATTTCGCTAATTATCACTAATCACCTATAATTAGCCGTAATTAGTGAAAAACAATGCAAATCACTCACCTTAGCTACAAATAAAACTTAGATCTGAAACTATCTCTGATTAGGGTCGAATCTATATGCAACACAGCAGCTCCAACTCTGGTTTGGTGCTATTTCTCCTTGATTTGACGTAGATTAGCTTAATCCTTGATTAGAGAGCGATTTGGGATGAAATTAGAAGGTGGAGGCCATGACTAGGGTTAGAGAAATGCTTTATGCGACTGAGAAAATGAAAATAGACCGTTTCCTAACTGATTTTAGCCTCCCCATAACCCTTATCCCGAAATGGGTTATGGGCCTAGCTGCTAATCACCCTAATTAGGCCCAGTTAAGCTGTTTTTCACCTTCTAAACCTTGTTCCAGCCATATCTCCCAAACGGTGAGTCCGTTTGGCTAATATGACCACTCTACGGAAAGGTAAACCATCATCCGGATCTAATCAAAGTGGTTTCAGGTCAAAACTCCTTACCAATCAAAAGTTATGGCCGAAACAAGATTAGCTAGGGGCAAAATTGTCATTTAAAAATCGGAAAAAATCATGAACATGGGAAATGAACCCAATAGTTGTTCCCCAAAGTTACACGACTGTACGACATCGTATGAAAGTGAAATAAATATTCTACGATCCTCCGATGCGTAGAATGCAGGTCGTTACAAAATGTAACACTCCATACCCCTTAACGTTATCCTAATATAAAATACCTATGAAGAAATATAGAGCATTGTAGGTATAAAAACATAAACATCACAAAGACTAAGATTCCATAAGACATAAGCAAATAAATTTATAGTGGAAGAAGAAGACTATTTACATTAAAATAATAAAACTATTTATTCTAACAAAACCAGATTGCCCAAAGTTATCATGTCTCAAATCTAAGCCAGAAAAGAAATATCATAAGAGTACATAATTACTATAATTCCCTAAATAGATAAAGAAACAAAAATACTGTGGAAATGAAAAAGAAGAAAAACAATAAATCTTCTACAAGTGTCTCCAAGAAAGAACAGACTAGGCAATCCAACTATGAGCCTCCTCTTTGAAATCCTTGAGGGGGGGGGGATGAAAAAGGAAAGAAGGAAAGGAAAAATAGGTCAGACAAAACGTCTGGAGAGTTGTAATGATTATTAGCACAATTGATATGCAAAGGAAAAATACATAAACGTGTAGTTCAATGCTATAAGAGAGTAAATGTCTGTGCACACCTAAAAGGGAACAAATAGAATAAAGAATGACATAAAAGACTGACTGTTCCCATTCACAAGATTTGATAATGATGATGTTTTGCACTTCTACAAGTTTGGAACAATATAAATAATTAGGAATGATTTCCTAATACTACCCAATCGATCGGTTGCTAACCAAAACGTGAATAATCTATGCCTACTATGCGTGTGTTTGGGTTTATCAGGCCGTAGACCATCAACAAAAGATATAACCTTATCCACATGTGTCACAGTGGCTTATTTCCTTAATTGGACAAAGCATGCATAATGACCTGCCAGAACGCACCTGTACCCACCTCTGTTCGGACCAACTTACATCCACAACACATCATAATGTGTTCCCTTGGCACTTATTTGAGACCGAAAATGATAAAAGGGTATGCTGCATGGAATGGATCTCAACTGACAAATAACTTGTCTCAAATCCCCACCCTTGTTTTGCCCCCATAAAAACTTTATTAGGCCGGTAACTTATCCCTATGATTCAATATGTTCATATTAAAGCCAAGTGCCTTTATTTTAGGTTCGTAATTTACCTAACCATCGTAAATCAGTATGGACATATTAAGGGCTAACCATGGCATTTAAGTTCTTAGGCTCTTAATTTGCCCACTCATTGTAAATCGATATGTTCATATTAAAGACTACTTGCTCCTAACTTAAGTCAATATCGTATTAAAGCCTACTTGCTCGCAACTTAAGTCAATATGTCCACATTAAAGCCTAACCATCTTTTTCAACCAATCACTTTCATAATTTGCAAATAAACTATATATATTTATCAATTATCATATTTATGCAAACCTATTTCAGTCCAATTCCTGTCATAATTTGTTCCATAGGCATTTATACAGTCTAAATTAGATTTATTCCAATTATTCCCTTTCTAAATTGTAGTTTTTAACATACCCAATTTAACTCCAATTTGATTATTTCAATTCAATTTAACCCCAATCTAAGCATAGAATAAAAGAAAATGAATAATAATCCATCATAGGTTGTTACGCATATAGATCTATGCCTAATTTAATCGTATTCATATGCCTTTTAGGCATATAAATTAGGCATATGTTTGCATAACCCAAACAAACTGCAAAACTTTGGGAAAAAATAGAAAAGGGAAAAGAGGTCCAAACATAACAGTTTATAGAAATCTGAACAGAAATTGTAGAAATAGACAAACTGATTTATAGAAAGGAAATAGGGACAAACAGAATCTATAGATATATTGAATCTGAAAATATACTGTAGATAATTTAGATCTAGAACACCTACAACAACTATTATATAAATTTTTTTACTATCAAAAATCTGAATAATCATAATATTCTCACATAAAATTAGGTTTTCTAATGGCCCCGATAGAAATCCCCAGAATATAAATAATCCTTTCCTTAGAATATGTGTACAAACAATTTTATTCTAAAACTCTATTTTCATTTGAAGGAAAATTGGTGTGGAGGAGGCATAAGAATTAAGAAAGGTGTTGTATGGAATGGGGAGGAACAAAGGCTTATTTATAGTGGAAGTTGGAAATATATTGCCCTTAGATTTTAGGTTAAATATCTCAAACGCATATGCAAAGAAAAGTCCCGAAACATCCAGAATTGTCCGATTTAGTGCCAGACATGAAATCATGTCTGGCCATATATTAGGTCGACCCGTTACCCAAGTGGGTCGATGGGTCGACCGACCTCGGACTGGGTTGTCCCAGTTTCAATGCATAGTTACATATATATGAGTTTGTTTGTTTATTAAATTTTGATTTTGAATTGCAAACTTCTGTTGGTCATAATTTCTTCGTTTTAAGTTCGTTTTATGCAAACCGAATGTCCATTTAAACCAAAATATCGTAACGGACCTAATGGTGCAAAACTGATTGCCAAATTCTCGTTATTTTCTAACTTATTCTTTAATTTATAAATTCATCAATTAATTTACCGTTTGTTAAATTTAGATTGTTACATCCCTAACCATGAAACATATTGTTGCCACTAACTCTATAGCTTTATAACAGGTTTTGAAAACTTTAAACATCGTCTTAGATTAAAACTCCAATATTGATATTCAAGATCACTAAAAGTGCACACATGACCTCGAGCAACTTCCATGTATTTTGCCAGAGGAATTTCTATTCCTACTGCTTAAAAAATCATTATAGTTGTCTTCAAAAACGTTTGAAGTCATAACATGCTAGCTACTCCAAGACTAAATACTTAGTAAACCAAAATATAGATCCAACAAAGACTGATTCTATGTTATTTGTAACAAATAAGATGTTTAATAAGACAATTGAAAATGCATCTGGGATAACTTCATTTCCAACAAAACCACGGCATGATCTATGACAATCCAGTTTATGTTAGGATCAAATAGCAAATCCAACTTAATGGTCCACAAATACTTTTAATCTAAAGTCGGCTATAAGAGACTTATCAATTACAAGTCGAAAAGGAACCCGGATGTTTTATTGACCATTTTCACAGGATTCATTGAGGAAGTATTGGAATATTACAGCTTTGAGATCTATAATTTGAGTACGATTAAGCTTGAACACAAAATCATAATGTCTTGATCCTGGTAGATCATCCTAAACCTTTGGTTTGGGTTATGATTTACTGAAGGATGATTGGAGGGGATAGACAAAGTAATTGTCAAAAATCCAAATCTAATACCCGTAGTGGTTTTTGAAGAGACAGAATTAAATCTTTATATTTGTGGCAGCTGTATTCACTAGAGCGAAATTAGCCAGAGGAACTATAGAATTTTTGATATAATTATATTATTGTTGAAGTTAATTAGATTGATAGCCTAAAACCTTATCGATTTCCCTTTCCTTTCTCATGTATTATATGCAAATCAAAGTTACATGATTCCTTTAATTGTTAAAGGAATTATTACCTTGTGAATCATTATACCTTGCTTATCACTTATTGATCTTCTCGTTCAAAGACCCATGTATTTCATATACTCGGGTCAGACCGAGCTGCAGGCTAGGCTTATCCTTGAACATTTCTGAGCTATCTCATTTCGTATATATTTTGGACCATTGCGCATATTTTTTGAGTAGTTTAAGTTATAGTTACTTTGCATTCTGATACTTATGTACATATTATTTTGGGTGACTTGATTTTGTATATGTTATGGTGTATAACTTTTATGTACGTCACTTTGTGTTGTACTTTATGTATAATGTATATATACGATTGTGTTTTTTATTTTATGATCTGTGTTATTTATTATTGTAGTGTTTTGTTCTAAATTGATCATGTAGCTAACAAAGTATTGTGTTAGGAGAGAATTAAATCTGTCAGTCCATTAAGAAAAAAGGGGGAAATGAGCACTTATCGATATATTTGATACTTGTCTATTATAATATTATGACTATTCTCTGTATTAGTAGACGACATCACTCATTATTGCTCTTTGTTAATATGGATCTAGGTGCGGGGAATCACAAAGGCATTATTATATCGGCTTCTTGCATCTCCATCTCTATGGATCGTATTATTTCTAAGCAAGGTAAATATGATACATTGAGGTTTATGAAAGAAAAGGTACGCAATCCAGAAGGTAGTAATCATAATGATATGGATGCACAGATTGATGATAAGGGAATTTTAAGCATAAAAAATAGGATTTTTATTCCAAATGTCAATGGACCGAGGCAGGAGATACTTCAAGAGAATCATGGTCTTGACTTTCTATCCATCCTAGAGTCATGAAGATGTACCAGAGCATGAAGAGATTTTATTGTTGAAGCGGTATGAAGCGCGAAGTTTCTATTTATATGAATAGGTATGCCACTACCAGTAGACTAAGGCCGATCACCAGAAGATTACATGATTATTGTAACCCCATGAAATTCCTAATTGGAAGTGGGATCATGCTTCATTGGATTTCAAATTTTGTTTACCGAGGATGAGAAAGGGAAATGAGAGAGTATGGGTGATTGTTGATGGACTAACCAGGTCTGCTCATTCCAACGGTCAGGTCTAACTATACTGCATCTAGTTTTGTTGAGATTTATATGAGAGAGATTGTTTGCCTACATGAACTTCCATCTAGTATTGTTTATGACTGAGACCCCATCTTTACCATCAACTTTTGGAGGGCATTTCAGGAAGCTTTAGGGACTCGGTTGAATTTTAGTACCAATAACAATCGGCACATCGACGATCAGACGGAGAAGGTAAATCATATTTTTGAAACCTTCTACGTGTCTGTGTTCTTGATCATGCAGGATCTTAGGAAGATTATCTCCATCTCGTCGAATTTATTTATAACAATAGCTATCAGGTACATCTTTGAAATTGAAAATTTTGAATTATTAAAAGAGCCAACTAATTAAACTCTTTCTTTTGAATCAATTTTTTGAATTTAGGCAAGCACTGAGATGTCTCTATTTATTGCTTTGTACGTAAGGTCAGACAAATCTCCCTGTAGTTGGATTGAGTCTAGAGATCATTTGGTTTTTGGTCCAAATATGATATTTAAAGCTTCAAAGAATGTCGAGGATACTAGATGTAAGATAAGTATTTCCCAGTATTGACGGAAGACATACGTTGTTATAAGAGGAGGAGTTTGGAGTTCGTTGTGTAAAATCAGGTTTTCCTGAAGATTTCTCCATCGAAGAACATTATTCTCCTTGGTTGGAAAGGGGATCTTGCTCCTAGTTTCATTGGTCCTTTCCCTATACTGGAGAGTGTTATTCCATTAGCTTAATAATTGGATTTGCCAGAGAGGCTTTTAGGGGTAAATAACGTATTCCATGTCTCTCAACTTCTAAGCATTTGAATGACCCATCTTTGTTTGTTCAGCCTATTATATTGGACATTTTGGATGCGAGCTGAATCTAACTGTTTAAAGGAAGCCACTTCGCATCGTCAATCTTGGTACAAAGCAATTGAGGAGGAAATCTGTTAGCCTAGTCAAAGTAGAATGGAGTAGCAACGATCGTGACTATACAAGGAAAATAAAGGAGAGCATTCATGCTTTAAATCTGGAGTAGTTTGTGCCAGGTGTTATTCATTGAATCTATCTTGTCTTTCTGTTTATTTTTTCTCCTCCCACGTTCCTTTTTTAGGATGAAAAATTCTAAATGGGGGAGAGTGTAATGACTCGTGAATTTATGCGACTTGAATAATCTAATTATTTGAATCTAAGTGAAATTTGAAATATGAATTTAAATTAATGAATTTGGGATGTTGATCACCCTATTTGACCAAATTTATCAAAATAAGAAAATTTCTAAAAAAATTTGAGTTTTGGTTAAACTTATCCAAATTTGAATTCAAGTTGAATGTAGCAACCCGTAAAATCTGAACCAATTAAATTTTTTTAAATTGGCTATTTTAGTGGATTTTTAATATTTAAAATAAATATTTTAAATAATAACGACGAAAAGTATGTTTGAACCGACGTTTGAAAATAAATATAATTAATTGTAACTATAAACAAGGCCTGAAATGGCGCGGTAGTTCCAAAATTCGAATTCAAAATTTGACTGGTTGTACCGGGTGCAGAATGAAACGGATTTTAGTGAAACCAAAAATATTTAAATCTATTAGTGAATATCTTTCTAATGAATCTGAAAAATCGAAGTTTCATAGCAGGAAGCAAAAGTTATGGCTAAATGAATTTTCAAAAAGGTCGCTATAGAGTTTATATAGCCCGTGAAAATGGCCATTTTGCAAACGACCTCAGAATTCGACAAAACCACTTTTGTTGGATCCGGGGTGTCAAATTATTGCTAGGTTTCAAATTTCATAATTTTTGAAGCTAGTATGTGAGCGTGGCAAAGGAAAATGTGTTTGGTCGATTTCTATTAAATTGGATCGACCAGAAAAGGGCCATTTTTCAAAGGGTCTCAGAATTCGACGAAACTAGTTTTGTTGGGACCGTGTCGTCAAAACATAGCTAGATTTATTTTTCTGGAATTTTTGGGATCAGTACGTGGCCCCGACAAATTGAAATGTACGTTCAAATCAAATATTGAATATTTTGTATTTCAATTTGAAGAGAAACTGACTTAAACAGTCGAATGGGCCTACGAAACATATCCCATTGTGTTCGGAATGGGGGTATTTAGCTAAGGGCGATAGTCGTTGGGTTTGAATTGGTGTTCGTATGGATAAAGTGGTATTTTCCGAATTAATTAAATTAAAAATTAAAATAAAAATCCATTGGCCAATCACAATTTCCCATTTTCATCTATCTTCCCCGATACTCCTGCGATCAACGACGGAAAGACATTCAAACCTTTCCCCTTCGGTTCCTCTCGATCCGCACAAAATTAGACCTCGACCCAGTTGAGGATTTTGTAGCCCTCGACGAGCTCTTCAAATCCATACCCATTGCACCCCCACTGTGTAGCCATTGTCGAGATCGAGGTCCCCAAAGTCCGTGACTTTTTGCCGCCGCCTAGACCTCTACACGCCGTCCAGTTCATCAGGGGGGATCCGCTGGCGCGCCTCTCCAAGCCCTGCCACGTGGTAGTGGCCAATCATCGTTTCGAGCAACGGATTTCACGAAAAATCAAAACCTAGTTTTGAACATATTTTGAAAGGTACGACTGATTTTAAATTAAACTATTCTATAGCTTTTTAAAGCACTACGGTTTTTGATTTCACTGTAAAAATCATATCTTTTTCGTTTGTTGATTAAATTCAGTGAAACAAGAGACAGTGGACCCGTGAGGGCGTCTTCTACATTTTAGAAGAGACCGCATATTTTTCTGAGCCTTCTGCTATTTTTGGTGGAGTGGAACCCAATGTGAGATTTCTGAATTATAAACGATATGGAAATGACGATGTATAAATTATATATTCGAAGTATGCGTTATATAAGCGTTGTACACCTCATGTATAAGTGTTGTATAAGTTGTATGTTCGATGTATAAGTTATATATGCGTTGTAAAAATTATATATGTGTTGAAATGAAGCGAAATATACTTATATATATATCTATATACATATATATATATACGCCCCTTGTCCACAAACCATGGACGATATTTATTGGTTGTTATTGGTGTGAAAATTGGTTGATAGCGAATGGTTGATTAGAATTGTTTGTGGTTGTAATCGATTGATTGTGGTTGAAAAATACCCGTTTGTGGTTGAGAATTACTTGGTTGAAACCGCATAGGATTAGTTTGTGGAAAAGAAAATAAACACGCCGCCTGCGAGCGAACTAGATGCATGAAATCCCCATTGTCAAAAGCTGCGAGGCTTTAAGGTAGAGCGAGGAGTCGTACTAGGGACGGCCCCGGTTTTAACTACCCTGCCGTTATGCTGCCGAAATTTTCTGAAATATTTCTGTGTTTGATTTAAATCTGAATGTGAAAATAAAATTATTGTGTTGAATTAAATTCATGTGTTGAATGTTGAAATAAAATTCATGTGTTGAATGGAGTTCGTGTATTGAATAAATTCTTTGAAAGATAAAAATAACATTTTTATCATATATATAGACTATATAAAATAATCGTGTTTTGAAATAAATTGTTTTACATTAAAAATTACCTTTTTACCTTATATATAAACTATATAAAATAGTCATGTTTTGAAATAAATTGTTTTATAATAAAAATAACATTTTTATCATCTATATGAACTATATAAAATAGTCGTGTTTTGAAATAAATTGTTTTATAATAAAAATAACATTTTTATCATCCATATGAACTATATAAAATAGTCGTATTTTGAAATAAATTGTTTTATAATAAAAATAACATTTTTATCACCTATATGAACTATATAAAATAGTCGTGTTTTGAAATAAATTGTTTTATAATAAAAATAACATTTTTATCATCTGTATGAACTATATAAAATAGTCGTGTTTTGAAATAAATTGTTTTATAATAAAAATAACATTTTTATCATCTATATGAACTATATAAAACAGTCGTGTTTTGAAATAAATTGTTTTACAATAAAAAATCACATTTTTATTATATACATGAATTGTTAAAAATAGTGAAGTGTTGAAATAAATGTCTGTTGGATAAAAATATCATTTTTATCAAATATATGAAGTGAATATGGTTTTGAAATCAACGAATAGATTATATATATATATATATAAATATAATTAAAATAAAACGAATAATGAAGCTGCAGTTCGTGTTTTGAAACCGTGATTTCAAACGATTAGTGCGGGAGATCCGACCATCGGATTTTCCCGAAACCGCAACCATTGGGTTCGTTTTGGAAATATCTTTCCAACGACACCCACTTTGTGAAGATTCAACGGTTGGATTGTCTGGAAAGTTTAATTTAAATCTGAAGAAAAACAACGCCAGAATCGATTATATTTATATATATATATATATAAATATAATTAAATTAAATCGAATAACGACGCTGCAGTTCGTATTTTGAAATCGAAACATCAAACGAGTGTACCGGGAGATCCGACCGTCGAATTTTCCCGAAACTGAAACCGTTGGATTCATTTTAAAAAGATCTTTCTAATGATATAAAATTTGTGAGGATCCAACGGTTAGATTTTCAGATATGTGTAAATCAAATCTGAAGAAAAACAGCGCCACGGCCGCGTTATGGCCTGAAGCGTCGTTTGAATGAAATTGGCTATTTTAAAAAAAATAAAAATAGCGATAAATCATTGTAAAATATTATAAACGATATGGAATGGAAAATAAGCCGAATTTACACGGTTTATTGAATATTTGATGGTTGAATGTGTTTGGCATGAAAATTACAATTAAAAACAGAATTATTGATGTCGAATAATTTGACCATTGAAATGAATTGATTTAAATTCTAAATATACGTGAATTATTTGAAAAGGCCGAGTTAAATCTCATTCCAAATAATTGATCGGCGATAAGAGGTCAAGGATGAAGACGGTGGTTGAAGACCGGAGATCTTCACCTCGGTTGGATGATAACTGATGTCCTGATTGGGAGGCATCCCGAAATATGGATAATGAGTGGTGATCGTCCAGGCGTGCTTGGTGATCGATGGATAAGCGAGGTATATAGTGTCTCCGGTTTCGTTTAGTCCCAGAACGAACTTGTAAATGGACTGTGTGTCTGACATTGGATTTTGTTCTGTGCTGATTGATCTCTATTAAATATATATCTTTTTGGCGGCAAAGAATTTATTCTCTTGCTTAACTCCCTTCTCTGAGACGTACGAGCTCAAAGGTTATATATCGATAGAAATCAGTCGCGTAGAGTGAATTGCCTGTGTGGCACGCCTAAGTGGTAGATGATCAAGGCTTATGTTGAAAAGCAAAGTCTTGTGGTTGATGATCAAAGCACAGCCTGTGTGGCATAGCTTTGTATAACGTGAATTCGCGAGCCTCACACCCCGGTATGAACCAGAAATGGGAGAGGACCTCAGGGAGGGCATGCGTTTCCTTCTAGCTAGAGGTGGTGTCAGTGCTTAAACTGGCTGACATTATATTATTTTCACCTGTGTGGTTGTTGCTGTTGCGAGGCGCCTCAGATATATCGGTGACTATGTGAAGCCGATGGAGTCATTTGTTGGCTCATTGATGCCCCCAAAGGGCGGGTAAACGCAGTGTTAAGGCATTTTAATCCACATCGGTGGACCGACCCTGTCGCTCCTAGGGTCACTCGCGCTCTAATCCTGAGACACGGGCTAGAGCGTCTCAAATTCGGTAAGGACTATCTTTTGCCTTGGTACATGACGAAAATCCAATTTCCAAATACGACATGTGCGGTTTTGATTGTATACCTATATATGGCGACATAGTAGTATGGGGCACTTATGCCGTCTATGATTGATATTTATGATTGTATATAAAATTAGAAACTAACTGGAAACGAGCTAAGATGGGTGGTTTCCTGGGTATTGGTCTGATGTTGGTTTCGGCCTTCGGGGTTAATACTTAGGGAACCGTTCTCTTGTTAATTTACAGTTGGAGTCTGATTAAGAATTAAACGACAAAATTTACATTTTAAAGTGATTTTACTTTGCACGTTTTAAGCATATCTTGGTCGATATAAGGTAAAACTCTATCCTCCGGTTTGCGTTGCATTGTGTGATGGGACTTGAGTCTTATATTGGCTTCATTTTTATAAAAAGCATTGCGATGTTTAAAAGATTTAATTGTTCTAAAGCACTGGCAATCCAATGGAGTTAACCCGTTCCGTGAAAGTGGTGTGGTCCTGTGATTAGCCATAGTATAAAATGTGTTAAGTAGATTTCTCATACCAGTCCCATGACTGAGTCGTAGTTTGTTTCACTTGCAGACTCGGGTGCCCCTTTTCTACACGGGCAGCCTTGTATTCAGGTTTTAGCAGGCTCTTTCTGGATAGCTGGAGTTGAAGATGGATTCTATCATTTATCTCTTTTTATGTTGTTCAGCTCCTATTGTACATATTATGCTTGTTTTCCGCTGTAGACATCTATGTATAGCTGAACTGTATCTTGTACTAAGTATGATCCTGTATACTATGTAACTTTGATGATTATGTTTATCCAGTGTAGTCTATTGTATATTATCTGGTGTATTTATTTATTCAGTTCTACTATTATCTGTTTATGTGTTATATTCCAAAGATTACCCTTAACACCGCTGTATTGGGTTTTGGGGTCGTCACATTGAAAAACAAAATAAAATAAAAAAATATTCTTTTTTCATTTTTCAACTCGATATTTTTATATAGTTTCCACTTCTCGTTTCCCTAAAATCCGATTTTGTTTGACCAAAATCGGCGATTTATATTACGCGAAACACGCAAACACAGACGACATGTTTGTGATTTTCCTCTGGTATCTTCTTTGGTATTTATACTGTTATTTTATGAATTGTTACATGGGTTTTATGGAGAATTAAGTGGATAAGTTAAACTAGTGCCTCTTTTTCTAAGTGACACATTATTCTCTGTGTTGCTACTCTCAACCAACACATTCGAGAGAAAGGTACATATTCCACTTTTTCTCCCTCATTTTATTTCTGAGTAAACATTTCTCTATAAAATATTTTCATCCTTCCTGTGACACCTCACCCGGAGACCCACCCTAATAAAGAGCATTACTAAGTAATACTGTCTATTAGAGCAGAGAATAGGGGTGGTTAGGGGCGACGTTCCATAGTTCTACACTAAATGAGTATTGAATATGTCGATTGGATGTATAATTTTTATTTCCTTATTTCAAGTGGATCGACATACTCAACACATATACTATAAAATTATGATGGCTAAAGAATGGATTCATAATAATATACAATACATTACAGATAACATATCACTAAAATATACATATAGATACAATCACCGAATACAACATACACATGTGCTATGTCTCGAATGGTAACAAATAATAAGTATAAAATTGTCTCAAATACTCAAATACAACAAAGGAATAGCCTCATAAGGAATGGCCCAAGATGGATCAGCTAAACACGAATGACCAAGCTGCCTTAAAACAACTCGGTCTGACCCGAGTGAACACACGGGTCAGGCTAGCTAAACCCATCAGTGAAAACAGAGCACATGATAAGGTTAAGTAAATGAAAGATATGACATCCTTTTACTCAAAGGATGCCATGCCGTAACAGGGTTTCCACCTCCTAAGAAAGACTGATGTTTCTCCTTGATAAATAGAAGACATAATTAAGATAAGACGCGTATAAATATACCTCATCTCAGCAGCAGATCCTAAAATATCAAATACAATTCATTGCATCACAAAACTTGTCTAAAAGAACCATTATACTCGTCAGTAACTCATCTCATTGGTACAAATATAAATACATCTCAAATCCATCTTCAACTCATCATAAAAGAATTATCCTAATTTATATCTCATATCATCAGGATAAACATAGAAACATCTCAAATCCATAATTAAACTCATCATGAAAGAACTTCCGTAATTCTTATCTCATCCCATTGATGTAAATATAGATACATCTCAAATCCATCTTAATAGAACTCGGAAGGAGCGCAAAACATCATATTCGAAATCACCATAAAACTGTGTATATATATGCCTTTTTGTTACATAAGACTATAATAAAGCATCATGATCAAAACGTTAAAATCGAAACATCTAAAACTTCATAGAATATAGAACGTGCTTACATCTTGACTAGTACTAAATTTTGGTACTATACATCATGATTACCTTGGTCACAAAACATCATTACATCGTGATCATCGTTATGGACTATAATCGGAAACATCGTGATGAAACCCAGTCACAAAACCCGAGTAATAACATCGTGATGATTGGAATTGAATAATAACAATCATTGTGATGGAGACAATCGAGTACTCGGTTATAGTACTAGTAACTTCTTGAATTTGTCTCAGTCTATAAGTTAGGAACCCATAAGACGTCAGCATATGTCTCATACCATATGTTTGCACCTAACGGTTTACTAGCCATTAGTCGATACCACCCTAAAAACATAATCAAATATACACCACCTCATTTCATCAGCGGGTGTAACAATATCGGACCTGTCTCATCTCTCTCTCTTTTCGACGAGTACTAACTGGCATCCTAACTGGTCTCATCTCATCGACAAGTAAAAATCTAATATAAACATCAAAACGTCATAAATTCATAAACATCTAAACATCATGAATTCATAAACATCAAAACATCATTAATCCATAAACATCAAAACATCATGAATTCATCATAGAATAGCTTGCCTCATCTCATTGACAAGTTTACATAACATCGTGGTTGGTTCATTATCGAGCATACTCCAAATGAGTAGTTCTAGAACCAATAGCTGTTGTAACACCCCGCATTTTTAATGAAATTAAAAATGTGGACATATATATATATATACATATATATCGTACGCATAGATATATTTGAGAGAAAAATTAAATATTAACAATAAAATTGCATGTAATAAGTTAATGAAATGAAATGAAGAAAAAGATAAATAAAAGAAATTACATGCAATACATGAAATGCGAAGAAATGCATGCGAACATTTAAAAAAAGAGAAATAAAAAGGAGAATTTGAAGAGCCTCTAGAATTTGGTCATGAAATTAGCGTCATTACATTTGTGGCGATTTTCTACTCAATTTAGACCTATAGTTTGTAGAAAACTGATTTAAAATGAAGAAGTTATCTTTAAATTAAATATTGCAACAAAACATGAAAAAGAGGAATGAGAAAAGAATAATGTTTAGCATTGTTCTAAGTTTTGTAAACAAAAGACTTAGTAGTTCATTTGGTTAGAACATGTGACTTGTTTACAAGAGGTTCTGAGTTCAATTCCTCTCAGCGTCATATTTTTGTTTTAGGGGAATGGCTAAAAAGTGGCTTAGTGTGAATGCAGTTCAAAAAGAGGTTTAGTGTGAAAAGGGTTAATTGGAAAGATAATTAAAAAGATATATATAATATATATATATATATATATATGACATGTGGGTGTCAACACCCCTGCTGCTGCGCATCATGTTGCATACATGGCATGTTTTTGTTGGTCAATGACGATTTTTGATGGACTAGGGCATATGTGGCATCCTCTGATTGGCTGGTTGATGTGTAATTGTGAATTGGATGTTTTAGATTGATCCTAAACTAATCTAAGGGCTCTAATTAATCCTACACATCTATATAAGCACACATAAACCTAAACCTTAATCTAAATTAAATTCATTCATGAGCCTATATGTTGCTGCATCCTAAACTAACCTAGCCTCTACCATAACATATAAAATTCAAGTTAGAAGATAAAAATCAAAGTCTACATCAAGGCTTAAGCTTAATAAATTCAGAAATCAGATCCCAAAATTCAAGATCCATTCTTTTTCTGTGAGTGCTAGTCACTTTTAGGTTTAAATAGATAAATGTGAATTGTGGTAGACTATGAACTGGGTATATGCTGTAAATCATGAACTTATGCAAGCATACCATGTCATTTTCACGGTATCTAATACATGGACATTCTACTATGTTTCCTATGTGAATCTTGAATTACAATTATATTGTGGTAAATGTGAACTTGTTAATACAGATCTAACATTCTAGATCTGATTGTGGTGATTCGATATGACGTTTATATGAACATTGATTTGTAACCATGTTAGGATGATAGTACATCCATTAATTTGACATTACTTGGATCTATATTTTGGTGTTAATCACTTTTCAGTTGCTATATTATGATATCTTGGTATATGTGGTAGACTTGACATGTGAATCTAAACTTGTTATTATGCCACCCTCTCTATGCTAGATTTAGGTAATTGAACACCTAATATTGAATCTAGATCTCATTATGCTTGCCTAAACACAAGCAATTAATTTGATGTCCACTTTATTATGATAATTATCGCATGTCCATTCACTTAGTTACTATGCCAGTTATGTTAATATTTATGCCAAAACATGTTGAACTGCCACCGTTATCATGTTCCTTTTTTATTGTTATGACGAGGCTACTTTATAGCCTCGATGCCGCCAAAATACGGGTGAATACGTTAGTTAGGAATGGGGATAAAAGGGAATTTGTAATTGGCATATTTTATATAATATTTATATGAAATGAGCATATAATTCAAATGGGGAAACATAGAATTAATTACCTATAATGACATAGGAAAAGTTGGGTAAAAATGGCATAATTTGAATATGACCATTTATGGATATGTAATTCAAATTATTGTTGCAAAATAGGTATTGACACCTATAAAAGGAAAGGATTAATTAATTGGTAAATTAATTGAAAATGGAATGTTAGTAATTAAAATTAAGAATTTTAATTGTAATTATGACACGTGGTTAGGCTACATTAGTGGCGGAAGTCTACCCGGACCCGACCGGCATATCCAGCAGCCACTAATGTTGAACCTAATATGGGAGGTATAAGTACGCAAATACGAATCAGGCTAAGACACGAGGTTAGGCCCAACTATGGAATAAGACTGCCTGGACCCGATCGGCAAATCCAACATCCACGCGTTGTTGGCCTAATGTGGGAGGTCTAGCCCATTATAACCATTATTGGACATGGTAAAGAAATGGATTACTTAACCTAATTTAATATTTATATGGACTTGAGTTAGGGTTAAGTAAAATTGGATGGATAGTGAGGAGGGTTTAAGTAATTTAGAGGGGATGGGTATAATATATATATAGGTCCATATACTTAACCTAATACATGTTATGTAATTAAAGACACCTAAGTGGTATACATAACGGGTAGATTAAACAATAAAGGCTATATAATTAAAGATCACCCTTTTAGGGTATACATAGTCAGTGGAAAACCTAGTGGGGATACAAGACAAAAGGGAGAGCTTGTATCATATTGTGTGGGAGTTATGTAATTAAAGATCACCCTTTAGGGTATGCATAACTAGTATAGGGCTATGTAATTAAAGATCACCCTTTAGGGCATGCATAACTAGTATAGGGCTATGTAATTAAAGATCACCCTTTTAGGGTATACATATTCAGGGGAAAACCAAGTGGGGATACAAGACAAAGGGGAGAGCTTGTATCATATTGTGTGGGACCCATTTCAGTGAGTAACCCGTAGTTGGTATCAGAGTAGAGAACTTCGTACTAGGCGGAGAAGGGGCACGCTTACTGATTGATTATAAGAGTTCCAAAATGTGACGGGTGGTGTAGACGGCGCAAACCGACCGGGGACATGTGCGTGCATGGGCCGGGCAGAGGGGGACAAGATGACCGTGACACCAGTAGGTATCCCTGTGCACATCTTGGGTTGCCACTTTAGGGAAGTGATACCCTCTACTATGGGGCTAGCACGGGATATCCACAGAGTAGGGAGCCGATCGATTAGGGTAGTGGTTAGGGTATACTTGTATGTATGACCTAAGCCTACCAGCTTATAGTGGAAGGGATCATTTCATTTCAGTTATACCAGTAATAGTGCAGAGTAGTCATTAGTGAATCATGTATATACCTCACCTTATCTGCCTTGTCGCACTTGCCATTTGTATAGCGATCTCTCTTATCCACTTTATGCCTATCATGTTCACCTTTATTTATTTACTGGCTAAAAGTTACTAGACTCGCCAGACTTTATGTCTGACCCCTTTTTGTTTTTCCTTCTCTCTTCCATTCCGCCCCCCAGGTTCTCAGGAAGGAAACACCTAGGCTTAGCCAGGATTTGGATATCATCTTGCTAGGAGATACTGTTGAAGTATGGCTCAGGCCTTTGTCTCTTCTATGGCTTACTCTTCTATTGGGGAATAATGTTTTCTATTCCTGTGTACTCTGATTATGCAAGACAGAAGTATTTTGTTGTAATGGTTTTATGTATTATGGTATTATAAACCATGGGATTATGATTTATATCTGAAATAAAAATTTTGGAACTTCCGCTGCTATCTTTATTTATATTTGTCTTGTAATTATTCTGTGTCTGTTGACCTACAATGCTTCACAGAACTTAATGCATTCCCTTAGTGAGTGACATTAACGGGTGTGGGGTGTTACACTTGGTATCAGAGCTGAAGGTTACCAGATTAGATAAAAGATTTTTGAAAAATATTTTCAAAAAGGTTTTAAAATAAAGCATTTTCAAAAAGAAATGCCTGTTTTGAAAAACATATTCCCCAAAGCCATATGTAATATCTCTCGATTCTCCGCTTCCTTTTTCCCTTTTTGTCTGGGGAACCGATTCTTCTCGAAAGGCGTCCCCATTCCAGCATGATATCGTAGGCTTGTTTAGCACATGTCGAAGGGAAATGAAGTGCCTAACCTCCATCCGTAGCCACAGTGGTTTCACCTACGGTTAATTTTCTCGAGCTTCGTAAGGATTTCCGTGTGATGGAGGCAACTTTCGAAAGACTTGTTAGCTTGTTACACAAACGTGGGTAAAAAGGAGTATAAGGTAGTTAAGGCTAAGGAGCACATCCCAAGGATGAGAAAAATGTATGGCCCAAGAAAGGACAGCAACAACAACAGAAAATGGGCGAAAAAAAATGACAAGGCTAAGGATAAGCGGAAGTGCCATAGTTGTAGGGAGATGGTCACTTGGCCAAGGACTTAAGGAAAAGGAAGATTGTTTGCTTCGTTTGTGGAGAGGTTGGACACTATTCTGGGGGAGTGCCCAAGGAAGCAAGGGCAATGTCAAAGGACAGGAACCTGTAGAGGGCAAGCGAATGCTCTCGTGCTAGTGCACCAAATAGAGGTAGGAAAGTTTCCATGAAGATTTTGATTTCTCTTTCCAATTAACCGGTTAGAACTCTTTTCGATTCTGGTGCATTCGCATTCGTTCATATCTAGTTCTGTAGTGGAATCTTTGCACTTAATTACTAGTATGGTAGTGGATCCCGTTGTTGTCTCAAACCCCATTCGTGGTTCGGCTCATTTATCCATGATTTGTCAGGGTTAGAGAATATCTGTGTTAGGCGTCTAGTTTGAGTGTGACACACATCTTGTTTCATGGGCTAGGGGCTGATTCTAGGGATGGGTTGGCTTACCACATATAGTGCCATTCTGGGTGGTGAGAAGAAGGTCATTAAGCTTCTAACTTGTCATGGGAGGACCCTCGAAATTTCTTGTGACCCACAAGGGTCTGTCAAGCTTAGTTTCCTAGAGTCTCTTGATGCATCTATCAATTATTTGCAATCTGTTCCAGTAGTCCGAGGTTATTTTGATGTTTTTGATGAGGTTCGGGGTTTACACCAAGGCAAGAGAATGGTTTTCGAATATACTTGGTGGATAATGCAAAGCCAGTTGCATTGCCTGTACGACATGTGACTCCTAAAAGAAAATAGGGAACTTGATAAGTAAGTAGGAGAGCTACTTGAGAGGAGGTTTGATAGGTGAATCATATTAGGATGGGAAACCTATTAAAGACAGTCCTTAAGGAAGCCCATCATTCTAAGATGACTATTCATCCAAGTGGTGATAAAATGTATAGAGTTCGAAGGAGTGGAGATAAACTTGCGGAAGGAAGTAAAAGTTGAGAAGACAGCGAGGATGCGACTTGGGAGACTGAAAATAAAGATCACGCTTCATACCCTTTCCTTTTAGGACTATGTTCTTAACTTCTTTTTCCAAAGCTTTTTATTCGTACTTGTTTCTATCATTCGTCTGTGTCCTATCGATCGAATCTTCGACCTTTAGATAGGGAACCCATGGATGTAAACATGTGTTTGAGACATGTTATGATTGAAAGATGCAAGTGGATGCAAGTGTTTGCTAGTGGTTGCCTGTGGATTCATATACACACACATTAGGCACTAGATCGGGTTAATCACTCTGATACTGCGTATGGATGTGTGTGCATTTTTATTTTTCCTCATGGATGAAAATGGATGTATCATCATATGGATGTTGCAATTGGACGAATGAGTGTGCACACATATAGAACTTACATGTTATAATAGGATTATTTGCATACATGTTGGATTCAAGGCACTAACATACATTGCATTAAGGAGGTCAACTGAATCAGTAGACCGCCTGATCTTTGCATTAGTATCGGGACATATACACACACCTATGCATATATTCATAGGAGCATTAGAAATCTTTTAAGGACGATGGATACTTATGGATGATGGATGAGTAGATGGATGATGAATGGTAGGATACATTCTTCTTAACTTGTAGATTTCGGGGACGAAATCCTTTAAGGAGGGGAGAATGTAACACCCCGCATTTTTAATGAAATTAAAAATGTGGAAATATATATATATATATATATTGTATGCATAGATATATTTGAGAGAAAAATTAAATAATGACAATAAAATTGCATGTAATAAGTTAATGCAGTGAAATGAAGAAAAAGATAAATAAAAGAAATTACATGTAATACATGAAATGCGAAAAAATGCATGCGAACATTAAAAAAAGAAATAAAAAGGAGAATTTGAAGAGCCACCAGAATTTGGTCATGAAATTAGCGTCATTGCGTTCGTGGCAATTTTCTAGTCAATTTAGACCTATAGTTTATAGAAAACTGATTTAAAATGAAGAAGATATCTTTGAATTAAATATTGCAACAAAACATGAAAAAGAGGAATGAGAAAAGAATAATGTTTAGCATTGTTCTAAGGTTAGTAAACAAAAGACTTAGTAGCTTATTTAGTTAGAACATGTGACTTGTATACAAGAGGTTTTGAGTTCAATCCCCGCCAGCGTCATATTTTTGTTTTAAGGGAATAGCAAGAAAAACAAATAATATATATATATATATATATATATGACATGTGGGTGTCAACACCCCTGCTGTTGCACATCATGTTGCACACATGGCGCATATTTTTTGGTCAATGACGATTTTGGATGGACTATGGCATATGTGACATCCTCTGATTGGCTGGGTGATGTGTCATTGTGAATTGGATGGTTTAGATTGATCCTAAACTAATATAAGGGCTCTAATTAATCCTACACATTTATATAAGCACATATAAACCTAAACCCTAATCTAAACTAAATTCATTCATGAGCCTATATGTTGCTGCATCTTAAACTAAACTAGCCTTTACTATAACAAATCAAATTCAAGCTAGAAGATAAAAATCAAAGTCTACATCAAGGGTTAAGCTTAAAAAATTCAGAAATCAGATCCCAGAATTCAAGATCTGTTTCTTTTCTGTGAGTGCTAGTCACTTTTAGGTTTAAATAGATAAATGTGAATTGTGGTAGACTATGAATTGGGTATATGCTGTAGATCATGAACCTATGCAAGCATACTATGTCATTTTCCCTAGATCTAATACATGGACATTCTACTATGTTTCCTGTGTGAATCTCGAATTACAATTATATTGTGGTACATGTGAACTTGCTAATACAGATCTAACTTTCTAGATCTGGTTGTGGTGATTCGATATGGCGTTTATATGAACATTGATTTGTAACCATGTTAGGATGATAGTACATCCATTAGTTTGACATTACTTGGATCTAGATTTTGGTGTTAATCACCTTTCACTTGCTATATTATGATACCTTGGTATATGTGGTAGACTTGACATGTGAATCTCAACTTGTTATTATGCCACCCTCTCTATGCTAAATTTAGCTAATTGGACACCTAATATTGAATCTAGATCTCATTATGCTTGCCTAAACACAAGTTATTAATTTTATGTCCACTTTATTATGATAATTATCACATGTCCATTCACTTAGTTACTACGCCAGTTACGTTAATATTTATGCAAAAACATGTTAAACTGTCACCTTTATCATGTTCCCTTTTTACTGTTATGACGAGGCTACTTTATAGCCTCGATGCCGCCAAAATACGTGTGAATACGTTAGTTAAGAATTGGGATAAAAAGGAATTTGCAATTGGCATAGTTTATATAATATTTATATGAAATGAGCATATCATTCAAATGGGGAAACATAGAATTAATTACCTATAATGACATAGGAAATGTTGGGTAAAAATGGCATAATTTGAATATGACCATTTATGGATATGCAATTCAAATTATTGTTGCAAAATAAGTATTGACACCTATAAAAGGAAAGGATTAATTAATTGGTAAATTAATTAAAAATGGAATGTTAGTAATTAAAATTAAGAATTTTAATTGTAGTTATGACACGAGGTTAGGTTACATTAGTGGCGGAAGTCTGCCCGGACCCGACCAACATATCCAACAGCCACCAATATTGAACCTAATGTGGGAGGTCTAAGTACGCAAATACGAATCAGGCTAAGACACGAGGTTAGGCCCAACTGTGGAATAAGACTTCCCAGACCCGACCGGCATATCCAGCATCCACACGTTATAGGCCTAATGTGGGAGGTCTAGCCCATTATAACCATAATTGGACATGGTAAAGAAATGGATTACTTAACCTAATTTAATATAAATATGGACTTAAGTTAGGGTTAAGTAAAATTGGATGGGTAGTGAGGAGGAGTTAAGTAAGTTGGAGGGGATGATATATATATATATATATATATATATATGCCCACATACTTAACCAAATACATGTTATGTAATTAAAGACACCTAAGTGGTATACATAACTGGTAGATAAAATAATAAAGGCTATGTAATTAAAGATCACCCTTTTAGGGTATACATAGTCAGTGGAAAACCTAGTGGGGATTGTGTGGGAGTTATGTAATTAAATATCACCCTTTAGGGTATACATAACTAGTATAGGGCTATGTAATTAAAGATCACCCTTTTAGGGTATATATAGTCAGTGGAAAACCTAGTGGGGATACAAGACAACGGGAGAGCTTGTATCATATTGTGTGGGACCCATTTCAGTCAGTAACCCGTAGTTTGTATCAGAGTAGAGAACTCCGTACTAGGCAGAGAAGGGGCACGCTTACCGACTGATTATAAGAGATCCAAAACGTGACGGGTGGTGTAGACGGTGCAAACCGACCGGGAACATGTGCGTGCATGGGTCCGGCAGATGGGGACAAGACAACCGTGACACCAGTAGGTATCCCTGTGCACATCTTGGGCTGCCACTTTAGGGAAGTGATACCCCCTACTGTGGGGCCAGCAAAGGATATCTATAGAGTAGGGAACCGATCGATTAGGGTAGTGGTTAGGGTATACTTAGACGTATGACCTAAGTCTACCATCTTATAGTGGAAGGGATCATTTCATTTTAGTTATACTAGTGATAGTCCAGAGTAGTCATTAGTGAAGCATGTATAAATCTCACCTTATCTGCCTTGTCGAACCTGCCATTTGTATAACGATCTCTCTTATCCACTTTATGCCTGTCATGTTCACCTTTATTTATTTACTGGCTAAAAGTCACTAGACTCGCCAGACTTTATGTCTGACCCCTTTTTTTTTCCTTCTCTCTTCCATTCCGCCCCTTCAGGTTCTCAGGAAGGAAACACCTAGGCTTAGCCAGGATTTGGATATCATCTTGCTAGGAGCTACTGTTGAAGTATGGCTCGAGTCTTTGTCTCTGCTATAACTTACTCTTTTATTGGGGAATGATGTTTTCTTTTAATTCCTATGTACTCTGATTATGCAAGACAGAAGTATTTTGTTGTACTGGTTTTACGAATTATAGTATTATAAACCACGGAATTATGATTTATATCTGAAATAAATTTTTTGAAACTTTCGTTGCTATCTTTATTTATATCTGGCTTGTAATTATTCTGTGTCTGTTTACCTATAATGCTTCACAGAACTTAATGCAATCCCTTAGTTAGTGGCATTAACGGACGTCGGGTGTTATAGCCGTAGCCAAAATTTGGCAACGTCTCAAAACATCACATCAAAGGGTTTCGACCGTACAAGTACGATATTAAGTGATAAAGTAAAACCGCATGTCCCATACCATAGGTTCACCTAAACCTTTTAATTCTCTTTCTTATACGTTCGAAAAGTGAAAACATTAATTTATATTATTTGTAAAATAATTTACTAAAAGAAAGTAAAATTTAAAATAACTTTTGAAATCCATTAGAAGACTATCTATTGAAAATTCTCCTTTATACATGATATAACATAGAAATGCTTAAACCCGATATTGAAGTTCAATTAATCTTTAAACCAAAATTGAAATTCCAAATTTCATCGAATCTTAGCAAGCTTATTAGTAGCCATCACATATCTCAAAATATCTCAAAAACAACTGCAGACTCAATCAAAAATAAGAGTAAACTCAACTAACACATTTCTTAGTACCATAGTTATTATCATCATCTTTTTTATTCTGGTACAGCGACAAACAAACACAAAATTCTGACCTAGATGGCTTCATAATTTCATACAACTCAAAATATGAAACTTGTAGCTTACGATTCGAGCTTTCCAGAACATCTAATATCATCTAATTCCGAACAAAAACAAAGAAGCTATGACAAACACAATTTCAGATTTTCAAACATAAAGGATTGAAGTTGTAGCATAAAGTCTGCCCTTTCCAGAATATAAAAGATTATTAGATTTGGTTAAGAAACGAAGAAGTTATGGTCGATTTGATTATAGTTTCAAGCACAAAGCAAATATTTATTTTTCTCTCGGGATAGCTATAGCAAAACACAATTTCGATCAAGTTAACTTCAAAATTATGGAAAACTCAAAACATGAATCTTGTAGGTTATGATTTGAGCTTTTCAAAAAATCCAAGATCATATAATTTTGATCCAAAACAATGGCGATTTTTTTTTCATATTCTAATTTACTGGTCCTATCTTTCATTCTCAGGACATCGAAGCTAAAATGTGATTTCAACCATCTAAACTTCAAAATAAAGCTTAACTCAGAAAATAAAAGTTTTTCTACACTATCATAGCTTTCCAACGAGAGTTAGATTGAAGAAAACAAATATCTTAGTCAAAAGCTACGGCCAAAACAATACTATGCTAAAATTCTTGAGTTTAAAATGACATGCCAGAGTTCTTGCTTTGTACTAAATCACGTTTTAACATTAGAAAACCTTTGAATTTAGAAAAGTAATAAACATAAAAGTTATTCATTATAAAATTATGCTTAATCTGCAAAAAAACCTCACTCAAATTTTATTATCCAGTCAACAGTTATGACAGTTTTAACATGGACTTTCAATCTTCCAGAAATTAAAAATTAAAACTTTAGTATCTAACTGTTCTAAACTATAACCCACATGAGTGCCATTAGATAGTCAAAGATAGTTTTTGTGATAATTAACTCACAAGATTATAAATTTTAGCTAGCAATTTTGTGAGATTAACGTAACCTTGATTGGATTAAAGGACATTTCCCTTGATTAAGGCTTGCAAGAAGAGGCTAGATGCTTCTTCTCCTTTGATTTCATAAAAGTTGGCTTGGATTTTGGTAGGCAACAAAGAAGGGAAGCCATGGATTTTTAGTCTCAGTTAAAATGAAAGAAGAAGAATAAAATATAGGCTGATTGGAAAAAAATGTCGTTGTTTTCTCAGGCAAGGGATAAGGGTGGAAAATTTCCATTATGTTCCTCTCTTCTTAAGACAAATTTGCAAACCCACTTTCATTATTTCATGTTTGGTCCAGTCTTTTGCTTTAGGCCCAAATGTTCATTCATTAGCAAATTCAGATTATTTACACTATTACAACATTATTAACACATTATAATTTCATTCACACACATTTACAGCACCAATTAACAATTTAATTATGTTACACCTTGTTAATTAAATAACAGGCACATACAAAACACATGCTACAATTATCTTCAAAACACTTTAACCCGTAGTTTGAATTTCAAGGATGGCACAACCTACAATATAAAGATAATTAACACAATAACTAACTTACAGTAATATTTTACAATTACAAATATTGATTCACCATCAATATTTATATTTTTAAATCGAAAACAATCCAATTAAATCACTAATTTTGTTAATTTTATAATTATAATAAATCACAAATTTATTTTCTGATAATAATTAGCAAATCCAATGCTATATTATTACTCTAAATCTTCCAACCAAGTTTAAAAGACAATTCTCTCTTTATTGTGAAAAGGAATACTTCTTGTAATTAAAATCAGAGATCAGTTGTAGCGACACGCATTCTACGTATTGGAGGATCGTAAGATATTTATTTTATTCACATACGAAGTCATACGGTCGTGTAACTTCGGAAAACGACTGTTTGGGTCATTTCCCACATTCACGATTTTTTTTGAATTTTTAGTGACCGTTTTGCCCCTAGCAAGTCTTGTTTCGCCTATAACTTTTGACTGGTAAGGAATTTTGACCTGAAACCACTTCCATTGGATTTAGATGATGGTTTACCTTTCCATAGAGGGGTCACATTAATCAAACGGACTTATCGTTTGGGAGATATGGCTGAAATAAGATTTGAAGATGGAAAAAAGCCTAAGCGGCTTAATAGGGCGATTAGCAGTAAGACCCATAACCCATAACCCATTTCGGGATTAGGGTTATAGGAGGGCTGAAAGGAGTTAGAGGATGATTATTTTTAGCTGCCACAAAACTTTCTCTAACCCTAATAATGGCTTCCGTCTCTCAAATCACCCTTTAATCACTTTCTAATCACATATTAAGCAAATCAACATCAAATTAAGGCGGATTAGCATCAAAATCAAGATAGAGCTGCTGCAATACATTGGTATCCAATCCAAATCAGTTAGAGTTTCAGATCTAATATTCATCTGTGGCTAAGGTGAGTGATTAGCATGTTTATTCACTAATTATGGCTAATTAGTGGTGATTAGTGATAATTAGCAAAATTATACATCAGAAAAATCTGGGAAAATATGCATAAATTCTAAAATAATATTGTACGTCATTGGTAAAAATTTGGGTTAATTTGGATTAAGTTTGCTAATCCTATTGTTAGGTATGGTTAAACACGGCTAAAGGGAAAATCATGGATTTTGGGTATGTTTGATCTAAAATAACCTATATAATTAATGTTTTGATCTTTTTCATTGAACCCATATGTTTTTAGTGTTGTTTGGGATGTTTTATGATTGCATAGGAAAGTTAGAATGGTTGAAAACGCTGTTGTGTGGCGTAAATAGCTTGCTGTAAGAAGTGCAGGAAATTGGACCGGATCGGGCTTGCTACCCCTGAACTGACCCGCTCATGACCTAGGTGCCACGATTCGACCCGATGCTCTGAGGGACCGACCCGTACCTAGAGGAAAATCACAAACCAGAGTACTACCCCGAACCGCAAACCGTGAAGCACCCGTACCGGGGTACCACTCGAACCAGAATGATGAGCACGGACCGACGGCCACAAACCACGATGAGAGCCGCGAGCCGATGACAGGGAGTGAAACACAAACCATAGTGCCACGAACCGCATGATGAGTTATCAGATGTTCTTATTGCAAGCGAGTATCCAGACATCTTTGAGGAAGTGACCGGACTTCCACCACACTGAGAGATCGAGTTTCGGATTGATTTAGTGAAAGATGCCAGACCTATAGTGATGCCTCTTCGTCGTATGGCACCAAGGGAGCAGCGAGATCTCGAGTTGCAATTTGGTGATCTTTCGAAGAAGGGATTTATCCAAAGAAGTGTTTCCAAGTGAGGAGCACAAGTGGTATTTTCTATTAAGGCAGATGGTTCCCTTCGCTTATGTGTAGACTACCGCGAGTTGAATAATGTGACTAGGAAGAATAAGTATCCTCTTTCACGGATAGATGATTTGTTCGATCAGTTAAGTGGTGCAAGAGTGTTCTCCTAGTTGGATCTCGGGACAGAATTTCATCAGCTCTGAGTAGCAGCTGAGAGTATACCTAAAACGACATTTCAGACGCCGTCTGGATTTTATGAGTGGTTGTTCATGCCATTCGGGTTGAACAACGAACCCACATATTTTGTAGATCTTATGAATAAGGTTTTCTGAGATCGGCTTTAGTTTGTTCTTGTGTTCATGGACGATATCTGGGTTTACTCGAGGACAGAGGAAGAACATAAGGAACATTTGAGGACAGTGATGGTGATGTTGAGGAAACACCAATTGAAAGCGAAATTTTGCTAAGTGTCACTTCTGGAGGAGGGAAGTGAGATTCTTTGGCCATATTGTTTCAGAGAATGGTATTGTCGTGGATCCTGTGAAGGTGGCTATGGTACAAGATTGGTCTACGCGCAAGAATGTAACGGACGTGAGAATTTTCTTGGGGTTAGCTGGATATTATCGTAAGTTTATTCAAGACTTCTCCAAGATAGCGACACACTTAACTCAGTTAACCAAGAAGAATCAAGCTTTCGTCTGGGATGAAAGGTGTAAGGATGAATTTAAGGGTCTAAAAGGAGAAGTTGACGTGTGCACTAGTGTTAGTTATTCCTAAGGGGAACGAAGAGATGACGGTATACACAGATGCCCGTGGTATCGGACTAGGTGCTGCACTGATGCAAGGAGGTAGGGTTGAAGCTTATGCTAGTCGGCAACTGAAACCGCATGAGAGAAGATATCCTACCCATGATTTGAAATTGGTAGCGATCGTGTTTGCGTTAAAGATGTGGAGACATTATCTCTTAGGAGAAAGATTCGAGTTGTTTACTGATCATAAGTCATTAAAATATCTTTTCTCCCAAAATGATTTAAATCTTCGTTAGCAGAGATGGTTATAGTTCTTAGCTTCGTATAATTTCAATATCGCATACACACCCGGGAAAGGAAATGCGGTAGTTGATGCATTCAGTAGGAGACATGCTAGTTTGGGGGCTATGTTTCTTGAATGGAAGAAACTGTAGTATATCGTGGGATATGATTCAGACCTAAGTGCGAATTGGATCCAGAAATGTTAGCAAGTTTGACGATCAGACCGACTTTGATTGAGCGTTTCGGTTCCAGTCAAAGGGACGATCCTAACCTATTGGAAATCATCTCCAAGGTAGAGTTGAGTATCGATGGTGAGGAAATGAATAAGTATGGACTTGATCGCGAAGGATGGCTTCAAAAGGATGGGAGACTGGTTGTATCCAATGTTAATGGATTGAGAGATGAAGTGCTTAGAGAATGTCATCACTCGAAACTGACTATACATCCCAGTGGTAACAGAATGCATCAGGACATGAAACAAACCTACTACTGGGAAGGGATGAAGAGAGACATTGGGAATTTTATATCCAAGTGCATGAACTGCCAGCTAGTTAAAGCCGAGCAAAAGAAGCCTAGTGGTTTGTTACAACCATTAGAAATTCCTGAATGGAAATGGGAACAAGTCTCAATGGATTTCATCGATGGCTTACCAAGGACTAGATCGGGTCATGGTAGTATTTGGATGATTGTGGATTGATTGACCAAAAGCGCAAGGTTTATACCGGTCAAGTCGAATAGAACGACAACTAAGTTAGCGGAACTGTATATGAAGTGGGTAATGAGATTTCATGGAGTACCTAAAGGTATTGTGAGTGGCTAAGATCCATTATTTACTAGTGGGTTTTGGAAGAGCTTATAAGAGGCTCTAGGGTCAGAATTACATCTCAGTACCGCGTACCATCCTCAAACCGACGATCAAACAGAGAGGGTGAATCGTGTATTGGAGGATCTCTTGAGAGCTTGTATATTGGATTTTGGAGGGTCATGGGATGAACATTTGCATCTAGTCGAGTTAGCACATAATAATTGTTATCAGTCTAGTATTGGTATGTCTCCATTTGAATCTTTGTATGGAAGACCGTGCAACTCACCATCATGTTGGTTAGAAACCGGTGAGAAATTTGTGCTTGGGCCAGATGTAATAAGAGAAACTTCAGACAAGATCAAGGTTATTCAACAGCGAATGAAAGCTACCCAGGATAGGCAAAAGAGTTATGCTGGTAAAAGACGAAGAGATTTGAAATTCTTCGTTGGCGACTTGGTATTCCTCAAGATTTCTTTGTTGAAGAGTGTGATTAGATTTGGCAGGAGAGGTAAGTTAGCACCAAGATTCGTTGGTCTGTTTCAAGTTCTCGAACAAGTTGGGAATTTAGCGTATAGAGTTGGATTACCTGACAAGATGGTGGGAGTGCACAACGTATTTCATGTATCAAAGTTAAGGAAGTTTGTCACGATTTTGATATGACTATTTCACCAGATCAGTTGGATGATATCGAGGTGGAATCTGAGGCGGTTGGAAGCTGTAGAAAGAGTCGTATTGTCGGACATGATACGAAGAAATTTCGAAGGAAGATGGTGAAACTAGTTAAGGTCCAGTGGGGTGATAATGAGAATGACTGTACTTGGGAAACCGAGGAAAGCATAAGGAACTCATATCCAGAACTCTTTACCTGGTAAGATTTTCATCGCGATATAGTTATTTCCCTGTTAGTAAACCGCATGCTAGGATAGCCTTGTTGTGTTATTATGTATTTCGATTGTTTGTAAATGGCTGATAGGCATGCAGGACACCATCACTTGTTTTCTTAGTTAAGGAATTTCGGGGGTGAAATTACTTAAGGGGAGAGTGTAACGACTCGCATTCTACGTATCGAAGGATTGTAGGATATTTATTTTTATTTACATACGAAGTCATATGGTCGTGTAACTTTGGGAAACGACTACTGGGGTCATTTCACACATTCACGATTTTTGCCAAATTTTAAATGACAGTTTTGTCCCTAGTAAATCTTGTTTCTCCTATAACTTTTGATTAGTAAGGAATTTTGACCTAAAACCACATCCATTGGATTTAGATGATGGTTTACCTTTCCATAGAGTGGTCACATTAATCAAGCAGACTTACCGTTTGGGAGATATGGATGAAATAAGATTTGAAGATGGAAAAATAGCCTAATCGGGCTTAATAGTGTGATTAACAGCTAGGCCCACAACCCGTTTCGGGATTAGGGTTATGGGAGAGCTAAAAGGAGTTAGAGGATGATTCTTTTTCATTTCCTTAGCTGCCACAAACCTTGCTCAAACTCTAAAATTGCTTCCATCTCTCAAATCACAATTTAATCACTTTCTAATCACATATTAAGCAAATCAACATCAAACAAAGGCAGATTAGCATAAAAATCGAGACAGAGCTACTGCAATACATTGGAATCCGACCCAAATCTGCTAGAGTTTCAGATCTAATATTCGTTTGTGGCTTAGGTGAGTGATTAGCATGTTTATTCGCTAATTACGGCTAATTAGAGGTGAATAGTGATGATTAGCGAAATTATACATCAGAAAAATCTAGAAAAATATGCATAAATTATAAAATAATATTTTATGTCATTGGTAAAAATTTGGGTTAATTTGGATTAAGTTTGCTAATCCTATTGTTAGGAATGGTTAAACATGGCTAAGGGGAAAATCGTGGATTTTGGATATGTTTGATCCAAAATAACCAATATGCTTAATGTTTTGATCTTTTTGATTGAACCCATATGTTGTTACTGTTGTTTGGGATGTTTTATGATTGCATAGGAAAGTTAGAATGGTTGAAAACGTTGTCGTGTGGCGTAAATAGCTTGTTGCAAGAAGTGCAGGAAATTGGATCAGATCGGGCTCACTGCCCCCGAACCGGCCCGCTCGTGACCTAAGTGCCACGAACCGACCCGATGCTCTGAGGAACCGACCCGAACCTAGAGGATGATCATGAACCGGAATACTACCCTGAACCGTGAAGCACTGAACCAGGGTACCACTCGAACCAGAATGATGAGCACAGACAGATGGCCATGAACCACGATGAGAGCCATGAGCCGATGTCAGGGAGTTAACCACGAACCATAGCACCATGAACCACCGGTCATGAACCGACCCACTGCTCCAAATCCTAACTGGTGCACCCGCGAACCAGAATGCCACAAGCCAAACAGGGAGTCTCGAACTGAACCGAGGAGTAGAATCTGAACCGAACCGAGGAGTTGAACACCAATTCGACCAAGACCAAAGATGCAAAGGAAGTCCAGGTGGGAAGTTATTACTCAGGATCCAGCTGGGAACCAACGAGTTAACTTTTAGAGTCGGGATTTGCTATAAGACGTGTGCAATGGGGTTATCAATATCTATAACTTTGGTTCACCATTGTGAGAGGGGTTATTGACTATGGACCAGTGCTGTGGGGTCATAGGTTGTATGAAGTAGGACTATGTCAGGGCCCCAAAAGGCAAAGTGGTCGTAGTAGTAGTTGTACGGAGTTGGACTCCGTCATGGTCCCAATGGTATGGTGATCAAAGCGGTAGATATCGTATGCTTTACACACTAAGAGAGAGATGTGAGAATGATTGTTATGTTTGATGTTTGCCATCACTATGACACGCACACTCCTATTTTTACACTATATGTTAGTGTTAGCTTAGAGTACTGTACATCTTATTGTGCTAACTCTTTGGTTGTGGGTCCAGGTTCATGTATGATTATTTATACCTGTTATTGCTTTATTTAACTGTTATCGCTTATACCAGACTTTTGTCTGATCCAAAGTTATATGTCTCTTTTTAACACTCTAGGTTCCCCTAAACGAGCAGACTAGAGACGGGTTAGGTGGTTATGCACAATTAGCTGTCCGGAGATGAGCAGGAGGCTTCCACATACTATTTACATATATTCTCCCTGTGTTGTTGCTTATCACTGCTTTGTGCATTAGTAGTGTACCTCTTTTATTTTTTTTTCGAGACAGTATTTTGAAGTTTTAATAATGGTTTGGATCATAAGATGTATTTTGGATTACTCTACTCTGATGGATATGGTTTAGTTTTCAGTTTATGCACTATCTCGCTTGTGTTATATCAAGTTACGTTTTTATTATATTTTATTCCATGCGCTGTGAGATATACTATAGATTCTTGATGATTTCTTTTGACGACCGTCCTATGCTAGTTGGACATTGGCACAACCCATTTCAAGGGAAATGTCGGCTGGTGCGGGTTGGGCCGTCACATCTGTAGTTAATAATTATTTCAACTAATAGTTTATCACTAATATTAAAAATATATTTTCTACTCAAATATTGATTGTTGATCAATAGTATATATTTTCAGTATTCACTTGAATCACAATTTTTAATTTATAAACACACACATTGGAATAAATTACCTTTCAAATTAAGAACATGGTTATTCCAAATAAACTAATTTGGAAAGCCCCAAATTCTTTATTTCTTATTTGAATAACATACGAGTTAGGCTTCCAACCTTGACTTTTACTCTCTTTAGATTTAAAATATAGAAAACACACAATGAGCTACATAACCTGGGAACCCTAAAATCTGGGTTGTTGCAGACTCCCCCCCTTAAATGAATTGCGTCCCCGCAATTCACTTAAGATATCACCACAGTAATTTTAATTTCCAATATTTTAACCACTATTTACCGACTTAGCAAAGTTTGGTTTATACAAAAGCCACAAAGTTCTTAAACTCTTACACTTAACAAACACCCAGTCTTATTAAAGTTGGAATTTTTTTGATACTAGGTTCTTGCAAGGATCACATTTTTTCCAAACATGATGTCACAAAAACTCAGAACATAACATCTCTCTTACAAAGATGATTAATTAAATACACGCTCATCTCCATCGAATTTTAGTCAAAAAGAAATATTGCCACGCCATTTCCTTCTTATAATTTCTACAGACGATGGATGCTAACTTGGTTGCAACTGCAAGTAGCCTTGCAATTCACTGTTCCATGTCACCAATCTGAGGGCTACAACATTTCTTAGCTAAAATTTCGGAGAGTACTCTAAATGCCACTTATCCTAATGATTGTTTAATATTCCAAAACAACTTTAGTTAATGAAACACCTACATTTAATCACCATACATTTTAAAACACAAAATTTTATAGTAGTTAGTCCTTTTGATTCAATTTGAATGATATTAAACTACTCATTCAATCTATTATGTGGCTGTGATATCAAGTTATGATCGCGATTGCCTCGCCATACAACTTTAATATCATCGGCATCTACAGTGGCTTAACACCGCTCTCATGAACTATTCTTTAATTCTTTCCCCTAAATCTTTTTATACCCATAAGTTACCATGCTCAAACATCACTATAGGTGTTTAAGAAATTCTTACCGATATTGTTAATCAGATGCGTCGATCAAAAATCACTTAAAATTCCCCAATAGACAATCCAACATGAAAGAACTCACTAAATTTTCAAATCACATAATGGTCGTCTATTTTTACCTACTACAGTTAATAATAATGCTCTTGACAACTGTTAGACCAAAATTTGGTACTAACACCCAAATGCAGTGCGAAGCTCTCGCAATCACAAATCACAGAATGCAGAAGAAAAAAAATAACAAGAGGCACACGAAGTTTTTATAGTGGTTCGGCTATAGATGTAGCCTACGTCCACTTTATAATCTTATTGTTATACTGAGAGATTACAAGGATTAGCTACATGTATACACACAATTCGTGTGTTAAATGGGATTACAAGAAGTAACACACTTAATTCACGCGTTATACTTATTGAGGGAGAGGGATTTGTATGTGGGAAGGTGCAAAATCCTTGCACTTGGTAATGGAAGAAGCTGTAGAGATGTAGGAGATAAGTCTTATCCAGAAGTCCCCTAAAATTCCTTCAAATGGTATATTTATAGGGGTGGAACGGCTCTGGGTCGAATACCACGTGTCACACCCGAAGGCGATCTCGAAAAGTAGCGGAACATGATTTCAAGATCATTCTATGCCATGTGGAGCTTGATCCATGCAAGTAGGTAGAAGTTATCCCTTGAGAATCAGTCAAAGTTGTCATCCAAAAGCAGTCCCAGGCGGGTCAGATCGGATCCGAACCGAACCAGTGCTTTTGAGCCATATGGAGCCTTCAGACTAACGACGTGATGTATTCAGGTCCCGGGTTCAAGGCGGGTTGGTTCGGTCATGTATCACTCCGATGCGAACAAGTAGAGATCCGGAATATCAACCACTAAACTATTCTGCTACATGTAATCGGGTCGGATCTCTACCCCACCGATCCATGATGTCCGATTCGATCAGGAGTTCTTCCAATGCCAAATCCAATTTTCCATGTTATTCTAGTTCTGCGCGCGTCCACGGAAACGGGAGTAACTTCCAAACCGTAAGTCCGTTTTGACCAAATGAAAGTTATACCTGAAGATAATTCATAGGGCTACAAGAATTACAATGCAAAGCACTGTAAGTGATGTTTTCAGACACAAAAGAGGTCATCTGTTAGGACTTTCTGGCCATTCTGTTTTTGTGATGCAACTTTAACCAAATGCAGTATGTTCTCGGATGACGTTCTCCATGCTTGAGCAAGCTGCTAGCTAGAGAATTCTCGTGTGACGGCTTTTACCAAAAAGTGTGTCAACATTTTTGCCCCTCAAAACATATCTTGCTGGTTAAAGGAAAATGTGTTCTGAATAATCTGAGGAATCAAGAAGTCTGTACGTATAAGGAGATAAGACAAACAATGCAAGAATGGTTCCGAGATGGCCTCACTGGGGTAAGACGTCCTAGTAAATGATAATGAAATTCCAAGATGGCCTTATCAGGGTAAGATGACTAAGGAATTGCTAATGCGGTTTGTTTATACTAGACGGACCCAGTTCGGAGCCGGAGTTCAATGCTGATTACTAATTCATGAAAGTGCAGCGGCCGTTAGCCCAATACAATTGGAGACCACAAACCGGTTCTGTACGTGTGGGCTGATGTGTCTGCTTTTATTACATGTAGAGAAAACAAAAAGGGGTGAGAAGTTGCCTAAAATCTTGAAAACATGAACTATGGACCGGAGTCCGGCAAACTGAAGAGATCCACTAAGTGGGATCGGTTAATTATAATCCTGCGATTGCTCGATCTAGGATCATTCCCTCTTCGGGGGATAGGTGGTGGTAGCGCCGGGGAAGATGTAGGCACTGTTGGTTGTGTGACGTACACGGGCAGCTCTCCTCGTCTGACCCGAACCTTGATAAAATCTCGCAAATGCCTGCAGTCATTAGTGTTATGACAATCTATGTCATGAAATATGCAATGCCTTCCAGAGTTTCGCTATGCTAGTGTTGGCTCCCTCTTGGGAGGCCTTGGATAGGAGGTAGCACCTTCTGTATCCATGTAGATGTCAGTTAGTGTCGAATTGAGTTCAGTGTATTTTTCATATCTGGGCCCTCTCCGGGGTTGAGCGTTGCGATCATTCTTTGCAGCGGCTATTCCTTTGCCTCTATCATTGCCTTTCCTAGAATCAGATAGTTCTCCACCTTTAAGCATATTGACATCGAGAATAGCTTTCTCAGATTTTGCATCTTCCTCACGCAGAAATCTATCTGCGTCAAAGTAGAATTCACCGAGAACTCGCGGTGGATCCCAATACAAAGAGGTTTTGAACTCCGATGTATCAAGAACACCAAATTTTGCTGCCATCAATACCATAAATGTTTCAGGTCTCTCAACATATGCTACTGCAGCATTGAATCTCTCAAGGAATGGGCACAGAGTTTCGCCAGACCATTGCTTGATTGAAGTGAGGGACATGACATTCTTGGGTCGAGATATGTCGACCTGAAACTGTTCAATAAAGCGAGTGACTAACATGTTCAAGTCGTTGATTGATTCCGGTGTCAGCTGCCGAATCCACACAACATCTATATCAGTCAAGAAGAGAGGGAAACATTTAGTCATGTCGTTTTTCGACGCCGATTGAACTTCCATATGCCGTTTGTATTGCATCAGGTGTACGGTAGGTTATGTCCTACCGTTGTAGGGCTCTAGAACTGGAGGTTTGAAATATGGGAAATTGCGGGAATTCCAGATTTCCTGTGTGAACGGAGTGTGATTGACGTCATCCACATCACTCTAATAAGTGCGGCCTCTCGAAAGGCATTCAATCAAATTAGCGGGTCGATCACCTTCGAAAAGCTATCGCAAATTTCCAGGACAACAGCTGGTGCCCCCAGCATCGAGTCCAAGAGAGTGAGGAAGCTCGAGATGTGTTTCACGATGAGCTTCCTAACACACCTTGAGCTTCCTGAATTGGGTCAGATGGGCTCACAGATCGTAGTTCGTGTGTATCGATCCGATCCGGTTCATAATGCCCGACCGAGTAGGTTCACGATCTCCGTTCCAATGTGCTCCACCCTGGAGAGGAGCTGAATTTGGTGCTCTGTTGTCTGCTTGCACAGGAGAAGATGCTTGTTGAGCTCGATTTGAATTTGTTGCGATTTTCGCGTTCTCATCCAGAATATTGTTGGTAAGAGTTGCACGATAAATGTTAGTAGAAGCAGGTCAGTTGCCCCCAGTTGCACTTGCGGTTCGAATCGGGTTTGACCCGATCCGGAGCACCTAAGCCAGGTTTGTTGAGGTTCGAACTTCAGTTTTTTTACCCCCAACGAGTTGTATGCTGCATCTTGGCCTTCCTTTCATCTGAGCGAAGAATTCATCCTTCATCTTCTGTTGTTTCTGCAGGAGCTCATCTTGCCTTGCCATCTGGCTTTTCAGTTCAGCTAAAACGCCATCCATCTCTTCTCTAATTAAGCATGCTGATGGATTTACATTAGAGGAAGCCTCCTGGATTTCCTCGTTCCAAGTGCCTTCATTGTCAACAACCTCAACAAAGGAAAATTTTCGTTTGACCATCGATCCAATAGCCAAATAATTCGCTTCCTTTCAAGCTAGAAGAATAAGTTGTATCGTTTACCCCCCTACCTAGCGCACCAGAATGTTAGAGCAAATTTTGGTACTAACACCCAAATGCATTTCTAAGCTCTCGCAATCACAAATCACAGACCATAGAATGCAGAAAACAATAAATAATAGGAGACACACGAAGTTTTTATAATGGTTCGGTTGTAGATGTAGCCTACGTTCACTTTATAATCTTATTACTATACTGACAGATTACAAGAATTAGTTACATGTAGACACACAATACGCGTGATAAGTGGGATTACAAGAAGTAACACACGTAATTCACGCTTTAAACATATTGAGGGAGATGGATTTTTATGTGGGAAGGTGCAGAATCCATGCACTCAGAAATGAAAAAAGCTGTAGAGACGTAGGAGAGAAGTCTCAGCCAAAAGTCCCCTAAAAATCCTTCAAATGGTGTATTTATAGGGGTGGAGAGGCTCCAGATCGGATGCCACGTGTTACGCCTGGAGGCGATCTCCAAAAGTAGTGGAACATGACTTCAAGATCATGCTATGCCAAGTGGATCTTGATCCATGCAAGTAGGTGGGAGTTATCCCTTGAGAATCGGTCAAAGCTGTTATCCAGAAGCAGTCCCAGGCGGGTCAGATCAGATCTGAACTGAACGATGCTTTCGAGCCGTGTGGAGTCTTCAAACCAAAGATGTGATGTATTCAGGTGCAAGGTTCAAGGCGGGTCGGTTCGGTCCTCTGTCTCTCTGATCCGAACAGGTAGAGCTCCGGAGTATCGACCACTGAACTGTTCTGCTACATGTACTCGGGTCGGATCTCTACCCCATCGACCAGTGATGTTCAATCCGATCCGGAGTTCTTGTAATGACAAATCCAATTTTCCAAGTTATTCCAGTTCTATGTGCTTCCACAGAAACAGGCTTAACTTCCAAACCGTAAGTCTGTTTTGACTAAACAAAAGTTGTACCTGAAGCTAGTTCAGAGGGCTACAAGAGTTACGGTGCAGCACGGTAATTGATGTTTTTGGACCAAAAAGAGGTCATCTATTAGGACTTTTGGGCCATTCTGTGTTTGTGCTGCGACTTCAACCAAATGTAGTATTTTTTCGGATGACGTTCTCTATGCTTGAGCGAGCTGCTAGCCAGAGTATTCTCGTGTGATGGATTTTACCAAAAAGCGTGTCAATAACAACCATTTAGTTAATTTATATTCACAAAATGATCAACTTTTAACAACAAATATCCACCAGTTTAAAATATCCCCTAATCCCAATTATTATTTGATTAAACTCCGCAAAGCCGAAATAATCATTTGCTTCCACTGAGTAACTCCAATTTAATTTCAATTTAACACTAAATCATCTCAATATAAAGTTTTTCTTTTAAACATCTTGGATTTAATTCACTAATCCATCCAAATATTTAAGACAACATAAAAAACAAACACCAATTGGACGGGTTCAAATTTTCTTAAATATTCAAACCCCTGATTAAGCATCGAGAAGAACAAGGGATAAAATTCCATCAAGATAGGATACAACAAAAGGTACCCCACACATGGAGTGCTACGGAATAAGATATATTCCTACTATACCCCAGAAGCTTTGACTGCACACAACTCGATAGATAGAATTCTCGGGACAAAGGTAACGATTGGAAGGAATTAGTAAACACAAATGTTATCCGTCCATGTTATAATACATGTACTTTACTGGTTTTGTTCAGTTCTTATTGCATTATGTTCTGAACCTCAATCTGATACCAACTGTGACACCTCACTCCAAGACCCACCTTAATGAAGAGAATTACTAAGTACTAATGTCTATTAAAGCAGAGAATAAATCTGGTTAAGGGCGACTATCTGTAGTTCTACATTAGATGAGTATTGAATACATCAATCAGCTGTATAAATTTTCTTTCCTTATTTCAAGTGGATCAACATACTCAACATATCTAATATAAAATTACGACGGCTAAGGATCGCATTCAGAACAATATACAACACATCTCAAATAACACATTACAGAACAAATACATATAGATACAATCACCGAATACAACATAATATACATGTGCTACATCTCGAATAGTTACAATCAGTATACAATTGTCTCAAATACTCGAATACAACAAAGGAATAGCCCAAGATGGGTCAGCTAACCACGAATAACCAGAAAGCTACCAGAAAATAACTCGGTATGACCCAAGTGAAAACACATGGGTCAGGCTAGCTAAATTGATCAGTAAAAACAGAGCACATGTTAAGGTTAAGTAAATGAAAGATACGACATCCTTTTACTCAAAGGATGCCATGCCATAATAGGGTTTCTGCCTCCTAAGAAAGAATGACATTTCTTCTTGATAAGCAGAAGAGATAACTAAGATGAGACACATATAGATATACCTAATCTCATCTGCATATCCTAAAATCTCAAAATACTATTTGTTGCATCATAAAACTTATCTAAAAGAATCTTCATACTCATTTGTACCTCATCTCATCGATACAAATATAATTACATCTCATATCCATCTTGAACTCATTATAAAAGAATTACCCTAATTTATAGCTCATCTCCTCGGTATAAATATAGAAACACCCCAAATCCATCATTAAACTCATCATGAAAGAACTTCCATAATTTATACCTCATTTCATTGGTATAAATATAGATATATCTCAAATCCATCTTAATAGAACTTAAAAGGAGTGCAAAAAATCAATTTGAAATGGCCATAAACCATGTATATATATAAATATATATATATATATGCCTTTTTTCTTACATAAGACCATAATAAAACATCACCATCAAAACGGTGAAATCGAAACATCTAAATTTCATGGAATACGACATGTGCTTACATCTTAAATAGTACTAAATTTTGGTACCATACATCGTGATGACTTGGGTTCACATAGCATCATTACATCGTGATCATCATGATTGATTATAGTCGGAAACATCATTATGAAACCCAGTCACAAGAACCCGAGTAATAACATCGTGATGATTGGGAGTCAAATAGTAACAATCTTGAACAATGTAATGACTCAAATCGAGTACTTGGTCTATAGTAATAGTAATATCTTGAATGTGTCTCAATATATCATTTAGGAATCCATAAGGCGTCAATGTGTGTCCCATTCCATATGTTTGCACCTAATGGTTTACTATCCATTAGTCGATACCACACTATAAAACATCATCAAATATACACCACCTCATTTCATCGGCGAGTGTAACGATACCAAACTCGTATCATCTCTCTCTCCACTACGCCATAGATGGTCTACGACAACCCAGAGAAAAGACACAGTAGGTGACAAAAATTGTTGCTATAGGTCTGTGGCAACACTTTTTTGGGGTAGCCTTTGCTGTGTTGCCTTAGAGTCAAAGGCGACATCTTTGCTATCCTAAGGTAACATCGCTACAGGTGTTGCTACAAGTACCACTAGAACAAAAAAAATATGCTTTCACAACTGCCAAAAACAGTTGTAATATGTCTATTACAGGTGGCAATCGTAACAAAGTCAACCTTTTTTACAACTGTTTCTAGTAGTTGTTAAAAATTCTTTTACAACTGCTAAAAGTAATTATACCTCACCTGTTATTAATCAAAGATTTAATAATATTATAATAAATATTATTATAACACAGTATTTTATGCAAATAAATATTTTATTTTAACATTTTAAATGGTACAATTTTTTTGACTCCACTACTGTACATTCACTCGTATATTACACAATCATTCATATTTAAATACATTCCTCGCTACATTGTCACTCGATTCACTCATATGCATACTCACACATACAACCATAATCAAGAAAAAATACAATAAAATCACCTGTATCCCAGTGTACTTAGTAACTGCTGCACTAAATTCATGTTACCCATGTCTTGGCAAAAATATCATCTGGCCGTGTAACAATACTTCATGCTTCCCCTCCTGTATACACAATGTTTAAGGAAATTAATGGCGATACTTTGGTCATATGCATGTACACAATTTTTTGTGTACAGGATTAATTAAAAATCAGAACAGATATGCAGTTATTACTTAAAAAAGCATATAAAGATCCTACATATACCTCTTATCCAATTCCAACTCACTTCTATTTCTCATAAAATAAAGAGTTCCAAATTCTTGGGTTTAAAAGAGCTGCTGAAGCCTATCTTCTCTCCCTCCCCCTTTGTTTCTACATAGAAATTGAAAAGAGATTTACAAGAAAAAAAAAGCTCAAGTTACGAATAAAAAAATATATGACACTTAGTATTTGTTAAATCAGTAAACATTCTTAGTAATGGATAATATATCCAAATTTAAGAGAGTATGTTCTGTGGGAGCAGTCCTGGCAAGAAACAAAGCTATCAAGTTGCTGCTATTGAGCTTGGACATGTCGAAGCAGTTTCAGGAATGCACCACAAGAAGGCTGAAATGGCTCGGCATGTCAATGCTTTCATTACTCTACCCGATGGTTATGGAACCTTAGAAGAGCTCCTTGAAGTCATCACTTGGGCTCAGCTGGTAGCAATATGCAAGTACATAATAATACATGTGATGTTTCAGGCATTATGCAAGTAAATGATCAGTTCATAATATACAGTATACTTGATAATATTCAAACACAAAATAGAAGTAAACACATAATTAATATTTAGGGTCATCCTATACATGTACATATTAATATATGTGTGTGCTTGCTGGTTCATCGATGAATACATAGTGTTTATTGCATATGTATATCAATAACTTTCTTGTTGTATCATTAATCTTACAAATATACACATGGTGCATTACCTGGTGACTTAACAATCTTCTTATTATATATTTATGCAAACATACATTGTATCTCCTAAACTTGAAATCCCTGATTTTTATCACTAATGCTTCTTATTATATTTATATTTTTTAAGGCTAACTTTCTACATACATGCTTGCATATTTTGGTCACCTCAATCATATATATGCTGGGTGCAAACTAATCAACCATTAAAAATATTTACTTACACTCATGTTACAGTAAACTCAATAAAACAGTTTAACTTCATTTATATCCAGTTTTGAATGTGTTCTTTATTCATAGTTAGCTTCAAGTGTAAATCTATAACCACTTTTTCAGTCAAAACATGGGAAGAGAAAACTCCACTTTAGTTTTGCATTTGCATAGATACACAACAATATTCTAGCATTTTCCCTCTTACCTAGCCTAATCAAAATTATGGCATTTTCAAAATTACTTAAAAATTTAACCTGTGTACACATATTTCTATAGGCACAAAAACCATACTGTATTATTAAATATGCAACATCTAAAATAGTTCATTTTAGTGTTGTTAACTCAATCCAGCATCAATGATAAAACATTCGGTGTTGCTAAACTCAGGAAGAGTGCCAGTTCATTCTAGCATCAATGATAAAACATTCAACATCTAAAATAGTTCATTTCAATGTTATTAACTCAATCATTATATCTGGTTTTTAGCATATGCTTAAGAAACTAAATTCATCAAACATGACTGATCTTACTTAAGCATATAACATCTTAACTCTTTCTTCTAAGTGGGATAACAGAATTTTCTATGCTTTCAGATATTGCAAGTGTAATTTATTCCATTGGTCTTTGTAAATCCAACCCCTTTTTCAGTTTTATAAACTAAAGCTTACCTACCTGCTTAATTCTTCTTGTGCATATATATAATAAACTTTGTATACTTGTCTTATTTTACTTTATCTAATGTTTTATTCTATGAAATATATCCCACACTTAGGTATTTCTTTGAATGAAAATCAAAATATGTACCTATCTTTATTTCATATATAGTTCCTTATCCCCCAGCTCAGATCATACAAGATCAGGATACTCTGTTTTTTTAACAAAACAACATCAGCAAATACAAGCTTATACCACTCTACTTGTATAGAGTTTTAATACTTTAAACCATATCTTATACCCTATACCTGGTCAGGTGGGAACTTGACATTGTTTTAACACTAAATCCAAGTAAATCAATTTCTAACACCACATACCTGGTTAGGTGGCAACTTAGTAACTCAAGGTACTAAATACAAAATACTACAATCTATTCATTTTTATAAAATATACCTAAAAGAGAGCTATACCCTTTGAAGTTGTAATTAAAAGATTTAAACACTAAACTTCACACACATGCGTACACACACAAAATAATTCAAATACAGTACGATAGACATAATTCACCACAAGCCATACCCGAAAAAAGGGAAAAACTGTCAAGACCAGCAGGTATAGATGAATCTTCACATCTAGAATTTGATCTGAACACAACGGGAAAACAATTTCAACTTTGGTTCTTGTATATTTACATCTCATTATATTGTGAACTACACGATAATTGAAGTTATCATTTCTGATTTTGTTCGATTCCTAAGACAGATTAAAGCTTATCATAATAAATTGAAATAGATTTGAAAATTGAAAACGGTTTTGAAATATAGTTCGGTTTAATATCAATTAGAACGAAAAACCCTTTCAGTTGGGTGTCGATTTGGGACTGGGAACAGGAACTGGTTCAGAGGAATCAAACAGAATCAAAAAATCGGAGAAATTTCGAAAACCTAGCTGTTTGACTAGATGTGGCAAAGTGGGAGGCGGTTCGGTTAGATCTGAATTTGAGGAAATGGAAATCGAAAAATCTAGCGATTTGGGGGGAACAAAAATGAAAAATAAGCCGTGAATGAAAAAGTTAGCGGGAAAGGAAGTGCAATAGAGAGTAGATTGACGGTCCAGATTATGTTAAAATTAAAGGTGTGCATTGCCGAGGTGTCATTTCTTTTTTAGTTTTTTTAATTTGAGTATATTTATAAGTACTGCAACACAATTTGATATCTACGCTAACACATTGAAGCGTGCGTTGCAATAGACAAAAAACATCATAGCAATGGCAACATTGTAGCTAGCAACACCATGCATTTTCATTGCGATAGGCCATCTATGGCATAGTGCTCTCTCTTTCCGACGAGTACTAAGTGGCATTCTAACTTGTCTTATCTCATCAACAAGTAAAAATCGATCATAAAAATCAAAACATCATACATTTATAAACATCATGTATTCTTAAACATCAAAATATCATAAATTTATAAACGTCATAAATTCACAAACATCAAAACATCATGAATTCATCATAGAATAGCTTGCCTTATCTTATTGGCAAGTTTACATACAATCATGGTTGGTTTATTATCGAGTATACTCAAAATGAGTAGTCATAGAATCAACGGCTTTTTCCAAAATTTGGCAACATCTTAAAACATCACATCAAAGGGTTTCGACTGTACAAGTCCAATATTAAGCGCTAAAGTAAAACCACGTGCCCCATGCCATGGGTCTAACTAAACAATATAATTCTCTTTCTTATACATCCAAAAAGTAAAAAAATTATATTATTTGTAAAATATTTTACTAAAAGAAAATAGAATTTAAAATAATTTTTGAAATCCATTAGAAGACTATTTATTGAAAATTCCCTTTATGTATGATATAAACATAGTTTAAATACTCTCATTACTTAAAAATAATTTCACTTTATTTAACAACAATAATTTCAATGTCCTTTATTTAAAAATTATCTCAAATCTCATTTGAAAGAAATCATGCTTGAAACCTTGGTAAAACATAGAAATGCTTAAACCCGATATTGAAATTTAATTAATCTTTAAACCAAATTTGAAATTCCAAATTCCATCGAATCTTGCCTAACCTATTACTAGCCATCACAGATCTGAAAACATCTCAAATACAACCGCAAAGTCACTCAAAAATGGGAGTAAGACCAACTAACACAATTCTTAGTACGATAGCTATTATCGCCGTCATTTTGATTCCAGTACAACGACAAACAAACACAAAATTCTGACCTAGATAGCTTTAAAATTTCATACAACTCAAAACATGAAACTTGTAGCTTACGATTTGAGCTTTCTGGAACATACAAGATCATCTAAGTCCGAACAAAAATGAAGAAGCTGTGGGAAACACAATTTCAGATTTTAAAATTGAACATTCACAGTGCAAAAATACACAATCAGATTCAAACATGATTTTAGCACAATAAACGATCGAATTATATAAAACTTAAAGGATCAAAGTTGTAGCATAAAGTTTTACCTTTCTAGAACGTTATAAATTATTAGATTTAGTTAAGAAATGAAGAAGTTATGGTCGATCTGATTTTAGTTTCTAGCATAGAGAAAATGTTTATTTTGCTCTCGGGATAGGTGTAGAAAAACAAAAATTTGATCAAGATAACTTCCAAATTATGGAAAACTAAAAACATGAAACTTGTAGGTTATGATTTGTGCTTTCCGGAACATCTAGGATCATTTAATTCCGATCCAAAATGAAGAATCTGTGGAAAAAACAATTTTAGATTTGAATTTATTGGTCTTGTCTTTCATTCTCTGGACAACGAAGCTAAAATGTCATTTCAACCATATAAACTCAAAATAAAGCTTGACTCATAAAGAAAAGTTTTTATATACTATCATTGATTTCCAATGAGAGTTGGATCGAACAAAATGAATACCTGAGTCGAAACAAAACTATGCAAAAATTCTTGAGTTTAAAACGACAGGCCAGAATTCTTAATTCGTATTAAATCACATTTTAACAATAGAAAACCTTCGATTTTCGAAAAGTGATAAACACAAAAGTTGTTTATTATAAAATTATGCTTCATGTGCAAAAAACCTCACACAAATACGTTCATCCAATAAAAAGTTATGATAGTTTTAACACAACACTTTCAATCTTCCAAAAATAAAAAAACTTCAATATCTTACCAATCTAAACTATAACCTACATGAGTGCTATTACATAATCATAGATAGGTTTTGTGAGAATTAACTCACAAGACTATAAATTTTAGCTAGCAATTTTGTGGCATTAAACTCACCTTGATTGGATTAAATAAGATTTCCCTAGACTTAGGCTTTCAAGAAGATCACTAGATGCTCCTTCTATTTGGATTTCATAATAGTTGGCTTGAATTTTGGTAAGAAACAAGGAAGGGAAGCCATGGATTTTTAGTCTTAGCTAAAATGGAAGAAGAAGACAAAATAGGTTGAGAGGAAAAAAAAATGTCGTTGTTTTCTCAAGCAAGGGATAAGGGTGGAAAAATCCCATTATGACGCTCTTTTCTTAAGACAAATTTGCAAACCCACTTTCACTATTTCATATTTGGTCCAATCTTTTGCTTTAGGTCCAAATGTTCATTACATAAGCAGATTCAGATTATTTACACTATTACAATATTATTAACACATTATAATTTCATTCACACATAATCAACACCAATTAACAAGTTTGTTATGTTACACCATGTTAATTAAATCACAAACACATACAAAACACATTGTGTTTTAATCTATAAACACAACACATATTACAATTATCTTCAAAACAATTTAACCCATTCTTTGAATATTAAAGATGAAACAACCTATAATATAAAGATAATTAACACAACAATTAACTTACAATTATATTTTACAATCACAAATATTGATTCATACTTAATATTTATATTTTTTAATCGACAACAATCCAATTAAATCACTAATTTTGTTAATATTATTATTATAATTAAAGTCATAAATTTATTTATTGACAATAATTAGCAAATCCAACACTATATTATTACTCTAAATCCTCCAATCAAGTTTAGAACACAATTCTCTTTTTATTGTGTAAAGAAATACTTCTTGTAATTTAAAACACAGATCAATAGTTAAGAATTATTTCAACCAACAATTTATCACTAATATTGAAAATATATTTTTCTACTCAAATATTGATTACCAATCAATAATATATATTTTCAGTATTCACCTAAATCACAATTTGTAATTTATAAACACACACATTGGAATAAATTACCTATCAAATTAAGAACATATAGTCAATTCCAAATATATAAAATTTGAAAGCCCCAAATTCTTTATTTATTATTTAAATAAATGCGAGTTGGACTTCCAATCTCGACTTTTACTCTCTTTAGATTTAAAATACAGAAAACACATAATAAGCTATATAACCCGAGATCCCAAAAATCTGGGTTGTTTCAGCTCTAAAAAAATCTAAACCAATAACATTATCCTTCATCCTCAAAATCTTCACTAATCAACATCCCTCCTCCCGACGCTGATCATCACCATCGACCAGAGCCTCACCCCGCCGTGACCTGACGCGGACCGTCCTCGTGCCAGTGTCCATCCATGTTGCATCTTCCCACTCCTCCTTTTCTCCACCAAAACCCTAACTTTTCTGCCCTAAAAAACCAAATTTTACCCACATCAAGCCGTCCGCCTCCCGTACCATCGCCCACCACTGGTCATCTGACCTGCGTAACCACCAGAATCCCCTCCAGTACCCGACAAAACCTCTACCCCACTGAAATCCCAAGGCCGGACCACTTAAGATCCTAAAACTCCACTTCCATCACATAAAAACCACCTCCACAATCTCCAAGTTTAGCTCCACCAACCACCACCCTAGCAAGCCACAAACAACCCCTGGCTATGTTTGCACATATATAGCCGATCAAAAACCACCCAAGTTGAACCTTTTCCTTTAGGCTGAACCCATTTTGGCCACATGCTCCTCTTTACATAATTTTTTTTCTTGAAGCTATGAATATTTGTTCGTGTTATGATTGATTCGAGCTTCAAGTTACATCATGTTGATCATGCGTAATTACTTAGTTATCTTTCTTTGTCGATTCAAGTTTGTATATCTACCTTGTGTCATATCTGTGTCAGTTTCTTCGTCAGTTTCACCATTAGAATAGCCTTGAAAGGTAAGAATTACTCACTCACGAAGAACGTTACTGTTAAATTAATAAAGCATAAGTGAAAATTTATTTAAAATGCCAGCGCTGTTTAAAAAACGCAAGATATTATGTTATGATAGTTGTTCACTTATGACACACACAAACATGACATATATGGTATGTGATACATGAATATTGTGCAAGTGATATATGATTTTATATGTTACGTACGTTGATACATATATTTATTGATATGTTATGCTTAACGTCTTCACACTGTAGGTTCCTTGTAGATTTAGGAAAATCGCTATGGGTTAAATGATACATACCCAAACGATTAAATAGATTAAGGGAAAATTAAAATTGACTTGGGATTCGAGTTGATATGGTATATATACCCGAAATTTGAATTAACTTAGGTTGAAGTTATACATACTCATATCACTTGACCATAGGATAAAGAACTATATACAAACATCATTGGATGATTTTGAAAAATTTTGTTAAATAAAATTTATATTTTTTTATTTTTAAAATAAAAATTTTAAAATTTAAGTTTGAAGATTTAATTATGTATTTTAAGTATTATATATATATATTTGTATTTATAGATTTAAGAATTTATATTTTATGACTTAACTTAATATATTTTATGTAGTTTTAAAATTTAATTTAAAATATTTTAATATAATAAAAATACTTAATTAATAAGTGATTTAAATTGATATAAAAGTTCAATTTAAATAATTTAATATAATATTAAATTTAATAAAATAATTTATTAGAGTTTCTAAAATTATAAGTTTTAAAACATAAGTTGTAAATTTATTTAGAAATATATTAGAACTATAATTTAAAATTTTATTTTAAGATAAAGATATTTTAATAACTTTAATAAATATAAATTAAGCAAGATAGGTTTAAGTTTAAGATTTAACTAGCTTCTATTATGTGATTTTAAATATACTTATGAATTAAATAATTGGTTAAATAATAAAATTAATAATTTTACTTTTAATTTATAATTATAAATATTAATTATTTTAAGTTAAATGATATCAAAATAATATATTTGAAGTTAATATTTTAAATTGATAATAATTTATTCTTTTAAAGCACGTTTATAATAAAATGACCATGGCGTGAAATAAGCGATTTCTTGTTAAAGACACTAGAGTCGGTATTAACATATGCCCTATCAATACCGTAACCACTTTGCCAACTATGTATGTGGTGGAGAGCCCATAATGAAGTATGATGGATTGGCAAATGTTGCGGGAATGAAGTAACAGAACGATGATGGATAGGCTTGACCTTTGGGTCATAATTTAAAAAAAAATCTAAAATAGGAGTTATACCATGACTAACTGAGTTAGCTACTCAAATCGAACAAACTTCCTCGAAACCATATCAATTACTTTGTGATTGTTTAGGGATCTCCTTTGATTATGGGAGTGTTATCTTGAGGTGGTCGGTAGCGGCGTGCTATGCGTTAACACCAATCAAGGAACATAAAATGATAGAATCCTATCTTGGGTTGTCATATTTATTTTTTCCAAGCCTAGTACGACTTTTATTTATATCATACCTATGGAGTGCCTTTATGGTGAACTTCATGGTATCTGTATAGACTACGATATTATAAAATGTGTTAAGAGGGGTTATGGGTAACACCTTAATGTTATTTTTAACAGTATATTTACTATAGATACTATTATAATAGTGTATTGTACTATATGTATACAGTTTGATTCTTAGAGGATGGGAATCCTAAGAATCCTTTAAGTTACTGACACAATTCTTCGAAAATTTCACTTAAATTGATTCACTTATATAAGAATGTTAGTCTAGACTCGGATGTTTTGTTTTTCTTCACTACAACAAAAGTGCCCGTTGACAGTGTTGAAAAAATGCTGTTATATCCTTTAATAATGTCTTGATGAACGATGTCTACCAACAAGTTGTTATAGGTCATGGATATAACACAAAACATTCAAAAACATTGTAGAAAATTGAAATACTATAGCGTTTCAAATGGTGTTGTTCTTATATTTATACAACATTTTATATTGTTTTAGAAATGTTTTCATCTTCCCTTTTCTACAGCGTTTTGCCACATATCACAGCCTTTCTGGAAGTTTACATGCTCTTTACTATCACGGCGTTTTTCCACATATCACAATGTTTTTTTACATCTATCGCATCATTTACATATTGTAGTATCAAAATATTCATGCCTATACATATCAGCAACATGTAAATATATATCAACCAACTAATTATATAACACAATATTCATACACAAAGACATCATCTATTGTAACAACCTGAATTCCGACAGACCAATATTTTTTTGAAATTCCAATCTATCGAAACTCAAGTTGTTGTGCTCTGGTATCCTGCAGAAAAGACAGAGACATAAAATATGTCAAAGCTCAAAAAATATCTCACAGCGAAATGGACAAAATATAATATAGTCAAAGTATAGCCTTACCGTATTAATAATACTGCCTAATTAGTATCCAAAGTTATAGTGTCACATGTCTCTGCCACAAATCTAACCTGCGAATATGTTATGAAGAGGGGGTCAGAATACAAGTTCTGGTGACTGGATTTAAATTGAACACTTTGGATAATTCTACATATACCGTTCAACCATATTTTCTTATTTATTAGGTTACTTGGTTAACAGCACTCAAGGCTTACACGCACGTCATACACATTTACTTCCCAGTGGATTAACCTAATATAGTATATATGTAGCTACCCCACAACACTGAGGTACACCCCATGGTACCCCCACTCGCACGGTCTCCACTATAATACCATAGAAATGAACGCAGTCCCTCATCCTATGCCGGAGTAACGTACGGATCTCTACATAACAATGTTATGTTTCGCATTTATCTATCATTACTACGCTACGTAAGCGTACGGACGGCCATTGTCGATCGAATCTGGATTCATACCAGAGTAACGTCCTCAAGTCTACGATATACCACCCAGAGCCGACATGCATGTATCTAGACTGTCCCACATACGTATCTTTAATTGTAGCTCAATGCCTTAAATGCACGTCCTCTAATGTGCACCGAGTTCCGCGGTAGGGCGATACAAGAAACACGAAACTCGGTCGGGAGCTTTTCCATATTTGTACAAGCCCGTCTTTAAGAGCCTTTATATATAGATATTCCTAGGGTCTGTTTTCATGGTGGTTATCTCCCCACCTCGGCCCCTCCCTCAACTAGTAAAGACTACAAGAGCTAAACGACTACCCCTAAAAAACAATCTAAACATCCATTTGGCGTCTTCCCTCAACCACCGTAATGCGATAATGAAAGGTGAATGGTCTATTGGTTTTAGCTCTAGTCTTTCCGCATCCCACTAGATGCCAATAACGGGTATCCAACGATCTACTATCCTTGTTGGTCATAACCCTTCGCCTCCCCATTGAGGCAATTGCCGAATCACCCTGGTGGCACTGCGTCACATCATTCTGACTAAATAGCTACTTCTGCAATCAAGGCCCACCAACCTAGTAGTTACGTGTAGACCCAACCTCTATGAGAACAACCTAAAACATCTGCCACCGCATAGAGGACTACAAGGAGCACCTTACCCATCTCAGGAAGCTACGTGCTTCCCCTTCCTGTCCTTCGGAGCCGACAGAATAATCAGATGAATGTGCGCTCCCCTCGTGCCTTATAACACCACGATGATCTACCCCACCCTCAAACGTGCAGACTGGTCCAAGCGCCTCACTTTAATATGTTGTTAGACCCTATGTCTAAACATTCTTTTACGTGCTTGCCTTACCTCAACAGGTTTCCATTTAACTTGTTTATTGTGACGAGAAGGAATTTCGCTCGGTCCGAACCGGTCGCTAAACCGACCCAGACCGCTCGAAACGCCCTATCGTTGAGAACATGACAAAACAGAACGCATATAAAAGAACATTTCATTGTATATTACAACAATGCATCAGATTACAAGAATATACAGAGTATAAATGAATATTACATAGAAATATCAGAGATTTAAATTACATTTAAATACATAGCAGCGGAAAATAATACAATACACAACTAGAAGAGATATACGGATACAAAGCTTTCCGGGTATCGTTCCAGCTGTAAACCAGGATCCTGTGAATATAAATCTGCAAAACCAAAACTACTAGCTGCCCGTGTCAAAATAAGGGCACCCAGAGTTTAGGTTAAAACAATAAACTCCAGGTCAGTCATGTGACTGGTGTGAGAACGAAAACAGTTATTAATCTTTATTTTAAAGTTAGGTAAATCAAGGGACCACGCCGTATAACACGGAACGGGTTTCCTCCCAAGAATACCAGTGCATAAAACAACAGCTGTAACACCCCACCTCCGTTAAGGTCACTCACAAAGGGAATGCCTTAACTTTGGTGGAGCATTTTAGTAAACAGGACATAAACTTACAAGACAGATAAAAGAGTACTTGAAAAATTTTGACTTTATTACAGCGGAAACAGAAATTAATATGGTTACATCCTTTCAATTTAAGAATTCAAGTACAAAATATCAGTCTTGTACAAAAGCCTTCAAAATGCATAGTTTAAAATCATAAACCCCATTGAACGGAATCTATACAGAGCCAAGCCATACTTTAAGCACTTCAAGCAAAGAGAAATCCGGATCAAGCTAAAGTATTTCCCTCCTTGGATAACCTAGGGGGGAAACGGAAGAAAGGAGGCGAAACAACAAGGGTCAGACAAAAAGTCTGGCAAGTCCAGTGACTTTCAGCATATGAACAGATAATAATAATATGATATGAACATAAAACTGGATGTGAGATAACTATAACAGGTGTAGCAGATATAACAGAAAAACAGAATGATATAAACTATTGTTTTACACTTCTCTGCACTAATACTAGTATAGCAGAATTAGGTGTCTCCCTAATGTCTAAATTGAAGCAGGAACGGGTACAGAATACTTTAACAGAAACAGAATGCTAATAATGGGCCTTTACTACCCGATCAGAAACAGACAGAAGCAGGAACAGATTTATCTCTACGGAAACAGAATGTAGAATTAGGTGTACACTAGTAATGGGCCTTTACCACCCGAACAGACGGTACCACACAGAAACAGACAGGTGTTACCACCCAACAGAAACAGACGGTACCAACAGAAATAGACAGAACTAAGCGTACCCTAAAACCCTACCCCAAACGATCGGCTCCCTAATACATAAATATCCTTTGTCGGCCCCACAGTAGGGTGTATCACTCCCTAAAGTGACAACCAATTGGCACAGACCTATTTACAGATGTCACGGCGTCTTACATCCTCAGAGGCAGACCGGGATCCATGCACGCACATGACCCGGTTGGAACGCACCATCAACACCCCTCGCCATTATCAGAATGAACCACTTATAATTAGTTCAGTAAGCGTGCCCGGTCCCTACCTACTGTTGGGTCAAAGTTTTGATACCAGAAAGGGTTACTGACTAATATGGGTCCCAAACAACAGATGACACAAGTAATTCCCCTCCTAACCTTGTGTCCCCAGACTAACAGATCTCAGATTAACTTGTTTACAATTTCAGACATACAGAATTCAGATTTACTAGTTCATAGATTAAGTTAACAAGTTTTCAGACTAACAGATCAGATGTACAGATTTTTCAGATTTGTCTAACTTTGTATTGGGCGTACAGATTCATGTACGGGTTTACTACACCCATTAATCCAGTTGGTTTAACCCTATTTTCCCCCAATACGTTTAGACGTCATTCTTATCTTAGATTTGCATTAATTAATTATTAATGCCCAGACCTCTCACATTAGGTCGCTAGCTTGTGGCCGCTGGATGGGCCGGGCGGTTCCGGGCAAACTTCTGCCACAAGCCAGACCTAACCTCGTGTCTTAAGCAGGCTATGACTAACTTCTCACATTAGAACCTATTGTTTGCGGCTACTGGATGTGCCGGGCGGTTCCGGGCAGAGTTACGTCGCAAACTCATTCTAACCTCGAGTTAGCCATGTTTATCTTTGCGGCCAATTAATTAATAATTTACCGTTTATGCGCACGCCCAATATATATGCCAATTCAGATTATATCAATAACAGGATGATTATATCAACACAGCAGATAACAGACTTTAGCAGATAACAGATTTTATATGACTTAACGGATTTAACAGATTTTGCAACTTAGCAGATTTTGGCATATAACAGGTTAGGCATTTCAACCGACAAATTTAACAAATTAGGCATTTCAATCTAATTAGCAGTCTAGGCAATATAACAAAACTAGCAGTTTAGGCAACTTGGCAAATTAGCATATTTAGCAAATTTAATATTTCTAAAGGTTTTATTTACATGCCTTGCCTAATCATAAATTGGCCTAAATTCATATGCCTAAATAATTGTCGTGATTCACAATAAGATCATATACTTCCATGTTTGCATACCTCTACATAGCGCAGAATATGGACATAATTTACCCTATAACATATGTTCCAATTTTTGTTAAACTAACCTTATACAGCAGATTCACATATAAATTATACCAAATATGATCATTAATTACAGTGCATGCCATATATGCCAAATTCCCTATTTAGGTGTAATCACAATAGTAGAGATCCTAATTAATGTAAATCTTTTACACCTACGTTTCCATATCCTTCTTCTTATTAAGTCATGAATCATTATGCAAAATATACCCAACAATCTAAATCATATCTTCTAAAAAAAAAAATCAGATCTTGACTTTTATATGCATTTTGTCCAAAGTCTCAAATCATATGTAATCATACAATGGTTCCTCTTTTCTTCTATCATAGAATATGCATAGATCCAAATCTAGTTTACAACATATGCTCATCTTTTTTTTCTAATTAATTACAGATCTAAATTACAACATAACTATGCATACAACATGCATAAATTATATGTTCATAGTCAAATTTATGCATCCAATCCCAAGTCACATGTCCAATATATTTTATGCCTCAGACCTAAAGTCATACATTCAATTCAGTCTTGTCAAATTTCGCATCATTCATCCCAAAATTTGCGTTCATACGTTCATCTCTTATGAGATTAGGCACAGGCTCGTGGTAGCCTGGCTATAGAAGCAGAAAAGAAGAAAAGGGATACAGAACAGTCACAGAAAAACAGATCTGACAGGAGAGAATATATATACAATCTCAGATTCAGAATTAAAGACATATCAAAATTATAATTAACGTTTATAGCGGAAAATAACTGTACTTGCCTTGATTGGGTTAAAGAAAGAACTTTAGTTGTTACAGAATTGTTGCAGAAGCTTTTATCTCAAATTTGAATTTAGGATGATGTTGATTGACTTCTAGTTTTGATTCTAGCAGAGTAGCGATGCCATTTTTATTTTTAATTAGAAGGAGAGAGAGCAATGGAGGCTAGAGAATTGTGTTAGAGACTTAGGTTAGGAAGAGTCTAGGGTCCTTTTTATAGAGTTTATGAACTGATTAGGACCATCGATGTTGCTTGGATTGATCGTAGCCATTCATTCGAAAGAGAGACCAATTAGAGCCTGCCACCTAGCCCTAATGACAAAGCATGCTTCTGAAAATCGACCAACATAGACTAGGCCAGCCAGGGTGGACTGGGTTCGACCTGGGTCTGGACCAGGTCGACGGCCCTGTCGACAGCCCTGTCGACAGCCCTGTCGACCTGGCTAGACCAGGTCGACAGCCCAGTCGACCTGGGTGTCTTAGGCGGGAATTTTCCCGCCCTGGCCAATTGGGCCCGATTTTTAATTTTAAACTTAATTCAGAAACTTCCGGAGGCTATATCTTCTTCATACGGACTCCGTTTTTCGAAAACTCGGACTCTATTTCGCGTATTTTTCCGAGACGAACGCAATGGCGTATCCCCTTTCCCTTAGTTCTTTGATTTCAAATTAATTATACTTTAATTTGTTAATTCCACAGTTATAGAATACACGGGGTGTTACATTCTCCCCCACTTAAAAGGATTTCGTCCCCGAAATCTTCAAGTTAAGAAGAATGCGTCCTACCATCCAATCACCCATCTACTCAACCATCATCCACAAGCATCCATTGTCCTTAGAAAACTTCTAATGTTGTATGAACATATGCAAAAGTGTGTGTATATGTTCCTTATCTAATGCAAAGATCCGGCGGTCTACTGATTCAGTTGACCTCCTTAATGCGAATTATGTCAGTGCCATGAGTCCAACATGTATGCAATAGAATTCTGATGATATATATTGTTTCTATATGAGTGCACAACCATTCACTCAAATGCAACATCTATGTGCTGAATCAACCATTTTGCATCCACAAGAATTGAAAAATGCTCACCCATCCATATGCAGTATGAGAGTGTTTTCGAGCCGATCTAGTGCCTAGTGTGTGTATATGCATCCACGGGCAACCACTAGCAACCACTTGCATCCACTAGCAACCATCAAACATAACATGTCTCAAACACATGTTTACACCCATTAGTTTCTACCTAAAGTTCAAATATTCGATCGATAGGATACATTCGAATGATGGAAGCGAGTACAGATAGAACGAAAATTTGGTTCCCATTAGACATGGGTCCTAAGTATCGGCCCCAAAGACCGAAACCAATATCAAATTGACACCCAGAGGAGTACCTTCTTTAGACAATGTCAAAACTGGAAATCCTATAAAAAGTATTTAGATATTTACAGACTACTGGTACAGATCAGGTTCCCTAATGATTCTTAGGAAGCTAAGCATGATAAAATCATACCCTACGAAAACTCAGAATGTATGCGCCATACTTGACGCCTAACACAGATATCCCTCAAACCCCAATCTCAAACAGATGATCCATAACCCTTATGGGTCTGAATCTATAGCGGAATTCAGAAATAATACTAGCATTAAAGTGCATAGTATCGATTACAAAATCAAAATACCAGAATCAGAAAAAGTCACAATCAGATAAAGAAATTAAACCTACTATAGAAATTTTCCTATTTCTATCCTAGCCACTAGCCTCAAGAGTGTTCGCCTGCCCTCCTTGTCCTCGTCTCTTCGGGCAGTCCCTAGTGAAGTGTCCCATCTCCCCACAGTTGAAGCAAGCGCCCTTCCTTTTTCTGCAATCCTTGTTCAGATGAGTTGAGCTCCCACAAGTAAAGCACTTTTTCCCCTTCTTATCTTCAGACTTCTCATCCTTCTTTTGTGTTTCCTTTTTGGGCCCCACTTTCTTATTCTGTGGTTCTTCCTTCTTTGTCTCTTTCGGGCCCTTGTCTTCCTCGTGCAGTAGTGCCATATCCACCAATTTCTCGTAAGTTGCTCCCATGGGTACATGGGTCATGGATAGGCTGTGCAGTGGCTCATTCAATCCTTTAACAAAGCGGAGAGCCTTTTTATGCTGAGTGTTGACTAAATCTAATCCAAATCTTGCTAGTTGGTTGAACTGGTTGACGTATTCCTTGACCGTCATACTTCCTTGCTTAAGAGACAAGAACTTTTCCAATTGTAAACTTCGTTCAGCTTGCGAGAGGTATTTTGTCTCAAACCTTGTTCTGAAATCCATCCATGTCTCAACCGGCCTCTCGGCGTTAGTGACTTCCCACCAGTAGGAAGCTTCGTCTTTGAGCAGCCATACTGCCAACTGTACCTTCTGCCTATCGTCCACCTCGAAGATAACGAATAGATCCTCAGTTTCTTTGAGCCAATTCCTTGCTTCTACGAATGATTCAGTTCCTTTGAAATCCTTCCCACCCATAGCCCTAAAATCTCTACAGATCTTTGAGAAAGCAATTGCACGAGGAGGGGGTGGAGGAGGGGGATCATTTGCTGGACCTGCAGCGGCGGTCCTAGCCTCAAGATATTGACGAAACCAACCGGGTACATGAACACCCTCTGGTATCTCAGATGCTTCAGACATGCTGGAACGAAAAAGGAAAGGTTCAATACAAAAAGGACTGAAAGAAAGATATATGGCTCTTGGGGATTATGTTTTTCAAAATAAGCTTTTTTTTTTTTGAAAATACTTCCTTTCATAACCTTTTTTGAAAATAATTTTCAAAACTTTTTATAAAATCTGGTAACCTTCAGCTCTGATACCAAAGTGTAACACCGCACCTCCGTTAAGGTCACTCACAAAGGGAATGCCTTAACTTTCGTGGAGCATTTTAGTAAACAGGACAGAAACTTACAAGACAGATAAAAGAGTACTTGAAAATTTTTGACTTTATTACAGCGGAAACAGAAATTAATATGGTTACATCCTTTCAATTTCAGAATTCAAGTACAAAATATCAGTCTTGTACAAAAGCCTTCAAAATGCATAGTTTAAAATCATAAACCCCATAGAACGGAAGCTATACAGAGCCAAGCCATACTTTAAGCACTTCAAGCAAAGAGAAATCCGGATCAAGCTAAAGTATTTCCCTCCTTGGATAACCTGGGGGGGGGAACGGAAGAAAGGAGGCGAAACAACAAGGGTCAGACAAAAAGTCTGGCAAGTCCAGTGACTTTCAGCATATGAACAGATAATAATAATATGATATGAACATAAAACTGGATGTGAGATAACTATAACAGGTGTAGCAGATATAACAGAAAAACAGAATGATATAAACTATTGTTTTACACTTCTCTGCACTAATACTAGTATAGCAGAATTAGGTGTCTCCCTAATGTCTAAATTGAAGCAGGAACGGGTACAGAATACTTTAACAGAAACAGAATGCTAATAATGGGCCTTTACTACCCGATCAGAAACAGACAGAAGCAGGAACAGATTTATCTCTACGGAAACAGAATGTAGAATTAGGTGTACACTAGTAATGGGCCTTTACCACCCGAACAGACGGTACCACACAGAAACAGACAGGTGTTACCACCCAACAGAAACAGACTGTACCAATAGAAACAGACAGAACTAAGCGTACCCTAAAACCCTACCCCAAGCGATCAGCTCCCTAATACATAAATATCCTTTGTCGGCCCCACAGTAGGGTGTATCACTCCCTAAAGTGACAACCAATTGGCACAGACCTATTTACAGATGTCACGGCGTCTTACATCCTCAGAGGCAGACCGGGATCCATGCACGCACATGACCTGGTTGGAACGCACCATCAACACTCCTCGCCATTATCAGAATGAACCACTTATAATTAGTTCAGTAAGCGTGCCCGGACCCTACCTACTGTTGGGTCAAAGTTTTGATACCAGAAAGGGTTACTGACTAATATGGGTCCCAAACAACAGATGACACAAGTAATTCCCCTCCTAACCTTGTGTCCCCAGACTAACAGATCTCAGATTAACTTGTTTACAAGTTCAGACATACAGAATTCAGACTTACTAGTTCATAGATTAAGTTAACAAGTTTTCAGACTAACAGATCAGATGTACAGATTTTTCAGATTTGTCTAACTTTGTATTGGGCCTACAGATTCATGGACGGGTTTACTACACCCATTAATCCAGTTGGTTTAACCCTATTTTCCCCCAATACGTTTAGACGTCATTCTTATCTTAGATTTGCATTAATTAATTATTAATGCCCAGACCTCTCACATTAGGTCGCTAGCTTGTGGCCGCTGGATGGGCCGGGCGGTTCCGGGCAGACTTCTGCCACAAGCCAGACCTAACCTCGTGTCTTAAGCAGGCTATGACTAACTTCTCACATTAGAACCTATTGTTTGCGGCTACTGGATGTGCCGGGCGGTTCCGGGCAGAATTACGCCGCAAACTCATTTTAACCTCGAGTTAGCCATGTTTATCTTTGCGGCCAATTAATTAATAATTTACCGTTTATGCGCACGCCCAATATATATGCCAATTCAGATTATATCAATAACAGGATGATTATATCAACACAGCAGATAACAGACTTTAGCAGATAACAGATTTTATATGACTTAACGGATTTAACAGATTTAGCAACTTAGCAGATTTTGGCATATAACAGGTTAGGCATTTCAACCGACAAATTTAACAAATTAGGCATTTCAATCTAATTAGCAGTCTAGGCAATATAACAAAACTAGCAGTTTAGGCAACTTGGCAAATTAGCATATTTAGCAAATTTAATATTTCTAAAGGTTTTATTTACATGCCTTGCCTAATCATAAATTGGCCTAAATTCATATGCCTAAATAATTGTCGTGATTCACAATAAGATCATATACTTCCATGTTTGCATACCTCTACATAGCGCAGAATATGGACATAATTTACCCTATAACATATGTTCCAATTTTTGTTAAACTAACCTTATACAGCAGATTCACATATAAATTATACCAAATATGATCATTAATTACAGTGCATGCCATATATGCCAAATTCCCTATTTAGGTGTAATCACAATAGTAGAGATCCTAATTAATGTAAATCTTTTACACCTACATTTCCATATCCTTCTTCTTTTTAAGTCATGAATCATTATGCAAAATATACCCAACAATCTAAATCATATCTTCTAAAAAAAAAAATCAGATCTTGACTTTTATATGCATTTTGTCCAAAGTCTCAAATCATATGTAATCATACAATGGTTCCTCTTTTCTTCTATCATAGAATATGCATAGATCCAAATCTAGTTTACAACATATGCTCATCTTTTTTTTCTAATTAATTACAGATCTAAATTACAACATAACTATGCATACAACATGCATAAATTATATGTTCATAGTCAAATTTATGCATCCAATCCCAAGTCACATGTCCAATAAATTTTATGCCTCAGACCTAAATTCATACTTTCAATTCAGTCTTGTCAAATTTCGCATCATTCATCCCAAAATTTGCGTTCATACGTTCATCTCTTATGAGATTAGGCACAGACTCGTGGTAGCCTGGCTATAGAAGCAGAAAAGAAGAAAAGGGATACAGAACAGTCACAGAAAAACAGATCTGACAGGAGAGAATATATATACAATCTCAGATTCAGAATTAAAGACATATCAAAATTATAATTAACGTTTATAGCGGAAAATAACTGTACTTGCCTTGATTGGGTTAAAGAAAGAACTTTAGTTGTTACAGAATTGTTGCAGAAGCTTTTATCTCAAATTTGAATTTAGGATGATGTTGATTGACTTCTAGTTTTGATTCTAGCAGAGTAGCGACGCCATTTTTATTTTTAATTAGAAGGAGAGAGAGCAATGGAGGCTAGAGAATTGTGTTAGAGACTTAGGTTAGGAAGAGTCTAGGGTCCTTTTTATAGAGTTTATGAACTGATTAGGACCATCAATGTTGCTTGGATTGATCGTAGCCATTCATTCGAAAGAGAGACCAATTAGAGCCTGCCACCTAGCCCTAATGACAAAGCATGCTTCTGAAAATCGACCAACATAGACTAGGCCAGCCAGGGTGGACTGGGTTCGACCTGGGTCTGGACCAGGTCGACGGCCCTGTCGACAGCCCTGTCGACAGCCATGTCGACCTGGCTAGACCAGGTCGACAGCCCAGTCGACCTGGGTGTCTTAGGCGGGAATTTTCCCGCCTTGGCCAATTGGGCCCGATTTTTAATTTTAAACTTAATTCAGAAACTTCCGGAGTCTATATCTTCTTCATACGGACTCCGTTTTTCGAAAACTCGGACTCTATTTCGCGTATTTTTCCGAGACGAACGCAATGGCGTATCCCATTTCCCTTAGTTCTTTGATTTCAAATTAATTATACTTTAATTTGTTAATTCCACAGTTATAGAATACACGGGGTGTTACAACAGCGCAATGCTAAATAAAGAAAAATGAAGCTGTTATGAGACCCAGGTCCTATCACACAATGCAACGCAAGCCGAGGGATAGGGTTTTCCCTTATAACAGCCAAAGGATGCTTGATACGTTTAAAACAAATCATTTGATACTATAATAAGTGCATATTGTGTAAAACAACTTCAAATCATAAGTATCAATCATAGGCGACATGGGTACCATATATCATGTCGCCATACTAGGCTCTACAAATAAAACCGCAAATGTCACGTATTTGGAAATTGGATTTCCATCTATGAACCGAGGCAAAAGATAGTCCTCAACCGATTCGAGACGCTCTAGCCCGTGTCTCAGGAACAGCCGCAACTGCCCCTTGGATCGTCAGGGCCGGTCCACCGATGTGGATTATTATGCCTGAACACTACGTCTCCCCACCCTATGGGGTGTAAGTGAGCCAACTAAATGACTCCATCGGTTCGAGAACGACCGATCTATCCGAGGCGCCTCGCAACAGCAACAACCACATAAGTCAAACTCGTCAGGGCGTGTAAAACCACTGACGCCACTTCTAACTAGAAAGAAACGCATGCCCTCCCTGAGGTCCGTCTCCCGTTTTTGGTTCATACCGGGTGTGAAACACGCGAAGTAAACGTTACACAAAGCTACGCCACAAAGGCCGTGCTTCGATCATCACCACAAGACCTTTCTTTTCAACAGAAGCCTTGATCATTTGCCACTTAGGCATGCCACACAGGCAATTCACTCCATGCGATTGATATCCATCAACATATAACCCCTGAGCTCGTACGTCTCAGAGAAGGGCGTTAAGCAAGAGAATAAATTCTCCGCCGCCAAACAGATATATATTTAATAGAGATCAATCACACGGACTAAAATCCAATGTCAGACACACAGTCCATTTACAAGTCCGTTCTGGGTCTGAACGAAACCGGAGGCACCTAGTACCCCGCATATCCATCGATCTCCAAGTACGTCTGGACGATCACCAACTGTTTCCATCTTCTTGGGTGTACAGCCCAATCAAGATCATCAGTAATCACCCAAACAACGTGAAGACCTCCGGTCTTCGACCATCGTCTTCATCTTCGACTTATCGTCGTCTCAGTTATTCAGAATGGGATAAACCCGGTCTTTCCGAATAACTCGCGTATAATTTAAATAAGTGTTACACAAACACAACATACGTCTCATTCCAATTCATCAGTCACTAACCGCAAATTAATCAAGAGAATAATTCCCCAAATATTAACCCCGAAGGCCGAAACCAACATCAGACCAATATCCAGAAAACCATTCTGCTTAGCTAACCGACAGTTAGTTTCTGATTTCACATTCATAGGGAAACGTTCCCATTAATTTTGTCCAAGATAATTTCTTGAATTTATTCTCTAATCTTCCTTTGAATTTCGATTTCAACTAATCGGGATTAACAAAACTTACCGAAGTAATCATTTGTTTTAATTTCCCAATCCCAACCTATTTATCCCATGAAGTAAAACTGGTAATACTTCATATCTAACACCTCAGTGTTATCGGTAAATTCAATTACCATTTCACGTTCAAATCTAATTAAAGATTTAACTATCGCCTGGAGCAAAACTGGTGATACTCCATTCTCGACCATTTTAATCTAATTAGAGATTCATTAAAACTCCACTTAGTTTTAATCTTTAACTAGGTTAAAGAATCAGTGTCATTTAAAACACGGTTCACGATAAACCCAAAATCACATTCCATTATCTATCGGGTTAAAGAACAAATGTTATTTAAAACACTGTTCACGATAAACCCAAAAATCAATACCAATTCAATTCCAATTAAATATCGTTTAATTGGTACACTTCATTAAATCTAAATAAAAAGATTTAATTTTTTTCTCAACTGGGTTCAAGAACAGTGTTAGTGAAGACACCATTCACGACAAACCCAAATCACATTTGATATTCAATACAAGGCTCTGAATAGAAAACATATCGGCTTATATTCAATATCAAATTCTACGACTAACAAATGTCGTATTGGAAATAACGATATAAATATATATCTTTCAAATTTCTATAACAACATCTGTATAATCACGAATTCCAACATCGAAATATTCCGAAGACAATTTCGATTCAAATCCACTCCAATGCAATCATTGGAAATTTTGGTTATTTTTAAAACCCTTTTCAAATTCAATTTATTTATTTAAAAATAAATAGAATTATAATTCTAGTTCAAAACTAGTTCATTTCGATAAAAAACAATTTTTATCCTTTCAAATAGGGAGTTTTTCATCCCAATTCTTTCTAAATCATTTCTTATGATTTTACACAAATTATTACTATTTATAATAATTTTATCAAGGCCCGTACAGTCGATTTCCATCAACGGCCATCGAACTGCACTTACATCTACCTTTTTCAAATTTGATTTGGACGTAACTCCAAATCCAACCGTTAGATTTCAAATTTCTAATATTCGTTAGAAAGCTCTTTTCGATACGAACCCAACGGTTCCGGTTTTAGGAGAATCCGACGGTCGGATCTCCCGTAATGTCCGTTTGAAATAAATGGTCGAAATTCACGAACTGCCGCGGCGCGGCGCGTTCTATTCAGGCCATTATATTATATATATAATATATATTTCGTCGATTTTCTATTCAAAACGGATTATATAAATAGTTTTAAAATTCGTTTCAAAATCTATTTCAACTTCCATTTCAATTCAAAGCAAAATTGAATTCTTCTTTATAAATTCGTTTCAAAATTCATTTCTATTCAATTCAAATTTGAATTCAATTTGAGTTCATTTCAATTTGCTTTCAATTCAATTTGAATTCGTTTTCAATTCAATTCATTTCGAAATCGTTTTCAATTCAATTCATTTCGAAATCGTTTTATATTCAATTCATTTCGAAATCGTTTTCAATTCAATTCATTTCGAAATCGTTTTCAATTCAATTCAAAATGAATAAAATCGATATAAATATCGTTCACGTCAAAATGGCATCAAACTTATCAACACGGCTTCATAAATCTCTATTTTCAAATATTCTATTTCAAATATTTCTTTTTCAAAATAGTTGTTATTATCAAAATATGTCGTTCAAGACATGACCAATCTCAATGGATGAGTACTGTCAACACATGAACTTTTATTTTATAATATTCTTTATTTTTCAAATTGGAATGAGGCCCAATCAATTACCATATAAAGTTAATTATATGGATTTTCATGCATTACACACATATAATAGCATGGAAAAATAATCAACCATCAACCAAAGTGCACTACACTGTATAAGCATCAAATATAGATATCTAACGCTTATAACAGCCTGTCAATCAATCGATCGACATATTTAATCAATCAGGATGAGTGAACTTCAAATTTCATCCCAACACCCGTGTGGGGTTTCAAACAATCAAACACATATTTTATTTGTGCAGTTGGGCGATGTGTAAAATTTATCGACCCAATCAATGTCCTTCAAATAGGTGTACATAAACAAACCGTCTGGTTTGTAAATGAATAATTATTTATTCACATTCACGTTAAAAATTATATTTTTAACGACAAAACATTTTATTTCAGCGTATGAATATCTATTCAGTTCATTCTTTAAATAAAATGATATTTTTATTTTTCTAACTTATTTTAGAAAATTTCGGCGGCATAACGGCACGATACTAGAAACGGGACAAGGCCTAGCCTTATCCCCGGTCTAGTGAAGGCCCACGCCATTCACACATCAATCAAATCAATTCATCTCACCAAACAATTCAATTCAAACCAAAGCATCTAACTAATTTATGCAACCAAACAAACAAGTCCATGGTCTGTGGACGATTGTGTCGGGTGCTACTAAGCACCGTCTGCGTCCTAGTATATATATAACTAGAAAAAGAAATTGAAAGGTGAGAAGTTCTCACAAATAGCTATCCTATCATCTTGACTCTTCTTTGATAGAAATCTTCATCGTTATCGCCTCTTTGTCATCTTCGTTGCCCGGATCCTCTACATATGTAAAAATCGAATTTTTACTTCGTTATTCAATATATAAAAATCGAATTTTGACTTCGCTATTCAATATATAAAAATCGAATTTTTACTTCGATGTTCAATATATAAAAATCACATTTTTACTTCGATGTTCAATATATAAAAATCATATTTTTATTTCGAAGTTCAATATATAAAAATCATATTTTTATTCCGAAGTTCAACATATAAAAATCATATTTTTATTATGCTATTCAATATAGAAAAATCGAATTTCTACTCTTCCTCTCATATAAAAATTATATTTTTATTCTTTCTATTAATTAAAAGAAATCTCGTCTTTTAACATTATAAAAATTCAATCTTTCATCTATTAAAAATCTAAACTTTTATCATTTCTAAAATCTAAACTTTTATCATTTCTAAAATCTAAACTTTTATCATTTAAAAATCTAGACTATTATCATTTCTAAAATCTAAACTTTTATCATTTCTAAAATCTAAACTTTTATCATTTAAAAATCTAGACTATTATCATTTCTAAAATCTAAACTTTTATCATTTAAAAATCTAAACTTCCTGTACTAAAAATCGTATTTTTATTTCGATAAAAATCGTATTTTTATTTGCTAACAAACCCATATTGTTCATAAACAAAAATCATAATTTTTCTAATTGAAAGATCTGATCTTTTTCTACTTTTCAAACCTCTAAAAATCCAACCTTTTTCCTATATAAAAACTGGTTTAAATAAACTGAAATAATAAATAAATAATAAAAAGAAAACAGAAAAACTCACTGTAAAAAAAAAAGGTGGTCTTCGTGCGTCGGCATCGGCCTGTGGGGGTGGAGTGGCGCTCGCTGGAGGTGGAGTAGGCGGCGCTGGGGTGTACGCGGGTTTTGGGGCTCCGTTCGAATGGGAGGGGGGGCGGCGCCTCACGCTGACGAAAGGAGGGAGGGGGAGGTGGAAGAAGGGCGATTGGTCGGAGGGGGGGGTCGGCGAAGCATCGCCGCCGGCGACCTGGTTTCAAGCGCAAGGGCGCTCGTTTTTTTTTCTTTTTTTTCTTTTTTTTTTCTCTCGATCGAAAATGAAAAGTAAGGGGGGCTGCTGTTGACTACGGGGAAAGAGGGAATAGGGGTTGACCCAGAATTTTTAATTAATTATTTATTTAATTTATCTCCCAAAAAGTAACTTTAAAATTCGAACTCGAAATCAAGCCCACCGACTGTCGTCCATAGCGTTTTACCCCCATTTCGAACACAACGGGATATGTATCGTAAGCTGATTCGGCTGTTACCATCAGTTTCCGTTAAATTTACATTTAAATCACTATACAGAATTTTAAACGTAAATTTCAAATTACCGGGGTCACATACTAACTCTATAAATTGCAGAAAAATATTTTCTAGCTTCGTATTGACGATACGGTCTTAACAAAACTAGTTTCGTCAAATTCTGAGACCGTTGGAAAAATGGCCAATTTCCAGTCGATTAAAATCAACTAAAACTGGTCAAACGCGTTTTCCTTTGCCACGCTCACATACTGATTCGAAAAATTATGAAATTTGGAATCTAGCAATAACTTGACGTCACGGACCGAACAAAACTGGTTTCGTCGAAATCCGAGGTCGTTTGCAAAATGTCCATTTTTAAGGGCCTGAATTCCATAGCGACTATTCAGAATTTTCAACTGGACATATCTTTTGATTCCCGCTATGAAATTTCGATTAGTCGGATTCGTTGCAAAGATATTATCAATTAGATCCTAATGTTTTTGGTTTCACTAAAATCCGGATTGTTTTGCACCCGGTACATTCAATTGAAGTTTGAAATCGAATTATCGAACTACCGCGCCATTTTCAATTCTATTTATAATTATATATAAATATTTATATTCTAGCGACGACGCGTATAAATATATACGTTCTAATCATATTCAAAATAAATTTCTCTTCGTTTTTATTTAAAATAATTCATTTTAAATAATCAAAATTCGCTAAAATTGCCAAAATAAAAATTTTAAACTGGCCCAGATTTTCGGGTTATTACAGTTATTCCCATACATATTGAATTCTTAATCAAGTTACCAAGTTCCTCTTGCTTATTAATTTGGGTCATATAACTTAACCCATTTAAGTTTATTAATATGCCCACAACATGTTATTCTCTAGATTGTGGTACAAGGTCTGTAATCCACAATCCCTTTATATTCTTGTTTGAGTTCATCGTTACAATAACATGTTCTACTTAATATGTAATTAAGTTTATCTCAATTCACATGTTTTCTTATTTATCATGTCAGCCATTATTGATGACTAAATATAACTTATTTCATAAGTTTTCATCATCCTTTCTCATTTAATAATAATTCCATTTTACACCGTTACTACACTTATCTTTGTTTACTTATTAACTTAGTTCTCTTAACTGAGATCCATTAATAAGTTTCTTTACCCATTTATATGTTATAATTTCCTCTTGTCCCTAGGACAAGTCCAAACATGTTATTCTTATTAGCGGGTTTCAGACTTCCAAGTTTACAGGTTACCTAAATTTATAATTAAGTACCACTTCTTATATTTCATACATTTTCCCCTTTTCTCAACTAGTTTCAAGTTCCCCCCTTTTACTGATTACTTAATTTACAATTAAGTGTCCCTTATCTCAATTCACCAATTATCCCATTTTCTTACTAGTTTATTATAACCTAATCTATAATCTTCACTTGTCCCTAGGACAAGTCTACCTATTATACAACATTCTCATTAATGTTAATTATTTATAATAGGTGATTATCATTCCCCATTTAAACCATTTTTTTACCGTTGTATTCCAGTATTCTTCATGTAATATATGTTCTTTATTTTAATTTAGGAAAACACTTCATGCACCTTATCAGTTTGACGTATAGAAGGAATCAATGATTTATTTTCGTAACGTATTCCCATCTAAATCCGTGGTGGCAAGTAATTTATTTTCTTTTTCTTACTTTATTCACTGTGGCTTACTTGCAACCACGTTCTCAGAAATAGGTTATTTAGGGAAATACATCACTTTTCCTTCGCATCACACTAGCTTAGTCCATTACATCCCTTCCTTTCTTATTTTCTGAGTTAGACATTTATTCATACCTTGTTATATATATATATATATATATATATATATATATATATATATGCACTAGACCTCTCACATTAAGCCTACACTTGTGGATGCTGGATTTGCCAGGCGGGTCCGGGCAGACTTCTACCACAAGTTGACTTAACCTCGTGTCTTAGTACCATTACATGTTTTAATTTATGCATTTACACCCCTCACATTTGATTTATCACTTGTGAATGCTGTATATGCCTGGCGATTCCGAGCAGACTTCTATCACAAGTGAAATCTAACCTAGTGTCTAAGAGCGTTACAGTGTCAAATTACTGTGAATCTAGGCATGTTCGTTCTTTAACAATTATTCCTATGTAAATTTTAGGCATATTATCTTTTCATATGTTTACTGTAACCTAATTTACATGTCGTCCAATTATGCCTATATTTTGTTGCATGTCCTTTTTAACATATGTTTAAGGGTGCATTTTTTAGAGGTCCCTATTAAGATTTGAAATTAAAACCACGTCCCTCCCATATAAAATCTTCCGCCTGACACATCTTGAATGTTCCGCTTCCTCCTTTCTTCCCTTCGCCTCCTCCATTTCCTGCAAGAAAAACAATGCGGCAGTGCATAAAAAAAATTCTAAAATTATAAAATAATCTCAGAGATCCACAACAATCGAAAAAAAAAGTTGCATACATGTATGCAACTATTGCCAATAGTTTCACACATGTATGCAACTATTGCATAAAGGGAATTCAGTTAACGTTTTTTCCTACAGATATGTTGCAAACATTTGTGCATGTTTTCAGTTTTATTTGCACACTTGAATGCAAATAAAAATGAAGTGAGTTTTACTGTTATGAATTATTGCATCCTTCTATGCAAGAAATGTGCAATACATGCACAGAAATATGCAAAATAAATCAAGGCGGAAGGAAGCACTGGAATACATGCACATATGCACACAACAAAATCAAATATGTGCATAATATGATGCATTTAACTGCACTTTTTCGCCGTTTTCTTGCTGTTTTTTGTTTTTTGCCGTGTTTTTTGGACTGAGTTTTTTGAAGAATGCATAATTTATTTTAATATTAATTTAAAATTTTCTTTAATTACTATTTCATGAAGTTTTGAAAAATAGGGACCTAATTTATAATAAGTTTATGACCGGATGTGAGCCTAATTAAGTTTGCTTTTAGGGGCCTGAGCCTTATTTTCACTATGTTTAATTCTATTTTTACATGTAAACATTTAGTCGGGTAATTGTTCAAATCCAACAAGTTAAACATGCCATTTACTCAATAATATACCACAAGTGAGTCATGTGATTATAACAACAGTAGTCATTACCCATTTTCTAACAAGTTTTTTTCCAATATGTAATCATTCCAACACTTTAACTGATTCAACGTATGAATTATTCATATTAACATCTCAACTTGTTACAACAGTAATTCTTAATTATTCTGGTAAATTCAATTATACGAAATGGGGAATGGTAAACGATAATATATTATTATCTAAAATGCTATAGCTTAAACGCACTCACCTCGAACACTTTCCAAGTTCTGGATCTGGTCCAGTTTTAGCATCCATGGTTTTTCCCCTAATCGGATTCAAAACCTAACTACCATAAATTGATTATTTTCATTAAAAGAGAGGGAAAGAAAGAGGAAGAATTTGAATAAATTGGACCTAGAAGTTTACCTTGCTTTTCATGATTCTGAATAACCTTTTATTAACGGCAATTATCTCCTCCAGATCTTGAATTTAAAATCTTCTTATTAATAATCTAAATTTTCTGAGTAGGTTTGAGGAGAGAGAGTAATGGTAGAGCTTAAGTGTAGCCTTAGAATTATGAGGTTTAGGGTTAGCTCTAGAGACTTATTTATAGGTGTATCAGAGAAACCAAGACCCTCAAATTTGATTAAAAACCATCAGAAACGTCCACATATCAAAAAATCCTAATCTGCCGCAGGGGGGCCGACCCCTCCTTTAGGGGGTAGACACCCCTAGGCGGGAAATCTGCCGCCTTCCCAAATTTTGAATTTTGAACCGATTTTTGAATTTCTGAACCTATTTTTTAATTTTTGAACCATATACATATATATATTCTTCCTGCGCATATACAAACTTCAAACCTTAATAACTTCTTCATACAGTGTCCGATTTAAGCAAAACAAGTGTCTATTTCTGTGCAGTTAAGGCGCTTAGCGGATCCAATGCGGCGGAGGTCCAAAAAGTCATAGCGGGGATAAAGCAAGGAAATAGCAGGATACAGCAGATGACCCTAAAATAATACATATAAGTCCTTTAAAATGTTTTTATGATTATATGAATGATAATTAAGTGAAAAAATAACATTTGTTTAACTCTATTTAGTACATTTTATATTTTAAATACAAATATGTGCAAATATCGACAAATAAACATTTGTTTAATTATATTAAACTTAATAGAATATTAGGATATTTTTGTTTCTAATAATACATATTAAATTTCAGTTAAAAAACATAATTTCAAAATTTTCATAGTGCGTAAATTTCATTTCTTAGTTCATTTCATTCACCAAGAATATAGCGGGAATAGCAAAAAATAGCGGAAATAATGGGATATATCGGGAATAGCGGAATATAGAGGGGCTTAAAGCGGAAAGGCTATATCAGAGGCTATTTGGAGTAAAGCGTTGCGGTGGTAATGTGCTATAGGATATAATGCGGTTATAGCAGGGCAATAGTCGGGAATTAACTGCATAGATCTAGTGGGGCAATTGCGGAATATAGAGGGGCTTAAAGCGGAAAGGCTATATCAGTGGCTATTTGGAGTAAAGCGTTGCAACGGTAATGTGCTACAGGATATAACGCGGTTATAGCGGGGCAATAGCGGGGAATTAACTGCATAGGTCTATTTTGACCATAATTTCGAGACGGACGCAATGGCGCTGTTCGTTTTACTTAATTCTGAAATTTAATTAAGTTATTCTTATTTTATTATCTTAAGTTAAAAATGCGGGGTGTCACATCAATAAACCAACTTTACATAATTTCCATAAACAAAAATAACACCATAAACTAAATTTACACAATATCCATCGAACAAAGTCACGATATCTATAAATAAAATAAAATATTCATAAAACAAGTTTGTGCTGAATACCAACAAAATGAACATCTAAAAGTTACCGCTTTCTCCATAATTAGTTGCCACAAGCGTTCTTATTGTCGAGGGATCTTTAGAAGCGCCTAACGATATTCTGATTATAGACGAATGTACAACGATACCTATCTCCAATACTATACACATGTGTTCATGTTAGCATTTGGTCATGCTTACACATTAACAAGAAAACAATGCTCGACAGCAGGAATAAATAATACAAGAAGGAGCAAGTTGATGATAACAATCATCTTATCTCCAATACCCATCTCCAAGGGTAGTTATTTTCCACATCATGTTATATCTTTCGAAATAATGGCAACCGAATCAGCTTTCTCCTCCACTCCTTCCACATCCTCTTTCGATGCCTCCTTTCCCTCTCTACCCTCTCGTTTTTCTCCGCCTATACCCCCTGATCCTTCTCCTTCTGGCATTAACCCTTCCACTGCAAAACCCTCTGAAGCTATTCGTGAAGTTAATTATTTAATTCCAGATTATGCCTCCCTTTTTAATTCGCTTCCGAGAAATGCTGGAGCCTTTAAACCTCTGCATTTTGACATTCCAAGAAATGGTGTTTCGCAATAGATGCCAGAAATGGTTAAGAATGAAGGATTGAAATTCTGGAGCAATCAATTGGTCGGATTCTTTCTAGATGGATCTCTTCCATATCCGGTAGTGGTAAATTTTTTGTTTAGAATTTGGAAGTTAGAAGGTACGGTGGATATTATATCAGACGAGGTTCATTTCTACTTTAATTTTTCTAGTGATATCGATGGATCTAAAATCCTCAAATCGGATCCAATATTCATTCGGGAGGGTATATTTATCATCACGAGATGGGATCCTATAATAGGTCATGCTCAATCACAGATTAAAAAAGTTCCAGGATGGGTACATTTTTATAGGATACCTATTATACTTTGGACTCTCTTAGGAATCAACTGGCTAGCTTGCCAAGTAGGTAGGTTAATTTGTTTTGATTCTAGTATAGAAAAGTTGCAAAGATTTCGTTACACCAAGGCCTTGATTAAGATTTCTTCATATTTTGATTTACCAGAGAAATTTTTTGTATATGGTCTCGGTAAAAATTGTCCTTCAGTTCGAATTTCATATGATTGGAGGCCTTGTATGTGTACTATTTGTAAGGTGTTCAGTCATGGCACATGTAAATGTGAATTTAATTCTAATTTAGAGGAGGATAATGTTGATCCTTTACTGGATTATAATGAGGACTTGTAAGGTAGGAATAATAATTTTGGCAACAGTAATAATAAGGTTTTTTTCTCAACCTTATAATGGCAGCTGGAATACTTTCAATCCTAAATCAAAAAAGATTTAGATGAAGAAAAGTTAGTTAAATAAGGGGTTTAATGTTAGTACTAATAAAGTGGTGGACCATTCTAATCCATTCGAAGCTTTAACCTCTGAAGTTAATGATGGCAATGTTAAGTTTGATGCTGGTGTAAATATACAAGTTCATGCTAGTATGAATGTTTCTGCTAATGGAAAGGAGGTGTACACTGGAATTGAATCTATTTCAAATGATCATGTCAAGGCTATTAATGAGAATTCTGTAGATAAAAATGCTCCAAGTGTTAATATTGCTGGAAATAGTGGAACAGTAGTTCAAAAGAAAGGTAGTTTTACTGGTGATCAGTCTAGTGTGGATATTAAAAATAATACAATGAATAATGACTCATTTTTTGGCAATTTGTTTGAAGGAAGTATAGATATTGTGAATAATACCTCTTCTGCATTTACATCTGCCTCTACTTCATTTATTCAAGTTTATTGGTGAATAAAACTGGGTCATCTTCATCATATGCAACCATGCCTTGCTCGTCCTCCTTTATTTACTCAAGGCCTTCTTCTTCTAGTCACAATGGGACCAGTTCAACATCTAAATGTACTTCTGCTCCATTTAAGTCAAGTTGTTTGGTGAATAATTCTGGCTCATCAAATGTAACCATGTCTTCGGCTCATTCACAGTCTTCCCTATATGCTCATCTAAAGCCTCCTGCTAATGTTCAGCTACCACCTGCTAAGGTCTCTTGATCGAGTTTTTTTTTGAAGGAAAAGGTAGTGAATCAGCATGATTCACGCCTTAATATATTAAGTACCATAAAGCAGCTAGCATTCATGTATTTACAGCATATTTACAACCAAAAAACAGGCGATCGCAACATAGCAGCGATTAATACATATACAGCCTGGCAAACAAAAGATCATAAACTTCATATTATATGCTACATAATACAAAATGACATCAAACTAAAGCCATCAATTTCCATCTTCAAGCATTAGGTCCAGTAATGTATCTCACCCGCTTGTGAACCCTGTCTGTAATGCTCTCAACATGCCTCCTCCTTGCCATGCCTGCCCAGTCAAAAACAACATTAAGGATGGAGTAAATGATTCTGTTTGGAGGTTTCATCTTGCATTTAAACTTCCTGGAGTTACGTTCATGCCATAGAATCCAAATGTATGCAAAGTTTAGCAAAGCAAAGAGATATCTACTATGTGAATCATCTAAAGCCGGGTAAATGTGTTGCCAAAAGTTATATTGATCTAAGATGAAACCCCCCAATGAAAATCCAGGAAAAAAACACTAGACACTTTGTCCTGACGTAAAACGCAAAGTCGCACTCCCAAAAAAGATGATGGTAGTCTTCCTTATCATATCCACAAAACACACAACCTCCAACTACATTCATTCCTCTTTGTCTAAGACTGCTAACCATATTTAATCTTCCATGCATAACAATCCATATATGAATTTTCACTTTATCAGGAACTTTGAAGCGCCACATATGTTCAAACCCTAACTTCCTAATCCCAGCAAAGTCAATCATCTTGTAAATGCTACGAACACTGAAAATCTTCTTCTCTCCCTCCAACAACCAAAAAAACTCGTCCTTTTCATTGATCAGATTCACCTTGTCCAACAAATCAAAAATACGACACAATTAAACCAACGCATTACCAGCCAAGGTCTCTTAATCGGGTTTGACATTTCTTGTTGTGAATACTGCAAATTATCTTCTGCTATGTCCACTAGCTCTTTTCCGCCTTCTTCATCATCAAAGAGCAAAAAATTGAAAGGAATTTTTTTGGATGATTTAGATGAGGTTCAAGAATTCAAACCAGAGTATGTGGTATCTCTTAGTAGCAGTCTGAAGTCTGGCAAAAACTTACGAGAAGAAACCCTATTTAGTATTGGGGGCTCATGTTTAAAATATGGAGAGTTTGATCGTTTGGAAAGTTTATGCAAGTTCAGTTCATTGCTTCCTCGTAGATGGTATTTTGGAAGTTTTTGGTTTGGCTTATGTTAAGTGATGATAGCATGTTGATGAGCAATCGCCTATTTATGATTGTATTGAACAATTTAGTTTGGATTTCCCGCACTGTGTTAGCTACTATGAAGTGTTGATAGCTTCTGTGTTCCTGCATTGTTTGTCTTTCTTGGTGTGGAAGATCACTGGTAGGCTTTTTTTTAAGTGATGATAGCACATTCAGGAGCAATCGCCGGTTTGTTTTGTAATGAATGGTATTGAGTTTTTTTCTGGGCTTCATGTATTTCTGTATTTAGTTTTTTTTCTCAATACTGTCTTTTTGAGTGATCAAATTGTGTTTGTAATAGTTTTGTTGGCAGCTTGTATTCTTTGTAATTATTATAGTGCAAATAAAATTTACTTGCCATTCAAAAGTTGAGGATAACAACATAGCATACATGGTAATATTTTATAATAGTTAGTTAATTTTTATAACGCTTAGTTAATTTTTAATTATTGCTATTATTATTATTATATAATACTTGGTAATATTTTATAATTTTTATATACTTAGTTAATGTTTACAAACTAAACGTCTTAGTTTTTATAAAATTAGTAAACTTAGTTAGTTTTACTATAGCTAGTTAATTTTTATAATACTTAATTTATAATTATTGCTATTACTATTATTATAGAATTTTATGTTTTTACATACTTAGTTAACTATTATAAACCAAACTTCTAAATTTTTAAAAAATCAGTGAACTTAGTTAATTTTTTAACAATAGTTGGTTAATTATTATAATACTTAGTTAATTTTTAACTATTGCTATTATTATTTGATACGACCCAGATTTCCCTGAACCCCTAAGAAACGGAGGAGTCCGGATTGCTTTGAGAACATGATTCATGAGAATACAAATAACAGAACATTTCATTGCTATTACAACAATTACATCAGAGTACAAGAATAAATCAGAGCATGAATAAATATTAATTGAAAATATCAAAGATTTAAAATACCTAGCAACGGAAATAAAATGTATAAATACAATGCATAGTGGAAATACATCAACTAACACAACTGAAAGAAATACACGGATACAAAGCTTTCTGAATATAGCTCCAGCTGTAAATCCAAGATCCTGTGTATAGAAATATCTGCAAAACCGAAACTACTGACTGCTCGTATGGAAAATATGGGCACCCAGAGTTTAGGTTAAAACAATAAACTCCAGGTCAGTCATGGGACTGGTATGAGAAATAAAAACAGTTATTAGCCTTATTTTAAAGTTAGGTAAACCACGGGACCACGCTGTATAACACGGAACGGGTTTATCCCCCATGGATACAAATGCATAAAAATAAACTACGCAATGCTAAAGAGAAAAATGAAGCTATTAAAAGACTTAGATCCCATCACGCAATGAACGTAGTCGAGGATAGAATTTTTCCTTATAATAGCCAAATATGCTTGATATGTGAAATTCGTCTTTTATTATTACAATAAGTGAAGAAATCAACTTCTAATATAAATATATCAATCATAGGCGGCGTAGGTACCATTATATTATGTCGTCATATAGGTTTACAACTAAAACCATAAAATAGCGTATTGGAAATTGGATTCCCATCTATAAACCGAGGCAAGGGACATTCCTTCCGATTTTGAGACACTCTAGAAAATGCATCTGGGGTACACACTCTGGGCAACCTCTGGGAATCGGCAGGGCCGGTCATCCGTTGATGATTAATTATACCATAAACTATATGTTAGCCGGTTCTATCGAACATCCAAATAGTCAGTCCCTCGACCATATGAGCCACTACAATAAAGTTTTCCAACATCCACATAAGTAAACAATTTGGACTCCATACCATGACGTTACTCGTAGCTAGAAACTAACATATGTCCATTTCCCTATGGTCCCTCATCCCGTTTCTGGTTCATACCGGGGTGTGAAGCTCGCGAATTAACGCTATACAAAACTATGCTAATTAAAGTCGTGCTTTGATCATCGACGAAAAAGCCTTGCTTTTAAACAAAATCTTTGATCCATGCAACTCAGCATGCCACACTGTCAATCCATACCATACCACTGATTTCCACCAATATATAACCTCTAAACTCGTACATCTTAGAGAAGGGTGTTAAGCAAGAGAATAAATTCTCTGCCACCAAACAGATATATATTTAACTGAGATCAATGAATACAGTATAAAGGAATACAATGTCAGACATGCCATCCATTTGCAAGTCCGTTCTGGGTCTGAACGAAACCGGAGGCACCTTATTCCTCGTCCCATATGTCCAATACAGGAGAGAGGCCCTCGCATATCCGGTCGATCCCCAAGTACGTCTGGACAATCACCACTTATTACCTTGTCTTGGGTGTACATCCCAATGAAGACATCAATAATCATCCAAACAATGTGAAGATCTCCAGTCTTCAACCACCGTCTTCATATTACCAACATTTAGTCGCTATATTAGTTATTCAGAATGGGTTAAACCTGGTCTTTCCGAATAACTCGTGTATCTTATAATCAAGTGCTATAAAAACACATCATACGCCTCATTCCAATTCAGAATATTCTTTTGTTCAAATATCCACATCTTTAGGGAAAGGTTCCCATTATTTTATAAAAGATAAATTCTTTTAAATTTTCTCTTTAATCTTCCTTTTGATATCATTTTCAAAAGATTTTATTTTATATTTTAACAACTCAAAACCAAGTTAAGGTTTATAAAACTAGTCGATATTATCGAGCCTTTTCGAAATAATCATTTGTTTTATTATCCCAATCCTAACCTATTCATCCCATGGAGAAAAACTGGTAATACTCCATATCTAACACCCACGGTGCTTTCAATAAATTTAATTAACATTTCTTGTTCAAATCTAATTAAAGATTTGGCTATCGTCTGGAGTAAAACCGGTGATACTCCATTCTCGATCATTTCATGAATTCGATAAATTTTTAATTATCCTCTTTACATTCCAATCTAATTAAAGATTTATTAAAAGCACCATCTTGGGTTTAATCTTCCGTAAAATCATTATTTAATGGTTATTCAACTTTAGGAAATCAATCCTGTCTTTAACTGGGTTAAAGAACCAATGTCAATTAAAACACAGTTCACAATAAACCCAAATCAGCTTCCATCAACTATGGAATCTTCATGAAAAACGGATCAATATATAATCGATATAAATTTCCGTATCAAATTAATAATATGAATGGAATAACGGCAAAGCCTTTTAAATTCCGTATACAGTTTGGTCTTCCTTTATAGAAGCTCATCTCGATTATTATCAAATTGAATTCCAATTTAGTATGCTAAATTGGAAAACTTTACTTTGGAAAATTTCCATTAAATATTAATAAAAAGATTTATAAATTCCAAATCATATCCTCGTTGTTAATTGGGTTAACAAACAAAATTTATTTAAAACACCATTCACGATAAACCTAAAATTCAATTTCCATTCAATTCCAATTAAATTAATTAATTAGTAAACTTCATTAATCTTAATTAAAAGATTTATGCTTTTCTCAACTGGGTTTAAGAACAGGGTTATTAAATACAACATTCATGACAAACCCAAAATCCAATTTGGTATTAAATGCAAGGCTCTAAATAGAAATTTTATCGGCTTATATTCAATATCAAATTCTAAAACTAACGGATATCGTATTGGGGGTAACGATATTTGTATCTTTCAAATTCCTCAACAATATCCGTATAATCATGGAATCTAATAATAAAATATACCAAATATTATTTCCACTCAAATCCATTCCAATTCATTTATTGGGAATTCTAGTTGTATTCAAATCCATTTACAAATTCAATTTATTTTTTAAAAATCGTTTGGATTATTATTCTAGTTAATAATTAGTTCATTTAGATAAAAATATCTTTTATCCTTTAAAAACTTGGAATTTTTCATCCAAAATCTTTCCAAATCATTTATTATGTTTTACAAAAATTTTCCATATTTTTAATAAATTTATTAAGGCCTTTACAGTCGGTTTCCAATATCGGCCACCGAACTACATCCATAGCGACCTTTTCCAAAATTGATTTGGACATATCTTAAAATCTAATCGTTAGATTTCAAGTCTCTTATTATCATTGGAAAGCTCTTTTCGATACGAACCCAACCGTTCTTGTTTTAGGAGAATCCGACGGTCGGATCTCCCGTTACATCTATTTGAAGTTAATGGTCGAAATTCACGAACGGTCGCTGCGCGACACGTTCTATTCAAACCATTATATATATAATATATATTGTCGATTTCCATTTAAATCGTATTTTATAAATCATTTATAAATTCGTTTTTAAACGATTTCAACTTTATTTCAATTTTAAACCAAAATTGGATATTCCATATCATTATAGTATTAAAATGATAATATTTTCAAAATATCGGATTTTGAAATCAAATCTTTTCGATATTCAGTATAAAATGAATAAAATTGATATAAAAATTCGTATGAGTTAAAATGGCACAAATCTACTTAACTCGGCTTCATTCACTTTAATATTTTCGTGTCCATCCAAAATCGGACATCAAAACCATATTTTTTATAAGTCACTGAATATTATTTTAAAATATTCGTTATTTCTGAATCGAAATGCGGCTCAATCAATTACCATATAAGTTCAGTTATATGAATTTCATACATCGCATGTATTCAACAATAATGATAAATAATCATCAAACATCATCCCGAGTGCATTCTACAACTAATGAGCATTAAAATAAATATATAACGCTTACAACAATCTGTCAACCAATTGCTTGACATACAACTAAACAATTGGGATTAGTGTATGTCGAAATATCCTCCCAATACCCGTGTGGGGTTTTCAACCAACAAATGCTGAATATTATTTGTGCATTTGGGCGATGTATAAAAATTATCGTCCCAATCAATACCAGTTAAATAGTTGTACATAAACAAGTCGTCCGACTTGTAAATGAAAATTTATTCCATTTCAACTACCATAAATATATTAACATTTTTCCAACATGTTAGATACCACAAAATCACCATCACAATGCACAAATCACCAAATCATCCATATAAATAAATACTCAACTAACCAATACCATTTATGGCGCCACAAGTGGCCATCCGCGGAGTATGAAACGTGAGTGTCCCTAATATCCATACATTGCTTTCAATTTTCATGATTTGCAGGACTTCGTGTGTTGACCTCCAAAAATAAATAACTACATGATAAAATATATTGAAAGAGAAGTAGTTCTCACTTTGTGTAACAACCCGCAATTTCTGAACCAATTTAAAAAAATTATTTTATCAATTTTAGCAGATTTTGAACGATTAAAATAATTTATTTTAAATAATAACGACCAAAAATTTATTTTAATCGAAGTTAAAATGAATATTTTTATTTTAATTATAAAAGGAATTAGAAATAGCATAGTATGTTGAAAATTTGAATTTGAACTTTAACTGACTGTATAGAATGCAAAATAAATCGGATTTTAGTGAAACCAAAAATATTAAAATCTATTCAAAAATATCTTTCCAACGAATCTAAAAAATTGAAATTTCATAGCGGGAATCAAAAGTTATGTCCAGTTTAAAATTTATAAAATCACTATAGAATTTATACATATTTTAATATAATATATGGCCCTTAAAAATAGCCATTTTTCAAATGACCTCCGTTTTCGACGAAACCACTTTTGTTGGAACCGGAATGTCAAATTATTGCTAGGTTTCAATTTTCATAATTTTTCGAATTAATATGTGAGTGTGGCAAAGGAAAATGTGTTTTGTCAGTTTCAGTCAAATCGGATCGACTTGAGAATGGCCATTTTTCAAACGGTCTCGGAATTCGATGAAATTAAAGTTGTTAGGACCATATCGTCAAAACAAATCTAAATATATATATATATATATTTGTAATTTTTAGAGGTCATATGTGGCCCCGGTGAATTTAAATGTAAGATTGAATTAAATAAATAAATGATTTAAATATTAAATTAAATAAAACAAGCTGAAGAAGATCAAACGAGCTGACAGAACCTTGTCCATTACGTCCGGAATGGGGGTATTTGCCTAGGGACAACTTTCGTTGGGCTGAAATTGGATCTGAGAAGAATTTACGGTTTATTTGTAAAATATAACATTAAAATAATATTATATTATAAATACTCCTAGAAAAGACGAAACCCTAAAACCTATTTTGTTCCAGCCGCCGTTCTATCTAATGAATGGCTGAAATCCTATGAGGAATCCTCCTCATAATCTTAATATCCAATCAATAAAATTCAACCCCTATAAAGCAAAAATAGAAGATCGAAGTGAGTTTTATAGTTTGAATGGAGGAGATGGGTTATCGTGAACTGTGGTAATCGGTTTTAGCATCCAAAGGCAGCGGGTTCGAGAGGGGTTTTAGGGCGCTGTGCACGTGCGAGTTGGCCAAGTTAAATACAAATACAAGAAGCCAAGTAGGTGGATTAGTACGAGTGGAGATAAAAAAAAGTATTGAACTGAAATTTTTTTCTGGGGATATTCATTTTCCCGGAGAGACAGATAAGATATCTAGACACAGCGGCATTTTAATACCACCGGGAATGAAAAAAAATTCTAAGGAATAATTTTTTTTTTTTTTGAAAAATTGGATCGCAATCGACGGTGGAGAGAGGTGGTGCGCTTCACGTAGAGGGGTTGGATCGATCTCTGGTGAGCCATAGGGCGGCGCGTAAGGGGAGGACAAAGTCGATGTGTTGGGTTTTCGGGCTCCAGGCTTTAACGCGATGAAGAAGAAGGTTACGGAGGATAAAAATGTAATTAATTATTAAATTATATAATTCATGAATTCAAATGTTTAAAATACTATAACTTTGTCATACCAGCTCAGAATCAGACGAAATAAAATGCGTTGGAATTAGAAAAACGAGATCTACACAATGAAACATAACAGATCTGAAAAGGAGCACTTTGAAAATTCAGACAAATCGATGTGATTTTAAATATAAAATTAATCTTTTATTTGACTGTGAAATTTATATTCATTGTATATGAAATCCGTGATGATGTTGTATATATTTATTGCAATGATTGATTTGTTTGGGATTGTGATGTTCATGTTTTGTTAGATCTAAATCTACAATAAATTTGTCCTTTTTTGTTGAACTAGAATCAACAAACAAAATTGTCCTTTTTGATTTTATTAGAATCAACAAAGTAAGAATGTCATTTTGTGTTGAACTAGAATTGTTAAAAATAAAAATATCATTTTTATTGTTATGTTAAAAGTAGGATTTGCCTATACATAAAAACATTAATTTTATTTGTTATGTTAATGTATAAATTGTAGTCACAAAAATACCATTTTTTTAGAATTGGTCATGTGAATTAAAAACAACATTTTTGTTAGAATATATCATGTTATGTTAAACATATCATTTTAGTTAGAAATTATCATATTATGTAGAAAATATCATGTTTTGTTAAACTTATCATTTTAGTTAGAAAGTATCATTTTAGTTAGAAATGTTTATTTAAAATAAAAACATCATTTTTATTAGTAATGATATATTAGATTGAAAACGACATTTCTATTAGAAAAGTCATATTAAAATAAAAATATCATTTTTACTAGAAATGATATCTTAGATTGAAAATGTCATTTTGGTTAATAATGTTATGCTAAAATAGAAATGTCATATTAGATTAAAATATCATTTGTGTTAAGAATAGATTTAAAAATAACATTTTTTATTGTCCTTTTAGTTACAATAAAATGAATTGATACAAAGGAAACATTTTTTATTGTCACTTTAGTTGTAATGAAAAAAATAGATTTTAAAGTTGCATTTTTATTTCCATTTTATATGCAATAAAAATAGAAGAGTTGAAAGTAACATTTTTGTTGTCATTTTATAGAAAATAAAAATTCATTTTGTCAAACATGTTAGTTAAAATAAAAATAGTCATTTTTGTTAAACATGACATTAGTTAGAATCATATTATGTAAATAAAATTGTCGTTTATGTTAAAATCATATTATGTAAATAAAATTGTCATTTATGTTAAAATCATATTATGTAAATAAAAATGTCATGTATGTTAAAATCATGTTACGTAAATAAAACATGATTATTGAAATAAAAATACAGATTTTGTTAAAACATGATTATTGGAATAAAAATATAGTTTTTGTCAAAACATGATTGTTGAAATAAATAAAAAACCCTTTTGCCAAAACATGTTAGTGAAACAAAATTATCATCTGTTTCAAAAGGATTTGTTGGAACAAAAATATCTATTTTTGTCAAAAAAATTCGTTGAAACCAAATTGGTCACTTTTATCAAATTAAAATAGTTAAAAACCAATTTGCCATTTTTATCAAATTATCATAGTTAAAACAATTTGTCGCTTTTGTCCAATTATCATAGTTAAAACAATTTGTCGCTTTTGTCAAATTATCATAGTTAAAACAATTTGTCGCTTTAAAACAATTTGTCGCTTTTGTCAAATTATCATAGTTAAAACAATTTGTCGCTTTTGTCAAATTATCATAGTTAAAACAATTAGTCGCTTTTGTCAAATTATAATAGTTTAAATAAACATGATCATTTTTGTCGCATTAGATTTGTCAAAATAAACATGATCATTTTTGTCGCATTAGATTTGTCAAAACAAACATTATCATTTTTTCATATTAGATTTGACAAAACAAACATATCACTTTTATTTGTTTTGTTGAATTAGGATTGTCGGCAAACAAAGTCTCATTTTTATTATCTTGTTGAAATAGATTAGTTGAATCAAAATACACATTTTGTCAAAATGAACATTTTTGGCCAAATAGATTAGTTGAACCAAAATATTCATTTTTGTCAAAATATAATAGTTGAAACAAAAATGTACATTTGACAAAATAAGACGGTTAGCAACAAAAATTACATTTTTGGTTAAATAAAAGAGAAAACACAAATAGCATTTTTGTCAAATAGATTTGTGTTATGACAAAAACATTCATTTTGATAAAATAGAATTGTCAGCAAAATGGATGTATCACTTCTTATACATTTTGCTGAAATAGGATTTATATGCAAATATAATAATCATTTTTGTTTGCGTAACATACAATAGAATTTATATGCAAATATAATAATCATTTTTATTTGCATAACATACAATAGAATTTATATGCAAATATAAAAATCATTTTTATTTGCAAACTTACATTAGAATTTATATTTAAATATAAGAATCATATTATTGGTCAAAACTTACATTAAAATGTATAGGTAATTTAAAGTGACATTTTCATATGTTAATGCATGCATTAGAATTTGTATGCAATTTAAAATAAACATTTTTATGTGTTAGATTATACATTGAAAACATATACTAATGAGATTTTTTTTATGTGTTAAAGTTAAGAATAATTAAGTACAAACAAAGTATAATGAAAATTATCTTTTATTTGTCATCCGCAATAAGGTCATATGAATAAATTACAGTTTATGTGACATTAGAAATGTATAGGGAAATTATACGAGTAAAATACATTTTTATTAGGCATTAGAAATAAATAACATATTTGTTCACTATCATCAACATGTTAGCATAATTAAAATTGGTTAAATTCATTAACCAATTATTTCTTTACATGAACTGTTGTTGGCTGAAAACCCCACACGGGTATTGGGATGATAATTGTAAATTAGGTTAACCAAAATTGATAAAAACTCACTTTTATAATCTCTACTATATAAAAATAATATTTTTATAGTCTCTACTATAGAAAAATCATATCTTTATAATCACTCCATATGGATAAAAATTCTATTTTTACATCGCTACTATATAGATAAAAATTCTATTTTTATAACGGTGTTCATATGATAAAGATTATATTTTTATCACGCTATTCTCTATATAAAAATTATATTTTTATCTCTATTTCTAATATAAAGATATAATCCATGGACGACGGGTGTCGGGTGCTACTAAACACCGTCTGCATCCTAGTATATTTTAACTAGAAACAAATTTAAAAGTGAGGAGTTCTCACAGAGGGTTCCACTCCATCGTGCCTTGCTTTTGAGCTGCTGAACCGTCTGGATCTGCTTGAAATTTTATTACAGTCCTTTTCACGCTGTTCAAATAAAAGTTATATTTTTATTACTTCACTTCAATAAATAAAAATTATATTTTTATTATCTATATTGTATAAAAATCATATCTTTTTATCTTCTATAAATTAAAAATCGAATTTTTATTCTTTCCAAAATATAAAAATCATATTTTTACCTCACTACCTATATAAAAATCGAATTTTTATCTTCACTTCATCTATATAAAAATCACGGCTTTCCTTATATAAAAATCTTATCTTTGCTAGTTCAAAAATCAAATCCTTTTGATTAAAAAAAAACTAATCTTATCATGTTAAAATTTGTAACATTATTTATTATAAAAATCTTATTTTTATCACAATGAAATCAGTTTTTGTATAACAAAAAAAAAAAAATCACAAAATATACCGTGAATCGAAGGGGGAGGAAGCCGGGTGGCGGAACTGGTGGTAGGGTTAGGGTTTCGCGGATGTGGGGGGGGGGGGGGGGGTGACATCAACTAGAAGGGAAAAGGAGAGAGAGAAGAGGGTAGGTCAGAGATGGGGAGGGCGTTGGTGGTAGGGGAGGTCGGTGATCTTCGTGGGGGAGGGCGGCGTTGGCCTGACGGGCGGTGGAGGAGGAGCACACGCGTGGATGAGGGGGGAGGCGAGCGTGATTTTTTATTTGGGGATCGGCTTATTTGATTCAAGGAAAGGAGCTGGAGGGGGTTATAAAGAAAAGAATTTTATATTTTATTATTAATTAAATATTTAAAAAGCAACCTTTTTATTCGAACTCGAAACTAGGCCAAATGACTATCGTCCCTAGCGTTTTACCCCTATCCCGAACACAATGGGATATGTATCGTAAGCTGATTCGATCGTTTCGATCTGTTTTCGTCAAAATCAACATATAACTCTATATATTGAATTTGAATGCGTATTTCAATTTACTGGGGCCACATACTAACTCTAAAAATTCCAGAAAAATATTTTCTAACTTCGTATTGACGATACGGTCCTAACAAAACTAGTTTCGTCAAATTCTAAGATCATTTGAAAAATGGCCATTTTTCAGTCGATTAAAATCAACTGAAACTGGTCAAACACGTTTTCCTTTGCCACGCTCACATATTGATTCGAAAAATTATGAAAATTGGAATCTAGCAATAACTTGACATCACGGATCCAACAAAAGTGGTTTCCTCGGAATCCGAGGTCGTTTGTAAAATTTCCATTTTTAAGGGCCAGAATTCCATTGCGACTATTCTGAAAATTCATTTGGGCATATCTTTTGATTCTCGCTATGAAATTTTGATTTGAATTAGAAAAGGAAGTTGAAATTGTTTTGAAAACGAATTTAAAACGATTTATAAAATACGTTTTAAAAGGAAATCGATGAAATATATATAATATATATATTATATATATAATGGCCTGAATAGAACGGGCCGCGCCGTGGTAGTCAGCGAATTTTGACCATTGACTTCGAATGGACATTGCGGGAGATCCGACCGTCGTATTCTCCTAAAACCAGAACCGTTGGGTTCGTATCGAAAAGAGCTTTCTAACGAATATTAGAAATTTGAAATCTAACGGTTGGATTTGGAATTATGTCCAAATCAAATTTGGAAAAGGTCGCTGTAAGTGCAGTTCGATGGTCGTTGATGGAAATCGACTGTACGGGCCGTGATAAAATGATTAAAAATAGTAATAATTTGTGTAAAATCATAAAAAATGATTTGTGAAGAATTAGGGTGAAAAACTCCATATTTGAAAGGATAAAAATAGATTTTTATCGAAATGAACTAGTTTTGAACTAGAATTATAATTCATTTATTTTTTTGAAATAAATAAAATGAATTTGAAATGGTTTTGAAATATAACCAGAATTTCCAATAATTGAATTGGAGTGGATTTGAATCGAAATTGTCTTCGGAATATTTCGATGTTGGATTTCGTGATGATACAAATATTGTTATGGGAATTTGAAAGATATATAAATATCGTTATTTCCAATACGATATTTGTTGGTCATAGAATTTGATATTGAATATAAGCCGATATATTTTCTATTCAGAGCCATGTATTTAATATCAAATGTGATTTGGGTTTGTCGTGAATGGTGTCTTCATTAACATTGTTCTTAAACCCAGTTGAGAAAAAGATTAAATCTTTTTATTTAGAATTAATGAAGTGTACCAATTAAATAATATTTAATTGGAATTGAATTGGTATTGATTTTTGGGTTTATGGTGAACAGTGTTTTAAATAACACTTGTTCTTTGACCCGATAATTAATGGAATGTGATTTTGGATTTATCGTGAACCGTGTTTTAAATGACACTGATTCTTTAACCCAGTTAAAGATTAAAACTAAGTGGAGTTTTAATGAATCTTTAATTAGATTGAAAAGATCGAGAAGGCAGTATCACCAGTTTTGCTCCAGGTGATAGTTAAATCTTTAATTAGATTTGAACGTGAAATGGTAATTGAATTTACCGATAACACTGTGGTGTTAGATATGAAGCATGACCGTTTTACTTCATGGGATGAATAGGTACTAGGTGCCTCCAGTTTCGTTCAGACCCAGAACGAACTTGTAAATGGACTGTGTGTTTGACATTGGATTTTATTCTGTGTGGTTGATTTCTATTAAATATATATCTGTTTGGCGGCGGAGAATTTATTCTCTTGCTTAACGCCCTTATCTGAGGCGTACGAGCTCAGGAGTTATATATTGATGGATATCAAACGCATGGAGTGAATTTCCTATGTGGCATGCCTAAGTGGTAATTGAACATGACTTCTGTTGAAAAGCAAAGTCTTGTGGTTGATGATCAAAGCACGGCCTGTGTGGCATAGCTTTGTGTAACGTTGATTCGCAAGCCTCACACCCGGTTATGAACCAAAAACGGGAGAGGACATCAGGGAGGGCATGCGTTTCCTTCTAGTTAGAAGTGGCGTCAGTGGTTTTACACGCCCTGACGAGTTTGACTTATGTGGTTGTTACTGTTGCGAGTCGCCTCGGATATATCGGTGACTATGTGAAGCCGATGGAGTTATTCGTTGGCTCATTTACGCCCCATAGGGCGGGGAGATGTATTGTTCAGGCACTATAATCCACATCGGTGGACCGACCCTGACGATCCATGGTGCAGTTGCGGCTGTTCCTGAGACTCGGACTAGACAGTCTCGAATCGGTAGAGGACGATCCCTGGCCTCAGTTCGCAGATGGAAATCCAACTTCCAATACGTGACATGTGCGGTTTTAATTATAGAGCCTAGTATGGCGACATAGTAGCATGGGATGCTATGCCGTCTATGATTGATACTTATGATTTGAAGTTGTTTTATACACTATGCAGTTATAATAGTATCAAATGATTTGTTTTAAACGTATCAAGCATTCTTGGCTATTATAAGGTAAAAACCCTATCCTCCGGCTTGCGTTGCATTGTGTGATGGGACCTGGGTCTTATAATAGCTTCATTTTTCTTTATTTAGCATTGCGCTGTTTGTTTTATGCACCGGTATTCCTGGGAGGAAACCCGTTCCATGTTATATGGCGTGGTCCCTTGATTTACCTAACTTTAAAATAAAGATAAATAACCGTTTTAGTTCTCACACCAGTCCCATGACTGACCTGGAGTTTATTCGTTTTAACCTAAACTCATGGAGCCCTTATTTTGACACGGGCAGCTAGTAGTTTTGGTTTTGCAGATTTATATTCACAGGAACCTGGTTTACAGCTGGAACGATATCCGGAAAGCTTTATATCCGCATATCTCCTTCTAGTTGTGTTTTGCATTATTTTCCGCTGCGATGTAATTTAAATCTCTGTTATTTTCTTGTATTCCGATGGAATTATTGTAATTAACAATGAAATGTTCTTCTGTATGTGTTCTATTTTGTCGTGTTCTCGAAACAATCAGGCGTTTCGAACGGTCTTGGTCGGTCTAGCGACTGATTCGGATCGAGCGAAATTCCTTGTCGTCACATTTGGTATCAGAGCATTTGCTTTATCCTAAATATAAATGGTCTTGCTCAGGTGCTACAAAACACCGTTCAAATCGTATATATTGAAAATTGGTCGCATTTGCTTGCATATACATGTACTTACATTGAACAGGTCATAGCAAGGAGGCTAGAGCAGAAGAATAAAATTTGTTTGCCCAACAAATATGTACATGTTTACCATAATTTACTGTTTTGTTTGGGTGATGATGATATATGACATACACTAATCCCAATAATTAGTTGTATGTCGATCGATTGATCGTGAGATGAAATAAAATGAATTCAAATTGAATTGAATAGAAAATGAATTCGAATTGAATAGAAAATGAATTCGAATTGAAATGAATTTGAAATTTAAATTGTTTTTGAAATGAATTTAAAACGATTTATAAAATTCGTTTTAAATAGAAATCGACGAAATATATTATATATATATAATATAACGGCCTGAATAGAACGCATCGCGCTACGGCAGTTCGCGAATTTTGACCATTGACTTCGAATGGATATTGCGGGAGATCCGACCGTCAGATTCTCCTAAAACCGGAACCGTTGGGTTCGTATCGAAAAGAGCTTTCCAATGAATATTAGAAATTTGAAATCTAACGGTTGGATTTGGAATTATGTCCAATTCAATTTTGGAAAAGGTCGATGTAAGTGCAGTTCGATGGCCGTTGGTGGAAATCGACTGTACGGGCCTTGATAAAATTATTAAGAATATAAATAATTTGTGTAAAATCATAATAAATGATTTAGAAAGAATTGGGATGAAAAATTCCACATTTGAAAAGATAAAAATATATTTTTATCGAAACGAACTATTTATTAACTAGAAAAATAGTCCAATGGTTATAAATAAATTGGATTGGATTTGAATTGAAATTATCTTTGGATATTTTTGATATTGGATTCCGTGATTATACAGATATTGTGATCTGAATTTGAAAGATATCGATATCGTTATTCCCGATATGATATATGTTGGTTTCAGGATTTGATGTTGAATCTAAGTCGATACTATCTCTATTCAAAACCTTATATTTAATGTCAAATTTGATTGATTGATTTTTGGATTGTGCTCAACCAGTTTATGAGCAAAATATGTTTTTACATTTAGCATTGGGTTGGGTAGAAATATCTGTGTGCTAACACCATGTGAAAACTTCACGATTTGACGATAAGGTGTTTAGCGATGTTGTGTTCATTTCAAATTTAATGAATGATTGTGAAATGATATTTTTCTTAAGTGAAAAGAAATGTATTCCCGATTTTGGACAGGGAATGTTTTATAAAAAATGTTTTATAAAACAGAAAGAATTTCGAGGCCCAAAACCCGATGATTTCTAAAATGATATAGAATTGTATTATATGTTACATTGTGGTTCATCGCATATTCGATTAGTTGCTATTAATGATGTATCTATTTGGTGGCGGAGAATTTATTCTCTTGCTTAACACCCTTCTTTGAGACGTACGAGCTCAAAGGTTATGTGATTAATAGTGACCGATCATATGTGTGAATTACTGATGTGAAGTACTATATTTTGAAAGTACTTGTGATTATTATGTTGTGAAATGATTTACCCTACTTCGGGATATGAAATGATTTAGTGTGTGGCTAAAGAGTCGAGTGACCCTGAGACTAAAAGTATGGGTGAGAGGTCGGTGTAGCCTGCTCCTGTGTGGGGTAGGTGCATCGTCGGTGTAGCCTGCTCCTGTGTGGGTAGGTGCACATTTATATATCGAGTTGCGAGGTGCGTACCCATTGCCTTGTCGATGGGGAGCACGATATTTGGTTGCATACTTGTTTGTATGCATTGTTATGTTTTGGAATTCATATTTCCAAACGATTTGATTTGAGATCCCGAAGTGAAATCTACATTGATATAGAAAGTTAGATAGGTATTACAAATGATTTGAAATAAGAAATCGGGAATATAATCCAAAGGAATAATTTCTAAAAATTGAATTGGATTTGGAAAATCTAAGTGTAGTGATTAATCTAAGTGGGTAGATTGGGATATTGCATGTTGATTGATGCATAGTAGATCCATATATCTATATTGATTGTTGTTTATTCACTAGCATTCATGGGGGTAAACCCGTTCCGCGTTAGCTGCGTGGTCCCATGATATGCCATATTATTAAATAAGTTAATTAAACTGTTTAGAGTTTCTCACACCAGTCCTATGACTGACCTGGAGTTTATTGTTTTAACCTAAACTCTAAGTGCCCTTATTTTGACAGGGGCAGCTAGTAGTTTTGGTTTTGCAAATTTATATTCACAGGGTCCTGATTTACAGCTGGAACGATACTCGGAAATCTTTGTACCCATGTATTACTGCCGCGACGCGGTGCGTTCTATTCTGGCCATTATATTATATATATAATATATATAATATATAGTTCGTCAATTTCCTTTCGAAACGAATTTTATAAATCGTTTTAAATTTGTTTTTGAAACGATTTCAACATCATATTCAATTTCTAATCAAAATTGAATATTCCAATATAAATTCGTTTTAATTTCATTTCAAAACGATTTCACTTCAATTTCAATTTAATTCGAATTTCAATTCATTTCAATTTAATTCGAATTCATTTCTATTCAATTTCAATTCGAATTCAATTCTATTCAAATTCAATTCGAATTCATTTCTATTCAATTTCAATTTGAATTCAATTCTATTCAAATTCAATTCGAATTCTAATTCGTTTTATATTCAATTCAATCTAATTCGAATTTCAATTCATTTCAATTTAATTCGAATTTCAATTCATTTCAATTTAATTCGAATTCATTTTCTATCCAATTTAATTCGAATTCATTTTCTATCCAATATTAGAAATTTGAAATCTAATGGTTGGATTTGGAATTATGTCCAAATCAAATCTGGAAAAGGTCGCTGTAAGTGCAGTTCGATGACCGTTGATGGAAATCGACTGTACGGGCCTTGATAAAATTATTAAAAATATCAATAATTTGTGTAAAATCATAAGAAATGATTTGCGAAGTATTGGGATGAAAAACTCCATATTTGAAAGGATAAAAATAGATTTGTATCGAAATGAACTAGTTTTGAACTAGAATAATAATTTGTTTTTTTTTAAATAAATGAATTAGATTTGAAATGGTTTTGAAAATAAACAGGATTCCCAATGATTGAATTCGAATGGAAATGAATCGAAATTGTCTTTGGAATATTTCGATGTTGGATTTCGTGATTATACAGATGTTGTTATGGAAATTTGAAAGATATATATATATCGTTATTTCCAATACGATATTTGTTGGTCGTAGAATTTGATATTGAATATAAGCCGATATATTTTCTATTCAGAGCCTTGTATTTAATATCAAATGTGATTTGGGTCAGTCGTGAATGGTGACTTCATTAACATTGTTCTTAAGCCCAGTTGAGAAAAAGATTAAATCTTTTTATTTAGATTTATTGAAGTGTACCAATTAAATAATATTTAATTGGAATTGAATTAGTATTGATTTTTGGGTTTATCGTGAATAGTGTTTTAAATAACACTTGTTCTTAACCTGATAATTCATGGAATGTGATTTTGGGTTTATCATGAACCGTGTTTTAAATGACACTGATTCTTTAACCCAGTTAAAGATTAAAACTAAGTGGAGTTTTAATGAATCTTTAATTAGATTGAAAAGATCGAAAAGGGAGTATCACCTGTTTTGCTCTAGGCGATAGTTGAATCTTTAATTAGATTTGAACATGAAATGGTAATTGAATTTACCGATAACACCGTGGTGTTAGATATGAAGTATTACCAGTTTTACTTCATGGGATGAATAAGTTGGGATTGGGAAATAAAATAAATGATTACTTCGGTGTGGTTCTCTAATCCCGACTAGTTTGAATTGATATTCAAAGAAGATTAATGAATAAATTTAAAGAATTTATCTTTGATAAAATTAATGGGAACCTTTCCCAAAGTATAAGGATATTGGAATAAAAGAATATTCTGAATTGGAATGAGGTGTATGTTGTGTTTGTGTAACACTTGTTTACTATATACGCGAGTTATTCAGAAAGACCGGGTTTATCGCATTCTGAATTACTGATTCGACGTGGTGTCGAGGATGAAGACGGTGGTCGAAGACCAAAGGTCCTTAACATCGTTTGGATAATTACTGATGATCTTGATTGGGCCGTACACCCCAGAGGAGGGAATCAGTTAGTGATCGTCCAGACGTACTTGGAGATCGATGGATATGCGGGCTACTAGGTGCCTCCGGTTTCATTTAGACCCAGAACGGACTTGTAAATGGACTGTGTGTCTGACATTGGATTTTAGTCTGTGTGATTGATTTCTATTAAATATATGTCTGTTTGGCGGTGGAGAATTTATTCTCTTTCTTAACGCCCTTCTCTGAGACGTACGAGCTCAGGGGTTATATATTGATGGATATCAATCGCATGGAGTGAATTGCCTGTGTGGCATAGCTTTGTGTAACGTGAATTCGCGAGCCTCACACCCCGGTTGTGAACCAAAAACAACAACCGCCCGGTCGCTACAGTGTTTTTTTTTTCCTTTAAAAATCGATCTGAGATCTAACAGGGTGGGGGAGAAGAGTTGACTTAGCAAAAGGGAGAGAGAAACTTTGGAGTGAGGGTTTTATATATTTTAATTATTTAATTTTAAATTTCAAAGTCCAAAAAGTAACTTTTTATATTGAACTCGAAACTAGGCCCACCGCCTGTCGTCCATAGCTAATTACACCCATTCCGAACACACTGGGATATGTTTCTAACGAATTTAAAATATTTTTAATTTAAAACGAATTTAAAACCGTTTTGAAAACGAATTTAAAATGATTTATAAAATTCGTTTCGAAAGGAAATCGACGAAGTATATATTATATATATAATATAATGGCTTGAATAGAACGCGTCGCGCCGCGGCAGTTTGCGAATTTCGACCAATTTTCAATATAAGCCAATATATTTTCTATTCAGAGCCTTGTATTTAATATCAAATGTGATTTGGGTTTGTCGTGGATGGTGTCTTCATTAACACTGTTCTTAAACCCAATTGCGAAAAAGATTAAATCTTTTTATTTAGATTTAATGAAGTGTACCAATTAAATAATATTTAATTGGAATTGAATTGGTATTGATTTTTGTAATGGCGCGTTTTGTTAGCTGTCGAATAATTAATTTATTTAATGATTTATATATCGATTTGGCGATATTGATAACTTAAAGTAAAATGTTCGAACTTATAATTTATAATTATAATTATAAACGAGCTTGAAATGGCGCTGCAGTTCGTAAATTGGCGATTCGAACTTCAACTGAATGTACAGGGTTCGTTTTAAATCGGATTTATGTCAAACAAGAAATGTGTGGAGCTGGTGGAGTATATCTTTCTAGTGGAAGAGAAAAATCGGGATTTCGTCTGGTAGATTTTGAGATATGTCCAAATCAAATTTCAGAATAGTCGCTATAGAATCGTTTATCGGCCATAACGGTTATTTCGAAATAACTAGAGATCGGGTTTGAATTTAGACAAGGTTCTTTTGGGAAGTAGTGATAATATAATTTTTAGAATTTTACTGTAATTTTTAATTAATTAAATAAGCAACTTTTTATTTGAAGTATTTCGCACCCTGAAATCAACATTTTGAAGTTTCAAAATATGAGTTAATCTACCGGTATCATTATATTTTTGGGATCGTGACACGTTGCTCAAATCGATGGTATTTTTATTTCAATTCGTAGAAGTCCTTACATAATGTAATTTGATACATCGGGGTATATATAAACTTAAAAACAAACTAACAAAACAAAACGTATGGTGTCATAATGACTTACGTTGGGGTCTTCAAAACATAAGAAACCCACCTACCCTCTGTACGTTTTCCTTAGGCAACGTGGTGTATTAAGTACCTGTATTTTTCCCCTTAGACACTACGTTTTTAACAAATTAACCACGAATATGAGTGGATCCCTTATACACTACGTGTACCACCAAGTTTAAGTCTTCCTCTCTATAAAAGTAAAACTAATGCTCACGCTGGACCACAATAAAAGCATTTAGGAGAAAGTAAGACCTCAAAAACAAAACGAAGCAAGCAAAATCGAAAAGAAAAATCAAATAAAAATCCAACTCAAAGCCTAAAATCAAAATAAATATACATCTGAGTTCTCCATGGGTTGCACTTCGGACTGATGGTAATTTTGCCGAGTTCGACTTCTCTTCGGGGACTCCAGTTTTTGCTGCGGCTGCTAGGGTTAAGGGATTTGGGAAGCACCAGCAGCGATTCAAGTTTTCAGAGGGTTAGCCGAATTTGTGGTGGAGAATGGCAACTACTCGCGGATTTTGGGCGAGTTCCAGTCCATTTGAGTTCGGTGTTTTTCTGTGGGATATCGAGTATGGTCTGTGATCGTCGGGTCCTGCTTCGAACTGATAATTTCGTGGAGGATTTGAAGGGACTGTTGGGGTGTGTTGCGAGCTGAAGCTTCTCGTGAGAACTGGAAGGAAAGTGGTGGAAGAATTGAAATGGCCGAAGTCTGGAAGGAGCCGATGTGTTCAAAGCATTTGAAGGAGTGGATAGGAAGGGAGGGTTTTTAGTTTTGTTCATGTGTGTCTGTTATGAATTCATGGAGTGAGTGTTCGCATATATTTTTAGTAAGGCTTTGGTGTAAGTAGTTTGATTTGTTTATGGAGGGTAGTAAGGAAGAAAAGGAAATTTGTTGGTTCAAGTTCATTTACTGAAGCAAGAAGAGAGGTGGATGCAGGTTGGGCTCTAAGGTAGTGAGCCTGAGCTTCGATACATGTTTGGATGAGCCGGATTTGTGAGAATTTCACAAGTGGATCCGTTGGAATCCTACGAGTGAAGACTACAATATGGGTTCGGTTTGGAGTTATTCGGATGTCGTAACAATTTAAAGCGAAATAAATTGTCGGATCAGAATCAACTATCGTAAATTGTTATCTCACGATTACGGACAAGGTGAGTAAATCTCACAAACCCTAAACAGTTTTATTTTCACGTTGTATTCTTAGAACTGTTAAAATATTATTTGTTTGACTGTTTGACCTTGTGTTGACTGTTTGATTGAACTGCTAGTCAGTTAGTAGAGATTTTATATATATATTTACGTATATATATAAACCGTTAAATAGTCATATGTTGATTCTGCTATCAGAATATTTCACAGTGAAGTGAAATCGATGTTGTTGTATTGTCTAACATCTGTGGTGCAGGGAAACAGGTTGGAGGAATCCAACAGGATTCCTCAATAGTATTTTACTGTGATTTTTATTGTGTGATATATAATGTGAAGTATATAATCTGTATGACTATGTGTGGTGGGACGATATTTATCGTTGTTATATGGTGTGTTAAATACAATGAGAAATACCAGAATGTAGGAGAGGGGTTTTCAAAGTATATTTTGAAAATAGTTTATTTATATAAAATCAAGGGATTATATATATATATATATATATATATATATATAAGAAAAAGGATTCTGAATATAAAGGAATATAGTTGGTAAAAACAAATATAAAAGAATTATATTTGTAAATCAAATACAAGGGAATATATATGTTAATCAAATATAAGGGGATATATTTGTTAATCAAAATATAAAGGAATTATATTCGTTAAAAGAAATATAAAGAATATTTATTTCAAGGTTAAATAAATAGAATTTAACTAAAGGAGATATTTATTTGTTAAATAAATAGGAGTTAACAAAGTGAATTAGTTAAGTTAACTAAGTGGTTAATCGAAGTGAATTAGTGGAGTTAAACTAAGTGAATCGGTTATAGTTAATCAATGTGAATTAGTTAAGTTAAACTAAGTGGTTAATCGATGTGAATTAGTTAAGTTAAACTAAGTGGTTAATCGAAGTGAATTAGTTAAGTTAACTAAGTGGTTAATCGAAGTGAATTAGTTGAGTTAAACTAAGTGGATCGGTTAGAGTTAATCAACGTGGATTAGTTAAGTTAACTAAGTGGTTAATCGAAGTGAATTAGTGGAGTTGAACTAAGTGAATCGGTTAGAGTTAATCAATGTGAATTAGTTAAGTTAAACTAAGTGGTTAATCGATGTGAATTAGTTAAGTTAAACCAAGTGGTTAATCGAAGTGAATTAGTTAAGTTAACTAAGTGGTTAATCGAAGTGAATTAGTTGAGTTAAACTAAGTGAATCGGTTAGAGTTAATCAACGTGGATTAGTTAAGTTAACTAAGTGGTTAATCCAAGTGAATTAGTTGAGTTAAACTAAGTGAATCAGTTAGAGTTAACCAGTTAGGTTAAACCAGTTAGGTTAAACCAGTTGAGTTAACCAGTTAGAGTTGACCAGTTAGAGTTGACCAGTTAGAGTTACTCAGTTAGAGTTGACCAGTTAGAGTTGACCAGTTAGAGTTATCCAAGTGGAGTTAATCGAGTAGAGTTGCCAAATATCACTTATTCGAAGTAGAGTCATCGAATATAGAGTATTCGAGGGAAGAGTAATCGAATATAGTTTATTCGAGTGGAGAAATCAAATGTTATTTATTTGAGAGGAGTTATCGAATATTATTTATTCGAAGAGTAGTTATCGAATATTGGTTATTCGAAGATAGTTAATCCAAAGGAGTTATTCGAAGTTAGTAATCCAAAGGAGTTATTCGAAGTTAGTTAATCCAAAGGAGTTAGTCGAAGAGTTAATCGAATATAGTTATTCGAAAGAAAGTGTTAATCGAATATAGTTATTCGAGTAAAGTTAAAAGAGTTAATCGAATATAATTTATTCGAATAGAGTTAGAGAAGTTAATCGAATATAGTTCATTCGAATAGTGTTGGAGGAGATATCGAATATAGTTTATTCGATAGGATAGAAGTGAATATAATTTATCAAATAGTGTAATCAATTAGAGTTGAGTTAATCGATTCGGGTTAAGTTAAGATATCAAGTTAAGATTTATCGAGTTAAGTAATCGAGTTAAGGAATCTAGTTGAGATAATCGAGTTAAGAAAATCAAGTTAAGTTAATCGAATAAGTTATTCGATAAGAGTAAATCCATTTAAGTTAATCGGATGTTAGTTATTCGATAAGAATTGACACATTTGGGAAAATCGAATATTTGTTATTTGATAAGAACTAATGAAATAGAGCCAACCAAGAAGAGTTATTCAAATATTTGTTATTCGATAGGAGTTAATCGAAATAGAGTTTACCGAATACCAGTTATTAAAAAGGGAGAGTTAATCGAATAGAGATTACTCGAAAGAGAGTTATACGTCGAATTCGATTATAGAGAATTCGGGAAAGTACTATTTACTTTCCAGGGTTTAAATCAAGATTTAGTTATTGATTTAGAAATTTGGTGTCTGTTAAATTATTCGAGTTAGGAGATAAAGTTATAATTTAGGTTAGATATTGCAGAAGTAGGAATTATAACGTTATAGTTATAATCAAACGTTTCCATATAAGAAGTGGATTCGTAACCTGAATCTGAGAATTTGCGTAAACAGATGATTGGAAAAATTGAGTGACGAGCTTCATCTATTTCACTGTAAAGGACGTTGTTCAATTAAGGTCTGAGAGGTAATTATACCCCAACTTGATTGACTTCAGAATTGAAAGAAGGAACAGTTGTGGTTCGATAGGAAAGGTTGATTTGAAATATAGTTAAGTAATAAGCGATTATTGGATTAAGCGTAACGATGTTTTATACAACGTTCATTTGAAATCCGTAAATGAGTTTTGGGAACGTTTTCCAAATATAATCAGATATGTTTTCTAAACATAGAAATGAAATGTTTTCATGATAAGAATTGAAGAAATAGAGTTAAGCAAATTTAGAAACTGAACGGAGAGGGTAAGTTGAACGGTTTTCTAAGTGACGATCTGATGTTGGTTTCGACCTTCCGGATTGATACTTAGAGAATTGTTCTCATACTAGTTACAGTTAGGGACTGATAGTTGCGAAATAATAGTGATGTGAAAATAAGTTATGGAAATGTTTTCCAATGATTAATAACATATATTTTCTAAATATATGAAATAAGGAAATATGAACATATGATGATTGATCGATCGAATTTCCATTTGGAAATAAGATCGTTGTTTGTACACCGACATGTTTTCAATTGATAGTTGAATCACAGACTATCAAAGTTTTTACCATTTTAACGTTGTTAATATGGAGAGACCGGTTGGATTATTATCCAAAGAACCACTCTGTATTGGCATAAGCGTTGCGAGCAATACCTGCCAAAGATAAATTGAAGACGGAGTAAAGTGCAAGGGCTGTTGTATAAGTCTTATATAACAGTGACTAAGATGGATATACTGAATAGTGCCTTCGGTTTGTCCAGTCCCAGGACAACGTATATGGAAGAAGGTCTGACAGAGTATATCCAATGGATCGCGTAAGTTGATCTGTTCAAACGTATTCACGTTTGGTGGCGGAGGAATTCGTTTCTCTTAGCTATATACCCGTGTTATTTTTGGATAAGTCAATTTGTGATTTGGCGGGTATGACGATGTGGAATTCAAAGTGAATGGTGATCAGATGTTCTGAAGATAGACGTAGCTTCTAGCCTCACACCAGGAAGTAACAAAAGTTGGGCTAGGCAGCATGGCTAGTTGGGCCATTCCCAAGCAAGGTGTATTGTCACCGATCTAGGGAATATCCATATTTATACTTCTTTTTGATTCTGTATCTTCGAATGACGGTTTGATGGCCTATAACCGTTGTGGCAATATATTCGCGACACTCAAGCTAAATGAGTGAGTGGTCATGTGTGGCCGGGTTGCAAGACGTTCTTGTTGAACCTGAGTGTATCACCTCTAGAGTACACTATTCAGAAGGTGCTCCCATACCTTGTCTGTTGGAATCCATTCTCCGATAAGAGCCCTGCGGTTTATGATTTTATACTATGTATGTAGAACGTGAGATGCAAGCGTTTCTGCTAGATTGATACCTATTTGTACTTAGACATTATTATAATATCACAATGATATTGCTTGTCAAAGTTGTTCAGTTACTCATAAGGGAAAAACCCGTTCCGTATTCACGGCATGGTCTTATGAGATATCCTATACCTGTTTTAAACTATACCTGTTTACTTCAAAGTTATGTTATATATTATATGTTATTCGTTCCGCTGTGAGATTCGTGTTACTCTGATGATTCTGATGTTCTTCTTCTTCTTCTATTCTATTCTATTAGTTCTATCTTTTCTTTCTCACCTTCTAAATTCTTTCACTAACGTCTCGGAATTTCCGACTCTCGAGGAGTCGGAAATTTCCAGCCGTTACAGTTGGTATCAGAGCTTAAGTTAAGTGATTACCTTGGCTCTGTGGCATAACTCGATAGAGATGGGATTAGTTATATCCTAGATTGAGTTTGAGTGTATATATATGAGCGCGTAATTGTTACTCAATATAAAATGGTTTTATATTGTGGAGACTCGTTGGTTGAGTGGCTTATGAATTCTGGTCGATCAGTTGATCCACTGTATCGATAAGGGTTACTAAACACTCGAATACGATGAACCGACATGGTAAATTTTGAAAGAGGGTAAATGAAATAATTTTTCCCAAAATATATTTGTTTATAGAAGAAATATATGTCTTGAAATTATTATAGTATATTGATTGTGTTGGTTGTTATTATAATCGAATAAGATTATAAAAGGGTGAAATGGTTATAAATGACCAATCAGAATTCATATGAATGTAATATATGAAATAGTTTGAATTAAATATGAAATTAAATCAGAATTTGGAATTTAAAATAAGGAAATTTTAAGTTCCTGGGAGATTTTGAAGTATTTTCAAGCAGTGTGAAAAATATGTGACGGCAAGGAATTTCGCTCGGTCCGAACCAGTCGCTAAACCGACCCAGACCGTTCGAAACGCCCTATCGTTTGAGAACACGACAAATCAGAACGCATACAGAAGAACATTTCACTGTATATTACAACAATGCATCAGATTACTAGAATATACAGAGTATAAATGAATATTACACAGAAATATCAGAGATTTAAATTACAATTAAATACATAGCAGCGGAAAATAATACAATACACAACTAGAAGAGATATACGGATACAAAGCTTTCCGGATATCGTTCCAACTGTAAACCAGGATCCTGTGAACATAAATCTGCAAAACCAAAACTACTAGCTGCCCGTGTCAAAATAAGGGCACCCAGAGTTTAGGTTAAAACAATAAACTCCAGGTCAGTCATGTGACTGGTGTGAGAACTAAAACAGTTAATCTTTATTTTAAAGTTAGGTAAATCAAGGGACCACACCGTATAACACGGAACGGGTTTCCTCCCAAGAATACCAGTGCATAAAACCAACAGCGCAATGCTAAATAAAGAAAAATGAAGCTGTTATAAGACCCAGGTCCTATCACACAATGCAATCGCAAGCCGGGGGATAGGGTTTTCCCTTATAACAGCTAAAGAATGCTTGATACGTTTAAAACAAATCATTTGATACTATTATAAGTGCATAGGGTATAAAACAACTTCAAATCATAAGTATCAATCATAGGCGGCATGAATGCCCCATACCACTATGTCGCCATATATAGGTTTACAAATAAAACCGCAAATGGCACGTATTTGGAAATTGGATTTCCGTCTATGAACCGAGGCAAAAGATAGTCCCCAACCGATTCGTGACTCTCTAGCCCGAGCCACAGGATCAGAGCTCGAGTGACCCTTGGAGCGACAGGGCCGGTCCACCGATGTGGATTAAAATGCCTGAACACTACGTTTCCCCACCCTTTGGGGTGTAAGTCTGGTCCGTCAGCCGACCAGAAGCATCGGCCGAAACCGATATAACCGAGGCGCCTCGCAACAACAACAACCACATAAGTCAAACTCGTCAGGGCGTGTAAAACCACTGACGCCACTTCTAACTAGAAAGAAACGCATGCCCTCCCTGAGGTCCGTCTCCCGTTTTTGGTTCATACCGGGTGTGAAACACGCGAGGTAAACGTTACACAAAGCTACGCCACAAAGGCCGTGCTTTGATCATCACCACAAGACTTTGCTTTTCAACAGAAACCTTGCTCATTTGCATCTTAGCATGCCACACAGGCAAACCATCCTATGCAACCGATATCAGTCACACAGAATGAATTCTGATGTCAGACACACAGTCCATTTACAAGTCCGTTCTGGGTCTGAACGAAACCGGAGGCACCTAGTACCCCGCATATCCATCGATCTCCAAGTACGTCTGGACGATCACTAACTGTTTCCATCTTCTTGGGTGTACAGCCCAATCAAGATCATCAGTTATCACCCAAACGACGTGAAGACCTCCGGTCTTCGACCATCGTCTTCATCTTCGACTTATCGTCGTATCAGTTATCCAGAATGGGATAAACCCGGTCTTTCCGAATAACTCGCGTATATTTTAAATAAGTGTTACACAAACACAACATACGCCTCATTCCAATTCATTAGTCACTAACCGTAAATTAATCAAGAGAATAATTCCCTAAATATTAACCCCGAAGGCCGAAACCAACATCAGATCAATATCCAGAAAACCATTCTGCTTGGCTAACCGACAGTTAGTTTCTAAATTTCACGTTCAAATCTAATTAAAGATTTAACTATCGCCTGGAGCAAAACTGGTGATACTCCATTTTCGATCTTTTCAATCTAATTAAAGATTCATTAAAACTCCACTTAGTTTTAATCATTATCTGGGTTAAAGAATCGGTGTCATTTAAAACACGGTTCACGATAAACCCAAAATCACATTCCATTAATTATCGGGTTAAAGAACAAGTGTTATTTAAAACACTGTTCACGATAAACCCAAAAATCAATATCCATTCAATTCCAATTAAATATTATTTAATTGGTACACTTCATTAAATCTAAATAAAAAGATTTAATCTTTTCTCAATTGGGTTCAAGAACAGTGTTAGTGAAGACACCATTCACGACAAACCCAAATCACATTTGATATTCAATATAAGGCTCTGAATAGAAAATATATCGGCTTATATTCAATATCAAATTCTATGATTAACAAATGTCGTATTGGAAATAACGATATAAATATATATCTTTCAAATTTCCGTAACAACATCCGTATAATCACAAATTCCAACATCGAAATATTCCGAAGACAATTTCGATTCAAATCCACTCCAATGCAATCATTGGAAATTTTGGTTATTTTCAAAACCCTTTTCAAATTCAATTTATTTATTTAAAAATAAATAGAATTATAATTCTAGTTCAAAACTAGTTCATTTCGATAAAAATCTATTTTTATCTTTTCAAATAGGGAGTTTTTCATCCCAATTCTTTCTAAATCATTTCTTATGATTTTACACAAATTATTACTATTTTTAATAATTTTATCAAGGCCCGTACAGTCGATTTCCAACAATGGCCATCGAACTGCACTTACAGCGACCTTTTTCGAATTTGATTTGGACGTATCTCCAAATCCAACCGTTAGATTTCAAATTTCTAATATTCATTAGAAAGCTCTTTTCGATACGAACCCAACGGTTCCGGTTTTAGGAGAATCCGACGGTCGGATCTCCCGTAATGTCCGTTTGAAATAAATGGTCGAAATTCGCGAACTGCCGCGGCGCGGCGCGTTCTATTCAGGCCATTATATTATATATATAATATATATAATATATATTTCGTCGATTTCTATTTAAAACGAATTATATAAATAGTTTTAAATTCGTTTCAAAGGCAATTTCAACTTCCATTTCAATTCAAATCGAAATTGAATTCTTCTTTATAAATTTGTTTTAAAATTCATTTCTATTCAATTCAAATTTCAATTCAATTTGAATTCATTTCAATTTGTTTTCAATTCAATTCGAATTCGTTTTCAATTCAATTTTATTTCGAAATAGTTTTCAATTCAATTCATTTCGAAATCGTTTAAAATCGATATAAATATCGTTCACGTCAAAATGGCGTCAATCTAATCAACACGGCTTCATAAATTTCTATTTTCAAATATTCTATTTCAAATATTTCTTTTTCAAAATAGTTGTTATTATCAAAATATTTCGTTCAACACATGACCAATCTCAATGGATGAGTACTGTCAACACATGAACTTTTTATTTTATATCGATAAAGGTGTAAATTTTATTACTAAAATATTTCGTTCAACACATGACCAATCTCAATGGATGAGTACTGTCAACACATGAACTTTTTATTTTATAATATTCTTTATTTTGTAAATTGGAATGAGACCCAATCAATTACCATATAAGGTTAATTATATGGATTTTCATACAACACATGTATATCATAGCATTGAAAAATAATCAACCATCAACCAAAGTGCGCTACACTGTATAAGCATCAAATATAGATACTCAACGCTTATAACAGCCTGTCAATCAACCGATCGACATATTCAATCAATCAGGATGAGTGAACTTCAAATTTCATCCTAACACCCGTGTGGGGTTTCAAACAATCAAACACATATTTTATTTGTGCAGTTGGGCGATGTGTAAAATTTATCGACCCAATCAACGTCATTCAAATAGGTGTACATAAACAAACCGTCTGGTTTGTAAATGAATATTTATTTATTCACATTCACGTTAAAAATTATATTTTTAACGATAACACATTTTATTTTAACATATGAATTTCTATTCAGTTCATTCTTTAAATAAAATGCTATTTTTATAACTTATTTTAGAAAATTTCGGCGGCATAACGACACGATACTAGAAACGGGACGAGGCCTAGCCTTATCCCCGGTCTAGTGAAGGCCCACGCCATTCACACATCAATCAAATCACCAAACAACCAAATTCTAATCAAATCATATAACTAATCTATGCAACCAAACAAACAAGTCCATGGTCTGTGGACGATTGTGTCGGGTGCTACTAAGCACCGTCTGCATCCTAGTATATATATATATATAACTAGAAAAATTTAAATTGAAAGGTGAGAAGTTCTCACATATAGCTATCCTAGCTCCCCGGCACTTCATTTGCAGAAGTCTTCGTCGTTTCGCCTTTTTGTCACCTTCGTTGCTGCTTTCACTACATACGTAAAAATCACATTTTTACTTCGCTATTCAATATATAAAAAAAATCGAATTTTCTATCGAAGTTCAATATATAAAAATCATATTTTTCTATCGAAGTTCAATATATAAAAATTCTATTTTTCTATCGAAGTTCAATATATAAAAATCGACTTTTTACTTTTCTATAAAAAATCTGTTTTTATACCTTTCTATAAAAAAATTCAGTTTTTGATTTCCTTTTAAAATTCAGTTTTGATTTCTAAAACAAAATCAGTTCTGAATTCTAATTAAAATCAGTTTTATAACTTCTTAAAAAAAAACTAAAATCAGTTTTAAATTCTTATTCAAATCAGTTTTTAAATTATGTTAAAAATCAGTTTTTAAATTATGTTAAAAATCAGTTTTTAAATTATGTTAAAAATCAGTTTTTAAATTATGTTAAAATCAGTTTCTAAGTTATGACAAAATCAGTTTTAATACTCTTTAAAATTTACAGTTTTAAACTTTTTAAAATTTACAGTTTTAAACTAACATCAATTTTCAGTTTCAACCTAAAATCAATTTTCAGTTTTAACCTAAAATCAATTTTCAGTTTTTATCTAAAATCAGTTTTCAGTTTTTTTTTTTTTTTTAAAAAAATCCTATTTAATTTTAAACTCTAAAATAAAAATAAAATAAAAGTAAAAATAGGAATGCTTACCGTATGCGAAGAGGGGGGGGGGGGCATCGGCTTCGTCGAGGGGGGGGCCATCGGCTTCGTCGAGGGGGGGCCATCGGCTTCGTCGAGGGGAGCGGCGAAGGCTAGGGTTAGAAGGGTGTCGGGTTTTGGGTAGAGGGCTGTCGCGATCGGCTCTGGCGCCTGGGACTTCGCGTGGGTGTCGAGGAAGGCAAGGGGGGAGGAGGAAGGGAAGAAGTGGCGGAGGGCGGCAGGCGGATGGTGGCGATCGCCAAGGGGGCGGCGGGCGAGTCCGATCCCCATTCTCTTCTCTTTTTTTTTTTTATCTGAAATAAAAGTGAACGGGGGGGGGGGGGCAAAACGAAGATAAAGGGGGGGGGGAATTAAAAATTTTATTTTTATTATTATTTAATTATTTAATTTTGCAAAACGGTTGACTTTTACATACGACCTCGAAACGAGGCCCACCGCCTGTCGTCCATAGCGTTTAACCCCCATTCCGAACACAATGGGATATGTCTCGCAAGCTGATTTGATCGTTACAATCAGTTCCCTTTTGAATTTACATTCAAATCACTATATTGAATTTTAAACGTACATTTCAAATTATCGGGGTCACATACTAACTAGAAAAATTCCAGAAAAATATTTTCTAGCTTCGTATTGACGATACGGTCCTAACAAAACTAGTTTCGTCGAATTCTGAGACCGTTTGAAAAATGGCCAATTTCCAGTCGATTAAAATCAACTGAAACCGGTCAAACGCGTTTTCCTTTGCCACGCTCACATATTGATTCGAAAAATTATGAAATTTGGGATCTAGCAATAACTTGACACTGCGGACCCAACAAAACTGGTTTCGTCAAAATCCGAGGTCGTTTGCAAAATGTCTATTTTTAAGGGCTTTATATATATAAAAAAATATATATAAATTCCACAGCGACTATTTCTAATTTTAAACTGGACATATCTTATCATTTCTAAGATGAAATCTCAGTTTGTTAACTTCGTTACAAAGATATAGTTATACAGATTCAAATATTTCTTGTTTCGTTCAATTCTGACTTATATTGAATTCTGTATATTCATTTGAAATTAGAAATCGAATTTTCGAACTACCGCGCCATTTTCAATTCCTATTTATAATTATATATAAATATTATATATTCTAACGACGACGTATATAATATATACGTTCGAATTATATTCAAAACAAATTTCACGTCGATATTATTTAAAATAATTCATTTTAAATAATCAAAATTCGCTAAAATTGCCAAAATAAAAATTTTAAATTGGCCCAGATTTTACGGGTTGTTACAATCTCCCCCACTTAAAACTTTTCGTCCCCGAAAAGGAACAAAGTCGAAAGTGGTTTGATTAATCAACTCTACGCTCCATCTGGCTTCCATTCTCCAACTTTTCAGTTTCTGAGAATTTTCAAATTTTCAAAAATTTGGCTAACACCCTAAATTTTCGAAAAATTTCGCCATAACCTCCCCTGCACCGGGAGCATCGGGGAATTTCAAATAGCTTCCCCGGTCCTTCAGATCTCAAAAAGAAAAAGAAAAAGCCAAGCGGCTAGCCAATAGGCTCACAAAATCATTATCACCCAAACAAAACAGGAAATTATGTAGTAAACATGTACCTATTTGTCGGGCAAACAAATTTTATTCTCTGGCTCTAGCCTCCTTGATATGACCTGTTCAATGATATATATGTATATGCAAGCAAACGCAACCAAATTTCAATATAATTCAATATTTGATTCAATTAGGCATAATGGTTTAAAATTATCAAACAACTAAACAAACAACACAAACATCAATCAATTAGTGAATTAGAGTTTCAAATTGATAATTTTGATACATATACAAAATCAGATTTTTGATGCCAAATCACAACAATGTGTTCTAGCTATATATATAGGTTTTGGTTTTCACACCAGCCTAATGGAAATATATAGAAAATCACACCTTTGAAACACGAACATAAATACTGATGATGCACGTGCTATCATCAGTACCTTCTCCGGGCGACTAGAGTGTGATTCTATATCTATCCAATATATTAAAACTTCGAATACACGCGGATCAGACGTATACGCAAAATCTATATATACTGGATTGTCCACATCAATATAAATAAATAATCAGATACGAATAATTGATTTAAATTTTCAAAACAAAATTTGTTTTCACTTTAAAAATTTACTCTTCACACTCGTTCTAGGATACTACTGATCCTATCTCTAACGAGTCATTCCCATTGGATGTTACTAATCCAATATCTGATGAATTCTTTCGTACGGTTCTAATGTGCCTTATTCTCTGAGCTTTGTAAACCAAAGCTCTGATACCAACTGTGACGGCAAGGAATTTCGCTCGGTCCGAACCAGTCGCTAAACCGACCCAGACCGTTCGAAACGCCCTATCGTTTGAGAACACGACAAATCAGAACGCATACAGAAGAACATTTCACTGTATATTACAACAATGCATCAGATTACTAGAATATACAGAGTATAAATGAATATTACACAGAAATATCAGAGATTTAAATTACAATTAAATACATAGCAGCGGAAAATAATACAATACACAACTAGAAGAGATATACGGATACAAAGCTTTCCGGATATCGTTCCAACTGTAAACCAGGATCCTGTGAACATAAATCTGCAAAACCAAAACTACTAGCTGCCCGTGTCAAAATAAGGGCACCCAGAGTTTAGGTTAAAACAATAAACTCCAGGTCAGTCATGTGACTGGTGTGAGAACTAAAACAGTTAATCTTTATTTTAAAGTTAGGTAAATCAAGGGACCACACCGTATAACACGGAACGGGTTTCCTCCCAAGAATACCAGTGCATAAAACCAACAGCGCAATGCTAAATAAAGAAAAATGAAGCTGTTATAAGACCCAGGTCCTATCACACAATGCAATCGCAAGCCGGGGGATAGGGTTTTCCCTTATAACAGCTAAAGAATGCTTGATACGTTTAAAACAAATCATTTGATACTATTATAAGTGCATAGGGTATAAAACAACTTCAAATCATAAGTATCAATCATAGGCGGCATGAATGCCCCATACCACTATGTCGCCATATATAGGTTTACAAATAAAACCGCAAATGGCACGTATTTGGAAATTGGATTTCCGTCTATGAACCGAGGCAAAAGATAGTCCCCAACCGATTCGTGACTCTCTAGCCCGAGCCACAGGATCAGAGCTCGAGTGACCCTTGGAGCGACAGGGCCGGTCCACCGATGTGGATTAAAATGCCTGAACACTACGTTTCCCCACCCTTTGGGGTGTAAGTCTGGTCCGTCAGCCGACCAGAAGCATCGGCCGAAACCGATATAACCGAGGCGCCTCGCAACAACAACAACCACATAAGTCAAACTCGTCAGGGCGTGTAAAACCACTGACGCCACTTCTAACTAGAAAGAAACGCATGCCCTCTCTGAGGTCCGTCTCCCGTTTTTGGTTCATACCGGGTGTGAAACACGCGAGGTAAACGTTACACAAAGCTACGCCACAAAGGCCGTGCTTTGATCATCACCACAAGACTTTGCTTTTCAACAGAAACCTTGCTCATTTGCATCTTAGCATGCCACACAGGCAAACCATCCTATGCAACCGATATCAGTCACACAGAATGAATTCCGATGTCAGACACACAGTCCATTTACAAGTCCGTTCTGGGTTTGAAGGAAACCGGAGGCACCTAGTACCCCGCATATCCATCGATCTCCAAGTACGTCTGGACGATCACTAACTGTTTCCATCTTCTTGGGTGTACAGCCCAATCAAGATCATCAGTTATCACCCAAATGACGTGAAGACCTCCGGTCTTCGACCATCGTCTTCATCTTCGACTTATCGTCGTATCAGTTATCCAGAATGGGATAAACCCGGTCTTTCCGAATAACTCGCGTATATTTTAAATAAGTGTTACACAAACACAACATACGCCTCATTCCAATTCATTAGTCACTAACCGTAAATTAATCAAGAGAATAATTCCCCAAATATTAACCCCGAAGGCCGAAACCAACATCAGATCAATATCCAGAAAACCATTCTGCTTGGCTAACCGACAGTTAGTTTCTAAATTTCACGTTCAAATCTAATTAAAGATTTAACTATCGCCTGGAGCAAAACTGGTGATACTCCATTTTCGATCTTTTCAATCTAATTAAAGATTCATTAAAACTCCACTTAGTTTTAATCATTATCTGGGTTAAAGAATCGGTGTCATTTAAAACACGGTTCACGATAAACCCAAAATCACATTCAATTAATTATCGGGTTAAAGAACAAGTGTTATTTAAAACACTGTTCACGATAAACCCAAAAATCAATATCCATTCAATTCCAATTAAATATTATTTAATTGGTACACTTCATTAAATCTAAATAAAAAGATTTAATCTTTTCTCAACTGGGTTCAAGAACAGTGTTAGTGAAGACACCATTCACGACAAACCCAAATCACATTTGATATTCAATATAAGGCTCTGAATAGAAAATATATCGGCTTATATTCAATATCAAATTCTATGATTAACAAATGTCGTATTGGAAATAACGATATAAATATATATCTTTCAAATTTCCGTAACAACATCCGTATAATCACAAATTCCAACATCGAAATATTCCGAAGACAATTTCGATTCAAATCCACTCAAATGCAATCATTGGAAATTTTGGTTATTTTCAAAACCCTTTTCAAATTCAATTTATTTATTTAAAAATAAATAGAATTATAATTCTAGTTCAAAACTAGTTCATTTCGATAAAAATCTATTTTTATCTTTTCAAATAGGGAGTTTTTCATCCCAATTCTTTCTAAATCATTTCTTATGATTTTACACAAATTATTACTATTTTTAATAATTTTATCAAGGCCCGTACAGTCGATTTCCAACAATGGCCATCGAACTGCACTTACAGCGACCTTTTTCGAATTTGATTTGGACGTATCTCCAAATCCAACCGTTAGATTTCAAATTTCTAATATTCGTTAGAAAGCTCTTTTCGATACGAACCCAACGGTTCCGTTTTAGGAGAATCCGACGGTCGGATCTCCCTTAATGTCCGTTTGAAATAAATGGTCGAAATTCGCGAACTGCCGCGGCGCGGCGCGTTCTATTCAGGCCATTATATTATATATATAATATATATAATATATATTTCGTCGATTTCTATTTAAAACGAATTATATAAATAGTTTTAAATTCGTTTCAAAGGCAATTTCAACTTCCATTTCAATTCAAATCGAAATTGAATTCTTCTTTATAAATTTGTTTTAAAATTCATTTCTATTCAATTCAAATTTCAATTCAATTTGAATTCATTTCAATTTGTTTTCAATTCAATTCGAATTCGTTTTCAATTCAATTTTATTTCGAAATAGTTTTCAATTCAATTCATTTCGAAATCGTTTAAAATCGATATAAATATCGTTCACGTCAAAATGGCGTCAATCTAATCAACACGGCTTCATAAATTTCTATTTTCAAATATTCTATTTCAAATATTTCTTTTTCAAAATAGTTGTTATTATCAAAATATTTCGTTCAACACATGACCAATCTCAATGGATGAGTACTGTCAACACATGAACTTTTTATTTTATATCGATAAAGGTGTAAATTTTATTACTAAAATATTTCGTTCAACACATGACCAATCTCAATGGATGAGTACTGTCAACACATGAACTTTTTATTTTATAATATTCTTTATTTTGTAAATTGGAATGAGACCCAATCAATTACCATATAAGGTTAATTATATGGATTTTCATACAACACATGTATATCATAGCATTGAAAAATAATCAACCATCAACCAAAGTGCGCTACACTGTATAAGCATCAAATATAGATACTCAACGCTTATAACAGCCTGTCAATCAACCGATCGACATATTCAATCAATCAGGATGAGTGAACTTCAAATTTCATCCTAACACCCGTGTGGGGTTTCAAACAATCAAACACATATTTTATTTGTGCAGTTGGGCGATGTGTAAAATTTATCGACCCAATCAACGTCATTCAAATAGGTGTACATAAACAAACCGTCTGGTTTGTAAATGAATATTTATTTATTCACATTCATGTTAAAAATTATATTTTTAACGATAACACATTTTATTTTAACATATGAATTTCTATTCAGTTCATTCTTTAAATAAAATGCTATTTTTATAACTTATTTTAGAAAATTTCGGCGGCATAACGGCACGATACTAGAAACGGGACGAGGCCTAGCCTTATCCCCGGTCTAGTGAAGGCCCACGCCATTCACACATCAATCAAATCACCAAACAACCAAATTCTAATCAAATCATATAACTAATCTATGCAACCAAACAAATAAGTCCATGGTCTGTGGACGATTGTGTCGGGTGCTACTAAGCACCGTCTGCATCCTAGTATATATATATATATATAACTAGAAAAATTTAAATTGAAAGGTGAGAAGTTCTCACATATAGCTATCCTAGCTCCCCGGCACTTCATTTGCAGAAGTCTTCGTCGTTTCGCCTTTTTGTCACCTTCGTTGCTGCTTTCACTACATACGTAAAAATCACATTTTTACTTCGCTATTCAATATATAAAAAAAATCGAATTTTCTATCGAAGTTCAATATATAAAAATCATATTTTTCTATCGAAGTTCAATATATAAAAATTCTATTTTTCTATCGAAGTTCAATATATAAAAATCGACTTTTTACTTTTCTATAAAAAATCTGTTTTTATACCTTTCTATAAAAAAATTCAGTTTTTGATTTCCTTTTAAAATTCAGTTTTGATTTCTAAAACAAAATCAGTTCTGAATTCTAATTAAAATCAGTTTTATAACTTCTTAAAAAAAAACTAAAATCAGTTTTAAATTCTTATTCAAATCAGTTTTTAAATTATGTTAAAAATCAGTTTTTAAATTATGTTAAAAATCAGTTTTTAAATTATGTTAAAAATCAGTTTTTAAATTATGTTAAAATCAGTTTCTAAGTTATGACAAAATCAGTTTTAATACTCTTTAAAATTTACAGTTTTAAACTTTTTAAAATTTACAGTTTTAAACTAACATCAATTTTCAGTTTCAACCTAAAATCAATTTTCAGTTTTAACCTAAAATCAATTTTCAGTTTTTATCTAAAATCAGTTTTCAGTTTTTTTTTTTTTTTTAAAAAAAATCCTATTTAATTTTAAACTCTAAAATAAAAATAAAATAAAAGTAAAAATAGGAATGCTTACCGTATGCGAAGAGGGGGGGGGCATCGGCTTCGTCGAGGGGGGGGGGCATCGGCTTCGTCGAGGGGGGGCCATCGGCTTCGTCGAGGGGAGCGGCGAAGGCTAGGGTTAGAAGGGTGTCGGGTTTTGGGTAGAGGGCTGTCGCGATCGGCTCTGGCGCCTGGGACTTCGCGTGGGTGTCGAGGAAGGCAAGGGGGGAGGAGGAAGGGAAGAAGTGGCGGAGGGCGGCAGGCGGATGGTGGCGATCGCCAAGGGGGCGGCGGGCGAGTCCGATCCCCATTCTCTTCTTTTTTTTTTTTTTTATCTGAAATAAAAGTGAACGGGGGGGGGGGGGGCAAAACGAAGATAAAGGGGGGGGGGGAATTAAAAATTTTATTTTTATTTAATTATTTAATTTTGCAAAACGGTTGACTTTTACATACGACCTCGAAACGAGGCCCACCGCCTGTCGTCCATAGCGTTTAACCCCCATTCCGAACACAATGGGATATGTCTCGCAAGCTGATTTGATCGTTACAATCAGTTCCCTTTTGAATTTACATTCAAATCACTATATTGAATTTTAAACGTACATTTCAAATTATCGGGGTCACATACTAACTAGAAAAATTCCAGAAAAATATTTTCTAGCTTCGTATTGACGATACGGTCCTAACAAAACTAGTTTCGTCGAATTCTGAGACCGTTTGAAAAATGGCCAATTTCCAGTCGATTAAAATCAACTGAAACCGGTCAAACGCGTTTTCCTTTGCCACGCTCACATATTGATTCGAAAAATTATGAAATTTGGGATCTAGCAATAACTTGACACTGCGGACCCAACAAAACTGGTTTCGTCGAAATCCGAGGTCGTTTGCAAAATGTCTATTTTTAAGGGCTTTATATATATAAAAAAATATATATAAATTCCACAGCGACTATTTCTAATTTTAAACTGGACATATCTTATCATTTCTAAGATGAAATCTCAGTTTGTTAACTTCGTTACAAAGATACAGTTATACAGATTCAAATATTTCTTGTTTCGTTCAATTCTGACTTATATTGAATTATGTATATTCATTTGAAATTAGAAATCGAATTTTCGAACTACCGCGCCATTTTCAATTCCTATTTATAATTATATATAAATATTATATATTCTAACGACGACGTATATAATATATACGTTCGAATTATATTCAAAACAAATTTCACGTCGATATTATTTAAAATAATTCATTTTAAATAATCAAAATTCGCTAAAATTGCCAAAATAAAAATTTTAAATTGGCCCAGATTTTACGGGTTGTTACAAAATATTTGAAATGTATTTCAAAATGAAAAGGTTTAAAATGATTTTGAAAAGAAATATACTATTAAACTCACTTGTATCACTGGAAAATAATCCTGATGAATCTGGACATCATCAGTGTTCATTTTCGAGTTCTAAGTGACGGATTACTACCAAAGGTTTTGTTTTTGAATTGTTTTGAGAAAACAAGTTGTTTAGAAATTCAAAGGTTTTGAATTGTCATTATGATTTCAAATTGATTTGAAAGAAACCCAGGAACTTAAGTTCTGGAATTAAAATTTAACTAATGAAGTTAAATAAAATGAGATGGTAAAAATAAATTGAAATTTAACTTGAACCGAGTTAAATAAAATTGAATTGGATTAGAGATAATCTAGAATGGAACCAAATTGATAAGTCAATAATTTGGAAATGGAATTTGATATTAGAGTTCGAATGAAATTCGATTTGGATTTGAGGATATGAACTGATTGGAGATCAATTGGAATGGATAACTTTGGTATATGTTAAAGTGGTAGCAGATGAAAGGGATAGAGTTAAATTCCCGAAAAAAGGTACAAGTTTATATCATATATGAGTTTGGATTTTATGAGCCGAATTGGCAAGCCGCTTGGCAGTTTGATTTTCTTTTGGATTGGAGGAGGCCTAGAGAGGCGAGTTGTGGTTTGATGTGTTGAGCCGTACAAAGGAGGTTACGGCGAAATTTTTCGAAAATTTAAGGTGTTAGAAAATTTTTAGAATTTTTGAAAATTGTAGTTGGTCGGAAATGAATTAATAAAATAAATTAAAATTAAATAGGTCCAGTCGAAACTGAAATTTAGAGGTAAACAAAAAAAAGGATTTTTAAATCTAGTTAGTAGAGTTAGTAGCATTTTTCTAACTTAGCAATTTTGAGGACGAAATTATTTTAAGGGGGGAAGTCTGTAATGGCGCGTTTTGTTAGCTGTCGAATAATTAATTTATTTAATGATTTATATATCGATTTGGCGATATCGATAACTTAAAGTAAAACGTTCGAACTTATAATTTATAATTATAATTATAAACGAGCTTGAAATGGCGCTGCAGTTCGTAAATTGGCGATTCGAACTTCAACTGAATGTACAGGGTTCGTTTTAAATCGGATTTATGTCAAACAAGAAACGTGTGGAGCTGGTGGAGTATATCTTTCTAGTGGAAGAGAAAAATCAGGATTTCGTCGGGTAGATTTTGAGATATGTCCAAATCAAATTTCAGAATAGTCGCTATAGAATCGTTTATCGGCCATAATGGTTATTTCGAAATAACTGGAGATCGGGTTTGAATTTAGACAAGGTTCTTTTGGGAAGTAGTGATAATATAATTTTTAGAATTTTACTGTAATTTTTAATTAATTAAATAAGCAACTTTTTATTTGAAGTATTTTGCACCCTGAAATCAACATTTTGAAGTTTCAAAATATGAGTTAATCTACCGGTATCATTATATTTTTGGGATCGTGACATGTTGCTCAAATCGACGGTATTTTTATTTCAGTCCGTAGAAGTCCTTACATAATGTAATTTGATACATCGGGGTATATATAAACTTACAAACAAACTAACAAAACAAAACGTATGGTGTCATAATGACTTACGTTGGGGTCTTCAAAACATAAGAAACCCACCAACCCTCTGTACGTTTTCCTTAGGCAACGTGGTGTATTAAGTACCTGTATTTTTCCCCTTAGACACTACGTTTTTAACAAATTAACCACGAATATGAGTGGATCCCTTATACACTACGTGTACCACCAAGTTTAAGTCTTCCTCTCTATAAAAGTAAAACTAATGCTCACGCTGGACCACAATAAAAGCATTTAGGAGAAAGTAAGACCTCAAAAACAAAACGAAGCAAGCAAAATCGAAAAGAAAAATCAAATAAAAATCCAACTCAAAGCCTAAAATCGAAATAAATATACATCTGAGTTCTCCTTGGGTTGCGCTTCGGACTGATGGTAATTTTGCCGAGTTCGACTTCACTTCGGGGACTCCAGTTTTTGCTGCGGCTGCTAGGGTTAAGGGATATGGGAAGCACCAGCAGCGATTCAAGTTTTCAGAGGGTTAGCCGAATTTGTGGTGGAGAATGGCAACTACTCGCGGATTTTGGGCGAGTTCCAGTCCATTTGAGTTCGGTGTTTTTCTGTGGGATATCGAGTATGGTCTGTGATCGTCGGGTCCTGCTTCGAACTGATAATTTCGTGGAGGATTTGAAGGGACTATTGGGGTGTGATGCGAGCTGAAGCTTCTCGTGAGAACTGGAGGGAAAGTGGTGGAAGAATTGAAATGGCCGAAGTCTGGAAGAAGCCGATGTGTTCAAAGCATTTGAAGGAGTGGATAGGAAGGGAGGGTTTTTAGTTTTGTTCATGTGTGTCTGTTATGAATTCATGGAGTGAGTGTTCGCAGATATTTTTAGTAAGGCTTTGGTGTAAGTAGTTTGATTTGTTTATGGATGGTAGTAAGGAAGAAAAGGAAATTTGTGGGTTCAAGTTCATTTACTGAAGCAAGAAGAGAGGTGGATGCAAGTTGGGCTCTAAGGTAGTGAGCCTGAGCTTCGATACATGTTTGAATGAGCCGGATTTGTGAGAATTTCACAAGTGGATCCGTTGGAATCCTACGAGTGCAGACTACAATATGGGTTCGGTTTGGAGTTATTCGGATGTCGTAACAATTTATAGCGAAATAAATTGTCGGATCAGAATCAACTATCGTAAATCGTTATCTCACGATTACGGACAAGGTGAGTAAATCTCACAAACCCTAAACAGTTTTATTTTCACTTTGTATTCTTAGAACTGTTAAAATATTATATGTTTGACTGTTTGACCTTGTGTTGACTGTTTGATTGAACTGCTAGTCAGTTAGTAGAGATTTTATATATATATTTACGTATATATATAAACCGTTAAATAGTCATATGTTGATTCTGCTATCAGAATATTTCACAGTGAAGTGAAATCAATGTTGTTGTATTGTCTAACATCTGTGGTGCAGGGAAACAGGTTGGAGGAATCCAATAGGATTCCTCAACAGTATTTTACTGTGATTTTTATAGTGTGATATATAATGTGAAGTATATAATCTGTATGACTATGTGTGGTGGGACGATATTTATCGTTGTTATATGGTGTGTTAAATATAATGAGAAATACCAGAATGTAGGAGAGGGGTTTTCAAAGTATATTTTGAAAATAGTTTATTTATATAAAATCAAGGGATTATATATATATATATATATATATATATAAGAAAAAGGATTATGAATATAAAGGAATATAGTTGGTAAAAACAAATATAAAAGAATTATATTTGTAAATCAAATACAAGGGAATATATATGTTAATCAAATATAAGGGGATATATTTGTTAATCAAAATATAAAGGAATTATATTCGTTAAAAGAAATATAAAGGATATTTATTTCAAGGTTAAATAAATAGAATTTATTTAAAGGAGATATTTATTTGTTAAATAAATAGGAGTTAACAAAGTGAATTAGTTAAGTTAACTAAGTGGTTAATCGAAGTGAATTAGTGGAGTTAAACTAAGTGAATCGGTTAGAGTTAATCAATGTGAATTAGTTAAGTTAAACTAAGTGGTTAATCGATGTGAATTAGTTAAGTTAAACTAAGTGGTTAATCGAAGTGAATTAGTTAAGTTAACTAAGTGGTTAATCGAAGTGAATTAGTTGAGTTAAACTAAGTGGATCGGTTAGAGTTAATCAACGTGGATTAGTTAAGTTAACTAAGTGGTTAATCGAAGTGAATTAGTGGAGTTAAACTAAGTGAATCGGTTAGAGTGAATCAATGTGAATTAGTTAAGTTAAACTAAGTGGTTAATCGATGTGAATTAGTTAAGTTAAACTAAGTGGTTAATCGAAGTGAATTAGTTAAGTTAACTAAGTGGTTAATCGAAGTGAATTAGTTGAGTTAAACTAAGTGAATCGGTTAGAGTTAATCAACGTGGATTAGTTAAGTTAACTAAGTGGTTAATCCAAGTGAATTAGTTGAGTTAAACTAAGTGAATCAGTTAGAGTTAACCAGTTAGGTTAAACCAGTTAGGTTAAACCAGTTGAGTTAACCAGTTGAGTTAACCAGTTAGAGTTGACCAGTTAGAGTTGACCAGTTAGAGTTACTCAGTTAGAGTTGACCAGTTAGAGTTGACCAGTTAGAGTTATCCAAGTGGAGTTAATCGAGTAGAGTTGCCAAATATCACTTATTCGAAGTAGAGTTATCGAATATAGAGTATTCGAGGGAAGAGTAATCGAATATAGTTTATTCGAGTGGAGAAATCAAATGTTATTCATTTGAGAGGAGTTATCGAATATTATTTATTCGAAGAGTAGTTATCGAATATTGGTTATTCGAAGATAGTTAATCCAAAGGAGTTATTCGAAGTTAGTAATCCAAAGGAGTTATTCGAAGTTAGTTAATCCAAAGGAGTTAGTCGAAGAGTTAATCGAATATAGTTATTCGAAAGAAAGTGTTAATCAAATATAGTTATTCGAGTAAAGTTAAAAGAGTTAATCGAATATAATTTATTCGAATAGAGTTAGAGAAGTTAATCGAATATAGTTCATTCGAATAGTGTTGGAGGAGATATAGAATATAGTTTATTCGATAGGATAGAAGTGAATATAATTTATCAAATAGTGTAAATAATTAGAGTTGAGTTAATCGATTTGGGTTAAGTTAAGATATCAAGTTAAGATTTATCGAGTTAAGTAATCGAGTTAAGGAATCTAGTTGAGATAATCGAGTTAAGAAAATCAAGTTCAGTTAATCGAATAAGTTATTCGATAAGAGTAAATCCATTTAAGTTAATCGGATGTTAGTTATTCGATAAGAATTGACACATTTGGGAAAATCGAATATTTGTTATTTGATAAGGACTAATGAAATAGAGCCAACCAAGAAGAGTTATTCGAATATTAGTTATTCGATAGGAGTTAATCGAAATAGAGTTTTATCGAATACCAGTTATTAAAAAGGGAGAGTTAATCGAATAGAGATTACTCGAAAGAGAGTTATACGTCGAATTCGATTATAGCGAATTCGGGAAAGTACTATTTACTTTCCAGGGTTTAAATCAAGATTTAGTTATTGATTTAGAAATTTGGTGTCTGTTAAATTATTCGAGTTAGGAGATAAAGTTATAATTTAGGTTAGATATTGCAGAAGTAGGAATTATAATGTTATAGTTATAATCGAACGTTTCCATATAAGAAGTGGATTCGTAACATGAATCCGAGAATTTGCGTAAATAGATGATTGGAAAAAGTGAGTGACGAGCTTCATCTATTTCACAGTAAAGGACGTTGTTCAATTAAGGTCTGAGAGGTAATTATACCCCAACTTGATTGACTTCAGAATTGACAAAGGAATAGTTGTGGTTCGATAGGAAAGGTTGATTTGAAATATAGTTAAGTAATAAGCGATTATTGGATTAAGCGTAACGATGTTTTATACAACGTTCATTTGAAATCCGTAAATGAGTTTTGGGAACGTTTTCCAAATATAATCAGATATGTTTTATAAACATAGAAATGAAATGTTTTCATGATAAGAATTGAAGAAATAGAGTTAAGCAAATTTAGAAACTGACTGGAGAGGGTAAGTTGAACGGTTTTCTAAGTGACGATCTGATGTTGGTTTCGACCTTCCGGATTGATACTTAGAGAATTGTTCTCATACTAGTTACAGTTAGGGACTGATAGTTGCGAAATAATAGTGATGTGAAAATAAGTTATGGAAATGTTTTCCAATGATTAATAACATATATTTTCTAAATATATGAAATAAGGAAATATGAACATATGATGATTGATCGATCGAATTTCCATTTGGAAATAAGATCGTTTTTTGTACACCGACATGTTTTCATTTGATAGTTGAATCACAGACTATCAAAGTTTTTACCATTTTAACGTTGTTAATATGGAGAGACCGGTTGGATTATTATCCAAAGAACCACTCTGTATTGGCATAAGCGTTGCGAGCAATACCTGCCAAAGATAAATTGAAGACGGAGTAAAGTGCAAGGGCTGTTGTATAAGTCTTAGATAACAGTGACTAAGATGGATATACTGAATAGTGCCTTCGGTTTGTCCAGTCCCAGGACAACGTATATGGAAGAAGGTCTGACAGAGTATATCCAATGGATCGCGTAAGTTGATCTGTTCAAACGTATTCACGTTTGGTGGCGGAGGAATTCGTTTCTCTTAGCTATATACCCGTGTTATTTTTGGATAAGTCAATTTGTGATTTGGCGGGTATGACGATGTGGCATTCAAAGTGAATGGTGATCAGATGTTCTGAAGATAGACGTAGCTTCTAGCCTCACACTAGGAAGTAACAAAAGTTGGGCTAGGCAGCATGGCTAGTTGGGCCGTTCCCAAGCAGGGTGTATTGTCACCGATCTAGGGAATATCCATATTTATACTTCTTTTTGATTCTGTATCTTCGAATGACAGTTTGATGGCCTATAACCGTGGTGGCAATATATTCGCGACACTCAAGCTAAATGAGTGAGCGGTCATGTGTGGCCGGGTTGCAAGACGTTCTTGTTGAACCTGAGTGTATCACCTCTAGAGTACACTATTCAGAAGGTGCTCCCATACCTTGTCTGTTGGAATCCATTCTCCGATAAGAGCCCTGCGGTTTATGATTTTATACTATGTATGTAGAACGTGAGATGCAAGCATTTCTGCTAGATTGATACCTATTTGTACTTAGACATTATTATAATATCACAATGATATTGCTTGTCAAAGTTGTTCAGTTACTCATAAGGGAAAAACCCGTTCCGTATTCATGGCGTGGTCTTATGAGATATCCTATATATGTTTTAAACTATTTTACTCATACCAGTCCCATGACTGACCCGGAGTTTACTTTGTTGTTTTCCCTAAACTCTTGGGTGCCTAAATTTGTACGGGCAGTCAAGTAGTCGGGATTTACAGATATACTTGGAGAGCTTGGAGCAGGAGGCTGCAAGATTTTATAGCTATAGTTATTTCCGCTGTGTTGTAAGTGTTGTACTCTGATAAGTGCTATTGTATATATATAAATGTTTACTTCAAAGTTATGTTATATATTATATGTTATTCGTTCCGCTGTGAGATTCGTGTTACTCTGATGATTCTGATGTTCTTCTTCTTCTTCTTCTATTCTATTAGTTCTATCTTTTCTTTCTCACCTTCTAAATTCTTTCACTAACGTCTCGGAATTTCCGACTCTCGAGGAGTCGGAAATTTCCAGCCGTTACAATTTTTGGGTTTATCGTGAACAGTGTTTTAAATAACACTTGTTCTTTAACCCGATAATTAATGGAATGTGATTTTGGGTTTATCGTGAACCGTGTTTTAAATGACACTGATTCTTTAACCCAGTTAAAGATTAAAACTAAGTGGAGTTTTAATGAATCTTTAATTAGATTAAAAAGATCGAGAATGGAGTATCGCCAGTTTTACTCCAGGCGATAGTTAAATCTTTAATTAGATTGGAACTTCAAATGGTAATTGAATTTACCGATTTTTAATTCAATTCGAATTCATTTCAATTCGAATTCAATTCTATTCAATTTCAATTCGAATTTGATTCTATTCAATTTCAATTTAATTCGAATTCATTTCAAAACGATTTCAATTCTATTTCAGTTTAATTCGAATTTCAATTCTATTCGAATTTCAAATCATTTCAGTTTATTTCGAATTTCAATTTACTTTAATATTCATTTCAATTTGAATAAAATCGATATACATATCATTCACGTCAAAATGGCGTCTATCTAATAAACACGGCTTCGTATATTTCTATTTTCAAATATTCTATTTCAAATATTTCTATTTTCAAATATTCTATTTCAAATTTTTTTTTTTTCAAATATTTCTTTTTCACAACTGGAATGAGGCCCAATCAATTACCATATAATGTTAATTATATGGATTTTCCACAACACATGTATTCAATAACAACGATAAATAATCAACCATCATCCAGAGTGCACCACACCACTGCATAAGCATTAAATATAAGTAATTACGCTCACCCAGTCTGTCAATCCATCGATTGACATACAACTAAACAATCGCGATTAGTGTACGTCAAATCTTATCCCAATACCCGTGTGGGGTTTCAAACAATCAAACACATATTTTATTTGTGCAGTTGGGCGATGTGTAAAATTTATCGTCCCAATCAATATAAGTCAAATGTGTGTATATAAACAAATCGTCCGATTTGTTTATTTTTATTTCATTTCATATGCACGTTAAAAATTCTATTTTTAACTATAAAATATTTTCCACTATAAAATATTTTATTTCAACTATATAGATATTTTATTTTATTTCACATCACATCACACAATCAACTACACATCAAAATTCTTTCGTATGGTTCTAATGTTTCTTGTCCTCTGAGCTTTGTAAACCAAAGCTCTAATACCAAATGTAACGACAAGGAATTTCTCTCGATCCGAATCAGTTGCTAAACCGACCAAAACCGTTTGTTAGACCGAATTTTGGGCCTAACACCCAAATGTTATGTGAAAACCTCACAATCACAGATTAATGCAGAAAAAGCAGTAAAACAAGAGTAGACACACGAGATTTTTATAGTGGTTCAGCTCAATACAAGCCTACGTCCACTTTATAGTTTCTTAAATCCTAAGAAGCTATTACAATGTTGTTTTGCTTGCTGTTTATACACGAAATCCTCGTGTTTATAATGGAAAGAAGTGAGAAAAGTGGAGATTATACATGAAATCCTCATGTTATTATGTGGAATTTGGCTTCTTCATTGAGCAATGACCTTGCGTGAAGTGGTGGTAGAATAAATGATCAGTTAGAACCGAAAGATCCCCCCAAATGTCCATCTCACGGTGTATTTATAGATGTAGAGAAGCAGCTAGGTGCTCTGAATCGGATCGGATCAGAGGGGCACGTGGCGTGCACTGAGGCCATTTCGGAGATAGTGTAAGAGTGGTCTTCAGATCGTGCTAGGACAGGTGTAAGCTGATCCACATCCATAGTAAGCAGTTATGGCAAGAGAATAGGTCAGAACTTCGTGTGTGGAAGCTGGTCCAGGGGTCGGTTCGGGTCTCCATCCGATACGAGCCGGAGTGTCCAAAGCCAAGCGTGCTCTTGTGAGGATTTGGTGTGAAGCGGGTCGGGTCTGCCTTATCCCGATCCGAGCCGGAGTCTCCAATCCGAGCCGACATTTAAGTGTTGAAGGGAGGATGCTGAGTTGGTGAAGGCAGGATGCCTCATTCTGATCCAAACCGACTTATCCGATCCGATCCGAGGATCTATTCAATGCTAAATTCCCAGTCTCCGGTTCTGCACACGTTCACGGAAATGAGCATAGCTTTCAAACCGTAAGTCCATTTTAGTCAAACGAAAGCTCAAACTGAAGCAAATTCAGAGATTTACAAGAGTTACGGAGCTCAGCTCCGTAATTGTTATTTTCGGGACCAAAAAAGGTCATCTGGTAGGAGTTCCGGGCCTTTCTTTGTTTGTTATGCGATTCCGACCAAATTGCTGCCTGTCTTCTGACGATGTTTCCAATACTCTAGTGTGTTGTTTATCAGAGATTCCATATGTGACTGCTTTGACTAAAAAGCGGGTCAACATTTTGCCCCCCGGAACATATCTTGCTGGTTGAAGGAAGGTGTGTTCTGGATAACCCTAGTCCACGCCGGGCCTGCCAGCTGCAAGTATAATCCATACCTGCGAAGAAGAGAAAGCAAACAGGTATGTCAAAACCTAACAAAACCGGTTACACTTTCGAGCATAAACCATGCTTGGGCCTTTGTTTGAGCATAAACCATGCTCAAGACATGTTCAAATCATCCTGCCAAAACCTGACGAGGGGACCTAACCTTCCGGCTATAAGCCATACCAGGAAGTTCAAACTGAGCATAAACCATACTCGAGTTTTATTGAGTTACTTTGCCAGATCCTGACAAAACAATAAGCCGTTCCAGAGTATAATCCATACTTAAGAATCCTAGTGAGTACAATCCATACTCATGTCGGGATAGATCTATGCTTGCCAAAACCTGACAAGACAATCTGTCCCTAGGCATAATCCATGCCTAGGGGTCAGAGATAAGTATAAGCCATACGTTAGTTGAGATTGAGAATCCTCCCACAACCTGACAAGATACTTAAATTGCCAAACATAATCCATGCTCGGAGAGTCCTTCCTTATTCAATTCAAAGTACAAAACCAAAGCAAATCCTGATTGGTTTGTTATCGATTGCAGCGCACGTTTTGGAGCTAAATCCTAACCCCGAACATGTGTACTCCGATTTAGCCAATCGGAAAACCTAAAGTAAGCAAAAAACATATCTTAAATCCTAAGCAATGCAGGAAATCCAGGCTGATCTCATCTTGATCAGTTGATGATGAGCCCGCGATAGCTCGATCCAGGGTCATTCCCTCTCCGGGGAGCAGGTGGTGGTAGCACAGGTGCTGGCGCTGTTGGTTGTTTCACATTCTCGGGTAGCTCTCGACGTCTAACCCGTTCCTCAATCAGATCTCGCAAGTGTCTATAGTCATTTGTGTCATGACCGTCCATATGGTGAAACATGCAGTATTTCCCAGAATCGCGTTCTCTTTGTGATGGATCCCTCCTGGGAGGCTTTGGATAGGAGACGTCACCGTCTGTGTTCACATAGACGTCGGTTAGTGACGAATTGAGCTCTGTGTACTTTTCATATCTGGGCCCTCTCCGGGGCTGAGCGTTGCGGTCATTCTTGACGGCAGCTTTTCTTTTGCCTTTATCAGAATCAGACGGTTCTCCATCTTTGAGCATGTTAACATCGAGAACTTTCTTCTCGGAGGTTGCTTCTTCTTCACGCAAAAACCTATCCGATTCAAGGTAGAACTCGCTGAGATTCCGTGGTGGGTCTCGGTACAAGGATTTTTTGAACTCCGAGTTGTCTAGAACGCTGGATACTGCCGCCATCAATACCATAGATGGCTCAGATCGATCAATTGATGCTGCTGCAACGTTGAACCTTTCCAAAAATGATCGTAGAGTTTCTTTAGGCCTCTGCTTGATTGTAGTTAGCGACATTATATTTTTGGGTCGAGCGATGTGGACCCGAAACTGTTCAATAAAGCAAGCGACCAACATGTTCCAGATGTTGATCGATTCAGATTCCAGCTGCCAAATCCACATAGCAGCAATATCAGTCAAAAAGAGGGGAAAGCATTTAGCCTTGATGTAACAACCCGTATTTTCAAATAACCTGTTATAACATAAATCGAGGCAGAAAGTAATTATAAAATCTGAATCAAGGGAAACGGGCTATGCCATTGCGTTCGTCTCGGAAAAATACGCGAAATAGACTCCGAGTTTTCAAAAATCGGAGTCCGTATGACCCGGTTAAGGTCCATTGAAGTTTTCAGAAATTTCTATGCTAAAAACAGATTTAAATTTCAAATTAAAAACAAGGATTAGGGCTAATCGGTGTCAGGCAGGAAAATTCCCGCCAGGGCCCCCATGTCGACAGGCATGTCGACAGGGGTCTTAGGGTGTCGACCGCCCTGTCGACAGCCCTGTCGACACGGGGTGGTCAGGCAGTTTTGCCTGATGCACCATTTTGATTTGGGCTTGGTCTTGTGGCTTGGTTCTAGAGAATTCCTAAATCTGACGGGCCTAAACTAACCTAGGGTTAATCCTAGGGCTAAAAACACTCTAATCTTCTATAAATAAGCCCCTAATCCTACCCTAAAGCCTCATTATTCACTCTAGCAACCAAACTATGTCAAATTGAAATCTCAAATGGCCTCCACCTAAGAACCCTAGCCTCCACCCTCTTCAAAAATCATTTCTATTAAGATTTTGATGTTCATACAAGCTTTTCTAAGTTGTATGAATGATCATTAGCTTGCATACATCATCAAGTTGCAAGCTTTATTTGCTAAGCTAGAGTTTTTGGGATTTGTATTAATTGGAGCTTGTTTTGGGGTTTTATTTGCTTGCATAAAAGGGTTTCTCAATCTTTATTAGTAGATTTGTGTCTTCATAATAGTTGTAAGCCCTCTTACCTTCATTTTAGAAACTCTAAAGTTAATATGTGATGAAAGTTGGGATTTTTGTATGTTTAATAAGTTATGCATGCTTATGCGAGTTCACCATGCTATGTTATGCATGTTTAATGAGTTATGCATACTTATGCGAGTTCACTATGCTATGTTATGCATGTTTAATGAGTTATGCAAACTTGTGCGAGTTCACTATGCTATGTTATGCATGTTTAATGAGTTATGCATACTTATGCGAGTTCACTATGCTATGTTATGCATGTTTAATGAGTTATGCATACTTATGCGAGTTCACTATGCTATGTTATGCATGTTTAATGAGTTATGCATGCTTATGCGAGTTCACTATGCTATGTTATGCATGTTCAATGAGTTATGCATGCTTATGCGAGTTCACTATGCCATGTTACACATGTTTGATAAGTTATGCATGTTCACTATGCCATGAATTGCAAGTTTAACAAGTTATGCATGCTTATGCAAGTTCACTATGCCATGGTTTGCAAGTTTAACAAGTTATGCATGTTTATGCAAGTTCACTATGCCATGATTTGCAAGTTTAACAAGTTATGCAAGTTCACTATGCTAAGTTATGCAAGTCCAACATGTTATGCATGCTTATTATGATATGTAAGGTTCATCATGTATGTTGTGCCAAGTTCCCTCTTTTTATCCTTTATGCGTTATGACGAATATGTAAGTGATAGAATGACGTTGGGGGTTTTTGGGTAAAACTTAAAATACAAGAAAATATAAGATTGGGAATTTACCTATTAAGTTAGGTCTACCCCTTGGGAATTTACCTATTAAGTTAGGTCTACCCAAGTTAAACTTGTAATTATGGTTTGAAATAAAGTGGACATGACACTTAGAAAACATGTGTGGCCAACTCGAGGTTGGGTTGAGTTTGTAGCGTAAACCTACCCGGAACCGACCGGCTTAACTAGTTGCTACAAACAATAGGACCCAATGTGAGAAGTTGGTCATGTGTACCTGGGACCCGAGGTTAGACCAAGTTGTGGTGTAAAGCTGCCCGGACCCGCCCGGCTTAACTAGTAACCGCAACAAAGTCTAATGTGAGAGGTTAAGGTACAATTAAATTAATGCCTCATAATTAGGGTTAAGTCATGGCCCACTAATACTTAACCAATTTTGGGGATACGAGGGATTAAATGGGGTTAAGTGGTGAACTGTTGGTTACACTTAGCTAATTTAATCCATGATTAGTGAGGGGTTAAACCACACTTAACCCTCTTAGAAAACCCTAGCAACGTGGTCTGTTCCAGCAGTAATCCCAGTTGGGTATCATTCACAACCCTAGAGGCTAGGCTAGGGCGGGGCACGATTACTGGACTGATGTAAGCGACCAAAGCGACGGCTGAGTGGTACAGCGGTGCGGGTCCAGGCGGGCTACGGACGTGCACGTAGTTCGGTATTGGACAAACTCGAGGCACGGGTACCAGTAGGATTGGACTGTGCATTATTGCTTAAGTGTCTGGGGTTGACACCCGAGGGCTTGATACACCCAAAGGTGGACCCAGCACAGTCTGACTACAACCATATGTGGGCCGTATGGACACCAACACTTGACGTGTTAGGTTTATAGGGAGCCGATCGACTAGACCGTTGGGCTGGACCTTGCATTAAGGTCACCTCATGCTATTGGGCCAAAGTTTGTGCTGAGGGATCAATACCTGTTATGTTAGTTTGCTAGTACACTGTGGTGCAAAGCTTAATCTCCTTTATGTGATGACACCTTTATCTATTGCCAGTATATTCATCTCAGTTTCCATCATGATGTTAGCTTTATTAGTTTATAGACTGATCGTAGTAGGGCTTACCAGTCTTTTTGACTGACATGTTTTCTTTCGCTTCTTTTCTTCCGTTCCCCCCCCCCCCCCAGGTTCTCAGGGAGGGAACAGTGGTGCTTAGCTTGGATCGCGTGCTTGTTCGCTGGATAGCTCATGTATGTCTGGATATTGAGCTCGCTATGGCTTATCACTTTTATTTTTGGGGATAGCACTATGTATTTCAGTATTTCTGTTTATGTTGTACTAGACATATTTATTTTGGCAGATGACTTTATGATGTACTAGACTTGTTTTGAGATGGTTTGAGATATTCCGCTGTTTTATTCTCACTTGCTCTGTTTTGTATATATATATGTTTATGTTCCTGTTCTGCCTTGGTATATCATTATGCATGCTTACCCAGTTCTAACGCCCCCCAGAAGCTAGTGCCCCCGAAAGAGTGACCCTAGCGGAGGTGGGGTGTTACAAATTTGGTATCAGAGCATATGGTTTACGAGAAAGAACAAAAAGTTTTAAAAAGACTTTTGAAAAACTATTTTCAAAACAAGTATAAAGTATTTTCCAAAGAAAAGTCTAGTATTTTAAAAAGGGCTATTCCCCAAAAAGCCATTAGCGTTATCCTTCGTTCCCTTGACCTAATCTTATCTTATCCTTCGTTTCAGTATGGCTGATGATCTTGCCATCCCGGATGGAGTAAATGTGCCACTCTGGTATAAGAGACTTCTAGAAGCTAGGGCAGCAGCCGGCCCCGCAAACCTTACTCCCACTCCTCCTCCTGTAGTTGAGAATCCTCTCCCTAATGTCCCTCCTCCGGTGGTTCCTGCTCCCCCTCCTCCAGCAGTTAATATTCCTCCCCCCGTTGCTAATGTTCCTCCCCCTCCCGTTGCTGAGGCTACTCTTCCTCCTCCTCCCCCTCAGCATCCTCAGGTTGAGTTCACGAAGGTTTGCAAAGACTTCAAGGCGATGGGAGGCAAGAATTTCCTAGGCACGGAATCTTTTGTCGAAGCTAGGAATTGGCTGAAAGACACTGAGGACTTGTTTGCTATCTTTGGGATTGATGACGAGAGGAAGATCTTATTGACAGTGTGGCTTTTGAAAGATGAAGCGGCCTATTGGTGGGAGGTCACCAATGGGACGAGGCCCGTTGAGACTTGGGCCGATTTGAGGGCTAGATTTGTGACCGAGTTTCTATCTTCTGCTGAGGCGAATTTACAGATGGAGAAGTTCATTGCATTAAAGCAAGGTGATATGTCTGTTAAGGAGTATGTGAACAAGTTTAATCAGCTGGCCCGTTTTGGTTTGGATATGGTGAACACTCCGGAGAAGAAGGCTCTTCGATTTGCTAGAGGGTTGAATGAGCCGCTGCAGGGCTTGGCGATGTCACATATTCCGCATGGGGCTACTTTTGAGAGTTTGGTCAATATGGCTCTGCTTCAGGGAGATGGAAAGAAGGAGGTCAAGTCGAGTGATACTCAAGCAAAGAAGACTGATTCTCAAGGCAAAGGCAATCAAGGTGATCAAAGCAGCCAGGGGAATCAGGGCAAGAACAAGAAGGGGAACAACAACAACAAAGGCAAGGGAAAGTGCAATTACTGTGGTGTGCCTGGACACTTTGCTAAGGATTGTAGGAAGAAGAAAAGGAAGCTTAGTGGTGGATGTTTTTCCTGTGGTGAGACTGGACACTTCAGCATAGAATGCCCAAAGAAGAAAGGACAGGCTGGACCTTCAGGAGGGCAAGTTCATGCTCTCAATACCGCTACAGTTCCTGATCGAGGTAGCATTTCTGTTGAGAACCTTGTTTATGTTTCTGATCTTCCAGTGCGTACCTTGTTTGATTCTGGTGCTTCACATAGCTTTATTTCATCTGATCTTGTTGATAGCTTGCACCTTAGTACTAGCTTAGTGGATGATCCCGTTTGTGTTTCGAATCCCATTGGGGGTTCTGCTCATCTATCTATGATATGTGAGGATCTGAGGATCTCTATACTCAGTGTAGAGTTCTTGTGTAGTGCATATGTTCTTGGTTTCAGGGGATACGGATTGATATTGGGCATTGATTGGCTGTCCCGATATGGAGCCATTCTTGATTGTGAGCATAGGGTTGTGAGGCTTGTGACTCGCCTTGGCAACACCTTAGAGATTTCATGCAATCCGAAGAATCCCGTCATGTTATGCTATCTTGAATCTCTCGACTCGTCAGAGGAAGCCCTTCAGTCTGTAAGGGTAGTCCGAGATTATCCAGATGTTTTTGAAGAAGTTAAGGGGTTGCCCCCGAAACAAGAGATTGATTTTCGCATTTATCTGGTGGATAATGCCAAGCCTGTTTCTTTGCCCGTTCGGCATATGGCTCCGCGTGAGAGACGGGAGCTGAGCAAGCAAGTGAAAGAATTGCTTGAGAAGAACTTCATCAGAAGAAGTATATCTGAATGGGGAGCGCCTGTGTTGTTTGCTACTAAGGCAGATGGCTCTCTTCGACTCTGTGTGGATTATAGGGAATTGAATAAGCTGACTAAGAAGAACAGACACCCGTTACCAAGGATCGATGATCTCTTTGACCAGCTTGTTGGTGCTTCTGTTTTCTCTCAGCTTGATCTTGCTACCAGATTTCATCAGCTCAGAGTGGCTGAAGATAGTATAGACAAGACTTCATTCAGAACTCCAGATGGATTCTTTGAATGGCTTGTTATGCCGTTCGGTTTGACGAATGCACCCGCGTATTTTGTGGACTTGATGAGTAGGGTGTTTCGGGAGTTCTTGAACAAGTTTGTCGTGGTCTTTGTGGATGATATTCTGGTCTTCTCCAAGGATGAAGAAGAGCACGCGAGGCATCTTGTAGAGGTGATGGATACGCTCAGAGCACACCAGTTAAAGGCCAAGTTCTCCAAGTGCCACTTTTGGAGAAGGGAAGTTAGATTCCTTGGGCATATCGTATCCAAGCAAGGCTTAGCGGTGGATCCCGCTAAGGTGGTTGCAGTTCAGGATTGGAAGACTCCAAGGAATGCAACCGAGGTGAGAAGCTTTCTGGGTCTTGCGGGTTTTTACCGGAAGTTCATCAAGGACTTCGCGAAGATATCCGCTCCTCTTACTAAGTTGACGAAGAAGAACTTAGTTTTTGCTTGGGATATGGACTGTGAGCTTGCTTTTCAAAGACTCAAGAGAGCCCTTACCTCAGCACCAGTTCTAGCTTTACCCGATGGTGGTAAGATATTTACCGTGTACAATGATGCTTGTGGCACGGGATTGGGCGCCGTTCTGATGCAAGAGGGCAGAGTTATATGTTTTGGTGGGAGGCAACTTAAGGTGCATGAGAAGAATTATCCCACTCATGATTTAGAGCTGGCAGCGATTGTATATGCACTCAAGGCTTGGCATCATTATCTTCTGGGAGAGAGATTTGAGCAGTATACTGATCATAAGTCTTTGAAGTATCTCTTTTCGCAGAAGGATCTGAACTTGAGGCAACAGAGATGGATGGAATTCTTGGCATCCTATGATTTTGATATAGCCTATACCCCTGGCAAGGGGAATGTTGTAGCGGATGCGTTGAGTAGAAAAAGGTTGACACTAAGTCCTCTATTTGTTGAGATGAAGAATTTAGAGTTCTTGGCAACCTTTGATTTCTTTTTGGCAATGGAGTCGATGACCAGTTCTTTAGCATCTCTTGAGCTCAGGCCTACCCTTCTAGATCAAGTTGGGGCCTCGCAGAAGGAAGACCCTCAGATAGTGGAGGTTATGGAGAAGCTGATTCGAGGGGAGACATCTAGTCACCTTGCTCGATATTCTATAGATGATAAGGGTTGGCTGAGGAGAGACGGAAGGCTTTGTGTTCCGATGGTAGAAGACTTGGTGAGGAAAGTTCTTGATGAAGCACATCGCTCCAAAATGACTATACATCCGGGTGGAGATAAGATGTATAAGGATATGAAGCGCATTTTCTTCTGGCCTGGGATGAAGAGAGATGTGGCCGAGTTTGTCTCGAGATGTGTTATTTGTCAGAGAGTAAAGGCTGAGTCGAAGAAGCCCGGTGGGCTATTGCATCCTCTAGAGATCCCGTTATGGAAGTGGGAGAGTATTTCTATGGACTTTATTGATGGGCTTCCAAGGTCAAGGAAGGGGAATACAAGCATTTGGGTTATTGTAGATAGACTTACGAAGAGTGCTCATTTTATCCCAGTGAAGAGCAAAAGGACCGCATCTGGACTAGCATCGATATATCTTCGTGAGATAGTACGACTACATGGAGTCCCTTCCAGCATAGTCAGTGACCGAGACCCCATCTTTACTAGTCAGTTCTGGAACAGTTTGCAGGAGGCTATGGGCACAAGGTTGAACCTGAGTACGGCCTATCACCCACAAACAGACGGCCAAACAGAAAGGGTGAATAGGGTACTTGAGGACTTGTTGAGGCTTTGCATTCTGGATTTTGGTGGTGCTTGGGAAGACCATCTTCCTCTTGTTGAGTTTGCATATAATAACAGTTATCAGGCGAGCATAGGGATGGCACCATTTGAGGCTTTATATGGGAGGTCGTGCAAGTCACCTACATGTTGGTGGGAGTCCACAGATAAGCTTATACTTGGACCCGACATGATTAGAGATACATCCGAGATGGTCGAATTGATTAGAAGACGGATGAAGGTGGCCCAAGACCGACAGAAATCCTATGCTGATAAGCGGAGATCCGATTTGGAGTTTGAGGTTGGGGACATGGTCTTCGTAAAGGTTTCTCCTTTGCGGAATGTGGTCCGATTTGGAGCTGTTGGGAAGTTGGCACCGAGATTTGTTGGACCCTTCCCTATCATAGAGAGAATTGGGAAGATGGCTTATAAAGTGCAATTGCCCGAGAAGTTGTCCGGAGTCCATAATGTCTTTCATGTCTCACATCTCCGAAAGTGCCTACATGAGTCCGCTGAGGTGGTTGAACCTAGCATTCTTGAAGACGTGGAAGTAGAGAAAGAGGCAACTTTGAGGAGAGCTCCGATTCATATCTTGGGGACAGAGACCAAGAAGCTAAGGAATCGAGAGGTTAGGCTGGTAAAGGTCCAATGGGGTGAAGCCGAAGAAGACGCAACTTGGGAAACCGAGGAGAAGATGCGTGGGCTTTATCCATTCCTTTTTGAGGGTACACTCTCAATCTCTTTCCTTTGTTAGCATATCTTTCTCTTTGCTATCCATGTTTATCTAGTTATCGTGCTAATCTTGTCATGAGAACCTTAGGTAGAAACCCTTTGGATGAAAACATGTGGTTGAGACATGTTGTGTTTGATGGTTGCAAGTAGTTGCAAGTGTTTGCAAGTGGTTACTCGTGGATGCATGATACACATTAGGCACTAGATCGGCTCACCCACTCCTCATATTGCATGTGCATGAGTGTCTATGCTTATTCTTGGATGAAATTTGTATGCAATCACATGGATGTTGCATATGGATGTATGATTGAGCACGCATGTAGATATTATACCTTATGTTAGGGATTTGCATACATATGGATACATTTCACTAACATATTTTGCATTGATCTTTGCATTAGATAAGTACATATACACACACTTTTGCATATGTTCATACAGCATTTAGAATCTTTTAAGGACAATGATTGCTCGTGGATGATGCTTTGAGTAGATGGATGATTGGATGGTAGGATACGTTCTTCCTAACTTGAAGATTTCGGGGACGAAATCCTTTAAGGAGGGGAGAATGTAACAACCCGTATTTTCAAATAACCTGTTATAACATAAATCGAGGCAGAAAGTAATTATAAAATCTGAATCAAGGGAAACGGGCTATGCCATTGCGTTTGTCTCGGAAAAATACGCGAAATAGAGTCCGAGTTTTCAAAAACGGAGTCCGTATGACCCGGTTAAGGTCCATTGAAGTTTTCAGAAATTTCTATGCTAAAAACAGATTTAAATTTCAAATTAAAAACAAGGATTAGGGCTAATCGGTGTCAGGCGGGAAAATTCCCGCCAGGGCCCCCATGTCGACAGACATGTCGACAGGGGTCTTAGGGTGTCGACTGCCCTGTCGACAGCCCTGTCGACACGGGGTGGTCAGGCAGTTTTGCCTGACGCACCATTTTGATTTGGGCTTGGTCTTGTGGCTTGGTTCTAGAGAATTCCTAAATCTGACGGGCCTAAACTAACCTAGGGTTAATCCTAGGGCTAAAAACACTCTAATCTTCTATAAATAAGCCCCTAATCCTACCCTAAAGCCTCATTATTCACTCTAGCAACCAAACTATGTCAAATTGAAATCTCAAATGGCCTCCACCTAAGAACCCCAGCCTCCACCCTCTTCAAAAATCATTTCTATTAAGATTTTGATGTTCATACAAGCTTTTCTAAGTTGTATGAATGATCATTAGCTTGCATACATCATCAAGTTGCAAGCTTTATTTGCTAAGCTAGAGTTTTTGGGATTTGTATTAATTGGAGCTTGTTTTGGGGTTTTATTTGCTTGCATAAAAGGGTTTCTCAATCTTTATTAGTAGATTTGTGTCTTCATAATAGTTGTAAGCCCTCTTACCTTCATTTTAGAAACTCTAAAGTTAATATGTGATGAAAGTTGGGATTTTTGTATGTTTAATAAGTTATGCATGCTTATGCGAGTTCACCATGCTATGTTATGCATGTTTAATGAGTTATGCATACTTATGCGAGTTCACTATGCTATGTTATGCATGTTTAATGAGTTATGCATACTTATGCGAGTTCACTATGCTATGTTATGCATGTTTAATGAGTTATGCATACTTATGCGAGTTCACTATGCTATGTTATGCATGTTTAATGAGTTATGCATACTTATGCGAGTTCACTATGCTATGTTATGCATGTTTAATGAGTTATGCATGCTTATGCGAGTTCAATATGCTATGTTATGCATGTTCAATGAGTTATGCATGCTTATGCGAGTTCACTATGCCATGTTACACATGTTTGATAAGTTATGCATGTTCACTATGCCATGAATTGCAAGTTTAACAAGTTATGCATGCTTATGCAAGTTCACTATGCCATGGTTTGCAAGTTTAACAAGTTATGCATGTTTATGCAAGTTCACTATGCCATGATTTGCAAGTTTAACAAGTTATGCAAGTTCACTATGCTAAGTTATGCAAGTCCAACATGTTATGCATGCTTATTATGATATGTAAGATTCATCATGTATGTTGTGCCAAGTTCCCTCTTTCTATCCTTTATGCGTTATGACGAATATGTAAGCGATAGAATGACGTTGGGGGTTTTTGGGTAAAACTTAAAATACAAGAAAATATAAGATTGGGAATTTACCTATTAAGTTAGGTCTACCCCTTGGGAATTTACCTATTAAGTTAGGTCTACCCAAGTTAAACTTGTAATTATGGTTTGAAATAAAGTGGACATGACACTTAGAAAACATGTGTGGCCAACTCGAGGTTGGGTTGAGTTTGTAGCGTAAACCTACCCGGAACCGACCGGCTTAACTAGTTGCTACAAACAATAGGACCCAATGTGAGAAGTTGGTCATGTGTACCTGGGACCCGAGGTTAGACCAAGTTGTGGTGTAAAGCTACCCGGACCCGCCCGGCTTAACTAGTAACCGCAACAAAGTCTAATGTGAGAGGTTAAGGTACAATTAAATTAATGCCTCATAATTAGGGTTAAGTCATGGCCCACTAATACTTAACCAATTTTGGGGATACGAGGGATTAAATGGGGTTAAGTGGTGAACTGTTGGTTACACTTAGCTAATTTAATCCATGATTAGTGAGAGGTTAAACCACACTTAACCCTCTTAGAAAACCCTAGCAACGTGGTCTGTTCCAGCAGTAATCCCAGTTGGGTATCATTCACAACTCTAGAGGCTAGGCTAGGGCGGGGCACGATTACTGGACTGATGTAAGCGACCAAAGCGACGGCTGAGTGGTACAGCGGTGCGGGTCCAGGCGGGCTACGGACGTGCACGTAGTTCGGTATTGGACAAACTCGAGGCACGGGTACCAGTAGGATTAGACTGTGCATTATTGCTTAAGTGTCTGGGGTTGACACCCGAGGGCTTGATACACCCAAAGGTGGACCCAGCACAGTCTGACTACAACCATATGTGGGCCGTATGGACACCAACACTTGACGTGTTAGGTTTATAGGGAGCCGATCGACTAGACCGTTGGGCTGGACCTTGCATTATGGTCACCTCATGCTATTGGGCCAAAGTTTGGGCTGAGGGATCAATACCTGTTATGTTAGTTTGCTAGTACACTGTGGTGCAAAGCTTAATCTCCTTTATGTGATGACACCTTTATCTATTGCCAGTATATTCATCTCAGTTTCCATCATGATGTTAGCTTTATTAGTTTATAGACTGATCATAGTAGGGCTTACCAGTCTTTTTGACTGACCTGTTTTCTTTCGCTTCTTTTCTTCCGTTTCCCCCCCCCCCCTCCCCAGGTTCTCAGGGAGGGAACAGTGGTGCTTAGCTTGGATCGCGTGCTTGTTCGCTGGATAGCTCATGTATGTCTGGATATTGAGCTCGCTATGGCTTATCACTTTTATTTTTGGGGATAGCACTATGTATTTCAGTATTTCTGTTTATGTTGTACTAGACATATTTATTTTGGCAGAAGACTTTATGATGTACTAGACTTGTTTTGAGATGGTTTGAGATATTCCGCTGTTTTATTCTCACTTGCTCTGTTTTGCATATATATGTTTATGTTCCTGTTCTGCCTTGGTATATCATTATGCATGCTTACCCAGTTCTAACGCCCCCCAGAAGCTAGTGCCCCCGAAAGAGTGACCCTAGCGGAGGTGGGGTGTTACACTTGACGTTTTCCGACACCGATTGGACTTCCATATGCCATTTGTGGCGCATTAGATACACGGTAGGATCTGTCCTGCCATTGTAGGGCTCCAGTTATGAAAGTTTGAAATCCGGGGGATTGCGGGAATTTCTGATTTCTTGTTTGAATGGATTGTGGTTGACATCATCCATGTCATTCTGATAGGTGTGGCCTCTCGAGAGGCGTTCAATGAGGTTGGCAAGCCGATCGCCTTCAAAGAGCTGTTGCAAGTTGCTAAGGCCAGAGCTGGTGCCCCCAGCGTTGAGTTCAGAAGAGTATGGAAGAGTATAAGGAGCTTGGCAGGTCATCCGGTTCAGGTCGGAGGTGCCCCCGTGCTGTGGCTCGGAGAAGTGAGGAGGTTCGTGGAAATGTGCACGGTTCGGTTCAGATGTTTCGATCCGACCCGGTTCTAACCCTCTATTCCGAGCAGTTTCCTGTTGCCATTGAGCTGAAGGGGGTGGTTGAATGTCCATTCGGACCGGAGCGGAGGAAGGTCGTGCTCGACCAGGGCCTGTGTTTCCATCCAAAACACTGAGTGTTGTCGTTGCAGATGGATGAGGGGGATTGCCCCTTGTTCCCTCTGTGCCCCCGGTTCGGATCAGAATTCGCCATGTGATCCGAATCGGATCCGGTCCGATCCGGTTGGCTTCTCCTACAGGAGCTGATTCCATGTTATTTCCAGCGAGTTGTGCGTAGCCGCTCGGCCTTCCTACCATCCGAGCGAAGAATTGGTCGATCATCTCTTGTTGTTTGCGGAGGAGATCGTCTTGCCTTGCCATCTGAGCTCTCAATTCAGCGAGAACGCCGACCATCTCTTCTCGCGTCAAATATGCTGACGGGTTTTCATGTGAGGAAGCTTCATGGCTTGCTTCGTTTCTCGTGCTTTCGCCTTCAACACGGGAAATCTTTCGCTTAGCCATCGATCCAATAGCCAAATAATCCAAGCAGAAGTTGAAGTTGTCGTGTGCCCCCCAACCTGGCGCGCCAAAGTGTTAGACCGAATTTTGGGCCTAACACCCAAATGCTATGTGAAAACCTCACAATCACAGATTAATGCAGAAAAAGAGGTAAAATAAGAGGAGACACACGAGATATTTATAGTGGTTCGCCTCAATCCAAGCCTACGTCCACTTTATAGTTTCTTAAATCCTAAGAAGCTATTACAATGTTGTTTTCTTGCTGTTTATACACGAAATCCTCGTGTTTATAATGGAAAGAAGTGAGAAAAGTGGATTTTATACACGAAATCCTCATGTTACTATGTGGAATTTGGCTTCTTCATTGAGCAATGACCTTGCGTGAAGTGGTGGTAGAATCCATGATCAGTTAGAACCGAAAGATCCCCTCAAATGTCCACCTCACGGTGTATTTATAGATGTAGAGAAGCAGCTAGGTGCTCTGAATCGGATCGGATCGGAGGGGCACATGGCGTGCACTGAGGCCATCTCGGAGATAGTGGAAGAGTGGTCTTCAGATCGTGCTAGGACAGGTGTAAGCCGATCCACATCCATAGGAAGCAGTTACGGCAAGAGAATAGGTCAGAACTTCGTGTGTAGAAGCTGGTCCAGGGGCCGGTTCGGGTCTCCATCCGATACGAGCCGGAGTGTCCAAAGCCAAGCGTGCTCTTGTGAGGATTTGGTGTGAAGCGGGTTGGGTCTGCCTTATCCCGATCCGAGTCGGAGTCTCCAATCCGAGCCAACATTTAAGTGTTGAAGGGAGGATGCTGAGTTGGTGAAGGCAGGTTGCCTCATTCCGATCCGAACCGACTTATCCGATCCGATCCGAGGATCTACTCAATGCTAAATTCCCGGTCTCCTGTTCTGCATGCGTTCACGAAAACGAGCATAACTTTCAAACCGTAAGTCCGTTTTAGCCAAACGAAAGCCCAAACTGAAGCTAATTCAGAGATCTACAAGTGTTATAGATCTTAACTCTGTAATCGCTATTTTCGGGCCCAAAAAAGGTCATTTGGTAGGAGTTCCGGGCCTTTCTTTGTTTGTGATGCGATTTCGACCAAATCGTTGCCTGTCTTCTGACGATGTTTCCAATACTCTAGTGTTTCGTTTATCAGAGATTCCATATGTGACTGCTTTGACTAAAAAGCGGGTAAATATTTTTCCCCCCGAAACATATCTTGCTGGTTGAAGGAAGGTGTGTTCTGGATAACCCAAGGCCACGCCGGGCCTGCCAGCTGCAAGTATAATCCATACCTGCGAAGAAGAGAAAGCAAACAGGTATGTCAAAACCTAACAAAACCGATTACACTTTCGATCATAAAGCATGCTTGGGCCTTTGTTTGAGCATAAACCATACTCAAGAGACGTTCGAATCATCCTGCCAAAACCTAACGAGGGACCTAACCTTCCGGCTATAAGCCATACCAGGAAGTTCAAACTGAGCATAAACCATACTCGAGTTTTATTGAGTTCCTTTGCCAGATCCTGACAAAACAATAAGCCGTTCCAGAGTATAATCCATACATAAGAATCCTACTGAGTACAATCCATACTCATGTCGGGATAGATCTATGCTTGCCAAAACCTGACAAGACAATCTGTTCCTAGGCATAATCCATGCCTAGGGGTCCGAGATAAGTATAAGCCATACGTTAGTTGAGATTGAGAATTCTGCCACAACCTAACAAGATACTTAAATTGCCAAACATAATCCATGCTCGGAGAGTCCTTCCTTATTCAATTCAAAGTACAAAACCAAAGCAAATCCTGATTGGTTTGTTATCGAGTGCAGCGCACGTTTTGGAGCTAAATCCTAACCCCAAACATGTGTACTCCGATTTAGACAATCGGAAAACCTAGAGAAAGCAAAGAAACATATCTTAAATCATAAGAAATGCAGGAAATCCAGGCTAATCTCATCCAGATCAGTTGATGATGAGCCCACGAGAGCTCGATCCAGGGTCATTCCCTCTCTGGGGAGCAGGTGGTGGTAGCACAGGTGCTGGCGCTGTTGGTTGTTTTACATACTCGGGTAGCTCTCCACGTCTAACCCGTTCCTCAATCAGATCTCGCAAGTGTCTACAGGCATTTGTGTCATGACCGTCCATATCGTGAAACATGCAATATTTCCCAGAATCCCGTTCTCTTTGTGATGGCTACCTCCTGGGAGGCTTTGGATAGGAGACGTCACCGTTTGTGTTCACGTAGATGTCAGTTAGTGATGAATTGAGCTCTGTGTACTTTTCATATATGGGCCCTCTCCGAGGCTGAGCGTTGCGGTCATTCTTGACGGCAGCTTTTTTTTTGCCTTTATCAGAATCAGATGGTTCTCCGTCTTTGAGCATGTTAACATCGAGAACTTTCTTCTTGGAGGTTGCGTCTTCTTCACGCAAAAACCTATCCGATTCAAGGTAGAACTCGCTGGGATTCCGTGGTGGGACTCGGTACAAGGATTTTTTGAACTCCGAGTTGTCTAGAACGCCGGATACTACCACCATCAATACCATAGATGGCTCAGGTCGATCAACTGATGCTGCTGCAACGTTGAACCTTTCAAAAAATGATCGTAGAGTTTCTTTAAGCCTCTGCTTGATTGTAGTTAGCGACATTACATTTTTGGGTCGAGCGATGTGGACCCGAAACTGTTCAATAAAGCGAGCGACCAACATGTTCCAGCTGTTGATCGATTCAGATTCCAACTGCCGAATCCACATAGCAGCAATATCAGTCAGAAAGAGGGGAAAGCATTTAGCCATTACGTTTTCCGACGCCGATTGAACTTCCTTATGCCGTTTGTAGCGCATCAGATGCACGGTAGGATCTATCCTGCCGTTGTAGGGCTCCAGTTGTGGAAGTTTGAAATCTGGGGGATTGCGGGAATTTCTGATTTCTTGTGTGAATGGATTGTGGTTGACATCATCCATGTCATTCTGATAGGTGTGTCCGCTCGAGAGGCATTCAATGAGGTTGGCGAGCCGATCGCCTTCAAAGAGCTGTTGCAAGTTGCTAAGGCCAGAGCTGGTGCCCCCAGCGTTGAGTTCAGAAGAGTGTGGAAGAGTATAAGGAGCTTGGCAGGTCATCCGGTTTGGGTCGGAGGTGCCCCCGAGTTGTGGCTCGGAGAAATGAGGAGTTCATGGAAATGTGCACGGTTCGGGTCAGATGTTCCGATCCGACCCAGTTCTAACCCTCTATTCCGAGCAGTTTCCTGTTGCCATTGAGCTGAAGGGGGCGATTGAATGTCCATTTGGACCGGAGCAGAGGAAGGTCATGCTTGACCTGGGCCTGTGTTTCCATCCAAAACACTGAGTGTTTCCACTGTAGATGGCTGAGGGGGATTGCCCCTTGTTCCCTCTATGCCCCCGGTTCGGATCGGAATTCGCCTTATGATCCGAATCGGATCTGGTCCGATCCAGTTGGCTGCCCCTGCTGGAGCTGATTCCATGTTATTTCCAGCGAGTTGTGCGTAGCCGCTAGACCTTCCTTCCATCCATGCGAAGAATTGGTCGATCATCTCTTGTTGTTTGCGGAGGAGATCGTCTTGCCTTGCCATCTGAGCTCTCAATTCAGCGAGAATGCCATCCATCTCTTCTCGCGTCAAATATGTTGACGGGTTTTCATGTGAGGAAGCTTCATGGCTTGCTTCGTTTCTCATGCTTTCGCCTTTAACACGGGAAATCTTTCGCTTAGCCATCGATCCAATAGCCAAATAATCCAAGTAGAAGTTGAAGTTGTCGTGTGCCCCCCTACCTGGCGCGCCAAAGTGTTAGACCTAATTTTGGGCCTAACACCCAAATGCTATGTGAAAACCTCACAATCACAGATTAATGCAGAAAAAGTAGTAAAATAAGAGGAGACACACGAGATTTTTATAGTGGTTCGGCTCAATCCAAGCTTACATCCACTTTATAGTTTCTTAAATCCTAAGAAGCTATTACAATGTTGTTTGCTTGCTGTTTATACACGAAATCCTCGTGTTTATAATGGAAAGAAGTGAGAAAAGTGGAGATTATACATGAAATCCTCGTGTTATTATGTGGAATTTGGCTTCTACATTGAGCAATGACCTTGCGTGAAGTGGTGGTAGAAGCCATGATCAGTTAGAACCGAAAGATTCCCTCAAATGTCCATCTCACGGTGTATTTATAGATGTAGAGAAGCAGCTAGGTGCTCTGAATCGGATCGGATCGGAGGGGCATGTGGCGTGCACTGAGGCTATCTCAGAGATAGTGGAAGAGTGGTCTTCAGATCGTGCTAGGACAGGTGTAAGCCGATCCACATCCATAAGAAGCAGTTATGGAAAGAGAATAGGTCAGAACTTCGTGTGCAGAAGCAGGTCCAGGTGGTCCGTTCGGGTCTCCATCCGATCCGAGCCGAAGTGTCCAAAGCCAAGCGTGCCCATGTAAGGATTTGGTGTGAAGCGGGTCGGGTCTGCCTTATTCCGATCCGAGCCGGAGTCTCCGATCCGAGCCGACGTTTAAGTCTTGAAGGTAGGATGCTGAGTTGGTGAAGGCAGGATGCCTCATTCCGATCCGAACACAATTATCCGATCCGATCCGAGGATTTATTCAATGCTAAATTCCCGGTCTCCGGTTCTGCACGCGTTCACGGAAACGAGCATAACTTTTAAACAGTAAGTCTGTTTTAGCAAAACGAAAGCTCAAACTGAAGCTAATTCAGAAATCTACAAGAGTTACGAAGCTTTGCTCCGTTATCGCTATTTTAGGGCCCAAAAAAGGTCATCTCGTAGGAGTTACGGGCCTTTCTTTGTTTGTGATGCGATTTCGACCAAATCGCTGCTAGTCTTCTGACGATGTTTCCAATACTCTAGTGTGTTGTTTATCAGAGATTCCATATGTGACTGCTTTGACAAAAAAGCGGGTCAACACCATTCGAAACACCTGATCGTGTTGAGAACACGACAAAGTAGAATGCAGACGGAAGAACATTCATTGTTAATTACTACAATTCCATCAGATTTCAAGAATATACAGAGTATAAATCAACATTACACATTTGATAAATATCAGAGGTTACAATAAATTACATAGCAGCGGAAAATAATACAAAACACAACTAGAAGTAATACATGGATACAGAGCTTTCCGAGTATCGTTCCAGCTATAAATCAGGATCCTGTGGATATAAATCTGCAAAACCAAAACTACTAGCTATCCGTGTGGAAAATAGGGGCACCCAGAGTTTAGGTTAAAACAATAAACTCCAGGTCAGTCATGTGACTGGTGTGAGAACTAAAACAGTTATTTAAAACTTTACTTTAAATCAGGTATATCAAGGGACCACGCCGTATAACATGGAACGGGTTTCCTCCCAAGAATACCAGTGCATTTTACAAAACAACGCAATGCTTTTTGGAAAAATGAAGCTATTATAAGACCCAGGTCCTATCACACATTGCAACACAAGCCGGGGGATAGGGTTTTCCCTTATAATAGCCAAACATGCTTAGTACGTTTTAAACAAATCATTTGATACTATTATAAGTGCATAGTTTATAAAACAACTTCAGATCATAAATATAAATCATAGACGGCATGGGTATCGTATATCATGTCGCCATACTAGGCTCTACAATCAAAACCGCAAATGTCACATACTTGGAAATTAGATTTCCGTCTGTGAACAGAGGCAAAAGACAGTCCTCTACTGATTCAAGACTGTCTAGCCCGAGTCTTAGGAACAGCCGCAACTGCCCCTTGGATCGTCAGGGCCGGTCCGCCGATGTGGATTATAATGCCTTAACACTACGTTTCCCCGCATTTTGGGGCATAAATGAGCCAACAAATGACTCCATCGTCTTCACATAGTCACCAATATATCTGAGGCGCCACACAACAGTAACAACCACATAAGTCAAACTCGTCAGGGCGTGTAGAACCACTGACGCCACTTCTACCTAGAAAGAAACGCATGTCCACCAGAGGTCCTCTCCCGTTTTTGGTTCACCACTGGGGTGTGAGGCTCGCGAATCAATGCTACACAAAGCTATGCCACACAGGCTGTGCTTTGATCATCAACCACAAGACTCTTCTTTTCAACAGAAGCCTTGATCATTTCAACATGCCACACAGGCAGTTCACGCTATGCAATCGATATCAATCACAAAGAATGAAATCTAATGTCAGACACACAGTCCATTTACAAGTTCGTTCTGGGTCTGAACGAAACCGGAGGCACCTAGTACCCCGCATATCCATCGATCTCCAAGTACGTCTGGACGATCACCAACTGATTCCCTCCTCTTGGGTGTACGGACTAATCAAGATCATCAGTAACCACCCAAACGATGTGAAGACCTCCGGTCTTCAACCACCGTCTTCATCTTCGACACCACGTCGAATCAGTTATTCAGAATGGGATAAACCCGGTCTTTCTGAACAACTCGCGTATATATATAATAAACACGTGTTACACAAACACAACATACACCTCATTCCAATTCAGAATATTCTTTTATTCAAATATTCTTATACTTTGGGAAAGGTTCCCATTAATTTTATCAAAGATAAATTCTTTAAATTTATTCTTTAATCTCCTTTGAATATCAATTCAAACTAGTCGGGATTAACGAACCATACCGAAGTAATTATTTATTTTATTTCCCAATCCCAACCTATTTATCCCATGAAGTAAAACTGTTTATACTTCATATCTAACACCACGGTGTTATCGGTAAATTCAATTACCATTTCACGTTAAAATCTAAATAAAGATTTAACTATCACCTGAAGCAAAACTGGTGTTACTCCATTCTCGATCTTTTCAATCTAATGAAAGATTCATTAAAACTCCACTTAGTTTTAATCTTCACAGAAATCAATATCCTGTCTTTAACTGGGTTAAAGAACAAGTGTCATTTAAAACACGACTCACTATAAACCCAAAATCACATTCCATTAATTATTGGGTTAAAGAACAAGTGTTATTTAAAACACTGCTCACGATAAACCCAAAAATCAATACCAATTCAATTCCAATTAAATATTATTTAATTGGTACACCTCATTAAATCTAAATAAAAAGATTTAATCTTCTCTCAAATGGATTTAAGAACAGTGTTAATGAAGACACCATTCATGACAAACCCAAATCACATTTGATATTAAATACAAGGCTCTGAATAGAAAATATACCGGCTTATATTCAATATCAAATTCTACGACCAACAAATATCGCATTGGAAATAACGATATAAATATATCTTTCGAATTTCCCTAACAATATCTGTATATTCACGAAATCCAACATCGAAATATTCCAAAGACAATTTCGATTTCAATCCATTCTAATTCAATTATTGGAAATTCTGGTTTCTTTTAAAACCATTTCAAATCCAATTTATTTATTTTAAAAATAAATAAATTATAATTCTAGTTCAAAATTAGTTCATTTCGATAAAAATATATTTTTATATTTTCAAATATGGAATTTTTCATCCCAATTCTTCACAAATCATTTTTTTGATTTTACACAAATTATTGATATTTTTAATAATTTTATCAAGGCCCGTACAGTCGATTTCCATCAACGGCCATCGAACTGCACTTACATCGACCTTTTCCAAATTTGATTTGGACATAATTCCAAATCCAACCGTTAGATTTCTAATTTCTAATTTTTGTTAGAAAGCTCTTTTCGATACGAACCCAAGGTTTCGGTTTTAGGAGAATCCGACGGTCGGATCTCCCGTAATATCCATTTGAAGTCAATGGTCGAAATTCGCGAACTGTCGCGGCGCGGCGCGTTCTATTCAGGCCATTATATATATAATATATATATTATATATATCGTCGATTTCCATTCAAAACGTATTTTAAAAAATGTTTTAAATTGGTTTTCAAAACGATTTCAACTTCCTTTTTCAAATTCAAATCAAGATTGAATTTTTCAATATAAATTCGTTTTAATTTCATTTCAAATCGATTTCAATTTGAATCGATTTCAATTCAATTTCAATTCGTTTAAATTCAATTCAAAACGATTTCATTTCTATTTCAATTTAATTCGAATTTCAATTCTATTCGAATTTCAAATCATTTCAATTTATTTCGAATTTCAAATCAATTCAATTTAATTCGAATTTCAATTCACTTCAATTAATTCGAATTTCAATTCACTTCAATTTAATTCGAATTTCAATTCACTTCAATTTAATTCGAATTTCAATTCACTTCAATTTTCATTTCAATTTGAATAAAATCGATATAAATATCCTTCACGTCAAAATGGCGCAAATCTAATCAACACGGCTTTATATATTTCTATTTTCAAATATTTATTTTTCAAATATTACTATTCAAATATTTCTTTTCGGAACTGGAATGAGGCCCAATCAATTACCATAGATTTTACTTCTATAGATTTACATACAACGCATGTATACATCGACAATGACAAATAATCAACCATCATCTAAAGTGCATTCTACACTATATAAGCATCAAATATAAATATTTAATGCTTATAACAGTTTGTTAATCAATCGATCGACATACCACTAATTATTGGGATTAGTGTGTGTCATATATCATCCCAATACCCGTGTGGGGTTTCAAACAATCAAACACAGATTTTATTTGTGCAGTTGGGCGATGTGCAAAATTTATCATCCCAATCAATATTAGTCAAATGTGTGTATATAAACAAATCGTCCGATTTGTTTATATCTATTTCATTTTAAATATACGTTGAAAATTCTATTTTCCACTATAAAATATTTTTAACTATATAAATATTTTATTTCATTTCACATCACACCACATAATCAACTACAAATCAAAATCAAACAAAGCATACAAGCCGTCCATGGTGTGTGGACGACGGGTGTCGGGTGCTACTAAACACCGTCTGCATCCTAGTATATATTTTAACTAGAAAATTAAATTAAAAGTGAGAAGTTCTCACCGAGGGATCCACTCCGTCGTGCTTTACTTTTGAACTGCTGAATTTCTGATCGATTCGATTAGCCTGAAATTCCTACGCCATCCTTTTTACGCTGTTCATATTAAAATTATATTTTTATCACTTCATTCTAATAAAGAAAAATCATATTTTTATTTCTTCTTCATATATAAAGATCGAATTTTTATATCATCGCTATAAAAATCACATTTTTATTTCAACATATATATAAGAAAAATCAGATTTTTATTCTGCTACATATACAAAGATTACATTTTCACTATCTATATAATATAAAAATCATATCTTTATTTTTTCTACAATATAAAAATCATATTTTTATTTTTTCTATAATATAAAAATCATATTTTATTCTTTATTATATAAAAATTCTATTTCTATAACAAGGTTGTTCATATAAAAATTCTATTTCAGATTTTAAACAAATGTGATTTTTATATATATTATAATTTTACCAATTTCAAGAACAAACAAATAAAAATTATTTATAAAAGAAAAGGGAGAGAGGAGCTCACTGTTCTTCTATTGCAAATACACGGTACAGGCAAAATCGAGAACCCATCATCTTCACAACCTAGGTTGCCATCGCATGCCTCTCTACTTCGTTCCCTTCCCCTGAATTGTCGAACACAAACAAATTGAAGCTCGTTGGCTAGGGTTCGTTGCGCGCCAAACGAGAAGGCTGGAGGATGATCTCAGGGGGGGTTAGGGCTTGGCGAAGGCGCAGTCTTCAGCAGGGAGAGAAGCGAACGCGAGAGAGGAGAGGGAGAATGGATAGGAGGGGTGGTGCTGCGAGGACAGGGGGGTGCGATTATGGTTTCCGTTCAGAAAGGGGGGGAACAGGAGTGAGGGAGACGGAGGAGGAAGGGTTGATCGGAGGGTGGGGGTCAGCGGGAAGGCGCCGTGGTCGGAGGTGGGCGAAGGCAGGAGCGCCAGCGAAGGGGCGCGGTGGTCAATGGCGTGGGGAGGGAATCGATCGTTTTTTTTTCTATTGACTGATTTTGAAGAGAGAGAGGGGTGAGGGAGTTTTATAATGATTTTATATTATTTTTAATTCCTAAAAGTTGACTTTTTATTCAACCTCCAAACGAGACCCCGCGTCTATCGTCCATAGCTAATTACCCCCATTCCGAACACAATGGGATATGTATCGTAAGCTGATTTGATCGTTTCGATCAGTTTTCGTCAAAATAAACATATAACTCTATATATTGAATTTGAACGCGCATTTCAATTTACCGGGATCACATACTAACTCAAAAAATTTCAGAAAAATATTTTCTAGCTTCCTATTGACGATACGGTCCTAAAAAAACTAGGTTCGTTGAATTCTGAGACCGTTTGAAAAATGGTCATTTTCCAGTCGATTAAAATCAACTGAAACTGGTCAAATGTGTTTTCCTTTGCCAAGCTCACATATTGAATCGAAAAATTATGAAAATTGGAATCTAGCAATAACTTGACATCACGGATCCAACAAAAGTAGTTTCGTCAAAATCCGAGGTCGTTTGCAAAATTTCCATTTTTAAGGGCCAGAATTCCACAACGACTATTCTGAATTTTCATCTGGGCATATCTTTCGATTCCCGCTATGAAATTTTTATTTTTCGGATTCGTTGGAAAGATATTCTCAAATAGATTATATTATTTTTGGTTTCACCAAAATCCAGTTTATTTTGCACCCGGTATGTTCAATTGAACTTTGAAATCGAATTATCGAACTACCGCGCCATTTTCAATTCCTTTTATATGTATAAATAAATATTTATATTCTAATGGCGATTCGAACAAATATATACGTTCGAATTCTATTCAAAATAAATTTTTCGTCATTACTATTTAAAATAATTCATTTTAAATATTAAAAATTCGCAAAAATTGCCAAAATAAAATTTTTAAATTGGCTCAGATTTCCGGGTTATTACAATCTCCCCCACTTAAAACTTTTCATCCCCGAAAAGGAACGAAGCCGAAAGTTGTTTAGCTAATCAACTCAACTTCCGTTATTTTCTTTACGGCTTAAGTTCTTCAACTTTTCAGTTTCTAAGAACTTTTCAAATTTTTAAAAAATTTGGCTAACACCCTAAATTTTTGAAAAATTTCTCCATAACCTCCCCAGCACCGGGGACTTCGTGTTATTTCATATAGCCTCCCATAGCCTTCTTCATTCCAGAAGAAAAAGAAAAAGCCAAGCGGCTAGCCAATCGGCTCACAAAATCACCCAAAACTCAAGAAATACAATAAACATGTACCTATTTATCGGGCAAACAATTTTGTTACTCTTCTCTAGCCTCCTTGCTATGACCTGTTCAATGTAAGTACATGTATATGCATGCAATTCCAAGCAAATTTCAATTCAGTTCAATATTTGATCAATTTGGTTATAGGTTCAACATTTAATTAATCAAACAATAATCAAACAACACAACCATCAATCAATTAGTTGATTATCTTTTCAAATTCATAATTTGGATATATAGTAAAAAAAAAATCACATTTTTGATGCCAAACCACAACAATAGGCCCTATCTAATTTTGGTTCTCACACCATTCAATTGGAAATATATAGAAATTCCACTTTCGAAACTCGAACATGAATACCGATGATGCGATCGCTATAGCGATCATCAGAACCATCTTCGGGCGCCTAGAGTGTGATTCTATATCTATCCAGTATATAAAAACTTCGAATACATGCGGATCAGACGTATATGCAAAATCTTTATATACTGCATTGTCCAAATTCAATATAATATATAATAAATAATCAAATACGAATAGTTGATTTAAATTTCAAAACAAAATTTGTTGTCATTTTTTTTTAAAATATACTCTTCACACTCGTTCTAGGATACTACTGATCCTATCTCTAACGAGTCATTCCCATTTGATATTACTAATCCAATATCTGATGAATTCTTTCGTATGGTTCTAATGTGTCTTGTCCTCTGAGCTTTGTAAACCAAAGATCTGATACCAAATGTAACGAAAAGGAATTTCTCTCGATCCGAATCAGTCGCTAAGCCGACCAAGACCGTTCGAAATGCCTGATCGTGTTGAGAACACGACAAAATAGAACGCAGACGGAAGAACATTTCATTGTTAATTACAACAATTCCATAAGATTTCAAGAATATACAGAGTATAAGTTAATATTACACATTCGATAAATATCAAAGATTACAATAAATTACATAGAAGTGGAAAATAATACAAAACATAACTAGAAGTAATACACGGATACAGAGCTTTCCGAGTATCGTTCCAGCTATAAATCAGGATCCTGTGGATATAAATCTGCAAAACCAAAACTATTAGCTGTCCATGTGGAAAATAGGGGCACCCAGAGTTTAGGTTAAAACAACAAACTCCAGGTCAGTCATGTGACTGGTGTGAGAACTAAAACAGTTATTTAAAACTTTACTTTAAATCAGGTATATCAAGGGACCACGCCGTATAACACAGAACGGGTTTCCTCCCAAGAATACCAGTGCATATAACAAAACAACGCAATGCTTTTTGGAAAAATGAAGCTATTATAAGACCCAGGTCCTATCACACAATGCAACGCAAGCCGGGGGATAGGGTTTTCCCTTATAATAGCCAAACATGCTTAGTACGTTTTAAACAAATCATTTGATACTATTATAAGTGCATAGTGTATAAAACAACTTCAAATCATAAATATAAATCATAGACGGCATGGGTACCATATATCATGTCGCCATACTAGGCTCTACAACCAAAACCGCAAATGTCATGTATTTGGAAATTGGATTTCCGTCTGTGAACCGAGGCAAAAGATAGTCCTCTACCGATTCGAGACTGTCTAGCCCGAGTCTCAGGAACAGCCGCAACTGCCCCTTGGATCGTTAGGGCCGGTCCAACGATGTGGATTATAATGCCTGAACACTACGTTTCCCCACCCTTTGGGGCGTAAATGAGCCAACAAATGACTCCACCGGCTTCACATAGTCACCGATATATCCGAGGCGCCTCGCAACAGTAACAACCACATAAGTCAAACTCGTCAGGGCGTATAAAACCACTGACGCCACTTCTAGCTAGAAAGAAACGCATGTCCCCCCTGAGGTCCTCTCCCATTTTTGGTTCACCACCGGGGTGTGAGGCTCGCGAATCAACGCAACACAAAGCTATGCCACACAGGCTGTGCTTTGATCATCAACCAGAAGACTCTGCTTTTCAATAAAAGCCTTGATCATTTGCATCTCAGCATGCCACATAGGCAATTCACGCTATGCAATCGATATCAATCACACAGAATGAAATCCGATGTCAGACACACAGTCCATTTACAAGTTCGTTCTGGGTCTGAATGAAACCGGAGGCACCTAGTACCCCGCATATCCATCGATCTCCAAGTACGTCTGGACGATCACCAACTGATTCCCTCCTCTTGGGTGTAAGGCCTAATCAAGATCATCAGTAACCACCCAAACGACGTGAAGACCTCCGGTCTTCAACCACCGTCTTCATCTTTGACACCACCTCGAATCAGTTATTCAGAATGGGATAAACCCGGTCTTTCTGAACAACTCGCGTATATATATGATAAACATGTGTTACACAAACCCAACATACGCCTCATTCCAATTCAGAATATTCTTTTATTCAAATATTCTTATACTTTGGAAAAGGTTCCCATTAACTTTATCAAAGATAGATTCTTTAAATTTATTCTTTAATCTCCTTTGAATATCTATTCAAACAAGTCGGGATTAACGAACCATACCGAAGTAATTATTTATTTTATTTTCCAATCCCAACCTATTTATCCCATGAAGTAAAACTGGTTATACTTCATATCTAACACCACGGTGTTATCGGTAAATTCAATTACCATTTCAAGTTAAAATCTAATTAAAGATTTAACTATCGCCTGGAGCAAAACTGGTGATACTCCATTCTCGAACTTTTCAATCTAATTAAAGATTCATTAAAACTCCACTTAGTTTTAATCTTCATAGAAATCAATATCCTGTCTTTAACTGGGTTAAAGAACCAATGTCATTTAAAACACGGCTCACTATAAACCCAAAATCACATTCCATTAATTATCGGGTTAAAGAACAAGTGTTATTTAAAACACTGCTCACGATAAACCCAAAAATCAATACCAATTCAATTCCAATTAAATATTATTTAATTGGTACACTTCATTAAATCTAAATAAAAAGATTTAATCTTTTTCTCAACTGGGTTTAAGAACAGTGTTAATGAAGACACCATTCACGACAAACCCAAATCACATTTGATATTAAATACAAGACTCTGAATAGAAAATATACCGGCTTATATTCAATATCAAATTCTATGACCAACAAATATCGCATTGGAAATAAGGATATAAATATATCTTTCAAATTTCCCTAACAATATCTGTATAATCACGAAATCCAACATCGAAATATTCCAAAGACAATTTCAATTCAAATCCATTCCAATTCAATTATTGGAAATTCTGGTTTCTTTTAAAACCATTTCAAATCCAATTTATTTATTTTATAAATAAATGAATTATAATTCTAGTTCAAAACTAGTTCATTTCGATAAAAATCTATTTTTATCTTTTAAAATATAGAGTTTTCATCCCAATTCTTCACAAATCATTCCTTATGATTTTACACAAATTATTGATATTTTAATTATTTTATCAAGACCCGTACAGTCGATTTCCATCAACGGCCATCGAACTACACTTACAACGACCTTCTCCAAATTTGATTTGTACATAATTCCAAATCCAACCGTTAGATTTCAAATTTCTAATATTAGTTAGAAAGCTATTTTCGATACGAACCCAACGGTTCCGGTTTTAGGAGAATCCGACAGTCGGATCTCCCATAATATCCATTCGAAGTCAATGGTAGAAATTCGCGAACTGCCGCGGCGCGGCGCGTTCTATTCAGGCCATTATATATATAATATATATATTATATATATATCGTCGATTTCCTTTCAAAACGTATTTTAAAAACCGTTTTAAATTCGTTTTCAAAACGATTTCAACTTCCTTTTTCAAATTCAAATCAAGAATGAATTTTTCAATATAAATTCGTTTTAATTTCATTTCAAATCGATTTCAGTTTGAATCGATTTCAATTCAATTTTAATTCGTTTAAATTCAATTCAAAACGATTTCATTTCTATTTCAATTTAATTCGAATTTTAATTCTATTCGAATTTCAAATCATTTCAATTTATTTCGAATTTCAAATCAATTCAATTTAATTCGAATTTCAATTCACTTCAATTTAATTCGAATTTCAATTCACTTCAATTTAATTCGAATTTCAATTCAATTCAATTTTCATTTCAATTTGAATAAAATCGATATAAATATCGTTTACGTCAAAATGGCGCAAATCTAATCAACACGGCTTTATATATTTCTATTTTCAAATATTTCTATTTCAAATATTTCTATTTCAAATATTTCTATTCAAATAATTCTTTTCGGAACTGGAATGAGGCCCAATCGATTACCATAGATTTTACTTCTATGGATTTACATACAACACATGTATACATCAACAATGACAAATAATCAACCATCATCCAAAGTGCATTCTACACTGTATAAGCATCAAATATAAATATTTAACGCTTATGACAGTCTGTCAATCAATCGATTGACATGCCACTAATTAATGGGATTAGTGTATGTCATATATCATCCCAATACCCGTGTGGGGTTTCAAACAATCAAACACAGATTTTATTTGTGTAGTTGGACGATGTGCAAAATTTACCGTCCCAATCAATATCAGTCAAATATGTATATATAAACAAATCGTCTGATTCGTTTATATCTATTTCATTTTAAATACACGTTAAAAATTCTATTTTCCACTATAAAATATTTTTAACTATATAAATATTTCATTTCACATCACACCACACAATCAACTACATATCAAAATCAAACAAACAAGCATACAAGTCGTCCATGGTCTGTGGACGACGGGTGTCGGGTGCTACTAAACACCGTCTGCATCCTAGTATATATTTTAACTAGAAAATTAAATTATAAGTGAGAAGTTCTCACCGAGGGATCCACTCCGCCGTGCTTTACTTTTGAACTGCTGAATTTTTGATCGATTCGATTAGCCCGAAATTCCTACGCCATCCTTTTTACGCTGTTCATATTAAGACTATATTTTTATCACTTCATTCTAACAAATAAAAATCATATTTTTATTTCTTCTTCATATATAAATATCGAATTTTTATATCATCGCTATAAAAATCACATTTTTATTTCAACATATATATAAGAAAAATCAGATTTTTATTCTACTACATATATAAAGATTATATTTTCACTATATATATAATATAAAAATCGCATCTTTATTCTTTCTACAATATAAAAATCATATTTTTATTCTTTCTATAATACAAAAATCATATCTTTATTCTTTATTATATAAAAATTCTATTTCTATAACAAGGTTGTTCATATAAAAATTCTATTTCGGATTTTAAACAAATGTGATTTTTATATATATTATAATTTTAACAATTTCAAGAACAAATAAATAAAAATTATTTATAAAAGAAAAGGGAGAGAGGAGCTCACTGTTCTTCTCTTGCAAATACACGGTACAGGCAAAATCGAGAACCCATCATCTTCACAACCTAGGTTGCCATCGCATGCCTCTCTTCTTCGTTCCCTTCCCCTGAACTGTCGAACACAAGCAAATTGAAGCTCGTTGGCTAGGGTTCCTTGTGCGCCAAACGAGAAGGCTGGAGGATGATCTCATGGGGGTTAGGGCTTGGCGAAGGCGCGGTCTTCAGTAGGGAGAGAAGCGAACGCGAGAGAGGAGAGGGAGAATGGAGCGGAGGGGTGGTGCTGCGAGGACAGGGGGTGCGATTGGGGTTTCCGTTCAGAAGGGGGGAAACAGGAGTGAGGGAGACGGAGGAGGATGGGTTGATCAGAGGGGGGGGGGTCTGCGGGAAGGTGCCGTCATCGGAGGTGGGTGGAGGCAGGAGTGCCGGCGAAGGGGCGCGGTGGTCAATGGCGTGGGGAGGGAATTGATCGTTTTTTTCTTTCTATTGACTGATTTTGAAGAGAGAGAGAGGGAGGAGTGAGGGAGTTTTAAAATGATTTTATATTATTTTTAATTCCTAAAAGTAGACTTTTTATTCGACCTCTAAACGAGACCCCCCGCCTGTCGTCCATAGCTAATTACCCCCATTCCGAACACAATGGGTGTAATAACCCGGAAATCCAAGCCAATTTAAAAATTTTATTTTGGCAATTTTAGTGAATTTTGAATATTTAAAATGAATTATTTTAAATAATATCGATAGAAAATTTGTTTTGAATAGAATTAGAACCAATATATTTATATAGATCGTCATTAGAATATAAATATTTATTTATATATATAAAAGGAATTGAAAATGGCGCGGTAGTTCGATAATTCGATTTCAAAATTCAAATGAATGTACAGGATTCAAAATAAACCGGATTTTAGTGAAACCAAAAATATTAGAATCTAATTGATAATATATTTCCAACGAATCCGAAAAATCAAAATTTCATAGCGGGAATCAAAAGATATGTCCCGATGAAAATTCAGAATAGTCGCTATGGAATTCTGGCCCTTAAAAATGGAAATTTTGCAAACGACCTCGGATTTCGATGAAACCACTTTTGTTGGATCCGTGATGTCAATTAATTACTAGATTCCAATTTTCGTAATTTTTCGGATCAATATGTGAGTATGGCAAAGGAAAACGCGTTTGACCAGTTTTAGTTGATTTTAATCGACTGAAAAATGGCCATTTTTCAAACGGTCTCAGAATTTGACGAAACTAGTTTTGTTAGGGCCGTATCGTCAATACGAAGTTAGAAAATATTTTTCGGGAATTTTTCTAGTTAGTATGTGACCCAGGTAAATTGAAATGCATGTTCAAATTCAATGTATAGAGTTATATGTTAATTTTGACGTAAACTAATCGAAACGATCAAATCAGCTTACGATACATATCCCATTGTGTACGGAATAGGGGTAATTAGCAATGGGCGACAGGCGGTGGGCCTCGTTTAGAGGTCAAATAAAATTGTCAACTTTTGAAATAAAAAAAAATTAAATATTATAATTTATATATAGCCACCCTTATTTCTTTCCCTCTTGTCTCTCTCTTACTTCAGCCGTTTAGAAAGAAAAAAAGCTGCGATCGAGATCGCGTTCGACCTCCCTCCTCCGCCGCCGGAGGCGCCGGGCCCCCTTTTCGCTAGCTGCCGAAGCCGCCCTCCCTCCCCTCCTCAATTTCTGTCGCCCCAGCTCGATGAAATCGAGCCCTCCCTGAACCCGCGAGCACCACGAGACCGCCCAAAGCCAAGAGCCGCCACGCCCTCTTCCCTAGGCCACTGCGCCACCTGCTGCGACCCCACTTACCTCCGGCGAACCCCTGACAGTCCCCGCGCCCATTCCCACCTCCAAAACACGGTGAGTTTTTAAATTGATTTTAAATATATATGTAATATTATTAAAAAAACAATTTTTAACTGAAATAACTTTGTTTTAAAGGTATTCAATCTATAAGTATAAAGATTGATTTATATGTATATACTAGTGAAGTAAAAATATGATTTTTACTTCGATGAGAATAAGATCTTTATATATCAAGCGAAAATAAGGATTTAATTTTTACGGCTTAAAAATATGATTTTTATACTATAGATAGAATAAAAATATGATTTTTATACTATAGATAGAATAAAAATATGATTTTTATATTATAGATAGAATAAAAATATGATTTTTATAATATAGAAAGAATAAAAATTTGATTTTTATAAATGTAGCATTATAAAAATATAATCTTTTATATATGTGTAGCAATAAAAATTCGATTTTTATATGGGAGGTAGCGATGAAAAGATTATATTTTTATAAGTGAAAAGTTAGATCTTTTAAAAATTGAAAGACGAGGTTTTAGAAATATATAAACATCCTATTAAAAATGTGATTTTTAATATGAACAGCGTGAAAAGGATGGCGTAGAAAGTTTGGGCAAATCCAGACGGTTCAGAAATTTCAGAAATAAGCACGGCGGAGTGAAACCCTCGGTGAGAACTTCTCACCTTTTAATTTTGGTTTCTAGTTAAAATATATACTAGGATGCAGAAAGTGTTTAGTAGCACCCGACACCCGTCGTCCACAGACCATGGACGGCTTGTATGCTTGTTTGTTTGATTTTGATGTGTAGTTGATGCTGTGATGTGAAATGAAATAAAATACTTTATAGTGGAAAATATTTTATAGTTAAAAATAGAATTTTTAACGTGTATTTAAAATAAATATTTATAAACAAATCGGAGATTTGTTTATATACACTGATTTGATTGATATTGATTGAGACGATAAATTTTACACATCGCCCAACTGCACAAATAAAATCTGTGTTTGATTGTTTGAATACCCCACATGGGTATTGGGATGATATATGACATACACTAGTCCCAATAATTACCTGTATGTCGATCAATTGATGGACAGGCTGTTATGAGCGTAAAATATTTATATTTGATGCTTATACAGTGTAGAATGCACTTTGGATGATGGTTGATTATTCATCATTGTTATTGTATACATGTGTTGTAGAAAATCCATATAATTATCATTATATGGTAATTGATTGGGCCTCGTTCCAGTTTTGAAAAAGAAATATTTGAATAGAAATATTTGAAAAAGAAATATTTGAAATAGAATATTTGAAAACAAAATATATGAAGCCGTGTTGATTAGATTGACGCCATTTTGACGTGAACGAAATTTATATCGATTTTATTTGTTTTTAATGAATATTGAAAAGTGATTTCAATAATCGAATATTTTAGAGAATGAATTCGAATTAAATTGAATAGAAATGAATTCAAATTAAATTGAATAGAAAAGAAATTCGAATTAAATTGAATAGAAATGAATTAGAATTTGAATTGAATTGAAATGAATTAAATTCGAATTGAATAGAAATGAATTAGAATTCGAATTAAATTGAAAATAAAATAAATTCGAATCGAATTGAAATTGAAAGTAAATCAATTTGAAATGAATTCGAATTGAGAATGAATTCGAATTGAAATTGAATTGAAAACGAACTGAAATTGAATTAAAAATCGATTTGAATTGAAATCAATTTGAAATGAATTTATAAGGAAAAATTCAATTTTGATTTGAATTTGAAATGAAGTTGAAATTGTTTTGAAAACGGATTTAAAACGATTTATAAAATTCGTTTCGAAAGGAAATCGACGAAGTATATATTATATATATAATATAATGGCCTGAATAGAACGCGCCGCGCCGCGGCAGTTCACGAATTTCGACCATTGACTTCGAATGGATATTACGAGAGATCCAACTGTCGGATTCTCCTAAAACTGGAACCATTGGGTTCGTATCGAATAGAGATTTCTAATGAATATTAGAAATTTCAAATCTAACGGTTGGATTTGGAATTATGTCCAAATCAAATTTGGAAAAGGTCGCTGTAAGTGCAGTTCGATGGCCGTTGATGGAAATCGACTGTACGGGCCTTGATAAAATTATTAAAAATAGTAATAATTTGTGTAAAATCATAAGAAATGATTAGTGAAGAATTGGGATGAAAAACTCCATATTTGAAAAGATAAAAATAGTTTTTTATCCAAATGAACTAGTTTTGAACTAGAATAATAATTTATTTATTTTTAAAATAAATAAATTGGATTTGAAATGGTTTTGAAAATAACCAGAATTTCCAATAATGGAATTGGAATGGATTTGAATCGAAATTGTCTGTGGAATATTTCGATGTTGGATTTCGTGATGATACAGGTATTGTTACGGGAATTTGAAAGATATATTTATATCGTTATTTCCAATACGATATTTTTGGGTCGTAGAATTTGATATTGAATATAAGCCGATATATTTTCTATTCAGAGCCTTGTATTTAATATCAAATGTGATTTGGGTTTGTCGTGAATGGTGTCTTCATTAACACTGTTCTTAAACCCAGTTGAGAAAAAGATTAAATCTTTTTATTTAGATTTAATGAAGTGTACCAATTAAATAATATTTAATTGGAATTGAATTGGTATTGATTTTTGGGTTTATCGTGAACAGTGTTTTAAATAACACTTGTTCTTTAACCCGATAATTAATGGAATGTGATTTTGGGTTTATCGTGAACCGTGTTTTAAATGACACAGATTCTTTAACCCAGTTAAAGATTAAAACTAAGTGGAGTTTTAATGAATCTTTAATTAGATTGAAAAGATTGAGAATGGAGTATCACCAGTTTTACTCCAAGCGATAGTTAAATCTTTAATTAGATTTGAACGTGAAATGGTAATTGAATTTACCGATAACACCATGGTGTTAGATATGAAGTATTACCAGTTTTACTTCATGGGATGAATAGGTTGGGATTGGGAAATTAAAATAAATGATTACTTTGGTGTGGTTCGCTAATCCCGACTAGTTTGAATCAATATTCAAAGAAGATTAAAGAATAAATTTAAAGAATTTATCTTTGATAAAATTAATGGGAATCTTTCCCAAAGTATAAGAATATTGGAATAAAAGAATATTCTGAATTGGAATGTGGCGTATGTTGTGTTTGTGTAACACTTGTTTATTATATACGCGAGTTATTCAGAAAGACCGGGTTTATCCCATTCTGAATAACTGATTCGACGTGGTGTCGAAGATGAAGACGGTGGTTGAAGACCAAAGGTCTTCATGTCGTTTGGGTGATTGATGATGATCTTGATTGGGTCGTACACCCAAGAAGGGGGAATCAGTTAGTGGTTGTCCAGACGTACTTGGAGATCGATGGATATGCGGGGTACTAGGTGCCTACAGTTTTGTTCAGACCCAGAACGAACTTGTAATGGATTGTGTGTCTGACATTGGATTTTATTCTGTGTGGTTGATTTCTATTAAATATATATCCGTTTGGCGGCGGATAATTTATTCTCTTGCTTAACGCCCTTCTCTGAGACATACGAGCTCAGAGGATATATATATTAATGGATATCAAACGCATGGAGTGAACTGCCTGTGTGGCAAGCCTAAGTGGCAATTGATCAAGGCTTCTGTTGAAAAGCAAAGTCTTGTGGTTATGATCAAAGCACGGCCTGTGTGGCATAGCTTTGTGTAGTGGGGATTCGCGAGCCTCACACCCCGGTTGTGAACCAGAAACGGGAGAAGGGTCCAGGGAGGGCATGCGTCTCTTTCTAGCTAGAAGTGGCGTCAGTGGTTTTACACTCCCTGATGAGTTTGACTTATGTGGTTGTTGCTGTTGCGATGCGCCTCGGATATATCGGTCGTTCTCGAACTGATGGAGTCATTCGTTGGCTCATTTACGCCCCATAGGGCAGGGAGACGTAGTGTTCAGGCATTTTAATCCACATCGGTGGACCGGCCCTATGGCTCCTAGGTGCAGTTGCGGCTGTAGCCTGAGGCTCGGGCTAGAGAGTCTCAAATTCGGTATAGGACTATCTTTTGCCTCGGTTCACAGATTGAAATCCAACTTCCAAATACGTGACATTTGCGGTTTTGATTGTAGAGCCTAGTATGGCGACATGATATTTGGTACCCATGTCGTCTAGGATTGATACTTATGATTTGAAGTTGTTTTATACACTATACACTTATAATATTATCAAATGATTTGTTTTAAGCGTATCAAGCATGTTTTGGCTATTATAAGGGAAATCCCTATCCTCTGGTTTGTGTTGCATTGTGTAATGGGACCTGGGTCTTATAATAGCTTCATTTTTCTTTATTTAGCATTGCGCTGTTTGTTTTATGCACTGGTATTCTTGGGAGGAAACCCGTTCTGTGTTATACGGCGTGGTCCCTTGATTTACCTAACTTTAAAATAAAGATTAATAACTGTCTTTGTTCTCACACCAGTCCCATGACTGACCTGGAGTTTATTGTTTTAACCTAAACTCTGGGTGCCCTTATTTTGACACGGGCAGCTAGTAGTTTTGGTTTTGCAGATTTATATTCACAGGATCCTGGTTTACAGCTGGAATGATATCCGGAAAGCTTTGTATCTGAATATCTCCTTCAGTTGTGTATTGTATTATTTTCCACTGCTATGTAATGTATTGTAATCTCTGATATTTTCTGTGTAATATTTATTCATTTAAACTTTGTATATTCTTGTAATCTGATGAATTGTTGTAATTAACAATGAAATGTTCTTCCATCTGCATTCATTTGTGTGCTGTTCTTGAACTATTCGCGCCTTCCTCACCGGGGAAGTTATGGGTTTTCACATTTGGTATCAGAGCTTTGGTTTACAAAGCTCGAGAATAAGACACATTAGAACCATACGAAAGAATTCATCAGAGAATGGATTAGTAATATCCAATGAGAATGACTCGTTAGAGATGGGATCAGTAGTATCCTAGAACGCGTGTGAAGAGTATATTTTTAAGTGAAAATAAATTTTATTTTGAAAATTTAAACTTTACTATTCGTATTTGAATATTTATTTTAGATTGATTTGGAAAATCAAATACATAAAGATTTTGCATATACGTCTGATCCGCGTGTATTTGAGGTTTTAATATACTGGATAGATATAGAATCACAGTCTAGTCGCCCGGAGGTGATTCTGATGATAGTCTAGACATCATCAGAATTGGTATTCGAGTTTCGAAGGTGTGATATCTATATTTTTCCATTAGACTGGTGTGAGAACCAAAATTATATAGGGCCTATTGTTGTGATTTGGCACCAAAAATGTGATTTTAACTATGTATAAAAGTTATGAATTTGAAAAGCTAATCAACTAATTGATTGCTGGTCATGTTGTTTGATTATTGTATGAAATAATTAAAATTTGTACCATATAGCCGATTTGAATCAAATAGTGAAGTGTATTGAAAATTAGTCGCGTTTGCATGCATATATGTGTACTTACATTGAACAGGTCATAGCAAGGAGGCTAGCGCAGAGGAATAAAATTGCTTGCCCGACAAATAGGTACATGTTTATTGTATTTATTGGGTTTTGGATGATTTTGTGAGCTGCTTGGCTTTTACTTTTTCTTTTGGATTGAAGAAGTCCATGGGAGGCTATATGAAATATCCCGAAGTCCCCGGTGCAGGGGAGGTTATGGCGAAATTTTCGAAAATTTAGGGTGTTAGCCAAATTTTTGAAAAATTTGAAAAGTTCTTAGAAATTGAAAAGTTGAAGAACTTAAGCCGTAAGTGAAAATAATGAAAGTTGAGTTGATTAGTTAAACAACTTTCGGCTTCGTTCCTTTTCGGGGACAAAAAGTTTTAAGTGGGGGAGATTGTAATAACCCGGAAATCCGAGCCAATTTAAAATTTTTATTTTGGCAATTTTAATGAATATTGAATATTTAAAATGAATTATTTTAAATAATATCGATAGAAAATTTATTTTGAATAGAATTAGAACGAATATATTTATATAGATCGTCGTTAGAATATAAATATTTATTTATATATATAAAAGGAATTGAAAATGGCGCGGTCGTTCGATAATTTGATTTCAAAATTCAAATGAATGTACAGGATTCAAAATAAACCGGATTTTAGTGAAACCAAAAATATTAGAATCTAATTGATAATATCTTTCCAACGAATCCAAAAAATCAAAATTTCATAGCGGGAATCAAAAGATATGTCCCGATGAAAATTCAGAATAATTGCTATGGAATTCTGTCCCTTAAAAATGGAAATTTTGCAAACGACCTCGGATTTTGATGAAACCACTTTTGTTGGATCCGTGATGTCAATTAATTGCTAGATTCCAATTTTCGTAATTTTTTGGATCAATATGTTAGTGTGGCAAAGGAAAACGCGTTTGACCAGTTTTAGTTGATTTTAATCGACTGGAAAATGGCCATTTTTCAAACGGTCTCAGAATTTGACGAAACTAGTTTTGTTAGGGTCGTATCATCAATACGAAGTCAGAAAATATTTTTTGGGAATTTTTCTAGTTAGCATGTGACCCCGGTAAATTGAAATGCGCGTTCAAATTCAATATATAGAGTTATATATTGATTTTGACGAAAACTGATCGAAACGATCAAATCAGCTTACGATACATATCCCATTGTGTTCGGAATAGGGGTAATTAGCTATGGGCGACAGGCGGTGGGCCTCGTTTAGAGGTCAAATAAAAAAGTCAACTTTTGAAATAAAAAAATAAATTAAATATTATAATTTATATATAGCCCCCCCCCTTATTTATTTCCCTATTCTCTCTCTTACTTCAGCCGTTTAGAAAAAAAAAGCTGTGATCGAGATCGCGTTCGACCTCCCTCGTCCGCCGTCGGAGGTGCCGGGCCCCCTCTTCGCTAGCTGCTGAAGCCACCCTCCCTCCCTTCCACAATTTCCGTCGCCCCAGCTTGATGAAATCGTGCCCTTCCTGAACCCGCGAGCACCACGAGACCGCCCAAAGTCAAGAGCCGCCGCGCCCTCTGCCCTAGGCCACTGCGCCACCTGCTGCGACCCCACTTACCTCCGGCGAACCCCCGACAGTCCCCGCGCCCATTCCCACCTCCAAAACACGACGAGTTTTTAAATTGATTTTAAATATATATGTAATGTCATTTAAAATACGATTTTTAACTGAAATAACTTTGTTTTAAAGGTATTCAATCTATAAGTATAAAGATTGATTTATATGTATATACTAGTGAAGTAAAAATATGATTTTTACTTCGATGAGAATAAGATCTTTATGTGTGAAGTGAAAATAAGGATTTGATTTTTACGGTTTAAAAATATGATTTTTATACTATAGATAGAATAAAAATATGATTTTTATACTATAGATAGAATAAAAGTATGATTTTTATATTATAGATAGAATAAAAATATGATTTTTATAATATAGAAAGAATAAAAATTTGATTTTTATAAATGTAGCGTTATAAAAATATAATCTTTTATATTTTTATAAGTGAAAAGTTAGATCTTTTAACAATTGAAAGACGAGGTTTTAGAAATATATAAACATCATATTAAAAATGTGATTTTTAATATGAATAGCGTGAAAAGGATGGCGTAGAAAGTTTGGGCAAATCCAGACGGTTCAGAAATTTCAGAAATAAGAACGGCGGAGTGGAACCCTCGGTGAGAACTTTTCACCTTTTAATTTTGGTTTCTAGTTAAAATATATACTAGGATGCAGACGGTGTTTAGTAGCACGCAACACCCGTCGTCCACAGACCATGGACGGCTTGTATGCTTGTTTGTTTGATTTTGATGTGTAGTTGATGGTGTGATGTGAAATGAAATAAAATACTTTATAGTGGAAAATATTTTATAGTTAAAAATAGAATTTTTAACGTGTATTTAAAATAAATATTTATAAACAAATCGGAGATTTGTTTATACACACTGATTTGATTGATATTGATTGGGACGATAAATTTTACGCATCGCCCAACTGCACAAATAAAATCTGTGTTTGATTGTTTGAAAACCCCACACGGGTATTGGGATGATATATGACATACACTAGTCCCAATAATTAGCTATATGTCGATCGATTGATAGACAGACTATTATGAGCGTTAAATATTTATATTTGATGCTTATACAGTGTAGAATGCACTTTGGATGATGGTTGATTATTCATCGTTGTTATTGTATACATGTGTTGTAAAAAATCCATATAATTAACATTATATGGTAATTGATTGGGCCTCGTTCTAGTTTTGAAAAACAAATATTTGCATAGAAATATTTGAAAAAGAAATATTTGAAATAGAATATTTGAAAATAGAATATATGAAGCCGTGTTGATTAGATTGACACCATTTTGACGTGAACGATATTTGTATCGATTTTATTTGTTTTTAATGAATATTGAAAAATGATTTCAATAATTGAATATTTTAGAGAATGAATTCGAATTAAATTGAATAGAAATGAATTCGAATTAAATTGAATAGAAAAGAAATTCGAATTAAATTAAATAGAAATGAATTAGAATTCGAATTGAATTGAAATGAATTAGAATTCGAATTGAATAGAAATGAATTAGAATTCGAATTGAATTGAAAATAAAATAAATTTGAATCGAATTGAAATTGAATGTAAATCAATTTGAAATGAATTCGAATTGAGAATGAATTAGAATTGAAATTGAATTGAAAATGAACAGAAATTGAATTAAAAATCGATTTGAATTGAAATCAATTTGAAATGAATTTGAAACGAATTTATAAGGAAAATTCAATTTTGATTTGAATTTGAAATGAAGTTGAAATCGTTTTGAAAACGAATTTAAAACGATTTATAAAATTCGTTTCGAAGGGAAATCGATGAAGTATATATTATACATATAATATAATGGCCTGAATAGAACGCGCCGCACCGCGGCAGCTCGCAAATTTCGACCATTGACTTCAAATGGATATTACGGGAGATCCGACCGTCGGATTCTCCTAAAACTGGAACCGTTGGGTTCGTATCGAAAATAGCTTTCTAACGAATATTAGAAATTTTAAATCTAACGGTTGGATTTTGAATTATGTCCAAATCAAATTTGGAAAAGGTCGATGTAAGTGCAGTTCGATGGCCGTTGATGGAAATCAACTGTACGTGCCTTGATAAAATTATTAAAAATAGTAATAATTTGTGTAAAATCATAGGAAATGATTTGTGAAGAATTGGGATGAAAAACTCCATATTTGAAAAGATAAAAATAGATTTTTATCGAAATGAACTAATTTTGAACTAGAATAATAATTTATTTATTTTTAAAATAAATAAATTGGATTTGAAATGGTTTTGAAAATAACCAGAATTTCCAATAGTGGAATTGGAATAGATTTGAATCGAAATTGTCTGTGGAATATTTCGATGTTGGATTTCATGATGATACAGGTATTGTTATGGGAATTTGAAAGATATATTTATATCGTTATTTCCAATACGATATTTGTGGGTCCTAGAATTTGATATTGAATATAAGCCGATATATTTTCTATTTAGAGCCTTGTATTTAATATCGAATGTGATTTGGGTTTGTCGTGAATGGTGTCTTCATTAACACTGTTCTTAAGCCCAGTTGAGAAAAAGATTAAATCTTTTTATTTAGATTTAATGAAGTGTACCAATTAAATAATATTTAATTGGAATTGAATTGGTTTTGATTTTTGGGTTTATCGTGAACAGTGTTTTAAATAACTCTTGTTCTTTAACCCGATAATTAATGGAATGTGATTCTGGGTTTATCATGAACCGTGTTTTAAATGACACTAATTCTTTAACCCAGTTAAAGATTAAAACTAAGTGGAGTTTTAATGAATCTTTAATTAGATTGAAAAGATCGAGAACGGAGTATCACCAGTTTTACTCCAGGCGATAGTTAAATTTTTAATTAGATTTGAACGTGAAATGGTAATTGAATTTACCGATAACACCGTGGTGTTAGATATGAAGTATTACCCGTTTTACTTCATGGGATGAATAGGTTGGGATTGGGAAATTAAAATAAATGATTACTTAGGTGTGGTTCGCTAATCCCGACTATTTTGAATCAATATTCAAAGAAGATTAAAGAATAAATTTAAAGAATTTATCTTTGATAAAATTAATGGGAACCTTTCCCAAAGTATAAGAATATTGGAATAAAAGAATATTCTGAATTGGAATGAGGCATATGTTGTATTTGTGTAACACTTGTTTATTATATACGCGAGTTATTCAGAAAGACCGGGTTTATCCCATTCTGAATAACTGATTCGACGTGGTGTCGAAGATGAAGACGGTGGTTGAAGACCGGAGGTCTTCAGGTCGTTTGGGTGATTGTTGATGATCTTGATTGGGCCGTACACCCAAGAGGAGGGAATCAGTTAGTGGTCGTCCAGACGTACTTGGAGAACGATGGATATGCGGGGTACTAGGTGCCTCCGGTTTCGTTCAGACCCAGAACGAACTTGTAAATGGATTGTGTGTCTAACATTGGATTTTATTCTGTGTGGTTGATTTCTATTAAATATATATCTTCTTGGCGGCGGAGAATTTATTCTCCTGCTTAACGCCCTTCTCTGAGACGTACGAGCTCAGAGGTTATATATTGATGGAATCAAACGCATGGAGTGAACTGCCTGTGTGGCATGCCTAAGTGGCAATTGATCAAGGCTTCTGTTGAAAAGCAAAGTCTTGTGGTGATGATCAAAGCACAGCCTGTGTGGCATAGCTTTGTGTAGCGTGGATTCACGAGCCTCACACCCCGGTTGTGAACCAGAAACGGGAGAAGGATCCAAGCAGGGCATGCGTCTCTTTCTAGCTAGAAGTGGCGTCAGTGGTTTTACACGCCCTGACGAGTTTTACTTATGTGGTTGTTGCTGTTGCGAGGCACCTCAGATATATCGGTCATTCTCGAACCGATGGAGTCATTCGTTGGCTCATTTACGCCCCATAGGGCGGGGAGACGTAGTGTTAAGGCATTTTAATCCACATCGATGGACCGGCCCTATGGCTCCTAGGTGCAGTTGTGGCTGTAGCCTAAGGCTCGGGCTAGAGACTCTCGAATTCGGTAGAGGACTATCTTTTGCCTCGGTTCACAAATGGAAATCCAACTTCCAAATACGTGACATTTGTGGTTTTGATTGTAGAGCCTAGTATGGCGACATGATATATGGTACCCATGCCGTCTAGGAATGATACTTATGATTTGAAGTTGTTTTATACACTATACACTTATAATAGTATCAAATGATTTGTTTTAAGCGTATCAAGCATGTTTTGGCTATTATAAGGGAAAACCCTATCCTCTGGTTTGTGTTGCATTGTGTGATGGGACCTGGGTCTTATAATACCTTCATTTTTCTTTATTTAGCATTGCGCTGTTTGTTTTATGCACTGGTATTCTTGGGAGGAAACCCGTTCTGTGTTATACGGCGTGGTCCCTTGATTTACCTAACTTTAAAATAAAGATTAATAACTGTCTTAGTTCTCACACCAGTCCCATGACTGTCCTGGAGTTTGTTGTTTTAACCTAAACTCTGGGTGCCCTTATTTTGACACGGGCAGCAAGTAGTTTTGGTTTTGCAGATTTATATTCACAGGATCCTGGTTTACAGCTGGAATGATATCCGAAAAGCTTTGTATCCGTATGTCTCCTTCAGTTGTGTATTGTATTATTTTCCGCTGCTATGTAATGTATTGTAATCTCTGATATTTTCTGTGTAATATTTATTCATTTATACTCTGTATATTCTTGTAATCTGATGAATTGTTGTAATTAACAATGAAATGTTCTTCCGTCTGCGTTCCTTTGTGTGTTGTTCTTGAACTATCCGCGCTTTCCTCACCGGGGAAGTTACGGGTTTTCCTAATGGGATATGTATCGTAAGCTGATTTGATCGTTTCGATCAGTTTTCGTCAAAATCAACATATAACTTTATATATTGAATTTGAACGCGCATTTCAATTTACCAAGGTTACATACTAACTCGAAAAATTTTAGAAAAATATTTTCTAGCTTCGTATTGACGATACAGTCCTAACAAAACTAGTTTCATCGAATTCTGAGACCGTTTGAAAAATGGCCATTTTCCAGTCGATTAAAATCAACAAAAACTGGTCAAACGCGTTTTCCTTTGCGACACTCACATATTCAATCGAAAAATTATGAAAATTGGAATCTAGCAATAACTTGACATCATGCATCCAACAAAAGAGGTTTCGTCAAAATCCGAAGTCGTTTGCAAAATTTCCATTTTTAAGGGCCATAATTCCACAGCGACTATTCTGAATTTTCATCTGGGCATATCTTTCGATTCCCGCTATGAAAATTTAATTTTTCGGATTCGTTGGAAAGATATTCTCAAATAGATTCTATTATTTTTGGTTTCACCAAAATCCGGTTTATTTTGCACCCGGTATGTTCGATTGAACTATGAAATCGAATTATCGAACTACCGCGCCATTTTCAATTCCTTTTATATATATAAATAAATATTTATATTCTAACGGCGATTCGAATAAATATATATGTTCGAATTCTATTCAAAATAAATTTTTCGTCGATACTATTTAAAATAATTCATTTTATATATTCGAAATTCGCAAAAATTGCCAAAATAAAATTTTTAAATTGGCTCAGATTTCCGGGTTATTACATATATGCTAGTCCCAATATTTATTTGTATGTCGATTGATAGATTGACAGGCTACGATGAGCGTTATTATTTCATTTTAATGCTCACACAATTAAGAACTTTACTCTGGAAGTTGAATGGCTGGTTTGATGATTATTTATCATTTGTTGTCATTTACATACGATGTATGAAATCCATATAATCGAAGTTATATGGTAAATGATTAAGTCGCTTTCCGATTCAGAATATCTTTTATATAAAGAATATTTTAAAAAAGAATTTCTTTTATATAAATAATATTTTTAAAAGATATTGTAGTATAAAGAATATTTTACATAAGGAACCTATTTGTATAAAGAATATTTTTAAATAACGAATATTGTAAAATATTATTCAACGAAGAATAAGATGATGATTTCTATGTCCGTTCTCGGATGGACACAAAAGATAAAAAATATATTTTTCACAGAAATGAACTAGTTATTAACTAGGATAAATCTTTAAAAATTAAGATTTAATGATGTCTTCTAATTAATTAATGATTAATTGGAATTAAATAAAAGAATTGGATTTTGGGTTGTCGTGGATGGTGTCTTAAGTAAAACTGTTCTGAAACCCCGTATGAAAGAATAAATCTTTTAACTAAGATTATTAGAGTTTTAAATTATATTTAGTATTGGAATAAATTGATATGTGAATTGGGTTTACCGTGAACTGTTGTAACATCCCATATTTTATGTATATTTAATTTTCAATTTTAAATAAATAAAATAGAATTTATTTAAGTTATAATTTGGTCTTAATCTGAATTTAATTATTATTCAAATTTAATTTTAACAGTTGAATGAATAGTTTAATATTTTATTAATTAATTAACTGTGAAATTTAACTGTTTGGCGACTGTCTCGTAATTCGACGAAACTGGCGCCACTGGAATCAAAATGGTAAACTATTATAGGATTTCAATTTTCATTAAAATCAGACTTGCCATTTAATCGCACGGGAGAAAACGAATGAAATACGTGTAATATGATAATGGTTTGGTTCTTATGTTGGCCTTGTGTATATATATAACTTAATATCCATTCCACTCCAACAACCACTTTTATTTCACATACGTCTCCATCAATTTTTCTCTCTAATGGCTGAAAACTTCTAAACCCTAGATCTAATTCAAAATTCAAGCTTCAAAATAAAATCTCTTCAAACCATAGCTTATTATATGTCAAAACGAAGCTCTTAACAATACAAACCTACGGGTACCATCAGTTTTAGCATGCAGTGCTCCGTTTGGTCAAGGTCAAACTTTTGGTTTTTCGAAAACCTAGGGTTCGAATTGGGGCTTTGCGATCTAGGCATCAATTGTAGAAATCAAGATATGGTTTTGTTGCTCTCGTCGATAGGAATCAATTGGTGGTGGTGGCTCGCTGTACGGTGGCCTAAGGTGGTCGAATTTCATCGGGAAAGGGCTGAAAACTCAATGCGTTCTTTGACTCGACACAGCGATGGTGGACCACCGGAGGTGGTGGGTCAGGCCCTGGTAGGTGCGGCCTAACGCGAGCTTCTGAATGCTGGTGGTCGGAGTCTCTATCTCGATTGGAGGACGACACAATTTCCGGTCAAAGTCACGCTAGTTGGGTTCTTTTTCTCGTGTACTGTAGCAGGCCCAACGGGAAAGGAGCGGTAGAAGCTTAACCCATGTGCTGACGTGTAAAGATTTGATTGGGTAAGGATATATTATAATTATTTTTATATATTTAAATTTCAAATGATTAAATCGCTTATAACTTTTACATATAAACTCGGATTTGGACGCGGTTGGATGCATTGGGATTGTGGCAGAATTGCGGTCGATCTGAGACTAGTTTAGCTACGTTAGGAAACTATGAAATTTTTGGGCTTTGGTTAGACGTACGATCCACTAAGGACCCAAAGGTGAGTGTTTTTCTTACTTATGAAATACTGAATTATTCACATATTTATTAAATTAAATAATGAAATAAGTTTGGTTGCATGAATATGATTGATTGATTGTTGTTGTTATTTAAAACTAACATGAAATGTGTTAATGTGCTAATTAAGTTGATAACTAGTTATTTAGTTCAAATCAAATTTCTAGTTAGAAACCCGACATTTTGTGAACCAATGAAAAGTTTAATATTTACCGTTGAACAAATGGTTGTGATGGATGCTTTTATGGTTGGGTATTGAATTGAAATTGATACTGAGATGTTCTGTTATTCAGTATATGGATGTTGTGTGTTTATTGTGACGGTTAATCCCATTTCACCTTTGATGTTACGGGCATCGAATAAACACGGGATTAATCGATTTGAAATGAATTAAGAACACGGATTAAAAAGATAGATATATGTGACTCTGATTTGAATTGAAATGATATATATCCATCCCTGAAATATCGAGAAACTAAACTAAGATCACTTGGCCATAGGATAGAAAATTATATACGGACATCGGTTGGTTAAATGATTTTTACTCCATGGGAAATTTTATTTAAAGAAATATGCTGATACCCGATAAATATATTTGCTTTAAAAATCTTAACCTTGGAAGTGTATTGAAATGGTTAAGGAAATTTTCCAAAACAAATAAGGGATATTTTAAACTGGGATTGTATATGATTTGGAATTATTTCATTTAATATGATTTGGAAGCATTCAAATAAATGAGGTTGATATGAATGTAATAAATTCCCATTGAATTTAATTTTTTTGGAAATAAGGGAAATTGATGATACTTGGGGTTGTTTAACTCTAAATGAATATATGGATTTGAATCTTCTAAATCGAAGGGTTGGTTTGAATGGCGTCGAAACAAGATATGATAATGAAATGAACTCCATTGAGATGTGAATATAGATTCAAGTTTTGAAATTTGGAAGGAAGAAACAATTATGGTTTAAAATTTTATTTTTAATTTATAAAACTATATATATATATATATCTGCACCGTTTGTTACAAATAAGACTATATTCTGTTACTTAAAAATTTACTTTAATAGCTTTTGTAATCTATATACTATTTGTTGTCAATGAATTTTCCTATATTTTATTATTTAAACTATTTAATAAACTTTTATTTTATGTATTTACATAGTAGTTTAAATTATCTTATTATACCTTAACTATTTTACTATTTATAAATTTCATATAAAGGTTTTCGTTTATAAGTATTTTTATAACTTTATTATATAATTGTAAATTCCTTCCTAAATGGAGTTTGATTTTGATTTGAATCATTATTCAAATGGAGTTTTGATAAGAAGTGAGATCCCATTGAATGTGAATCGATTGTAAACGATTATAACATTTCAATGAAAGTACATATTCTATTGAATATGAATGGTTTTTTGCACATAAATCGATTCGAGATAAATACAAATCTTGAATGAAATATGTTCTATTGAATATAAGTCGATTTTTGAAATATTATATTTATTATAATATATGATATGGAAATATATTCTAGTTTAGAATATAATGGTTTGGGAATGATTATGATACTTTGATATGAAACTTTATTCTATTGAATATAAATTGGGTTCGAATAAAATATGATATTTTGAGAATATGAAAACGAACATTTGAGAAATGTAAAAGAACCAACCGATGTGGAAAATGTAAGCATTGGTTGTTAAAGAGACCGGGGTCGACAAATGGCATACTCTCTGTTTGTGTCGATACCACTTTAACAACTGTGAACGTTATAACATATCCAGAATGAAATATGATGACTTCGAGGCTATTATTGGATTAAAGAAGATGAATGATGACGAAATAGCCCTGACCTTCGGGTCAGAATTGAGATAACTAAAACAGGAGATATACCGTGACTAATTGAGGTTGAACCTTTGATCAGACACACTTCTTTGATACTATTTCTATGACTATGATGATGATGATTTGGGCCTATTTTGATTTTGGGAGTGTGTTCTGAGGTGGGAGGTAGTGGCTGTTATGCGTTACCACCGGTCCGAGAGTGCAATTGGTAGAATCTTACCCTGGGCATTGCCTCGAGTGCTTTGTCATATTTACCCATATCGAGCCCCATACGATTTTGATTTGGTATTGCCTTCTATGGAGTGCCCTCTGATAACACCAGTACGGTGAATTTACGGTACTGTATAGACCGTTGATGCCTGTAAACAGCGTAAGGGTAATATGGTAATCCCGCTTATGCTATTTTTATGGTATTTACTTTACTGGATAGACACTATCATAATAGCGTATTATACTATGTATGTATTAGTTTAACGGATCCTCGAGAGATGGAAAAAATCCCGTAACATCTCTTGAGTTACTGTACCCATGACACTCAAGCTATTTCGTATTTTAATTTGACTAATATGAGAATGATTTAGTGTTGATCCGAGTGTTTGTCGTGTTTTTTTATGAAATACGCTCGGGTCAGCAGATGTTGCAGTTAGCGAAGATTTCAATAGCTTGGAGGATGAAGATGAGTATTTGGTATATATATATCTATCTATTACATGTTTATTCCACTGCACTTTATTTCCGCTGCAATACTGTATGTATGTGTACAAGTGTAACTCTGATGACTGAGAAGTGTAACTCAAATGTATATATTTTAAACGCTTTTGAACCATTATTTGTTTATTATATGTTGTCCTTCTGCTGTGAGGTTCTGCGATTGCTTTTCTCTTCCTTATTTTTCTCCTTTTTCCCAATAACAATCTGGGTTGGCAATTTGTTTGGGTCGACCATGTGTGGTTTATTGTCGATTCAAACGGTCAAAAATCTGGGTTGTTACATTTGGTATCAGAGCGATGGTTAGCGATGACCTTGGCTCTGTTGGGAATTAACTCATTAAAGATGGGGTTAGAAACACCTTAGAATGGGTTTGAGTGATATAAGAGAGCATACTTGTATTTTTGACATAAATTGGTTTTACATTGTGTTGAATTGTTTTGTCGAATATTTATGGATTCTGGTCGATATATGGGACGCCATATAATCGATAGGAATTTCTAAATAATCGAACAGAATGATCGACATAATATGGTTTTCGATTATATTTTAAAATATATTAAATATATATTATTGGTTCAAGTATATAGGTATTTGTTTTAGTAGGTGGTAATATTAAGTTATTACCTATTATGGTAGATTAGATAATAAATCTAATAAGGAAAATTTAATGAATTTAGAATATATTTGAAATGGAATACCCATAGGTATATTTGGGGGTAAAGGGTTTTTGATTGAAATGGAAATGGACTTGAAAACTTGATCCTGGAGTTTTAAATAGTTCTGTCAAAATTTTGAAATAATATAATAGTATTTTAAGTATTTTCAAAATGGAAAGGGTTTAAAAGATTTCTAATGTAATAGGTGTAATCCCTTCTTGGACTTTGGAAATAACTTTGGTAATGAGTGCACGCATTATCGATGTTTATTATGCAGAGTTTAAGTGGGGGAGACCACTCGATGGTTATTATAACTTTTTTACAAAGGATTTTGAATTTAATTCCATATGATATAATTTTTTATATAAAGGTATTATAATATGTTATTTAAAGTTGAAATTTAAATTAAACATACTTTGAAAAAATTCTATGTTTTTGGTAATAAGTATTTGGATTAAAAACATTTATGACATGATTTTTCTACAAAATGGTATAAGCTCATATCTTATTTTAAAACATAGTTTATAAGCCCAGGATCTAAGTTTAAGTTTACCCCAACTAGTAATATTAACTCCTGTGCTAAGGTAAATCGATTCCTTAGAATTTGTGATTTTAAACCAAGAAATGGACTTAAGTGTTGAGAGAAAGGAACCATCGTTTAATCTCATAAACGTGGACGATAATTAAGTTAAATAAGTTACAAAGTTGGTCGATAGGAGTGCCGAAGAATGTAGGAGATAAAACTTAATTCAAGTCGACTAAAATGAACTGAAGAATTTGATGATGAAATGGAAATGGTAACAAATTATATCGTGAAATAGTTAATGAGTGAGTCAAGTTAGTCGAGAAGAAAATTAAAAAAAAATGAAGTTTATTTATGAAAGGTGAATGATCGATGAAGTGGAAATGAAAGAAATCTTAATGATAACCTTATTAAGGCGCTATAACGAACATAAATCTAAGTTTGAACAACGAATAGAAAGGATGTAAACATTGTGTCAAAGGAATATAACTTCATTTGAGAAAAGGAATCAAGTTGAATAAAGTAACTTTGGAAATCAAAAAATAACGATTCAGAACTAAGTCTAAAATTTAGAGTTAGAAACCGGCCATAATTCAATTTGGAACTGGAAAGTCTAAGTAATGAGTTGATTTTAAGAAACAAACTTTAATATAGTATGAGATGAGAATAAGTGAAAAGGGTTAAGGTATGGATCGAAGGGCCAAATATAAGAATAACAAGATGCGAATATAAATGTGGCTTATACGAAATAAGATAATGGGTAAGCGAATCATCAGTGAAAAATTTAGGATATTGAAATGCAATGTGAAAATAGAACTTAACCAGAATTGGAAGGATTTAATGAAACGAAATCAATTTTGAAGACTAAATAAGTTGATAGAATGAACGTATATTGGTGGATTAGGTAAGTAAACGAAATTTTGAAACGAGAGGAATAAATTGGTTATATAAAAACCATCACTGGTCCTAACCCTTGAGTATGGATGTAAAGTTGACTAAATGGAACGACATTCATGAAATATGAATGAAGTAATAAGAATAAGTAAGGAATTTGATGAGTTTATTCATATTAATGGATTAAGGATTTAATATAATCGAATTAGATGGGAAAGTTAAAATGAAAATTTGACAAATGGAATGAGATATAATGAGATTATGAATGAAATTTGGTGACTTGGTAAATAGATTAGTTTGGTTGAAATAAATAGACAGGAATGCGAATCTTAAATCTATTTGGAAATGAGACGATTAGGAATGCAAATAGATGTAAACGGATTGGCAAATGTGTCCCATATTAATGGGATGAAGAATGAACGCATATCGAGTTAGTAGGATGTTAAAAATGAATTTAAGTTTTAACAAGAAATAACGTTTGACATGAAAAGAGAAATTGGATAGAAAGAATATTGGAATAGAGTAAGCAATCGAATGTGAATTCGTTTGTCGAGTAAGGAAGTGATAACAATTTTTTTGAGTGTTGAGGAATTACCAAAATTTTGGGATCGAAAGATTGAAACTTCAAAGAAAATAAACCGATGTGATGCGAAAATCTGAAAAATTCGATAAGCTGAAGTAAAATGGCCATAACTTTTGAACGAATGATCAGAATTCGATGATTTTGGACTTTTTGGAAACCTCGGAAACTGAAATAAAACTTTTGTTAATGGGACCCTGTCTAATTTTCAAGTTTATTAGGTTGAAATCCAAGCGTTAGTTGTAGTTTTACGCGCAGAAAATTTAAAGCTGAAGCGTATATCGATATCGTTTTGGCCATAACTTCCTAACAGAATGTTGGATTTTAATGTGCGAGTACAATTCGGAAAGCCCAGGATCTGAACTAAAATTTTCTATTAATGTGCTGAGTGAAATTTCGAGATTTAAAGGGGTAAAAACTGGGTTGAACAACTTAGACCTGCATTTTTCAGTGTATGGGCTGAGGCGTTCGCCTTCACTAAAATAGTCATAACTTTTTGAAAAATTATCCAAATTCGACGAATCCAGACAATTCGGAAAGCCTGGGAGAAATTCAACAACTTTTGCCTAGTGTGTTTTAGTGAATTTCATCATCTAGGGGGTGACAACCCTCAATTTGTTCGCTGGTCTGTCATTAACATTTTGGTTTTATAGTTGAAATGTTCAGTATATGTTGTTTAAGTCATATACCTTTGTTATATATTGTATATATGTTTAATACTCATGTATATGTGAGTATGTTACAGGTTTAGGGAAGTCGCGCTACGCTTTGGAGCTCGCTTGCGCTAAATGCTAAATGCTAAGGTAAATAAAAATGCAAATAAACGCTAAGAAGGTGCATATTTGAGTTGTATAGTTTGTAGTTACATATATATGTTGTTTTCCACATTGTTGGGATGCCTCATCGAATGATGAGATGTATATTTGAATTTTATACATGTTGTGATTTTCCGGACCTCTCCGTACAAAGGAGATACTGCCGAAATTTTCCATGATTTTGGGTTTTTGAAAGATTTATGAGGTTTTACAACTATAACTTATTTTATAAATACTATTTTATGAGTATGGATTTGAAAGTATGAATATGGTCAATACCGTATTTCATTCTCTTTTCAAGGACGAAAAGATTTTTAAGTGGGGGAGAATGTAACATCCCATATTTTCTGTACATTTAATTTTAAATTTTAAATAAATAAGATAGAATTTATTTAAGTTATAGTTTGGTCTAAATCTGAATTTAATGAATATTCAAATTTAATTTTAACAATTAAATGAATATTTGAATATTTTATTAATTAATTAACTGTGAAATTTAACTGTTTGGCGACTATCTCATAATTCGACGAAACTGGCGCCACTGGAACCGGAACGGTAAACTATTATAGGATTTCAATTTTCATTAAAATCAGACTTACCATTTAATCGCACGGGAGAAAACGAATGAAATCAACATAATATGATAATGGTTTGGTACTTATGTTGGGCCTTATGTATATATATAACTTAATCTCCATTCCACTCCATCAGCCACTTTTATTACACGTACACCTCCATCAATTTTTCTCTCTAATGGCTGAAAACTTCTAAACCCTAGATCTAATTCAAAATTCAACCTTCAAAATAAAATCTCTTCAAACCATAGCTTATTATATGTCAAAACGAAGTTCTTGACGATACAAACCTACGAGTACCATCAGTTTTAGAATGTAGTGCTCCGTTTGGTCAGAAATCATGGTCAAACTTTTGGTTTTTCGAAAACCTAGGGTTCGAATTAGGGCTTTCCGATCTAGCGTCAATTGCAGAAATCAAGATATGGGTTTTGTTGCTCTTGTTGATAGGAATCGATTAGTGGTGGTGGCTCACATTACGGTGGCCTGAGGTGGTCGAATTTCATTGGTAAAGGGCTGAAAACTCGGTGCGTTCTTTGGGTCGACACGGTGATGGTGCACCACCGGAGGTGGTGGGTCAGGCCCTGGTAGGTGCGGCCAGACGCGAGCTTCTGAACACCGGTGGTCGGAGTCTCTATCTTGATTGGAGGACAGCGCAATTTCCGGTCAAAGTCACGCTAGTTGGGTTCTTTTTCTCGTGTACTGTAGCAGGCCCAACGGGAAAGGAGCGGGAGAAGCTTAATCCATGTGCCGACGTGTAAATATTTGATTGGGTAAGGATATATTTTAATTATTTTTACATATTTAAATTTCAAATGATTAAAACGCTTATAACTTTTGCATATTAATTCGGATTTGGGTGCGGTTGGGTACGTTGGGATCGTGGCAGAATTGCAGTCGATCTGAGACTAGTTTGGCTGCGTTTAAAGACTATGAAATATTGGGCTTTGGTTGGATGTCCGATCAACTAAGGACCCAAAGGTGAGTGATTTTTTCACTTACGAAATACTGAATTATTCCTATATTTATTAAATTAAATTATGAAATAAGTTTGGTTGCATAATTGTGACTGATTGATAGTTGTTGTTTAAAACTGACATGAAATGTGTTAATGTGCCAATTAAGTTGATAACTAGTTAGTTAGTTCAAATCAAATTTCTAGTTAGAAACCCGACATTTTGTGAACCAATGAAAAGTTTAATATATACCGTTGAACAGACGGTTGTGATGGATGCTTTGATGGTTGCGTGCTGAATTGAAATTGATACTGAGATGTTCTGTTATTTAGTATATGGATGTTGTGTGTTTATTGTGACTATTAATCCCAGTTCACCTTTGATGTTACGGCCATCGAATAAACCCGGGATTAATCGATTTGAAATGAATTAAGAACATGGATTGAAAAAATAGATATCTGTGACCCTGATTTGGATTGAAATGATATATATCCATCCATGAAATATCGAGAAACTAAATTAAGATCACTTGGCCATGGGATAGAAAATTATATACGGACATCGGTTGGTTAAATGATTTTTACTCCATGGGAAATTTTATTTAAAGAAATATGTTGATACCCGATAAATATATTTGCTTTAAAAATCTGAACCTCGGAAGTGTATTGAAATGGTTAAGGAAATTTTCCAAAATAAATGAGGGATGTTTTAAACTGGGATTGTATATGATTTGGAATTATTTCATTTAATATGATTTGGAAGCAATCAAATAAATGAGGTAGATATGAATGTAATAAATTCTCATTGAATTTAATTTTTTGGAAATAAGGAAAATTGATGATACTCGGGGTTGTTTAACTCTAAATGAATATATGGATTTGAATCTTCTAAATCGAAGGGTTGGTTTGAATAGCGCTCGAAACAAGATATGATAATGAAATGAACTCATTTGAGATGCGAATATAGATTTCAAGTTTTGAAATTTGGAAGGAAGAAACAATTATGGTTTAAAATTTTATTTTTAATTTATAAAACTATATATATATATCTGCACCGTTTGTAACAAATAAGAATATATTCTATTACTTAAAAATTTACTTTAATAGCTTTTGTAATCTATATACTATTTGTTATCAATGAATTTTCCTTTATTTTATTATTTAAACTATTTAATAAACTTTTATTTTATGTATTTACATAGTAGTTTAAATTATCTTATTATACCTTAACTATTTTACTATATATAAATTTCATATAAAGGTTTTCGTTTATAAGTATTTTCATAACTTTATTATATAATTGTAAATTCCTTCCTAAATGGAGTTTGATTTTGATTTGAATCATTATTCAAATGGAGTTTTGATATGAAGTGAGATCTAATTGAGTATAAATCGATTGTAAACGATTATAACATTTCAATGAAAGTATATATTCTATTGAATATGAATGGATTTTTGAACATAAATCGATTCGAGATATATATAAATCTTGAATGAAATATATTCTATTGAACATAAGTTGATTTTTGAAATATTGTATTTATTATAATATATGATATGGAAATATATTCTAGTTTAGAATATAATGGTTTGGGAATGATTATGATACTTTGATATGAAACTTTATTCTATTGAATATAAATTGGGTTCGAACAAAATATGATATTTTGAGAGTATGAAAACGAACCTTTGAGAATTGTAAAAGAACCAACCGATGTGGAAAATGTAAGCGTTGGTTGTTAAAGAGACCGGGGTCGACAAATGACATACTCTCTGTCAGTGTCGATACCACTTTAACAACTGTGAACGTTATGACTCATCCAGAATGAAATATGATGACTTGGAGGCTATTATTGGATTGAAGAAGATGGACGATGATGAAATAGCCATGTCCTTCGGGTCAGAATTGAAATGACTAAAAAAGGAGCTATACCGTGACTAATTGAGGTAGCACCTTTGATAGGACACACTTCCTCGATACTATTTCTATGACTATGATGATGATGATTTGGGCCCATTTGGATTTAGGGAGTTTGTTCCGAGGTGGGCGGAAGTGGCTGCTATGCGTTACCACCGGCCCAGGAGTGCAATTGGTGGAATCCTACCCTGGGCATTGCCTCGAGTGCCTTGTCATATTTACCCATATCGAGCCCCATACGATTTTGATTTAGCATTGCCTTCTATGGAGTGCCCTTTGATAATACCAGTACGGTGAATTTACGGTACTGTATAGACTGTTGATGCCTGTAAATGGCGTAAGGGTAATATGGTTATCCCGCTTATGCCATTTTTGTGGTATTTACTTTACTGGATAGACAATATCATAATAGCGTATTATACTATGTATGTATTAGTTTAACGGATCCTCGAGAGATGGAAACAATCCCGTAACATCTCTTGAGTTACTGCACCCATGACACTAAAGCTATTTCGTATTTTAATTTGACTAATATGAGAATGAATTAGTGCTGATCTGAGTGTTTGTTGTGTTTTTTTAATGAAATATGCTCGGGTCAGCAGATGTTGCAATTAGTGAAGATTTCAACAACTTGGAGGATGAAGACAAGTATTTGGTATATATATATATATTACATGTTTATTCCGCTGCACTTTATTTTCGCTGCATTACTGTATGTATGTGTACAAGTGTAACTCTGATGACTGAGAAGTATAACTCGAATGTATATGTTTTAAATGCTTTTGAACCATTATTTTTTTATTATATGTTGTACTTCCGCTGTGAGGTTCTGCGATTTCTTTTCTCTTCCTTATTTTTCTCCTTTTTCCAATAACTATCTAGGTTGGCGATTTGTTTGGGTCAACCATGTGTGGTTTATTGTCGATTTAAACGTTCAAAAATCAGGGTTGTTACAACTGTGTTTTTAAACGACATTTGTTCTTTAACCCAATTAACAGTAAAAATATGATTTAGAATTTATAAATCTTTTTATTAAGATTTAAAAGGAAATTTTCCAAAGTCAAGTTTTCCAATTTAATATAATAAATTAGAATTGAATGGAAATTCGATTTGATAATAATCGAGATAGGCTTCTGTAAAAGAAGACTGTTATTATATACGGAATTTAAAAAGGCTTTGCCGTTATTCCATTTATATTATCGGCCTGATACAGAAATTTATATCGATTATATATTGATTTGATTTCTATGAAAATTCCATATTTAATGGATGATGATTTTGGGTTTATCGTGAACAATGTTTTTAAATGACATTGATTCTTTAACCCAGTTAAAGATAGGATTAATTTCTTAAAATTGAATAATCATAAAGTAATGATTTTGATATTAAAACCAAATTGGAGTTTTAATGAATCTTTAAAAAGAGGATTTAAGAATAAATTTAAAGGAATTTATCTTTGGTAAAACTTATGGGAACTTTTCCTTAATAATATAAATATTTTATTAAAAGAATATTCTGAATTTGAATGAGGCGTATGATGTGTCTTTATAGCACTTGATTTTTAATTATAAAATACGCGAGTTATTCGGAAAGACCAGGTTTTACCTATTCTGAATAATTACTATGACGATTAAAGTCAAAGGCATTGAAGATAGTGAATGAAGTCCGGTGATCTTCACATTGAATGGACGACTATTGATGCTCGACATTAGGTAGCTCCCAGTAAAGGGTTAAAGTGGTAGTTTGTCCGGACGTGCTTGTTGATCGTCCGGATATGCGAGCACCTCACTTCCGTATTGGACATACGGGACGAGGAATAAGGTGTCTTCGGTTTCGTTCAGACCCAAAATGGACTTGTAAATGGATGTGTGTCTGACATTGAATTTCATTCCATGTAAATTGATTTCTATTTAATATGTATCTGTGGTGACGGAGAATTTATTCTCTTTCTTAACACCCTTCTATGAGACGTACGAGCTCAGAGGTTATATATTGGTAGTTATCGATCGCATGGCGTGGATTGTCAATGTGGCACGCCAAGATGCAAATAATCAAAGCTTTTGTTGAAAAGCAGAGCCTTGTGGTTGATAATCAAAGCACGGCCTATTTAGGTATAGCTTTGTGTATAGCGTAATCTCGCGAGCCTCACACCCCGGTAAGAGTCATAAACGGAGCAAGGGAACACTGGGAGTGCACACATTTCTTTCTAGCTAGAAGTGGTATCAGTGTAATAACCCGGAAATCCGAGCCATTTTAAAAATTTTATTTTAGCAATTTTGGTGAATTTTGAATATTTAAAATGAATTATTTTAAATAAAAATGACGAGAAATTTATTTTGAATGGAATTAGAACGTATATATTTATATCGATCGTCGTTAAAATATAAATATTTATTTTCAAATATAAAAAGAATTGAAAATGGCGCGGTAGTTCGATAATTCGATTTCAAAGTTCAAATGAATATACCGGGTTCTAAATAAGCCGGATTTTAGAAAAACCAAAAATATTTGAATCTAATTGAGAATATGTTTCCAACGAATCATAAAAATTGAAATTTCATAGGAGGGATAAAAAGTTATGTCCAGTTGAAATTTCAGAATAGCCACTATGGAATTCTGGCCCTTAAAAATGGAAATTTTGCAGACGACCTCGGATTTCGATGGAACCACTTTTGTTGGATCCGGGATGTAAAGTTATTGCTAGATTCCAATTTTCATAATTTTTCGAATCAATATGTGAGCATGGCAAAGGAAAACGCGTTTGATCAGTTTTAGTTGATTTTAATCGACTGGAAAATGGCCATTTTTTCAACGGTCTCAGAACTCGACGAAATTAGTTTTGTTAGGACCGTATCGTCAATACGAAGCTAGAAAATATTTTCTGGAATTTTTCGAGTTATTATGTGGCCCCGGTAATTTGAAATGCGCGTTCAAATTCAATATATAGATTTATATTTTGATTTTGACGAAAACTGATTGAAATAATCGAATCTGCCTACGATACATATCCCATTGTGTTTGGAATGGGGGTAATTAGCTATGTACGACAGGCGGTAGGCCTCGTTTAGAGGTCAAATGAAAAAGTCAACTTTTTGAAATTAAATAATTAAATAAATAAAAAAATAAAACTCTCTTCCCTCTCTCCCCTTATCTCCTCTCAGGCCCCCCCTCATTTCGTTTCAAAACCGAATTAGAAAGAAAAAACAATTGGCTACCGCACCCAGACTCCGACGCGCCGCCACCGTGGAGGCACCCCGCCGCCGCGCTCAGTCACCATCGTCGCCCCCCCCTTCTTCTTCCTCTCCTTCCCGTCATTCTCTCCTCTTTGAACCCGTATGCCCAAACCCGATGCCCCCAGCCACCACAACCCACCGAAGTCTTCCTATGGCCCCACCGCCGCTCTAAAGCACCCCGACTCCCTCCTCTGAGCAACCGCAGCCCCCTCCTCTTGATTTCTACTGTAAGCTTGTCCTTCATTATTTTTGGTTCATTCTTTTCCTTTTATTTGCTTAAAGTAATTAAAAAAAGGAAGCATGGATTTTTATACAAGAAAAGGATTGATTTATATACAACATGAAAGGATTTCATTTTCGACAATGAAAAGATTTGATTTTTCATTTATGAATAGCGATAAAAAGTTAGCATTTTTATCGTATGAACGTTATGAATGAAATAAAGATAAAAACGATATTTTTATATAGTGAACATACGATTTTTATATAGTAGCGAATATAAGGATTTGATTTTTATATTATAGAAATATTAAAAATATGATTTTTATATTATAGAAAGATTAAAAATATGATTTTTATATAATGTAGATAATAAAGATATGATTTTTATTATATATATGTTGAAATAAAAAGGTGATTTTAATAGTGATGAAATGAAAAGGCGAAATCTTTATATTTGAAAAGGTGAAATCTTTATATTTGAAGAGGCGAAATCTTTATATTTGAAAAGGCGATATCTTTATATAGAGGATAGCGTGATAAAAATATAATCTTTATTATATGAACATCGATGTAAAAATAGAATTTTTATCTATATAGTAGCGATTTAAAAGTAGAATTTTTATCTATATAGTAGCGGTAAAAAAATAAGATTTTTATATACATAGCAACAATATAAAAATGTGATTTTTATATATGTAGTGGCTACGGACAGTGGAATTGGAAAAAGGCGAACACGGCGAAGATTTCTACATAAGAAGAGTCGTGGCGTTTGGTTTAGCTAGTCGGTGAGAACTCCTCACTTTTATTTTTATTTGTTTTCTAGTTGAAATATATATTAGGATGCAGATGGTGTTTAGTAGTACCGACACCCGTCGTCCACAGACCATGGACGGGTTGTATGCTTGTTTGTTTGATTTTGATGTGTAGTTGATTGTGTGATGTGATGTGAAAGGAAATAAAATATTTATATAGTTAAAAATATTTTATAGTTGAAAATAGAATTTTTAACGTATATATGAAATGAAATAAATTTATATAAACAAGTCGGATGATTTGTTTATATTCACACATTTGACTGATATTGATTGGGACGATAAATTTTACACATCGCCCAACTACACAAATAGAATATGTGTTTGATTGTTTGAAACCCCACACGGGTATTGGGATGAGATATGACGTACACTAATCCCTATAATTAGTTGTATGTCGATCGATTGATTGACAGGCTGTTATAAGCGTTAAATATTTATATTTGATGTTTATACAGTGTAGAATACACTTTTGATGATGGTTGATTATTTTTCGTTGTTGATATATACATGCGTTGTATGGAAATCCATAGAAATAAATCTATGGAAATTGATTGGGCCTCATTCCAGTTTTGAAATAGAAATATTTGAAATAGAAATACTTAAAATAGAATATTTGAAATAGAATATTTGAAATAGAATATTTGAAATAGAAATATTTGAAAAAGAAATATTTGAAATAGAATATTTGAAAAGAAATATTTGAAAATAGAAATATATGAAGCCGTGTTGATTAGATAGATGCCATTTTGATGCGAACGAGATTTATATCGATTTTATTCATTTTTCAATGAATATTGAAAAGAATTGAATTACGAACTATATTGAAAAGAATTGAAATTCGAATTAGATTGAATTTAATGGAATATAAGGTGAATTCGAATTGAATTGAATATAAAGTGAATTCGAATTGAATTGAATATAAAGTGAATTCGGATTGAATTGAATATAAAGTGAATTCGAATTGAATTGAATATAAAGTCAATTTGAATTGAATTGAATATAAAGTGAATTTGAATTGAATTAAATTGAAATTGAATTTAAATAAATTTGAAATGAATTTAAAACAAATTTATAAGGAAAAATTCAATTTTGATTTGAATTTGAAAATGAAGTTGAAATCGTTATGGAAACGAATTTAAAACGATTTATAAAATACGTTTTAAAAGGAAATCGACGAAATATTATATATATATATATATACACACACACACACACATATATATATATATATATATATAATGGCCTGAATAGAATGCACCGCGCCGCGGTAGTTCGCGAATTTCAACTATTGACTTCGAACGGGCATTACGCGAGATCCGACCATCGGATTCTCCTAAAATCGGAACCATTGGGTTCGTATCGAAATGGGCTTTCTAACGAATATTAGAAATTTTAAATCTAACGGTTGGATTTGGAATTATGTCCAAATCAAATTTGAAAATGTTGCTATAAGTGCAGTTCGATGGCCGTTGATGGAAATCGACTGTACGGGCCTTGATAAAATTATTAAAAATATCAATAATTTGTGTAAAATCATAAGAAATTATTTGTGAAGAATTAGGATGAAAAACGCCATATTTGAAAAGATAAAAATAGATTTTTTTCGAAATGAACTAGTTTGAACTAGAATTATAATTCTATTTATTTTTAAATAAATAAGTTGAATTTAAAAAGGGTTTTAAAGGTAACCAGAATTTCCAATAATTGAATTGGAATGGATTTGAATCGAAATCATCTTCAGAATAGTTCGATGTTGGATTTCGTGATTATACAGATGTTGTTATGGAAATTTGAAAGATATATATTTATATCGTTATTTCCATTACGATATTTGTAGGTCGTAGAATTTGATATTGAATATAAGCCGATATATTTTCTATTCAGAGCCTTGCATTTAATATCAAATGTGATTTGTGTTTGTCGTGAATGGTGTCTTCATTAACACTGTTCTTAAACCCAGTTGAGAAAAAGATTAAATATTTTTATTTAGATTTAATGAAGTGTACCAATTAAATAATATTCAATTGGAATTGAATTGGTATTGATTTTGGGTTTATCGTGAACCGTATTTTAAATGACACTGATTCTTTAACCCAGTTAAAGATTAAAACTAAGTGGAGTTTTAATTAATCTTTAATTAGATTGAAAAGATCGAGAATTGAGTATCGCCAGTTTTACTCCGGGCGATAGTTAAATCTTTAATTAGATTTGAACGTGAAATGGTAATTGAATTTACCGATAACACCGTGGTGTTAGATATGAAGTATTACCAGTTGTAACGACCCAGGAAAAGACGACCTTGATTATCCGATATACAACATATATCGAACATGAAGGGTCGACAATTACCGAATAGTTAATGAAAGAATTTATAGGGTGAGGATAGATAAGATAGAAAATTAGAATAGAAGAAGAAGAAGAAGACAACAACATCAGAGTAACACGAATCTCACAGCGGAACGAATAAAATATAATATACAACATAACTTGAAATCAAAAGAAGTATATATATACGATACCATTATCAGAGTACAATACTTACATCACAGCAGAATAAACAATAGCTACATAAATCCTGAAGCCTCCTGCTCCAAGCTCTCCCAGTATATCTGTAAAATCCTGACTACTTGACTGCCCGTACAAATTTGGGCACCCAAGAGTTTAGGGAAAACAAAACAAAATATACTCTGGGTCAGTCATGGGACTGGTGTGAGTAAACTCAAATCACTTGGTTTAACTTTCCAAAATCCTTTTCAAAAGAAAAGATAATCGTAAGACCAATCCACACATAAACACAGACGGTTTTTACCTTATGATAACCCAAATCATTTTTGGAAATCATGTATTATCTGATATTATAATAATGTCTAATCACAAGTAAATAAAATCTAGTAGAACGCTTGCATCTCATGCTCTACATATATAATATACAATCAAACTCGCAGGCATTTATTGGAGATTGGATTCCAACTTGACAAGGTATGGGACCACCTTCCAAACGTGTATCTCTAGAGGCAAATACACTGGGTTCAACAAGAACATCTTGCAACCCGGCCCACACATGACCGACCACTCATTTCGCTTGAGTGTATCGAATGTATATCACCAACGGTTGGGATCAGCAACCGTCTCCCGAAATGGGACAACATCGATAGATTAAAGAACAAAAGGAATTTCTCTAGATAGGTGATCATACATTCTAATGGGTGCGACCCACATAGCCATGCTGCGTGCCCGATTTTTGTCATTTCCCGGTGGATGAGGCTTGAGGTCATAACGTATCTTTTAACAGATCCCACCTCCATTACTTTGAATGCCACATCGTCATACCCGCCAAATCACAAATTGATTTCACCAAAAATACCACGGGTAAACAGCTAAGAGAAACGAATTCCTCCGCCACCAAACGTAAGTACGTTTGAAGAGATCAACTTACGCGATCTATTGGATATACTCTGTCAGACACTCGTCCTTACAAGTTGCCCTGGGATTGGACAAACCGAAGGCACTATTCAGTACATCCATCTTAGGCACTGTTGTCTAAGACTTATACAATAGCCCTTGCACTTTATTCCGTCTTCAATATATTCAGCATATTTGATTCGCAACGCTTATGCCAATACGGAGTGGTTCTCTGGATAATAATCCAACCGGTCTCTCCATATTAACAACGTTAAAATGGTCAAAAATTTTGATAGTCGGTGATTTAACTATCAAATGAAAACATGTCTATATGCAAACAACGATATTATTTCTAGATGGAAATTCTATCGATCAATCATCATTCCATATTCATCTTTTTAGTTCATTCATTTATTCATTTCCTTTTTCACTTTAATATAACATTTCTTATTTAATATATTTAGAAAAAATATACATTATTAACATCGGAAAACATTTCCATTATCTGTTCTCTATATTCAGAAAACATTTCTGACCCTCATTTGGAAAACTTTTCCACATCTCCTTCATTTGGTTTAAAACAGATGTTTAAATAAACATCCCTATGCCAACACAAACCCTTACACTTTTTAAACTAAATTCACTCAACCATTCTCACTCTCGGACCTTATCCACTTCTTAGTTAAAACTGAAGTCAATCAAGTTGGGGTATAATTACCTCTCAGACCTTAACTGAACGACATTTCTAACTTCGAAATAGACAAAGTTCAACTTTCCAATCTTTTAACACACTTCCTTACGTTGCTCTCGGATTCGATTTATGAATCCACTTCTTTTTCAGAAAACACTTGATTATAACAATGGTGTTATAATTCCCTGCATCCGAAATGTAATAACTTTAATATGACTTTTATTTTCTAACTCGAATATATAACGAACTACTAATTATCGACACCTATTTGGTTAACTCTAATCTATAACCGTTATTCTATTAACTCTTACTGGATTAACTCTTGTTCGGATAACTCAGGTTGATTAACCCATTTTGACCAACTTACTTGATTAGTTCAATTTGACTAACTTAACTTAATTAACTCGACTTATCTAACTCAACTTGATAACTCGACTTAATTACTTCTATTAATTAACTAATATTTGATTTAACACCATTCGCTCGACTCTAGATCGCACCGATCACAATGGTTACGCCTGATTCCCTCAGGAAACATCTGTCCGCCTTAGGCTATCTGCAGCCCTGCGAATTACGCTAGCAGTCGTGCTTACTGATAACTTATCTTAAATGACTACTTCTGTTTAACTCTATCTCGAATAACTAAATTCGAGCAAATCTAATTGAATAACTAATATTCAATCATCCCTTATTCGATTACTATATTTGGATAACTCTAGTTCGATTAGACTCTAATCGATTAACTCTAACTGATTAACTCTAATTGGTTAACTCTAACTAACTAACTCTAAATGTTTACTCTAATGGTTTAACTCTACGGTTTAACACTAACGGTTTAACTCTAACAGTTCAACTCTAACAGTTTAACTCCAACGGTTGATCTCAATCAATTTGTTCTATTGGATTAACACTATTGGATTAGCTCACTTGGATCAACCCATTTCGAATAACTAATATTCAATAAACTTCCTTTCGAATAAACTGATATTCGATAACTTTACTTCGAATAACTCTTATTCGATAAATTCTCCTTCGCCCTTATTCAGTTTCAAACATCGATGTGGAAATCAATTTTTACTTCTCTATATATGTCTTGACTTATATACTCTATTTATCCAAAGATAAATAACTAAATTAATTTATAAAACTTTATTTATAAATTAACCTTCTCACTTTATCTGTTAAAACAGATCTCTCTTAAATTCTCACTTTGAATTCATATTCTGTTTACCCATGTGCGAAGCACGGGCCTAAATTCTTCCTAGTGTAAAATTCTCTTTTTATACCCTTCTTATCCATTTTCAAGTATTCCAATATTCTATTTATTTTCTAAATAAATAATCCCTTTTATAACTCAGTTTATTTCTCTAGATAAATATTTCCTTTTAGTCTATTTGTAAATGTTTTTACAAATATTTTCTTTCTAATTCCATTTGTAAATGTTTTACAAATGTTTTCCTTTTTATCTCTATTTGCAATGGTTTTACAAATATTTGCTTTTCTATTTTATTTGTAAATGGTTTACAAACAATTGCCCTTCTCTATTTGTTTTACAAATATTTTTCCTTTATTGCTTTGATTTTATAAAATGATTTCTTTTATAAAACCCTTTTTTTCCCTTCATATATAAAATCCGCTGATTTTATATAAATAATCTATTTTCAAAATATACTTTGAAAATCTCCCTTTTCACTTTCTCGTATCACTTATGGTGTAAAAATATCAAATAAACTGATCGGTCATCATCCAAACACACAGAATCAATAACAGGGAATATAACACATCATATATCAAAATATATGAAAAGCGGTAAATAAATGTTGAGGAACCCAGTTGGGTCCCTCCAACCTGATCCCCTGCATCCACAGATGTTAATCAGCATCAATAATATGATTTCGCATTAATAGATCAACGATATAACCAATTTTATCAACTATTCAACCAAGCAACCATCACACAGAATAAAATAAATATAAAAACTAGTTTATAAACGAGTCAGAGTTAGTGAGTTTACTCACCTTGTTTCGCAGTCGACGGTTCTACTTTTACTTCTGTTAAAATCAACACCACTTGATTTTATCATGAAAATTCCCGTAGCTCTGATTCATCCCATTCTAATCCGTACGCATCGGCTTCGCGGTTACGAACCCATCGGTTCTTGTTTCGTTTAATTCTGTCCATGAATGAAATATATATCACCGTTACAAGTTATAATTTAAATTAAGTTAAAATAATTCTTAACCATCATTTGTTATTTAATTAATTACCATATTAATATAACTGGTCATCCTCATCCTGATGTTATCCCGCTTCTTCCATTTTACTACCCTGACAGACCCAACACCTTTCATCCCATCTCACTCATCCTCCGGTCCGGGAACCTACCTCCTATTAACGTTGACAAGCTTCTTTTCAAGCTCTCCGCTGCCGTGTCCTGGTTACACTCCACTCAAAATCCTCCTGTACACACCACCATATATTTCCATAGTTCAATACCTCATCCAAACATCCCATATATTAACATAAATCAGCTTGCTTAAACATGTCTTAGCCTAACCCAGGCCTTCGTCCAAAACTAGTTCCAAAGGCCATGAATTTCTTAATTAAAATTTATATTCATTAATTACCTTGAATTCACGTGAGTACCATCAGCCTTTCTTCCCCCTAATTCATTTATTGCTTCAGCAATACGAGAGAGAAAAAAACCACCGCCCCTTACTTCTTCAATATTCAAACAGTCCCTCACCTCGCAAATTCCACTCCACTTCACTACAGCGTCCCATCCCCACACTAATCCTCTTCGTTAGTCCTTCCTATACCCCATCGTAGCTCCACGTTCCTTAAAACCATACCATGCATGCCTTCAGGCTTTTCGTCACGCACCTCATACCCATATTCATCATCAGTACCGACCCCAAATGCCCCTCCATCATTCCGGAAAACACAACCGTCTTTTCTCCTTTATTTAACAAACAGTCCCACAAATTCAAGTAAAGAAACCCACAACTTGTCACACCCGTCTGCTATGCCTACATAGTTCACAGGAGGACCGAACTCCTCCAATCTTCGAATGCCACAGCCCAGGCGCCCCACCACGCGGTGATCGCAGATGCCACCAGTCCGAGGCGGATCTCACCGATCCCTACATTTTTCGTTCAGAACTCGTTGGCCACCATTGCCAAAGGAGAAACGAAGTGGATTTAGTTTGGAAGAGGGGGGCGTTCAATGTTGGGTAAAAGCTGGTTCAGGAAAATAGAACGATGACTGAGGTGTTACTTATATAAAGTTTTAGTTACTTGGCAAGCACGTACATAGGGTAATAGGGTAGGTTTTATTTTCAATGTATGTTTTACTTTGTCGGCAAGGCTCTTGTTTGCTGAAAAGAAATTTCACAAAGTAGCTTTGGCAGGTCTGCTTGAGTTTTGTCATAGGCATGTGCAAGTTTCTAAGGAGCGTCATTTTCAAATAAGCATATTTTTTTTATGTACGGCGTAGGCTTTTAGTGCAGGCAATGGTCATCTTTCATCTTAATATGTGGAAGCCTGTAGAGAGCAAATCTTAGCATGTGATCAATTTTAATGCTTGCAGATATCACGCATGCGCAACTATTATTTAGATATCACCAGTTCTTTCCTTTTGTTTATTCATTTATTTATATTTTAGACATTGGATGTATAATCATATTTATCTTCACCTTGGTATTGATATATTAGAAATGACCACTTAACAGAATTAATGAGCTAGGTGAACTTGAGTAACACGCCCTTTAAATTACACGTTTAATGATGTTTTTAACAATACGTCGTTATGTAAAACTCTGTTCGCGTGTAAGTAGCTACAGACAGAAATAAAAGTATGGTCGTGTCCAGCGAGGTACCAGGATCCCAGAAATATAATAATATCGGTAGTTTAACTTATATTGTGAAACCCCAAAATATTGATATAGGGTGCAAAATACTCCAAATAAAAAGTTGCATATTTAATTAATTAAAAATTACAGTAAAATTCTAAAAATTAAATTATAACTATGCCTCAAAAGAACCTTGCCCAAATTCATAACCAATCTCCAGTTATATTAACTAAACCATTATGGCTTATATACGATTCTATAGCGACTATTTCTAAATTTGATTTGGACATAGCTTTTTATTCCCGTTATGAAATCTGCATTTTTCACATTCGTTGGAAATATATTTTCAAACAGATTCAAATATTTCTTGTTTCGCTGGAATCCGATTTATTTTGAATCCTGTACATTCATTTGAAATTTGAAATCGAATTTTCAAACTACCGCGCCATTTTGAACTCGTTTTAAATTATATTATAAATTATACTTTTTCTATATCTTTTGGTTAAACCAATCCCTATATATAATTCAAATCAAATATTTAAAACAAATTTAAATATTCAGAATTCAACGGCTGAAAAATCCGGGTTGTTACACCAGTTGTACTTCATGGGATGAATAGGTTGGGATTGGGAAATAAAATAAATGATTACTTCGGTGTGGTCCACTAATCCCGACTAGTTTGAATTGATATTCAAAAGAAGATTAAAGAATAAATTTAAAGAATTTATCTTTGAAAAAAAATTAATGGGAACCTTTCCCAAAATATAAGAATATTTGAATAAAAGAATATTCTGAATTGGAATGAAGCGTATGTTGTATTTGTTTAACACTTGTTTATTATATACGCGAGTTATTCAGAAAGACCGAGTTTATCCCATTCTGAATAACTGATTCGACGTGGTGTCGAAGATGAAGACGGTGGTCGAAGATCGGAGGTCTTCACATCATTTGGGTGGTTACTGATGATCTTGATTGGGCTGTACACCCAAGAGGAGAGAATCAGTTAGTGGTCGTCCAGACGTACTTGGAGATCGATGGATATGCGGGGTACTAGGTGCCTCCGGTTTTGTTCAGACCCAGAACGATCTTGTAAATGGACTTTGTGTCTGACATTGGATTTTAGTCTGTGTGATTGATTTCTATTAAATATATACCTGTTTGGTGGCGGAGAATTTATTCTCTTGCTTAACGCCCTTCTCTAAGACGTACGAGCTCAGGGGTTATATATTGATGTATATCAAACGCATGGAGTGAATTGCCTATGTGGCATGCCTAAGTGGCAAATGATTAAGGCTTCTGTTGAAAAGCAAAGTCTTGTGGTTGATGATCAAAGCACGGCCTGTGTGGCATAGCTTTGTGTAGCGTGGATTTGCGAGCCTCACACCCCGATGTGAAACAAAAACGGGAGAAGGACCTCAGGGAGGACATGCGTTTCTTTCTAGTTAGAAGTGGCGTCAGTGGTTTTACACACCCTGGCGACTTTTGTGGTTGTTGCTGTTGCGAGGCGGCTCGGTTATACCGGTTTCGGCCGATGCATTCTGGTCGGCAGACGGACCAGACTTACACATCATAAGGTGGGGAAACGCAGTGTTCAGGCATAATAATCCACATCAGTGGATCGGCCCTGTAACACCCCGTAATTCTGTTAATATTAATAGCCACAAATTAAAGAATAACTAATTACAGATTTGAGAACTAAGGGAAACGGGTTTCGCGGTTGCGTTCGTCTCGGAAAAATACGCGAAATAGAGTCCGAAATTTCTTAAATTGGAGTCATTATGACCGAGATATGGCCTTTAGAACTTTCGAAAAAAATCAGAAAAACGAAACAGATTTAAAAAATGTAGAAAACAAGCCAGGCGGGAAAATTCCCGCCCAGACCAGGTCGACCTGGAGGGGACCAGGTCGACATGGGTGTCGACCCTAAGGTCGACCTGGGGGTCGACCTCCCTGGTCGAGCTAGGTCAGCCTGGGTGCTTCTGAATGGGTTTTTGTGCTGTTTTGGTGAGCCTGTGACGAATTCTGACGGTTCTGATCTGTTTTAGGGTTTATCTAAAGGTTTAAACAACTAACTACACCTATAAATACATCCTAAGACCTAGCCTCCACTACACACAATTCTATTCTGCTTCTTTTCTGCCTCTGTTCTAATAAAAAAATAAAAATGGCGTCGCCACTCTGCTAGAATCAAAACTAGAAGCTAATCAACATCAACCTAAGCAATTCAATTCAAATTTGAGATAAAAGCTTCTGCAACAATTCTGCAACAACTAAAGTTCTTTCTTTAATCCAATCAAGGCAAGTACAGTTATTTTCCGCTATAAACGTTAATTCTGATTTTGACATGAATTGTGAATCTAAATCTGAGATTGTATATCTGTCAGATCTGTTTTTCTGTGACTGTTCTGTATCCTTTTCTGCTTCCTTTCTGTTTCTATAGCCAGGCTACCACGAGCCTGTGCCTAATCTCATAAGAGATTAACGTATGAACGCAAATTTTGGGACAAATAATGAATGATGCGAAATTTGACAAGACTGAATTGAACGTATGACTTTAGATCTGAGGCATAAAATATATTGACATATGACTTAGGATGGGATGCATGAATTTGACTGTAAACATGAAATCTATATATGTTGTATGCATAGTGTATGTTGTAATCTAGATCTGTAACTAATTAGAGAAATGAACATATGTTATTTAGATCTGTAATTAATCAGAAAAGTAAGCATATGTTGTAAACTAGTTTTAAACCTATGCATACTTTGTGATAAAAGAAGAGTGGAACCATTGTAAGATTACATATGATTTGAGACTTTGGACAAAATGCATATAAAAGTCAAGATCTTATTTTTAGAAGATATAATTTAAAGATTTAGATTGTTGGGTATATTTTGCATAATGATTCATGACTTGAAAAGAAGAAGGATATGGAAACTTAGGTGTAAAGATTTACATTAATTAGGATATCTATTATTGTGATTACACCTAAATAGGGATTTTTGGGTATATGGCATGCATTGAAATTAATGGTTATATTTGGTATAATTTATATGTGAATCTGCTGTAAAATGCTAGTTTAACAAAAATTGGAACATATGTTATATGGTAAATTATGTCCATATTTTGCGCTATGTAAAATTATGCAAACATGGAGTATATGTTCATATTGGGAATCATGACAATTATGTAGGCATATGAATTTAGGCCTAATTTATGATTAGGCAAGGCATGTAAATAGAACCTTTAAAAATATTAAATTTGCTAATTTGCCAAGTTGCCTAAACTGCTAGTTTTGTTATATTGCCTAGACTGCTAATTAGATTGAAATGCCTAAATCTGTTAAATTTATTTGTTTAAATGCCTAACCTGTTATATGCCAAAATCTGCTAAGTTGCTAAATCTGTTAAATCCGTTAAGTCATATAATCTATAAAATCTGTTATCTACTGTGTTGATATAATCATCCTGTTATTGGTATAATCTGAATTGGCATATATATTGGGCGTGCGCATAAATGGTAAATTATTAATTAATTGGCCGCAAAGATAAACGTGACTAACTCGAGGTTAGAATGAGTTTGCGACGTAATTCTGCCCGGAACCGCCCGGCCCATCCAGTGGCCGCAAACAATAGGTTCTAATGTGAGAAGTTAGTCATAACCTGCTTAAGACACGAGGTTAGGTCTGGCTTGTGGCAGAAGTCTGCCCGGAACTGCCCGGTCCATCCAGGGCCACAAGCTAGCGACCTAATGTGAGAGGTCTGGGCATTAATAATTAATCAATGCAAATCAAAGATAAGAATGACGTCTAAAACGTATTGGGGGAAATAGGGTTAAACCAACTGGATTAATAGGTGTAGTAAACCCGTCCATGAATCTGTAGGCCCAATACAAAGTTAGACAAATCTGAAAAATCTGTACATCTGATCTGTTAGTCTGAAAACTTGTTAACTTAATCCGTGAACTAGTAAATTTGAATTTTTTATGTCTGGACTTGTAAACAAGTTAACCTGAGATCTGTTAGTCTGGGGACACAAGGTTAGGAGGGGAATTACTTGTGTCATCTGTTGTTTGGGACCCATATTAGTCAGTAACCCTTTCTGGTATCAAAAACTTTGACCCAACAGTAGGTAGGGTCCGGGCACGCTTACTGAACTAATCATAAGTGGTTCATTCTGATAATGGCGAGGGGTGTTGATGGTGCGTTCCAACTGGGTCATGTGCATGCATGGATCCCGGTCTGCCTCTGAGGATGTAAGACGCCGTGACATCTGTAAATAGGTCTGTGCCAATTGGTTGTCACTTTAGGGAGTGATACACCCTACTGTGGGGCCGACACAGGATATTTATGTATTAGGGAGCCGATCGCTTGGGGTAGGGTTTTAGGGTACACTTAGTTCTGTCTGTTTCTGTTGGTACCGTCTGTTTCTGTTGGGTGGTAACACCTGTCTGTTTCTGCGTGGTACCGTCTGTTCGGGTGGTAAAGGCCCATTACTAGTGTACACCTAATTCTACATTCTGTTTCCGTAGGGATTAATCTGTTTCTGCTTCCGTCTGTTTCTGGTCGGGTAGTAAAGGCCCATTATTAGCATTTTGTTTCTATTAAATTATTCTGTACCCGTTCCTGTTTCAGTTTAGACATTAGGGTGATACCTAATTCTGTTATACTAGTATTAGTGCAGATAAGTGTAAAGTAATAGTTTATGTCATTTTGTTCTTCTGTTATATCTGCTACACCTGTTATAGTTATCTCTCATCCAGTTTTATGTTCATGTCATATTATTATTATCTGTTCATATGCTGAAAGTCACTGGACTTGCCAGACTTTTTGTCTGACCCTTGTTGTTTCGCCTCCTTTCTTCCGTTCCCCCCCCCCCGGTTACCCAAGGAGGGAATACTTTAGCTTGATCCAGATTTCTCTTTGCTTGAAGTGCTTAAAGTATGGCTCGGCTCTGTATAGCTTCCGTTCTATGGGGATTATGATTTTAAACCATGCATTTTGAAGCCTTTTGTACAAGACTGATATTTTGTACTTGAATTCTGAGATTTGAAAGGATGTAACCATATTGATTTCTGTTTCCGCTGTAATAAAGTTAAAAATTTTCAAGTACTGTTTTATCTGTCTTGTAAGTTTCTGTTCTGTTTACTAAAATGCTCCACCAAAGTTAAGGCATTCCCATTGTGAGTGACCTTAACGGAGGTGGGGTGTTACACTTGGTATCAGAGCTGAAGGTTACCAGATTTTATAAAAAGTTTTGAAAAAATATTTTCAAAAAGGTTTTGAAAGGAAGTATTTTCAAAAATAAAGCTTATTTTGAAAAACATAATCCCCAAGAGCCATATATCTTTCTTTCAGTCCTTTTTGTATTGAACCTTTCCTTTTTCGTTTTCAGCATGTCTGAAGCATCTGAGATACCAGAGGGTGTTCATGTACCCGGTTGGTTTCGTCAATATCTTGAGGCTAGGACCGCCGCTGCAGGTCCAGCAGATGATCCGCCTCCCCCACCCCCTCCTCGTGCAATTGCTTTCTCAAAGATCTGTAGAGATTTTAGTGCCATGGGTGGGAAGGATTTCAAAGGAACTGAATCATTCGTAGAAGCGAGGAATTGGCTCAAAGAAACTGAGGATCTATTCGTTATCTTCGAAGTGGACGATAGGCAGAAGGTACAGTTGGAAGTATGGCTGCTCAAAGACGAAGCTTCCTACTGGTCGAAGTCACTAACGCCGAGAGGCTAGTTGAGACATGGATGGATTTCAGAACAAGGTTTGAGACAAAATTTCTCTCGCAAGCTGAACGGAGTTTACAACTGGAAAAGTTCTTATCTCTTAAGCAAGGAAGTATGACGGTCAAGGAATACGTCAACCAGTTCAACCAACTAGCTAGGTTCGGATTGGATTTAGTCAACACTCAGCATAAAAAGGCCCTCCGCTTTGTTAAAGGATTGAACGAGCCACTGCACAGCCTAGCCATGACCCACGTACCCATGGGAGCGACTTACGAGAAATTAGTGGACATGGCACTACTGCACGAGGAAAACAAGGGCCTGGAAGAGACAAAGAAGGAAGAAACACAGAATAAGAAAGCGGGGCCCAAAAATGAAACACGAAAGAAGGGTGAGAAGTCTGAAGATAAGAAGGGGAAAGAGTGCTTTACTTGTGGAAGCTCGACTCATCTGAACAAGGATTGCAGAAAAAGGAAGGGCGCTTGCTTCAACTATGGGGAGAGGGGACACTTCACTAGGGACTGCCCGAAGAGACGAGGACAAGGAGGGCATGTGAACACTCTTGAGGCTAGTGGCTAGGATAGAAATAGGAAAATTTCTATAGTAGGTTTAATTTCTTTATCTGATTATGGAGTTAAGACTTTTTCTGATTCTGGTATTTTGATTTTTAATCAATAATCTGCACTTTAATACTAGTATTATTTCTGAATCCCGCTGTAGACTCAGATCCATAAGGGTTATGGCTCATCTATTTGAGAGTGGGTTTTGAGAGATATCTGTGTTAGGCGCCAAGTATGACGCATACATTCTGAGGTTTTGTGGGATATGATTTTATCATGCTTAGCTTCCTAAGAATCATTAGGGAACCTGATATGTATCAGTAGTCTGTAAATATATATATAATTCTACTTTCCAGTTTTGACATTGGCTAAAGGAGGTGATCCTATGGGTGTCAATCTGATGTTGATTTCGGTCTTCGGGGTTGATACTTAGGGGAATTGTTTTCTCAACCAATGTCTAATGGGAACTAAGTTTTTGACTTATCTGTACTCGCTTCCATCATTTGACTGTATCCTATCGATCGAATCTTCGAACTTTAGGTAGAAACTAATGGGTGTAAACATGTGTTTGAGACATGTTATGTTTGATGGTTGCAAGTGGATGCAAGTGGTTGCTAGTGGTTGCCCGTGGATGTATATACACAAACTAGGCACTAGATCTGCTCGAAAACACTCTTATACTACATATGGATGTATGAGAATTTTCAATTTTTGTGGATGCAAAATGATTGACTCAGCACATGGATGTTGCATATGACTGAATGGTTGTGCACTCATATAGAAATGATATGTATCTAGTAGGAAAATTGCATACATGTTGGATTCATGGCACTGGCATAATTCACATTAAGGAGGTCAGCTGAATCAGTGGACCGCCTGATCTTTGCATTAGATAAGGAACATATACACACACCTTTGCATATGTTCATACAACATTAGAAGGTTCTAAGGACAATGGACGCCAGTGATTGATGATTGAGTAGATGGATGTTGGATGGTAGGACACATTCTTCTTGACTTGAAGATTTCGGGGACGAAATCCTTTAAGGAGGGGAGAATGTAACACCCCGTAATTCTGTTAATATTAATAGCCACAAATTAAAGAATAACTAATTACAGATGTGAGAATTAAGGGAAACGGGTTTCGCGGTTGCGTTCATCTCGGAAAAATACGCGAAATAGAGTCCAAAATTTCGTAAATTGGAGTCAGTATGACCGAGATATGGCCTTTAGAAGTTTCAAGAAAAATCAGAAAAAAGAAACAGATTTCAAAAATGCAGAAAACAAGCCAGGCGGGAAAATTCCCGCCCAGACCAGGTCGACCTGGGGGTCGACCTGGAGGGGACCAGGTTGACATGGGTGTCGACCTTAGGGTCGACCTGGGGGTCGACCTCCCTGGTCGAGCCAGGTCGGCCTGGGTGCATCTGAATGGGTTTTTGGGCTGTTTTGGTGAGCCTGTGACGAATTCTGATGGTTCAGATCTGTTTTAGGGTTTATCTAAAGGTCTAAAACAACTAACTACACATATAAATACATCCTAAGACCTAGCCTCCTCTACACACAATTCTATTCTGGTTCTTCTCTGCCTCTGTTCTAATAAAAAAATAAAAATGGCGTCGCTACTCTGCTAGAATCAAAACTAGAAGCTAATCAACATCAACCTAAGCAATTCAATTCAAATTTGAGATAAAAGCTTCTGCAACAATTCTGCAACAACTAATGTTCTTTCTTTAATCCAATCAAGGCAAGTACAATTATTTTCCGCTTTGATTTTGACATGAATTGTGAATCTGAATCTGAGATTGTATATCTGTCAGATCTGTTTTTCTGTGACTGTTCTGTATCCCTTTCTGCTTCCTTTCTGTTTCTATAGCCAGGCTACCACGAGCCTGTGCCTAATCTCATAAGAGATTCACGTATGAACGCAAATTTTGGGACAAATAATGAATGATGCGAAATTTGACAAGACTGAATTGAACGTATGACTTTAGATCTGAGGCATAAAATATATTGATATATGACTTGGGATTGGATGCATGAATTTGACTGTAAACATGAAATCTATATATGTTGTATGCATAGTGTACGTTGTAATCTAGATCTGTAACTAATTAGAGAAATGAACATATGTTACTTAGATCTGTAATTAATCAGAAAAGTAAGCATATGTTGTAAACTAGTTTTAAGCCTATGCATATTTTGTGATAAAAGAAGAGAGGAACCATTGTAAGATTACATATGATTTGAGACTTTGGACAAAATGCATATAAAAGTGAAGATCTGATTTTTAGAAGATATAATTTAAAGATTTAGATTGTTGGGTATATTTTGCATAATGATTCATGACTTGAAAAGAAGAAGGATATGGAAACTTAGGTGTAAAGATTTACATTAATTAGGATATCTTTTATTGTGATTACACCTAAATAGGGATTTTTGGATATATGGCATGCATTGAAATTAATGGTTATATTTGGTATAATTTATATGTGAATCTGCTGTAAAATGCTAGTTTAACAAAAATTGGAACATATGTTATATGGTAAATTATGTCCATATTCTGCGCTATGTAAATTTATGCAAACATGGAGTATATGTTCATATTGGGAATCATGACAATTATGTAGGCATATGAATTTAGGCCTAATTTATGATTAGGCAAGGCATGTAAATAGAACCTTTAGAAATATTAAATTTGCTAATTTGCCAAGTTGCCTAAACTGCTAGTTGTGTTATATTGCCTAGACTGCTAATTAGATTGAAATGCCTAAATCTGTTAAATTTATTTGTTTAAATGCCTAACCTGTTATACGCCAAAATCTGCTAAGTTGCTAAATCCGTTAAATCCGTTAAGTCATATAATCTGTAAAATCTGTTATCTGCTGTGTTGATATAATCATCCTGTTATTGGTATAATCTGAATTGGCATATATATTGGGCGTGCGCATAAATGGTAAATTATTAATTAATTGGCCGCAAAGATAAACGTGACTAACTCGAGGTTAGAATGAGTTTGCGGCGTAATTCTGCCCGGAACCGGCCGGCACATCCAGTGGCCGCAAACAATTAGTTCTAATGTGAGAAGTTAGTCATAACCTGCTTAAGACACGAGGTTAGGTCTGGCTTGTGGCAGAAGTCTGCCCGGAACCGCCCGGCCCATCCAGCGGCCACAAGCTAGCGACCTAATGTGAGAGGTCTGGGCATTAATAATTAATCAATGCAAATCTAAGATAAGAATGACGTATAAAATGTATTGGGGGAATTAGGGTTAAACCAACTGGATTAATAGGTGTAGTAAACCCGTCCATGAATCTGTAGGCCCAATACAAAGTTAGACAAATCTGAAAAATCTGTACATCTGATTTGTTAGTCTGAAAACTTGTTAACTTAATCTGTGAACTAGTAAATCTGAATTTTGTATGTCTGAACTTGTAAACAAGTTAATCTGAGATCTGTTAGTCTGGGGACACAAGGTTAGGAGGGGAATTACTTGTGTCATCTGTTGTTTGGGACCCATATTAGTCAGTAACCCTTTCTGGTATCAAAAACTTTGACCCAACAGTAGGTAGGGCCCGGGCACGCTTACTGAACTAATTATAAGTGGTTCATTCTGATAATGGCGAGGGGTGTTGATGGTTTGTTCCAACCGGGTCATGTGCGTGCATGGATCCCGGTCTGCCTCTGAGGATGTAAGACGTCGTGACATCTGTAAATAGGTCTGTGCTAATTGGTTGTCACTTTAGGGAGTGATACACCCTACTGTGGGGCCGACACAGGATATTTATGTATTAGGGAGCTGATCGCTTGGGGTAGGGTTTTAGGGTACACTTAGTTCTGTCTGTTTCTGTTGGTACCGTCTGTTTCTGTTGGATGGTAACACCTGTCTGTTTCTGCGTGGTACCGTCTGTTCGGGTGGTAAAGGCCCATTACTAGTGTACACCTAATTCTACATTCTGTTTCCGTAGGGATTAATCTATTTCTGCTTCTGTCTGTTTCCGATCGGGTACTAAAGGCCCATTATTAGCATTTTGTTTCTATTAAATTATTCTGTACCCGTTCCTGTTTCAGTTTAGACATTAGGGTGATACCTAATTCTGTTATACTAGTATTAGTGCAGAGAAGTGTAAAATAATAGTTTATGTCATTCTGTTCTTCTGTTATATCTGCTACACCTGTTATAGTTATCTCTCATCCAGTTTTATGTTCATGTCATATTATTATTATCTGTTCATATGCTGAAAGTCACTGGACTTGCCAGACTTTTTGTCTGACCCTTGTTGTTTTGCCTCCTTTCTTCCGTTCCCCCCCCCTAGGTTACCCAAGGAGGGAATACTTTAGCTTGATCCGGATTTCTCTTTGCTTGAAGTGCTTAAAGTATGGCTCGGCTCTGTATAGCTTCCGTTCTATGGGGATTATGATTTTAAACCATGCATTTTGAAGGATTTTGTACAGGACTGATATTTTGTACTTGAATTCTGAGATTTGAAAGGATGTAACCATATTGATTTCTATTTCCGCTATAATAAAGTTAAAAAATTTCAAGTACTGTTTTATCTGTCTTGTAAGTTTCTGTTCTGTTTACTAAAATGCTCCACCAAAGTTAAGGCATTACCTTTGTGAGTGACCTTAATGGAGGTGGGGTGTTACAGGCCCTGACGATCCAAGGGGCAGTTGCGGCTGTTCCTGAGGGGCGGGCTAGAGCGTCTCGAATCGGTAGAGGACTATCTTTTGCCTCTGTTCACAGATGGAAATCCAACTTCCAATACGTGACATGTGCGGTTTTGATTGTAGAGCCTAGTATGGCGACATAGTAGCATGGGATGCTATGCCGTCTATGATTGATACTTATGATTTAAAATTGTTTTGACACTATACACTTATAGTAATAATAAAACATGAAATTTCGCGTATCAAGCATTCTTGTCTATTATTAGGTTAAAACCCTATCCTCCGGCTTGCGTTGCATTGTGTGATGGGACCTGGGTCTTATAATAGCTTCATTGTTCTTTATTTAGCATTGCGCTGTTTGTTTTATGCACTGGTGTTCTTGGGAGGAAACCCGTTCCGTGTTATACGGCGTGGTCCCTTGATTTACCTAACTTTAAAACAAAGATTAATAACTGTTTTAGTTCTCACACCAGTCCCATGACTGGCCTGGAGTTTATTGTTTTAACCTAAACTCTGGGTGCCCTTATTTTGACATGGGCAGCTAGTAGTTTTGGTTTTGCAGATTTATATTCACAATATCCTAATTTACAGCTGGAACGATATCCGAAAAGCTTGGTATCCGTATATCTCCTTCAGTTGTGTTTTGTATTATTTTCCGCTGCTATGTAATGTATTGTAATCTCTGATATTTTATACTGTGTAATATTTATTCATACTCTGTATATTCTTGTATTCTGATGGAATTGCTGTAATATACGATGAAATGTTCTTCCGTCTGCTTTCTATTTTGTCGTGATCTCGACTCAATCAGGGCTTTCCTCACCGGGGAAGTTCGGGTCGTGTCAGTTTGGTATCAGAGCTTTGGTTTACAAAGCTCAGAGAATAAGGCACCTTAGAACCATACGAAAGAATTCATCAGAAATTGGATTAGTAATATCCAATGAGAATGACTCGTTAGGGATGGGATCAGTAGTATCCTAGAACGAGTGTGAAGAGTATATTTTTGAAAATGAAAACAAATTTTGTTTTGAAATTTTAATCCTTTTATACGTATTTGAATATTTATTTATATTGATGTGGACAATCCAGTATATATAGATTTTGCATATACGTCTAATCCGCGTGTATTCGAAGTTTTAATATACTGGATGGATATAGAATTACGCTCTAATCGCCCAGAGATGATTTTGATGATGGAGCTCCATCATTAGAATTTATGTTCGAGTGACGAAAGTGAGGTTTCTATATATTTCCAATTGACTAGTGTGAGAACCAAAATTAGATAGGGTCTATTGTTGTGATTTGCATCAAAAACATGATTTTCTGTATATGTATCAAAAATTATGAAGTTGAAAAGCTAATCAACTAATTGATTGCTGGTTGTGTTGTTTGATTATTGTTTGATTAATTAGAATGTTGAACCGTTTAGCCAAATTGAACCAATAGTGAATTATATGAAAATTTATCGCATTTGTATGCATGTACATGTATATCTATTGAACAGGTCATAGCAAGGAGGCTAGAGCAGAAGAATAAAATTTGTTTGCCCGACAAATAGGTACATGTTTAGCATAATTTACTATTTTGTTTGGGTGATGATGATTTTGTGAGCCGATTGGCTTTTTATTTTGGATTGAAGAAGGCCATGGGAGGCTATATGAAATTTCCCGAAGTCCCCGGTGCAAGGGATGTTATGGCGAATTTTTTCGAAAATTTAGGGTGTTAGCCAAATTTTTGAAAAATTTGAAAAGTTCCAAGAAACTGGAAAGTTGAAGAACATAAGCCGTAATGAAAATAATGAAAGTCGAGTTGATTAGTTAAATAACTTTCGACTTCGTTCCTTTTCGGGGACAAAAAGTTTTAAGTGGGGGAGATTGTAATAACCCGGAAATCCGAGCCAATTTAAAATTTTTATTTTAGCAATTTTGGTGAATTTTGAATATTTAAAATGAATTATTTTAAATAAAAACGACGAGAAATTTATTTTGAATGGAATTAGAACGTATATATTTATATCGATCATCGTTAAAATATAAATATTTATTTTAAAATATAAAAGGAATTGAAAATGGCGCAGTAGTTCGATAATTCGATTTCAAAGTTCAAATGAATGTACCGGGTTCAAAATAAACCGGATTTTAGCAAAACCAAAAATATTTGAATCTAATTGAGAATATCTTTCCAATGAATCAGAAAAATTGAAATTTCATAGCGGGGACAAAAAGTTAAGTCCAGTTGAAATTTCAGAATAGTCGCTATGGAATTCTGGTCCTTAAAAATGGAAATTTTGCAATTGACCTCGGATTTCGATGAAACCACTTTTGTTGGATCCAGGATGTAAAGTTATTGCTAGATTCTAATTTTCATAATTTTACGAATCAATATGTGAGCGTGGCAAAGGAAAACGCGTTTGACCAGTTTTAGTTGATTTTAATCGACTGGAAAATGGCCATTTTTCCAACGGTCACAGAACTCGACGAAATTAGTTTTGTTAGGACCATATCATCAATACGAAGCTAGAAAATATTTTTCTGGAATTTTTCGAGTTAGTATGTGGCCCAGGTAATTTGAAATGCGCGTTCAAATTCAATATATAGATTTATATTTTGATTTTGACGAAAACTGATCGAAATAATCGAATCAGCCTACGATACATATTCCATTGTGTTTGGAATGGGGGTAATTAACTATGGACGACAGGCGGTGGGCCTCGTTTAGATGTCAAATGAAAAAGTCAACTTTTTGAAATTAAATAATTAAAAAAATTAAAAAATAAAACTCTCTTCCCTCTCTCCCCTTATCTCCTCTCAGCCCCTTCGTATCATTTCAAAACCGAATTAGAAAAAAAAAGGCTACCGCACCCAGATCCGACGCGCCGCCACCCTGGAGGCACCCCGCCGCGGCGCTCAGTCACCATCGTCGTCCCCCTTCTTCTTCCTCTCCTTCCCGTCATTCTCTCCTCTTTGAACCCGTACGCCCAAACCCGATGCCCCCAGCCACCACAACCCACCGCAGTCTTCCCCTGCCCCACCGCCGTTCTAAAGCACCCCGACTCCCTCCTCTGAGCAACTCCAGCCCCCTCCTTTTGATTTCTTCTGTAAGCTTGTCCTTCATTATTTTTGGTTCATTCTTTTCCTTTTATTTGCTTAAAGTAATTAAAAAAAAAGGAAGCATGGATTTTTATACAAGAAGAGGATTGATTTATATACAATATGAAAGGATTTCATTTTCGACAATGAAAAGATTTGATTTTTCATTTATGAATAGCGATAAAAAGTTAGGATTTTTATCGTATGAACATTATGAATGAAATCAAGATAAAAACGATATTTTTATATAGTGAACATACGATTTTTATATAGTAGCGAATATAAAGATTTGATTTTTATATTATAGAAATATTAAAAATATGATTTTTATATTATAGAAAGACTAAAAATATGATTTTTATATAATGTAGATAATAAAGATATGATTTTTATTATATATATGTTGAAATAAAAAGGTGATTTTTATAGTGATGAAATGAAAAGGCGAAATCTTTATATTGGAAATGGCGAAATCTTTATATTTGAAAAGGCGAAATCTTTATATTTGAAAAGGCGAAATCTTTATATAGAGGATAGTGTGATAAAAATATAATCTTTATTATATGAACATCGATGTAAAAATAGAATTTTTATCTATATAGTAGCGATGTAAAAATAGAATTTTTATCTATATAGTAGTGGTGTAAAAATGTGATTTTTATATACACAGCAACAATATAAAAATGTGATTTTTATATATGTAGTGGCTACGGACAGTGAAATTGGCAAAAGGCGAACACGGCGAAGATTTCTACAAAAGAAGAGTCGTGGCGTTTGGTTTAGCTAGTCGGTGAGAACTCCTCACTTTTATTTTTATTTGTTTTCTAGTTGAAATATATACTAGGATGCAGACGGTGTTTAGTAGCACCCGACACCCGTCGTTCACAGACCATGGACGGCTTGTATGCTTGTTTGTTTGATTTTGATGTGTAGTTGATTGTGTGATGTGATGTGAAAGGAAATAAAATATTTATATAGTTAAAAATATTTTATAGTTGAAAATAGAATTTTTAACGTATATATGAAATGAAATAAATTTATATAAACAAGTCGGACGATTTGTTTATATTCACACATTTGACTGATATTGATTGCGATGATAAATTTTACACATCGCCCAACTACACAAATAAAATATGTGTTTGATTGTTTGAAACCCTACACGGGTATTGGGATGAGATATGACGTACACTAATCCCAATAATTAGTTGTATGTCGATCGATTGATTGACAGGCTGTTATAAGCGTTAAATATTTATATTTGATGCTGTAATGGCGCGTTTTGTTAGTTGTCAAATAATTAATTTATTTAATTATTAAATATCGATTGGGCGATATCGATGACTTGAATTAAATAAAATTGAATATTTAATTAAAATAAATAATATAATAATATATTATAATGTCGAAATAATCGGAAATCACCGAATTCACAATACTGTGTGAATTGGATCAGCTAAAATATTTAATTCAGTTTAGAATTGAATTTGAATAACGAATCGATTTAATAATCGACGTTAAAACGTATTAATTATATTATAATTAGAATAGAGCGCGTAACGACGCGGTAGTTCGCTATTTGGCGATTTAGACTTCAACTGAGTATACAGGGTCCATTTTTAATCGGATTTCTGTGAAATAAGAAACGTGTGGAGCTGGAGGAGTATATCTTTCTAGTGGAAGAGAGAGATCGGGATTTCGTCGTGTGGATTTTGAGTTACATCCAAATCAAATTGTTAGAAATGCAGCGCCCTGACCATAACGATTTAATTATATTTAAATAGGGATTTAAATAGAAATCGACCGTCGATATAACTATGACGATGTAATATAGAGTTGTAAATACATACAGGAATAGTCTAGAGCTGTACGGCATTACACTGTGAATACAGACGATAATAATTAATTTTAAGTAATTAATTTAATAATATTTAAATATATTTATATATTTAAATAGGCTATTTAGAGCTTTGAAAAATAGCCACTTTTGCATACGAAGTCGGAATTCGACGAAACCAGTTTTGTTGGATCCGCAATGTCAAATAGTTGTTAGATTCCAAGTTTCGTGATTTTTAGAGTCAGGGTGTGACCGCACGGATTTTTAGAGTGAGAAATAGTCAGTTTTCTGACAGTTAAAAATACACTGTGTGAACATACGAAGTCGGAATTCGACGAAACCAGTTTCGTTGGGACCGTAATGTCGAACTCTAGCTACACGCCCAGTTTCGTGATTTTTGGGCATCGTATATGGTCGCAGGGATTTTTAAGGACCAAGAACGATTATAAATTCGATAAAATAAAATAGAAAACCAACAAATAAAATATCCTAACATTTTGCTTGGCCAATTTGAAGGCCATGCATCATCTGTTTGCAGCCACAGAAGCTACCTACCCGACAGTAGCATATATACCGTATAAACCATCACAACAGAAAGTTTCCAAAGTAGAAAAATCCCAAAAGAAAAATCAATGTAAAATCAAACAAAATTCCTTTAATTTCAAAACAAACATCTTGGAACTCCTGCTTTAATTCTCTTCACGCTGGTGGGAATTTCATCGAGCTCGACGTCAGTTTAAGGGTGCTCGGTTTTGACAGTCGCAACTAGGGCTAGGAAATTGGTGATTTCCAATCATTGTTGGTTCGATTTAATATTGGATTTGGGTTCAGTAAGCAAAACCGCACTTGTGCCATCATCTCTGATGATTTCCGCCCAAATTGTTGTCGCTCGTCTACGGTGTGGGCTTCCAGCACTGTCGAGGTCGCGCTGAGCAAATGAGGTGCAGACGGGGTATTTTCGTATGGAGATGGAAGAACATCCGAAGAGAGAGACGTTGGTTGTTTTGTTTTGATTTTCGGTTGAGAAATCATGGAGGAAGGGGAGATCGAAATGAGGAAATGGCCGTGGATATGTTACTGGAGCGTGATTCGGTATTGCGGAAGGAGTATCAGTGGGTTTGGGTTTAAAGGGATAGGCTTGGGCCAAGTTTGCAAGGTGAGGCCCGATTAGAAATTAACTTAAGTTATTTAAAATTTAAATATATATTAACTTCTAAGGATCGTAACTTCATCATACGGTGACAGAATCACGAACGGTTTGATCCGTTGGGATCGTATGGACGGTTGGAACACAATGAGACTGACCTCGAGTCAATTGGAGTCCGTCACAATTTATAGCAAAATAAATTGTCTGAACCAAGTGATGGTTATCGTCATTGACGATGATCGTCCAATGTGAGTAAATCTCACAAACTCTAAACAGTTTTATTTTCACGTTGTATTCTTAGAACTGTTAAAATATTATCTGTTTGACTGTTGACTGTGTGTTGACTGTTTGATTGAACTGCTAGTCAGTTAGTAGAGATTTTATATATATATATATTTACGTATATATATAAACCGTTAAATAGTCATATGTTGATTCTGCTATCAGAATATTTCACAGTGAAGTGAAATCGATGTTGTCGTATTGTCTAACATCTGTGGTGTAGGGAAACAGGTTGGAGGAATCAGGATTCCTCAACAGTTATTTTACTGTGATTTTTATATTGTGATATATAATGTGATGTATATAATCTGTGTGATTTTGTGTGGTGGGATGATATTTATCGTTGTTATATGGCGTGTTAAATACCATGAGAAATACCAGAATGTAGGAGAGGGGTTTTCAAAGTATATTTTGAAAATAGTTTATTTATATAAAATCAAGGGATTTTATATATATATATATATATATATATATATATATATATATATATATATATATATATATATATATAAGAAAAAGGATTCTGAATATAAAGGAATATAGTTGGTAAAAACAAATATAAAAGAATTATATTTGTAAATCAAATACAAGGGAATATATATATGTTAATCGAATATAAGGGGATATATTTGTTAATCAAAATATAAAGGAATTATATTTGTTAAAAGAAATATAAAGGATATTTATTTAGAGATTAAATAAATAGAATTAAACTAAAGGAGATATTTATTTATTAAATAAATAGGAGTTAACCAAGTGAATTGGTCGAGTTAACCAAGTGAATTGGTCGAGTTAATCGAAGTGAATTAGTTAAGTTAACTAAGTGGTTAATCGAAGTGAATTAGTTGAGTTAAACTAAGTGAATCAGTTAGAGTTAATCAATGTGAATTAGTTAAGTTAAACTAAGTGGTTAACCAAAGTAAATAAGTTAAGATAAACTAAGCGGTTAATCAAAGTGAATTAGTTAAGTTAAACTAATTAGTAAATCAAAGTGAATTAGTTGCGTCAAACTAAGTGAATTAGTCAAGTTAAACTAATTGGTTAATCGAAGTAAATTAGTTGGGTTAATCAAAGTGAATTAGCTGAGTTAAACTAAGTAAATCGGTTAGAGTAAATCAAAGTGAATTAACTAAGTTAAACTAAGTGGATTAGTTCAGTTAATCGAGACAAGTAAATCAAGTTAGGTTAAACCATTTGAGTTGACCAGTTAAAGTTGACCAGTTAAAGTTGACCAGTTAGAGTTGATCAGTTAGTTACTCAGTTAGAGTTGACCAGTTAGAGTTGATCAGTTAGAGTTATCCAAGCAGAGTTAATCGAGTAGAGTTGTCGAATATCACTTATCCGAAGTAGAGTTATCGAATATGGTGTATTCGAGAGAAGAGTTATCGAATATAGTTTATTCGAGTGGAGAAATCAAATGTTATTCATTTGAGAAGAGTTATCGAATATAGTTTACTCGAGTGGAGAAATCAAATGTGATTCATTTGAGAAGAGTTATCGAATATTAGTTATTCGAAGTTAGTTAATCCAAAGGAGTTATTCGAAGTTAGTGAATCCAAAGGAGTTATTCGAGGTTAGTTAATCCGAAGGAGCTAGTCGAAGAGTTATTCGAAGTTAGTTAATCCAAAAGAGTTATTCGAAGTTAGTTAATCCGAAGGAGTTAATCGAAGAGTTAGTCGAAGTTAGTTAATCCAAAGGAGTTATTCGAAGTTAGTTAATCCAAAGGAGTTATTCGAAGTTAGTTAATCCAAAGGAGATATTCGAAGTTAGTTAATCCAAAGGAGTTAGTCAAAGAGTTAATCGAATATAGTTATTCGAAAGAAGGTGTTAATCGAATGTAGTTATTCGAGTAAAGTTAAAAGAGTTAATCGAATTTAGTTATTCGAAATGAGTTATTCGAAATAGATATTTGAATAGAGTTAAACACATTAGAGTGATTCGAATTACTTATTCAAATAGAGTTAAACACGTAAGAGTTAATTGAATATTAGTTATTCAATTAGAGTTAAATCGAATTTAGTTATTCGAAAGGAGTTAATCAATTTGAGTTAAGTTAATCGATTTGAATTAAGTTGAATCGAAATGGAGTAAATCGATTAGAATTAAGTTAATCGAGTTAGAGTAAATCGAATATTGGTTATTCGAAGGTAAGTTATTCAAATTAGTTATTCGAAGGAGTTAATCAAATGAGTTGATCCAAAGGAGTTAGTCGAATATTAGTTATTCGAATAGAGTTATAGGAGTTATCGATTTTAGTTTGATCGAAAGGAGTTATCGATTAGTAAATCGAAAGGAGATTTTCGAATATAGCATATTCGAAAGAAAGAGATCGAATATTGTTTATTCGAAAGAGAGAGGTTGTAACGAACCGGGATTTTCGACTCCGAAAATCAACATCAAACTACCGTGTTGACCATTCAGACATCGAACATTCCAGATCGTTAATAGAAATAAGTTAGAGGGTGAGATAAGAAAGAAAGAAATATTAGAATAGAAGAAGAAGAAGAAGAAGAAGAACACCACACAGAGTCTCACATCGCAGCGGAACCAAAATATAATACAGAAATAAATCTTTATTGAGAACTTTTAAAATACTTACAATATCAGAGTACACATCTGGACAGTGATAATAATCTGTCCTCATATAACACACAGCGGAATAGTAATATCATACGTCTGAACTCTTCCAGCTCGTCTCTTCACAGCAGTCGATAACCTGAACCTGTACAACCCGGCCTAACCCGAGCATTTACAAAACACCGGGTCAGTCTGGTGAACCAGAGTGAGATAAACTCGCACAGTATTAAGGGTACTCATCCAAATTGATTTTTAAGTTCACAAATCCTTTCAAAAGAAAAGGATAATCGTAAGACCAAATCCACACATAAACACGGACGGTTTTTACCTTACGATAACCCAAAACATTTTTGAAACCAATATCTTGTCTGATATTATAATAATGTCTAATCACAAGTAAATAGAAATCTAGTGGAACGCTTGCATCTCACGCTCCACATATATAGTATATAAACAAAACCCGCAGGTGCTTATTGGATATTGGATTCCGACCTTGACAAGGTATGGGACCACCTGCCGATAGTGTATCTCTAGAGACGAATACACTGGGTTCAACAAGAACTTCTTGCAACCCGGCCCTCACATGACCAACCCCTCATTTCGCTTGAGAGTATCGAATGTATATCACCGACGGTTGGGATCATCAACCGTCTCCCGAAAAGGGACAGCATCGAAACATAGATTTAAGAAACAAATAGGACTTCCTCTAGATAGGTGATTATACACCCTAATGGGAGCGACCCACATAGCCATGCTGCCTGCCCGATTTTTGTCATTTCCCGGTTGATGAGGCTTGAGGCCAGAATTAACTCTTGACATCTGGTCGCCATTTACTTTGAATGCCACATCGTCAAATCCATCAGATTATCTCTAATTGATATCCACAAAAATACTCTAGCTGGAAGCTAAGAGAGCGGCAATTCTCTGCCAACAACCATAGTACGTTTGATGAAATCAACGTACGTGATCCTTTGGAAATACTCTGTCAGACATTCGTCCATATACGTCATCCAGGAAAAGGATGAACCAAAGGCACTCTCCTACTGCATCCAATATAGTAATCACCCCATGGATCAGTAGCGAGAAGTCCTTGCAATCCCGTAGATTCCAACCACGACAGAATCACAGCTTTTCTCTGCTTGCCAGGCAGAGAATATTAGTGGTTCTTCAGTTTATGAAGATCCACGGTCTTCAATGCTCCATCTCGACCATCTTCTGAGATCTTCACGTATTTGTTGGTCGGAATGGTTTTCGAATATACATTCGATCCCGGTCTTTCCATACCAACAATCGTATTGGACAGATTTGATAGTCGGTGTTTTAACTATCAAAATAAACAGTGTTTTAAACATGACACTCCAATGAGTTCACTGGTTCAGTATTCAGCATCCCTTGGCCTTTAACAACTGATTTACTTTTGTTAAATTAAAACTTCTAACTCCTTTAAATATTCAAAAATACGATATTTGAATAACTCTAATTGATTAATTAACATTCGTCTTAACTCCATTCGCTTGACTCTAGATCACAGCGATCACAATGGTTACGCCTGATTCCCTCAGGAAACATCCGACCGCCGTAGGCCATCTGCAGCCCTGCGAATTACGCTAGCAGTCGTACGAAATGGCAACTTATCTTGAAAAAAACTATGTTTGACTAACTCTAGCTCGAATAACTATATTCAATTTCCCATTTTGAAATCTCATTTAAAATTCTCCTTTTTTCTAGATCTCGTTTTCAAATAACGTTAATGTAAAATTAACGTCTTAACACTTTGAAACTTATTTATATGTTTTGGTTTATCTTAAACCCTTTTATCGAAGTCTCCTTCGACTTAATTCAAATGATTAAGCAATATTTAACTCAAGCTCTCATTCTCGCTTAAAATTCCTTTTATAACTTCGTTATAAAACTTAGGTTTTAAAATAAAACCTATCCATGAACCCCTCATTTCGCTTGATAAAATAATTACCCAAGCTAAACCATTCGGCTTATTTCTTATTTCCGTACTTATCAATCTGATTAACTTTCTAAAATCACTTAATAATAAATCAAAGTCTTAAATAAGTAAACTATTCATCTATTTCTCTTTATATAACTTTTATTCAAAATAGTATATTCCAAAATTCTATTTCTAGTTATAAAATAAATTTTATAACTGCATCTCTATCGATTCACCTGACGGTGAATCAATATCTGTAATCCGATTGATTTTTAAAGGCCATACTCTGCCAAACACTTAACCAATATCGCCCCTTTGGTTTAAACCAAAAAGATGTTGAATATTCAGTCAATAATCAATCATCAAATCAATCACACAAACAGATCAGTTCATATATGAGCATATGAAAATAAATCATACATTTTAGGAATCCGGTTGGATCCCTCCAACCTGTTCGTCCCTGTATTCCAATGGTTATCTCAAATCAGACCATTCAACTTTGTTTAACTGATAACACTAAATAGCAACTATTCAACATCAACCACAAGCAACGCAAACAATTCAACCATTTAAAACACGTTTATAAAATAAACGTGACCAACCATGGTGAGTCACCTTTATTGGAACCAATCGTTAAAATAACGATTTGGTATTCCACTGAAATTAAACACAGTTTAATTCCATCGGTTAAATCAACAGATAAATAACTAGCAAAACGGTCAACCATTGGCAAATAGAGCACACAAAATAAAAATACCCAATTTTATATAAAATATAAAAAGGGTAACTGAGTGAGTTTAACTCACCTTGATTTGTTTGCCGTGGAACCAGTTCGTTCTAATTAAATTAACCGGTTGTTTAATTTAATTAAACATCCCGGTTGCTGCCAATTCTGACCAAACCAGCTCACAAGGTAGCGCTCATTACTAAGGCACCAACGTCCTTGTTTTGTCCAAAACTGTCAATGCATGGTTTCGTTACATAAGTTACGGTCTAACTAGATATTTTAAACTAAATTCTTATATGTAGTTTAACGTCCTAATTGAGCCGCGGTGTATATATATATATATAGGCTAACGTTAGTCAAATTTTAAACGTTAGTTCAGTATACCGTGACCAACTCATATTCAACATGCTTAACACATACTTAATATATTTTATATCATCCGTCGTTAGTTACTTGTTTGTAATCTACTGGCCAGGTAGCCTCTTGATTATGCATGTTAAACAAATGACTAGGCACGCATTTGAACTGTTATTTATTTTGTTGCCATAAATAATTATGAGCAATAAACCACACCAGTTGCATGAGACAAATGGTATATCATTCACTGCTATGTACTAAATAAATTAGTTAATACATATACAAAGTGTTCTATGGACCTTACCAGGTATTAACGTTAAACCTCAAATGACAAGACAAACAATGTGAAAATGATGAGCTATATATGGTTGAGTTTTTCGCATGTACTTGTAATTTGTGAAAGATAGCTATTCCCAGCTCCTCTACACCTCGTTCGTCCAAAAATCAAAATGAATTGTTATATTACAAAATTTAACACGTTTTACCGTATCCTTATGGGATTATATGACATGGAACAATTAACCCAAGATGATATATACCAACCGTACTTACGTCTTTATTATATTATAATATAATATAACTCAGATTTGATGATTGAAACTTGATTAGGCAGGGTGAGAACATTTACCCTGGCCACGTGAAACATACCCAGCCGACATTTTAATTAAACTCATATTATAAAATCGATTAGGCAAACCTTAACGTAGGATTAGGCACCACATAACATCGGTTAGACATTTAAATAACACGGTTGGGTATGTTCACAAACTTGTAGGCATGTTTTTAAACAAACTGGGTTGGTCATTTATACGTAGTGTTTTAAAAAAATGGCTTAGTATATTATACATATATAACATTAACTAAAACTTACGTTAGTTAAATGAAGATTAGGCATTATAAGAGTTACACAGTTCATCTTCTATGTATAATATACCTGCTACTCACGCCTGTCACCATGTTACCCAAACCGCATTTCACCCCCTTCGCATGCCATCAGTACTTGCTTTCCCCTTCGACCATTTACATCAGCTCGTACTCACCCGGAAATCCTGTGAACCAACTCCACACGAGCTACTCAGTTTTCCCTCGTCTGCACTTGCTTTCCAGTCCGCATCTTGACCACACAACACCCCACTCTGCTACCGTTCGAACGGGAGCCTCTCCCATGCACTGTTGAACGGAAACAGCACCGTTCCCCTGCCCGGCCGATGCTCTTCCCTCCATGCAACTGCCTACACAGCTTCTATGAACGAGTTTGAGTGGTTGAATTTAATTAGTGAGTAGAGTTTTTGGGTTCGATTACACTGGTGGGAAAAAAGAAAGACAAGGCACAGATATATATAGGAGAAGATGTGTGGGTAGCATGCTACTGGGGTGTCGCTTTCACTTGGGGAAACTTTGTCGGCAAGGTTCTTGTTTCCTAGGTGAAAAGAAACTTCATGCTGCCTGGTGTCAGGCTCGGCTTTATTCGTAGGTCTGCGATAATATTTAAATATCAACCTTAGGCGGGCTGTGTCTGGTTGCTTCAGGGTTTGCCTCGTTATTTCTTTTCATAGTGTGTTCCATCCTCTCGTGTTTCCAACTTAGGGTGGCAGAAGAAAAAGATAGATAGGCTTGGGTTATTAGAGTGATAGGGTTGCATTAGCATGTATGTTTAGGTAACATATAAGGTAGGTGTTTTATCAAATTTTTCTCAGAAATGAAGGTAGGAGCGTGCATTTTAGTTTAAGGTGAGCGTGTGTACTGTTTATTTAACTTAGTTATGAAGTCATACTATTTTTAATTTATTATATAGGGTATTTATAGGACGTCCCAATTTATAAAATAATATATAGCGAAACTTCGTCGTGAAGTAACACGCAGAACCCACCACAAATAACTTCTGTCTACTGATAAAAATGCTGTTCTTGATGTAAAAAGGTATTCTGAACCCAACGGGACAAGTTTCATCGCAATCCGAGGTCATATGAAAAAATTTCCTTTATGAAACCAGAAATGAACACGCGTTTAATTTTTTTCACGATCATCAAATAAGTCAAATCAACTTGAAACTGCGAAGTCTGATAATAACTTTTCGATACGAACCCAACGACACTAATTTCGTCGCATTCTGAGACTGTTGCCCCGGTAGGCTGTTTTTACTTCGAACCGCCCTACCCTTTTTAACGCCAAATTTCTCGATCTCTAAAAATAACAAACTATATACCTATTCTGGCTCTAATCGACAATACGAATTCAACGGAACTGGTTTCGTGGCCTGATTTGATTGTCTGCTCAAGTTACACTTAAATATCCCTTTACTTATTTAAATACGCGCTATAGAAATTGAACGGGCGTTTACGGCTACCGTGGTCACATACGATATCGGTTTTCCACGCAATTCACCACCATACAATAATTTAGCGATACGGTTCTAATGAAACTGATTTCGTCGAAATCTGAGTCCGTTTGCAAAACAGCCATTTTAAAGGCCTATAATTTAATAACGATTTTCCATAGCGACTATTTCAAAATTTGATTTGACCATAACTTACTATTTATAATACAAAATCTGAATCTTTCTCTTTCATATGAAAACTATCGTCAACATGGTTCCAACGTGTCTTGTTTCACAGAAATCCGACTTATATCGAATCCTGTATTCTCAGTTGAAGTTCAAAACTCAAATTTACAAACTGCACGCCATTTTCAAGCTCGATTTATATTATATATATAAATTATATAACGTTCAACTTCGTTCTAAATAGCGAATTAAATTTCATTAATATTCCCAATATAATATTTAAAACTAATTTAAATATTCATATTCAAATGGTCGAAAAACACGGGTCGTTACATTCTTCCCCCCTTAAAATAATTTCGTCCTCGAAATTGCTAAGGTAAGAAAGAATGTTATAAACTCATTAATTTCAAATATAATTTTATATTAAATTAGAAACCAATTCAATACTGTAAATATATATTTTCAAAAATATTGAAAATTTTCCAACACTTTAAATTTTCGAAAAAATTTCGCCAGCACCTCCTCTGTACGGCTCAATCGGTACAACCACAATTCGCCTTTCTAGGCCTTCTCCAATCCAAAAGAAAATAAAACAGCCAAGCGGCTTGCCCCTTAGGCTCATAATCACCAAACCCATAAAAATAAACGTGTACCTTTTTTTGGGCATATCATTATATCCTTTCCATCTGCTGCCCTGTCAGCATATACACATGGTTTCCCAGACAAAATTCCAACTTTATCCTCAAAACCAAATTCTTCACGCGTCCAAGCCAAATTCCATTCTTGACTCAATTTCCATCCATAATCAATTTCAATCCTTAACTTACCAGTCCAATACCATTTCAGATTCCTATCTCCTTAGTCCAAATCTGATTCTACTAGATAATATATCCTGATCCAAATTTCCAGATAATTGGTTTCAATTCAATTCATATTTTCTTTCCCGATTCCTACTAAATTTTGTTCTTGTTCAAACAATTTCCCTGGGAGTTTTTTTTTTATAGTTCAACTCTTTCAAAAATCAAATATTTCCTTTCAGGATTCAAAACAACTTGTTTTTCTCAAAGCAATTCAAAACAAAATCCTTGGTAGTAATCCGTCACTTAGAACTCGGAAATGAACACTGATGATGTGGCCAGCATCCTCAGAGTTATTTCCCAGCTATCAAAGTGAGTTCAATACTATATCTTTTCAAAACATCAATTTTAAACACTTTCATTTTGAAATCTATTTCAAAATAAAATTCACGATGCTTGTAAATAATTTAAAATCTCCCAGGATTTTAAAATTCTCATATATTCAATTCAAATCCCTTTGCAAATTTCTTTCCCAAATTTAGGAATTTTAATTCCAATTTTGATTTACATTTCAGATTTCATAACTCTGCTTTTATATTATACGAATTCTAATTGGTTATTTATATAACCATTTCAATTTTAATCAACCAACACAACCAATATATTATAATATTTCCCATATATATATTTTCTTTATATCAAAATATAATTTGGGTAAAATTATTTCATTTACCCTCTTTTTAAAATATATCGTGACGACCCATCGTATTAGAGTGTTTATAAACCCCTATCGATACAGTGGATCAAACTGATCGATCAGAACTCATAAACAACTCAACCAATAAATCACCACAATATAAAATAATTTTCATGAAATCTACAAATACGTTCACTCATATATATATACTCAAACTCAATCTAGGGTATTACTAACCCCATCTCTACTGAGTCACGCCACAGAGCCAAGGTAATCACTTAACCTTCAGCTCTGATACCACTGTAACGAACCGGGATTTTCGACTCCGAAAATCAACATCAAACTACCGTGTTGACCATTCAGACATCGAACATTCCAGATCATTAATAGAAAGAAGTTAGAGGGTGAGATAAGAAAGAAAGAAATATTAGAATAGAAGAAGAAGAAGAACACCACACAGAGTCTCACATCGCAGCGGAACCAAAATATAATACAGAAATAAATCTTTATTGAGAACTTTTATAATACTTACAATATCAGAGTACACATCTGGACAGTGATAATAATCTGTCCTCATATAACACACAGCGGAATAGTAATATCATACGTCTGAACTCTTCCAGCTCGTCTCTTCACAGCAGTCGATAACCTGAACCTGTACAACCCGGCCTAACCCGAGCATTTACAAAACACCGGGTCAGTCTGGTGAACCAGAGTGAGATAAACTCGCACAGTATTAAGGGTACTCATCCAAATTGATTTTTAAGTTCACAAATCCTTTCAAAAGAAAAGGATAATCGTAAGACCAAATCCACACATAAACACGGACGGTTTTTACCTTACGATAACCCAAAACATTTTTGAAACCAATATCTTGTCTGATATTATAATAATGTCTAATCACAAGTAAATAGAAATCTAGTGGAACGCTTGCATCTCACGCTCCACATATATAGTATATAAACAAAACCCGCAGGTGCTTATTGGATATTGGATTCCGACCTTGACAAGGTATGGGACCACCTGCCGATAGTGTATCTCTAGAGACGAATACACTGGGTTCAACAAGAACTTCTTGCAACCCGGCCCTCACATGACCGACCCCTCATTTCGCTTGAGAGTATCGAATGTATATCACCGACGGTTGGGATCAGCAACCATCTCCCGAAAAGGGACAGCATCGAAACATAGATTTAAGAAAAAAATAGGACTTCCTCTAGATAGGTGATTATACACCCTAATGGGAGCGACCCACATAGCCATGCTGCCTGCCCGATTTTTGTCATTTCCCGGTTGATGAGGCTTGAGGCCAGAATTAACTCTTGACATCTGGTCGCCATTTACTTTGAATGCCACATCGTCAAATCCACCAGATTATCTCTAATTGATATCCACAAAAATACTCTAGCTGGAAGCTAAGAGAGCGGCAATTCTCTGCCAACAACCATAGTACGTTTGAAGAAATCAACGTACGTGATCCTTTGGAAATACTCTGTCAGACATTCGTCCATATACGTCATCCAGGAACAGGATGAACCAAAGGCACTCTCCTACTGCATCCAATATAGGAATCACCCCATGGATCAGTAGCGAGAAGTCCTTGCAATCCCGTAGATTCCAACCACGACAGAATCACAGCTTTTCTCTGCTTGCCAGGCAGAGAATATTAGTGGTTCTTCCGTTTATGAAGATCCACGGTCTTCAATGCTCCATCTCGACCATCTTCTGAGATCTTCACGTATTTGTTGGTCGGAATGGTTTTCGAATATACATTCGATCCCGGTCTTTCCATACCAACAATCGTATTGGACAGATTTGATAGTCGGTGTTTTAACTATCAAAATAAACAGTGTTTTAAACATGACACTCCAATGAGTTCACTGGTTCAGTATTCAGCATCCCTTGGCCTTTAACAACTGATTTACTTTTGTTAAATTAAAACTTCTAACTCCTTTAAATATTCAAAAATACGATATTTGAATAACTCTAATTGATTAATTAACATTCGTCTTAACTCCATTCGCTTGACTCTAGATCACAGCGATCACAATGGTTACGCCTGATTCCCTCAGGAAACATCCGACCGCCGTAGGCCATCTGCAGCCCTGCGAATTACGCTAGCAGTCGTACGAAATGGCAACTTATCTTGAAAAAAACTATGTTTGACTAACTCTAGCTCGAATAACTATATTCAATTTCCCATTTTGAAATCTCATTTAAAATTCTCCTTTTTTCTAGATCTCGTTTTCAAATAACGTTAATGTAAAATTAACGTCTTAACACTTTGAAACTTATTTATATGTTTTGGTTTATCTTAAACCCTTTTATCGAAGTCTCCTTCGACTTAATTCAAATGATTAAGCAATATTTAACTCAAGCTCTCATTCTCGCTTAAAATTCCTTTTATAACTTCGTTATAAAACTTAGGTTTTAAAATAAAACCTATCCATGAACCCCTCATTTCGCTTGATAAAATAATTACCCAAGCTAAACTATTCGGCTTATTTCTTATTTCCGTACTTATCAATCTGATTAACTTTCTAAAATCACTTAATAATAAATCAAAGTCTTAAATAAGTAAACTATTCATCTATTTCTCTTTATATAACTTTTATTCAAAATAGTATATTCCAAAATTCTATTTCTAGTTATAAAATAAATTTTATAACTGCATCTCTATCGATTCACCTGACGGTGAATCAATATCTGTAATCCGATTGATTTTTAAAGGCCATACTCTGCCAAACACTTAACCAATATCGCCCCTTTGGTTTAAACCAAACAGATGTTGAATATTCAGTCAATAATCAATCATCAAATCAATCACACAAACAGATCAGTTCATATATGAGCATATGAAAATAAATCATACATTTTAGGAATCCGGTTGAATCCCTCCAACCTGTTCGTCCCTGTATTCCAATGGTTATCTCAAATCAGACCATTCAACTTTGTTTATCTGATAACACAAAATAGCAACTATTCAACATCAACCACAAGCAACGCAAACAATTCAACCATTTAAAACACGTTTATAAAATAAACGTGACCAACCATGGTGAGTCACCTTTATTGGAACCAATCGTTAAAATAACGATTTGGTATTCCACTGAAATTAAACACAGTTTAATTCCATCGGTTAAATCAACAGATAAATAACTAGCAAAACGGTCAACCATTGGCAAATAGAGCACACAAAATAAAAATACCCAATTTTATATAAAATATAAAAAGGGTAACTGAGTGAGTTTAACTCACCTTGATTTGTTTGCCGTGGAACCAGTTCGTTCTAATTAAATTAACCGGTTGTTTAATTTAATTAAACATCCCGGTTGCTGCCAATTCTGACCAAACCAGCTCACAAGGTAGCGCTCATCACTAAGGCACCAACGTCCTTGTTTTGTCCAAAACTGTCAATGCATGGTTTCGTTACATAAGTTACGGTCTAACTAGATATTTTAAACTAAATTCTTATATGTAGTTTAACGTCCTAATTGAGCCGCGGTGTATATATATATAGGCTAACGTTAGTCAAATTTTAAACGTTAGTTCAGTATACCGTGACCAACTCATATTCAACATGCTTAACACATACTTAATATATTTTATATCATCCGTCGTTAGTTACTTGTTTGTAATCTACTGGCCAGGTAGCCTCTTGATTATGCATGTTAAACAAATGACTAGGCACGCATTTGAACTGTTATTTATTTTGTTGCCATAAATAATTATGAGCAATAAACCACACCAGTTGCATGAGACAAATGGTATATCATTCACTGCTATGTACTAAATAAATTAGTTAATACATATACAAAGTGTTCTATGGACCTTACCAGGTATTAACGTTAAACCTCAAATGACAAGACAAACAATGTGAAAATGATGAGCTATATATGGTTGAGTTTTTCGCATGTACTTGTAATTTGTGAAAGATAGCTATTCCCAGCTCCTCTACATCTCGTTCGTCCAAAAATCAAAATGAATTGTTATATTACAAAATTTAACACGTTTTACCGTATCCTTATGGGATTATATGACATGGAACAATTAACCCAAGATGATATATACCAACCGTACTTACGTCTTTATTATATTATAATATAATATAACTCAGATTTGATGATTGAAACTTGATTAGGCAGGGTGAGAACATTTACCCTGGCCACGTGAAACATACCCAGCCGACATTTTAATTAAACTCATAATATAAAATCGATTAGGCAAACCTTAACGTAGGATTAGGCACCACATAACATCGGTTAGACATTTAAATAACACGGTTGGGTATGTTCACAAACTTGTAGGCATGTTTTTAAACAAACTGGGTTGGTCATTTATACGTAGTGTTTTAAAAAAATGGCTTAGTATATTATACATATATAACATTAACTAAAACTTACGTTAGTTAAATGAAGATTAGGCATTATAAGAGTTACACAGTTCATCTTCTATGTATAATATACCTGCTACTCACGCCTGTCACCATGTTACCCAAACCGCATTTCACCCCCTTCGCATGCCATCAGTACTTGCTTTCCCCTTCGACCATTTACATCAGCTCGTACTCACCCGGAAATCCTGTGAACCAACTCCACACGAGCTACTCAGTTTGCCCTCGTCTGCACTTGCTTTCCAGTCCGCATCTTGACCACACAGCACCCCACTCTGCTACCGTTCGAACGGGAGCCTCTCCCATGCACTGTTGAACGGAAACAGCACTGTTCCCCTACCCGGCCGATGCTCTTCCCTCCATGCAACCGCCTACACAGCTTCTATGAACGAGTTTGAGTGGTTGAATTTAATTAGTGAGTAGAGTTTTTGGGTTCGATTACACTGGTGGGAAAAAGAAAGACAAGGCACAGATATATATAGGAGAAGATTTATGGGTAGCATGCTACTGGGGTGTCGCTTTCACTTGGGGAAACTTTGTCGGCAAGGTTCTTGTTTCCTAGGTGAAAAGAAACTTCATGCTGCCTGGTGTCAGGCTCGGCTTTATTCGTAGGTCTGCGATAATATTTAAATATCAACCTTAGGCGGGCTGTGTCTGGTTGCTTCAGGGTTTGCCACGTTATTTCTTTTCATAGCGTGTTCCATCCTCTCGTGTTTCCAACTTAGGGTGGCAGAAGAAAAAGATAGATAGGCTTGGGTTATTAGAGTGATAGGGTTGCATTAGCATGTATGTTTAGGTAACATATAAGGTAGGTGTTTTATCAAATTTTTCTCAGAAATGAAGGTAGGAGCGTGCATTTTAGTTTAAGGTGAGCGTGTGTACTGTTTATTTAACTTAGTTATGAAGTCATACTATTTTTAATTTATTATATAGGGTATTTATAGGACGTCCCAATTTATAAAATAATATATAGCGAAACTTCGTCGTGAAGTAACACGCAGAAACCACCACAAATAACTTCTGTCTACTGATAAAAATGCTGTTCTTGATGTAAAAAGGTATTCTGAACCCAACGGGACAAGTTTCATCGCAATCCGAGGTCATATGAAAAAATTTCCTTTATGAAACCAGAAATGAACACGCGTTTAATTTTTTTCACGATCATCAGATAAGTCAAATCAACTTGAAACTGCGAAGTCTGATAATAACTTTTCGATACGAACCCAACGACACTAATTTCGTCGCATTCTGAGACTGTTGCCCCGGTAGGCTGTTTTTACTTCGAACCGCCCTACCCTTTTTAACGCCAAATTTCTCGATCTCTAAAAATAACAAACTATATACCTATTCTGGCTCTAATCGACAATACGAATTCAACGGAACTGGTTTCGTGGCCTGATTTGATTGTCTGCTCAAGTTACACTTAAATATCCCTTTACTTATTTAAATACGCGCTATAGAAATTGAACGGGCGTTTACGGCTACCGTGGTCACATACGATATCGGTTTTCCACGCAATTCATCACCATATAATAATTTAGCGATACGGTTCTAATGAAACTGATTTCGTCGAAATCTGAGTCCGTTTGCAAAACGGCCATTTTAAAGGCCTATAATTTAATAACGATTTTCCATAGCGACTATTTCAAAATTTGATTTGACCATAACTTACTATTTATAATACGAAATCTGAATCTTTCTCTTTCATATGAAAACTATCGTCAACATGGTTCCAACGTGTCTTGTTTCATAGAAATCCGACTTATATCGAATCCTGTATTCTCAGTTGAAGTTCAAAACTCAAATTTACGAACTGCACGCCATTTTCAAGCTCGATTTATATTATATATATAAATTATATAACTTTCAACTTCGTTCTAAATAGCGAATTAAATTTCATTAATATTCCCAATATAATATTTAAAACTAATTTAAATATTCATATTCAAATGGTCGAAAAACACGGGTCGTTACAGAGGTTTCGAATATGAGCTATTCGAAGAGAGATAATCGAATATAGGTTATTCGAAGAAGAGTTAATCAAATAGAGATTACTCGAAAGAGAGTTATACGTCGAATTCGATTATAGCGAATTTGGGAAAGTACTATTTACTTTCCAGGGTTTAAATCAAGATTTAGTTATTGATTTAGAAATTAGGTGTCTGTTAAATTATTCGAGTTATGAATTAAATTTATAATTTAGGATAGATATTTTAGGGGTTGGAATTATAACGTTGTAGTTATAATCAAACGTTGTCATATAAGAAGTGGATTCGTAACCTGAATCCGAGAATTTGCGTAAACGGATGATTGGAAAATGTGAGTGACGAACTTCATCTATTTCACAGTAAAGGACGTTGTTCAATTAAGGTCTGAGAGGTAATTATACCCCAACTTGATTGACTTCAGAATTGACAAAGGAATAGTTGTGGTTCAATAGAAAAGGTTGATTTGAAATATAGTTAAGTAATAAGCGATTAATGGATTAAGCGTAACGATGTTTTATACAACGTTCATTGGAAATCCGTAAATGAGTTTTGGAAACGTTTTCCAAATATAGTCAGATATGTTTTCTAAACATAGAAAATGAAATGTTTTTATGATAAGAATTTAAGAAATAGAGTTAAGCAAATTCAGAAACTGACTGGAGAGGGTAAGTTGAACGGTTTTCTAAGTGACGATCTGATGTTGGTTTCGACCTTCCGGATTGATACTTAGAGAATTGTTCTCATACTAGTTACAGTTAGGGACTGATAGTTGCGAAATAATAGTGATGTGAAAATAAGCTATGGAAATGTTTTCCAATGATTAATAACATATATTTTCTAAATATGTGAAGTAAGGAAATATGAACATGTGATGATTGATCGATCGAATTTCCATTTGGAAATAAGATCGTTGTTTGTACACTGACATGTTTTCATTTGATAGTTGAATCACAGACTATCAAAGTTTTTACCATTTTAACGTTGTTAATATGGAGAGATCGGTTGGATTATTATCCAAAGAACCACTCTGTATTGGCATAAGCGTTGCGAGCAATATCTGCCAAAGATAAATTGAAGACGGAGTAAAGTGCAAGGGCTGTTGTATAAGTCTTAGATAACAGTGACTAAGATGGATATACCGAATAGTGCCTTCGGTTTGTCCAGTCCCAAGACAACGTATATGGAAGAAGGTCTGACAGAGTATATCCAATGGATCGCGTAAGTTGATCTGTTCAAACGTATTCACGTTTGGTGGCGGAGGAATTCGTTTCTCTTAGCTATATACCCGTGTTATTTTTGGATAAGTCAATTTGTGATTTGGCGGGTATGACGATGTGGCATTCAAAGTGACTGGTGATCAGATGTTCTGAAGATAGACGTAGCTTCTAGCCTCACACCAGGAAGTAACAAAAGTTGGGCTAGGCAGCATGGCTAGTTCGGTCATTCCCAAGCAGGGTGTATTGTCACCGATCTAGGGAATATCCATATTTATACTTCTTTTTGATTCTGTATCTTCGGATGACGGTTTGATGGCCTATAACCGTGGTTGCAATATATTCGCGACACTCAAGCTAAATGAGTGAGCGGTCATGTGTGGCCGGGTTGCAAGACGTTCTTGTTGAACCCTGAGTGTATCACCTCTAGAGTACACTATTCAGAAGGTGCTCCCATACCTTGTCTTTTGGAATCCAATCTTCAAATAAGCGCCCTGCGGTTTATGATTTTATACTATGTATGTGGAACGTGAGATGCAAGCGTTTCTGCTAGATTGATACCTATTTGTACTTAGACATTATTATAATATCACAATGATATTGCTTGTCAAAGTTGTTTAGATACTCATAAGGAAAAACCCGTTCCGTATTCACGGCGTGGTCTTATGAGATATCCTATACCTGTTTTAAACTATTTTACTCATACCAGTCCCATGACTGACCCGGAGTTTACTTTGTTGTTTTCCCTAAACTCTTGGGTGCCTAAATTTGTACGGGCAGTCAAGTAGTCGGGATTTACAGATATACTTGGAGAGCTTGGAGCAGGAGGCTGCAAGATTTTATAGCTATAGTTATTTCCGCTGTGTTGTAAGTATTGTACTCTGATAAGTGCTATTGTATATATATAACTGTTTACTTCAAAGTTATGTTATATATTATATGTTATTCGTTCCGCTGTGAGATTTGTGTTACTCTGATGATTCTGATGTTCTTCTTCTTCTATTCTATTAGTTCTATCTTTTCTTTCTCACCTTCTAAATTCTTTCACTAACGTCTCGGGATTTTCGACTCTCGAGGAGTCGGAAATTTCCAGCCGTTACAGCTGGTATCAGAGCTTAAGTTAAGTGATTACCTTGGCTCTGTGGCATAACTCGATAGAGATGGGATTAGTAATATCCTAGATTGAGTTTGAGTGTATATATATGAGCGCGTAATTGTTACTCAATATAAAATGGTTTTATATTGTGGAGACTCATTGGTTGGGTGGCTTATGAATTCTGGTCGATCAGTTTGATCCACTGTATCGATAAGGGTTACTAAACACTCGAATAGGATGAACTGACATGGTATGTTTTGAAAGAGGGTAAATGAAATAATTTTTCCCAAAATATATTTGTTTATAGAAGAAATATATATCTTGAAATTATTATAGTATATTGATTGTGTTGGTTGTTATAATAATCGAATAAGATTATAAAAGGGTGAAATGGTTATAAATGACCAATCAGAATTCATAGGAATGTAATATATGAAATAGTTTGAATTAAATATGAATTTAAATCAGAATTTGGAATTTAAAATAAGGAAATTTTAAGTATCTGGGAGATTTTGAAAATGTTTTTCAATTTGAAATAAATATAGTATCTAACTCACCTGGATGACTGGAAAATAATTCCGAGGATGGATCGATAAATCGTCGGTGTGATTTTCGAGTTTCTAAGTGGCGGATTACTACCAAGGATTTTGTTTTCAAATTGTTTTGAGAAAATAAGTTGTTTAGAAATTCAAAGGTTTTTAATTGTTAATATGATTTCAAAATGGAATTTGAAATAAAACCCAGGGATTTAAATCTTGAAATTTAAAATTTAACTTGTTAAGTTGAATGAATCAAGATGGTAAAAACAAATAAGTAGATTAAAATTTAACTTGAACCAAGTTAAATAAATCGGGATTTGGTTAGAGAATCATCTGGATTGGAATTAAGTTGATGGGTTAAGAGTTTGAAATCTGATATTGGAGTTTGAATAGAATTTGACTTGGATAGCACCAAGTGTTTGAGTTGAAGGTTGGATTGAGATGACATTGGTATATGTTGGGTTGATAACAGGTGAAAGTGATAAGAGTTGATATGCCCGACAAAAAGGTACAAGTTTATTTTTGATATAAGCATGAGATTTATGAGCCGAATTGGCAAGCCGCTTGGCTGTTTGATTTTCTTTTGGGTTGGAGAAGGCCTAGAGAGGCGAGTTGTGGTTTTACCGATAGGGCTGTACAAAGGAGGTTATGGCGAAATTTTCCGAAAATGTAAAGTGTTAGAAAATTTTCAGAATTTTTGAAAATTTTAGTTAGTCGGAAGAATAAATATTTTAGTCGATATTAAGTGGTTCGGTTGAAATCAGAAATAAGGGGTAAACCAATCTTAGGAGTCCCAATATATAGGGTCAACCTCTAACTTAGCAATTTCGAGGACGAAATTATTTTAAGGGGGGAAGTCTGTAATGGCGCGTTTTGTTAGCTGTCAAATAATTAATTTATTTAATTATTAAATATCGATTGGACGATATCGATGACTTGAATTAAATAAAATTGAATATTTAATTAAAATAAATAATATAATAATATATTATAATGTCGAAATAATCGGAAATCACCGAATTCACAATACTGTGTGAATTGGATCAGCTAAAATATTTAATTCAGTTTAGAATTGAATTTGAATAACGAATCGATTTAATAATCGACGTTAAAACGTATTAATTATATTATAATTAGAATAGAGCGCGTAACGACGCGGTAGTTCGCTATTTGGCGATTTAGACTTCAACTGAGTATACAGGGTCCATTTTTAATCGGATTTCTGTGAAACAAGAAACGTGTGGAGCTGGTGGAGTATATCTTTCTAGTGGAAGAGAGAGATCGGGATTTCGTCGTGTGGATTTTGAGTTACATCCAAATCAAATTATCAGAAATGCAGCGCCCTGACCATAACGATTTAATTATATTTAAATAGGGATTTAAATAGAAATCGACCGTCGATATAACTATGACGATGTAATATAGAGTTGTAAATACATACAGGAATAGTCTAAAGCTGTACGTCATTACACTGTGAATACAGACGATAATAATTAATTTTAAGTAATTAATTTAATAATATTTAAATATATTTATATATTTAAATAGGCTATTTAGAGCTTTGAAAAATAGCCACTTTTGCATACGAAGTCGGAATTCGACGAAACCAGTTTTGTTGGATCCGCAATGTCAAATAGTTGTTAGATTCCAAGTTTCGTGATTTTTAGAGTCAGGGTGTGACCGCACGGATTTTTAGAGTGAGAAATAGTCAGTTTTCTGACAGTTAAAAATACACTGTGTGAACATACGAAGTCGGAATTCGACGAAACCAGTTTCGTTGGGACCGTAATGTCGAACTCTAGCTACACGCCCAGTTTCGTGATTTTTGGGCATCGTATATGGTCGCAGGGATTTTTAAGGACCAAGAACGATTATAAATTCGATAAAATAAAATAGAAAACCAACAAATAAAATATCCTAACATTTTGCTTGGCCAATTTGAAGGCCACGCATCATCTGTTTGCAGCCACAGAAGCTACCTACCCGACAGTAGCATATATACCGTATAAACCATCACAGCAGAAAGTTTCCAAAGTAGAAAAATCCCAAAAGAAAAATCAATGTAAAATCAAACAAAATTCCTTTAATTTCAAAACAAACATCTTGGAACTCCTGCTTTAATTCTCTTCACGCTGGTGGGAATTTCATCGAGCTCGACGTCAGTTTAAGGGTGCTCGGTTTTGACAGTCGCAACTAGGGCTAGGAAATTGGTGATTTCCAATCATTGTTGGTTCGATTTAATATTGGATTTGGGTTCAGTAAGCAAAACCGCACTTGTGCCATCATCTCTGATGATTTCCGCCCAAATTGTTGTCGCTCGTCTACGGTGTGGGCTTCCAGCACTGTTGAGGTCGCGCTGAGCAAATGAGGTGCGGACGGGGTATTTTCGTATGGAGATGGAAGAACATCCGAAGAGAGAGACGTTGGTTGTTTTGTTTTGATTTTCGGTTGAGAAATCATGGAGGAAGGGGAGATCGAAATGAGGAAATGGCCGTGGATATGTTACTGGAGCGTGATTCGGTATTGCGGAAGAAGGAGTATCAGTGGGTTTGGGTTTAAAGGGATAGGCTTGGGCCAAGTTTGCAAGGTGAGGCCCGATTAGAAATTAACTTAAGTTATTTAAAATTTAAATATATATTAACTTCTAAGGATCGTAACTTCATCATACGGTGACAGAATCACGAACGGTTTGATCCTTTGGGATCATATGGACGGTTGGAACACTATGAGACTGACCTCGAGTCAATTGGAGTCCGTCACAATTTATAGCAAAATAAATTGTCTGAACCAAGCGATGGTTATCGTCATTGACGATGATCGTCCAATGTGAGTAAATCTCACAAACTCTAAACAGTTTTATTTTCACGTTGTATTCTTAGAACTGTTAAAATATTATCTGTTTGACTGTTGACTGTGTGTTGACTGTTTGATTGAACTGCTAGTCAGTTAGTAGAGATTTTATATATATATATTTACGTATATATATAAACCGTTAAATAGTCATATGTTGATTCTCCTATCAGAATATTTCACAGTGAAGTGAAATCGATGTTGTCGTATTGTCTAACATCTGTGGTGTAGGGAAACAGGTTGGAGGAATCCAACAGGATTCCTCAACAGTTATTTTACTGTGATTTTTATATTGTGATATATAATGTGATGTATATAATCTGTGTGATTTTGTGTGGTGGGACGATATTTATCGTTGTTATATGGCGTGTTAAATACCATGAGAAATACCAGAATGTAGGAGAGGGGTTTTCAAAGTATATTTTGAAAATAGTTTATTTATATAAAATCAAGGGATTTTTTATATATATATATATATATATATAAGAAAAAGGATTCTGAATATAAAGGAATATAGTTGGTAAAAACAAATATAAAAGAATTATATTTGTAAATCAAATACAAGGGAATATATATATGTTAATCGAATATAAGGGGATATATTTGTTAATCAAAATATAAAGGAATTATATTCGTTAAAAGAAATATAAAGGATATTTATTTAGAGATTAAATAAATAGAATTAAACTAAAGGAGATATTTATTTGTTAAATAAATAGGAGTTAACCAAGTGAATTGGTCGAGTTAACCAAGTGAATTGGTCGAGTTAATCGAAGTGAATTAGTTAAGTTAACTAAGTGGTTAATCGAAGTGAATTAGTTGAGTTAAACTAAGTGAATCAGTTAGAGTTAATCAATGTGAATTAGTTAAGTTAAACTAAGTGGTTAACCAAAGTAAATTAGTTAAGATAAACTAAGCAATTAATCAAAGTGAATTAATTAAGTTAAACTAATTGGTAAATCAAAGTGAATTAGTTGCATCAAACTAAGTGAATTAGTCAAGTTAAACTAATTGGTTAATCGAAGTAAATTAGTTGGGTTAATCAAAGTGAATTAGCTGAGTTAAACTAAGTAAATCGGTTAGAGTAAATCAAAGTGAATTAACTAAGTTAAACTAAGTGGATTAGTTCAGTTAATCGAGACAAGTAAATCAAGTTAGGTTAAACCATTTGAGTTGACCAGTTAAAGTTGACCAGTTAAAGTTGACCAGTTAGAGTTGATCAGTTAGAGTTACTCAGTTAGAGTTGACCAGTTAGAGTTGATCAGTTAGAGTTATCCAAGCAGAGTTAATCGAGCAGAGTTGTCGAATATCACTTATCCGAAGTAGAGTTATCGAATATGGTGTATTCGAGAGAAGAGTTATCGAATATAGTTTATTCGAGTGGAGAAATCAAATGTTATTCATTTGAGAAGAGTTATCGAATATAGTTTATTCGAGTGGAGAAATCAAATGTGATTCATTTGAGAAGAGTTATTGAATATTAGTTATTCGAAGTTAGTTAATCCAAAGGAGTTATTCGAAGTTAGTTAATCCAAAGGAGTTATTCGAGGTTAGTTAACCCGAAGGAGCTAGTCGAAGAGTTATTCGAAGTTAGTTAATCCAAAGGAGTTATTCGAAGTTAGTTAATCCGAAGGAGTTAATCGAAGAGTTAGTCGAAGTTAGTTAATCCAAAGGAGTTATTCGAAGTTAGTTATCCAAAGGAGTTATTCGAAGTTAGTTAATCCAAAGTAGATATTCGAAGTTAGTTAATCCAAAGGAGTTAGTCGAAGAGTTAATCGAATATAGTTATTCGAAAGAAGGTGTTAATCGAATATAGTTATTCGAGTAAAGTTAAAAGAGTTAATCGAATTTAGTTATTCGAAATGAGTTATTCAAATTAGATATTTGAATAGAGTTAAACACATTAGAGTGATTCGAATTACTTATTCAAATAGAGTTAAACACGTAAGAGTTAATTGAATATTAGTTATTCAATTAGAGTTAAATCGAATTTATTTATTCGAAAGGAGTTAATCAATTTGAGTTAAGTTAATCGATTTGAATTAAGTTGAATCGAAATGGAGTAAATCGATTAGAATTAAGTTAATCGAGTTAGAGTAAATCGAATATTGGTTATTCGAAGGTAAGTTATTCAAATTAGTTATTCGAAGGAGTTAATCAAATGAGTTGATCCAAAGGAGTTAGTCGAATATTAGTTATTCGAATAGAGTTAAAGGAGTTATCGATTTTAGTTTGATCGAAAGGAGTTATCGATTAGTAAATCGAAAGGAGATTTTCGAATATAGCATATTCGAAAGAAAGAGATCGAATATTGTTTATTCGAAAGAGAGAGGTTTCGAATATGAGCTATTCGAAGAGAGATAATCGAATATAGGTTATTCGAAGAAGAGTTAATCAAATAGAGATTACTCGAAAGAGAGTTATACGTCGAATTCGATTATAGCGAATTTGGGAAAGTACTATTTACTTTCCAGGGTTTAAATCAAGATTTAGTTATTGATTTAGAAATTAGGTGTCTGTTAAATTATTCGAGTTAGGAATTAAATTTATAATTTAGGATAGATATTTTAGGGGTTGGAATTATAACGTTGTAGTTATAATCAAACGTTGTCATATAAGAAGTGGATTCGTAACCTGAATCCGAGAATTTGCGTAAACGGATATTTGGAAAAAGCGAGTGACGAACTTCATCTATTTCACAGTAAAGGACGTTGTTCAATTAAGGTCTGAGAGGTAATTATACCCCAACTTGATTGACTTCAGAATTGACAAAGGAATAGTTGTGGTTCAATAGAAAAGGTTGATTTGAAATATAGTTAAGTAATAAGCGATTAATGGATTAAGCGTAACGATGTTTTATACAACGTTCATTGGAAATCCGTAAATGAGTTTTGGAAACGTTTTCCAAATATAGTCAGATATGTTTTCTAAACATAGAAAATGAAATGTTTTTATGATAAGAATTTAAGAAATAGAGTTAAGCAAATTCAGAAACTGACTGGAGAGGGTAAGTTGAACGGTTTTCTAAGTGACAATCTGATGTTGGTTTCGACCTTCCGGATTGATACTTAGAGAATTGTTCTCATACTAGTTACAGTTAGGGACTGATAGTTGCGAAATAATAGTGATGTGAAAATAAGCTATGGAAATGTTTTCCAATGATTAATAACATATATTTTCTAAATATGTGAAGTAAGGAAATATGAACATGTGATGATTGATCGATCGAATTTCCATTTGGAAATAAGATCGTTGTTTGTACACTGACATGTTTTCATTTGATAGTTGAATCACAGACTATCAAAGTTTTTACCATTTTAACGTTGTTAATATGGAGAGATCGGTTGGATTATTATCCAAAGAACCACTCTGTATTGGCATAAGCGTTGCGAGCAATATCTGCCAAAGATAAATTGAAGACGGAGTAAAGTGCAAGGGCTGTTGTATAAGTCTTAGATAACAGTGACTAAGATGGATATACCGAATAGTGCCTTCGGTTTGTCCAGTCCCAAGACAACGTATATGGAAGAAGGTCTGACAGAGTATATCCAATGGATCGCGTAAGTTGATCTATTCAAACGTATTCACGTTTGGTGGCGGAGGAATTCGTTTCTCTTAGCTATATACCCGTGTTATTTTTGGATAAGTCAATTTGTGATTTGGCGGGTATGACGATGTGGCATTCAAAGTGAATGGTGATCAGATGTTCTGAAGATAGACGTAGCTTCTAGCCTCACACCAGGAAGTAACAAAAGTTGGGCTAGGCAGCATGGCTAGTTGGGTCATTCCCAAGCAGGGTGTATTGTCACCGATCTAGGGAATATCCATATTTATACTTCTTTTTGATTCTGTATCTTCGGATGACGGTTTGATGGCCTATAACCGTGGTGGCAATATATTCGCGACACTCAAGCTAAATGAGTGAGCGGTCATGTGTGGCCGGGTTGCAAGACGTTCTTGTTGAACCCTGAGTGTATCACCTCTGGAGTACACTATTCAGAAGGTGCTCCCATACCTTGTCTGTTGGAATCCAATCTTCAAATAAGCGCCCTGCGGTTTATGATTTTATACTATGCATGTGGAACGTGAGATGCAAGCGTTTCTGCTAGATTGATACCTATTTGTACTTAGACATTATTATAATATCACAATGATATTGCTTGTCAAAGTTGTTTAGATACTCATAAGGAAAAACCCGTTCCGTATTCACGGCGTGGTCTTATGAGATATCCTATACCTGTTTTAAACTATTTTACTCATACCAGTCCCATGACTGACCCGGAGTTTACTTTGTTGTTTTCCCTAAACTCTTGGGTGCCTAAATTTGTACGGGCAGTCAAGTAGTCGGGATTTACAGATATACTTGGAGAGCTTGGAGCAGGAGGCTGCAAGATTTTATAGCTATAGTTATTTCTGCTATGTTGTAAGTATTGTACACTGATAAGTGCTATTGTATATATATAACTGTTTACTTCAAAGTTATGTTATATATTATATGTTATTCGTTCCGCTGTGAGATTTGTGTTACTCTGATGATTCTGATGTTCTTCTTCTTCTATTCTATTAGTTCTATCTTTTCTTTCTCACCTTCTAAATTCTTTCACTAACGTCTCGGGATTTCCGACTCTCGAGCAGTCGGAAATTTTCAGCCGTTACAGATGCTTATACAGTGTAGAATACAATTTGGATGATGGTTGATTATTTGTCGTTATTGATATATACATGCGTTGTATGGAAATCCATAGAAATAAAATCTATGGAAATTGATTGGGCCTCATTCCAGTTTTGAAATAGAAATATTTGAAATAGAAATATTTGAAATAGAATACTTGAAATAGAATATTTGAAATAGAAATATTTGAAATAGAAATATTTGAAAAAGAAATATTTGAAATAGAATATTTGAAAAGAAATATTTGAAATAGAATATTTGAAAATAGAAATATATGAATCCGTGTTGATTAGATTGACGCCATTTTGACGCGAATGAGATTTATATCGATTTTATTCATTTTTCGATGAATATTGAAAAGAATTGAAATTCGAATTATATTGAAAAAAATTGAAATTCGAATTAGATTGAATTGAATGGAATATAAGGTGAATTCGAATTGAATTGAACATAAAGTGAATTCGAATTGAATTGAATATAAAGTGAATTCAGATTGAATTGAATATAAAGTGAATTCGAATTGAATTGAATATAAAGTGAATTCGAATTGAATTGAATATAAAGTGAATTCGAATTGAATTAAATTGAAATCAATTTGAAATGAATTTAAAACGGATTTATAAGAAAAAATTCAATTTTGATTTGAATTTGTAAATGAAGTTGAAATCGTTATGGAAATGAATTTAAAACGATTTATAAAATACGTTTTAAAAGGAAATCGATGAAATATAATATATATATATATAATGGCCAGAATAGAACGCGCCGCGCCACGGCAGTTCGCGAATTTCAACCATTGACTTCGAACGGACATTACGGGAGATCCGACCGTCGGATTCTCCTAAAAACGGAATCGTTGGGTTTATATTGAAAAGAGCTTTCTAACGAATATTTGAAATTTGAAATCTAATGGTTGGATTTGGAATTATGTCCAAATCAAATTTGAAAATGTCGATGTAATGTAGTTCGATGGCCGTTGATGGAAATCGACTGTGCGGGCCTTGATAAAATTATTAAAAATATCAATAATTTGTGTAAAATCATAAGAATTGATTTGTGAAGAATTGGGATGAAAAACTCCATATTTGAAAAGATAAAAATAGATTTTTATCGAAATGAAATACTTTGAACTAGAATTATAATTCTATTTATTTTTTAATAAATAAGTTGAATTTAAAAAGGGTTTTAAAGGTAACCAGAATTTCCAATAACTGAATTGGAATGGATTTGAATCGAAATCATCTTCGGAATAGTTCGATGTTGGATTTCGTGATTATACAGATGTTGTTATGGAAATTTGAAAGATATATATTTATATCGTTATTTCCAATACTATATTTGTAGGTCGTAGAATTTAATATTGAATATAAGCCGATATATTTTCTATTCAGAGCCTTGTATTTAATATCAAATGTAATTTGGGTTTGTCGTGAATGGTGTCTTCATTAACACTGTTCTTAAACCCAGTTGAGAAAAAGATTAAATCTTTTTGTTTAGATTTAATGAAGTGTACCAATTAAATAATATTTAATTGGAATTGAAATGGTATTGATTTTGCGTTTATCGTGAACCGTGTTTTAAATGACACTGATTCTTTAACCCAGTTAAAGATTAAAACTAAGTGGAGTTTTAATGAATCTTTAATTAGATTGAAAAGATCGAGAATGGAGTATCGCCAGTTTTACTCCAGGCGATAGTTAAATCTTTAATTAGATTTGAACGTGAAATGGTAATTGAATTTACCGATAACACCGTGGTGTTAGATATGAAGTATTACCAGTTTTACTTCATGGGATGAATAGGTTGGGATTAGGAAATAAAATAAATGATTACTTCGGTGTGGTTCGCTAATCCCAACTAGTTTGAATTGATATTCAAAAGGAGATTAAAGAATAAATTTAAAGAATTTATCTTTGAAAAAAAATTAACGGGAACCTTTCCCAAAATATAAGAATATTTGAATAAAAGAATATTCTGAATTGGAATGAAGCGTATGTTGTGTTTGTGTAACACTTGTTTGTTATATCCGCGAGTTATTCAAAAAGACCGGGTTTATCCCATTCTGAATAACTGATTCGACATAGTGTCGAAGATGAAGACGGTGGTCGAAGACTAGAGGTCTTCACGTCGTTTAGGTGGTTACTGATGATCTTGATTGGGCTGTACACCCAAGAGGAGAGAATCAGTTAGTGGTCGTCCAGACGTAATTGGAGATCGATGGATATGCGGGGTGCTAGGTGCCTCCGGTTTCGTTCAGACCCAGAACGAACTTGTAAATGGACTGTGTGTCTGACATTGGATTTTAGTCTGTGTGATTGATTTCTATTAAATATATATTTGTTTGGCGGCGGAGAATTTATTCTCTTGCTTAACGCCCTTCTCTGGGACATACGAGCTCAGGGGTTATATATTGATGGATATCAAACGCATGGAGTGAATTGCCTGTGTGGCATGCCTAAGTGGCTAATGATCAAGGCTTCTGTTGAAAAGCAAAGTCTTGTGGTTGATGATCAAAGCACGGCCTGTGTGGCATAGCTTTGTGTAGCGTGGATTCGCGAGCCTCACACCCCGGTGTGAACCAAAAACGGGAGAAGGACCTCAGGGAGGACATGCGTTTCTTTCTAGTTAGAGTGGCGTCAGTGGTTTTACACGCCCTGACGACTTATGTGGTTGTTGCTGTTGCGAGGAGCCTCGGTTATACCGGTTTCGGCCGATGCATTCTGGTCGGCAGACGGACCAGATTACACCCCATAGGGTGGGGAAATGCAGTGTTCAGGCATAATAATCCACATCGATGGACCGGTCCTGATGATCCAAGGGGCAGTTGCGGCTGTTCCTGAGGGGCGGGCTAGAGCGTCTCGAATCGGTAGAGGACTATCTTTTGCCTCGGTTCACAGATGGAAATCCAACTTCCAATACGTGACATGTGCAGGGATGCTATGCCTTCTATGATTGATACTTATGATTTGAAATTGTTTTGACACTATACACTTATAGTAATAATAAAACATGAAATTTCGCGTATCAAGCATTCTTTGGCTATTATAAGGTAAAAACCCTATCCTCCGGCTTGCGTTGCATTGTGTGATGCGACCTGGGTCTTATAATAGCATCATTGTTCTTTATTTAGCATTGCGCTGTTTGTTTTATGCACTGGTGTTCTTGGGAGGAAACCCGTTCCATGTTATACGACGTGGTCCCTTGATTTACCCAACTTTAAATTAAAGATTAATAACTGTTTTAGTTCTCACACCAGTCCCATGACTGACCTGGTGTTTATTGTTTTAACCTAAACTCTGGGTGCCCTTATTTTGACACGAGCATCTAGTAGTTTTGGTTCTGCAGATTTACATTCACAGGATGACTGACCCATAGTTTGTTTCACTTTGCAAACTCGGGTGCCCTCTTTTCCACATGGGTAGTCGAGTAGCTTATTTTGCAGATATATTGGGCAGGATTCTAGATCGAAGCTTAGAGCTGTATCCAGAGCATTGATAGTCTTCCGTTGTGTTAATTTAATTGTTCCATTGCAGTGTATTACATTTATTGTAATTTATCTTCCGCTGTATTATATTCAATGTACTCTGATATTCTGTACTCTAATGTAACATTATTATGATGTTTATATAAGTTTACTGTTATTTGTTCTAATGTGTTGTATTTCCAGAGTTAGCGTATTTGGATTTTGAACGGTCTTGGTCTATTTGGCGATCGATTAGGTCCGGGCAAAATGCGTATCGTTACAGTTGGTATCAGAGCTCTAGTTAGCTTAAATCTTTGGGGTACAACTCGTTAGAACGGAACAAAACACTTATCAAAGATTGGAAAAGTAATATCCAATAAGAATACTCATTAGAGATAGGATCAGTAGCATCCTAGAGTGAGAAAACTCGTTAGAGATAGGGTTAGTAATGCCCTAGAACGAGTTGAGAGTAACAAGATTATAATTAACGTATTTGTGATTATATATAATCCGGTCTTAGAAAATATGATTTTTGAGTATATAAAAGTTATATATATATTTGAAAAGTTAGTCAACTAATAAAATTATCAAAACCAATAAAAAAATTAAAATTGAATCGGTTAGTTAAACGACTTTTAGCTTCGTTCCTTTTCGAGGACGAAAAGATTTTAAGTGGGGGAAATTATAACAACCCGCAATTTCTGAACCAATTTAAAACTTTTATTTTATCAATTTTAGCGGATTTTGAATGTTTAAAATAATTTATTTAAAATAATAATGACCAAAAATTTATTTTAATCGAAGTTAGAATGAATATTTTTATTTTAATTATAAAAGGAATTAGAAATAGTACGGTAGTTTGAAAATTTGAATTTGAACTTTGACTGACTACACAGAATGCAAAATAAATCGGATTTTAGTGAAACCAAAAATATTAAAATCTATTTAAAATCTGAAAAATTGAAATTTCATAGCAGGAATCAAAAGTTATGTCTAGTTTAAAATTTATAAAATCGCTATAGAATTTATATATGTTGTAATATAATATATGGCCCTTAAAAATAGCCATTTTTCAAACGACCTCCGTTTTCAACAAAACCACTTTTGTTGGAACTGGAATGTCAAATTATTGCTAGGTTTCAATTTTCATAATTTTTTGAATTAATATGTGAGCGTGGCAAAGGAAAATGTGTTTTGTCAGATTCAGTCAAATTGAATCGACTTGAAAATGGCCATTTTTCAAACGGTCTCGGAATTCAATGAAATTAATTTTGTTAGGACCGTATCGTCAAAACAAAGCTAAATATATTTTTTGTAATTTTTAGAGGTCGTATGTGGCCCCGGTAAATTTGAATATAAGATTGAATTAATTAAATAAATTATTTAAATATTAAATTAAATAAAACAGACCGAAGACGATCAAACGGGCTGACGAGACCTAGTCCATTGCTTCCGCAACGGGGGTATTTGCCTAGGGACAACTTTCGTTGGGCTGAAATTAAATCTGAGAAGAATTTACGGGATTATTTATAAAATAGAACATTAAAATAATATTATATTATAAATACTCCTAGAAAAGACAAAACCCTAAAACCTATTTTGTTCCAGCCGTCATTCTTTCTAATGAATGGTTGAAATCTTGTGAGGAATCCTACTCAAAATCTCAATATCCAATCAATAAAATTCAACCCCTATAAAGCAAAAATAGAAGATCGAAGTGAGTTCTATGGTTTGAATGGAGGAGATGGGCTATCGTGTACTGTGGTGATCGGATTTGGCGTCCAAAGGCAGCGGGTTCGAGCGGGGTTTTGGGGCGCTGTGCACGTGCGAGTTGGCCAAGCTCGCAGTTGACAGTGGAGGGAGGTGGTGCGCTTCACGAGGACGGGTTGGATCGATCTCCGGTGAGACATAGGGCGACACGCAAAGGGAAGACAAAGTCGATGTGCTGGGTTTTCAGGTTCCAGGCTTTAACGCGATGAAGAAGAAGGTTAAGGAGGATGAAAATGTAATTAATTAATAAATTATATAATGCATGAATTCAAATGTTTAAAACAGTATAACTTTGTCATACCAGCTCAGAATCAGATGAAATAAAATGCATTGGAATCAGAAAAACGAGATCTACACAATGAAACAGACCAGATCTAAAAAGGAGCACTTTGAAAATTCAGACAAATCGATGTGAGATTTTTATTTTAAATATAAAATTAATCATTTATTTCACTGTGAAATTTATATTCATTGTATATGAAATCCATGATGATGTTGTATATATTTATTGCAATGATTGATTTGTTTGGGATTGTGATGTTCATGTTTTGTTAGATCTAGATCTACAATAAAATTGTCCTTTTTTGTTGAATTAGAATCAGCAAATAAAATTGTCCTTTTTGATTGTATTAGAATCAACAAAGTAAGAATGTCATTTTGTGTTGAACTAGAATTGTTAAAAATAAAAATATTTTTTTATTGTTATGTTAAAAGTAGGATTTGCCTATACATAAAAACATTAATTTTATTTGTTATGTTAATGTATAAATTGTAGTCACAAAAATACCATTTTATTAGAATTGGTCATGTGAATTAAAAACATCATTTTTGTTATAATATATCATGTTATGTTAAACATATCATTTTAGTTAGAAATTATCATGTTATGTAGAAAATATCATGTTATGTTAAACTTATCATTTTAGTTAGAAAGTATCATTTTAGTTAGAAATGTTTATTTAAAATAAAAACATCATTTTTATTAGGAATGATATATTAGATTGAAAACGACATTTCTATTAGAAAAGTTATATTAAAATAAAAACATCATTTTTATTAGAAATGATATCTTAGATTGAAAACGTCATTTTGGTTAATAATGTTATGTTAAAATAGAAATGTCATATTAGATTGAAATAACATTTGTTTAAAGAATAGATTTAAAAATAACATTTTTATTGTCAAATTAGTTACAATAAAAAGAATTGATACAAAGGAAACAATTTTTATTGTCACTTTAGTTGTAAAGAAAAGAATAGATTTTAAAGTTGCATTTTTATTTACATTTTATATGCAATAAAAATAGAAGATTCGAAAGTAACATTTTTTGTTGTCATTTTATAGAAAATAAAAATAGTCATTTTGTCAAACATGTTAGTTAAAATAAAAATAGTCATTTTTGGTAAACATGACATTAGTTAGAATCATATTATGTAAATAAAATTGTCATTTATGTTAAAATCATATTATGTAAATAAAATTGTCATTTATGTTAAAATCATATTATGTAAATAAAATTGTCATGTATGTTAAAATCATGTTATGTAAATAAAACATGATTATTGAAATAAAAATATAGATTTTGTTAAACATGATTATTGGAATAAAAATATAGTTTTTTTCAAAACATGATTGTTGAAATAAAAAAAATAACCCTTTTTGTCAAAACATGTTAGTAAAACAAAATTATCATCTATTTCAAAAAGATTTGTTGAAACAAAAATATCTATTTTTGTCAAAAAGATTAGTTAAAACCAAATTGGTCACTTTTATCAAATTAAAATAGCTAAAACCCAATTTACCACATTTATCAAATTATCATAGTTAAAACAATTTGTCGCTTTTGTCAAATTATCATAGTTAAAACATTTGTGTCGCTTTTGTCAAATTATCATTGTTACAACAATTTATCGCTTTTTTCAAATTATCATAGTTAAAACAATTAGTCGCTTTTGTCAAATTATAATAGTTAAAATAAACATGATCATTTTTGTCGCATTAGGTTTGTCTAAATATACATGATCATTTTTGTCGCATTAGATTTGTCAAAACAAATATTATCATTTTTGTCATATTAGATTTGACAAAACAAACATATCACTTTTATTTGTTTTGTTGAATTAGGATTGTCGACAAACAAAGTCATCATTTTTATTGTCTTGTTGAAATAGATTAGTTGATTCAAAATCCACATTTTGTCAAAATGAACATTTTTGGCCAAATAGATTAGTTAAAACAAAATATTCATTTTTGTGAAAATATAATAGTTGAAACAAAAATGTACATTTGACAAAATAAGATGGTTAACAAAAAAATTACATTTTTGGTTAAATAAAAGAGAAAACACAAATAGCATTTTTGTCAAATAGGTTTGTGTTACGGCAAAAACATTCATTTCGATAAAATAGAATTGTCAGCAAAAATGGATGTATCACTTCTTATACATTTTATTGAAATAGAATTTATATGCAAATATAATAATCATTTTTATTTGCATTACATACAACAAAATTTATATGCAAATATAATAATCATTTTTAATTGTATAACATACAATAGAATTTATATGCAAATATAAAAATCATTTTTATTTGCAAACATACATTAGAATTTATATTCAAATATTAGAATCATATTGTTGGTCAAAACATACATTAAAATGTATAGGTAATTTAAATTGACACTTTTATATTTTAATGCATACATTAGAAATTGTATGCAATTTAAAATAAACATTTTTATGTGTTAGGTTATACATTGAAAATATGTACTAATGAGATTATTTCTTTTATGTGTTAAAGTTAAGAATAATTACATACAAACAAGGTATAATGAAAATTATCTTTAATTTGTCATCCGCAATAAGGTCATATGAATAAATTACAGTTTATGTGACATTAGAAATGTAAAGGGAAATTATACGAGTAAAATACATTTTTATTAGGCATTAGAAATAAATAACATGTTTGTTCACTATCATCAACATGTTAGCAGAATTAAAATTGGTTAAATTCATTAACCAATTATATCTTTACATGAACTGTTGTTGGCTGAAAAACTCCACACGGGTATTGGGATGATAATTGATATACACTAGTCCCAATATTTATTTATATGTAGATCGATAGATTCACAGTCTGCGATGAGCGTTATTATTTCATTTTAATGCTCACACAGTTTAGAACTTTACTCTGGATGTTGAATGGATGGTTTGATGATTGTTTATCATTTGTTGTCATTTACATACGATGTATGAAATCCATATAACCAAAGTAATATGATAAATGATTGAGTCGCTTTCCGATTCAGAATATCTTTTATGTAAAGAATATTTTAAAAAAGAATTTCTTTTATATAAAGAATATTTTTAAAAGATATTGTAATATAAAGAATATTTTACATAAGGAACCTTTTTATATAAAGAATATTTTTAAATAACGAATATTGTAAAATATTATTCAACGAAGAATAAGATGATGATTTCTATGTCCGTTCTCGGATGGACACAAAAGATAAAAAAAAAATTTTTTTAAAGAAATGAACTAGTTATTAACTAGGATAAATCTTTAAAAATTAAGATTTAATGATGTCTTCTAATTAATTAATGATCAATTGGAATTAAATAAAAGAATTGGATTTTGGGTTATTGTGGATGGTGTCTTAAGTAACACTGTTCTTAAACCCCGTATGAAAGAATAAATCTTTTAACTAAGATTATTAGAGTTTCAAATTATATTTAGTATAGGAATAAATTGATATGTGAATTAGGTTTACCGTGAACTATGTTTATAAACGACATTTGTTCTTTAACCCAATTAACAGTAAAAATATGATTTAGAATTTATAATTTTTTTTATTAAGATTTAAAAGGAAATTTTCCAAAATCAAGTTTTCCATTTTAATATAATAAATTGGAATTGAATGGAAATTTGATTCAATAATAATCGAGATAGGCTTCTGTAAAAGAAGACTGTTATTATGTTCGAAATTTAAAAAGACTTTGTTGTTATTCAATTTATATTATCGGTCTGATATGGAAATTTATATCGATTATATATTGATTTGATTTCTGTGAAAATTCCATATTTAATGGATGATGATTTTGGGTTTATCGTTAACAATGTTTTTAAATGACATTGATTCTTTAACCCAGTTAAAGATAGGATTAATTTCTTAAAATTGAATAATCATAAAGTGATGATTTTGATATTAAAACCAAATTAGAGTTTTAATGAATCTTTAAAAAGAAGATTTAAGAATAAATCTAAAGGAATTTATCTGTGATAAAACTAATGGGAACTTTTCCTTAATAATATAAATATTTTATTAAAGGAATATTCTGAATTGGAATGAGGCGCATGATGTTTCTTTATAGCACTTGGTTTTTAATTATAAAATACGCGAGTTATTCGGAAAGACCGGGTTTAACTCATTCTGAATAATTACTACGATGATTAAAGTCAAAGGCATTGAAGACGGTGGATGAAGACCGGCGATCTTTACATCGAATGGACGATTACTAATGCCCGACATTGGGTAGCTCCCAGTAAAGGGTTAAAGTGGTAGTTTGTCCGGACATACTTGTTGATTGTTTGGATATGCGAGCACCTCACTTCCGTATTGGACATACGGGACGAGGAATAAGGTGCCTCCGGTTTCATTCAGACCCAGAACGAACTTGTAAATGGATGTGTGTCTGACATTGAATTTCATTCCATGTAAATTAAATTGATTTCTATTTAATATATATCTGTGGTGGCGGAGAATTTATTCTCTTGCTTAACACCCTTCTCTGAGACGTACGAGCTCAAAGGTTATATATTGGTAGTTATCGATCGCATGGCGTGGATTGTCAATGTGGCACAATAAGATGCAAATAATCAAGGCTTTTGTCGAAAAGCAGAGCCTTGTGGTTAATGATCAAAGCACGGCCTATTTAGGTGTAGCTTTGTGTATAGCATGACCTCGCGAGCCTAACACCCCGGTAAGAGTCAAAAACGGAGCATGGGAATGCTGGGAGTGCACAAAGTTCTTTCTAGCTAGAAGTGGTGTTAAGATTTTACACGCCCTGACATTTACTTATGTGGATGATGGATTTCGAGGCCTTGGATTTATTATTGGTCGCCAATTGCCATTTTATAGGTTCAGTAGGACCGGGAAGCATGTGTTCAGGCATAACTAATCCATTAACGATATTTGTGAACCGGCCCTGCTGTATCCAAGGTTTCACTACGGGTGATCCTGAGACATTGCTATAGTATCTCGAATCGGTAAGGAGATCGTTCCTGACCTTGACTCTTTATGGAAACCTAATTTCCAATACAACATTATGGTTTTGATTGTAGAACTAGTATGGCGATATAATAGGATGGGGTACTATGCTGTCTAGGATTAATACATTATGATTGAAATGTTTTTGATACATATATACAATAACAATAATATCAAATCCGTTTTATCGTATCAAGCATTTTTGACCATTATAAGGTAAAACTCTGTCCTCCAGCTTGCGTTGCATTGTGTGATGGGACCTGAGTCTTATAATGGTTTCATTTTTCTAAAAAGCATTGCGTTGTTTAACGATTTACTTTATTTCATGCACTGGAAATCCAATGGAATAAACCCGTTCTGCGTTTGCGGCGTGGTCCTATGATTAGCCATAATGTTAGATAAGTTAAGAAAGATCTCTCATACCAGTCCCATGACTGACCCATAGTTTGTTTCACTTTGCAAACTCGAGTGCCCTCTTTTCCACACGGGCAGTGAGTAGCTTATTTTGCAGATATAGTGAGCAGGATTCTGGATCGAAGCTCAGAGTTGTGTCCAGAGAATTGATAGTCTTCTGTTGTGTTAATTTAAATGTTCCGCTGCAGTGTATTACATTTACTGTAATTTATCTTCTGCTGCATTATATTCAATGTACTTTGATATTCTGTACTCTGATGTGACATTATTATGATGCTTATAAAAGTCTTCTGTTATTTGTTCTGATGTGTTGTATTCCTAGAGTTAGCGTATTCTGGTTTTGAACGGTCTTGGTTGATTTAGCGATCAATTAGGTCCGGGCAAAATGCGTATCGTTACTTTTTGGTTTCCACTTCGCCATTCTTTATTTGATGATTTTATTTATGTTCGGATTTGAATTTGCCTCAAATTCTAACTTGCTCCATTTCTGTTCTAGTCAGTTCCATGTTGTAGATTTTGTCTCCACGATCCCAACGTGACTGAGAACGTCGAATTTCGACCTCGTATGAATAAGTTATAGCGTTACAAAGTTAATTATATAATTAGAATAATTAAATTAAATTAATCACGCTTACATTAAGCGTTGTCTTTTCCATCCTTTATCATCTTCATTAATTCCCTAGCCATCGTCGATTTCGAATTCTTCATTGCCGCTGCCACCTGAGGACGTTGGAACTCGATGGGAGGTCATCACCTCATAGCCGCCTGCGTCGTCGTCCACCACTGGTGATGGTGGCCAGTTCGATGCCCTATGGTGCTCGGAAATTGGCCACGAAAGAACGCTCCTTGAGGCGAGATTCTGATTGAATCAGTAAACTAAAACTAATCAGAGCTATATCATTTTAAAGAGGGTGAAATTCTCTTGGATTTTCGTTTTGATTTCCTGCATTAATTCGAAGTGGACTGGGATTTTTTTTTGATTTGAAATTTAAAGCATCCTGGCCTTCAAAACGAGTAGAACGGCGGCTCACGAGATAAAGGAATGGATTATGTTCCCCCTTTTATAGATATTATATTTAGTGGTTAATTAATTCCAAAAATACTTGTTTAATTTCCGAACTCCAAATCAAACCCAACGCCTGACGTTCCTAACCAAATACCCCATTCCGGACACAATATGATATGTTTCGTAAGCCAATTTGATCATTTCGATTAGTTCTTGCCAAAATTAAAATATAAGTTAATATAACAGTCAATATTTAATTTCAACATACATTTTAATTTACCGAGGCCGCATATTGACTCCAAAATTACAAAAATATTACATCTAGCTATGTTATGACGATACGGTCCTAACAAACTAATTTCGTTGAATTTGGAGACCATTTGAAAAATAGCCTTTTCAATTGGCTTTTTAAATTCAAACTGAATTTGAAAACACGTTTAAGTTCACCATGCTCACATATTAATTCCAAAATGTATGAAATTTTAAACCTAATAATAGTTTGACATTTCGGATCCAAAAAAATTGGTTTCGTAGAAAACAGAGGTCGCTTGCAAAATGGATATTTTTAAGGGCTGTATATTATATTAAAATATATAAATTCCATAGCGACTATTTTAAATTTTAAACTGGACATAACTTACAATTTATAAAACAAAATCTCAATTTCTTACATTCGTTAGAAAATTACAGTTCAAAAATCCCAATGTTTCTTGTTTCCCTAAAATCCCATTTTTTTGAATTCCGTACATTCATTTGAAATTAAAAATCGAATTTTCAAACTAATGCGCCATTTCGAGTTTATATTAATAATTAAAATAAATTTATACATGCTAACTTCGATTCAAATAAACTTTGTGTGACAATCCCAAAATCCGAGGGGCGGTATTAAGGATAATCATTGGAATATAACACATTAATCATCTTAGCAGAGTACAGAGAATAGCAAAAACAATAAATAGAATAATTTGCATGGATATGATAGTGGAATCACAACATGTAACCACATCAGAATAGCACAGCGTAGGATATAACTTAGTAAATAACAGGGAAGTGATCAGTCATCATCGCCAGAGGCGGAATACATACATGCAGTGAGACATAATAAGGGTATCAGTCTACATCGCCGAAGGCGGTACATATACATACGAGAATAAATACTGAAAATAAAGAAGTCTGCATCGCCAGTGGCGGAATCATAATATAAGTACAATAATGGCAGAAAATGTCAAAGTCGTCTCTGTGAAGTCAGCCTCGCCATGAGCCAAAATGCACTCTATGCAACAGTGCAGGGCCAAAAACAACCTGTCACCTGTAAACTAGGCTGCCCATGTGAAAATAAGGGCAACCGCGTTTGCAAAGTGAAACAAACAACGAGTCAGTCATGGGGACTGGTATGAGGAATCTATTTAACAGTTTAAAACAACAGTAATAAGCAAATAATAGGACCACGCCACTTTCGCGGAACGAGTTTACTCCAGTGATTGCTGGTGCATTTAAAATAAAGTAAATTCTTTTAAAACAACGCAATGCTTTTTTAAAAAGAATGAAGCCATTATAAGACTCAAGTCCCATCATACAATGCAACGCAAGCCGGAGGATAGAGTTTTACCTTATAATGGCCAAATATGCTTAATACGTGTAAAGCAAAATCATTTGATATTATTACTAGTGCATAAATGTTTCAAAAGAGAATAGCATCATAAATATCAATCATAGACGGCATAGCTACCATCTACTATGTCGCCATACTAGTTCTACAATCGAGTCCGTTATTTCGTATTGGAAATTGAATTTCCGTCATGAGTCGAGGCAAGGGGCAAGCTCCTCTCCGCTTCGAGACATTCTAGCAAATGCCTCAGGACTACACACTCTGGGCAACCCTGGATTCGGCTGGGCCGGTCCTCTCTTACGTTTGAGGATTAGTTATTCCTGAACACATGTTTCCGGGTCCTTACAGACCTATAATCGAGGCGCCTCGCATTCCAACAACCACATAGGTGAAAAATAGATATATATGTCAGGGCTGGTAAGTCACTGACACCACCATAGCTAGAAAGAAACGTCGTGCTCTCCCAGCGGTCCGTATCCCGTTTTTAACTCATACCGAGGTGTGAGGCTCGCGAATCCACGCAATACACAAAGCCAGGCCACGTAGACCGTGCTTTGATCATCACCCACAAGACTTTGCTTTGCAACAGAAGCCTTGATCACAGCATCTTGGCAAGCCACATAGACAATCCACTCCATACGATTGATTTCCAACGATATGTAACCTCTGAGCTCGTACGTCTCAGAGAAGGGCGTTAAGCAAAAGAATAAATTCTCCACCGCCAAACAGATATATATTTAACAGAGATCAATCAGTATAGAATAAAATCCAATGTCAGACACACAGTCCATTTACAAGTCCGTTCTGGGTCTGAACGAAACTGGAGGCGTCAATTCCTCGTATATCCGTACAATCAACACATACGTTCAGACGACTACTACTTCCGTCCCTTTCCGGTAGCTACTCCGGTCAGGAACCTCAGCAGCGCCCATCCAACCGATACGAAGATCGTCGGTCTTGAATCGTCTTTGCATTTTCCAATTCGAATCGCTCGATAAATTATTTGAAATGAGGGTTATCTCGGCCTTTTCAAATAATTCACGTCAGTAGAATTTAAATAGATGTTTTCCATGGTTATATTATTCGACATCCATCTTTCAGTTCTTTAGTGCTTTTTTTTTGTGTCAAGCACATACAACCATCAAATATCAAACAATTCAAGCCCAATTGGTTTATTTGCAATCTATGTTGCTCATAATATTTTATAACGATTTTTCGCCATTTTTATTTATTTAAAAATGGCCATATTTAATTAAACGACGTTTCAGGTCGTGCCGTGGCGCTGGCGCTGTTTTTCACCTAATTTGTCTTACACATATCGGAAAATCTAACCGTTGGATTTCTACAAAGTCTATATCAGTGGGAAGATATTCCCAAAGCGAACCCAACGGTTCCAGTTTCGTGAAAATCCGACGGTCGGATCTTCCACACTAGTCGTTTGAAGTTATGGTTTCAAAATTTGAACCGCAGCGTCGTTATTCGATTAAATTTAATTATATTTATATTTATATATAAATATAAACGATTCTGGTGCTGTTTTTCTTCAGATTTGAATTAAACATTCCGGACAATCCAACCGTTGGATTTTTACAAGGTTGGTGCCATTGGGAAGATATTTCCAAGGCGAACCCAGCGGTTGCGGTTTCGGGAAAATCCGATGGTCAGATTTCTCGTACTAATCGTTTCAAATTACGATTCCGAAACACGAACTGCACGGCTTCGATTCCTTCTAATTATATTTATTTCTATGTATATAAATATAGTTCATTCTATAATTCCAACTATAGTTCATTCTATATTTTCAACTTCGTTTTCACTTCAAATATTTCACTAATGCCTTAATATTTCGAATTTTATTGCCATAACCTCCTTTGTACGGGGAGGGGTTTGGAAATTTATTGGGCCATGTTAGGTACCCAATAAATCCTAAAAAGCATCCACATATTTATAGTGATATATTCTGGTGTTTACGGGGGAGCATGTATAGATAATCACTCCAGAGAATAAATTCTTGTCACCCCGTTTCCGTGTGGAAATAAATAGTCCATGTGCCGTATCTAATAACTAGAGAGACGTGATTATTGTCAACTCCAGACCCGTGAGGGGTTTTTATTAATCTAGCGATTTATCGTTATATTTTATATAGTCCGTATCAGTCATCAGTTCAACCTGTAGTATATAATCATCGCCATCCAAGCCTCTCGCTCGTATGGTAAATCTTCCACCTCGTCACACAAGCTCCAATTGCTTATGTGGAATATGATGAAGTTTTCCTATCGTCAAGAAGTATGCCATGTAGTGTAGTTCAAAATTAATTGTTACTATCCTATGGCGATATTTATTATTTCACATAGAATAACCAGCACTCCGCATCCAATGGCAATCACAGGAGTTGATGTGAAAATAAAATTGCGCAGCCAACTCATCAAGGTTTACCTATTTGTCGGGCACGTAAATAATTTCTTTACTTTACAGCTAATCCATTTTTCCTGTTCAACACATGTATATAAATGCAGAACAAAGCTAATAATAATATTTCTGGCAAACTATTATTTATTTCAACACGTGTGTATTTTTATCAAAGCATATACATGATAAAAGAAATATTTTTATCATCAAAAATATTTATTCAACACGTGAATGTTTTAACACTTCATATTCACAACAAAAATGTAGTTTTTTTATTGTCGCTTCATTTTATTTTAACATACGATAACATTCAACACATGAATTTCAACTCGATGAACAAATCTCAATTCAATACATGAATATTCTCTATAGTTTGTATATATATAAAAATGTGATTTTTATCGCTAAAGCTATTTGTTTAAATTCAAATAATATTCAACACATGAATTTCAACTCAACGAATGAATTGCAACTCAGTTTGTATATATATAAAAAATGTGATTTTTATCGCTAAAGCTATTTGTTTAAATTCAAATAATATTCAACACATGAATTTCAACTCAACGAATGAATTGCAACTCAACACATGAATATATATTTCAGCATATGTAATTTATTTCAACGAATGAAAATTATTCTAACACATGTATATTTCAGAAAATTTCGGTAGCATAACGGCAGGGTAGTTAAAACCGGGACCGTCCCTGGTACGGCTCCTCGCTCTACCTTAAAACCTCGCGGTTTTTGACAATGGGGATCATGCATCTAGTTCGCATGCAGGCGACATGTTTTATTTTCAATTCCACAATCCTATTCTAGTTTGTTTCAACCACAAGAGGGTGTTTTTCAACCATAAAGGTATTTTTCAACCACAATATCAACAACAAACAATTATTTCCTATTGGATCTAGATTAACCCTAGAGGGGGGTGAATAGGGTTTATCACAGTTTTTAGCTCAATTAAAAATCTAACGGGATATACAATAATAAACAGATCACAAAATATAGCAGAAACAGAAATGCAGAAGGTAAATGACACAAGATATACCCAGCTTCGGCAAAATCCTGCCTACTGCTGCATTCCTAAGGTTTCTACTAGGTGATAGAACAAATCCCGCATACAAGACCATGTACACTCGCGACTCTCGCTCATATTCTAACCCTATGCTCAAAACCGTAGACTGACTGATATTCCCTCGGTCAGATTCCCCCTGATTACAACCCCGTAACCAGTAACCCAGATTTTACAGACTCTGTGAACTGTCAGTCAACACCCTGACTGATCCCCCTAGTATTTTACAGACACTAGAACTGTTTCAGAATGGGTTTACAATGAAAATAAACAAACTTAAAAACAAAAGCAAATTTGAAAACCCTATTTAAAACATTAAATCCCTTAAAGTCCTTCAGTAGAAAAATGGCCGGCCCATTTTCTTTTCTTGCTTCATCATTTGTTAGCCCGATAGCTTTACTCTCTGGAGATTAAAAATGGCGGCTTCAAAGAAACTAGGGTTTCCTGCTTTCTCCCAATCGTGGATTCGACTTGTCAATTGATGGTATGTGTCGATGCTCCTATGTTTGGTGTTGTTCTTCCACGATTGTGCTTCAGCGAACGACGGCCTTTTGGTTGATCGAAAACAGTGAGTTATGTGAATTGTTTTCTTCGATTTTCCCTTTAATTATTGGGTTAGTTTTTTGATTTGCTGTCTTTTTGAATTGTTGCGTGTGGACTCTATACATTTGCCAGTGATGATACAGTGTATAAATAGGATAATAAAATCCTATACTCTGATTTCAAATGTTGACTTGATCTGAATGCGTCTGTTTCCACTTTTGATTTGTTGTGTGGCTGATTTTGAATTTCCCCTTTTAACAGCCCTTGACTGGAACGACTTTGATTGAGTTGATAAACTCTGGATATTAGAAAAAAGATCCCCTGCATTATTAAACTTGATTGCCTTGCTTGAATGGTTCGGTTTAAATGAATTTTGAATTGTTGCCTTGGCTTTAATAGCTTTCCTGTTTTGTTTGCGATGCACTTTCCTGAAATGTTTGTGGCCCCTTGAACAATTCTCCCAAGCAATCCCCCTTTGATACCTTGATAAAATCGGCCTGATTTGATGCTGTAAATTTTGTGCTTGAATTATTTGTTGCCAAAAACCGAACTCAGTGATTTCTGGAATTGCTTTTAATCCTTTGCCAAAATGTTTGCATGGCTATAAAAAAAAATGAACAAAACTGGAAACATTTATTCACATGCTTGATTTGTTGCCTTGAATAAATGAGAATCGATCTTGAGTTAATTTTGGTCCAAAAACTTATTGTCCACTGATTTGTAAAAATGGAAACATTTTGATCGTGGCCCTCCTTAAAAAAATTCTTGCTTGACTTAAATATCTTCGTAGAAACTGGAAAGAATCAGCATGACTTGATTAACACTGGAAATGTAGTGTTGCCAGATTTTTCTCTTCTTCGAATTGTTTGGTTAGACCTATGACTGGCTTGACCAAGTTGTGAATAGATGCTACACTTGCTTGAATTTGTAGACTTGTGCACAATTTAAACAATGAAACATTTCCAGTTCAGTTCATAAAATTGACATGAGCACTTGCTAAAAAATTCTCATTTCTGGAAACTGAAAAATGAGTGCTTCTTTTGCTAAATGTCTTTGATTTCTCTTGTGAACACTTTGACCAGTTTCACCCTTTCCTGCTTTTAAAATGTTGTTCATATATTATCATGACTAGTTTGTGACATGTTCACATGCTTGTGCACCCAAGTATACTCCACCATGTACGTGCTGTCTTTGACTTTGATGTTAAGCTCACTGTTTTGAATTTGCTGAGACTTGAGTCATGTATATGCTGTAGTCACTTACTTGATTTACCATGCTGTCTTGTATACATGAATACATGCTCGACCATTAGAATTGACATGAGTACATATGCTATGCCACCATCATGTTTCACCATTTGTGCATGCTCTAGTTACACCATTTCCTCTCCATATTTGCTGAACCACTCTCGACCATGCTAAATCATTGAACTATGCAGTGCTCTTGTGTTTGAGCTATTTCAGAAACTTGTATATGTTTTGTGACAATTGTGTTGTTCCTGCACCATACTGTTGCCATGCACCATTTTGTAGAAGCTGAAAACATTTTGACTGTGTACACCATGTTGCTTGTACAACTATGTTCTGACTGTATATCATGCTCAGTTGCACCATTTTCTTTAAGTTGGCTTGACATTTAAACTGGACTGAAATGTGATACTTGCACTCGACATGCCATGCTCTATGTACTCAGTTTTGCATTCTACTTGAAGTTGACACATTGCCCCATATTTGTGTTGCTCGGCCATTTAGCTGCTTGCTTCATTGTCTTGTATTGATATGCACTGAGTCGAGCTGGTCCACGTGGCTACTCCTCAGTCGCAACACTGATTGGTGAGGCAGTGCACACGTGTATATTCATGCACGTGTGTACATGCAGCCATCAGATGAGTTTTCCTGTCCCTGCACTGTAATATGTGTATATACATACACATGAATGTGTATACATGTATTGTGCGCGTGCTATATTTATATATCAGATTAAGTCATGAAAAATGATGAGAAACACATCAGAAAACTGAGGCAAATAAAATTTATATTCGCATATATTCTGTTTCAATTCTATTGCAGTGTACTGTGTGTGTGTTTCATTGTGACAGGTAAGCAGGTGATGACTAGACTGACAGTGATGATGCTGTGAAGATAGAAGATTGAAGACAGTGTTGAGGAATGCATAAGTCTATATATATGTGTGTGAAAGAAATTGTATATGAGTGAGAGTGGTAGTGAGGATATGAAAAGAGATATTGTACTAATATTTTGTAAAAAACAAGTTTGTATGAAATAAAATATTATTTTGTTGTTGTCAAACAATCTCGTTTATTTTATTCTGTTATTTACTAGTACAAATATTCTGCGAAGTATTTAAATAGTAGAGTTGGAATTTTGTACTGTTTTGATATTGAAATAAAATATTATATTTAAACAAAATACTATGTAGATATCTGAGTTTCTGTATAGATGCATTCTGTTTAAATATAAATATTATATTCCTGTCTGTAATGTGATATAACAGTACAATAACAAACACATTCAAAATAATATATTCATCAAACAAAAATCGTATAATTGTGTATACAACACTGTTATATACAACAATCTCCCCCTTTTGATGATGACAAACAAATAAAAGATTTTGAATATAATAAATGTGTTTGTTCGTGAATATTTGAACTCCCCCTATTTAAATGCTCCCCCTACAACAGAAACTCCCCCTATAACTATGCATGAGTGAAATGTATGAATAACTATGCATGAGTGAAATGTATGAATAATTAAATTTTCAAAATTAAAAATATTTATAAAATATTCACTCATAAATCAAAATCTCAACCCATTCTCCCCCTTTTGTTATCATCAAAAGGATACAGAATTTAAAATACAAATGAAACATGACCAAAAAATATAATTTCAGCATAAGAGGAAGAATGATCATCATAAACCTCAATCAGTCAAACAAAAATCATAATAAACTGAGAACTAGTGGCATATTTCACATTGCAGAAAATGACCGATTTACGATGAAATTTATATAAATGAGGAGAATTATATAAAAATGAATTTCAATTAATTTTCAAACGAATTTTTATAAAAATGAGGCTAAAAAAAAACAGTGATGGATTTGGATTATAATTATAATTCAATTTAAGTGACATAATCGAATAATCTCAAATCCTAATACCTATCAATCAACAAATCATAATACGTCATAAAATTTCAACATATTTCACAGATTAGAAAGTGGATTGATAGACTGGTTATTATACACCAAGGAGAATTTCATATAAAAAATTTATTTATTGCAAATTAGTTTCTTTTCTTTTTCTTTTAATTTAAGAGCACACTGACCACGCATAACCAGATCTTGGATTTTTAAATGAGATCAGTTACAGCTTAAATATAAGTAATCTCGTAACCATGCATAACCAGAGCTTGGATTTTTAAATGAGGTTAGAGAAATACTTATGAACATTATATTATTATCTTTTTCTGTTTCAAAAAAAAAAAATCTCCTCGATATATAACATCAATATGGATGATAGAAAAGTGGTAGGTACAGAAATGGACTATGAAATAAATTTCTAAATTAATTATATTATGAAATATGACCAACTGTACTGGGATTATTGAAAATTTTCTATTGACACTAATTCTGAAAAATAACATAACCACAATTTCATCACAAATATTTTCACTGTTTATTAAAAAAATATTAAACTCTCCACATTTATAAAAAAATTATCATGGATGGCAGAATGATGATAGATAATGAGTATGGTCGTGAAATAATTGCCAGTTCAAAGATATTATAATAAATATTCAACCATCATGAAAATCCAGATAAAATCTCCTCTTGTTGTGAAATATATTGCAGTCATAATTCATCACAATTTCAGATTCTGATATATTTTGATGAATTATAATTACAAAACAATTTGGATATTGATTTCAATTTCTGAATGAATAAAAAATAAATAATCTTAAAATTGAAAATTAATTACAAGAGGAATATAAAGAGCTATACAGGACAAGAGTGATTAAAATATATACAAAAAAAAATTCAGCACATCTGATACCAATTGTAGTCTCCCTCTTGAGGATTTTAATTACACCCTGATGGACCATCATGGACATCTCAGACCAAAGAAATTTAAACACAAACCCAGCCAGACAAATTTAGCACATTTATTTGTATAAGGCAAAAAAATGTATGGATCTATACAAGGTGAAAATTTGAATCTCAGTACAGATGGGTGAAACAGATATAAGCACTTCTGATACCACTTGTTCTCGCTTTCTCGAGGATTTTACCAAGACAATGGAGACAAACTATGATATCACAAACAACAGAAATTTAAAGCCCAAGCCGACAAATCAAACAATAAGCAATTATCTAAGAACAGTATCAGAGCAGTGCAGAACACAATATCACATCAGACTTGTCTGGGGATGGTCATATAATAACTTTCATGGTCCAAGATTAGAACTACCGTTTATTTGAAATCATTTGAGGAATATGAAAAATCTCTAGATTCAATGAATCGATCACACCAAATTATTATTTTCACATTCAGAATATGTGTCTGATTCAATAAATCAATAATTTCAAATGATTTTAAACAAACAATCATTCAAATCAAATAACCATGAAATAGTAGAGAGATTTAACACCAATTTTTCAAAGAATTTTTCACAAGAATTTCAGACAAGCCCAAAGAAAATCAGATCATTTACATCAGATTTGATAGATATTCATGATCCAAAATAATTTATTTGAAATCACTTGAATCAATGTCAAGTTTTGAAATATAATGAATCAGTCACACAAGGTTGATAATTTCAAATTTAGGAGGTGTGTGATTATTCAAGATATTAATAGTTTTAGATGATTTCAAACAAACAAATTTTAACCATAACGATCATGAATAACAATGATTTTTAAGATGTATCACTGAGATTCTAGACAATTTTTAAAAAAAATCAAGCCAATCTGAATATTTCTGAAATTATCACAACTGATGAATAACAAAGTGCTGTAATGAGTATAATATATTGAGCTTTTCTAAAATAGATTAGAAGAGACTCAAAAACAGCAGAGGTGTGTGAAATTTCAATAAATTTTCAGATCTTCAAAATTTTTGAATTTATACTAACAGTGTTCAAGATATGATATGAATGCTTCAGCACTGTTAGAATTTCAGAAAAAAAAATAAACTCCAAAACAATTGCAGATATATACAAGATTAAATTCAGATTCTGGAAGAATTAAAACATGACAGTTTTATACAGATTAAACGAATTTCCAGAAAATCATAAGTACTGCAATCGGAAGTTAATGAAGCGCAGAATAAGAAGAATATGGCAGTGTCAAATCAACTCAGGACAAACAAAAATAAAAAAAAATAAAAAGGAAAGGGGTAGAAGAAGAAATAAATAAAAAAAATATTTACAAAGACAAGTTCGGAGATCATACCTGAATCCAATGCGAAACAGAATCTCTAACTCAAACAGTCTTGGCTAAGGAACTGTACATGATTACAGAAGTATTGAGCAGCTTTAATCCAAATCTCTTTTGCCTAGCAGTTCCTCAGCCACCTCTGGTACCTAACAGTTTAGAGAATCGAGTGGTCTAACAAAATTAGTAAAACCACTCAAAGTTTTGTTGACAACTTTCGGCACCCAAACTTGTTTATATAACAATCCATCCGAATTTATCTTTGTACCCTTTGGAACCCAAATTCGTTTGAATTTAACGAAGTTTGTTTTACTTCTTTTTGGGGTCCAGGATTGTCTAGATGAATTATTATAAACCGATTTCACATCACGATTTGGATTCAAAAATCCTTTGAAATTTTCAGAGTTTAAATTTTCAAATCGATTCTTTCCAAAACAGTTTGAAGGATTTTTCAATTCACATGAATTCAAATTTTCAGAAGCATTTGATTTCCCAAAACCAAGACCACATTTATTTCCCGTAGAAAATTGAATTTTTCAACAACATATTAAAAGATTTTTCACCGGTAGAAAAACGCTTTAAGCTCAATTCAAGATCGTTGATTTTGGATTTAAGATCAGAATTTTCTTTCATTAGATCTGAACAACGATTAATACTGATCTTTCTCCTTTCAGTATCATTTTGTTTCAAAAGCAAATTTTCATTTTCAAGGAGTTTAATTTTGGTCTTGGATTCAAAAATCTCAGATTCAAACTGAATTTGTTTTTCAATTTGTTGTTTTTCAGAACACTTGAATTTTTCAATCTCCTCTTCAAGTTCTTTCAAAATAGATTCAGTTTTCAACAGGCTCTCTCTTTCAAATTTGGAATCTTCAGACATCCTGAAATTATCCAATTCCTTTTGCAAAAAATTGTTTTTACAAATTAGTTCTTTCTCATTTTCTTCTAAAATTATGATTTCATTTTCAAGTCTTTTGAGATCTTCATTTTGATGAACTAAATCAGCTTTGAATTTGAAACAATCTTTGCAGTCGGAGTTTTCTAAATTCTTGATATTTTCAAGTTTTAATTCCAAAATGTTATTTTTGGTAATCAACTCAAGTTTTTCATATTTTAGAGATTTATTTTTAAATTTGAGACTATCAACAGCTTTTGTTAATTCAGTACAAAAATGAACTAAATCTTCATATGAATAGCCTCCTGTCTCATCATCTGTTGAGTCTCCATCGTCTGATTCATCCTTGGTTAATCCAGTCAAGCACAGTTCTGAACTTGAGTTGTCCTTGTGGGATTTTAAGCAATTGTTGTCTGTTCTGTATACCTTGTCAAGAGTTTTCCACATATCCTGCGCAGTCAAACAATGAGAGATAAGTTTTAATTGATTATTACCAAGAAAAGAATAAATAATATGCATAACGCGAGCATTTAAAACCTTATTCCTCTTATCTAACATGTCTCCCATACTTTCAATCATATTCCAATATTCAAAATTTACAGACTTTAAATATAATTCGAATTTTGATTTCCAAATTTGAAAATCTGTTCCATTGAAAATCATTGGAATATTATTGGACTGACTCTCAGAAGACTGACAACAAGGATTCACCATTTCTCTAGAGTTAACAGAAAATACCTGCTCTGATACCACTTGTTGGATCTAGATTAACCCTAGAGGGGGGGTGAATAGGGTTTATCACAGTTTTTTAGCTCAATTAAAAATCTAACGGGATATACAATAATAAACAGATCACAAAATATAGCAGAAACAGAAATGCAGAAGGTAAATGACATAAGATATACCCAGCTTCGGCAAAATCCTGCCTACTGCTGCATTCCTAAGGTTTCTACTAGGTGATAGAACAAATCCCGCATACAAGACCATGTACACTCGCGACTCTCGCTCATATTCTAACCCTATGCTCAAAACCGTAGACTGACTGATATTCCCTCGGTCAGATTCCCCCTGATTACAACCCCGTAACCAGTAACCCAAATTTTACAGACTCTGTGAACTGTCAGTCAACACCCTGACTGATCCCCCTAGTATTTTACAGACACTAGAACTGTTTCAGAATGGGTTTACAATGAAAATAAAAAAACTTAAAAACAAAAGCAAATTTGAAAACCCTATTTAAAACATTAAATCCCTTAAAGTCCTTCAGTAGAAAAATGGCCGGCCTATTTTCTTTTCTTGCTTCATCATTTGATAGCCCGATAGCTTTACTCTCTGGAGATTAAAAATGGCGGCTTCAAAGAAACTAGGGTTTCCTGCTTTCTCCCAATCGTGGATTCGACTTGTCAATTGATGGTATGTGGCGATGCTCCTATGTTTGGTGTTGTTCTTCCACGATTGTGCTTCAGCGAACGGCGGCCTTTTGGTTGATCGAAAATAGTGAGTTATGTGAATTGTTTTCTTCGATTTTCCCTTTAATTATTGGGTTAGTTTTTCGATTTGCTGTCTTTTTGAATTGTTGCGTGTGGACTCTATACATTTGCCAGTGATGATACAGTGTATAAATAGGATAATAAAATCCTATACTCTGATTTCAAATGTTGACTTGATCTGAATGCTTCTGTTTCCACTTTTGATTTGTTGTGTGGCTGATTTTGAATTTCCCCTTTTAACAGCCCTTGACTGGAACGGCTTTGATTGAGTTGATAAACTTTGGATATTAGAAATAAGACCCCCTGCATTATTAAACTTGATTGCCTTGCTTGAATGGTTCGGTTTAAATGAATTTTGAATTGTTGCCTTGGCTTTAATAGCTTTCCTGTTTTGTTTGTGATGCACTTTCCTGAAATGTTTGTGGCCCCTTGAACAATTCTCCCAAGCAATCCCCCTTTGATACCTTGATAAAATCGGCCTGATTTGATGCTGTAAATTTTGTGCTTGAATTATTTGTTGCCAAAAACCGAACTCAGTGATTTCTGGAATTGCTTTTAATCCTTTGCCAAAATGTTTGCATGGCTATAAAAAAAAATGAACAAAACTGGAAACATTTATTCACATGCTTGATTTGTTGCCTTGAATAAATGAGAATCGATCTTGAGTTAATTTTGGTCCAAAAACTTATTGTCCACTGATTTGTAAAAATGGAAACATTTTGATCGTGGCCCTCCTTAAAAAAATTCTTGCTTGACTTAAATATCTTCGTAGAAACTGGAAAGAATCAGCATGACTTGATTAACACTGGAAATGTAGTGTTGCCAGATTTTTCTCTTCTTCGAATTGTTTGGTTAGACCTATGACTGGCTTGACCAAGTTGTGAATAGATGCTACACTTGCTTGAATTTGTAGACTTGTGCACAATTTAAACAATGAAACATTTCCAGTTCAGTTCATAAAATTGACATGAGCACTTGCTAAAAAATTCTCATTTCTGGAAACTGAAAAATGAGTGCTTCTTTTGCTAAATGTCTTTGATTTCTCTTGTGAACACTTTGACCAGTTTCACCCTTTCCTGCTTTTAAAATGTTGTTCATATATTATCATGACTAGTTTGTGACATGTTCACATGCTTGTGCACCCAAGTATACTCCACCATGTACATGCTGTCTTTGACTTTGATGTTAAGCTCACTGTTTTGAATTTGCTGAGACTTGAGTCATGTATATGCTGTAGTCACTTACTTGATTCACCATGCTGTCTTGTATACATGAATACATGCTCGACCATTAGAATTGACATGAGTACATATGCTATGCCACCATCATGTTTCACCATTTGTGCATGCTCTAGTTACACCATTTCCTCTCCATATTTGCTGAACCATTCTCGACCATGCTAAATCATTGAACTATGCAGTGCTCTTGTGTTTGAGCTATTTCAGAAACTTTTATATGTTTTGTGACAATTGTGTTGTTCCTGCACCATACTGTTGCCATGCACCATTTTGTAGAAGCTGAAAACATTTTGACTGTGTACACCATGTTGCTTGTACAACTATGTTCTGACTGTATATCATGCTCAGTTGCACCATTTTCTTTATGTTGGCTTGACATTTAAACTGGACTGAAATGTGATACTTGCACTCGACATGACATGCTCTATGTACTCAGTTTTGCATTCTACTTGAAGTTGACACATTGCCCCATATTTGTGTTGCTCGGCCATTTAGCTGCTTGCTTCATTGTCTTGTATTGATATGCACTGAGTCGAGCTGGTCCACGTGGCTACTCCTCAGTCGCAACACTGATTGGTGAGGCAGTGCACACGTGTATATTCATGCACGTGTGTACATGCAGCCATCAGATGAGTTTTCCTGTCCCTGCACTGTAATATGTGTATATACATACACATGTATGTGTATACATGTATCGTGCGCGTGCTATATTTATATATCAGATCAAGTCATGAAAAATGATGAGAAACACATCAGAAAACTGAGGCAAATAAAATTTTAAAAATAAAATTTATATTCGCATATATTCTGTTTCAATTCTATTGCAGTGTACTGTGTGTGTGTTTCATTGTGATAGGTAAGCAGGTGATGACTAGACTGACAGTGATAATGCTGTGAAGATAGAAGATTGAAGACAGTGTTGAGGAATGCATAAGTCTGTATATATGTGTGTGAAAGAAATTGTATATGAGTTAGAGTGGTAGTGAGGATATGAAAAGAGATATTGTACTAATATTTTGTAATAAATAAGTTTGTATGAAATAAAATATTATTTTGTTGTTGTCAAACAATCTCGTTTATTTTATTCTGTTATTTACTAGTACAAATATTCTGCGAAGTATTTAAATAGTAGAGTTGGAATTCTGTACTGTTTTGATATTGAAATAAAATATTATATTTAAACAAAATACTATGTAGATATCTGAGTTTCTGTATAGATGCATTCTGTTTAAATATAAATATTATATTCCTGTCTGTAATGTGATATAACAGTACAATAACAAACACATTCAAAATAATATATACTTGTTTGTTATCATCAAACAAAAATCATATAATTGTGTATACAACACTGTTATATACAACATTTCCAACAATTCGTCATACCACATAATATCACGTCAATCACAAGCAATAAATATCGTCCATGGTCTGTGGACGAGGGGAGTATATATATATATATATATTATAATTCACTTGCATTTCATCACAATTCAAAGCATATATGTTTCATACAACGCTTGTATAATATATACATCGCTAATATAACTTATACAACACATGTACATGAGGTATACAATGCGTATATAATTTACACTTCGCTTATATAATTTATACAACGCGATTCCATTCACAAAATTCAGGTTAGATTCCTCACATTGGTTTCTACAGTGCTAAAAATCGTAGGAAGATCAGAAAAATCCGCGGCTTCTTCTAGAATGTAGAGAGCCTCCTTACGGTCACAGTGTCTCCTGTTTCATCGAATTTCGTTAAAGAACGAAAAAGATATTATTTTTCAAAGTTTTGCAATGCTTTATAGTGTTATTTCCAATTCAGAATAATAAAGGTCGAACCTTTATATTTTGTTCAAAACTAGGTTTGGGATTTTTGCAAAATCCGTGAAGTATGGGGATGATCGGCGGTGCTGACGTGGAAGGGGGCGGCGAGGGCTTCACGGCGCTGGTGGTTTGAGGGGTTGCGATGCTGATCGGGGCGGCGGTGGCGCTGGGAAGTCGATGACTTCCTGGCTTCGATTCAGGCGGAGGAGGTGATGGTGGAGGGCGGCGCTTGGTCGGATGTGAAGAGGGGAGGAGGGGCTGTCGATCTGGGGTGGTGGCGCGGCCTGTAGGTGGCGGTGGCGGTCGGAAAACGAAAGGGAAGGTCGGAGCTTCCTGGATCGTCGGTTTCGTCTGAGGCGGCTAGGGTTTTTGAGATTTTTTTAAAAGAAAAATTCCTATTGGTCGAGACTTTATAGGAAAATTTAAATAGTGTTTTTGCAAACGAACTCGAAATCAAACCCAACGACTGTCGCCCCTAGCTAAATACCCCTATTTCGGACACAATGGGATATGTTTCGTTGGCCATTTCGGCTGTTACGGTCAGTTATTTTTCAAATTAAAATATAAAACATTCAATATTTAATTTGAACGTACATTTCAATTTGCCAGGGCCACAAACTGAATCGAAAAACACCAGAAAAATAAATCTAGCTTTGTTTTGACGATACGGTCCTAACAAAACCAGTTTCATCGAATTCTGAGCTCGTTTGAAAAATAGCCATTTTTAGGTCGACCCATTTTAACAGAAATTGACCAATCACATTTTCTTTTTCCCCGCTCACATACTAGCTTCAAAAATTATGAAATTTGAAACCTAGCAATAATTTGATGTCCCGGACCCAACAAAAGTGGTTTCGTCGAATTCTGAGGTCGTGTGCAAAATATGAATTTTCAGGAGCTATATATACTATATAGCGACCTTTCTGAAAATTCAATTGGCCATAACTTTTGATTCCCGTTATGAAACTTCGATTTTTCAGATTCGTTAGAAAGGTATTCATAAACAGATTTAAATATTTTTAGTTTCGCTAAAATCCGTTATATTTTCCACCCGGTACAGTCAGACAAAGTTTGTATTCAAAATTTCAAACTGCAATACTATACCCAATTCTCCATTTTATTGAAATAGGCTATTACATTTATTCAAATTCCTTGGTAATAACCAAATTTAAAAATTTTAAATTGGTTCACATTTTCCGGGTTATTACAATCTCCCCCACTTAAAAATTTTCGTCCTCGAAAAGGAAATAACAGCAAAGTAGGAAATAAAATGTATATGCAAAGTATTGTAAAGGTACCTTGCACCGGAGTTAGTCAGAGATGTCCACACTGCATTTGGGGTAGGCTTGTTTAATGCTTTCCTCAGTCTCCCAAGTACAGTCTCTGTAACACCCCACACCCGCTAAGGTCACTCACTAAGGGAATGCCTTAGCTTCGGTGGAATATTTAAGTGAATATAGAACTGAAAAATTACAACAAGACAGATATAAGTGATACTTGAAATCTAAAACATCATTTCATTGCAGCAGAAGGTAAACATGTTTGGTTACATATCAAAAACCCACAAGAGTCAAGTACAAAATATCCATCTCGTTAAAACATAAGTACATAATCCCACTACATTCTAATAGCCATAATAGAAAAGATAACCGAGCTTTTCTTCAAGAGTCCAAGCTCCAAAAGATAGATAAAGCAATCTGATCAAAGCCCACTAGTGCTAGGCCCACTCTGAGAACCTGAGGGTTGGGTAAAAAGATAAAAACAACGGGGTCATACATAAGTCTGAGTGAGCCCTATAACTTTAACAATACAATCATTAAAGTAATTAGGGTATGGTATAAACCTAGTACGGTACGACTGGGGATAAATGACTACACTAAGCAGCCAACTAGACTTAGGATAAACTAAGATAATGGTAAAGACGCGCCTATCCACCCAAGGATAAATACTACATCGCACCACCCCAGATCTACCCACCCAAGGGTAATTCCTACTTAAAGGTTGATCCCACTAAGTGTACTTAGTAATTTTTAATATTAGTTTCGTGTACCCCTAGCTGACTACATAGGTGTCGTCTGCCCCTATCTCCACTAGGTGTACCCACAACTTAGTAATTTTATTAGTAGTCTCGTGTACCCCTAGCTGACTACATAGGTGCCGTCTGCCCCTATCACCATTAGGTGTACCCACTACTCCCATTCGATCGGCTCCCTAACGTAGATACCCGTGCTGGCCCCACAATGGGGTGTATCACTCCCCAAAGTGGCAACCCGATAAAACAAATGGTGCACGGCTTATACCTACACGATGCAACAACGTCTTACCTACCAGCCCGGGTCCACACACGCATATGAAACCCGTTGGACTTGCGTTTCCACCGCTACCCCGTTTTGGCCTCTTATAATCAAGCCCAGTACGCGTGTCCCGTCCTCGACATGGGTCGAGCCCAATAAGATACATATGGGTTACTGGGTGAAATGGGCTCCCCACAAGCTACCACCTAAGCTTGTCATTTTTTTCTAGTGCATCCCACTTAATCATGTCCACTTACATGTTCAAAGTTTGGTTAAGTCATCTACTCATATTTCAATTGCCACTCAAGACACCCACTAGATTTCCCCATGCCACCCAAGGCACTTACTTGATTTCCACATGCCACCCAAGGCACTTACTTAACCCTTTAATCATGTTTAATTACATGTTCCACTTTGGTTAAGTATTTTAATCTTATCTTCCATTGCCACCCAAGGCAACCACTAGATTTTCCCCATGCCACCCAAGGCACTTACTTAACCCCTTAATCATGTTTAATTACATGTTCAACTTTGGTTAAGTATTTTAATCTTATCTTCCATTGCCACCCAAGGCAACCACTAGATTTTCCCCATGCCACCCAAGGCACTTACTTAACCCTTTAATCATGTTTAATTACATGTTCAACTTTGGTTAAGTATTCTAATCGTATTTTCTATTGCCACCTAGGGCAACCACTAGATTTTTCCACATGCCACCCAAGGCACCCACTTAACCCCTCATGTCCCTCTACATGCTAATATGGTTAAGTGTTTCTTAATTGATTAAGAACGTAACCGTTGTAAAGACCTCTCACATTAGACTATCTTTTATGGCAGCTGGATTTGCCGGTCGGGTCCGGGCAGCCTTACGCCATAACCGAGTCTAACCTCGTGTCTATACACTTGTCACGTATTTAGTTTGTGCCTAAGACCTCTCACATTAGGCCAATCATTTGTAGCCGCTGGATTTGCCGGTCGGTTCCGGGCAGTCTTATGCTACAAAAGGGTCCAACCTCGTGTCTTAGTCGATTAATTACACCTAATTAATCACCCCCCCATATTTCGAATTAATTTTCCCTAATTAATTCCAATTTTTAACGATGTACATAATTGACTCAATTATGTCCATCCACATTATGGTATGCATAATCATACCAATTTCACACCATTTCATTAACATGTATATTAACCCCATCGTTCCCAACGTAATTCGCTAACATGACATAAAAGGGAAGATTCACCACAAATACAATGGGTTCAACTTGCATAACATTAGCATCAACATGGGTTTAAAGGTGTCAACATGCATATAGCATCAACCCAACTAGCATAAATAATCAACCCAAACTTGCATGAATCACATATGTCATAAAGAGGTTAACTTGCATAAGTTATTTATGTCATACAAAGGGGTAAACTTGCATGTGTATGTGTGACATACAAAGGGGTTAACTTGCATATGTATGCATATCATACTAAGGTGTAAACTTGCACATGTTACTTGCATATAATCAAACACCAACTTGCATAACATGTCATATATGAACTTGCATATAATCAAACACCAAACTTGCATAACATATCATGTATGAACTAGCATATAATCATACACTAAACTTGCATATCATGGTGTCATAATGGATCAATGTTTCTCATATGACTTGCATATCTTGCATAACATCATAAACACATAGCATATGACTTGCATAACTTGCATAACACCACAAACACATAGCATATGACTTGCATAACTTGCATAACATCATAATCACGTAGCATATGACTTGCATAACTTGCATAACATCATAATCACATAGCATATGACTTGCATAACTTGCATAACATCATGAACATGTATCATATGACTTGCATAACTTGCATAACTTCATGAACATATAGCACGTAACTTGCATAACTTGCATAACATCACAAACACATAGCATATGATAACATAATCTTGCATTGATCCACATTCATAGCCATAACCTCATTATATCCTATCATAATCATTTCAACAATTGGTTATTAAGGCTATAGAAAACTCACAACTTGTTGATTAGCACTCCTAAGAAGAAGATTAAGTTGCTAGAGTTGATTAGAGATTGATTTGAGAAGCTATCTTCCACTTTAGATTGATGGAGGCTCCTTCAAGTTGCATTTTGACGGCATAACAGTGTTGTATCTATTGTTAGTATGAATTAGGGTAGTCTTAGGGTGTATTTATAGATTAGTTAGGTGTTTTAGGCCCTTAGATTAACCCTAAATCAGATTAGAGCCGTCAGATCACGTCCTAGCCACCAAAACACAGCCCAAAAGCCAAACTGATGCACCCAGGTCACCTGGGCTCGACCAGGGAGGTCGACCCCCAGGTCGACACTAGGGTCGACTCCCCAGTCGACCTGGTGGGCAGGTAGACTCCCCAGTCGACCCCCAGGTCCACCCCCTGGGTCTTGCGGGAATTTTCCCGCCATTTCTGAAATTTGAAATTTCTGTTTTTAAATCTGTTTTTAAATTTTCTGAAACTTCTTTGGGCCATATCTGGGTCATACGGACTCCGATTTTCGAAAACTCGGACTCTATTTCGCGTATTTTTCCGAGACGAACGTAATGGCATAGCCCGTTTCCCCTGATTCAGATTTTAAAATTTAATTCTGTCCTGATTTATATTGTAGTAAGTTATTCATCATACGGGGTGTTACATTCTCCCCTACTTAAAAGATTTCGTCCCCGAAACCTCTAAGTCAAGAAGAATGTATCCTACCATCCAAATAACCATCTACTCAAGCCATCAAACACTGGCATCCATTGTCCTTAAAGTTTCTAATGCTGTACGAACATATGCAAAGAGTGTGTGTATATGTTCCCTGTCTAATGCAAAATTAGGCGGTCCACTTATTTAGTTGACCTCCTTAATGCAAACCATGATAGTGCCATGCATCCAATATGTATGCGAAAGATCCCTATCGACACATACTATTTCTACATGTGTGCACAACCATACCCCAAAATGCATCATCCATATGATAACGCAACCATTATACATCCATTAATATAGCTACCTACACACAATTTTATGCAATATGCAATATGAAGTGATTGAGCCGATCTAGTGCCTAGAGTGTGTGTATATGCATCCACGAGCAACCACTAGCAACCACTTGCATCCACACGCATCCATCAAACATAACATGTCTCAAACACATGTTTCAACCATAGGTTTTCCCTATCTAAAGGTCAAAGGTACTAATGAGAGGACATACTAAAGATAAGATAAGTACTAGACAAACGATAAAGGAGAAGTTAAAAGACATACCCTCAAAAAGAAATGGGTACAATGAACGCATCTTCGTTTCTGTCTCCCAAGTAGCATTACTCTCATCTTCTCCCCTTGGCACTTTGACTAGTCGAACCTCTCTGTTTCTCAACTTCCTAATCTCTGACCCAAGGATGCGGGTAGGAGCTCGTCGAATAGTCGCATCACACTCTACCTCTACTTCTTTAAGCAAGCTCGGCTCTACCACCTCTGCGGTCCCATGTAGGCACTTCCTCAACTGTGATACATGGAATACGTCTTGTACCCCACTGCTTCTTGCAAACTCCTCCAAAACTCGCTAGTGAAGATAGGATCTCGATCGCTCACTATGCTAGAAGGTACACCATATAACCGCGCTATCTCTCGAAGGTAAACTGAAGCTAGCCATGGAGCAGTCCTCTTGCTCTTTACGTGTATGAAATGGGCGCTCTTAGTAAGTCTGTCTACTACAACCCAAATTCCCGTATTACCCTTCCTTGGTCTAGGTAACCCATCAATAAAATCCATCGAGACGCTACGCCACTTCCATTGCGGAACTTCCAATGGGTGAAGGAACCCACCAGGTTTCTTTTGCTCCGCTTTCACTTGTTGGCACACCAAGCATCTAGCGACATACTCGGCCACATCTTTCTTCATACAGGCCCAAAAGAAAACTCGCTTCATGTCTTGGTACATCTTGTCCCCACCGGGATGAATGGTCATCCTAGAACGATGCGCATCATCAAGAATAGCCTTCCTCAAACCCTTGTCTTGCGGTACACGAAGTCTACCGTCTCTACGCAATCACCCCCTATCGTCTAGGTTGTACCTACTCAAATGGCTGGACGACTCCCCCCTTATGAGCCTCTCTACAAACTCAACCAACTGTGGGTCGTCCCACTGTGCCTCGCCAATCCGCCCCAAAAGAGTAGGTCTGACCTCTAAGGATGCTAGCTAACCAGGTATAAAGTCAACAGAAGGTCTGAAATCAAACATCGAGATGAATTCCAAGCTTCGTCGTTCCACGTACAATGGACTCAAGGAAAACCTTTTTCCGCTCAAGGCGTCCGCCACCACGTTACCCTTGCCAGGGGTATACGCTATCTCGAAATCATAGGATGCTAAAAACTCCATCCACCTTTGCTGTCTCAAGACTATGCGTTCGAAGAGTCTCCAACACTTCCCTAAGATGTAGGGCATGCTTTTCTCCACTTCTGGAGAAAAACCAAAATCGTCACAACTATCCATCTCTCACGCAGACCATCCTAGTCGAACTCGACATCCCCCAAGTGCAAGCCCCAAAGGCCTAAACCAATATCAGACAAACACCCAAGGGACACCTCCTTCGAATTCAGACGAACTACGTGAGATGATACTAGTAAAAACGGCTAGATAATTAAGCCCTTGTCCAACTCTGGATAACCTAGCCAGTCTCACTCCAAAACCACCTTTGATCAAATAACTGGCTTTGCTTAACCTATTAAGCACATATGAAAACTTATTTCGCTCTTAGAAAAGACCAAGATGTCATCCACAAAGGCCACTACAAAGTTATTTAGGTACTCCCTGAACACCCTACTCATCAAATCAACAAAGTATGCGGGGGTGTTCGTCAAACCAAATGGCATCACAAGCCACTCATAAAAATCATCCGGAGTCCTAAGGCGGTCTTCTCTATACTAATCTCAGCCACTCCCAACTGATGAAACCCCGTCGCTAAGTCCAACTGTGAAACACTGAGGCGCCAACCAACTGATCAAAGAGATCATCAATCCTCGACAATGGGTGTCTATTCTTCTTTGTGAGCTTGTTGAGTTCTCTATAGTCTACACAAAGTCTGAGTCACCCATCTGCCTTCGTGGAAAAAACTACTGGAGCACCCCACTCCGATATACTTCATCTTATGAACCCCTTCTCAAGCAACTCCCCTACTTGCTTATGGAGTTCCCTCCGCTCACGAGGAACCATGCGGCGCACTGACAAAGATACTGGTTTAGCATCGTCTACCAGATATATTCGGAGGTCTATCTCCCGTTTCGGAGGTAAGCCCTTCACCTCCTCGAACTCATCCGAGTATTCCCGGACCACTCTAACAGATTGCAAACTCTCGACCGAAGCGTCAAGCGATTCAAGATAACTTAGCATAACAGAATCTATGGGATTTCAAAAGATCTCGAGAGTGTTACCCAAGCGGGTCATGAGCCTAACAACTCTCCTTTCACAACCAAGAACGACATCGTTACTGGATAACCAGTCCATGCCCAAAATCAACCCATAGCCCGTGAAGCCCACAACAAAGGCATCACACCTAAACTCAACGCTAAGTATAGAAATCTTCAAACCCAAACGTATCATGGACATATAAGTGGAGCCCCCCAATTGGGTTTGAAACAACCACGGGATCATCTACTAAACTGGTGTCTAGGTGCAGTGACTCAACTAATGATGATGAGACAAACGAATGTGATGCGCCGGAGTCGAATAAAGTTCGAACAGGGTGATCGAGAGAACCAAATTTCAACTTAGACGGTCCTACCCCCATCAGGTATACCCGTCGTGAGGGAATACATCTACCCTCCAGAAGATCCTGTACTTCGTCCTTACCCCTTTGGACAACCCTAATAAGGTGTCCTATTTCTCCAAGACAACTAGCCTTCCCCTTCACATTCTCCTTTCGTGGCCTTCTTACCACGATGAGGCTTCGTCCTTTATTTACCTAATAGCTATTTGAACCTTCCTCTCTCGTCCATCTTAAAGGTACCTATAAGCCCTCCACCTCCTTGGACTAACTTCTTAGCCTGGCAAACGTCTTAGTCCCTTGAAGTGGTTCTTCCGTCCTTCATACGGAAGTCCTTATTTATCTTAAAAAGACATCTATATGCGGAGGGGAAATTCAAAAAGAGAAAGAGGAAAAGATTCAAAACGGAGAATCGAAGGAAGGATATATGGCTCTTGGGGATTATGTTCTTTTCTTTCAAAAACTTTTCTCTTAAAAGACATGTTTTTGAAAATACTTCTTCCAAAAATGTTTTTAGAAAAATAGTTTTCTAAAATTTTTATCTGTTCTGGTAACCTTAAGCTCTGATACCACGTGTAACACCCCACACCCGCTAAGGTCACTCACTAAGGGAATGCCTTAGCTTCGGTGGAGTATTTAAGTGAATATAGAACTGAAAAATTACAACAAGACAGATATAAGTGATACTTGAAATCTAAAACATCATTTCATTGCAGCAGAAGGTAAACATGTTTGGTTACATATCAAAAACCCACAAGAGTCAAGTACAAAATATCCATCTCATTAAAACATAAGTACATAATCCCACTACATTCTAATAGCCATAATAGAAAAGATAACCGAGCTTTTCTTCAAGAATCCAAGCTCCAAAAGATAGATAAAGCAATCTGATCAAAGCCCACTAGTGCTAGGCCCACTCTGAGAACCTGAGGGTTGGGTAAAAAGATAAAAACAACGGGGTCATACATAAGTCTGAGTGAGCCCTATAACTTTAACAATACAATCATTAAAGTAATTAGGGTATGGTATAAACCTGGTACGGTACGACTGGGGATAAATGACTACACTAAGCAGCCAACTAGACTTAGGATAAACTAAGATAATGGTAAAGACGCGCCTATCCACCCAAGGATAAATACTACACCGCACCACCCCAGATCTACCCACCCAAGGGTAATTCCTACTTAAAGGTTGATCCCACTAAGTGTACTTAGTAATTTTTAATATTAGTTTCGTGTACCCCTAGCTGACTACATATGTAACACCCCACACCCGCTAAGGTCACTCACAAAGGAAATGCCTTAGTTTTGGTGGAGTATTTTTAGTGAGTATAGAACAGAAAAATTACAATAGGACAGATATAAGTAATACTTGAAAATTTAAAACATCATTTCATTAACAGGACATGTTTGGTTACATCACAAAACCATAACAAGAGTCAAGTACATAATATCCATCCTGATAAATAGAAGTACATAATCCCATTACATAAGTAATAGCCAAAAGATAAACCGAGCTTTACTTCTACGGTCCAAGCCCCAAAAGATAGATATAGCGGTCTGGTCCAAGCCCACTAGTGCTAGGTCCACTCTGATAACCTGAGGGTGGGGAAAAAGATAAACAACAACGGGGTCAGACATAAGTCTGAGTGAGTCCTATAACCCTAACAATACAACCGTTAAAGTAATTAGGGTATGATATAAACAAGATACGGTACCTCTGGGGATAATGACTACACTAAGTAGCCAACAAAACACAGGATGTACTACGATAACCGAAACGACGTATTTATTCACCCAAGGATAATTACTAGCTTACATCACCCCAGATCTACCCACCCAAGGGTAATCCCTACACTGCACCACACCAGTTCTACCACCAAGAGTAATTCCTACTTAAAGGTTGATCCCACCTAAAGACTTAGAAAATATATCTAGTAGTTTCTGGTACTTCTGGCTGACCACGTAGGTGCCGTCTGCCCCTACCTCCACTAGGTGTACCCCACTACTCCCAAGCGATCGGCTCCCTAACGTAGATACCCGTGCTGGCCCCACAGTGGGGTGTATCACTCCCCTAAAGTGGCAACCAATTCTATCAACGGTGCACGACTTATATCTACACGGTGCAACAACGGCTTATCTACCAGCCCGGGCCCACACACGCATATGAAGCCCGTTGGACTTGCGTTGCCACCGCTATCCCGTTTTGGCCTCTTATAGTCAAACCCAATATGCGTGTCCCGTCACTCGACATGGGTCGAGCCCACAAAGATACGTTTGGGATATTGGTTGAAATGGGCCCCCACAAGCTACTACTTAAGCTTGTCATTTAATCTAGTGCATCCCACTTAACCCCTTTTTATAATCATGCCCTCTTACATGTTAAGGTTTGGTTAAGTCATCTAATTATATTTCAATTGCCACTTAAGGCACCCACTAGATTTTCGCATGCCACCCAAGGCACTTACTTGGTTCCCACATGCCACCCAAGGCACTTACTTAACCCTTTAATCATGTTTAATTACATGTTCCACTTTGGTTAAGTATTCTAATCGTATTTTCTATTGCCACCCAAGGCAACCCACTAGTTTCCTCATGCCACCCAAGGCACCCCCACTAGTTACTACATGCCACCCAAGGCACCCACTTAACCCCTCATGTCCCACTACATGCTAATATGGTTAAGTGTTTCTTAATTAATTAAGACCGTGATCTCCCATAAAGACCTCCCACATTAGACTGGCTGTTATGACCGCCTGGTTAAGCCGGTAGGGTCCGGGCAGTCTTACGTCATAACAGAGTCTAACCTCGTGTCTTTACTTTAATCACGTATTTAATTTATGGCCAAGACCTCTCACATTGGGCTGCCATTTGTAGCAACTGGTTAGGCCGGTCGGGTCCGGGCAGTTTTACACTACAAATGAGTCCAACCTCGTGTCTTAGTCGATTAATTACTCCTAATTAATCACCCCCATATTAATTATCCCTAATTAATATCAAGTTTTTCATAACATGGGTAGACCTAACTCAATAGGTAAATTCCCATGGGGTAGACCTAACTCAATAGGTAAATTCCCACTTATGTTAATTTATTTTTATGGTATGCTTAATCCTACCCAACCATACTTTAATTAACATATTTACCAACCCCATCGTTTCCCCACGTAAATCGTTCTCATTTCATGACATAATAAAGGGAAATATCATCACAAATGTCATGGGTTTAGCATACAACTTTGTCATTGGTTAAGAGAATGTCAACTTGCATATATGAGCATATATTAACCCAACCACATTTAACCCAAACTTGCACATTATCATACACATGATTTGCATAACATGTTGCATATGAGCTTGCATATTATCATACGCATATCTTGCATAACATGTTGAACTTGCATATAAGCATTCTCATAACTTGAATAACATGTTAAACATGCATTTAAGCCTACACATAACTTGCATAAGCATTCACATACTTGCATAGGCATTCACATACTTGCATAAGCATTCACATACTTGCATATCACATTAAACTTGCATTTAAGCATATACATAACTTGCATAACATCATGCACATAACTTGCATAATCTCATAAACTTAACTTGCATAACAACATGCACATAACTTACATAACATCATGCACATAACTTGCATAACATGTTGAGCTTGCATATATGACTTGCATCTTAAAGGAGGGTAAACATGCATAGCATATAAAGGTGTCATCTTGCATATGTATGCATCACATTTAAAAGGGTAAACTTATATGTCATGATTTATGCATAATACCAAACACTTAGCATGCATAAAACCACTTACTTAGTGTAACACCCGACCTCCACTAGGATCACTCCTTAGAATGTACTAGCTTTGGAGGGGCGTTATTGTGAAGGTAAACTTGCACAGAGATATCGTAAGACAGATATATATAAATAAATATAAGTAAAGCAGCGGTAGCAGATAAAAACCCATCATCATCATTTCAGAAAACCAACATAGTCAAGTACATAATATCAAAATGTCATGATCCAAAATACAACATCAGTCTAGATACGTGATAACAAAACACATGGTAAAACATCAGTGCTAATCCCCAGAAAAATAAAAGATATGCCACAGCTAGCTCAGATCCATACATGAGCTATCCAACAAGCAAGTCAAAGATCCACTAAGCAGATGTAGCCCCTCCCTGAGAACCTGTGGGGGGGGGGGGGGAACGGAAGAAAAGAAGCGAAAGAAAACAGGTCAGTCAAAAAGACTGGTAAGCCCTACTACGATCAATCTATAAACTAATAAAGTTAACAGTATGGTGGAAACTGAGATGAACATACTGGCAATAGATAAAGGTGACATCACATAGATGAGATTAAACTATGCACCACAGTGTACTAGCAAACCCACAAAACAGATCTTGATCCCTTAGCCCAAACTTTGGCCCAATAATATGAAGTGACCTTAGTATAAGGTCCAGCCCAACGGTCTAGTCGATCGGCTCCCTATAAACCTAACACGTCAAGTGTTGGTGTCCATACGGCCCACATGGATGTAGTCAGACTGTGCTGGGTCCACCTTCGGGTGTATCAAGCCCTAAGGTGTCAACCCCAGACACCTAAGCAATAATGCACAGTCTAAGCTACTGGTACCCGTGCCTCGAGTTTGTCCAACATCGGACTACGTGCACGTCCGTAGCCCGCCGGACCCGCACCGCTGTACCACTCAGCCGTCGCTTTGGTCGCTTACATCAGTCAAGTAATCGTGCCCCGCCCTAGCCTAGCCTCTAGGGTTGTGAATGATACCAAACTGGGATTACTGCTGGAACAGACCACGTTGCTAGGGTTTCTAAGAGGGTTAAGTGTGGTTTTAACCCCTCACTAATCATGGATTAAATTAGTTAAGTGTAACCACTTAACCCCATCTAATCCTCGCATCCCCATTATTGGTTAAGTATTAGTGGGCCATGACTTAACCCTAATCATGAGGCATTAATTACTTAACGCACCCAACCTCTCACATTAGACATCCGTGGTTACCTGGGAAGATTTACACCACGTCTAAGTCTAACCTCGGGTCTTATGGTGCAACATGACCAACTACCCACATTAGACCCCCCATTGTGGTTACCTGGGAAGATTTACACCACAACTAGGTCTAACCTCGAGTTGGCCATATCATGTTATCTAATGTCATGTCCACTTTAGAACACTTTTACAAGTTAACATATACTTGGGTAGACCTAACTTAATAGGTAAATTCCCAAGGGGTAGACCTAACTTAATAGGTAAATTCCCAATCTTTTAGTTTCATGTATTTTTAAGTTTACCCAAACCCTCCCAACGTCATTATCTCGCTTACATATTCGTCATAACGTATAAGGGTATAAAATGTAACTTGGCATATGTCATAATAAACATGCATACATGTTAAACTTGCAAATCATGTCATGGTGAATTCGCATAAACATGCTTAGCTTATTAAATATGCATAACATGGTAAGGTGAACATGCATAATCCATTAAACTTGCATAACATGGTAAGGTGAACTTGCATAAGCATGCATAATCCATTAAACTTGCATAACATGGTAAGGTGAACTTGCATAAGCATGCATAATCCATTAAACTTGCATAACATGGTAAGATGAACTTGCATGAACATGCATAACCCATGAAACATGTAGAACATGACATAATAAACTCGCATAAGCATGCATAACTTGTGAAACATGTAAAACATGGCATAGTAATCTCGCATATGCATGCATAACTTATGAAACGTGTAAAACATGGTATAGTGAGTTCGCATAAGCATGCATAATCAACTAAACTCACATAAATCTCAACTTTCACCAAACATTAACTTTAGAGTTTGTAAAGTGAAGGTAAGAGGGCTTACAAATATAAACAAGTCACAAATCCACCAAATAAGATGAAGAAGCCCTTTTAAAAACTCAAAGCAAAGCCTCAAATAAGAAAACCCTTTTGCAAAATCCCAAAACACAAACTTTAGCAAATCAAACTTGCTACTTGATGAAGTATGCAAGTTATTAAGCATTCATACAACATAGAAAAGGTTGTATGATCATCATATCTTCATAGGATTAAACTTTGAGGAAGATGGAGGCTAGGGATTTTAGGTGGAGGCCATTTGAGGTTTCAAATTGGCATAGTTTAGTTGCTAGATTGATTAATGAGGCTTTAGGGTAGGATTAGGGGTATATTTATAGAAGATTAGAGTGTTTTTAGCCCTAGGATTAACCCTAGATTAGGTTTGGCCCGTCAGATCTCAGAATTTTCCAGAACCAAGCCACATGACTCAACCCAAATCAGAAATGGTGCACCAGGCTGAGCTGCCTGGGCACCCCCTATCGACAGGGCTGTCGACAGGGCTGTCGACTCCCTGGGTGCCCTGTCGACATGCCTGTCGACATGGGTCCCCCTGGCGGGAATTTTCCCGCCTAACCCAGATTAGCCCTAATCCCTGTTTTTAATTCGAAATTTAAATCTGTTTTTAGCATAGAAATTTCTGAAAACTTCAATGGGCCTTAACCGGGTCATACGGACTCCGATTTTCGAAAACTCAGACTCTATTTCGCGTATTTTTCCGAGACGAACGCAATGGCATAGCCCGTTTCCCCTGATTCAGATTTTTGAATTAAATTCTGCCTCGATTTATGTTATAACAGTTTAATGAAAATACGGGTTGTTACATTCTCCCCTCCTTAAAGGATTTCGTCCCCGAAATCTTCAAGTTTGGAAGAACATATCCTACCATCCAACATCCATCTACTCAAAACATCATCCACGAGCAACCATTGTCCTTAAAGGCTTCTAAATGCTGTATGAACATATGCAAAAGTGTGTGTATATGTACCTATCTAATGCAATGATCAATGCAAAATATGTTAGTGAAATGTATTCATATGTATGCAAATCTCTATCATAATGTATAATATCTATATGCGTGCTCAACCATACACCCATATGCAACATCCATGTGATTGCATACAAAGTTCATCCAAGAATAAGCATAAACACTCATGCACATGCAATATGAGGAGTGTGTGAGCCGATCTAGTGCCTAATGTGTATCATGCATCCACGAGTAACCACTTGCAAACACTTGCAACCACTTGCAACCATCAAACATAACATGTCTCAAGCACATGTTTCATCCAAAAGGGTTTCTACCTAAGGTTCTCATGACAAGTTTAGCACGATAACTAGATTAATATGGATAGCAAAGAGAAAGATATACTAACAAAAGAGATTGAGAGTGTACCCTCAAAAAGAAATGGATAAAGCCCACGCATCTTCTCCTCGGTTTCCCAAGTTGCGTCTTCTTCGGCTTTACCCCATTGGACTTTCACCAATCTGACCTCACGATTCCTTAGCTTCTTGGTTTCTGTCCCCAAGATACGAATCGGAGCTTTCCTTAAAGTTGCTTCTTTCTCTACTTCCACGTCTTCAAGAGTGCTAGGTTCAACCACCTCAGCGGACTCATGCAGGCACTTTCGGAGATGTGAGACATGAAAGACATTATGCACTCCGGACAGCTTCTCGGGCAATTGCACTTTATAAGCCATCTTCCCAATTCTCTCAATGATGGGGAAGGGTCCAACGAATCTCGGTGCTAGCTTCCCCACTGCTCCAAATCGGACCACATTTCGCAAAGGAGAAACCTTCACGAAAACCTTGTCCCCAACCTCAAACTCCAATTCGGACCTTCGCCTGTCAGCATAGGATTTCTGCCGGTCTTGGGCCGCTTTCATCCGTCTTCTAATCAACTCCACCTTCTCGGATGTTTCCCTAATCATGTCGGGTCCAAGTATAAGCTTATCCGTGGATTCCCACCAACATGTAGGTGACTTGCACGGCCTCCCATATAAAGCCTCAAAGGGTGCCATCCCTATGCTCGCCTGATAACTGTTGTTGTATGCAAACTCGACAAGAGGAAGATGGTCTTCCCAAGCGCCACCAAAATCCAGAATGCAAAGTCTCAACAAGTCCTCAAGTACCCTATTCACCCTTTCTGTTTGGCCGTCCGTTTGTGGGTGATAGGCCGTACTCAGGTTCAACCTTGTGCCCATAGCCTCCTGCAAACTGTTCCAGAACTGACTAGTAAAGATGGGGTCTCGGTCACTGACTATGCTGGAAGGGACTCCATGTAGCCGCACTATCTCACGAAGATATACTGATGCTAGTCCAGATGCGGTTCTTTTGCTCTTCACTGGGATAAAATGAGCACTCTTCGTGAGCCTATCCACAATGACCCATATGCTCGTGTTCCCCTTCCTGGACCTTGGAAGCCCATCAATAAAGTCCATAGAGATGCTCTCCCACTTCCATAGCGGGACCTCTAGCGGATGTAATAGCCCACCGGGCTTCTTTGACTCAGCTTTTACTCTCTGACAAATAACACATCTCGAGACAAACTCCGCTACATCCTTCTTCATCCCAGGCCAGAAGAAAACGCGCTTCATGTCCTTATACATCTTATCACCACCTGGATGTATGGTCATTTTGGAGCGATGTGCTTCCTCAAGAACTTTCCTCACCAAGTTTTCTACCATCGGAACACAAAGCCTTCCATCTCTCCTCAGCCAACCCTTATCGTCTATAGAATATCGAGCAAGGTGACTAGATGTCTCCCCTCGAACCAGCTTGTCCATGATCTCAATTATCTGGGGGTCTCCCTTCTGTGAAGCCCCGACTTGATCCAGAAGGGTAGGCCTGAGCTCTAAAGATGCCAAAGAACCGGTCATTGACTCCATTGCCAGAGAGAAATCAAAGGTCGCCAAGAACTCTAAATTCTTCATCTCAACGAATAGAGGACTTAGCGTCAACCTTTTCCTACTCAACGCATCCGCTACAACATTCCCCTTGCCAGGGGTATAGGATATTTCAAAATCATAGGAAGCCAAAAATTCCATCCATCTCTGCTGTCTTAGGTTCAGATCTTTCTGCGAAAAGAGATACTTCAAAGACTTATGATCAGTATATAGCTCAAATCTCTCTCCCAGAAGATAATGACGCCATGCTTTGAGCGCATATACAATCGCTGCCAGCTCTAGATCATGAGTGGGATAATTCCTCTCATGCACCTTAAGTTGCCTCCCACCAAAACATATAACTCTGCCCTCTTGCATCAGAACGGCACCCAATCCCGTGCCACAAGCATCAGTGTACACGGTAAATATCTTACCACCGTCGGGTAAGGCTAAAACTGGTGCGGAGGGAAGGGCTCTCTTGAGCCTCTGAAAAGCAAGCTCACAATCCATATCCCAAGCAAAGACTAAGTTCTTCTTCGTCAACTTAGTGAGAGGAGCAGATATCTTTGCGAAGTCCTTGATGAACTTCCGATAGAAACCCGCAAGACCCAGAAAGCTTCTCACCTCGGTTGCATTCTTTGGAGTCTTCCAATCCTGAACTGCAACTAACTTAGCGGGATCCACCGCCAAGCCTTGCTTGGATACGATATGCCCAAGAAATCTGACTTCCCTTCTCCAAAAGTGGCACTTGGAGAACTTGGCCTTTAACTGGTGTGCTCTGAGTGTGTCCATCACCTCTACTAGGTGCCTTGCATGCTCTTCCTCATCCTTGGAGAAGACTAGAATATCATCAACAAAGACCACGACAAACTTATTCAAGAACTCCCGAAACACCCTACTCATCAAATCCACAAAATACGCGGGTGCATTCGTCAAACCGAACGGCATAACAAGCCATTCAAAGAATCCGTCTGGAGTTCTGAATGCAGTTTTGTCTATGCTGTCTTCCGCCACTCTGAGCTGATGAAAACCCGTAGCAAGATCAAGCTGAGAGAAAACAGAAGTACCAACAAGTTGATCAAAGAGATCGTCGGTCCTCGGCAACGGGTGTCTGTTCTTCTTAGTCAGCTTATTCAATTCTCTATAATCCACACAGAGTCGAAGAGAGCCATCTGCCTTAGTCGCAAACACCACAGGCGCCCCCCATTCGGATATACTCCTTCTGATGAAGCCCTTCTCAAGCAATTCTTTCACTTGCTTGCTCATCTCCCGTCTCTCACGCGGAGCCATATGCCGAACGGGCAAAGAAACAGGTTTAGCATTATCTACAAGATAGATGCGAAAGTCAATCTCTCGTTTAGGGGGCAACCCCTTAACTTCTTCAAACACATCTGGATAATCCCGGACCACCCTTACAGACTGAAGGGCCTCCTCTGATGAGTCGAGAGATTCTAGATAGCATAACATGACGGGATTCTTCGGATTGCATGAAATCTCTAAGGTGTTGCCCAGGCGAGTCACAAGCCTTACAACCCTATGCTCACAATCCAGAATGGCTCCATATCTAGACAGCCAATCCATGCCCAAGATCAATCCGTATCCCCTGAAACCTAGAACATACGCACTACACAAGAATTCAACGCTGAGTATAGAGATCCTTAGATCCTCACATATCATAGATAGATGAGCAGAACCCCCAATGGGATTCGAAACACAAACGGGATCATCCACTAAGCTAGTGCTGAGGTGCAAGCCATTGACAAGATCAGATGAAATAAAGCTATGTGATGCACCAGAATCAAACAAGGTACGTACTGGAAGATCAGAGATATAAACAAGGTTCTCAACAGAAACACTACCTCGCTCGGGAACTGAAGCGGCATTGAAAGCATGAACTTGCCCTCCTGAAGATCCAGCCTGTCCTTTCTTCTTCGGGCATTCTTTGCTGAAGTGCCCAGTCTCTCCACAAGAAAAGCATCCACCACTAAGCTTCCTTTTCTTCTTCCTGCAATCCTTAGCAAAGTGCCCAGCTATGCCACAGTAATTGCACTTCCCCTTGCCTTTGTTGTTGCCCTTCTTGTTCTTATTCTGATTTCCTTGACTGCTTTGACCTTGGTTGCCTTTGCCTTGAGAATCAGCCTTCTTTGCTTGAGTATCGCCCGACTTGACCTCCTTCTTTCCCTCTCCCTGAAGCAGAGCCATATTGACCAAACTCTCGAAAGTGGCTCCATGCGGAATATGTGACATCGCCAAGCCTTGAAGCGGCTCATTCAATCCTTTGGCAAATCGAAGAGCCTTCTTCTCCGGGGTGTTCACTATATCCAAACCAAAGCGGGCCAGCTGATTAAACTTGTTCACATACTCCTTGATCGACATACCACCTTGCTTTAATGAAATGAACTTCTCCATTTGTAAATTCGCCTCGGCTGAAGATAGAAACTTGGTCACAAATCTAGCCCTCAAATCGGCCCAAGTCTCAACGGGCCTCGTCCCATTGGTGACCTCCCACCAATAGGCCGCCTCGTCCTTCAAAAGCCATACGGTCAATAAGATCTTTCTCTCGTCATCTATCCCACAGATGGCAAACAAGTCCTCCGTGTCCTTCAGCCAATTCCTGGCTTCAACGAAAGATTCCGTGCCTAGGAAATTCTTGCCTCCCATTGCCTTGAAGTCTTTACAAACCTTTGTAAACTCAATCTGAGGATGCTGAGGGGGAGGAGGAGGAAGAGGAGCCTCAGCAACGGGAGGGGGAGGAACATTAGCAACGGGAGGGGGAATATTAGCTGCTGGAGGAGGGGGAACAGGAACCACCGGAGGAGGGATATTAGGGATAGGATTCTCAACTACGGGAGGAGGAGTGGGAGTAGGGTTGGCGGGACCGGCTGCCGCCCTAGCTTCTTGGAGTCTCCTATACCAGAGTGGTACGTTCACTCCATCTGGGATATCAAGATTCTCAGCCATACTGAAACAAAAGATAAGATAAGATCAGGTCAAGGGAACGAATGATAATGCTGATGGCTTTTGGGGATTAGCCTTAAAATAATCTAGACTTTATTTTGGAAAATACTTAGTAGGTTTTTGAAAATAGTTTTTCAAAAGGGTTTTTTTTTTCAAAAGTTTTGTTGAATCTTGTTAACCTCGTGCTCTGATACCAAATGTAACACCCGACCTCCACTAGGATCACTCCTTAGAATGTACTAGCTTTGGAGGGGCGTTATTGTGAAGGTAAACTTGCACAGAGATATCGTAAGACAGATATATATAAATAAATATAAGTAAAGCAGCGGTAGCAGATAAAAACCCATCATCATCATTTCAGAAAACCAACATAGTCAAGTACATAATATCAAAATGTCATGATCCAAAATACAACATCAGTCTAGATACGTGATAACAAAACACATGGTAAAACATCAGTGCTAATCCCCAGAAAAATAAAAGATATGCCACAGCTAGCTCAGATCCATACATGAGCTATCCAACAAGCAAGTCAAAGATCCACTAAGCAGATGTAGCCCCTCCCTGAGAACCTGTGGGGGGGGGGGGGAAACGGAAGAAAAGAAGCGAAAGAAAACAGGTCAGTCAAAAAGACTGGTAAGCCCTACTACGATCAATCTATAAACTAATAAAGTTAACAGTATGGTGGAAACTGAGATGAACATACTGGCAATAGATAAAGGTGACATCACATAGATGAGATTAAACTATGCACCACAGTGTACTAGCAAACCCACAAAACAGATCTTGATCCCTTAGCCCAAACTTTGGCCCAATAATATGAAGTGACCTTAGTATAAGGTCCAGCCCAACGGTCTAGTCGATCGGCTCCCTATAAACCTAACACGTCAAGTGTTGGTGTCCATACGGCCCACATGGATGTAGTCAGACTGTGCTGGGTCCACCTTCGGGTGTATCAAGCCCTAAGGTGTCAACCCCAGACACCTAAGAAATAATGCACAGTCTAAGCTACTGGTACCCGTGCCTCGAGTTTGTCCAACATCGGACTACGTGCACGTCCGTAGCCCGCCGGACCCGCACCGCTGTACCACTCAGCCGTCGCTTTGGTCGCTTACATCAGTCAAGTAATCGTGCCCCGCCCTAGCCTAGCCTCTAGGGTTGTGAATGATACCAAACTGGGATTACTGCTGGAACAGACCACGTTGCTAGGGTTTCTAAGAGGGTTAAGTGTGGTTTTAACCCCTCACTAATCCTGGATTAAATTAGTTAAGTGTAACCACTTAACCCCATCTAATCCTCGCATCCCCATTATTGGTTAAGTATTAGTGGGCCATGACTTAACCCTAATCATGAGGCATTAATTACTTAACGCACCCAACCTCTCACATTAGACATCCGTGGTTACCTGGGAAGATTTACACCACGTCTAAGTCTAACCTCGGGTCTTATGGTGCAACATGACCAACTACCCACATTAGACCCCCCGTTGTGGTTACCTGGGAAGATTTACACCACAACTAGGTCTAACCTCGAGTTGGCCATATCATGTTATCTAATGTCATGTCCACTTTAGAACACTTTTACAAGTTAACATATACTTGGGTAGACCTAACTTAATAGGTAAATTCCCAAGGGGTAGACCTAACTTAATAGGTAAATTCCCAATCTTTTAGTTTCATGTATTTTTAAGTTTACCCAAACCCTCCCAACGTCATTATCTCGCTTACATATTCGTCATAACGTATAAGGGTATAAAATGTAACTTGGCATATGTCATAATAAACATGCATACATGTTAAACTTGCAAATCATGTCATGGTGAATTCGCATAAACATGCTTAGCTTATTAAATATTCATAACATGGTAAGGTGAACATGCATAATCCATTAAACTTGCATAACATGGTAAGGTGACTTGCATAAGCATGCATAATCCATTAAACTTGCATAACATGGTAAGGTGAACTTGCATAAGCATGCATAATCCATTAAACTTGCATAACATGGTAAGATGAACTTGCATGAACATGCATAACCCATGAAACATGTAGAACATGACATAATAAACTCGCATAAGCATGCATAACTTGTGAAACATGTAAAACATGGCATAGTAATCTCGCATATGCATGCATAACTTATGAAACGTGTAAAACATGGTATAGTGAGTTCGCATAAGCATGCATAATCAACTAAACTCACATAAATCTCAACTTTCACCAAACATTAACTTTAGAGTTTGTAAAGTGAAGGTAAGAGGGCTTACAAATATAAACAAGTCACAAATCCACCAAATAAGATGAAGAAGCCCTTTTAAAAACTCAAAGCAAAGCCTCAAATAAGAAAACCCTTTTGCAAAATCCCAAAACACAAACTTTAGCAAATCAAACTTGCTACTTGATGAAGTATGCAAGTTATTAAGCATTCATACAACATAGAAAAGGTTGTATGATCATCATATCTTCATAGGATTAAACTTTGAGGAAGATGGAGGCTAGGGATTTTAGGTGGAGGCCATTTGAGGTTTCAAATTGGCATAGTTTAGTTGCTAGATTGATTAATGAGGCTTTAGGGTAGGATTAGGGGTATATTTATAGAAGATTAGAGTGTTTTTAGCCCTAGGATTAACCCTAGATTAGGTTTGGCCCGTCAGATCTCAGAATTTTCCAGAACCAAGCCACATGACTCAACCCAAATCAGAAATGGTGCACCAGGCTGAGCTGCCTGGGCACCCCCTGTCGACAGGGCTGTCGACAGGGCTGTCGACTCCCTGGGTGCCCTGTCGACATGCCTGTCGACATGGGTCCCCCTGGCGGGAATTTTCCCGCCTAACCCAGATTAGCCCTAATCCCTGTTTTTAATTCGAAATTTAAATCTGTTTTTAGCATAGAAATTTCTGAAAACTTCAATGGGCCTTAACCGGGTCATACGGACTCCGATTTTCGAAAACTCGGACTCTATTTCGCGTATTTTTCCGAGACGAACGCAATGGCATAGCCCGTTTCCCCTGATTCAGATTTTTGAATTAAATTCTGCCTCGATTTATGTTATAACAGTTTAATGAAAATACGGGTTGTTACACTTAGCATGCATGGAATCAATTACTTGTTATGCATAAACACACCACTTAACTTGCATAAACCCAAACACTTAGCATGCATACAATCCAATACTTAGCATGCATAAAATCAAATACTTAGCATGCATAACACCAAATACTTAGCATGTATAAAATCACATGCATAACTTGCATATCATGTTACATATAACTTGCATATACTCGCACATATAGTTTGCATAACATGTTACATATGCATAAATGTTCAACATAGTGTTTTGCATCATAAAACATGGCATTAACCTTGCATATAACATAAAACTTGCAAATTACATATCATACAAACTTGCATAAACACATTTATCCACAAACATAGCCATGTCTTATCACATCCTACCATAATCAATTTAACAATTGATTATTAAAGCCATAGGAACTCACCAAAACCAAGAGTAGCAAACTTATGAAGTAAAACTAGTTTCCAAATATGAAGAAGAAGATGATTAGGGGTTGATTAGCTTGCAACTCTCTTCATTGATTTGTGGAGGCCATGATCAAGTTTCATTTTGCCATAGTTTAGTTACCAGATCTAATTATGAATGAATTAGGGTAGGGTTAGGGTCTTATTTATAGGATTAGGTAGTGTTTTAGGCCCTTAGATTAACCCTAGATTAGTTTAGGTCCGTCAGATTTAGGAAATCTCTAGAACCCAGCCCTCCAAGCCAGCCTAAAACCAAACCTGGTGCACCCAGGCTCTCTGGACGCTGCGCCCCTGTCGACAGGCAAGTCGACAGGCAAGTCGACACCCCTGTCGATAGGCCTGTCGACAGCCCTGTCGACATGGTTAGGGCGGGCAGCTTCCCGCCTACCCCCGCTTGTTCTAATTTGAAATCCTAATTTAAATTTCTAAATCTGTTTTAAGCTTTAATTTTTCTGCAAACTTCATTGGGCCATAACCGGGCCATACGGACTCCGATTCTCAAAAACTCGGACTCTATTTCGCGTATTTTTTCGAGACGAACGCAATGACGCATCCCATCACCCCCAATTCCCACATCTGAGATTATTTATCCTATGATTAGAGAATTTTAGTATTAGCTAAAATTCGGGGTGTTACATTCTCCCCTCCTTAAAGGATTTCGTCCCCGAAATCTCTAAGCTAAGGAGAATGCATATCCTACCATCCAAACAACCATCTACTCAATCCATCAAAACACGGGCATCCATTGTCCTTAAAACAATTTCTAATGATGTATGAGCATATGCAAAAAGTGTGTGTATATGTTCCCTATCTAATGTATGAACATATGCAAACCATGATAGTGCCATGCATCCATTATGTATGCGAGAGAACCCTATCGACACATACAATATCTACATGAGTGCACAATCATTCACCAAAATGCATCATCCATATGATAACACAATCATTATACATCCATAGATATAGCTTCCTACACACAATTTTATGCAATATGCAATATGAAGTGACTGAGCCGATCTAGTGCCTAGAGTGTGTGTACATGCATCCACGAGCAACCACTAGCAAACACTTGCATCCACTGGCATCCATCATACATAACATGTCTCAAACACATGTTTCAACCATAGGACTATCCTATCTGAAGGTCAAAGGTACTAACGAGAGGACATACTAAGGATAAGATAAGCACAAGATATGCGATGAAGGAGAAGCAAAAGGACATACCCTCCGAAAGAAAAGGGCACCTCGAACGCATCTTCGCTTCCGTCTCCCAGGTAGCGTCACTCTCTTCATCTCCCCTTTATACTTTGACTAGTTGAACCTCTCAGTTTCTCAACTTCCAAATCTCTGACCCAAGGATGCAAGTAGGAGCTCGTCAAATCGTCGCATCACGCTCTGCTTCCACTTCTCTAAGCAAACTCGGCTCTACCACCTCTGCGGTCTCATGTAGGCACTTCCTCCCATGGAATACATCATGTACACCACTAAATCTGTCGGGCAACTCCACCAATGGAAGATGCTCCTCCCATGTACCTCCAACATCCAAGATACATAGCCTCAAAAGGTCTTCTAAAATATGTTTCACCCTCTCGGTCTAGCCGTCCGTCTGAGGATGATATGCGGTACTCAAACACAACTGAGTCCCTACCGCCTCTTGCACCCTCTTCCAAAACTCTCTAGTGAAGATAGGATCTCGATCGCTCACCATACTGGAGGGTACACCATGCAATCTAATAATCTCTCGAATGTAAACTGAAGATAGCCATGGAGCAGTTCCTTTACTCTTCACCGGTATACAATGGGCGCTCTTAGTAAGCCTGTCTACTACCACCCAAATTCCCGTATTACCCTTCCTTGATCTTGGTAACCTGTCAATAAAATCCTTCGAGATGCTATCCCACTTCCATTGCGGAACTTCCAATGGGTGAAGCAACCCACCTGGTTTCTTTTGCTCCGCCTTCTCTTATTGGCACACCAAGCATCGAGCGACATACTCGGCCACATCTTTCTTCATACCGGCCCAGAAGAAAACCCTCTTCATATCTTGATACATCTTGTCCCCACCGGGATGAATGGTCATCCTAGTACGGTGTGCATCATCAAAAATAACCTTCCTCAAACCCTCGTCTTGCGGTACAAAGTCTACCATCTCTACGCAAGCACCCCCTTATCGTCTAGGGTGTACCTACTCAAATGACTGGACGACTCCCCCCCTTATGAGCTTCTCCACCAACTCAACCCACTGTGGGTCGTCCCTCTGTGCTTTTCCAATCCGCCCCAAAAGAGTAGGTCTAACTTCCAAGGAAGCTAGCAAACCGGATACATAATCAACGGAAGGTCTGAAATCAAACATCGAGATAAATTCCAAGCTTCGTTGTTCCACGGACAACGGACTCAAGGACAACCTCTTTCTGCTCAAGGCGTCCGCCACCACGTTACCCTTGCCAGGTGTATACGCTATCTCAGACTCATAGGATGCTAAGAATCCCATCCACTTTTACTGTCCTAAGATTATGCGCTCGAAGAGTCTCCAACACTTCCCTAAAATGTAAGGCATGCTCTTCTCCACCAGGATATCATCCAAAATCATCACAACTGTCTCTCACGCAGACCACCCTAGTCGAACTCGGCATCCCCCAAATGCAAGCCCCAAAGGCCTAAACCAATATCAGACAAACACCCAAGGGATACCTCCTTCGAATTCAGACGACCTACGTGAGATGATACTAGTAAAAATGGCTAAATAATTAAGCCCTTGTCCAATTCTGGATGTCCTCGCCAGTCTCGCTCCAAAACCACCGTTTATCCCATACTGGCTTTGCTCAGCCTATTGAGCACATACGAAAACTTATTTTGCTCCTAGAAAAGACCAAGATGTCAACCACAAAGACCATCACAACTTATTTAGGTACTCCCTGAACACCCTTCTCATCAAATCAACAAAGTATGCAGGGGCATTCGTCAAACCAAATGGCATCACCAGCCACTCATAAAAAAAATCATCCGGAGTCCTAAAGGCAGTCTTCTCTATACTATCCTCAGCCACTCTCAACTGATGAAATCCCGTGGCTGAGTCCACTACTAGAACACTGAGTCGCCAACCAACTGATCGAAGAGATCATCAATCCTTGGCAATGGGTGTCTATTCTTCTTTGTGGGTTTCTTTAGTTCTCTTTAGCCTACACAAAGTCTGAGGGACCCATCCGCCTTCATAACAAAAACTACTGGAGCGCCCCACTCCGATGTACTTCGTCTTATGAACCCCTTCTCAAGCAAATCGCCTATTTACTTCTGGAGTTCCCTCCTCTCACGAGGAGCCATATGGCACACTAGCCAAGATACTGGTTTAGGGTTATCCACCAGATATATTCGGAAGTCAATCTTCCGCTTCGGAGGTAAGCCCTTCACCTCCTCACACACATCCGGGTATTCCCGGACTGCTTTAACAGATCGCAAACTCTAGACCGACGTGTCAAGCGATTCTAGATAACTTAGCATAACAAATTCTATGGGATTACAAGAGATCTCGAGAGTGTTACCCCAGCGGGTCATAAGCCTAACAACTCTCCCTTCAAAATCAAGAACGGCACCTCTACTGGATAACCAGTCCATGCCCAAAACTAGCCCATAGCCCGTGAAGCCCAACAAGCATAACACCTAAACTCAACGCTAAGTATAGAAACTTTCAAACCCAAACACATCATGGAGCCCAATTGGGTTTGAAACAACTAAGGGATCATCTACCAAACTGGTGTCTAAGTGCAGTGACCCAACTAACAAGGATGAGATAAACGAACTCGATGCTTCAGAATCAAATAAGTTCGAATCGGATAATAAAGAAATCCAAATTCCAACCTAGCTGGTCCTATCCCCATCTGGTACCTTAGTCGTGAGGGAATACAACTACCCTCCAGAAGATTCCATACCTTGCCCTTGCTTCTTTGGTCAATCCTAATAAGGTGTCCTATTCCTTCCAAAAGGATAACTACTAGCCTTCTTTCTTCCCTATTCTCCACTCGTATCCTCCCACCAATGAGGTTTCATCCTTTATTAACCAAACAACTATTTGAACCTTCCTCTCATCGTCTATCCTACCAGTCCTCCTCCTTCTTGAACCAACTTCTAATCTGATTAACGTCTAGGTCCCTTGAAGTGGTTTTCCATCCTTATCTATCTTAGAATGGTCATCTATACACGGAGGGGAAGCTCAAAATCGAGAGAGGAAGAGATTCAAAATGGAGAATTCGAAAGATAACGATATGGCTATCGGGGATTATGCTTTTCTTTCAAAAACACTTCTCTTAAAAGACACGTTTTTGAAAATACTCCTTTCCAAAAATATTCCTAGAAAATAGTTTTTCTAAAAATTTTATCTGTTCTGGTAACCTTAAGCTCTGATACCACGTGTAACACCCCACACCCGCTAAGGTCACTCACAAAGGGAATGCCTTAGTTTTGGTGGAGTATTTTTAGTGAGTATAGAACAGAAAAATTACAACAGGACAGATATAAGTAATACTTGAAAATTTAAAACATCATTTCATTAACAGGACATGTTTGGTTACATCACAAAACCATAACAAGAGTCGAGTACATAATATCCATCCTGATAAATAGAAGTACATAATCCCATTACATAGGTAATAGCCAAAAGATAAACCGAGCTTTACTTCTACGGTCCAAGCCCCAAAAGATAGATATAGCGGTCTGGTCCAAGCCCACTAGTGCTAGGTCCACTCTGATAACCTGAGGGTGGGGAAAAAGATAAACAACAACGGGGTCAGACATAAGTCTGAGTGAGTCCTATAACCCTAACAATACAACCATTAAAGTAATTAGGGTATGATATAAACAAGATACGGTACCTCTGGGGATAATGACTACACTAAGTAGCCAACAAAACACAGGATGTACTACGATAACCGAAACGACGTATTTATCCACCCAAGGATAATAACTAGCTTACATCACCCCAGATCTACCCACCCAAGGGTAATCCCTACACTGCACCACACCAGTTCTACCACCAAGAGTAATTCCTACTTAAAGGTTGATCCCACCTAAAGACTTAGAAAATATATCTAGTAGTTTCTGGTACTTCTAGCTGACCACGTAGGTGCCGTCTGCCCCTACCTCCACTAGGTGTACCCCACTACTCCCAAGCGATCGGCTCCCTAACGTAGATACCCGTGCTGGCCCCACAGTGGGGTGTATCACTCCCCTAAAGTGGCAACCAATTCTATCAACGGTGCACGGCTTATATCTACACGGTGCAACAACGGCTTATCTACCAGCCCGGGCCCACACACGCATATGAAGCCCGTTGGACTTGCGTTGCCACCGCTACCCCGTTTTGGCCTCTTATAGTCAAACCCAATATGCGTGTCCCGTCACTCGACATGGGTCGAGCCCACAAAGATACGTTTGGGATATTGGTTGAAATGGGCCCCCACAAGCTACTACTTAATCTTGTCATTTAATCTAGTGCATCCCACTTAACCCCTTTTTATAATCATGCCCTCTTACATGTTAAGGTTTGGTTAAGTCATCTAATTATATTTCAATTGCCACTTAAGGCACCCACTAGATTTCCGCATACCACCCAAGGCACTTACTTGGTTCCCACATGCCACCCAAGGCACTTACTTAACCCTTTAATCATGTTTAATTACATGTTCCACTTTGGTTAAGTATTCTAATCGTATTTTCTATTGCCACCCAAGGCAACCCACTAGTTTCCTCATGCCACCCAAGGCACCCCCACTAGTTACTACATGCCACCCAAGGCACCCACTTAACCCCTCATGTCCCACTACATGCTAATATGGTTAAGTGTTTCTTAATTAATTAAGACCGTGATCTCCCATAAAGACCTCCCACATTAGACTGGCTGTTATGACTGCCTGGTTAAGCCGGTAGGGTCCGGGCAGTCTTACGTCATAACAGAGTCTAACCTCGTGTCTTTACTTTAATCACGTATTTAATTTATGGCCAAGACCTCTCACATTGGGCTGCCATTTGTAGCAACTGGTTAGGCCGGTCGGGTCCGGGCAGTTTTACACTACAAATGAGTCCAACCTCGTGTCTTAGTCGATTAATTACTCCTAATTAATCACCCCCATATTAATTATCCCTAATTAATATCAAGTTTTTCATAACATGGGTAGACCTAACTCAATAGGTAAATTCCCATGGGGTAGACCTAACTCAATAGGTAAATTCCCACTTATGTTAATTTATTTTTATGGTATGCTTAATCCTACCCAACCATACTTTAATTAACATATTTACCAACTCCATCGTTTCCCCACGTAAACCGTTCTCACTTCATGACATAATAAAGGGAAAGATCATCACAAATATCATGGGTTTAGCATACAACTTTGTCATGGGTTAAGAGAATGTCAACTTGCATATATGAGCATATATTAACCCAACCACATTTAACCCAAACTTGCACATTATCATACACATGATTTGCATAACATGTTGCATATGAGCTTGCATATTATCATACACATATCTTGCATAACATGTTGAACTTGCATATAAGCATTCTCATAACTTGCATAACATGTTAAACATGCATTTAAGCCTACACATAACTTGCATAAGCATTCACATACTTGCATAGGCATTCACATACTTGCATAAGCATTCACATACTTGCATATCACATTAAACTTGCATTTAAGCATATACATAACTTGCATAACATCATGCACATAACTTGCATAATCTCATAAACTTAACTTGCATAACAACATGCACATAACTTACATAACATCATGCACATAACTTGCATAACATGTTGAGCTTGCATATATGACTTGCATCTTAAAGGAGGGTAAACATGCATAGCATATAAAGGTGTCATCTTGCATATGTATGCATCACATTTAAAAGGGTAAACTTATATGTCATGATTTATGCATAATACCAAACACTTAGCATGCATAAAACCACTTACTTAGCATGCATGGAATCAATTACTTGTTATGCATAAACACACCGCTTAACTTGCATAAACCCAAACACTTAGCATGCATACAATCCAATACTTTGCATGCATAAAATCAAATACTTAGCATGCATAACACCAATTACTTAGCATGTATAAAATCACATGCATAACTTGCATATCATGTTACATATAACTTGCATATACTCTCACATATAGTTTGCATAACATGTTACATATGCATAAATGTTCAACATAGTGTTTTGCATCATAAAACATGACATTAACCTTGCATATAACATAAAACTTGCAAATCACATATCATACAAACTTGCATAAACACATTTATCCACAAACATAGCCATGTCTTATCACATCCTACCATAATCAATTTAACAATTGATTATTAAAGCCATAGGAACTCACCAAAACCAAGATTAGCAAACTTATGAAGTAAAACTAGTTGCCAAATATGAAGAAGAAGATGATTAGGGGTTGATTAGCTTGCAACTCTCTTCATTGATTTGTGGAGGCCATGATCAAGTTTCATTTTGCCATAGTTTAGTTACAAGATCTAATTATGAATGAATTAGGGTAGGGTTAGGGTCTTATTTATAGGATTAGGTAGTGTTTTAGGCCCTTAGATTAACCCTAGATTAGTTTAGGTCCGTCAGATTTAGGAAATCTCTAGAACCCAGCCCTCCAAGCCAGCCTAAAACCCAACCTGGTGCACCCAGGCTCTCTGGACGCTGCGCCCCTGTCGACAGGCAAGTCGACAGGCAAGTCGACACCCCTGTCGACAGGCCTGTCGACAGCCCTGTCGACATGGTTATGGCGGGAAGCTTCCCGCCTACCCCCGCTGGTTCTAATTTGAAATCCTAATTTAAATTTCTAAATCTGTTTTAAGCTTTAATTTTTCTGCAAACTTCATTTGGCCATAACCGGGCCATACGGACTCCGATTCTCGAAAACTCGGACTCTATTTCGCGTATTTTTTTCGAGACGAACGCAATGACGCAGCCCGTCACCCCCAATTCCCACATCTGAGATTATTTATCCTATGATTAGAGAATTTTAGTATTAGCTAAAATTCGGGGTGTTACAACATAGGTGTCGTCTGCCCCTATCTCCACTAGGTGTACCCACAACTTAGTAATTTTATTAGTAGTCTCGTGTACCCCTAGCTGACTACATAGGTGCCGTCTGCCCCTATCTCCATTAGGGGTACCCACTACTCCCATTCGATCGGCACCCTAACGTAGATAACCGTGCTGGCCCCACAATGGGGTGTATCACTCCACAAAGTGGCAACTCGATACAACAAATGGTGCACGGCTTATACCTACACGATGCAACAACGTCTTACCTACCAGCCCGGGTCCACACACGCATATGAAACCCGTTGGACTTGCGTTTCCACCGCTACCCCGTTTTGGCCTCTTATAATCAAGCCCAGTACGCGTGTCATGTCCTCGACATGGGTCGAGCCCAATAAGATACATATGGGTTACTGGGTGAAATGGGCCCCCCACAAGCTACCACCTAAGCTTGTCATTTTTTTCTAGTGCATCCCACTTAATCATGTCCACTTACATGTTCAAAGTTTGGTTAAGTCATCTACTCATATTTCAATTGCCACTCAAGACACCCACCAGATTTCCCCATGCCACCCAAGGCACTTACTTGATTTCCACATGCCACCCAAGGCACTTACTTAACCCTTTAACCATGTTTAATTACATGTTCCACTTTGGTTAAGTATTTTAATCTTATCTTCCATTGCCACCCAAGGCAACCACTAGATTTTCCCCATGCCACCCAAGGCACTTACTTAACCCCTTAATCATGTTTAATTACATGTTCAACTTTGGTTAAGTATTTTAATCTTATCTTCCATTGCCACCCAAGGCAACCACTAGATTTTCCCCATGCCACCCAAGGCACTTACTTAACCCTTTAATCATGTTTAATTACATGTTCAACTTTGGTTAAGTATTCTAATCGTATTTTCTATTGCCACCTAGGGCAACCACTAGATTTTTCCACATGCCACCGAAGGCACCCACTTAACCCCTCATGTCCCTCTACATGCTAATATGGTTAAGTGTTTCTTAATTGATTAAGAACGTAACCGTTGTAAAGACCTCTCACATTAGACTATCTTTTATGGCAGCTGGATTTGCCGGTCGGGTCCGGGCAGCCTTACGCCATAACCGAGTCTAACCTCGTGTCTATACACTTGTCACGTATTTAGTTTGTGCCTAAGACCTCTCACATTGGGCCAATCATTTGTAGCCGCTGGATTTGCCGGTCGGTTACGGGCAGTCTTATGCTATAAAAGGGTCCAACCTCGTGTCTTAGTCGATTAATTACACCTAATTAATCACCCCCCCATATTTCGAAATAATTTTCCCTAATTAATTCCAATTTTTAACGATGTACATAATTGACTCAATTATGTCCATCCACATTATGGTATGCATAATCATACCAATTTCACACCATTTCATTAACATGTATATTAACCCCATCGTTCCCAACGTAATTCGCTAACATGACATAAAAGGGAAGATTCACCACAAATACAATGGGTTCAACTTGCATAACATTAGCATCAACATGGGTTTAAAGGTGTCAACATGCATATAGCATCAACCCAACTAGCATAAATAATCAACCCAAACTTGCATGAATCACATATGTCATAAAGAGGTTAACTTGCATAAGTTATTTATGTCATACAAAGGGGTAAACTTGCATGTGTATGTGTGACATACAAAGGGGTTAACTTGCATATGTATGCATATCATACTAAGGTGTAAACTTGCACATGTTACTTGCATATAATCAAACACCAACTTGCATAACATGTCATATATGAACTTGCATATAGTCAAACACCAAACTTGCATAACATATCATGTATGAACTAGCATATAATCATACACTAAACTTGCATATCATGGTGTCATAATGGATCAATGTTTCTCATATGACTTGCATATCTTGCATAACATCATAAACACATAGCATATGACTTGCATAACTTGCATAACACCACAAACACATAGCATATGACTTGCATAACTTGCATAACATCATAATCACGTAGCATATGACTTGCATAACTTGCATAACATCATAATCACATAGCATATGACTTGCATAACTTGCATAACATCATGAACATGTATCATATGACTTGCATAACTTGCATAACTTCATGAACATATAGCACGTAACTTGCATAACTTGCATAACATCACAAACACATAGCATATGATAACATAATCTTGCATTGATCCACATTCATAGCCATAACCTCATTATATCCTATCATAATCATTTCAACAATTGGTTATTAAGGCTATAGAAAACTCACAACTTGTTGATTAGCACTCCTAAGAAGAAGATTAAGTTGCTAGAGTTGATTAGAGATTGATTTGAGAAGCTATCTTCCTCTTTAGATTGATGGAGGCTCCTTCAAGTTGCATTTTGACGGCATAACGGTGTTGTATCTATTGTTAGTATGAATTAGGGTAGTCTTAGGGTGTATTTATAGATTAGTTAGGTGTTTTAGGCCCTTAGATTAACCCTAAATCAGATTAGAGCCGTCAGATCACGTCCTAGCCACCAAAACACAGCCCAAAAGCCAAACTGATGCACCCAGGTCACCTGGGCTCGACCAGGGAGGTCGACCCCCAGGTCGACACTAGGGTCGACTCCCCAGTCGACCTGGTGGGCAGGTAGACTCCCCAGTCGACCCCCAGGTCCACCCCTGGGTCTTGCGGGAATTTTCCCGCCACTTCTGAAATTTGAAATTTCTGTTTTTAAATCTGTTTTTAAATTTTCTGAAACTTCTTTGGGCCATATCTGGGTCATACGGACTCCGATTTTCGAAAACTCGGACTCTATTTCGCGTATTTTTCCGAGACGAACGTAATGGCATAGCCCGTTTCCCCTGATTCAGAATTTAAAATTTAATTCTGTCCTGATTTATATTGTAGTAAGTTATTCATCATACGGGGTGTTACAGTCTCTAGGATCACTACTCCATTACACTTTGACTAAATGAATCTTTTTGCTCCTTAGCTCTCTAGTTTCTTTGCCAACAATCTTTAATGGCTCTCTTCTGAGCGCTAATTCTGGAGTTATGTCTATATCCTGTTGCGCTGCTTCTTCCACAACAAGATCTGGATCATGAACATGTTTTCTGAGTTAAGATACGTTGAACACATCATGTAACTAGGCAACCAATCAGGTAATGAAACCCTATATGCAAGAGTTCCAATCCGTTCAAGTATAGGAAAGGGACCAATAAATCTCGGTGCCAACTTCCTAGTCTTGCCAAATCTGATTACTCCCCGCATTGGAGAAACTCTTAAATAAACATAATCGCCAATGGCAAATGATAAATCTCTTCTTCTCGCATCAGCATAACTTTTCTATCAGCTTTGTGCGGTTTTCAATCGCTTCGTAATGAAATCCACTTTATCCGATGCTTCTCGAATCATATCGGGCCCTAACACAAGTCTGTTGCCAGGTTCTACCAAACATGCGGGAGATCTACACGGCTTACCATATAATGCTTCAAATGGAGACATTCCCAAACTTGCTTGATAGCTATTGTTGTAAGAGAATTCGACTAGATGTAAGTGATCTTCCCATGAGCCTCCAAAATCAATAACGCAAGCGCATTAAATCTTCTAGAATCCTATTCACCTGCTCAGTTTGGCCGTTTGTCTGAGGGTGATAAGCGGTGCTCAGTTTCAATTTGGATCCCAATTCTGTCTGGAATGCTTCCCAGAATTTGCTAGTAAACAGGGGATCTCTATCACTGACTATATTGAGCGGCACTCCATGTAGTTTAACTATTTCTTTGAAGTAAATCTGTGCTAGACTTTGAGCCGTTCTGTTGGATCGGACAGGTATGAAATGGGCAGTCTTCGTGAAGCGATCTACGATTACCCATATACTGTCGTTTCCTTTCCTAGTTCGAGGCAAGCCATCGATGAATTCCATCGAAATTTGCTCCCACTTCCATCCTGGAATTTCTAGTGGTTGTAATAGTCCAGCCAATTTCTGCTGATCACTCTTAACTAGCTGACAAGTGGGGCATCTACTAATATATAATGAAATATTTCTTTTCAAAGCTCTCCACCAGAATGTGCGTTTGATATCGTTATACATTTTGCTCACACCGGGATGGATTCTTAATTTGGACCTGTGGCACTCATCTAGTATTTCTCTTCGGAGCTCAGGAAGATTTGGGATGCAAATTCTGCCCTTTAATCTAAGAACTCCTTTGTCATCGAGTCGGAAGCTTGTGGATTCACCTTCCTTGACTCTCTGACTGATTCTTCGAATAAATTCATCGTCTTTCTATAGAGTCCAGATCCTGTCAATTAATGAAGACGTGATGACAAAACTGGCGATGATTTCATTCTTTCTGCTGAACGCATCTGCTACAACATTGGCTTTCCCTGGCGTGTATAGAATTTCAAAATCGTATGCTGCAAGGAATTCTAACCAACGTTGTTGTCTCAAATTTAGATCTTTATGAGTGAACAGATATTTCAAGGATTGATGATCGGTAAATAGTTCGAACTTCTCGCCCAACAAATAATGCCTCCAGATTCTTAAAGCAAACACGATAGCTAATAACTCAAGATCATGAGTTGCATAGTTTCTTTCATGCGGCATTAGCTGACGGCTGGCATAAGCGACCACTTGGCCTTTTTACATTAATACTGCGCCTAGCCCTCTAATAGAAGCATCTGTCCATACAGTCAAGTCTTGATTGCCTTCTATAATTATCAATACTGGAGCAGTTGTCAACTTCAGTTTCAGCTCCTGGAAAGCTTCTTCACATTCGGGAGTCCATTTGAATTTCTCATGCTTCTTTGTAAGCTTTATCAATACACCAGATATCTTTGAAAAATCCTGAACAAATTTCCGATAGTAACTAGCCAATCTAAGGAAACTTCGAATTTCTGTGGGGTAGTAGGTTGTTTCCAGTTCTGAATCGCTGTAATTTTGCTTGGATCTACAGCAATCCCTTCCTTTGATACAACATGGCCAAGGAACTTAACTTCATCCTGCCAGAAGACACACTTAGAAAATTTAGCTTTCAAGACATTTCTCCTCAGAATTTTCAACACCTGTATTAAATGTTTTGCATGTTCGTCTCCCGACTTTGAGTAGATTAAAATGTCATCGATGAAGACTAGAACAAATTTATTCAATACACCACGGAACACTCTGTTCATAAGATCGACGAAGTATGCCGGAGCGTTACACAAGCCGAATGGCATTACTAACCATTCGTAGAAAAATCGGGACCCCTGAAGGCTGTCAAAGGAACACAGTCTTCGGCTATACGTAATTGGTGGAAACCTGTAGCTATGTCCATTCTAGAGAACACTGTTGCTCCATTTAATTGATCTAACAGATTATCTATACGTGGCAAGGGATATTTGTTCTTCAGTGTCTGTTTATTGAGATCTCGGTTATCAACACAAAGTCTTAGAGTACCGTCTGATTTCAGGACAAATACTACTGCTGCCCCCCAAGCTGAAAAGCTCGGTCTGATCAAACCTTTCCAAAGTAATTCTTGGGTTTGACTACCTAACTCTTCTTTTCTTTCGGGGCCATTCTTCTAATTAGATGCACTACTGGTCGGGTGTTAGGAATAAGATCTATCCTGAATTCAATTTCTCTTTGCGGCGGTAAGTTTTCTACTTCTTCAAACACATCCGCGTAGTTTTTAATGACCGGTATCTTTTCTAATGGAGGGGGAGTAACTTCTAAAGAAGACCAAAATTCTGTTCTATTTATTTCTAAACCGTGGCATGGTATATATACAGGTCCAAGCTTCATTTCGACTTTGACTATCCTTTCGGCACATCTAACTTCGGCCTTATATTGTGTCAACCAGTCCAGCCCCAGTATAACATCAAATTCGGAAAGGTCCATGCCAATCACTTTAAAAGGAAACTGGTACCGAGAAAAGGAAATAGGTGCTTTACAATATGTACTGAGACTAACAGAACCTCCTATCGGGTTTTGAACTTTAATTGGTTCTTTAAGCTTTCTTCGTTTCAATTTTAACTTGTGAACAGTGTCACCAGAAATGAAGCTACGTGATGCACCAGTATCAAAAAGTATAGAAACAAGAATATTTTTAATGGTAAGGGTACCTCCAAAGACGTCGGGTTTACCTGATCCATCGGTGGTAGCTGGCGGGGTCTCCCCGTCATACACATGAGCCACTTGTGCATTTTGCTTCAGAGGACAATTCCTGCTATAGTGCCCCTTCTTATGACAGTTGTAGCATTCGACTGAGTCTAGATTTGCCTTTGGCTTCCTCGGGGCTTTGCATACATTAGAAAAATGACCTGGCTTTCCACAGTTGTAGCAATTTCCTTTGGGGATCTTTCCAGGTTTCTGAGTAGCGGCCGCGGTAATGCTAGACTCGGGCTGATCTGCTGAAGCCTTGCGCTTATTTTCCGCTTGGCTTTTGGCACGGTCTTGACTGGCGTGCCTTTCTTCCATACCTTCATAATTGCAAGCCATCTCTACCAATTCTGAGAAGGAGAGTTTCATGTTGCTCATAGCTCTGTCATGGTACTTGCGCTTTAGCCCAAATATAAATCTCTTGTTCTTTGCTTTGTTAGTCATAATGAGCTCTGGGGCGTAGCGCGACAACTGGGTGAATTTATTGAGGTAATCCTGGATAGAGAGTTCTCCTTGATGGAGATTAGCAAACTGCTCTCGCATCCTCTCTAAAGCCTGTTCAGGTACAAACTTCTCGTAGAACATGGTTTTGAATTACTCTCAGGTTCTGACAGTACCTGCTGCAACCTCTGAGGTGATGGCATCCCACCACAGCTCTGGTTCCTCCTGTAGGAGCCAAATACCTAGTCGTGCTTTGTTGTTGTTTCCCAAACACATGCCTTCAAAGATCTTTTCACAGGTCTTCAACCAAGCAATAGGCTCTGTCACTGTACCAGTGCCAGAAAAGGGTTTTCCCCCAAGGTTCCTATACCTCTTCGCTACTCTGTCTAGCTCGAAGTCCTCGGGTGCTGGTGGCTGAACAATATGGCCTTCCACAACTACGGGGATATTCCCCCGTCCTCCTGCTACCCCTTCTCGGCCTCCACGGCCTCCTCTAGTTGCTGCTGCTCGTGTAGCCATCAGAAAGAATACTGTATAAGCAAGAAAAGAGTCAAGCTTACAGATTTGATAATTTTCATATATGGTATAAGGAAAGGTAATGATGTACTGATCAAATTGTTTTGCTAATCTGCTTAGCTCATTCTAGGACATTGCTAATCCTATCTCTAATGAGCTACTCGCCTTAGAACACTACTGATTCTATTCTGACGAGGTGTTTAATGTGTTAGATCCCAGAACTAAGGTTAACCAAAGCTCTGATACCAACTTTGACGATCCCAAAATCCGAGGGGTGGTATTAAGGATAATCATTGGAATATAACACATTAATCATCTTAGCAGAGTACAGAGAATAGCAAAAACAATAAATAGAATAATTTACATGGATATGACAGCGGAATCACAACATGTAACCACATCAGAATAGCACAGTGTAGGATATAACTTAGTAAATAATAGGGAAGTGATCAGTCATCATCGCCAGAGGCGGAATACATACATGCAGTGAGACATAATAAGGGTATTAGTCTACATTGCCGAAGGCGGTACATATACATACGAGAATAAATACTGAAAATAAAGGAGTCTGCATCGCCAGTGGCGGAATCATAATATAAGTACAATAATGGCGGAAAATGTCAAAGTCGTCTCTGTGGAGTCAGCCTCGCCATGAGCCAAAATGCACTCTATGCAACAGTGCAGAGCCAAAAACAACCTGTCACATGTGAACTAGGCTGCCCATGTGAAAATAAGGGCACCCGCATTTGCAAAGTGAAATAAACAACGAGTCTGTCATGGGGACTGGTATGAGGAATCTATTTAACAGTTTAAAACAACAGTAATAAGCAAATCATAGGACCACGTCACTTTCGCGGAACGGGTTTACTCCAGTGATTGCTACTGCATTTAAAATAAAGTAAATTCTTTTAAAACAACGCAATGCTTTTTTAAAAAGAATGAAGCCATTATAAGACTCAAGTTTCATCATACAATGCAACGCAAGCCGAAGGATAGAGTTTTACCTTATAATGGCCAAATATGCTTAATACGTGTAAAGCAAAATCATTTGATATTATTACTAGTGCATATATGTTTCAAAATAGAATAGCATCATAAATATCAATCATAGGTGGCATAGATACCATCTACTATGTCTCCATACTAGTTCTACAATCGAGTCCATTATTTCGTGTTGGAAATTGGATTTCCGTCATGAGTTGAGGAAAGGGGCAAGCTCCTCTCCGCTTCAAGACATTCTAGCAAATGCCTCAGGACTACACACTCTGGGCAACCCTGGATTCGGCTGGGCCGGTCCTCTCTTACGTTTGAGGGTTAGTTATTCCTGAACACACGTTTCCCGGTCCTTACAGACCTATAATCGAGGCGCCTCGCATTCCAACAACCACATAGGTGAAAAATAGATATATATGTCAGGGCTGGTAAGTCACTGACACCACCATAGCTAGAAAGAAACATCGTGCTCTCCCAGCGGTCTGTATCCCGTTTTTAACTCGTACCGAGGTGTGAGGCTCGCAAATCCACGCAATACACAAAGCCAGGCCACGTAGACCGTGCGTTGATCATCACCCACAAGACTTTGCTTTGCAACAGAAGCCTTGATCACAGCATCTTGGCATGCCACATAGGCAATCCACTCCATACGATTGATTTCCATCGATATGTAACCTCTGAGCTCGTACGTCTCAGAGAAGGGCGTTAAGCAAAAGAATAAATTCTCCACCGCCAAACAGATATATATTTAACAGAGATCAATCAGTATAGAACAAAATCCAATGTCAGACACACAGTCCATTTACAAGTCCGTTCTGGGTCTGAACGAAACCGGAGGCGTCAATTCCTCGTATATCCGTACAATCAACACATACGTTCAGATGGCTACTACTTCCGTCCCTTTCCGGTAGCTACTCCGGTCAGGAACCTCAGCAGCGCCCATCCAACCGATACGAAGATCGTCGGTCTTGAATCGTCTTTGGATTTTCCAATTCGAATCGCGCGATAAATTATTTGAAATGAGCGTTAGCTCGGCCTTTTCAAATAATTCACGTCATTAGAATTTAAATCGATTCTTTCCATGGTTATATTATTCGACATCCATCTTTCAGTTCTTTAGTGTTTTTTTTCGTGTCAAGCACATACAACCATCATATATCAAACAATTCAAGCCCAATTGGTTTATTTGCAATCTATGTTGCTCATAATATTTTATAACGATTTTTCGCCATTTTTATTTATTTAAAAATGGCCATATTTAATTAAACGACGTTTCAGGTCGTGCCGTGGCGCTAGCGCTATTTTTCCCCTAATTTGTCTTACACATATTGGAAAATTTAACCGTTGGATTTCTACAAAGTCTATATCAGTGGGAAGATATTCCCAAAGCGAACCCAACGGTTCTAGTTTCGTGAAAATCCGACGGTCGGATCTTCCACACTAGTCGTTTGAAGTTACGGTTTCAAAATTCGAACTTCAATGTCGTTATTCGATTAAATTTAATTATATTTATATTTATATATAAATATAAACGATTCTGGTGCTGTTTTTCTTCAGATTTGAATTAAACATTTCGGACAATCCAACAGTTGGATTTTTACAAGGTTGGTGCCGTTGGGAAGATATTTCCAAGGCGAACCCAACGGTTGCGGTTTCGGGAAAATCCGATGGTCGGATTTCTCGTACTAATCGTTTCAAATTACGATTCCGAAACACGAACTGCACCGCTTCGATTCCTTCTAATTATATTTATTTTTCTGTATATAAATATAGTTCATTCTATAATTCCAACTATAGTTCATTTTATATTTTCAACTTCGTTTTCACTTCAAATATTTCACTAACGCCTTAATATTTCGAAAAATTTCGCCATAACCTCCTTTGTACGGGGAGGGGTTTGGAAATTTATTGGGACGTGTTAGGTACCCAATAAATCCTAAAAAGCATCCACATATTTATAGTTATATATTCTGGTGTTTACGGGGGAGCATGTATAGATAATCACTCCAGAGAATAAATTTTCGTCACCCCGTTTCCGTGTGGAAATAAATAGTCCATGTGCCGTATCTAATAACTAGCGAGACGTGATTATTGTCAACTCCAGACCCGTGTGGGGTTTTTAATAATCTGGCGATTTATCGTTATATTTTATATAGTCCATATCAGCCATCAGTTCAACCTGTAGTATATAATCATCGCCATACAAGCCTCTCGCTCGTATGGTAAATCTTCCACCTCGTCACAAAAGCTCCTATTGCTTATGTGGAATATGTTGAAGTGTGCCTATCGTCAAGAAGTATGCCATGTAGTGTAGTTCAAAATTAATTGTTACTATCCTATGGCGATATTTACTATCTCACACAGAATAACCAGCACTCTGCATCCAATGGCATTCACAGGAGTTAATGTAAAAATAAAATTGCGCAGCCAACTCATCAAGGTTTACCTATTTGTCGGGCACGCAAATAATTTCTTTACTCTATAGCTAATCCATTTTTCCTGTTCAACACATGTATATATATGCAGAACAAAGCTAATAATAATATTTCTAGCAAACTATTATTTATTTCAACACGTGTGTATTTTTATCAAAGCATATACATGATAAAAGAAATATTTTTATCATCAAAAATATTTATTCAACACGTGAATGTTTTAACACTTCAAATTCACAACAAAAATGTAGGTTTTTATTATCGCTTCATTTTATTTCAACTTACAACAACATTCAACACATGAATTTCAACTCGACGAACGAATCTCAATTCAACACATGAATATTCTCTATAGTTAGTATATATATATAAAAATGTGATTTTTATCGCTAAAGCTATTTGTTTAAATTCAAATAATATTCAACACATGAATATCAACTCAACGAATGAATTGCAACTCAACACATAAATATTTGCTATAGTTTGTATATATATAAAAAATGTGATTTTTATCGCAAAAGCTATTTGTTTAAATTCAAATAATATTCAACACATGAATTTCAACTCAACGAATGAATTGCAACTCAACACATGAATATATATTTCAACATATGTAATTTATTTCAACGAATGAAAATTATTCTAACACATGTATATTTCAGAAAATTTCGACAGCATAACGGCAGGGTAGTTAAAAACGGGACCGTCCCTAGTACGGCTCCTCACTCTACCTTAAAACCTCGCGGTTTTTGACAATGGGGATCATGCGTCTAGTTCGCACGCAGGCGGCATGTTTTATTTTCAATTCCGCAATCCTATTCTAATTTGTTTCAACCACAAGAGGGTATTTTTCAACCACAAAGATATTTTTCAACCACAATATCAACCACAAACAATTATTTCCAACCATTCGTCATACCATATAATATCACGTCAATCACAAGCAATAAATATCGTCCATGGTCTGTGGACGAGAGTAGTGTATATATATATATATATATATATATATATATATATATATATATATATATATTATAATTCACTTGCATTTCATCACAATTCAAAGCATATATGTTTCATACAACGCTTGTATAATTTATACATCGCTAATATAACTTATACAACACATGTACATGAGGTATACAATGCGTATATAATTTACACTTCGCTTATATAATTTATACAACGCGATTCCATTCACACAATTCAGTTTATATTCCTCACATTGGTTTCTGCCGTGCTAAAAATCGTAGGAAGATCAGAAAAATCCGCGGCTTCTTCTAGAATGTAGAGAGCCTCCTTGCGGTCACGGTGTCTCCTGTTTCATCGAATTTTGTTAAAGAACGAAAAAGATATTATTTTTCAAAGTTTTGCAACGCTTTATCGTGTTATTTCCAATTCAGAATAATAAAGGTGGAACCTTTATATTTTGTTCAGAACTAGGTTTCGGATATTTGCAAAATCCGTGAAGTATGGGGATGATCGGCGGTGCTGACGTGGAATGGGGCGGCGAGGGCTTCACGGCGCTGGTGGTTTGAGGGGTCGCAATGGCGGATCGGGGTGGCGGTGGCGCTGGGAAGTCGATGACTTCCTGGCTTCGATTCAGGCGGAGGAGATGATGGTGGAGGGCGGCGCTTGCTCGGATGTGAAGAGGGGAGGAGGGGCTGTCGAATTGGGGTGGTGGCGCGGCCTGTAGGTGGCGGTGGCGGTCGGAAAATGAAGGGAAAGATCGGAGCTTCCTGGATCGTCGGTTTCGTCTGAGGCGGCTAGGGTTTTTAAGATTTTTTTTTAAAGAGAAATTTCTATTGGTCGAGACTTTATAGGAAAATTTAAATAGTGTTTTTGCAAACGAACTCGAAATCAAACCCAATGACTGTCGCCCCCAGCTAAATACCCCCTTTCCGGACACAATGGGATATGTTTCGTTGGCCATTTCGATTGTTACAGTCAGTTATTTTTAAAATTAAAATATAAAACATTCAATATTTAATTTGAACGTACATTTCAATTTGCCAGGGCCACAAAATGAATCGAAAAATTCCAGAAAAATAAATCTAGCTTTGTTTTGACGATACGGTCCTAACAAAACTAGTTTTGTCGAATTCTGAGCTCGTTTGAAAAATAGCCATTTTTAGGTCGACCCATTTTAACAGAAATTGCCCAATCACATTTTCTTTTGCCCCGCTCACATACTAGCTTCAAAAATTATGAAATTTGAAACCTAGCAATAATTTGACATCTCGGACCCAATAAAAGTGGTTTCGTCGAATTCTGAGGTCGTATGCAAAATATGAATTTTCAGGGGCTATATATACTATATAGCGACCTTTCTGAAAATTCAATTGGCCATAACTTTTGATTCCCGTTATGAAACTTCAATTTTTCAGATTTGTTAGAAAGGTATTCATAAACAGATTTAAATATTTTTAGTTTCGCTAAAGTCCGTTATATTTTCCACCCGGTACAGTCAGACAAAGTTTGTATTCAAAATTTCAAACTCCAATACTATACCCAATTCTCCATTTTATTGAAATATGCTATTTCAATTATTCAAATTCCTTGGTAATAACCAAATTTAAAATTTTTAAATTGGTTCACATTTTCCAGGTTATTACACTTTTAGTCGTTATTATTTAAAATTAATCATTTTAAATATTCAAAATCCAATAAAATAGCTAAAATAAATTTTTTAAATTGGTTCAGAAATTCTAGGTTGTTACAATCTCCATCACTTAGAATCTTTTCATCCTCGAAAAGGGGAAGGAACTGAAGGTCGTTTACTTAACCAACTCAACCTTAGCTTGAGTCAAGTTCATCAACTTTTCTGTTTCTAAGAACTTTCTAATTTCTCAAAAATTTGGCTAACACCCTAAATTTTCGAAAAATTTCGCCATAACCTCCTTTGTACGGGGAGGGTTTGAAAATTTTATTGGGCTGTATTAGGCACCCGATAAATCAAATAAAAGCATGCATAATTTTTGTGACTTATTTATTCCCAGGGGGGACGTGTAAAAAGTCGTAATCTCATACCTTGCCCCAATGTTGGAAATAAAATAATCCATGCGCCTTAATTAACAATAAGAGAGATGTGAATTATTGTCATCTCCAGATCTGTGTAGGGTTTTTATTAAATCCCACCCTGAGCACCTTTATATGTATTTCTTAATTAAGTCCTTAATTATTCTTCTATTCAACTTGTAATTCAGTCCTCGCCATACAAGCATCTCGCTCGTATGGAAATCCAAACCTCGTCATATAAGCACCAAATGCTTATATGGAATATGATATGCTATGCTATGCCATCTTCATGTAGTATGCCAAGCGGTGTATTCCATAATTTATTTGTTGCTATTTTATGGCGTATGTTTATGATCTCACACTGAACAACCATCACACCGTATCCAAAAACATTCACTGGAGTTGACATAATAATAAAATTGCGCAACTAACTCATTAAGGTGCACTTGTTTATCGGGCACACAATATATTTCTTTACTCAACACTAATCCCATAACCTGCTCATTATATATGTATATCCGTGCATATAAATCCAATTTAAACTATTTTTTTTTTCAATTAAGTTCAACATTATATTTGATTTAGCTTAATTTATCATTCATTCTCATATTGGTTAAATTAATTATTATTCCAATATTTTTATTAGCTAAATTAATAATCATACAACACAACCAGTAATTAATTTATTGATTAAATTTTCAAACATATAACTTTCATATACTCGAAAATCATATTTCAAGGCCGAATCACAAACAATAAATTCTAACTAAGTTTTGGTTCTCACACCAGTCATTTGAAATATATAGACATCCCACTTTCGAAACTTGAACACAATCACTGATGATGTCATGATCATCATCAGAATCATCTCTGGGCGACTGGAGTGTGATTTTATATATATCCAGTATATTCGAGACTTCAAATACACATGGATCAGACGTATATGCAAAATCTTCTTATACTCGATAGTCCAAAATAAAATAAAATACTCAAATATGTATAATAAGATATAATTAATTGTTTTTTCAAAACTAAATTCGTTTTTTTATTAAATAATACTCTTCAAACTCATTCTAGGTATTACTAACCCTATCTATAATGAGTTATTCTTATAGGATGTTCCTAATCGCATCACTGATAAATTATTTCGTTTGGTTCTAAAGTGTCTTGTTCTCGAGCTTTGTAAACCAAAGCTTTGATACCAAACTGAGACGACCCAGACTTCCCCGATCCCCTAGGAGACAGAGGAGTCCGGATTACTTTGAGAACACGATTCATCAGAACATAAACAAATGAACATTTCATTGCTATTACAATAATTACATCAAAGTACAAGAATATATCAGAGCATAAATAAATATTACATAACGGAAAATATCAGTGATTTAAAAAACATAGCAACGGAAATAAAATGTACAAATACAATGCGTAGTGGAAATACATCAACTGGCATAACTGAAAGAATTACACGAATACAAAGCTTTCCGAATATAGGTCTAGTTGTAAATCCAGGATCATATGTATAGAAATATATGCAAAACCGAAACTACTGATTGCTCATGTGGAAAATATGTGCACTCAGAGTTTAGGTTAAAACAATAAACTCCAGGTCAGTCATAGGACTGGTGTAAGAACTAAAAACATTTATTAGCCTTATTTTAAAGTTAGGTAAATCACAAGAACACGCTGTATAACACGGAACGGGTTTATCCACCATGTATACCAGTGCATAAAAATAAACAACACAATGCTAAAGAGAAAAATGAAGCTATTATAAGACTCAGGTCCTATCACACAATGAATGCAGTCGAGGATAGAGTTTTTCCTTATAATAGAAAAACATGCTTGATACGTGAAATTCATCTTTTATTATTACAATAAGTGAAAAAATCAACTTCTAATAAAAATGTATCAATCATAGGCGGCGTAGGTACCATTATATTACGTCACCATATAGGTTTACAACTAAAACCGTAAAATCACGTATTGGAAATTGGATTTCCATCTATAAACCAAGGCAAGGGATATTCTTTCTGATTTTGAGGAACTCTAGCAAATGCATCTGGGGTACACACTTTGGGCAACCTTTGGGAATCGGCAAGGCCAGTCATCCGTCGATGATTAATTATACCATAAACTATATGTTAGTCGGTTCTATCGAACCTCCAAATGGTCAGTCCTTCGACCATATGAGTCACTAGGGACTCTAATCATATCTGAGTTATCTCCCTTTCCATCAATAAAGTTTTCCAACATCCACATAAGTAAACAGTCTGGGCTCTATACTATTACGTTACTCGTAGCTAGAAACTAATATATGTCCATTTCCTTATAGTCCCTCATCCTGTTTCTGGTCCATACCGGGGTGTGAAGCTCATGAATTAACACTATACAAAGCTATGCTAATTAAAGTTGTGCTTTGATCATCAACGACAAAACCTTGCTTTTCAAAAAAAGACTTGATCCATGCAACTCAGCATGCCGCACTATCAATCCATACTATACCAATGATTTCCACCAATATATAACCTCTAAGCTTGTACGTCTCAAAGAAGGGTGTTAAGCAAGAGAATAAATTCTCCGCCACCAAACAGATATATATTTAGCAGAGATCAAAGAATACAATATAAAGGAATACAATGTCAGACATACCATCCATTTGCAAGTCCGTTATGGGTATGAACGAAGCCGGAGGAACCTTATTCCTCGTCCTATATGTCCAATGCAGGAGAGAGGCCCTTGCATATCCGGTCGATCTCCAAGTATGTCTGGACGATCACCAATTATTACCTTGTCTTGGGTGTACATCCCAATCAAGACATCGATAATCATCCAAACGATGTGAAGATCTCTGATCTTCAACCACTGTCTTCATATCACATACATTTAGTCGTCGTATCAGTTATTTAGAATAGGTTAAACTCGGTCTTTCCAAATAACTCGCGTATCTTATAATCAAGTGTTATAAAAACATCATACGCCTCATTCCAATTAAGAATATTCTTTTATTCAAATATCCACATCTTAAAGGAAAGGTACCATTAATTTTATCAAAGATAAATACTTTTAAATTTTCTCTTTAATCTTCCTTTTGATATCGTTTTCAAAAGATTTTATTTTATCTTTTAACAATTCTAAACCAAATTAAGGTTTATAAAACTAGTCCAGATTATCGAGCCTTTCTGAAAAAATCATTTATTTATTATCCTAATCCCAACCAATTCATCCCATGAGGAAAAACTGGTAATACTCTAAATCTAACACCCATGGTGCTATCGGTAAATTTAATTACCATTTCTCATTCAAATCTAATTAAAGATTTAGCTATCGTCTGGAGTAAAATTGGTGATACTCCATTCCCGATCATTTCATGAATTCGATAAATTTAATTATCCTCTTTAAATTCCTATCTAATTAAAGGTTTATTAAAAACCTCATCTTGTGTTTAATCTTCCCAAAAATCATTATTTAATGGTTATTCAACTTTAGGAAATCAATCCTGTCTTTTACTGGATTAAAGAACCAATGTCTATTAAAACACATTTCACGATAAACCTAAATCAGCTTCCATCAACTATGGAATCTTCAAGGAAAATAGATCAATATATAATCGATGTAAATTTCCATATCAAATCAATACTATAAATGGAATAACGACAAAGCCTTTTAAATTCCATATATGGTATGGTCTTCCTTTATAGAAGCTCATCTCGATTATTACCAAATCGAATTCCATTTAATTACAATTTAATATGTTAGATTGTAAAACTTTACTTTGGAAAATTTCCATTAAATCTTAATAAAAAGATTTATAAATTCCAAATCATATCATCAATGTTAATTAGGTTAAAGAACAAATGTTATATAAAACACCGTTCAGGATAAACCCAAAATCCAATTTCCATTCAATTCAAATTAAATTAATTAATTGGTAAACTTCATTAATATTAATTAAAAGATATATTATTTTCTCAACTGGGTTTAGGAACAGGGTTATTAAAGACATCATTCACGACAAACCCAAAATCTAATTTGATATTTATTACAAGGCTCTAAATAGAAATTATATCATCTTATATTCAATATCAAATTCTGAAATTAACGGACATCGTATTGGGAATAACGATATCTCAAATTCCTCCATATACGTATAACCATGGAATCCAATAACGAAATATTCCGAAGATTATTTCCACTCAAATCCATTCCAATTCATTTATTGGAAGATTCTGGTTACATTCAAACCCATTTACAAATCCAATTTATTTATTTAAAAATCATTTGGATTATTATTCTAGTTAATAACTAGTTCATTTAGGTAAAAATATCTTTCATCCTTTCAAAACTTGGAATTTTTCATCCAAAATCTTTCCAAATCGTTTATTATGATTTTACACAATTTTTCCATAATTTTAATAATTTTATTAAGGCCTTTACAATCGGTTTCCAATATCGGCCACCGAATTGCATCCATGGCGACCTTTTCTAAAATTGATTTGGACATATCTTAAAATCTAACCGTTAGATTTCAAATCTCTTATTATCATTTGAAAGCTCTTTTCGATATGAACCCAATGCTTCTAGTTTTAGGAGAATCCGACGGTCGGATCTCCCGTTCCATTTATTTGAATTTAATGGTCGAAATTCGTGCACGGTCGTTGCACGGCGCGTTCTATTCAAACCATTATATATATGTATAATATGTATATCGTCAATTTCCATTTGAAACAAATTTTATAAATTCATTTTAAAACGACTTCAACTTCATTTTCAATTTTAAATCAAAATTGAATATTCCATATTATTATAATATTAAAATGATAATATTTTCAAAATATCTGATTTTGAAATCAAATCTTTTCAATATTCATTATAAAATGAATAAAATTGATATAAAAATCCGTTTGAGTTAATATTGCGCAAATCTACTTAACTCGGCTTCATTCACTTTAATATTTTCGTGTCCATCCAAAATCGGACATTAAAACCATATTTTTGATAATTCACTGAATATTATTTTGAAATATTCATTATTTATGAATCGGAATGCGGCTCAATCAATTACCATATAATTTTAGTTATATGGATTTCATACATCGCATGTATTCAACAATAATGATAAATAATCATCAAACATCATCCAGAGTGCATTTTACAACTGTATAAGCATTAAAATAAATAAATAACACTAATAACATTCTGCCAACCAATTGATTGACATACAACTAAACAATTGGGATTAGTGTATGTCAAATATCCTTCCAATACCCGTATGGGGTTTTCAACCAATAAATACTGATATTATTTGTGCATTTGGGCGATGTGTACTGTAATGACCCGCCTTTTGTTTGATTTTTCACCGGTAATTAAACCAATTTAAATCGTTCATAAAGACGGATGGTTATGGGTACTAACATATTTGAACACAAGTAACAGAACTTTTCCATTTTATTACAAAATTTTACATCAGAGTTACAAATGAATCAGAGTATACCTAAAGGTCAACGGCACCAAATACTCACAACGAAAGAAGTAAAACCAAAGAACTCTATCTCCAAATTGAATTCAGCTCAGAAGACTAAACCTGCAAACTAAACTACTAGCTGCCCGAGCAAAATTATAGGCAAAATTATCGTCCCAATCAATATTAGTTAAATATGTGTATACATAAACAAGTCCTTCAACTTGTAATTCAATATTTATTCCATTTCAACTACCATAAATATATTAACATTTTTCTAACATGTTAGATACCACAAAATCACCATCACAATACACAAATCACCAAATCATCTATATAAATAAATACTCAACTACCCAATGCCATTTACGGCGCCGCAAGTGGACATCCGCAGAGTATGAAATGCGAGTGTCGTTAATATTCATACATCGCTTCCAATTTACATTATTTATGGGAGTTCGTGTGTTGAACTCCAAAAATAGATAACTACATGATAAAATATATTGAGTGAGAAGGAGTTCTCACTTTGGTTTCCACTCTGCTATTGTTAGATCAAAATTTGGACCTAACACCCAAATTGTTCTGAATGTTATAGAGTTTCAAATGAAGAATGAGGAAAAAGAAAATAACACATAGAATTTATAGTGGTTCGGCGTTAACGAGCCTACGTCCACTTTATATATTATTGATTATACTTTGAAAGCTAATACAACACGGATTTCTCTCAATACTCTCGTACTTTGACAATAATGGCGAATTCTGTACTCAATATTGCCAAAAGATCCCAAAAAATGCCAAGCTCTGGGCTATTTATAGCTGATTTTGTCAGGCGGGTCGTGATAACACGTGGCACGAATCCCGAGAACATCGGATCGCATCGCCTCCGTTGAAGAAATAGTCAAATTAGCCATTGTGGACAGGTGTCGCGATCTCCTTGAAAATCGGATCGTGCAGATAAGGAGAATCGGTCAAAACGACGGTCAGGGACATGTGTCGCTAGATACGTGCGTCTCGGATCGCTGAAGACTTGCTCACGCTTGAATGGGTCAGAGAATTCGCCACGCATCAGGGGATCGGATCGGTCAAAACTAGGCAACAACAGATGCACGGATCGGATCGCATAGAGGCTTCATTTCACTGATGAGATGGGGGCGATCCGTCGAGACGCGATCCTCCGTGGGCGATCCGTCGAGACACGATCCTCCGTGGGCGATCCGTCGAGACGCGATCCTTCGTGGGCGAGTCGATAGTATGCGATCCGTTCTTTCATATTCTTGGAGAACGTGGTTTCATGCTTTCCTCTTACGAATGATCCTGGGTGGCTTGGTCAAAATGCGAGCCAACATTTTGCCCCCTCGAAGTATGTTTTATCGATGATGGAACATGCTTCGAAGCTATAGAATCGTCTTTTCTCAACGAATCGCGGATCAGAGAACGATTCTCTTTCTGGGATTTTTCAGAATCCTCATTTCTGAATTTATCGACTCGTTTCGCGGGCTCGAGTCGCGGTCCGTTAGGGAGATATTCGTTCCACTCGTGGGTGTGCACTTGGGCCTCGGAACGAAATGGGCTCCTCCTTGAGTAGTGGTGGGCTTTTGGTTCGCGGCCCGCCGGTCTTTCGTGGATCGAATAGGACAAAGAAGGGGAGACAAACGGTCGCCCTCTTTGCCATTATAAGCCGACCCTCCTCTCTTCACTTTCCTTCCTCTTTTTTTCTGCCGTATCGTTTCGCCTGTACTATCGAAAAACGAACCCAAGTTTTTCAACTCTCGAAAATCCAAGCATTCCTTCAATTTTTAAAAAGGTAACTCCACAAAAAGTATTCTTATTCGTGAACGCCGCTCTTTCATGAACTTTTTCGACTAATTTGAGGGAGAAACGATGGAAATTTGCGTTTTTCTGAAGAAAACATCAAAACGCCATGGCTGACTGACGTAGAGCTTGGAGTTCGAGGATGGAAAGGAGAGGAGGAAAACGAAGGAGGAAGAAGAAGAGGGAAGGCCGGTTCAGATCGTGGGCAAGGAGAGGAGAAGATGAAGGCGAGTGGCGAGACGAAAGATCGTGGTGGCAGCAAAGGCGCGTATCGTGGGGGTTGCAACGATTCGTGAAGGAGCGATCCCTTTGCCCTGCGATTCGATGGGGGGCGATCCCTCTGCCTTGCGATCCGAAAGGGGGCGATCCCTCTGCCTTGCGATCCGAAAGGGGGCGATCCCTCTGCCTTGCGATCCGACTCATAGCTGACGATACGAAGAAATTTCAGACTTTAATCAATGCCTTGCCACCATAAAACTCTGAACAGTAAGGCTAGAGCCTTGACGTTGGACTTTCTGGACTAAATGACCACATAATTTGACTGCATATGACGACTAATGTTTTGATGATCTTGATTGCTTTCACGCTTTATTTTTAATGCACACACAAGCACACATACCAGCACTTGCACACACGGGGGACAGGTAGTGTTAATCTTATTGTTCATATTTTCTCGTCCTAGCAGCAATGTCGAATGATCACTCTTCTTCAAGATCCGCAACAGAAGCAGAATCCGAGGTTCCTGAGTAGTACAACCCTGAAATTCCTCCAATTAGTCCGGGAGGTGAAGATTCTGGATCTGAGTACGAGGCCACAGAATCAGATTCGTCCAAAAGTACTTCATCTAGCGATTATTCTGAGATGGATGGGCGAGCTCCCGACGAGATTCCTGGCGCGCTCGGTATAGACAAATTTTCGGATTCTTTAGCATCCAAGCTTGACGAAATAAAGCTTAAAAGAATCTGCTTAAGACACGGGATTCCTTGGGATAATGTCTTGACACCCGGAAGCGAAGATAGACCCCACCTAGCTCCTGAAGGATACATGGCAATCAGTCGAACTATGTGCTTGGTAGGAGCTATTCCTTTGTTTCCTCCGATCGCCATCGAAACTTTAAGACGACTGGGTATTGCTCCGATGCAACTTCATCCTAACGCCTACGCATCCCTATACTCTCTATATGTTGCATACGCGGAGATCCTACACGCCGAACTTAAATTCAGATATCTAGTGTTCTTCTTTCTTTTCAAGCACCGTTCTTCGGCAACTCCAAACTTCTCTTTCTTTGAATCGGTGGTGAATAGGAAGGTTCTATACGATGGATATAGCAATATAGGAGATCCTAAGTCTGATTGGTTTTATATAAGGAAACAGGCCGGATGCTCAAGAAGATGGCTTAAATCAAGTAAACTTCAAGCTTTTAACTGAATATCAAGATCGAGAAGTTGAAGTATTAACATTCTTCCCCCTTTTCCTTTGTCTTAAACAGATCATATCTTCTCGAAAACAGAGGGTCCGCTATACCGCAGTCGATTGTCCACTCTTCTACAAAGCAGATCTGACTTTCTAAGGATCAAAAAATGTATTACTGATGAAAATCTTCATAAGCATCACCTGCTGGACATAAGATTTGGACTTGGCACTGGCGGCAGACCATATAAGTATGTGCCCCCAACGGAGGGAGAAGGAACTTCGCAAGCGGCAGAAACAACTAAGTTTCGTAAGAGTCCTTCTCCGATAGTCATCCAGGATGATGAGGACTTGAACATATACAGAGGGGATGAGGTCCGCGGTGACGTATCCAAGGAAATCCCGATTTCTACTCCAATCGAAACCGTTGCTCCCGACGATTTGACGGAAGAGCAGTTATTTGATGAACTAAATAAAATTCCTCTTCCCGATGATGTATATACAGAGAAAGACTTTGAAGAGGGGCCTTTCTTTCCTGCTTCTGAAGAGACCATTGCTCCAACTAGGGGACAAGAAACTGGTCAGATGAGCCTGTCTTCAGGCCCGGGTCTTTTAGGGGAATTATATGGGATGCACGCATCACACACACTATCTGACGCTGCACTCTTATATCGTGGGTATTCAAAGTTTTAATATGATCTTTTCTTTTTTGCAGGAACGATGTCCCGTAGGAAATCTTACTTGTATCATTCTGTTCGTGAGGGCACACCCAGCCTTCACCCGGATACTGAGCGCTCTCGCGGTCCCTCTCACAGGCCGACTTCCTTGCAACCTCGGTCTCCACCAAAAGCGACCTCTACCAAACCTTCCAGTCATCCAGCAGTTCCTACAGGGGGAAAGAAACTTCCTAAAGAGTTAACTCCTCCAAAGAGTGCTCCTTCTCACAGTCGGTCGTCCAAAAGGCATCACGAATCTAAGGATAGGGACAAGGATTCATCTAAAGAGTCTGAAAAGGAGAGAAGTGATGTTGTCCCTTCCAATCAGCCAGAATTGGCTGCCCCCGGGTCATGGGACTACATGCATTGTCCCGAGATTCAAGGTAGGCTAGAAATGCTGTGGGAACAGTTCCCAGACATATTCTTCGATCGAATGACATTTGTTCCAGCCTTCGAACCGGTCCCCAAGAACTAGGATAGCGAAGTTGTCGGACATATCCGCCATGTGGCCAGGCAATATGAGATGATGAAAAAACATGCGGTCAACCTTTTAGAAGTCATCCGATCGCTTGAAATAGAAGCACATAGATCTAAGGCGAAGCTTGAAAACAATGAAAGGGCCAGGATAAAAATGGAGAAGGACCTTGAAGATGCTCAATCCCATCTTGCTTTAGCACAGAGGGACGCTGAAAATTATAAGATTGAATTAGAAAATGCTAAGCAGCGCTTCCATTCGGAACTTGATTCCAATAGCCAAGAAAAAATGGCCTTAAAGAAGGAGGTCGAAGATCTCAAAATGGCCAATATCGAGTTGAAAACAGCACAGGGCCATTTTGAAGATGAGAAAGCTGCTTGGGAGGCAGATAAAGCTAGCTTAAAAGAAAGCTTGGCTTTAGCTAAAACAGAAAAAGTGATTTTAAATGATCAGGTTGTGGACGCGGAGAGACGGGTAGCTCTTGCCGAAAAGAACGTTGAAAGTGCCATCGAATTGGCCACTGCTTCTAATAACAAGCTTCTCGAAAGGGAGAAGGAGATCGAGGGGTTTGAAGAGATGATTTTCGATTTCCTTGGCTAGGTTATCAAAACTCGCAATATCTCGTGGATCCCGGATTACCACGTTACTTTGGCCAATTTATGGGATGCCATTGTTGAGGGTGAAAGGCATAGACTGGGGGTAGAAGAAATTGATGAGGATGAACTGATGAAGAGCATCCTAAGAGACAATGAGCCTGAGGACCTGGCAGAGGGTCGTCGCTTAATTCTGGTGGAGATGGAAAAGGAGAGGGCCCTGGCTAAGGGTAAAAGCAAAGCTGATGAGGGCTCGAGTTCGGCTGTGGAACCCAAGACCTTCGGGGTTGAGGAATACCATCCCGATGATCCACTAATCCCTTTGGGCCTAACTCCCATAGTTGTTGGAGCTCCCGTGACTATTCAAGAAGGAGGATCTATGGAAGGTATCTCCCTTTTTCTCCACAATTTGTCAAAGCAATTGTGAATTGTCGTCGTTTGGTAGAACAACCAATTGAGTTAGTAACATGTGTTCCTCCTGGTACAGGTGGCGAGCCCGTTGACAAGGGTGTTGACAAAGAAAAAGAAGCGGAGAAGGAGGCTGTCTCACAAGGTGTCGGTGCTGATATATCAAGACAGGCTGAGGTCTCAACAGCAGAGAAAAGTGTCCTGGCACCTAGCACTGACGTTCCCAAAGATGCTGAGACCATCGACGCCTTGAGAGACATGGATGGGCGTCATGTAGATGACGAAGAAGACATTATCAGCGCCAAAAAGGTCGACGATGATGACGAGGAAACCTTGGCCAGCCGAAAAGCCAGACAGGAGAAAGAGTTGGCTTCGAAGAAGGTGGGAGATGAGACTTTGGACGTGGTCCCTCTTGCAGAATTCGATCCCAAAACTGGGATGATTGTGAAGATTCAGCCCAAATCTATTAGCCGACAGCTTCATTTTGCAAATCCCGATGACTTCCCGGCTTCCTTTTCTGATAGAAGGAAGAGAAAAGTGGCGGAAGAGGAATCTTCAGAAGAATCAGATGTTCCTCTTATTGAAAAAAGGAAGAGGAAGAAAGGGGATCCATCTGATTCCGACAAGGCGAAGCTGGAGAGGCAGAAGCAAGAGAAGAGGCCAAAGCGTAAATAGGATATTTGTTGTTTGTTGATATTTTGTCTTTAGGTTTTCCACTGGCCAGGAAGTGTAATTGTGAGACTGGTCCTCACTTTTGTTTCTAGGTTGTTTTTCACTTTGTTGATTCACAGTATATAAATAAAAGTTTATCTCTCCTTGCATCATTGTGTACCTGTATTCAGATAAACTTTCCGTGTTTAGTCATTAGCTAACTAATAATAATTACAAATCAGTCAAACAATAGAAAGAAGAATTTTCATGCTATGTTGCACTGCTGTATCAAAGTTCAGTGTATGTATACGAGTGCATGTGGCCCCCAATTAGTTGTTACTGTAGCATCTGACTGGGGTTTACTAAGGATTGATTAGTACTGTCGGCAAGTTGCCCCCTATTTCTGAATATGGGGGACATAGGAGATTTCATGGGATAACAGTAGTTCAGTCGGCCCTTGTTCCTTTCGCAGGGAATAAGTTCTTTCTCAGTGCTCAATCGGAGACGCTTTTATACTCTCTCTCTCTCTCTCTAGAGAGTTAGAGTATGCGCTCGGCGATTCATTCGCTCCCCTATCCTTCAACGGGGAAGGAGCTATTTCTCAGCGCTCAATCGGAGATACTTTTATACTCTCTCTCTCTCTGGAAAGTTAGAGTTCGTGCTCAGCGACTCATTCGCTCCCCGATCCTTCAGTGGGGAAGGAGCTATTTCTCAGCGCTCAATCGGAGACGCTTTTATACTCTCTCTCTCTCTCTGGAGAGTTAGAGTTCGTGCTCAGCGACTCATTCGCTCCCCGATCCTTCAGCGGGGAAGGAGCTATTTCTCAGCGCTCAATCAGAGACGCTTTTATACTCTCTCTCTGGAGAGTTAGAGTTCGTGCTCAGCGACTCATTCGCTCCCCTATCCTTCAACGGGGAAGGAGCTATTTCTCAGTGCTCAATCGGAGACGCTTTTATACTCTCTCTCTCTCTGGAGAGTTAGAGTTCGTGCTCAGCGACTCATTCGCTCCCCGATCCTTCAGCCGGGAAGGAGATATTTCTCAGCGCTCAATCGGAGACGCTTTTATACTCTCTCTCTCTCTGGAGAGTTAGAGTTCGTGCTCAGCGACTCATTCGCTCCCCGATCCTTCAGCGGGGAAGGAGCTATTTCTCAGCGCTCAATCGGAGACGCTTTTATACTCTCTCTCTCTCTCTCTCTCTCTCTCTGGAGAGTTAGAGTTCGTGCTCAGCGACTCATTCGCTCCCCGATCCTTCAGCGGGGAAGGAGCTATTTCTCAGCGCTCAATCGGAGACGCTTTTATACTGTCTCTCTCTCTCTGGAGAGTTAGAGTTCGTGCTCAGCGACTCATTCGCTCCCCTATCCTTCAACGGGGAAGGAGCTATTTCTCAGCGCTCAATCGGAGACGCTTTTATACTCTCTCTCTCTCTCTCTGGAGAGTTAGAGTTCGTGCTCAGCGACTCATTCGCTCCTCGATCCTTCAGCGGGGAAGGAGCTATTTCTCAACGCTCAATCGGAGACTCTTTTATACTCTCTATCTCTCTGGAGAGTTAGAGTTCGTGCTCAGCGACTCATTCGCTCCCCGATCCTTCAGCGGGGAAGGAGCTATTTCTCAGTGCTCAATCGGAGACGCTTTTATACTCTCTCTCTCTCTGGAGAGTTAAAGTTCGTGCTCAGCGACTCATTCGCTCCCCTATCCTTCAACGGGGAAGGAACTATTTCTCAGCGCTCAATCGGAGACGCTTTTATACTCTCTCTACTCTGGAGAGTTAGAGTCACGGATCAAGCAGTCTGCAATCATGCATGCTCATCAAACTCATCCTAGGTGTATAGTTTAACCCAAACTCTGAGGATTAAAGCCAATCGGACAAGCAGTTGGAGCATTTGTCAAGGCTTTGAGTTCCTCCGATTAGTCTACGGGAGGAATGGTTGGCACCGGACTTCGGGTACCTGCATTATTCACATCAATTTCCATAAAAATAAACAGGCAAATAAATAAAGATGCAATAAAGGCAAATGACACACAGTATTTTTATAGTGGTTCGGTCGAATCATGACCTACGTCCACTTTATAATTTTTTTCTTCAAAGAATCAAACTATTCTAGGCTAGTCGTGCCTTATACATGATTTTCAACAAAGCAAAAGAATAGATTTGAAATTTTCATGTTAAGTATGGCCGTAAATGTTGGGCATTCCACACTCTGGGGATTTCCCTTCCATCTACGGTTGCCAGCTTGAAGGTTCCGTTATCAAGCTTATTCAGAATGGAGTACGGTCCTTCCCACTTCGCTCCCATATGAGTTGGGGGTGGAAAGACACGTTTCAGAACCAAGTGTCCGGGTTCCCAGGTTCGTTCTCGAACCTTTTTGTTGTAATATCGAGCAATCTGTTGCTTGCATCTCAAGGCGCGCAGGTCCGCCTCATCCCTCTTTTCTTCGATCATATCTAGGGACTCAAGGAGCAATTCATTATTAGTCATTGGATCATAGTAAGTCACCCGGTGAGAAGGTACCTTTATCTCAACCGGGATGACTGCTTCCGTTCCGAAGGCAGGGGAGAACGGGGTATGTCCTGTTGCCGATTTATATGTTGTCCTGTAGGCCCATAGTGCCAAGGGCAATTCATCAGCCCACATGGCTCTAGCCCGCTTCAGTCTTCTTTTCAGAATAGACCTAATCACTTTATTCGCCGCTTCGACTTGTCCGTTCGATTGCGGGTGCGCCACAGAGGTGTATCGATTCTCAATGTGGTACTTTTGGCAGAAATTTCTGAATTCCGCGCTATCGAACTGAGTTCCGTTATCTGTTATCACAATCTTTGGAACCCCAAATCGGCAAATGATGTTTCTCACGATAAAGTTGATCACTCGTTTGGTTGTAATCGTAGTTAGTGGCTCAGCCTCGACCCACTTAGTGAAATAATCCACGGCCACAATGGCGAACTTTGCTCCGCCCCTTGCTATGGGGAGACTTCCAATGATATCAACCCCCCACATAGCGAAAGGCCATGGGCTCATCATTATTCTCAACTGATTAGGAGGTGCTCTAGGTATCTCCGAAAATCTCTGGCACGCATCACACCGCCGTGCGTATCTCGCTGCATCTTTGTTTATGGTAGGCCAGAAATAGCCAAGCCGCAACACCTTTTTTTGCCAAGGTTTGCCCGCCAGTGTGGTCGCCGCATTCGCCTTCGTGAACCTCTTGCAGTACACGCTTGATGTCGTCGTGGGCTATACATCGGAGGAGGGGCATCGAAAACCCTTGTCTGTAAAGAATTCCGCCTTGCAGAACGTATCGGGCGGCTTTACGAATCACTTTGCGCCTCTCGCTTTTCTTGGTCGGAAGCGCTCCGTTCATCAGAAAATTCTTTAGAGGGGTCATCCAGGACTCCCTTTCAGGCTCCGCCTCTAGCACTGGGTCAATTTCCATCTGATCTATGTTAGGGGACCGAAGTACTTCAACAGGGGCTAGCCCGGTCACTTCCAGATCGTTGGAACTAGCCATCTTTGCCAATTTATCTGCCTGCTGATTCTCCGAACGCGGAATATGAGATATGCTGTAATGATCAAAATCGTTCAGCAACTCTTTTACTTTCTTTAAGTATAGGATCAATCTTGCACTTTTAGCTTGGAATTTTCCAGTAACTGGGTTTACAACCAACTTGGAGTCGCAGAAGATGTTCAGTTTTGTAACCTCTAATTCCTTTGCGATCCTCAATCCGGCTATCAGAGCTTCATATTCGGAATCATTGTTAGTGGCATGAAACTCCATCCGGATTGCATAGGTTATCACTCGTTTCTCGGGAGTTTCAAGCACTATTCCAGCGCCGGATCTTTCGTCATTCCTAGCGCCATCAGTATACAATCCCCAGGCATTGGGATCGAAAAGTAACTCTGAATGATCAGCTTCTTCATTTGCTATATCTTCCTCAGGGACGTTGAACTCTGCTATGAAGTCAGCTATCACTTGCCCTCGAATCGACCGACGGGGCTGAAAGTTCAAATCAAATTGACTTAACTCGATATTCCATTTGATTAATCTTCCAGACGCCTCTGGTCTCTGTAGGACTTGCTTGAGTGGATGATCGGTGTATATGGTAATAGGATGCGCCTGAAAATAATGTCGAAGCTTCCTAGAGGCGATCAATAAACTATACGCCAACTTTTCTATCCTTGGATAATTACGCTCTGCTGCCGTCAATATTATACTCACGTAATATACAGGTCTTTGGACCTTATCCTCTTCTCTTACCAATGCCGAGCTGATCGCATGGGATGACACTGCCAAATACACGAATAAGTCCTCGTGATCCATTGGCTTAGATAATATCGGGGGTTTCTCCAGGTGCCTGAGCATATTCTGAAACGCTTCTACGCAGTCGGGTGTCCATTTGAAGTGGCGTTTCCCTCGCTTTATTAATTCGAAAAATGGGATGCATTTATCCGTAGCCCTGGAGATGAATCTGCTTAGTGCAGCCACTTTTCCGGCAAGGCTTTGCACATCCCTAATCTGCCTGGGTTCTTGAATGTCTCTAATTGTCGCGATCTGGTCTGGATTAATCTCAATACCATGGGAACTGAGGATAAATCCCAATAATTTCCCGGAGGCAACACCGAATGAACATTTGGTTGGGTTGAGTTTCATTTCGTACTTTCGAAGAATGCCGAACATTTCTGCCAAGTCAGTTGTGTGTTGGGAAGACTGCTTGGATTTTACCAACATATCGTCGACGTATACTTCCATTGTTTTCCCGATCTGGTTATAAAACATTCTGTTGACTAAACGTTGATATGTAGCGCCCGCATTCTTCAAGCCAAAGGGCATCACCACATAACAATATAATCCCAAATCCGTGATAAAACTAGTATGTTCTTGATCTGGAACATGCATTGGAATCTGGTTATATCCTGAATAAGCATCCATGAATGAAAGAAGTTCGTGACCCGCCGTCGAGTCTACCAACTGATCAATCCGGGGCAACGGGAAACTATCTTTTGGACAGGCTTTGTTCAAATCCGAGAAGTCGATACACGTTCGCCACTTCCCGTTGGCCTTCTTTACCAGGACTGGATTCGAAATCCAGTCTGGGTAGGTCGAGTCTCTAATAAATCCGTTACTCTTCAGTTTCCCAACTTCTTCTTTCAAGGAAGCGGACCTCTCTGGGCCCAACATTCGCCTTTTTTGCTTTACTGGAGGATGCTTAGGGTCAATGCTTAAGGAATGGCTCATGATTGATGGGGATATCCCACACATGTCCGCGTGGGTCCAAGCAAACACATCCAAGTTGTTTTTTAAGAAATCCGTCAATTCTTTAGCGAGATTCGGGTTTAACTGGGATCCAATCTTAAGGACCTTCTCCGGGTCACTATCATCGATCGGCACATCCACAGTTGTCTCATTGGGAGTTGCCATTCTGCCCCCGGGTTCTTGATCCTCTCTGGGATCTATATCCTCTGCATCTCTCTGGGCGACTCTCCAACGGCTATCCTCTTTGGTTGCTATAAGGTCTCCGCCCCCGTTGGGGGAGAAGCGCCTTTAGTTTCAATATCCCCTCCGTTGCGAAGTAACTTTAGTTCAGCAACGTAACATGCCCGCGCAGCGACCTGGTCCCCTCTGACGATACCAATGCCAGCTTCTGTGGGGAATTTCAACAACAAGCACCAGGGGGCTATACAGGCTCTAAACTTGGCGAGGGTCGGTCGGCCCAAGAAGGCATTGTAGGGCGATTCAACATCCAAAACTACAAAGGGAAGGATTCTCACTCTCTGGCGTTCTCCTTCCCCAAGTGTAACTGGTAACTCTACATAACCCATTGGAGCAGTGGATGCTCCGTTAAATCCATGGATCCATCCTTGACAGGACTTCAAGTCTTTTATTTCGAGGTTCATCTGATCAAATGTCCTTTTGAAAAGAATATTGACGGAATTCCCGTTGTCCACTAGAACCTTATGAACAATGGATGGTCCAATATGTACTGTAATTAAAAATGGATTTTCAGTTGGAGCATGGACTCCAATGCATTCTCTTTCTCGGAAAACGACATCATTGGTCATCATCTTTTGCTGCTTCACCGGGATACTGTCCTCGGGGTTGCTACATTCCCCCACCTCGAGGTGTTGTTTGGCTGCATTGACGTATTGATCCAATGCTTTGGAACTGTGCCCGGCGAGATAAAGTCCTCCGATCACGGTATTGATAACAATATTCTTTCCTTTTTGCTGGGCAGTCGGCCTAGCAGCAAGTTGATTTTGGTTCTGATTCGGGGCCTGCACTGCTTGCCCCCTATCTCTGGGCGTTACCCTATATTCATCTAACTTTCCTTCTCGAAGCAGCCTTTCGACTACATCACTTAGGTGACGGCATTCATTTGTCGAATGGCCGTGAATCTGATGAAAGAGACAGAACTTCCCTTTTTCACGCTCTTTCTCTGTTGACTCTCTGCGAGGTGGCCTCTTATTCTGGAGAACTTCATATGCATCCATGAAGATATTTTCCAGAGTATCATTTATTAGTGTATAACTTTCAAAGGCCCTGGGACGAGTCCTTCTCTGGGAGTCGTTCCCTCGGTTCCTCTTCCTGTTGTTGCCGTTCCCATTATTACTGTTGTTACCTAGTTGACGACCACCCCGATTCTGATTTCCGACATTAACTTCAACTTTCCCCGAGTTGTCTCCTGTCTGTTTAATGGCGACATTGCTCTGGATTTCCTCCTTATCAGTTGTTTTTTCCTTTCGGTTAGCATATACTTCTTCCCGTCGTAAGTATATGCTAGCCTTCTCGTAGAATAATTCTCTGGTATGGGGTGGCTTGCCTGCCAGGTATCTCCCGAATTCAGTGTCTTTATCTACTCCATCAATCAATGCTGCAACAACGGTTGGTTCATGGGGATCTTTAACTTCAGTAGCGACCAGATTGAAACGGTCTAGGTACACCTTCAAACTTTCGCCTGGTCGCTGCTTGACGAGGAACAAGTCAATCACACTTTTTGTTTTCTGTGCATAGATACGGAATTGTTCTACGAACTTCTCGCTTAACTCCCTGAAGCCAGAAATCGATCTTGCGGGAAAACGAGTGAACCATAGCAGTGCTACATCCTCCAAGAATATGGGAAACGCTTTGCACTTGAAAGCATCAGAAGCTGCAGCAGCGGTCATTGACCAAGAGTATCTCATCAAATGCTGGACAGGATCAGACCTACCCGCATATCGGTTCATTTGTGGCATATTGAAACGCCTTGGAAAAGTCGCATCCAAAATATCGTCAGTGAAAGGGGTGTGACTACGGTCAATTCCCCAATCTTCGTTCCGTTGTCCACGGCTGTCTGCCAGAATCTGATGGATCATGGCTGCAACATTCACACTGGTCAGCGGAGGTTCAGGGTCAGTGCCTCTGGTTCGGCGGGGTTCTCTGATCTCTCTTCTAGGAGCAGTCACAAAGTCCGGGGCTCGAATAGGGCTCCGCTGCCTCCTGTCACCATGAGCATGTGCGTGGCGGCGGGGCTGAGGTAGTCTGTTATGCACAGGACTGTCCACATCTCGAGTCCTGGGAGCTATGGCTTGATCGTTCACATTACGATTTGAGGGCCCTGCCCCTAGCGCTTCTTCTTTCTGCGATGGCAAGGTTCTGAACCAAAGTTGCTCTATGTTTTCGGCTCTCTCGTACGGTCGTCGCGGAGGTCTTGGTGATTCCTCGGACGAAGAAGAATATCCCGGAGTGGGTGAACGAACCGACGGCGTTCTTTGCCTTGCGAGTTCATCAAGCCTTCTGTCCATAGCCGTCAAATTTTGTCGCAGGACGGAACTTTCCTGCCTTTGGGCAGCCAATTCATCAAACAATCTATCCCACATTTCGGCGAAGCGAGAGAGATCCCCCTCGGTGACAGGAGCAGCAGGATCATATTGGTCATCATCACTCTCTCTTATGTGCAAAGAGCTTGAGCCGGGTCGAGCAGAGGGGCCAGGACGGTAGGAGCGGGCCATGGGCTCCTTTCCAGGTCGAGTTGTAGTCTGATCATCAATTCGGATAGCTGCGGTTCGTGGATGGTGACTCGCTGCGCCCCCTTGAGTTCGATTCGCGGTCGTGGTACGCGGAGGATGCGAGGCGCTACCTCGGGATCAAGTAACAACTCCTTCAGCGGCCCGGATCGTCTCGTTCTCATCGACTCGGAGCGTGGTGTCTTCATCGGATCGGTTCGCCCCCTGCGCTCCGCGATCCAGAGTTTCTTCATTGCCCAGCTCGTGCACACTCTCTTCAATCGTTTCGTTGGTCTGTGAAGCTCGCACTTCCTTAGATCTTTTTCCAGCCATGATATCTAAATCGCTGGAATCTTCAAAGCAATGAATAGTGAAACTTTAGGACTGATTTCTCAGTGAAAGCACCAAAATGTTAGATCAAAATTTGGACCTAACACCCGAATTGTTCTGAATGTTATAGAGTTTCAAATGAAGAATGAGGAAAAAGAAAATAACACACAGAATTTATAGTGGTTCGGCGTTAACGAGCCAACGTCCACTTTATATATTATTGATTATACTTTGAAAGCTAATACAACAAGGATTTTTCTCAATACTCTCGTACTTTGACAATAATGGCGAATTCTGTACTCAATATTGCCAAAAGATCCCAAAAAATGCCAAGCTCTGGGCTATTTATAGCTGATTTTGTCAGGCGGGTCGTGATAACACGTGGCACGAATCCCGAGAACATCGGATCGCATCGCCTCCGTTGAAGAAATAGTCAAATTAGCCGTTGTGGACAGGTGTCGCGATCTCCTTGAAAATCGGATCGTGCAGATGAGGAGAATCGGTCAAAACGACGGTTAGGGACACGTGTCGCTAGATACGTGCGTCTCGGATCGCTGAAGACTTGCTCACGCTTGAATGGGTCAGAGCATTCGCCACGCATCAGGGGATCGGATCGGTCAAAACTGGGCAACAACAGATGCACGGATCGGACCGCATAGAGGCTTCGTTTCGCTGATGAGACGGGGGCGATCCGTCGAGACGTGATCCTCCGTGGGCGATCCGTCGAGACGCGATCCTTCATGGGCGAGTCGATAGTATGCAATCAGTTCTTTCATATTCTTGGAGAATGTGGTTTCATGCTTTCCTCTTACGAATGATCCTGGGTGGCTTGGTCAAAAAGCGAGCCAACAGCTATTCTTTATTTGATGATTTTATTTCTGTTTGGATTTGAATTGCCTCAAATTCTGACTTGCTCCATTTCCGTTCTGGTCAGTTCCATGTTGTAGAGTTCACTCCACGATCCCTACGTGACTGAGATTGTCGAATTTCGGCCTCGTATGAATAAGTTATAGCTTTACAAAGTTAATTATATAATTAGAAAAATTAAATTAAATTAATCACGCTTACATTAAGCATTGTCGTTTACATCCTTTATCGTCTTCGTTAATTCCCTGGCCATCGTCGATTTTATATCTTCATTGTCTCCGCCATGTGAGCACGCCGGAACTTGATCGGAGGTCGTCGCCTCGTAGCTGCCTGCATTGTCGTCCACCGCTGGTGATGGTGGTCAGCTCGATGCCCTACGGTGCTCGGATATCAACCATGAACAAATGCCCCTTGATGCGAGATTCTAATCGAATCAGTGAACTAAAACTGATCAGAGCCATATCATTTTAAAGAGGGTGAAATTCTCTTGGATTTTCGTTTGATTTCTTGCAATAACTCGGAGTGGATAGGGATTTTTTCGATTTGAAATTTCAAGCTTCCTGGCCATCGAAACGAATAAAACGGCGGCTCACAAGATAAAGGAATGGTTTTGGTTTTCCCCTTTTATAGATATTATATTTAATAATTAATTAATTCCAAAAATACTTGTTTAATTCCCGAACTCCAAATCAAACCCAACGACTGGCATTCCTAACCAAATACCCCCTTCTGGACGCAATGGGATATACTTCGTAAGCCAATTCGATCGTTTCGATCTATTATCACCAAAATATAAATATAAATTAATATAATGGTCAATATTTAATTTCAACATACATTTTAATTTACCGGGGCCACATACTGACTCCAAAAATTATAGAAAAATTACATCTAGCTATGGTTTGACGATTCAGTCCTAACAAAACTAATTTCATCGAATGTGGAGACCGTCTGAAAAGTGGCCTTTTTAATTATCTTTTTAAATTCAATCTGAATTTGAAAACACATTTAATTTCACCACGCTCACATATTACTTTCAAAAATTATGAAATTTTAAACCTAACAATAATTTGACAATTCAGATCCAACAAAAGTGTTTTCATCGAAAACGAAAGTTGTTTGCAAAATGATATTTTTAAGGGTTATATATTATATTAAAATATATATAAATTCCATAGCGATTATTCTGAATTTTAAACTGGACATAACTTACAATTTATAAAACGAAATCTCAATTTCTTACATTCATTAGAAAACTACAGTTCAAAATATTCCAACATTTCTTGTTTTACTGAAATCCGATTTATTTTTAATTCAGTACATTCATTTGAAATTAAAAATCAAATATTCAAACTACCACGCCATTTCGAGTTTGTTTTAATAATTAAAATAAATTTATACATTCTAACTTTGATTTATATAAATTTTTAGTTGTTATTATTTAAAATAGATCATTTTAAATATTCAAAATCCATTAAAATAGCTAAAATAAATTTTTTAAATTGATTCAGAAATTCTGGGTTGTTACATTATTATAGAATACTTGGTAATATTTTATATTTATATATACTTATTTAACATTTATAAACTAAGCATCTAAATTTTTATAAAATTAGTAAACTTAGTTAATTTTTTATAATAGTTAGTTAATTTTTATAATACTTAGTTAATTTTTAATTATTGCTATCATTATTATGGAATACTTGGTAATATTTATATTTTTATATAATTAGTTAACTTTTATAGACTAAAGTTCCTAATTTTTATAAGATTAGTAAACTTAGTCAATTTTTAATGATAGTTAGTTAATTTTTATAATAGTTAGTTTATTTTTAATTGTTGCTATTATTATAGAATACTTGGTAATATTTTGTATTTTTATATACTTAGTTAACTTTTATAAACTAAATTTCTTAATTTTTATAATATTAGTAAACTTAGTTAATTTTTTATAATTGTTAGTTAATTTTTTTAATACTTAGTTAATTTTTAATTATTGCTATTATTATTATAGAATACTTGGTAATATTTTATATTTTTATATACTTAGCTAGCTTTTATAAACTAAACTTCTTAATTTTTATAAGATTAGTAAACTTAGTTAATTTTATATAATAGTTAGTTAATTTTTACAATAGTTAGTTAATTTTTATAAGTTTATTTAATTTTTTATAAATTTTATACATTTTAGCTTTTTTCAGACATCTAACTTGGTTCAGACGTTTAAAAATAGGTATCAGACATCTGCAATGGATTTTGGCCACCACCCTGAAACCATTTTAGACGTCTGAAATTTATTTTAGACGTTTGAAAATGTTATCGGGGAAAACCTAAGCCTACGTCAGTAATGTAAAAAAATTCAAATGGATATTCTACACGACCACAAATAATTACAAACCATTTGAATTCACAAATGCATCGCTCAGAAAACATTAGTGCATACAAGTCGAATTAAAGTCATTAGAGAAACAAGTATCTACTTTTAAAGTCTGTCTAACCTGTGTAATCTTCATGGGCATATGCTCCTCTACTCTCCATTCTTGCCTCAGCAGAATGCATAGTAATGCATGCATTTATCAGGAGATTTTCCAGCTCAATAGTCTCAACTAAGTCAGAATTCTTATTTACCAAAACATCATAAGGTGACATTTACAAGCAAAGATTTTCCAGCTCAATATTCTCAACTAAGTCAGAATTCTTATTTACCAAAACATCATAAGGTGACAATTACAAGCAAAAACATTTGAAAAGGATAAATAACATTAAGGAAAATTATATACCGTATTAAAGTCCTATCCTAGACCTTCACATCATGACCACAAGAGGAAACCACTTAAGCCCATGACCCCTATTAGATTTTTGATGTGCTAAATCAAAAGGAGAGAAAACATAAAGAGAACTGAAATTTCGATTTCCCATTATGTTACACCTGTGCAAACTAACCAAGTTTGAAAACAAGCATACAGTTGCTATAACTTGTAGATTTAAAATGTACTTACAAGTTTGTTTCAGCTTTTAATAGTGAGTCATCAAATGTGTTCTCCTTCACTTTAATGTAGGTAGCTAATCCATATTTGATGAAAATGAAACAGTCTTGACAGTAAACCTGAGATAGAAAAGATAGTCTTTTGTGTGTCAAACCAAGAAGGCATGTAAATACACAAAAAACTGGTTTGTTACTGCCTGCAAGATTAGAAAAAAAGATCACTGAATATGATCCTAAAAAACATTAGGAAGGTACCTACAGAAAACGATATGTCATGAAATATGGTTAAAGATCACAATCCAAAATCTCATCTGCACATTTCATATGGACCTAAAAGAATTACTTTATCTAATTACTATGCACTAACTACTTTAAAGTAGAAAAGTATATTAACTAAGAATATTAACAAACCCCCTTATTTAAATTTAGCCTAAGCCCCAAAATTCTTAAATTTAGCAATTCATAAAGTGTGAAATGACTTACTTATCGACAACAAACGAAAATAAAACATCTGTACCAAGCCCTTATAGTGAAAGTTCAGAAAAGGATCCAGAACTTTTCCTAATTAGCAGTTCAAGAAGCCAATTGATTTTTTTCACCGCTCAATCAACTGCTTGATCTTCAATTGTCAGTTTCCACCACAAATCTAGTAGAATAACATGACATATTGCAACCATATTTGGTCCTAGATTTTCCTCTTTTAATGACATCATTATAGTTACCTAAACAATTTCAAAATGACATGAGAATGCAAAAATATATGCAAATAAATAGTCCAAGTGAATATTGAAATATGTTACGGTTGGGAATCACGTAAAAAATATATGTAAATAAATAAAATCCAAGTGCATATTTATTTTCATTTTTTCTTTTAACTTGTGAAGAAATGAAATACTTGAACCAAACCAAACAAGACTACTTAACAAACCTAAAAGTACCTTGCCAACCCGACCATCATATTCAGTTTGTCAATAGTAGCATCACAAGGTACTCAGGATATTGGCAAGCTTTGCTCATACCCATGCGCTCTAAGTCCGTAAATGCAGGTAAAGGCGGATTTACAGATAAAGGCAGAGTTGCCAGGGTTGGAGTCTATTTCATTCCTAATGCTGTAAATTCAACCACTTCGTATGAACCTTACTCCTGAACATCAAGGCATAATATTGCACAGAGTTTTCAAGAGTAACCTTTCAAACTTAAAAAAAGAAATTTCATAAAATATCCGAAGACGACACTCAAATGCACAGTCTGGAATTTCAGTTATGACTACATATCAAGCCTGCAATTATTATGAATTTTCTCAAGTGGAAATTTGTAATCATAACTGCAGACCAAAACAATGAGATCACCCAAAAAAACTGATATGCAAAACATTTAGTGTTGTTAATACACAACTGCTACAATACAAATTGTTATGTGTCATATGGTATAAGGATATAACTTGGTTAATCACACACTTTCGCCAAATGATTAAACAATGGCACCTGAGCAGATAACAGTTGTATAAGAAATGCACAAACAATTCAATTACTTCATATCTGAAGAATTTGGCCTGCAACATCTACACAAATGCTCATTGAGTTTTTAAGAGAAACCTGGAAAACTTGAGAAGACTCCCTCAACAAAGACTAGTAAGCATCATCTAGTAACTCATTATCTGAATGTATCATTTTAGAAGTTGAATCTTTTAATATCTTGCTTACGCTTCCAACTCCACGGTCTTGTATGCCACACGTAGTGATGTGGTTGAAAGGAGTCAAATCTGTAGCTACGTTTAGTGAAAGTCCGTGATAAGTTACCCATCTGGATACCTTTATTCCAATTGCAGCAATCTTTTGGTTTCCTATATCAGTTTAAAAATTACAAATGCAAGTTAAAATTACATTACTATCTAGTTTGATAAGTTAAGGAGATGTTATAGCATATCATATCCGAAATTATAAGAAAAATATCGGATGCAACTACATCCAACAATTACTATGGCATACAATTTAGGTATAACGGAAAATCTGCATATACCAACAATGAAAGTTTGTTAATACAGGAAAGGACTATTGTAAATCGCGTGATAAATATCGCTCCAAGGAACAGATAACTCGCTGTCTTTCAAAATGTTTACCCCTTCTGTAAACATCTAAACATTTTCTGGTACTTTCATTTTTTAAGAACCACGTTCTAACTACTTACTTTACAGGTTTAAATATTTTATCTCACATATTTTTCTATACATTAATATAATTGAGATTCTAGAATGCATTAGTAATATTGCTTATATTTGATTCCAACATTAATGAAACATACGATATCCTTCTCGTTGATGATGTTATTCCATTCGCTGGAAAACTAGATGATGCATTCGAAAACTTTTTTTTACTGTCATAAATAAGTTGCAAAGTCCATCATGGATTATAAATGAAGATAGCGTAACCGCAAAGCTACTCTTTCAACCCAACGCAAATTATGGAGTAAAAATGAATTTATTGTAAGCACCAGACTCTTTAAAACAAATGTTTTGGGCTAATTACAGAGGTCTGGTCAAAACAAAACTATTACCATAAAATCGATAGTGTCCTCATCAATGCTAATTGGTACCAGACTCGGACTCTAAAACAATACTAATGTGTTTTATCATACCTTATATACAAGCGACTGAAAGTCCTATTCAACTAACTTCAAATGGTTCCTTTTACCTCTTATCCAATGCTCTACAAAAATATAGTCAATCCAAGTTTGAGTTCATCACAAAACCAATCTAGAATTATAATCTTTGAAAGTGCAAACGAATAACGTTAAATCTAATTTAAGAAAATGACTGCAAATTATCAAAATTTAGAAAATGATATAAAGGAAATCAGGGTAAAAAGCAATAGTCTTAAGAAAAATTATGACAGTGATCGCTCAAAAGAGAAAGCTGCAAAGGAACTGGAAATAGTATTGAGAAAAGAAGCTATTTCTGCAGAAAATATATCTAAACGCAGTTTTGGTGACCAAAATAACAATATTTTCATGCCAAACTAACATGTAAATAATATGCAACATCTCCTCTTTGAATATGATTTGTCTCTCAAGTCCGTTAAGAAGTGGTGAATGAAGCAGTATAATCAAGCAGAGTTCTTTCCATAAATAATAGTCAAATACAAAGTTTTAGAAAATGGAAAAGACTTACAGAGAGCTTAATCTATTTAGAATCACTTGGACACATCGCAATGCATAAAGACGCATAAAACTTGATATTTTCAAAAGTTGAAACATGGTCAATTCAATTTGAAGATATATCTAGGTCCTATAAAAATGATATAAAAAAATATGGCTCTTGAAACTCTATGTCTCACCATTATATATCTACAACAGTTCTTTGTTGTTTAAAATAAATTAGAGAAAAAATTATAATAACAATCTGGGAATTTAATAGCACAAAAACAAAAATAATCGACACGTACTTATCCAAGAAATCAGGTGCGAGATGTTGGTGAGGCAACACGTACTTATCCAATAAATCCTTGTTACTACATATCAAATTGTAATAACTCGGAAAATCCGAACCAATTTAAAATTTTTATCTTGGCAATTTTAATGAATTTTGAATATCTAAAATGGATTATTTTAAAAAATAATGACAAGAAATTTATTTTGAATATAATTAGAACATATATATTTATATTGATCGACGTTAGAACATAAATATTTATTTTTAATTATAAAAGGAATTGAAAATGGCGCGGTAGTTTGAAATTTCGATTTTAGATTTCAAATGAATGTACATGATTCAAAATAAATCGGATTTTAGCGAAACCAAAAATATTAGAATCTAAATGAAAATATCTTTCCAATAAATTAGAAAAATCAAAATTTCATAGCGGTTTTTATGCCCAGTTGAAAATTCACAATAGCCGCTATGGAATTTTGGCCCTTAAAAATGGAAATTTTGTAAACGACCTCCGTTTTTGACGAAACCACTTTTGTTGGATCCGGGATGTCAAGATATTGCTAGATTCCAAAATTCATAATTTTTGGAATTAATATGTGAGCATGGCAAAGTAAAACATGTTTTGACAGTTTTAGTCAATTTGGATCGAGCAGAAAATGGCCATTTTTCAAATTGTCTCCAAATTTGACGAAATTGGTTTTGTTAGAACCATATCGTCAATACGAAGCTAGAAAATATTTTTCAGGAATTTTTAGAGCCCGTATGTGGCCCCAATATATTGAAATATGCATTAAAAATTCAATATATAGATTTATATTTTAAATTTTGACGGGAACTGATCGAAACAATCGAATCAGCCTACGATACATATCCCATTGTGTTTGGGATAGGGGTAATATGCTAGGGGCGACAGTCGTCGGGTTCGATTTGGTGTTCAGATTAAAAAGTACCTTTCTGAAATTAAGAATAATAAAATAATATATATATATATATATCCTCCTTCCTAAAACCTAGCCCCCCAAATCAAATAAACCCGATCCCTCGTTAAGCTCAAAAAAAAAACCGCGATGCCCCTTCCCTGGCCACCATCGTCTGTTGCTCCATCCTCCATCGTCGGTCGACCACCAGAGCGCCTCCCCCCTTCCTTTTCCCCTCTCTCTCCTCTCTCTCTTCCTCTAAATTGAAGCCCGTTTCTAAATTAGCACCCCACGATCTCCCTCCGCCACCCAGGCCCCACTGCACTGCCAACGCCGCCTTCCCCTCAGGCCCACCGCCCCTTGCGCCTTCCACCCCTCTCAGCAACCCCACGCCAAAGGCCAAATCCCCCTCCTCCAATATAAAAATGTGGAATGGAGTAAAATATTTTATAGTTAAAAATATAATTTTTAACATGTATATGAATAAATTAAATATTTATAAACAAAACGGATGATTTGTTTATGTATACACATTTAACTGATATTGATTGGGATGATAAATTTTACACATCGCCCAATTGCACAAATAAAATTCATTATTTGTTGATTGAAACCCCACATGGGTATTGGGACGATATATGGCTTAACTAGTCCAAATAATTAGATGTATGTCGATCGGCATGAATACATTTTAAATTAATATTCAGTATAAGATCAAAATATAATTTGTATGTCCGATTTGGGATGGACAAGAATATATTTAAATATATATAAAGCCGTGTTGATTAGATTAACGCCATTATGACGTGAACGATATTTATATCTATTTTATTCATTTTTATGATGAATATTGAAAAGGAAATGATTTCAAAATTTATTGTTTTGAAAATACTATCATTTATATATCGATGATATGGAATATTCAATTTTGATTAGAAATTGAGTATGAAGTTGAAATCGTTTTGAAAACGAATTTAAAATGATTTATAAAATACGTTTTAAATGGAAATCAATGAAATATATATTATATATATAAAATGGCCTGAATAGAACGCACCGCGCTGCGGTAGTTCGCGAATTTCAACCATTGACTTCAAACGGACATTACGGGAGATCCGACCACCGGATTCTCCTAAAACCAGAACCGTTGGGTTTGTATCAAAAAGAGGTTTATAATGAATATTAGAGATTTGAAATCTAACGGTTGGATTTGGAACTATATCCAAATCAAATTTGGAAAAGATCACTATAAGTGTAGTTCGATGGCCGTTTATGGAAATCGACTGTACAGGCCTTGATAAAATTATTAAAAATATCAATAATTAGTGTAAAATCATAAGAAATGATTTGGAAAGAACTGGGATGAAAAATTCCATATTTGAAAAGATAAAAATAGATTTTAATCGAAATGAACTAGTTTTGAATTAGAATAATAAATCCAATATTTTTAAAATAAATAAATTGGATTTGAAATGGTTTTTAAAAATAACCAGGATTTCCAATATATGAATTGGAATGGATTTTAATCGAAATTATGCTTGGAATATTTCGATATTGGATTTCGTGATTATACGGAGATTGTGGAGGAATTTGGAAGATATATATACATGCATATATATATATATATATATATATATATATATATATATATATCGTTATTCCAATACGATATTTGTTGGTTTCAGAATTTGATACTGAATATAAGCCTATATATTTTCTGTTCAGAGCCTTGTATTTAATATCAAATTGGATTTTGGGTTCTTCGTGAATGGTATCTTTAATAATACTGTTCTTGAATCAAATGGAGTTAAGAAAATTAGAAACTAACTGGAGATTAGTTAAGTTTAATGGTTTCATGGGTATTGATCTGATGTTGGTTTCGGCCTTCGGGGTTAATACTTAGGGGGATTGTTCTCTTACTAATTTACGGTTAGAGGCTAATGTGAATTGGGTTTATTGTGAACTGTGTTTCTAATGACATTCGTTCTTTAACCCGATTTACAGTGAAATGTGATTTGGGATTTGTAAATCTTTTTATTTAGATTTAACGGGACTTTTTCAAGGTAACGTTTTCCAATTTATTATATTGAATTGGAATTGAATGGAATCCGATTTGATAACAATCGAAGTGAACTTCTGTGTAGGAAGACTGTTAATACATATGGAATTTAAGAGGCGTTGTCGTTATTCCATATATATTATTTCTCGGATATGGAAATTGATATCGATTATATATTGATTTGTTTTTCCGTGAATATTCCATAATTAATGGAATGTGATTTGGGTTGTCATGAATGGTGTCTTTAATAATACTATTCTTAGACCCAATGGAGTTAAGAAAATTCGAAACTAACTGGGGATTAGTTAAGTTGAATGGTTTCCTGGGTATTGATCTGATGTTGATTTCGGCCTTCGGGGTTAATACTTTGGGAATTGTTCACTTGCTGATTTACAGTTAAAGGCTGATGGAATGGAATGTGATTTTGGGTTTATCATGAAGCATGTTTTAAATGACATTGGTTCTTTAACCCAGTTAAAGAAAGGATATGGTTTCCCAAGTTAAACAATCGTAAATATTGATTTTTGGGAAGATTAAAACCAAGTGGAGTTTTAATGAATCTTTAATTAGATTGAAATAATATCCAAAAGAAGATTAAAGAATAAATTTAAACAATTTATCTTTGATAAAATTAACGGGAACCTTTTCCAAAGTATAAGAACATTTGAATAAAGGTTTAACACCCCACGTCCATTAACGTCACTCACAAAGGGAATGCATTAACTTCCATGGAGGTTTTAAGTGAATATAGAACAGAAAAATTACAACAAGACAGATAACAAGTAGTACTTGGAAATCTAAAACTTCATTTTATTGCAGCGGAATTTAAACATGTTTGTTACATCATAAAACCATAAATCAGAGTCAAGTACAATATCCATCTTGATAAAACAAAATACATAATCCCATTACATAAATAGCCATTAAAAAAGATAACAAGCTGGACTTTACTTCAATGGTCCAAGCTTTCCAAAAGAGATAAAGAAATCCAATCAAACTCTGCTAGAGCTGGGCCCACCCTGAGGACCTGGAGGGGGAAAAAGGATAGAAATGGAGGGGGTCAGACATAAAGTCTGGCGAGTATGATAATTCTAACAATACTATTATTAAAATAACTAGACTAAGGCATAAGCTGGAAAATAAGGAAATGTCTATGAACTATTTGGTATGGTAGAGCAGATAAAGATAATGTTAAAGGCACACCTAATTACTAAAGAATAATTACTACACTACACCACACCAGTCACCCTCAAAGTTGATCCCACTTGCTCCGCTTAGAAATTTTATAAATAGCCTTGCGTACCCCTAGCTGACTACATATGTGCCGTCTGCCCCTATCTCCGCTAGGTGTACCCCACTACCCACTTGCGATCGGCTCCCTACTCGTAGATACCCGTGCTGGCCCCACAGTGGGGTGTATCACTCCCCTAAAGTGGCAACCCAATACAACTTGAGAATGCACGGCTTATACCTACACGATGCAACAACGTCTTACCTACCAGCCCGGGTCCACACACGCATATGAAACCCGTTGGACTTGCGTTGCCATCGCTACCCCGTTTTGGCCTCTTATAGTCAAACCCAGCATGCGTGTCCCGTCCTCGACTTGGGTCGAGCCCACAAAGATACGTTTGGGATACTGGTTGAAATGGGCCCCCACAAGCTACCCACCTAAGCTTGTCCACTAGTACATCCCACTTAACCCTCCCATGTTTCCACCGGTCTTTCTGCATTAGTGATTTCCCACCAGTAGGAAGCCTCACCCTTTAGTAGTCATACTGCCAGTTGTACTTTCTGTCTATCTTCTACCTCAAAGATGATGAATAAGTCCTCGGTTTCTTTCAGCCAATTTCTAGCTGCCACGAAGGACTCAGTTCCATGAAAATCCTTTCCTCCCATAGCTTTAAAATCTTTACATATCTTAGCAAACGTGTTTCCCCGTGGAGGAGGTGGAGGAATAGGTGCTGCTGCAGCTGGATGATTTCCTGCAGCTGGGGGAGGAGTAACGGTAGGACCTGGCTGAGTGGCCCTTTCTTCTAAGAACCGTCTAAACCAACCAGGTATTGGTACACCCTCTGGCAAGTTAAGTTCTTCGGACAAGCTGAAACAAAAAGGATAGATTCAAAACGAAGGATAAGAGATAGTACCTATGGCTTTGGGGGGACTTTGCCTTTTTTTTTAAAAAATAAAATAATATTTTTCTTTTAAAAATGCTTCTTTAAATATCTTTTTTGAAAATAAATTTTCAAAACTTTTTATCTTATCTGGTAAACCTATGCTCTGATACCAAGTGAAACACCCCACCTCTGTTAGGGTCACCCTTAAAGGGAATGCCCTAATTTTGGTGGAGGTTTATAAGTATAAGTCACAGATATACAAGACAGATATAAGAACACATATTTTTAAACAGCGGAAAACAACAACTTTTATTTCATTAAAATATGTGTTACACAAACCATGCCATAATTGTCTTACAATATTTCCAAAATCATAACTGTCTTGATTACATTATTTAAAGAAGCATTAAGAAAACATAAATAAACTACAAAAGTCCCATAGTTGATGTCCAAAGCCATAGTCCAAAACGAAAAGATCCAAGCAATACATTCTTTCTCTTCAAGCTGGATATGAAGGCTGGTCAAGCTGCGGTATTCCCTCCCTGTGGACCTGGGGGGAAACGGAAGGAAAGAAGACGAAAGAAAAGTAGAGTCAGACATAACGCCTGAGTAAGTCTAGGACTATTCGGTCTATGAATAAAGAACTGGGTATGATAAGTATAAACTAGAAATGGGAAAGCACCATAAACTTAGTTAAGTTGTCTAGGGTCGAATATACTATCGTACCCCATTTTAAATCTCTGAACCCATATAAACTAGTTCCCAACTGGCACCCCATAATCAGGGTGAAGTGATCCATTTTATAATGATCGGCTCCTACTCGCATAGTTACATGTGTCTTACGGCCCCCGATGTTGTAGTTACCTATGCTGGTCCCACCATGGGGTGTATCAAGTCCCATGGTGGTGGCCCGACACAACCCTAGAATGCACAGGTATGCTACTGGTGCCCAGTGCCTTATTTTTCTGCGCCGGAGTGTGTGCACGCCCGCACCCCGTTAGAACCTACACTGCTGCACCACCGCCGTCGATTTGACCTCTTACAATCAGCCCAGTAATCGTGCCCCACCCTGCCTAGTTTCAGGGTATCATGATACCTTGTAGGGTTACTGCGAAAAGGGTCCTCCGCTACTAGGTTTTCTATTTCTAGCCAACATGCTAAGTTGGTTAAATGTTTTATAAACCTAACCCCCCGATCAGTCTGTTTAGTTTAGCATGTTCCATTTTGATTAAGTATTAATATAATTTACTTAATCCTATCAATCCTGACTCAGCCTTAATTGTCTTATTAAAGCCTTGACCTCTCACATTAGACAGGTATTGTTGTGGCTGCCTGTTGCCGGTTGGGTCCGGGCAGTCTTACGCCACAACTTAGTCTAACCTCGGGTCCTTATTGGGCTCCGTGTTTAACCACCCACATTGGATAGGTGTTGTTGTGACTACTGGACAGCCGGGCGGTTCCGGGCAGGTTTACATCACAACTCAATCCAACCTCGGGTTAAACACATCGTATTTTCTACATTTACATATTTTGTCTTTCTTCTTTATTTCTTATATGTAAATATTTGCGGCCCATTATTCAAAAATCAATTTAAGCTAATGGTGTAAAGGCTTACACCAATCATGGGCCCAACCCATTCTTGAATTTGGGCCCCTCTACTTTTATATTTTCATTAATTAATTTGGCCTAACGCTATTTCCCCCGTTTAATACGTTCGTTTATTATAATATATGTTGGGCTTAGCCTTTTAAGCCCAACTTAGCCACGTGAAAAAGGGGAGGCTTAAAACATGATTATATACACAAAAAAAGGGGAATGTGAATGCATGAACTTGCAACATAACGTTGGAACTACAAAATAGAAACTGGTGTACTTGCATTGTGGTAACATATACTTTGGTCATAAAGCATAAGTGACATGAATCAAACCATGTAAACTTGTAGTTAAGTTAAGAATCTAACTAAATTAGATATCATTATTATTGGCACAGGTCTTGACTAAAAATATAAGCCTATATTTTTATTTAGGCATAAATTAATCGTGTTCATAAAATCACTACATGTTAACAAAAAGGTGCTTACTTTTGTCACTAATACAAAAGTATGGTTCAACTAAAATTATCCCAATTTAATTCTTATATGAATCATGGTTTTCATTCTATTCATAGAATTATAGCATATACATATCTAAACTTACATCATGGTTTTTATTTTATCTATGTAAACTTGCAAGAGGAATGTAATTCTAATGTAATTCTAATGTAACATATGATAACAACATGAGCCTAAAAACATGTTTTTCAATTGGGCATAATAACGAACATAGTTTAGTCATGTTCATAAAATTAATACAAATTTACAAAGATGCGTGCTTTTGTCACTATCACAAAAATATGATTTTTATACTTGAACTATGATGCCAATTCCAACATAACTTCATATGAATCATAATAATTAGGTGAATCAAATTACACTAAAGATGACCATAGAATTTTACATCATGTTGTCATAACAATAGATCGTAGACTTGCATGAATTCCAATTAAAATATCATAACATATAGTTGTCAACATGAATCATATACTTGCATGAATCTTAAATAAATTATTACAACATATAGTTGTTAACATGAATCATATACTTGCATGAATCTTAAATAAATTATTACAACATATAGTTGTTACTTTCAACATGAATCATATGCTTGCAATTATCAAATGGGTGTTGTAAATAACTACCACAAACATGTAGTTTTCAATATGAATCATATGTTTGCATGAGTCCCAATCAAAATTCCGCACATGTGGTTGTCAACATAAACCATATACTTGTATGAATCAAACCATAGCATTGCCAAATCGTTAGAATCAAAATAACATACAAATATAAGTCATTATCGCCACAATTCCATTTCGTTTCCAACGCAAATCGCGTATTTGCAAATATCCAATCGTATACCATAATATTCCCAAATCGTTTTGCATCAAAGCAACATACAAATATAGATTATTATCGCCACAATTCCATTTCTTACATTACACAAATCAACACAATTATTTAATTCATATCGGAATAGCACTCTACTTACAGCGTATGGCGAATCTTTAATTCAGAAATCTGAGATGCTATCCTTTGTTGTAGGCGTTGATTTGATTTAGTTTTTGTTGCTTTAAGCTTTGATCTTCTTTTAATTTGATTCGTCTCTTAGGCTTGTTGGCTTGTCTCTAGGCTTTCTAATTGACGGCCATTCTTAGTTTCTCTCCAGCAGCATGACGGCTATTGTATTCTATTATTTGTGTGAGTTTAGGTTAGGTTTGAGTTGTATATATAGAATTTTAGGATTAATTTAGGCCATTTGATTAATCCTAGAAATGACCACAACCGTTCAGTCAGGATAGAGTTATCCTATTGACTCAGCCATGAGTCAGAAATGACTCAGCATTGACTCAGCGATGAGTCAGAAATGACACAGCGTATTAAATGTTCACCAATTCAAACGTAAATACTTATTTAAAAGATACATTTTCCCCTTTACCGTATTAATTACCCATATATAAATATTTATTTATATATGAATAAATATTTTCTTACCTTTAATTTGTCATAATTAAAAATTGGAGAAGGCCAAAAAAAAAAACCATCCTTGACAACCAAAAATGCGCAACGTACGCTACATGATGCATACACGTCATATATATATATATATATATATATATATATATATATATATATGCGTATATGTATATTTATATTATATATATATATTCATTTTTTTCTCTATCTTCCCAATTACCCATTTTCACACTAAACCACTTTTTGAACTGCGTTCACACTAGGCTATTTTAAGCCATTCCCCTAAAACAAAAATAGGGCGCTGGCGGGGATCGAACTCTGTACCTCTTGTATGCAAGTCATGTGTTCCAACCAAATGAGCTACTAAATCTTTTGCTTACAAACCCTAGAACAATGCTAAACATTATTCGTTTCCCATTCTTATTTTTTTCATGTTTTGCTGCGATATTTAAATTAAAGATATCTTCACACGTTATCCGTTTTGCATAAACTCGGACTCTATCTCAAGCAGAATTTTGAGGCGAATGCAATGGCATAACCCGTTTCCCTTAATTCTTTGATTTGAAATTAATTATACTTTAATTTGTGAATCTCACTGTTATAGAATACACGGGTGTTACATTCTCCCCCACTTAAAAGGATTTCGTCCCCGAAATCTTCAAGTTAGGAGGAATGTATATCCTAACATCCAAACATCCATCTACTCATCCATCAAACACGAGTATCCATTGTCCTTAAAAGACTTCTAATGCTTCATGATCATATGCGAAGTGTGTGTGTACATGTAATTATCTAATGCAAAATCAGGCGGTCTACTTATTCAGTTGACCTCCTTAATGCGAATTATGTGAGTGCCATGAATCCATTATGTATGCAAATTTTTCCTATTCATGATTCTACATGAGTGCACAATCATTCATACAAATGCAACATCCATATGGCAACACATTAAAGTTCAACCATATACGAATGCAAACATATATGCATATGCAATATGAAGTGACTGAGCCGATCTAAAACCTAGATTGTGTGTGTATATGCAACCACGAGCAACCACTAGCAATCACTTGCAACCACTTGCAACCATCATCCATAACATGTTTCAACTACATGTTTACATCCAAAAAGATTCTACCTATGGTTCTCAAGATGGGATCGAGGAGAGAAATAGGATAAAACAAAGCATCTAGAATAAGTTAACGATGTACCGCCAGAAGGTCCGGTCTGCTTCTCAGGGCAGTCTTTGCTGATGTGTCCAGTCTTCCCACAATGAAAACATTCACCTTGCTTTCTCTTCCTCTTTCTATAATCCTTGGCTATGTGCCCTTCCGTACCACAGTAATTGCATTTCCTTTTATCACGTGAGTTGTTGTTCTTGCCTCCTTTCTCGGGGTCTACCTTCTTATTCTTAGAATCATTGGGCTTGACATCTTTCTTCCCTTGAGAGTTTTCTGCCTCTGTTTCCTTCTTGTCCTTATCTTCCTCGTTCAGCAATGCCATCTGCACCAACCTTTCGTACGTAGCTCCCATGGGTATATGGGTCATGGCCAAACTGTGTAATGGCTCATTCAACCCTTTGACAAAGCGGAGAGCCTTCTTGTGCGGGGTGTTGACTAGGTCCAGCCCAAATCTAGCCAGCTCATCGAATTGATTAACATATTCTTTGACTGTCATATTCCCTTGCTTAAGAAATAAGAATTTTTCCAACTGAAGACTCCTTTCAGCTTCCGAGAGAAATTTAGCCTCAAACCTTGCCCTAAAGTCCTCCCATGTTTCCACCGGTCTTTCTGCATTAGTGACTTCCCACCAGTAGGAAGCCTCACCCTTTAGTAGCCATAATGCCAGTTGTACTTTCTGTCTATCTTCTACCTCAAAGATGATGAATAAGTCCTCGGTTTCTTTCAGCCAATTTCTAGCTGCCACGAAGGTCTCAGTTCCATGAAAATCCTTTCCTCCCATAGCTTTAAAATCTTTACATATCTTAGCAAACGTGTTTCCCCGTGGAGGAGGTGGAGAAAGAGGTGCTGCTACAGCTGGATGATTTCCTGCAGCTGGGGGAGGAGTAACGGTAGGACCTGGCTGAGTGGCCCTTGCTTCTAAGAACCGTCTAAACCAACCAGGTATTGGTACACCCTCTGGCAAGTTCAGTTCTTCGGACATGCTGAAACAAAAAGGATAGATTCAAAACGAAGGATAAGAGATAGTACCAATGGCTTTGGGGGGACTTTGCCTTTTTTTAAAAAAAAATAAAATAATATTTTTCTTTTAAAAATGCTTCTTTAAATTTCTTTTTTGAAAATAAATTTTCAAAACTTTTTATCTTATCTGGTAAACCTATGCTCTGATACCAAGTGAAACACCCCACCTCCGTTAGGGTCACTCTCAAAGGGAATGCCCTAATTTTGGTGGATGTTTATAAGTATAAGTCACAGATATACAAGACAGATATAAGAACACATATTTTTAAACAGCGGAAAACAACAACTTTTATTTCATTGAAATATGTGTTACACAAACCATGCCATAATTGTCTTACAATATTTCCAAAATCATAACTGTCTTGATTACATTATTTAAAGAAGCATAAAGAAAACATAAATAAACTGCAAAAGTCCCATAGTTGCTGTCCAAAGCCATAGTACAAAACGAAAAGATCCAAGCAATACATTCTTTCTCTTCAAGCTGGATATGAAGGCTGGTCAAGCTGCGGTATTCCCTCCCTGTGGACCTGGGGGGGAAATGGAAGGAAAGAAGACGAAAGAAAATTAGAGTCAGACATAACGCTTGAGTAAGTCTAGGACTATTCAGTCTATGAATAAAGAACTGGGTATGATAAGTATAAACTAGAAATGGGAAAGCACCATAAACTTAGTTAAGTTGTCTAGGGTCGAATATACTATCGTACCCCATTTTAAATCTCTGAACCCATATAAACTAGTTCCCAACTGGCACCCCATAATCAGGGTGAAGTGATCCATTTTATAATGATCGGCTCCTACTCGCATAGTTACATGTGTCTTACGGCCCCCGATGTTGTAGTTACCTATGCTGGTCCCACCATGGGGTGTATCAAGTCCCATGGTGGCGTCCCGACACAACCCTAGAATGCACAGGTATGCTACTGGTGCCCAGTGCCTTATTTTTCTGCGCCGGAGTGTGTGCACGCCCGCACCTCGTTAGAACCTACACTGCTGCACCACCGCCGTCGATTTGACCTCTTACAATCAGCCCAGTAATCGTGCCCCACCCTGCCTAGTTTCAGGGTATCATGATACCTTGTAGGGTTACTGCGAAAAGGGTCCTCCGCTACTAGGTTTTCTATTTCTAGCCAACATGCTAAGTTGGTTAAATGTTTTATAAACCTACCCCCCAATCAGTCTGTTTAGTTTAGCATGTTCCATTTTGATTAAGTATTAATATAATTTACTTAATCCTATCAATCCTGACTCAGCCTTAATTGTCTTATTAAAGCCTTGACCTCTCACATTAGACAGGTATTGTTGTGGCTACCTGTTGCCGGTTGGGTCCGGGCAGTTTTACGCCACAACTCAGTCTAACCTCGGGTCCTTATTGGGCTCCGTGTTTAACCACCCACATTGGATAGGTGTTGTTTTGACTACTGGACAGCCGGGCGGTTCCGGGCAGGTTTACATCACAACTCAATCCAACCTCGGGTTAAACACATCGTATTTTCTACATTTACATATTTTGTCTTTCTTCTATATTTTCTTATATGTAAATATTTGTGGCCCATTATTCAAAAATCAATTTAAGCTAATGGTGTAAAGGCTTACACCAATCATGGGCCCAACCCATTCTTGAATTTGGGCCCCTCTACTTTTATATTTTCATTAATTAATTTGGCCTAACGCTATTTCCCCCGTTTAATACGTTCGTTTATTATAATATATGTTGGGCTTAGCCTTTTAAGCCCAACTTAGCCACGTGAAAAAGGGGAGGCCTAAAACATGATTATATACACAAAAAAAGGGGAATGTGAATGCATGAACTTGCAACATAACGTTGGAACTACAAAATAGAAACTGGTGTACTTGCATTGTGGTAACATATACTTTGGTCATAAAGCATAAGTGACATGAATCAAACCATGTAAACTTGTAGTTAAATTAAGAATCTAACTAAATTAGATATCATTATTATTGGCACGGGTCTTGACTAAAAATATAAGCCTATATTTTTATTTAGGCATAAACTAATCGTGTTCATAAAATTACTACATGTTAACAAAAAGGTGCTTACTTTTGTCACTAATACAAAAGTATGGTTCAACTAAAATTATCCCAACTTAATTCTTATATGAATCATGGTTTTCATTCTATTCATAGAATTATAGCATATACATATCTAAACTTACATCATGGTTTTTATTTTATCTATGTAAACTTGCAAGAGGAATGTAATTCTAATGTAATTCTAATGTAATTCTAATGTAACTTATGATAACAACATGAGCCTAAAAACATGTTTTTCAATTGGGCATAATAACGAACATAGTTTAGTCATGTTCATAAAATTAATACAAATTTACAAAGATGCGTGCTTTTGTCACTATCACAAAAATATGATTTTTATACTTGAACTACGATGCCAATTCCAACATAACTTCATATGAATCATAATACTTAGGTGAATCAAATTACACTAAAGATGACCATAGAATTTTACATCATGTTGTCATAACAATAGATCATAGACTTGCATGAATTCCAATTAAAATATCATAACATATAGTTGTTAACATGAATCATATACTTGTATGAATCTTAAATAAATTATTACAACATATAGTTGTTAACATGAATCATATACTTGCATGAATCTTAAATAAATTATTACAACATATAGTTGTTACTTTCAACATGAATCATATGCTTGCAATTATCAAATGGGTGTTGTAAATAACTACCACAAACATGTAGTTTTCAATATGAATCATATGTTTGCATGAGTCCCAATCAAAATTCCGCACATGTGGTTGTCAACATAAACCATATACTTGTATGAATCAAACCATAGCATTTCCAAATCGTTAGAATCAAAATAACATACAAATATAAGTCATTATCGCCACAATTCCATTTCGTTTCCAACGCAAATCGCGTATTTGCAAATATCCAATCGTATACCATAATATTCCCAAATCGTTTTGCATCAAAGCAACATACAAATATAGATTATTATCGCCACAATTCCATTTCTTACATTACACAAATCAACACAATTATTTAATTCATATCGGAATAGCACTCTACTTACAACGTATGGCGAATCTTTAATTCAGAAATCTGAGATGCTATCCTTTGTTGTAGGCGTTGATTTGATTTAGTTGTTGTTGCTTTAAGCTTTGATCTTCTTTTAATTTGATTCGTCTCTTAGGCTTGTTGGCTTGTCTCTAGGCTTTCTAATTGACAGCCATTCTTAGTTTCTCTCTAGCAGCATGACGGCTATTGTATTCTATTATTTGTGTGAGTTTAGGTTAGGTTTGAGTTGTATATATAGAATTTTAGGATTAATTTAGACCATTTGATTAATCCTAGAAATGACCACAACCGTTCAGTCAGGATAGAGTTATCATATTGACTCAGCCATGAGTCAGAAATGACTCAGCATTGACTCAGCGATGAGTCAGAAATGACTCAGCGTATTAAATGTACACCAATTCAAACGTAAATACGTATTTAATAGATACATTTTCCCCTTTGCCGTATTAATTACCCATATATAAATATTTATTTGTATATGAATAAATATTTTCTTACCTTTAATTTGTCATAATTAAAAATTGGAGAAGGCCAAAAAAAAAAAAAAAAACCATCCTTGACAACCAAAAATGCGCAACGTACGCTACATGATGCGTACACGTCATATATATATATATATATATATATATATATGCATATATGTATATATATATATTATATATTCATTTTTTTCTCTATCTTCCCAATTACCCATTTTCACACTAAACCACTTTTTGAACTGCGTTCACACTAGGCTATTTTAAGCCATTCCCCTAAAACAAAAATAGGGCGCTGGCGGGGATCGAACTCTGTACCTCTTGTATACAAGTCATGTGTTCCAACCAAATGAGCTACTAAGTCTTTTGCTTACAAACCCTAAAACAATGCTAAACATTATTTGTTTCCCATTCTTTTTTTTCTTCATGTTTTGCTGCGATATTTAAATTAAAGATATCTTCTTCACACGTTATCCGTTTTGCGTAAACTCGGACTCTATCTCAAGCAGAATTTCGAGGCGAATGCAATGGCGTAACCCGTTTCCCTTAATTCTTTGATTTGAAATTAATTATGCTTTAATTTGTGAATCTCACTGTTATAGAATACACGGGTGTTACAAAATCAGCACCCCACGACCTCCCTCCGCCACCCAGGCCCCACTGCACCGCCAACGCTGCCTTCCCCTCAGGCCCACCGCCCCTACGCCTTCCAACCCTCTAAGCAACCCCACGCCGAAGGCCAAATCCCCCTCCAATATAAAAATGTGGAATGGAGTAAAATATTTTATAGTTAAAAGTATAATTTTTAACATGTATATGAATAAATTAAATATTTATAAACAAATCGGACGATTTGTTTATGTACACACATTTGACTGATATTGATTGGGACGATAAATTTTACACATCGCCCAACTGCACAAATAAAATTCATTATTTGTTGATTAAAACCCCACACGGGTATTGGGATGATATATGACTTACACTAGTCCCAATAATTAGTTGAATGTCGATCGATTGATTGACAGGCTGTAGTAAGCATTAAATATTTATATTTGATGCTTATGCAGTGTAGAATGCACCCTGGATGAAGGTTAAATGTGTTTGATTGTTGTTGTATACGTGTGTAGTATGAAATACATATAATCAACATTACATAGTAATTGACTGTGTCTGATTCCAGTTCAGAAAGGATAAATATTTTAAAATAACGAACATTTTAAAATAACGAATACTTTAAAATAATATTCAGCATAAGATCAAAATATAATTTTGATGTCGGATTTGGGATGGGCATGAATATACTTAAATATATATAAAGTCATATTGATTAGATTAACACCATTTTGAAGTGAACGATAAATATATCGATTTTATTCATTTTTATAATGAATACTGAAAAGGAAATGATTTCAAAATCTAATGTTTTGAAAATACTATCATTTATATATCGATGATATGGAATATTCAATTTTGATTAGAAATTGAATATGAAGTTGAAATCGTTTTGAAAACGAATTTAAAACGATTTATAAAATATGTTTTAAATGGAAATCGATGAAATATATATAACATATATATTATATATATAAAATGGCCTGAATAGAATCCGCCGCGCTGTGGCTGTTCGCGAATTTCGACCATTGACTTCAAACGGACATTACAGGAGATCCGACCGTCGGATTCTCCTAAAATCAGAAACCGTTGGGTTCGTATCAAAAAGAGCTTTCTAACGAATATTAGAGATTTGAAATCTAATGGTTGGGTTTGGAACTATGTCCAAATCAAATTTGGAAAAGGTCGTTGTAAGTGTAGTTCGATGGTTGTTTATGGAAATCGACTGTACTGGCCTTGATAAAATTGTTAAAAATATCAATAATTAGTGTAAAATCATAAGAAATGATTTGGAAAGAATTAGGATGAAAAATTCCATATTTGAAAAGATAAAATAAATTTTTATCGAAATGAACTAGTTTTGAATTAGAATAATAAATCCAATATTTTTAAAATAAATAAATTGGATTTGAAATGATTTTTAAAAATAACCAGGATTTCCAATATATGAATTGGAATGGATTTGAATCGAAATTATGCTCGGAATATTTCGATATTGGATTTCGTGATTATATGGAGATTGTGGAGGAATTTGGAAGATATATATATATATATATATATATATATATATCATTATTCCAATACGATATTTGTTGGTTTCAGAATTTGATATTGAATATAAGACGATATATTATCAATTTAGAGCCTTGTATTTAATATCAAATTGGATTTTGGGTTCGTTGTGAATGGTATCTTTAATAATACCGTTCTTGAACCCAATGGAGTTAAGAAAATTAGAAACTAACTGGAGATTAGTTAAGTTGAATGGTTTCCTCTGTATTGATCTGATGTTGGTTTTGTCCTTAGGGGTTAATACTTAGGGGATTGTTCTCTTACTAATTTACGGTTAGAGGCTAATGTGAATTGGGTTTATTATGAACTGTGTTTTTAAAGACATTCGTTCTTTAACCCGATTTACAGTGAAATGTGATTTGGGTTTATAAATCTTTTTATTTAGATTTAACGGGAATTTTCCAAGGTAACGCTTTCCAATTTAAAATATTAAATTGGAATTGAATGAAATTTGATTTGATAATAATCGAAGTTAACTTCTGTGGAGGAAGACTATTAATACATATATAATTTAAGAGGCGTTGCCGTTATTCCATTTATATTATTGGTCGGATATGGAAATTGATATCGATTATACATTGATTTGTTTTTCCGTGAAGATTCCATAATTAATGGAATGTGATTTGGATTGTCGTGAATGGTATCTTTAATAATACTATTCTTAGGCCCAATGGAGTTAAGAAAATCAGAAACTAACTGGAGATTAGTTAAGTTGAATGATTTCGTGGGTATTGATCTAATGTTGGTTCCGACCTTCGGGGTTAATACTTAGGGAATTGTTCACTTGCTAATTTACGATTAAAGGCTAATGGAATGGAATGTGATTTTGGGTTTATCGTAAACCATGTTTTAAATGACATTGGTTCTTTAACCTAGTTAAAGATAGGATATGGTTTCCCAAGTTAAACAATCGTAAATATTGATTTTTGGGAAGATTAAAACCAAGTGGAGTTTTAATGAGTCTTTAATTAGATTGAAATGATATCCAAAAGAAGATTAAAGAATAAATTTAAAGAATTTATCTTTGATAAAATTAATGGGAACCTTTCCCAAAGTATAAGAATATTTGAATAAAGGAATATTCTGGATTGGAATAAGGCGTATGTTGTGTTTTATAGCACTTGTTTATTATATACTCGAGTTATTCGAAAAGACCGGGTTTATCCCATTCTGAATAATTGATTCGACGATATGTCGAGGACGAAGACAGTGGTTGAAGACCAGAGGCCTTTACATCGTTTGAATGATTGCTGATGTTTTGATTGGGCTGTACACCCAAGGCGAGGCAATAAGTGGTGATCGTCCAGAAGTACTTGGAGATCGACGAGTATGCGAGGGCCTCTCCCCTGTATTGGACATATGGGGGAGGAATAAGGTGCCTATGATTTCGTTCAGACCTAGAATGAACTTGTAAATGGATGTGTGTCTGACATCGGATTTCATTCTGTGTGATTGATATACATCGGTTGCATAGCGTGAAATGTCTGTGTGGCATGCTGAGATGCAAATGATCCAGGCTTCTGTTGAAAAGTAGAGTCTTGTGGTTAATGATCAAAGCACGGCTTTAATATTGCGTAGCTTTGTGTAGCGTTGATTCGCGAGCCTCACACACCGGTGTGAACCAGAAACGGGAGTGGACCTCAGGGAGGGCATGCGTTTCCTTCTAGCTAGGAGTGGTGTCAGAGTTTTGCACACCCTGGCATTTTACTTATGTTGATGATGGATAGCAAGGCTCCTTGGTTATATTGGTCGATCCGGGACCGATGGAATCATTTGGCTCATTTGCGCCCTATAGGGCGGGGAAACGCAGTGTTCAGGCATTTTAATCCACATCGAGTAGACCGGCCCTGTCGCTCCAAGGGACGATGCGTTCTGTTCTTGAGACATGGGATAGATTTTCTCGAAGCGGTAAGGACGATCCCTTGCCTTGGTTCACAGATGGAAATCCAACTTCCAATACGACATTTTGCGGTTTTAATTGTAAACCTATATATGGTGACACAGTGTTATGGGGCGCTTATGTCATCTATGATTGATGCTTATGATTGAAATTGTTTTGACACTATACACTTATAGTAATAATAAAACATGAAATTTTACGTACCAAACATTCTTGGCTATTATAAGGTAAAAACTCTATCCTCCGTCTTGCGTTGCATTGTGTGATGGGACATGAATCTTATAATAGCTTCATTTTTCTTTATTTAGCATTGCGCTGTTGTTTTATGCACTGGTATTCTTGGGAGGAAACCCGTTCCGTGTTATACGGCGTGGTCCCTTGATTTACCTTACTTTAAAACCAATATAATAATTGTTCTAGTTCTCACACCAGTCACATGACTAACCTAGAGTTTATTGTTTTAACCTAAACTCTAGGTGCCCCTATTTTCCACGCGGGCAGCTAGTAGTTTTGGTTTTGCAGATTTATATTCACAGGATCCTGGTTTACAGCTGGAATGATATTCAGAAAGCTCTGTATCCGTATATTCTTTTCAGTTGTGTTTTGTATTATTTTTCCGCTGCATTGTAATTTGTAAATCTCTGATATTTTGTAAAGGTATAATATTTATTCATACTCTGTATATTCTTGTATTCTGATGAAATTGATGTAATAAGCAATGAAATGTTCTTCTGTTTGTGTTCTGATTCGTCTCGTCCTCAAAGTCAATCCGGGCTTTCCTTCACCGGGAAGTTCGGGTCGTTTCACAAACACTGAAATTAGCTGCGATACGTTAGAGACCCAATTTGTAGCGAGGATCGAATGCAAAGTCCGTCTGACGTTATGAGTCTTGACTTGCAATCCTTGAATCAAATCACCGCTGAAATCAATTTCTGAAACCCAGAATTTGATTTGCTGAAGAACGGTAGTTGTCGGCGGAATTAGGTAAAGAACAAAGTTTCATTGGAATTCATGAAAACTTTGGATTTTAATTTGGGTTTAAAGTATTTTGGAGGAACATCGGAAGTTTACTGTGTCTAACGAAATTAAAAGAAAGAAAATAAAGAAGACGTGGCTGAAATTACCAGGAGTAGAGGGAAGTGAAATAATTTCCCGTTTTAATCTATCTTAGCGTTTTAACTTTAAAATCACATATTTACTTTTGTTTTTGTCGATAAAGAGGGGAAAACGCTATCTATTGATGCTGTGAAATCTAACTTTTCTTGTAGTGCTTTATACTTAGGTTAATCTGAGTATTTCTGCCTTGGTGATTCATCTTTTGTAGATTAAGATTTGCTGGTGACTTTGCTATTTATCTAATAATTCTAGTTTAGTTATTTCTGTATCTGTCATTTACTTCTATTATTTTTTATACATATGGGATTTCTATTATATTTCCTTTTATGACTAGTATTATTTTTTTGCTTTTGAGACTATCTATTGTGCAATAGCTTCATGAGCTACTATGTTTTTATCATTCCATTGCGAGGTATTTTATATTTTGTGAATGGGATATGTTTGTGATTCTGTGATATGATTTTATTACCCTAACTTAATCAATAATCTATTACTTTGAATGATTGCATATGTGGTTTATTGTCGATTTTAAGGGTTTGAAATAGTATGTCGTTAAAAAATGAGTGAATAATGCTTGAAAAATTTCATATTTTTTTCTTTGATGTTAGTAATACTATTAATTGATCCATCATGTCGCCAAAGAAAAATATTATTGAAGACCACAACATAACTAGCTCTTATTTTTGGACATCATAATAGGGCATGTTTACATCTGGATTTAAGCCATGCTACTTATACTTGTTTTCAATGTATATTCTATTACCATATCTCCACCATGAATGTTTTCATCTAAGTCATCTTGAAAATATTGAGTCCTCAATGTAATGAAGGAGATATGCATAAGAATGAGTTATCTCTTAGCAGTGGGATCACGCTGTTTAACAATGTCCCCTCCTTATTTAACAAGTTATTCTTCTTTTCTCAAGCCTTAAGGAGTCATGCTTTGATCACTTTTATAGTTATTAATGGCACACAATGCAAGAATGCACAAAGTCTCTCTAGAGCCTTGGTGCATGGCATGACAAATGATGCGGGCATATTCAATTTACTGCGCATGTTTTGATTTTTCTTTCTGTGCTTAATCCATGTAGTTATTGATTTAAAAAATTGAATATAATTTATATTTAGTTTATTAAAACATACGTAATTACAAAATGATATTTTATAAAAATAACACCAAATATAATATCTTAAACATAGAATCTAAAGCATAATTGTCTTCGAAAGCCAAAATCTGAAATAGTTGTACATATTTCGGATAAACTGTAAATTTGAATTAAATTCAATAATCATATTTTATAGATCAATACCTGCACCATCAAATTCATAAACCTGATCATCATGCTCATTTATCTCACATTGGTTGACATTTGATTTATGCAACCATAATAGGAGAAGATAGTTCGTAGTTCGTGGAAGATTAATTTGAAAAAAAAGCATCCATTCAAATACTTATTCGATGCATGTAACACCCCACACCCCTTAGCATTCCACGAATGGGTTATACCAAGGAATAAAGAGCATCCAGGTATAGTGAAACAAATCACATAAACTAAGATTCACAAGACATAAAATAAAAATAGCGAATACATTTAGTATAGAAACAATTATTCCAAAATAATATTTTATACAAAACAAGTCTTTATAACAAAACGTATGTCTTACATAATGCCATCCAAAATCTGAGTATAAAAAAAACATTTCCCCTCACAAGTACAAATCCAAATCATGACAAATAGATTGACATAAACAGAAGAGGGTACAACAATAGAAAGAAAAATAAGATCTTTATAGTTGAATCTCCCAAACTGCTAGTATTAACCAACTTATGTCCTATGGGCCTAATGAGGGAAGAAAAAGGAAAAAAGAGGAGTAGGTCAGACTTAAAGTCTGATGAATAAAGTAATTACTAGCATGATTAAACAAGATAAAGATAATATACTAAGTAACAGTTATAGTGTCATAGGGTAATGAGTATGTGCACAACATAGAATAGTTTTCGAGATAATTAGATTGTCTGTCTAGTTCATGATGAAATGATTGTTTGCATTATTCTACTATTATGAAAATATGATCAGGACAAGTATTCCTAATTTTACACATCGATCGATTTTCCTACCTACCACCGCTTAACTGCTAGTAGTTTTGGTTTTGCAGATATTATATTCACAGGATCCTGGTTTATAACATAGGCGGTATCTGTAAAGCTCTGTATCTGTGTATTTCTGTCAGTTGTATTTTGTATTATTTTTTCGCTGCTATTCAAATGTAATCTTAAATCTCTAATATTGTATTTCCAATGTGTAATATTTATTCATACTCTGATATATTCTTGTACTCTGATGTAAATTGTTGTAATAAGCAATGAAATGTTCTTCCGTTTGTGTTCTGATGAGTGTTGTTCTCAATTCAATCTGGGCTTTCCTTTATAGGGTAGCGTACCACTATGAATCTCTCTGCGTGAAAATCGTATCAATATGTGTCACCATCTGTCGATCCACTAGCAAATGGCACAAATTAGCGAATAGACACAATAGCAAATTATTTCTAACCTCGATTCCATATGCACGGTAATCGCCAGGACCAAATAACATGTTACCCCCATCTCTTTGACCTCTTATTTACCTACTTCAGCATGAGCATACCGACCTCAATCCCGTATCTGATATCATCATTTCTTGACCTGAAAGGGAATGATGCTGGTACATGTCCCTAACAACCAATATTCTAAATATTCCCCCACCATATGTTTTTTATCCATTCTTTTGACAACTTATTTCCTATCTCAACGTAGCATTTCTGATCTCAATCATCAGTCATAGACCTAAAAGGGAATGATGTCACGAATGGGTCCTATCTGATAATCTAAGGTTTCTTTACTTGGCCAATCCCAGATTTGAGCCCAATATATTGACCCAGTCCCTAACCAAAGCCTATGATATTCTACATTTATCATAATAGGTTTTATAATTTTCATTTTATTATGATGTTCTAACATGTCAATATAGTTATATAACATCACAATTTGATTTACAATTTTCTTACTCCTTAAATTATAATGCTTGTCATAATTTCCTGCAAATTCCTACAATTTGCCTATTTTAGTCTAATTCTTTTTTTTATTATAGATCTATGATTTATTCAAATATTTTATGTAAATTTATGTTCTATTTATTAATATGTATTCATGAATTTTGCACTCTTTATATTATTTTTCACACGTTAAAAAAAGATTATATTTGCATCTTTAAATCTAACATTTATATATCTATATAACTTTCAGAAAAATTGTAAAAAAATGTAGAAATCTGTAAATAACTAGAGGAATAAAATAAATGTAAGAAAAAAATACTGAAAAACAAACTTACAGAAATAAATTAAAAACTGTAACAAAAGACATAAAACACTTACAAAAAATACTTAAAGAAAAATAACTTAAAAGCTATAAGAAAATCTACAATTATTAAGAAGCCTATTCCTTTAAATTACATTAATATCTAAATAATTACAATACTAACCTACAGTCCTCAGCTCTTATTTGTAGCCTTCCCATATCCCTTTCCATTAGCTATTTATAGATGTTACCACCAAAATTAACTCCGAAACAGGCTGATGGTGAAGGGGTAGCGGATGGACACAAACACATGAGGATTTCCGGAAGCAAAAGCAAAATACAAAGAGAAACCGAGAGCATGAGGGGCTACCCGAAAGGTGTACAACCGACACCGCCCTAGAAGGAAGGATTCAAGTTACATACAAAATAGCAAGTACCGGCAGGGTGGTCTCGGCAAAATGAATGGGTGACGGAAGGTCATCTAAGTCAGAAACAAAGAAAGAGGGAGGCAAGGACGGATGGAAGGACTATCGGTATGAACCTTGTCAATACCAATACATTAGAAGACAAAGGCATCAACGATACGAAGCTAAAAGCACGTAGGGATTATCCAGAACCAGTTTCCGAAACATCCAATGCGTAAACACCAAAATGCCACATTGATAGACAACAAACAAATCACCAGGAGCTACCTTCCGGAAGATCAGGCTGTACCTGAAAGGATCAACTGGAAGGAAAACCGGAACCCTAAAGGGGATACATGCTATCCATACTAATCTGCTCGGTACCGACACCGACAAGGGTTCCGAATCGGCAGCTATCTACATACATCACGAGGGTAAGCTCCTTAAAGTATTCATGAGAAAACCGACATCCTACACCCGAAAGCCACAACCGAGAGCACAAGTGCGTACCGAAAGCTATTTACATTGACAAGCTCATATCAATCTCGAAGAAGCTTTAACTGACCGGGACCCTCGCTCCGGAAGCTATAATCAGCACCACAAAGGCGGCCAGAAGCTAAACATCCGAGACTAAGGAGAAAAGCGGCTGACATATGCTTTTGTAAGCACAATAGCCTAACAACAGAAGGAGCCCCAAATTCTCTATAAATAAGACCTCAGGGGTCACATTTTGGGACGATTTTCTCATTCTTATTCTTGTATTCTTTTTCCTCTAGAGTAAACACTGATTCTTTGATCTATTTGGGGATTTATTCTATTCTAAATCAAAGATTAGTAAAGTGTGAATCAATACTTAGAGTATTTCCTTATGGGTTTGCCATGTGATTTCTCGGTCATTGTTGCCGCAACTTACTGTTTATTTTCTACATGTATACGAACCAATATCCATACCTTTCCGCAAGCCAAGTGAAACATTCCACCTTTCTACAAACTTAAACCCTTCCGCAAGTTCAGTGTAGGACCCCTTTCTACAAAACCGTTGAGTCATTTGTTAAGGGTTGAGCTTAGGAATACTTGATCCCAATATGACTGTTAGTTCTTGAATCACTTAAGCAAGATACTCACCCCGTCGAGGGAAAAGTAACTATTTTTTTGGATTCTAAACCTTGATATCTAGGAGACGGTGAACTAGCTCAAACTTGTGAAGGCTATACAACCTATTTTCCCCTTAGGTCACTTCCATAGACCTATCTCCGGTGTTGACGAAAAATATCATTAACATTTAGGCGCTAGAAGGAGAGCTTGAACCTCTGATCCTTTGTTAACCTTACCACATATCTACCTGTGTTATTCCATCCCAGATTAGATTAAGGCTTTGAAGATGCAAAGTTATGGGTAAAAGGCCCCGACAAGAGTCTTCTGAATCTCGAATTGATAATTCATAAATCACTGGCACAAAAGTGATGAAATAACAAAGGCTGAGAGTGGAAGCCTTGCAAATAATGAAGAGGAAAAGGTAAATAGAACAATATGCTTCCGACGCTTGGAATAATAGCCTTTCCCACATAGGACAAACCCCAACATCTCCTCTAAGTGGCTCTATATCAAAGGATATTAGCATTTTCTCTCACATAAGGAGAAATCTCCACAAGCAAATCAGAGGGATGGAGTTTGAACAAGAAGTAATGGATGATTTTAACCACATCACCAACAAATGGTCTGAAAGGATAACACCTGAATCTCAGTATATCTTGGGAAGTAAAAACAAAAATATAGGTAAAACAATAAAACTTGGTAACAAATGGGTTAAATCCTAGCGGCAAGAAGAGAGGCTTACGCCAGGATTACCCAAGGGATACTACTATTGGCCATTCACAAAGAAAAAACCCAAAACCGAAAGGAAGCCAGGAGGACCCTACTGTCATTACAACATAATGAATGGACATGAAATTACCCACTGTAGAATCCTCGAGGAAATGGTAATCAAATTCATCAACCAAGGCCAATTATAAGAGTTTGTAAAAATACCAGATCAAGTTCAATAAAAATCCTTAGGAAAAGGATTACCAAACACAACCAAGGGTACAGAAAACCCTCCTTTCAAAGCTTAAAGTAATCCAAGATGGGTCAAACCACAAATGGATCAAATCCCTTGTCATCGCCAAATTGGTCACGGCAAGGCATCCCCCGGAGGTGGGTAGTGTGTTAGTATTTTTCCATGCCCAAATAAGAGGGGGCTAGGTTAAAGCATCAAAAGCGTAAGCCTCTGTTCCACAACAGAAATGGTTGTGGCGGAGCATCTAAAATTTGCATGCCCTACCTCTACTATGAACTAAGCATGTCCTACATCTGCTTATGTTCCGTGTTACCCATAGAAGGGAACGACGACCCCTACCATCTCCTATGATGGTCAAGATAGGGAACCCTTTGGGGGGGTGGGGGTGGTGTGTAAGCCTCTATCAGTACCTACGACGGTCGGTATAGAACATAAAAAGGGTAAACCTTAATTTCGTGTCTACGATGGCCCGGTTTAAGTTTCTAAGACTTATCATGGCCTATGACGGTCAGGATAAGGCTCCTCCTGGAAGGAGGTCGGGTAAGTCCTAGGGCCCTGCTTGTGGATAAGCTAGCCAAGCGCACATGCACGGAGAGTGGCCAACAAAGCACGTACATCCTTTGCTTTGACATCAAAAGCCCAAAGAGTCGCTCAAGAAGCACATACAACCTCTGCTGTGCAAATCAAATCTAATGTGGATACAAAAACATTAATGCCAGAAGTGAATTTCTGGTACTCAATCTCTAATTACCCGAACAAGGATTGGTTCGAGTCTCCTATATTAATATCCGAATCTGGGTTGATTCGGCTCTCGACAAAGACCAGAAGTGTATTTCTGGTTTCTTACTTAAATAACCCGAATCTGGGTTGGTTCAGATCTTCACAAATACCGGAAGGGGTATCCCAGTCTTATCTCAATACCAAATCTGGGTTGGTTCGACTTTCAGCCAAAGCCAGAAGCTGGTTTTTGGTCTCCTATCTTGATACCTAAGTCTATGTTGACTCAAATGCCAATCACAACCAAAGGGGTATTTTTGGTCTGATCATGGATATCCAAATCTAGGTGATTCAGATCCCTAGGTCTAAACAAGAAGGAGCTGTTCAACCTTCTCTCTAATTCGAATATGGCTTGGAACTGCACTTCATTATTACTAGGGATAAAATCGTGGCTTTCACACTTGCTCAGTTAGTGTCTTTAACTTATATGTTCATCAATTTATTATCCAATATACCAACTGCTTGCACGGTACAGGTAATAGCATCACATTAAAACATAAGTTCGAAATGAACTAGGGAAAAGATCCCAAACATTCCTAATAGAGTCCTATAACTAGGGCTACACCTTTTTCTCGAAATTCCTATAGTAAGGGTTTTCTCAGAAATACTTGTTGCATTCAGAAGTTTTTACTAACACTTGACACACAAGTAGGTCTTATATCGGTACGACATTTTGTTACCATAACATTGTTTCCAATAGAAGCAATATCATAAGTTGCTCAAGAAATCGAACCATGCGGTTACTGACATTTAATATATTTTTGTTATGAGGAGGGGGTCAGAAGACAAATCTGGTGACTGGATTTAAACTACACATTTTGGATAATCATGCATATACCGCTTAGTTACATTTTCTCAATTAGTAGGTTACTTGGGTTAACCGCACTCATGGCTTACACACACTTCGTACTCATCTACTTTCCAGTGGATTAACCTAATACAGTATATATGTAGCTACCCCCAATATTAAGGTATACCACAAGTTACCCCACTCGCACGGTCTCCACCGTAATGTCACAGAAATGTACACAGTCCCTCATCCTACGCTGGAATGACATGCGGATCTCTATATAACAATGTTATGTTATGCATATATCTGCCATTACTATGCTACGTAAGCGTACGGACTGCCACCTTCGATCGAATTAGATTCCATCACAGAGTAATGCCCTCGAGTCTATGATACACCACCTAGAGCAGACATGCATGTATCTTGTAATAGCCCGCATTTTACGTATTGGAAGATCGTAAAATATTTTTATTTTATTCCTTGAGAGTTGGAACATTCTCATCTTTTAATATATTGCTCCTGGGGATGTCAGACATGTCCATAATTTTTATCGATTTTGTTTGTGAACATTTTCCCCCTATCAGTCTTGCATAGGGCATAACTTTTGACTTAAGTCGAATAAGAGGGTGAGACCTGTGCCATTGGAAAGGAATTGATGATTGTCTTTCCGTAGAGTGGTTATATTAAGGATTTGGCTCAGCGTTTTGGGAGGAATCGCAGTTTTAAGGTTTTTTTTAGTTGGTTGTTCAAGTTTGGAGAGCCTAATGGGCTGAATTTGGGAGGCCCATTAGTGAGTTAGTGGAAACTATAAATAGGGGGTGAGGGGTATGGAGAATAGGTTACTTCTCCCATTCTCTCATTAGGTGTCCTTGACCTTCTTCTTCCTCTAATACCTTTCTACCATTAAAAATCCAAATCTAAGGAGGGAAATCATAGATCTACACCTTAAGAGGCTAGATCTACTTCATTTCAAGGGCGAATTCATCGGATAAAGGAGTTAGGTTCGAATTGCTTGTTGTTCGAATTCATAATTCTATCATTTTAGCTTGTATTGGAGAATCGGTGAGTGGATTACATCTCTCACATGAATTTAATGAATTGTATGAGTAATAGATCATGTTTTTCATCAAATTCAAGTGTTTTTCCTTAGATCTATGAGTTGGTCCACTTTCATGTAGATCGCCCTAGGATCTGATTTAGTAAGTTTAGATAGGTAATTTTTATGATATTTCATACGAATGTGCAAGTTAGATCCATGGTTTTTGTTCATATGCATATTTGTAGTGATTTTGGTGAATTTGACATTATCCTTGATAGAATTGTCATATTGATGATATTGTTGATTTCATAACATGCTTGTAATCCTTTTTGATGAATTGGGTGAGTTAGTTTCATCAGATTTATCATTTGGCGAAGTTTTGGTTGAAATCGGAGTAGAATTGCAATATGCAGGTTTTGGATCGGCCATAAGTTGGGTCGGCCTAGTCAAAACAAGTGGGTCGGCCTAGTTATTCAAAGGTGGCTCGTCCGAGTCAGGAGAAGTTGGGTTGGACCAAAGTTTCGTCAGACTAAAGTTGGGTCGAACTAAAATTGGGTCAGAATAAAGTTGGGTCGGACCAAAATTGGGTTGGACATAAGTTGGGTTGGACCAAAGTTGGGTCGGCCTATTCTGGTCAGCAATTTCTGGTCAGCCGTTTTTTCTATTTCTAGTTAGCTATTTCTGGTCGGACATTTCCGGTGATGATGTGACTTCAAAGTGAATTCAATTGTGAAGTTTGGAAGTGTTGAAAAGTGTTTATTATTCATTGTATGCAACAAATAGGGAGACAACTCAAGAATGTATTGAGTTCATGTGAAGTGACAGCTTTAAGGCGTTCTGAGCTAATTAATAGTCGTAATTGATAACGACTAGAGAGACAAAGGCCGATGAATTATTGTTGTCGTAGGTTCTAGCGGACTCAAAGCAGAGGTACAATTGATGACTAATTGTAGGTCGAGTGCCTTGGGCGTCGTGTATGGCCTAAACATGTGTCGAGTATAGCGTGTAGCACGTGTTGAGTATGACGTGTGGATTTTTGCTAGAACCGGCGCGTCGTGTTTGGTCCTTGACAATTGACAGAAAATTGTTAGCCAATCATATGTTAACGAGGGTTCCAAAGCAAGGTTGGCGGTGATAGCCAGAGTCAGTCATGGACGTTTGAATGCATGTTGTGATCATGATTGAGTTGCTTTGCCATATATGAATGGATGCTTTAATTGACGTGACTGAATTGTTATTCTTTTGGGTTTATGGATTGTAAAGGCTATCACTGTCATGTAATGGGGAAGAAAATTGATAGTTCTTCTCTGGAGCTGGGTAGATTAGTTGATTATTTACCCATTCTCATATACTTTATTGATGAATTTTGTTAGCTGTTTTATCGCTCACTAAGACTGTTGTCTATCTCAAGGTTTTATGTTTTCTCTGATTACCTTGGGTTGTTCATCCGGTTATGGATGGACAAACTAAGTAACAGGTGGCAGGTATTACTTTAGTGAGGACGACGATGCTGATCGATGGCGAGCAGGAGGCTCACGTAATAGTTTTATTAATATCTAGTATTTGTTTCCGTTGTTTGCTATTTCCCCGAGTGTTTTAGTGAGGCAAGTTGTACAAACACTACTGTTGTTATCCACTTATAAGGGAAATATTTTCTAGTTGTCATGGAAGTTTAGTGTTTTCTGCTTCACTATCACTACCTGTTGTATATGTTCTATTATATTTTATCCTTGCGCTGTGAGTTTACGATAGGTTCCCCTTATGTATCATACTTTGATGATTGTCCATAGCTGCCTAGCACACCTTTCAGCGCATTATTCCTCTAGTTTAGTGCGGGGGTCATGGGCGGTCGTCACAGTTGGTATCAGAGCTCTGGTCAATGATTGTGGCCAAAGTTCAAAGACCTAATTGCATATAAAAGACGTACTTGTAGATTTCAGTTGGATGTTTACTATATATATTAGCATAAATAGTAGTAGCGGTTGTTTTCCTTTAGCCGTTTATCTTGTAAATGAACTAATCATTATATTTTAGATTTAGAATGAGTCGTCAAACCTCTAAGAGTGAGCCTAAGAACGGAAGAGTATGAGATGGAAGAAGCCGATTGGAAGCTTTAGCTGTTGCACTCGAATATCTAGTTATGTTTGGGACGGCTATAATGGCAGTAGCCATGTTAAGGATGCCTGTTCTAGAAGCGTCAGTAGAGCGTGGTGTTCCTACGTAAGTACCCAGAAGAGATTCTGCCAAGCGATAGAGGGAATCCTATGGATAAAGGAACCTTTATCGGTCCCAGTGTTAATAAGAAGAAAAAATTTAAGAAGAATGTCACTTGCTTCAATTGTCAATTGGAGGGTCATTATACTAAGGATTGTAAGAAGCCAAAAACTGAAAGGAAGTGCTTTTAATGCGGCAAGCCTAGACATAAGAAGAAAGACTGTCCGGACCTTCTAAAGAATAAGCAACCGGAGGAAGCATGTGTTGTAGGAGCTATTCCAATTTCTATTGTATTCATGATGAGAACTATGAGAAGTTGTTGTCTGGATATGCTTCCACCCAGTGAAGTTGTTTGAGTTTTATTTGGTACTAGAGAATCGTCTTCTTTTACCTATAATAAGATTTTATGTTGAATGGGTTTGGAACCCAAGATTTGTGATAGACCATTGATCATGACTAATCCAGTAGAGGGTTTGTCCAGTTTGTGTATGTTGTGCCATGGTCTAGTGTTGTCGAGTCATGGTTGCTCTTTTGCTTGTGATTGCTTTGTTCTTAACTTCGCTGAGTTTGGGATCATCTTAGGCATGATTGGCTCAAGAGGTATGCGGCAAGGTGAATGGTGAGAAGGTAGAGGTGAGAGTCGGGGATATGGAAGAGCGAAAGGTGTTGATAAAGTGTAAGCACGAAGAGGGTGTCTTCGTTAGCTATCTATATTCGCTTGTGATTCAATAAGAAGACTTGTTATCTGTGCTGATCGCTAATGAGCATGAGTGTAACACCCCACCTCCGTTAAGGTCACTCACAAAGGGAATGCCTTAACTTTGGTGGAGCATTTTAGTAAACAGAATAGAAACTACAAGACAGATAAAACAGTACTTGAAAATTTTTAACTTTATTACAGCGGAAACAGAAATTAATATGGTTACATCCTTTCAATTTCATAATTCAAGTACAAAATATCAGTCTTGTACAAAAGCCTTCAAAATGCATGGTTTAAAATCATAATCCCCATGGAACGGAAGCTATACAGAGCCAAGCCATACTTTAAGCACTTCAAGCAAAGAGAAATCCAGATCAACCTAAAGTATTCCCTCCTTGGATAACCTGGGGGGGGGGAAATGGAAGAAAGGAGGCGAAACAACAAGGGTCAGACAAAAAGTCTGGCAAGTCCAGTGACTTTCAGCATATGAACAGATAATAATATGATAAGAACATAAAACTGGATGTGAGATAACTGTAACAGGTGTAGCAGATATAACAGAAAAACAGAATGACATAAACTATTGTTTTACACTTCTCTGCACTAATACTAGTATAACAGAATTAGGTGTCACCCTAATGTCTAAATTGAAGCACGAACGGGTACAGAATACTTTAATAGAAACAGAATGCTAATAATGGGCCTTTACTACCCGATCAGAAACAGACAGAAGCAGAAACAGATTTATCCCTACGGAAACAGAATGTAGAATTAGGTGTACACTAGTAATGGGCCTTTACCACCCGAACAGACGGTACCACGCAGAAACAGACAGGTGTTACCACCCAACAGAAACAGACGGTACCAACAGAAACAGACAGAACTAAGTGTACCCTAAAACCCTACCCCAAGCGATCGGCTCCCTAATACATAAATATCCTGTGTCGGCCCCACAGTAGGGTGTATCACTCCCTAAAGTGACAACCAATTGGCACAGACCTATTTACAGATGTCACGGCGTCTTACATCCTCAGAGGCAGACCGGGATCCATGCACGCACATGACCCGGTTGGAACGCACCATCAACACCCCTCGCTATTATCAGAATGAACCACTTATAATTAGTTCAGTAAGCGTGCCCGGACCCTACCTACTGTTGGGTCAAAGTTTTGATACCAGAAAGGGTTACTGACTAATATGGGTCCCAAACAACAGATGACACAAGTAATTCCCCTCCTAACCTTGTGTCCCCAGACTAACAGATCTCAGATTAACTTGTTCACAAGTTCAGACATATAGAATTCAGATTTACTAGTTCACAGATTAAGTTAACAAGTTTTCAGACTAACAGATCAGATGTACAGATTTTTCAGATTTGTCTAACTTTGTATTGGGCCTACAGATTCATGGACGGGTTTACTACACCTATTAATCCAGTTGGTTTAACCCTATTTTCCCCCAATACGTTTTAGACGTCATTCTTATCTTAGATTTGCATTAATTAATTATTAATGCCCAGACCTCCCACAATAGGTCGCTAGCTTGTGGCCGCTGGATGGGCCGGGCGGTTCCGGGCAGACTTCTGCCACAAGCCAGACCTAACCTCGTGTCTTAAGCAGGTCATGACTAACTTCTCACATTAGAACTTATTGTTTGCGGCCACTGGATGTGCCGGGCGGTTCCAGGCAGAATTACGTCGCAAACTCATTCTAACCTCGAGTTAACCATGTTTATCTTTGCGGCCAATTAATTAATAATTTACCGTTTATGTGCACGCCCAATATATATATATATATATATATATATATATATGCCAATTCAGATTATATCAATAACAGGATGATTATATCAACACAGCAGATAACAGATTTTAACAGATAGCAGATTTTCCAGATTATATGACTTAACGGATTTAATAGATTTAGCAACTTAGCAGATTTTGGCATATAACAGGTTAGGCATCTCAACAGACAAATTTAATAGATTTGGCATAGTCAGTAACCCTTTCTGGTATCAAAACTTTGACCCAACAGTAGGTAGGGTCCGGGCACGCTTACTGAACTAATTATAAGTTGTTCATTCTGATAATGGCGAGGGGTGTTGATGGTGCGTTCCAACCGGGTCATGTGCGTGCATGGATCCCGGTCTGCCTCTGAGGATGTAAGACGCCGTGACATCTGTAAATAGGTCTGTGCCAATTGGTTGTCACTTTAGGGAGTGATACACCCTACTGTGGGGCCGACACAGGATATTTATGTATTAGGGAGCCGATCGCTTGGGGTAGGGTTTTAGGGTACACTTAGTTCTGTCTGTTTCTGTTGGTACCGTCTGTTTCTGTTGGGTGGTAACACCTGTCTGTTTCTGCGTGGTACCGTCTGTTCGGGTGGTAAAGGCCCATTACTAGTGTACACCTAATTCTACATTCTGTTTCCATAGGGATAAATCTGTTTCTGCTTCTGTCTGTTTCTGATCGGGTAGTAAAGGCCCATTATTAGCATTCTGTTTCTGTTAAAGTATTCTGTACCCGTTCTTGCTTCAATTTAGACATTAGGGTGACACCTAATTCTGTTATACTAGTATTAGTGCAGAGAAGTGTAAAACAATAGTTTATGTCATTCTGTTTTTCTGTTATATCTGCTACACCTGTTACAGTTATCTCACATCCAGTTTTATGTTCATATCATATTATTATTATCTGTTCATATGCTGAAAGTCACTGGACTTGCCAGACTTTTTGTCTGACCCTTGTTGTTTCGCCTCCTTTCTTCCGTTTCCTTACCCCCCCCCCCCCCAGGTTATCCAAGGAGGGAATACTTTAGCTTGATCCGGATTTCTCTTTGCTTGAAGTGCTTAAAGTATGGCTTGGCTCTGTATAGCTTCCGTTCCATGGGGATTATGATTTTAAACCATGCATTTTGAAGGCTTTTGTACAAGACTGATATTTTGTACTTGAATTATGAAATTGAAAGGATGTAACAATATTAATTTCTGTTTCCGCTGTAATAAAGTTAAAAATTTTCAAGTACTGTTTTATCTGTCTTGTAGTTTCTGTTCTGTTTACTAAAATGCTCCACCAAAGTTAAGGAATTCCCTTTGTGAGTGACCTTAACGGAGGTGGGGTGTTACAATGAGGATGTCTTTGACGAGGTCAAAGGGTTGCCGCCTCATCATGAGATCGAGTTTCGGATTGATTTGGTCGAGGGTGCTAGACCAATCGTCATGCCTCTTAGGCGGATGGCGCCTAAGGAACAATGAGAACTGGAGGAGCAAGTTCAAGACCTTCTTAGGAAGGGATTCATTCGAAGAAGTGTTTCTGAATGGGGAGCACCAGTCGTGTTTGCAACCAAGGCAGATGGCTCGTTAAGATTATATGTAGACAATCGTGAGCTGAACAAGGTGACTAAGAAGAACAAGTATCCTTTGCCAATGATTGATGACTTGTTCGATCAGCTTCACGAAGCCAAAGTGTTTTCTTAGATGGATTTGGCAATGGGATTTCACCAATTGAGGGTGGCCAAGGATAGTGTACCGAAGACTGCTTTTACGACACCATCTGGATTCTTCGAGTGGCTGGTAATGCCATTCGGGTTAACTAACGCGCCAGCATACTTTGTGTATCTTATGAATAGAGTGTTCAGAGATCAGTTGAACAAGTTCATGCTTGTGTTCATGGATGATATCCTGGTTTACTCTAGGAATGAGGAAGAACACAAGACGCACTTGAGAGTTGTGTTAGAGATCTTGCTAAAGCATCAGTTGAAGGCCAAGTTCTCGAAGTGTCACTCCTGGAAAGATGAAGTGAGGTTCTTAGGTCATGTTGTTTTTGGAAATGGGATAGTAGTTGACCCTGCTAAAGTGGCAGCAATCCAGGAATGGGATAGACCTAAGAATGCGACAGATGTGAGAAGTTTCCTTGGGTTGGCTGGTTATTACCAACGGTTTATCAAGGATTTCTCCAAGATAGCTGCATCGTTAACAGGATTGACGAAGAAGAACAAATGTTCACATGGGATGTGAAGTGTGAACAAGCATTTAGAATCCTGAAAGAGAGACTAACGAGTGCTCCTGTGTTTGCCATTCCGAGTGGGAATGAAGAGATGGTGGTATACAATGATACATGTGGTACTTGATTTGGAGCGGTACTGATGCAGAAGGATAAGGTTGTGGCCTATGTGAGTCGACAGCTGAAGCCGCATGAGAGAAATTACCCAACTCATGATTTAGAGTTGGCGGCGATTGTGTTTTCTCTGAAGATGTGGAGATATTACTTATTGGGAGTTCGATTCGAGTTATTCACGGATCACAAGTCGTTGAAGTATCTTTTCTCCCAAAAGGATTTGAATCTTCGGCAGCAACGATGGTTGGAGTTTCTGGCATCATATGATTTTGGTATAACCTATACTCCTGGCAAAGGCAACGCAGTTGCAGATGCGTTTAGTCGAAGACACACAAGTTTGGGAGTGATGCTTTCAGAATGAAAGGACCTTGAGCATTTGGCAAGGTTTGATTTTAGGCCAAGGTGTGAGTTGGAACCTAAAATGTTGGCAAGCTTATCTATAAGTCTTACTATCATCGAAAGGATTGGAAAGATCCAAAAATGAGATGTAAAGCTTGTCAAGTTTATCCAGTAACTAGAACCAAAAGATAAAGAGTTCGAAGTCGATCGATAAGTTGGCTTCGAAAGCAAGGGTGATTAGTTGTTCCTGATATCGATGGATGGAGAGATAAGGTTCTAAGAGAATGTCATCACTCGAAGTTGACGATCCATCCCGGTGGTAATAAGATGTATCAGCACATGCAGAGAATTTATTACTGGGAAGGGATGAAGCGAGATATTGGAAAGTTCATTTCCAAGTGCATGAATTGTCAGTTGGTGAAAGCTGAACAGAAGAAGCCGAGTGGGTTGCTTCAACCGTTGGAAGTTCCTACATGGAAGTGGGAGCAAGTATCGATGAATTTTATCGATGGACTACCTAGAACCAAGCCAGGAAATGGGTTAGTCCATACCTAGTCGGTCCTATCGGGTCGATTTAATGTGACCTGGTCGGTCGGGTTGAAGTTCATGTTTTGTTGAAGAAGCAAGTGGGTCTGGTCGGTCCATTATGATCGGGTTGGTTGCCCTTTGGGTCGGCCGGGATGGAACTGTGTGAAGACATCACGTCAGGTCGGTCAAAGGGAGACGGAGGCTGGTGATAAGGCCGTGACTTTTTGGGTCGGGTCAGTCATGTTGGTGTAGCCGGGTCGGATCGGTCATGTTCCAGAGAGGGGTGATCGGGTCGGGTTGGTCGGCCTAGAGTTGGTCGGTTGCCTTAGAGTTGGTCAGTCGGTCATTTATAGGGTTTTCGGCAGCGCTTTTAAATGTTGTGGTAGGTGGCTTAAGTGCTATGGGTTGTTGGACCGTTTCCGATAGTCGGGCAAATTGGAAAACTCGCATATAGAATAGAGTTACTCTAGAAGATGTCGTGTGTGCATAACGCTTTTCGTGTATCGTTCCTATGAAATATTCGCATGGTCCGGATGTGGTAGTACCTCCGGAGTAGTACGTCAACCTATAGTTGAGTTCGTAGTTATGAAATCTCGTAAGCCACTTCGTATTATGGCGAATGACACAAAACAGCTTAGGGAAAAGACGCTTAATTTAGTTAAGATATAATGGAGCAGGGAGGGCGACGATGTTATGTAGGAGACAGAGGAGAGTATAAAGACGACCCATCCAAAACTCTTCATCTGTATGACCCATTGATATCGCACCATCATTATTACTTGTTAATTTTGTTGTTATCTTTGTTGTTGTTTAATAGAATTCCACGTGCTAGGATAAGACTATGGACGCACGACTTGATGGTTGCCAGTTTAGGTGATAGAATTGGCTTCTCATGGATGATAGGCATGCAGAATTGTTGTGATTGCTTGTGTTTGTTGGGAATTTTGTGGGCAAAATTCTTAAGGAGGGGAGAATGTAATAGCCTGCATTTTATGTATCAAAAAACCATAAAATATTTTTATTTTATTCCCTGAGGGTTGGGTCATTCTCATCTTTTAATATGTTGCTTACGGAGATGTGAGACATTTCCATAATTTTTACCGATTTTGTTAGTGACCATTTTGCCCCTATCAGTCTTGCACAGGGCATAACTTTTGACTCAGGTCGAATCAGAGAGTGAAATCTGTGCCATTGGAAAGGAATTGATGATTGCCTTTCCGTAGAGTGGTTCATTAAGGATTCGGCTCAGCGGTTTGGGAGGAATCGCCGTTTTAAGTTTTTTTTAGTTGGTTGTTCAGGTTTGGAGAGCATAATGGGTTGAATTGGGGGGCCCATTAGTGGGTTGGTGGAAACTATAAATAGGGGGTGAGGGGTATGGAGAATAGGTTACTTCTCCCATTCTCTCATTAGGTGGCCTTGAGCTCCATTTTCCTCTAACAGCTTTCCACCATTAAAAATCCTAATCTAAGGAGGGAAATCATAGATCTACACCTAAGGAGGCTAGATCTACATCATTTCAAGGGCGAGTTCATTGGATTGAGGAGTTTGGTTCAAATTGCTCACTGTTCGGATTCATAATTCTACCATTTTAGCTTGTATTGGAGAATCGGTGAGTGGATTACATCTCTCACATGAATTCAATGAAGTGTATGAGTAGTAGATCATGTTTTTCATCAAATTCAAGTGTTTTTTCTTAGATCTATGAATTGGTAAGTTCATTTTCATATAGATCACCCTAGGATCTGATTTAGCATGTTTAGTGTAACAACCCGTATTTTCAATAACATAAATCGAGGCAGAATTTAATTCAAAAATCTGAATCAATGGAAACGGGCTATGCCATTGCGTTCGTCTCGGAAAAATACGCGAAATAGAGTCCGAGTTTTCGAAAATCGGAGTCCGTATGACCCAGTTAAGGCCCATTGAAGTTTTCAGAAATTTCTATGCTAAAAACAGATTTGAATTTCAAATTAAAAACAAGGATTAGGGCTAATTGGTGTCAGGCGGGAAAATTCCCGCCAGGGCCCCCATGTCGACAGGCATGTCGACAGGGGTCTTAGGGTGTCGACTGCCCTGTCGACAGCCCTGTCGACACGGGGTGGCCAGGCAGTTTTGCCTGGCGCACCATTTTGATTTGGGCTTGGTCTTGTGGCTTGGTTCTAGAGAATTCCTAAATCTGACGGGCCAAAACTAACCTAGGGTTAATCCTAGGGCTAAAAACACTCTAATCTTCTATAAATAAGCCCCTAATCCTACCCTAAACCCTCATTATTCACTCTAGCAACCAAACTATGTCAAATTGAATTCTCAAATGGCCTCCACCTAAGAACCCTAGCCTCCACCCTCTTCAAAAATCAATTCTAAGAAGATTTTGATGTTCATACAAGCTTTTCTAAGTTGTATGAATGATCATTAGCTTGCATACATCATCAAGTTGCAAGCTTTAATTGCTAAAGCTAGAGTTTTGGGATTTTTGTTAATTGGAGCTTTGTTTTGGGTTTTTATATGCTTGCATAAAGGGCTTTTCAATCTTTATTAGTGGATTTGTGTCTTCATAATATTTGTAAGCCCTCTTACCTTCATTTTAGAAACTCTAAAGTTAATATGTGATGAAAGTTGGGATTTATGCATGTTTAATAAGTTATGCATGCTTATGCAAGTTCACTATGCTATGTTATGCATGTTTAATAAGTTATGCATGCTTATGCAAGTTCACTATGCTATGTTATGCATGTTTAATGAGTTATGCATGCTTATGTGAGTTCACTATGCTATGTTACACATGTTTGATAAAGTATGCATGCTTATGCAAGTTCACTAAGTCATGATTTGCAAGTTTAACAAGTTATGCATGTTTATGCAAGTTCACTATGCCTTGATTTGCAAGTATGACAAGTTATGCATGTTTATGCAAGTTCACTATGCCTTGATTTGCAAGTATGACAAGTTATGCATGTTTATGCAAGTTCACTATGCCTTGATTTGCAAGTATGACAAGTTATGCATATTTATGCAAGTCCACTATGCCTTGATTTGCAAGTTTAAAAAGTTATGCATGTTTGTGCAAGTTCACTATGCTAAGTTATGCAAGTCCAACATGTTATACATGCTTATTATGATATGTAAGATTTATCATGTATGTTGTGCCAAGTTCCCCCTTTCTATCTTTTATGCGTTATGACGAATATGTAAGCGATAGAATGACGTTGGGAGGGTTTTTGGGTAAAACTTAAAATACATGAAAATATAAGATTGGGAATTTACCTATTAAGTTAGGTCTACCCCTTGGGAATTTACCTATTAAGTTAGGTCTACCCAAGTATTTGTTAAACTTGTAATTATGGTTTGAAATAAAGTGGACATGACACTTAGAAAACATGTGTGGCCAACTCAAGGTTGGGTTGAGTTTGTAGCGTAAACCTACCCGGAACCGACCGGCTTAACTAGTTGCTACAAACAATAGGACCCAATGTGAGAAGTTGGTCATGTGTACCTGGGACCCGAGGTTAGACCAAGTTGTGGTGTAAATCTACCCGGACCCGCCCAGCTTAACTAGTAACCGCAACAAAGTCTAATGTGAGAGGTTAAGGTACAATTAAATTAATGCCTCGCAATTAGGGTTAAGTCATGGCCCACTAATACTTAACCAATTTTGGGGATACGAGGGATTAAATGGGGTTAAGTGGTGAACTGTTGGTTACACTTAACTAATTTAATCCATGATTAGTGAGGGGTTAAACCACACTTAACCCTCTTAGAAAACCCTAGCAACGTGGTCTGTTCCAGCAGTAATCCCAGTTGGGTATCATTCACAACCCTAGAGGCTAGGCTAGTGCGGGGCACGATTACTGGACTGATGTAAGCGACCAAGGCGATGGCTGAGTGGTACAGCGGTGCGGGTCCAGGCGGGCTACGGACGTGCACGTAGTTCGGTGTTGGACAAACTCGAGGCACGGGTACCAGTAGGTTTAGACTGTGCATTATTGCTTAGGTGTCTGGGGTTGACACCCGAGGGCTTGATACACCCAAAGGTGGACCCAGCACAGTCTGACTACAACCATATGTGGGCCGTATGGACACCAACACTTGACGTGTTAGGTTTATAGGGAGCCGATCGACTAGACCGTTGGGCTGGACCTTGCATTAAGGTCACCTCATGCTATTGGGCCAAAGTTTGGGCTGAGGGATCAATACCTCTTATGTTAGTTTGCTAGTACACTGTGGTGCAAAGCTTAATCTTCTTTATGTGATGACACCTTTATCTATTGCCAGTATGTTCATCTCAGTTTCCATCATGATGTTAGCTTTACTAGTTTATAGACTGATCGTAGTAGGGCTTACCAGTCTTTTTGACTGACCTGTTTTCTTTCGCTTCTTTTCTTCCGTTCCCCCCCCCCCCCCCAGGTTCTCAGGGAGGGAACAGTGGTGCTTAGCTTGGATCGCTTGCTTGTTCGCTGGATAGCTCATGTATGTCTGGACATTGAGCTCGCTATGGTTTATCACTTTTATTTTTGGGGATAGCACTATGTATTTCAGTATTTCTGTTTATGTTGTACTAGACATATTTATTTTGGCAGATGACTTTATGATGTACTAGACTTGTTTTGAGATGGTTTGAGATATTCCGCTGTTTTATTCTCACTTACTCTGTTTTACATATATATTTATGTTCCTGTTCTGCCTTGATACATCATTATGCATGCTTACCCAGTTCTAACGCCCCACAGAAGCTAGTGCCCCCGAAAGAGTGACCCTAGCGGAGGTGGGGTGTTACAAATTTGGTATCAGAGCATATGGTTTACGAGAAAGAACAAAAAGTTTTAAAAAGACTTTTGAAAAACTATTTTCAAAACAAGTATAAAGTATTTTCCAAAGAAAAGCCTAGTATTTTAAAGGGCTATTCCCCAAAAAGCCATTAGCGTTATCCTTCATTCCCTTGACCTAATCTTATCTTATCCTTCGTTTCAGTATGGCTGAGGATCTTGCCATCCCGGATGGAGTAAATGTGCCACTCTGGTATAGGAGGCTTCAAGAAGCTAGGGCGGCAGCCCACCCCGCAAACCCTACTCCCACTCCTCCTCCTGTAGTTGAGAATCCTCCCCCTAATGTTAATATTCCTCCTCCCGTTGCTAATGTCCCTCCTCCGGTGGTCCCTCCAGCAGTTAATATTCCTCCTCCCGTTGCTAATGTTCCTCCCCCTCCTGTTGCTGAGGCTCCTCTTCCTCCTCCTCCCCCTCAGCATCCTCAGGTTGAGTTCACGAAGGTTTGTAAAGACTTCAAGGCGATGGGAGGCAAGAATTTCCTAGGCATGGAATCTTTTGTTGAAGCTAGGAATTGGCTGAAAGACACTGAGGACTTGTTTGCTATCTTTGGGATTAATGACGAGAGGAAGATCTTATTGACAGTGTGGCTTTTGAAGGATGAAGCAGCCTATTGGTGGGAAGTCACCAACGGGACGAGGCCCGTTGAGACTTGGGCCGATTTGAGGGCTAGATTTGTGGCCAAGTTTCTATCTTCTGCTGAGGCGAATTTACAGATGGAGAAGTTCATTGCATTAAAGCAAGGTGATATGTCTGTTAAGGAGTATGTGAACAAGTTTAATCAGCTGGCCCGTTTTGGTTTGGATATGGTGAACACTCCGGAGAAGAAGGCTCTTCGATTTGCTAGAGGGTTGAATGAGCCGCTGCAGGGCTTGGCGATGTCACATATTCCGCATGGGGCTACTTTTGAGAGTTTGGTCAATATGGCTCTGCTTCAGGGAGATGGAAAGAAAGAGGTCAAGTCGAGTGATACTCAAGCAAAGAAGACTGATTCTCAAGGCAATGGCAATCAAGGTGGTCAAAGCAGCCAGGGGAATCAGGGCAAGAACAAGAAGGGGAACAACAACAACAAAGGCAAGGGAAAGTGCAATTACTGTGGTGTGCCTGGACACTTTGCTAAGGATTGTAGGAAGAAGAAAAGGAAGCTTAGTGGTGGATGTTTTTCCTGTGGTGAGACTGGACACTTCAGCAAAGAATGCCCAAAGAAGAAAGGACAGGCTGGACCTTCAGGAGGGCAAGTTCATGCTCTCAATACCGCTCCAGTTCCCGATCGAGGTAGTGTTTCTGTTGAGAACCTTGTTTATGTTTCTGATCTTCCAGTTCGTACCTTGTTTGATTCTGGTGCATCACATAGCTTTATTTCATCTGATCTTGTTGATAGCTTGCACCTTAGTACTAGCTTAGTGGATGATCCTGTTTGTGTTTCGAATCCCATTGGGGGTTCTGCTCATCTATCTATGGTATGTGAGGATCTGAGGATCTCTATACTCAGTGTAGAGTTCTTGTGTAGTGCGTATGTTCTTGGTTTCAGGGGATATGGATTGATATTGGGCATGGATTGGCTGTCCCGATATGGAGCCATTCTTGATTGTGAGCATAGGGTTGTGAGGCTTGTGACTCTCCTTGGCAACACCTTAGAGATTTCATGCAATCCGAAGAATCCCGTCATGTTATGCTATCTTGAATCTCTCGACTCGTCAGAGGAAGCCCTTCAGTCTGTAAGGGTGGTCCGAGATTATCCAGATGTTTTTGAAGAAGTTAAGGGGTTGCCCCCTAAACGAGAGATTGATTTTCGCATTTATCTGGTGGATAATGCTAAGCCTGTTTCTTTGCCCGTTCGGCATATGGCTCCGCGTGAGAGACGGGAACTGAGCAAGCAAGTGAAAGAATTGCTTGAGAAGAACTTCATCAGAAGAAGTATATCTGAATGGGGAGCGCCTGTGGTGTTTGCTACTAAGGCAGATGGTTCTCTTCGACTCTGTGTGGATTATAGAGAATTGAATAAGCTGACTAAGAAGAACAGACACCCATTACCAAGGATCGATGATCTTTTTGACCAGCTTGTTGGTGCTTCTGTTTTCTCTCAGCTTGATCTTGCTACTGGATTTCATCAGCTCAGAGTGGCTGAAGATAGTATAGACAAGACTGCATTCAGAACTCCAGATGGATTCTTTGAATGGCTTGTTATGCCGTTCGGTTTGACGAATGCACCCGCGTACTTCGTGGACCTGATGAGTAGGGTGTTTCGGGAGTTCTTGAATAAGTTTGTCGTGGTCTTTGTGGATGATATTCTGGTCTTCTCCAAGGATGAAGAAGAGCACGCGAGGCATCTGGTAGAGGTGATGGATACGCTCAGAGCACACCAGTTAAAGGCCAAGTTCTCCAAGTGCCACTTTTGGAGAAGGGAAGTTAGATTCCTTGGGCATATCGTATCCAAGCAAGGCTTAGCGGTGGATCCCGCTAAGGTGGTTGCAGTTCAGGATTGGAAGACTCCAAGGAATGCAACCGAGGTGAGAAGCTTTCTGGGTCTTGCGGGTTTTTACCGGAAGTTCATCAAGGACTTCGCGAAGATATCCGCTCCCCTTACTAAGTTGACGAAGAAGAACTTAGTTTTTGCTTGGGATATGGACTGTGAGCTTGCTTTTCAAAGACTCAAGAGAGCCCTTACCTCAGCACCAGTTCTAGCTTTACCCGATGGTGGTAAGATATTTACCGTGTACACTGATGCCTGTGGCACGGGATTGGGCGCCGTTCTGATGCAAGAGGGCAGAGTTATATGTTTTGGTGGGAGGCAACTTAAGGTGATGAGAAGAATTATCCCACTCATGATCTAGAGCTGGCAGCGATTGTATATGCACTCAAGGCTTGGCGTCATTATCTTCTGGGAGAGAGATTCGAACTGTATACTGATCATAAGTCTTTGAAGTATCTCTTCTTGCAGAAGGATCTGAACTTGAGGCAGCAGAGATGGATGGAATTCTTGGCGTCCTATGATTTTGATATAGCCTATACCCCTGGCAAGGGGAATGTTCTAGCGGATGCGTTGAGTAGAAAAAGGTTGACACTAAGTCCTCTATTTGTTGAGATGAAGAATTTAGAGTTCTTGGCAACCTCTGATTTTTCTTTGACAGTTGAGTCGATGACCGGTTCTTTGGCATCTCTAGAGCTCAGGCCTACCCTTCTGGATCAAGTTGGGGCTTCGCAGAAGGAAGACCCTCAGATAATTGAGATCATGGATAAGCTGATTCGAGGGGAGACATCTAGTCACCTTGCTCGATATTCTATAGACGATAAGGGTTGGCTGAGGAGAGAGGGAAGGCTTTGTGTTCCGATGGTGGAAGACTTGGTGAGGAAAGTCCTTGAGGAAGCACATCGCTCCAAGTTGACTATACATCCAGGCGGTGATAAGATGTATAAAGACATGAAGCGCATTTTCTTCTGGCCTGGAATGAAGAAGGATGTGGCCGAGTTTGTCTCCAGATGTGTTATTTGTCAGAGAGTAAAAGCTTAGTCGAAGAAGCCCGGTGGGCTATTGCATCCTCTAGAGGTCCCGCTATGGAAGTGGGAGAGTATTTCTATGGACTTTATTGATGGGCTTTCAAGGTCAAGGAAGGGGAATACAAGCATTTGGGTTATTGTAGATAGACTTACGAAGAGTGCACATTTTATCCCAGTGAAGAGCAAAAGGACCGCATCTGGACTAGCATCGGTATATCTTCGTGAGATAGTACGACTACATGGAGTCCCTTCCAGCATAGTCAGTGACCGAGACCCCATCTTTACTAGTCAGTTCTGGAACAGTTTGCAGGAGGCTATGGGCACAAGGTTGAACCTGAGCACGGCCTATCACCCACAAACAGACGGTCAAACAGAAAGGGTGAATAGGGTACTTGAGGACTTGTTGAGGCTTTGCATTCTGGATTTTGGTGGTGCTTGGGAAGACCATCTTCCTCTTGTTGAGTTTGCATATAATAACAGTTATCAAGCAAGCATAGGGATGGCACCATTTGAAGCTTTATATGGGAGGCCGTGCAAGTCGCCTACATGTTGGTGGGAGACTACAGATAAGCTTATACTTGGACCCGACATGATTAGAGATACATCCGAGAAGGTCGAGTTGATTAGAAGACGGATGAAGGCGGCCCAAGACCGACAGAAATCCTATGCTGATAAGCGGAGATCCGATTTGGAGTTTGAGGTTGGGGACATGGTTTTCGTAAAGGTTTCTCCTTTGCGGAATGTGGTCCGATTTGGAGCTGTTGGGAAGTTGGCACCGAGATTTGTTGGACCCTTCCCTATCATAGAGAGAATTGGGAAGATGGCTTATAAAGTGCAATTGCCCGAGAAGTTGTCCGGAGTGCATAATGTCTTTCATGTCTCGCATCTCCGAAAGTGCCTACATGAGTCCGCTGAGGTGGTTGAACCTAGCATTCTTGAAGACGTGGAAGTAGAGAAAGAAGCAACTTTGAGGAGAGCTCCGATTCGTATCTTGGGGACGGAGACCAAGAAGCTAAGGAATCGAGAGGTTAGGCTGGTAAAGGTCCAATGGGGTGAAGCCGAAGAAGACGCAACTTGGGAAACCGAGGAGAAGATGCGTGGGCTTTATCCATTCCTTTTTGAGGGTACACTCTCAATCTCTTTCCTTTGTTAGTATATCTTTCTCTTTGCTATCTATGTTTATCTAGTTATCGTGCTAATCTTGTCATGAGAACCTTAGGTAGAAACCCTTTGGATGAAAAATGTGCTTGAGACATGTTATGTTCGATGGTTGCAAGTGGTTGCAAGTGTTTGCAAGTGGTTACTCGTGGATGCATGATACACATTAGGCACTAGATCGGCTCACACACTCCTCATATTGCATGTGCATGAGTGTTTATGCTTATTCATGGATGAAATTTGTATGCAATCACATGGATGTTGCATATGGATGTATGATTGAGCACGCATGTAGATATTATACATTATGTTAGGGATTTGCATACATATGGATACATTTCACTAACATATTTTGCATTGATCTTTGCATTAGATAAGTACATACACACACATTTTTGCATATGTTCATACAGCATTTAGAATCTTTTAAGGACAATGATTGCTCGTGGATGATGCTTTGAGTAGATGGATGATTGGATGGTAGGATACGTTCTTCCTAACTTGAAGATTTCGGGGACGAAATCCTTTAAGGAGGGGAGAATGTAAAAACCAGTATTTTCAATAACATAAATCGAGGCAGAATTTAATTCAAAAATCTGAATCAAGGGAAACGGGCTATGCCATTGCGTTCGTCTCGGAAAAATACGCGAAATAGAGTCCGAGTTTTCGAAAATCGGAGTCTGTATGACCCAGTTAAGGCCCATTGAAGTTTTCAGAAATTTCTATGCTAAAAACAGATTTAAATTTCAAATTAAAAACAAGGATTAGGGCTAATTGGTGTCAGGCGGGAAAATTCCCGCCAGGGCCCCCATGTCGACAGGCATGTCGACAGGGGTCTTAGGGTGTCGACTGCCCTGTCGACAGCCCTGTCGACACGGGGTGGCCAGGCAGTTTTGCCTAGCGCACCATTTTGATTTGGGCTTGGTCTTGTGGCTTGGTTCTAGAGAATTCCTAAATCTGACGGGCCAAAACTAACCTAGGGTTAATCCTAGGGCTAAAAACACTCTAATCCTCTATAAATAAGCCCCTAATCCTACCCTAAACCCTCATTATTCACTCTAGCAACCAAACTATGTCAAATTGAATTCTCAAATGGCCTCCACCTAAGAACCCTAGCCTCCACCCTCTTCAAAAATCAATTCTAAGAAGATTTTGATGTTCATACAAGCTTTTCTAAGTTGTATGAATGATCATTAGCTTGCATACATCATCAAGTTGCAAGCTTTAATTGCTAAAGCTAGAGTTTTGGGATTTTTATTAATTGGAGCTTTGTTTTGGGTTTTTATATGCTTTCATAAAGGGCTTTTCAATCTTTATTAGTGGATTTGTGTCTTCATAATATTTGTAAGCCCTCTTACCTTCATTTTAGAAACTCTAAAGTTAATATGTGATGAAAGTTGGGATTTATGCATGTTTAATAAGTTATGCATGCTTATGCAAGTTCACTATGCTATGTTATGCATGTTTAATAAGTTATGCATGCTTATGCAAGTTCACTATGCTATGTTATGCATGTTTAACGAGTTATGCATGCTTATGTGAGTTCACTATGCTATGTTACACATGTTTGATAAAGTATGCATGCTTATGCAAGTTCACTAAGTCATGATTTGCAAGTTTAACAAGTTATGCATGTTTATGCAAGTTCACTATGCCTTGATTTGCAAGTATGACAAGTTATGCATGTTTATGCAAGTTCACTATGCCTTGATTTGCAAGTATGACAAGTTATGCATGTTTATGCAAGTTCACTATGCCTTGATTTGCAAGTATGACAAGTTATGCATATTTATGCAAGTCCACTATGCCTTGATTTGCAAGTTTAAATAGTTATGCATGTTTGTGCAAGTTCACTATGCTAAGTTATGCAAGTCCAACATGTTATACATGCTTATTATGATATGTAAGATTTATCATGTATGTTGTGCCAAGTTCCCCCTTTCTATCCTTTATGCGTTATGACGAATATGTAAGCGATAGAATGACATTGGGAGGGTTTTTGGGTAAAACTTAAAATACATGAAAATATAAGATTGGGAATTTACCTATTAAGTTAGGTCTACCCCTTGGGAATTTACCTATTAAGTTAGGTCTACCCAAGTATTTGTTAAACTTGTAATTATGGTTTGAAATAAAGTGGACATGACACTTAGAAAACATGTGTGGCCAACTCGAGGTTGGGTTGAGTTTGTAGCGTAAACCTACCCGGAACCGACCGGCTTAACTAGTTGCTACAAACAATAGGACCCAATGTGAGAAGTTGGTCATGTGTACCTGGGACCCGAGGTTAGACCAAGTTGTGGTGTAAAGCTACCCGGACACGCCCGGCTTAACTAGTAACCGCAACAAAGTCTAATGTGAGAGGTTAAGGTACAATTAAATTAATGCCTCGCAATTAGGGTTAAGTCATGGCCCACTAATACTTAACCAATTTTGGGGATACGAGGGATTAAATGGTGTTAAGTGGTGAACTGTTGGTTACACTTAACTAATTTAATCCATGATTAGTGAGGGGTTAAACCACACTTAACCCTCTTAGAAATCCCTAGCAACGTGGTCTGTTCCAGCAGTAATCCCAGTTGGGTATCATTCACAACCCTAGAGGCTAGGCTAGGGCGGGGCACGATTACTGGACTGATGTAAGCGACCAAGGCGACGGCTGAGTGGTACATCGGTGCGGGTCCAGGCGGGCTACAGACGTGCACGTAGTTCGGTGTTGGACAAACTCGAGGCACGGGTACAAGTAGGTTTAGACTGTGCATTATTGCTTAGGTGTCTGGGGTTGACACCCGAGGGCTTGATACACCCAAAGGTGGACCCAGCACAGTCTGACTACAACCATATGTGGGCCGTATGGACACCAACACTTGACGTGTTAGGTTTATAGGGAGCCGATCGACTAAACCGTTGGGCTGGACCTTGTATTAAGGTCACCTCATGCTATTGGGCCAAAGTTTGGGCTGAGGGATCAATACCTGTTATGTTAGTTTGCTAGTACACTGTGGTACAAAGCTTAATCTTCTTTATGTGATGACACCTTTATCTATTGCCAGTATGTTCATCTCAGTTTCCATCATGATGTTAGCTTTACTAGTTTATAGACTGATCGTAGTAGGGCTTACCAGTCTTTTTGACTGACCTGTTTTCTTTCGCTTCTTTTCTTCCGTTTCCCCCCCCCCTCCCCCAGGTTCTCAGGGAGGGAACAGTGGTGCTTAGCTTGGATCGCTTGCTTGTTTGCTGGATAGCTCATGTATGTCTGGACATTGAGCTCGCTATGGTTTATCACTTTTATTTTTGGGGATAGCACTATGTATTTCAGTATTTCTGTTTATGTTGTACTAGACATATTTATTTTGGCAGATGACTTTATGATGTACTAGACTTGTTTTGAGATGGTTTGAGATTTTCTGCTGTTTTATTCTCACTTACTCTGTTTTACATATATATTTATGTTCCTGTTCTGCCTTGATACATCATTATGCATGCTTACCCAGTTCTAACGCCCCCCAGAAGCTAGTACCCCCGAAAGAGTGACCCTAGCGGAGGTGGGGTGTTACATTTAGATAGGTAATTTCTATGATATTTCATACGAATGTGCAAGTTAGATCCATGGTTTTTGTTTATATGCATATTTGTGATGATTTTGGTGAATTTGACATTATCATTGATTGAATTGTCATACTGATAATATTTTTGATTTCATAACATGCTTGTAATCCTTTTTGATGAATTGGGTTAGTTTGTTTCTTCGGATTTATCATTTGGTGAAGTTGTGGTCGAAATCGGAGTTGAATTGCAATATGCAGGTTTTGGATTGGCCATAAGTTGGATCCGCCATAAGTTGGGTCGGCCTAGTCAGAACAAGTAAGTCGGCCTAGTCAGAAAAAGTGGGTCGGCCTAGTCATTCAAAGGTGGGTCGGCCTAGTCAGGAGAAGTTGTGCCGGACCAAAGTTGGGTCGGACTAAAGTCGGGTCGGGCTAAAGTTGTGTCGGACCAAAGTTGGGTCGGACCAAAGTTGGGTCGGCCTATTCTGGTCAGCCATATCTGGTCGGCTATTTCTGGTCGGACATTTGCGGTGATGATGTGACTTCCAAGTGAATTCAATTGGGAAGTTTGGAAATGTTGAAAAGTGTTTGTTATTCATTGCATGCAACAAATGAGGAGACAACTCAAGGATGTATTGAGTTCTTGTGAAGTGACAGCTCTAAGGTGTTCTAAGCTAATTAGTAGTCGTAATTGATAACGACTAGAGAGACGAAGGCCGAGGAATTATCTTTGTCGTAGGTTATAGCGGACTCAAAGCAGAGGTACAATTGAAGACCAATTGTAGGTCGAGTGCCTTGGGCGTCGTGTATGGCCTAGACACATGTTGAGTATAGCATGTGGAGTTTTGCTAGAAGCAGGGCGTCGTGTGTGGTCCTTGACAATTGACGGCAAACTGTTAGCCAGTCATACGATAACGAGGGTTCCAAAGCAAGGTTGGCGGTGATAGGCAGAGTCAGTCATGGACATTTGAATGCATGTTGTGATCATGATTGAGTTGCTTTGCCATATATGAATGGATGCTTTAATTGCCGTGGCCGAATTGTTATTCCTTTGGGTTTATGGATTGTAAAGGCTATCACTGCCATGTAACGGGGAAGAAAATTGAGAGTTCTTCTCTGGAACTGTGTAGATTAGTTGATTATTTACCCATTCTCATATACTTTATTGATGAAGTTTGTTAGCTGTTTTGTCGATCAATAAGACTGTTGTCTGACTCAAGGTTTTATATTTTCTCTTATTACCTTGGGTTGTTCATCCAGTTGTGGATGGACAGACTAAGTAACAGGGGGCAGGTATTACTTTAGTGAGGACGACGATGCTGATCGATGGCGAGAAGGAGGCTCACGTAATAGTTTTATTACTATCTAGTATTTGTTTCCGTTGTTTGCTATTTCCCTGAGTGTTTTAGTGAGGCAAGTTGTATAAACACTATTGTTGTTATCCACATGTATGGGAAATACTTTCTAGTTATCATGAAATTTTAGTGTTTTCTGCTTCACTATCACTACCTGCTGTATATGTTCTATTACATTTTATCCTTGCGCTGTGAGTTTATGACAGGTTCCGCTTATGTTTCATACTTTGATGATCGTCCATAGCTGCCTGGCACACCTTTCAGCGCATCATTCCTCTTGTTTAGTGCAGGGGTCGTGGGCGGTCGTCACATATCTATACTTTCCCACGTACGTATCATTAAACGTACTCGATGCCTTAACCGCACATAACTTCTATTGTGCTTCAAATATGATTCTGAATGCCTTCTTTATTAATATTCATTCTTTTCCTCCAGATCTTGAGTCAGAATTTCCCTAACTAATTATCTTATTTTTCTAAAGAGATTTGAGGAGGAAGAAGAATGGCAGGGCTTAGGTGGCTTCTTAGAAAATGTGAAATTTAGGTTAGGCTTTGCTAGCCTATTTACATGTGTTCAGGATCCTATTGTACACACGGCCCTTGAGTCAGCATCGAACTTGGTTAAGAAAACAGTCCAGATTCATTGATGAATCTGCCCGGATCTAGGGTGGGTCGACCCTCCTATAGGTCCCGCGAGCTGTTTTGGCGCAGAAGTTTTATTTTTGAATGTTTGAATTTCTGGAATTTATTTAAATATTATATTTACATATAATCCTATTATATGTATACAAAACTTCTGATGACCATTTTACGCGTATATATATACGTACAACTTTTATTTCGATTTCAAAATTCAAACGGTGTTATGCTATTTATTAGTTCTTACCATATTTCTCTGATTGCAGCCTTATTTTGAACTTTTCTCTTGTGTGTGTGTATATATATATTTATATCTGCACATATATACGTATGTATTCTCATGTATATATATACATATATTTTTCTACACTTCCTTATATGTATATTTTTCATTATATGTACGTTTATACGTATTTTCTATTTAAAACATCTATTTTTTAGTCGTTCCCTTATAACAAAAATATGGCGCCTAGTGGGGGATCGAACCTTGCACCTCTTACTTGAAAGCCACATGTTCTAACTAACTGGACTACTTAGGCTTTTGTTAACAAGGCTTAGAACAATGGTGGTCGTTGTTCTTTTCTTATTCCTCTTTTTCATTTAAACTATTGCATGTAACCTTATCACTTTGTATGCATATTTTTCTTTCATTTTACTCTTATTATTAATGCATAATATATGTAAATCATTTCATGTAACATATTTACACTGCATGCAGCCAAATCTTTTTTTCTCTTAACGTATGTGTTGCATTTTTATTTGCATTAATCTTTTCTTCATTTTTAGTGCATGTATTTATTACATGCAATCACACATTATCTTTATTTATTCTTCTTATATAAATTTATGTCTATGAATATATATACACATATGCATTGTTTAATTATTTAATTGTCATAAAATGCGGGGTGTTACATTGTCATACCCTTAGAAAATTTTGTCTTGGAAATTTGATAAGGGTAAAAAAAATAGATAATCCCTTGCGTAATATCCATCCATCATGTGTGCATCCAATTTTTGCAAACATTGTGTACTTGTGCAAAGTGTAGTACAACATAATAACACATGTATGCCTAAGCGGTACCTCCTATATGTATGCAAATTTTCTAAATTCCTTTTAAAAACATGATGCTCACATCCTAAATATACTAGCAGTTCTAGATGAATGCAATATTTTGAAGATCAAAATACATTATCATTAAAAATTTCCTACACTCTTACTGAGCAAGAGCATAGTTCATCCAATTTTTGCGTCCAAAATTCTACCAACCAAGTTTATTTTTTGAATTTCAGAAAAATCTAGTTTTCTAAATTTGATTTCTTATGTTATATAAAGTGGAAAACGGAAAATTTCATATCTTCTTTTTTTCTTTTAGTCACCTTTCTCTGTCCGTACATGGATTTTATGAAACTATTTATAAAAATTCCCTATTTTTCTATCTAAGCACAACTCACATACGAAAAATTTCTTTGTTATTGATTTTCTTTTTTTTATCATAGAAATTTTATTCTTATCCATCTTTTCTCAGAATTTTCCATCTTCCTTTAATTGTCATGTTTGTTGCTTTACTAAATTTGTTGTTTCCTTTTTAGTTATGCCATTACTCTTTTCATAGCTTATTTCACTTAATCCTTTGATCTAAGTTTAGTTTCAAATAAGCCTTCAACTAAAACAGGAAAACAGACACTCTATACAGCTACTACTAAGGGCCAAGAATCTCTGGACTACGTCCCCCTCTGAAAATGCAAACAACAGGATGTAAATACTTACATGCCCTTTATTGTCTAGTAGTTACCACTAGTCCTTGCTGTATACTAACAGAAATTTTAAGCAACATCCAAGGCTTTTCAATGCTTACACATTCTACGGTAACTTACCATTAACCTAAGACAAGATAATTCGCTATCTACTTCATAGCCTCAAAACTTTTCCCGTCTGCCCTAGGCACTAATTCTTACCTACTCCATACTTTTCAAAACACGATTTGACCTTTTCATTTAAATTTTCTTTCAAAAATTAAAAGTGTCAAAACTTTATTTTCCTCAACAAAACTTACTTTTTCCAAACCATAAAACATGTCCTTTAAAAAACGGTAGATCATTTTTTTTCAAATCACAAAAACCGGAGTAGACAACGATAACTATTTCTTAATTTGTTTTATGACTTGTTCTTGCCTATAAGGTCGGTTCAGTTACTTGCTACAAGGTGCAAACATTTACTCTGTCCTTAATTTCTACAACTTATTTTGTCCATCCAACAAAATTTCTTGCTAAAACAATTTATCAAAAACGATTGTCAAAAGAATAAAGATTTCAAAAATTTCTTTACTGAAAGTTCCAGCTTTAAAAAAAAAGCAATATTTTCTAAGTCTTGCTTTTTAATCTTTTCATGCAATATAACAAGAGAACTAGCGAGCTATGCATGCTCTATAATATGCACCTTTTACTGAGAGAATTTTAGTTTAGATCAAAAAATTCGCAAGAAATCACTATTTACAAAATATACCCCATTTTACTCCAAAGCCCAATATGTACTTCTTTACGTATTTTAAAACTGTAACTTTTAAGATTAAAACTTGAAAACACCATAAACTATCTTCCAAAAGTTTTATAATTTCAAGTTCTTAAAAGTTAACAATGGGTTAGACTCAAAGAGGATTTCCAATTTTCCTAGGCTTTCCTAGACACTCCCGCAAAGTCAATTCTCTCAACTATATGTATTCCTAATCCATTTTTTTCCTCTTTTTAACCATTTCCAATTTATAAGATTTTACAACCAAACCGACAAATATGTAATACTAACATATGGGATCTAACTTTCTCTATTTCCAACATATTGTACACTTCCCACCCAAATTACCTAAGGGTCTCAAATTTCCATATTCATTCCTTTAGTATACAAAACAGACATCCCAATTCTTACCATATTATACTCTTTCTATTTATTGGGTTCCTATACGGATCTAGGTATACATACATATATATATACTTTTAAAAATACAAATACGTTCACTCACTATTTATACAGGAATCCTAAACCTAAGCATTGATACCAGATGTAACAACCCAAATTCTAACAGGCCGATTTTTTTTCTTTCCAAAATTCTAATCTATCGAAACCGGTGTTGGTTTGCTCTGGTATCCTCTAGAAAAGACAGAGGTATAAAATATATCAGATCTCAAAAAAACATCTCACGGCGGAATAAATAAATATAATGTAATCAAAATATAGCCTTACCGTTGTAATAATGTCGCCTAACCAGTATCCAAAGCTATCATATCTCTTCCACAAATCTAACATGTGGGTATGTTATGAGGAGGGGGTCAGAACACAAATTCTAGTGATTGGTTTTAAACTACACGTTATCGATAATCCTACATATACCATTCAGTTGCACTTTCTTATTTATTAGGTTATTTGGGTTAACAACACTCAAGGCTTACACACACGTCATACTTGTCTAATTTCCAGTAGATTAACCTAATACAGTATATATGTAGCTACTCGTAATATTAAGGTGTACCCCATGGTACTCCACTCGCACGGTCTCCACCATAATGCCACAGAAAAGTAAGCAGTCCCTCATCCTACGCCGGAGTGACGTATAGATCTCTATATAACAATGTTACGTTCCACATATATCTGCCATTACTATGCTACGTAAGCGTACAGACTACCACCATTGATCGAATTAGATTCCATCACAGAGTAATTCCCTTGAGTCTACGATACACCACCCAAGCAGACATGCATGTATCCAAATTTTCCCACGTATGTATCGCCAAATGTACTTGATGCCTTAACCGCACATAACTTCTACTATGCACTGAGTCTCGTGGCAGGGCTATACAAGAAACACGGACCCGGTCGGGAGCTTTTTAAATATCTGTATAAAGAGATGCTAAGGTTTGCATTTTCAGTGGCTATGGTCCCACCTGACCCCTCCTACAACTAGTGAAAGCCGAACAAGATTTAGAACCAATGATCTAGCTCACAAGAAACTACAAACAACAAATCCTATTTGGCATGTTCCTCACCCATGGCCTTGCTAACAAAAGGTATATGGTCTTTTGGTTTAGTTCTCTACCTTTCCGTATCGCGCATCACGTATCAAGCTGACTGTCGACGGTAGGTACCCGACGACTTATTATAACCTAGGTTAGACCTGTCGGTTATTCAAGAATGTCGTAACCTAACCTAGCCACAAGGCTCTGCGGATCGTCGAATCACCTATGCCATCTTACAGTCTATTAATTGCCCACAACCGTGGCAATCAAAGCATATTCACCAGTAGAAACGCTCAGACATATCCTCTGTGAGCACAGGAGAATGCTGTCACCGCACATAGGGCTACCAGGAGTACCCTCCATGTCCCAGGAAGCCGCATTCTTCCCCTTCTAGTCCTTCAGAGCCAATAGAATATCAACAAGAAAAACAGGCAGAATAATCAGATGGACATGCGCTCCCCTCATGTCCCATGACACCATGATGATCTACCCCATTAGGTTATTCACCCTCAAACGTACGGACTGGTCCAAGCGCCTCAGTTTAATGTGTTATTAGATCCTATGTCTAAACATTTAATTATGCGCTTGCTCTATCTCATCAGGTTTCCAGTTAACTTGGTTATTTCCAATTATATTAACTTATTATTCAAGTTACCAAGTTCTTTCCGAGCCCCTTATATCTCTAAGGAATGGACTCCTCTTGCTTATTAATTTTGGTTACAAGACTTAACCCTTTTACGTTCATTAATAAGCCCATAACATGTTATTCTTTAGATTGTAATCCAAGGTTTGTAATCTACAATCTCTTTATATTATTCATTATCCAATTTCATGGTTACAATAACATGTTCTACTTAATATGTAATTAAGTATATCTCTATACACATGTTTTTTGTTTAACATGTTACTTATCATTTATGATTAAATATAACTTATTTCATTTCATAAGTTTGCCTCATTCTTTCTTATTTAATCATAATTTCATCTTACATTGTCACTGCAACTTGTCGTTGTTTACTTATTAACGTAGTTCTCTTAATTGATGTTTACTAATAAGTTTCCTTTCCATTATTATAACTTATGTTGTCCTTGTCAGTAGATTTAGGGTTCTCGATCTTACAAATTAACTTAATTTAATTAAGTGCAACTTATCTCATTACATAAAATATTCCATTTTCTTTATCGTTTATTATAACCTAAGTTATAATTTCCACTTGTCCCTAGGACAAGACTACTTATTACATAACATTCTCATTACTGTAATTAATTATAATAGGTTATTAACATTCCCCGTTCATTCCAATCCTTTTTACTATTGTAACTTCCATTCAATTTCATTCATTTTCGTTAATTACAAGTAATGCCAGTTATTTCCATCTTTTATATACATATATTTTTATGTAAGTTTATGCACTAGACCTCTCACATCAGGCCAACCACTTGTGGATGTTGGATTTGTCAGGCGGTTCCGGATAGACTTCTACCACAAGTTGGACTTAACCTCGTGTCTTAGCACTATTACATGTATATTTATGCATTAGACCGCTCACATTAAATTTACAACTTGTGGATGTTGGATTTGCCGGGCTGTTCCAAATAGACTTCTACCACAAGTTGAATTTAACCTCGTGTCTAAGTGCGATTACAGTTTTCTATTTACCGTAATTCTAAACATGTTCATTGTTTCTAAATTTTACTGTAATCTATTTTTACATGTCACACTTAATATCATATTAAGTCTAGTTCTTATTATCATGTCACATGTTCTTCCTAACATGTTGTTATCTTCATTTTAAAGTAATAACATGTAACTATCAATCATGTAATTACTCTCATTTAACAATTTAACATGTAATTGTACCAGTTCTTATAGTTAAGGGATCACGTACATAATATGCCACAAATAAACATGTTGTTATTCCAGTTTCACTGTCACCTAAATTGCTTTCCAAATCCAGAATCTGGTCCAGATCTAGCATTCCATGGTTCCCCTAACTAGATTTAGAACCTAAACAACCATGGATCTATAATTCTTAACTAAAAGAAGAAGGGAAGAAAGAGGAGAAATCCAAATAGACCAGATCTAAGAAATTACCTTGCTTCGAATGATTCTGGACACCTTCTTTATTAATATTCATTCTTTTCCTCCAGATATTGAGTCAGAATTTTCCTAAACTAATTATCTTATTTTTATAAAGAGATTTGAGGAGGAAGAAGAATAGCAGAGCTTAGGCAGCTTCTCAGAAAACGCGAGATTTAGGCTAGGCTCTGCTAGCCTATTTATAGGTGTTCAGGATCTTATCGTACACGTAGCGCTGAGTCAGCATTGAACTTGGTTAAGAAAACAGTCCAGATTCATTGATGAATCCGCCCGAATCTAGGGTGGGTTGACCACTGGGTCGACCCCCTATGGGTCCCGCGAGCTGTTTTGGCGTAGAAGTTTTATTTTTTAATGTTTGAATTTCTGTAATTTATTTAAATATTATACTTACATATAATCCTGTTATATGTATACAAAACTTCTAGAGACCATTTTACGCGTATATACATACACACAACTTTTATTTTGATTTCAAAATTCAAACGGTGTTATGCTATTTATTAGTTCTTACCATATTTGTTTGATTGCAGCCTTATTTTGAACATTTCACTTGTATGTATATATACACACACACACTTCTGCACATATATACGCATATATTCTCATGTGTATATATATATGCATATATTTTTCTACACTTCCTTATATGTGTAGTTTCCCTTATATATGCATTTATACATATTTTCTCTTTGGAACATGTATTATTTTAGTCGTTCCCTTAAAACAAAAATATGGTGCCTAGCGGGGATCGAACCTTGCACCTCTCACTTGAAAGCCACATGTTATAACCAACTGGACTACTTAGCTTTTTGTTAACAAGGCTTAGAACAATGGTGGTCACTGTTCATTTCTTATTCCTCTTTTTCATTTAAACTATTGCATGTAACCTTGTCACTTTGCATGCATATTTTTCTTTTATTTTTCTCTTATTATTAGTGCATAATATTTTTAAATTATTGCATGCAACATATTTACACTACATGCAACCAAATCTTTCTTTCTTTTAGCGTATGCACTGCATTTTTATTTGCATTAATCTTTTCTTCATTTTCAGTGCATGTATTTATTACATGTTGTCACATATTATCTTTATTTTATTCTTCTTATATAAATTTATGTCTATGCATATATATACACATATACATTATTTAATTATTTAAATGTCATAAAATGCGGGGTGTTACAGGGAAGATCCCTTATCTTAAGCTCTAGGACTTGAACTCCGTTGAGGCTCGCAAAGATCCAGGCGTGGAGGTTTCAAGAGTACGTCCAAAGATAGATTCCAATTCTTTGCATTTTGTTAATACATTGTCACGTTCTACCTCTAAATCAATGACTCGACGTAGGAGTTCATCCTTTTCTTTATCAAAATCAATAGAAGGATTTGTCATTATATCCCTCTTCACCTCGAGAATGTTTTTATCCTTTCAATTTATCTGAGTCTCCAATATACTTGTTTGTTCTTTCAAGCGTCGCACAAGAAGTCCCCCGAACAAAGCAGATCTGTCAACAATATCGCTAGGAGAATTCCCCAGAAAGTCCCCTGGGCGCGGAGTAAGTCGAACGCCCTTATCAACGTAAAAGGGAGTGCCTTCGGGTAAATTTTCCTGTTTATATAAAAAAATGAGCTATCGCTTATTGAATCAATTTTCTGAAAGTAAACATTAATACCAAACCGCAGAACTACCTATAAAAAAAAGAGTTAATACAGATGTGATTCATGTTCATGCAAATTAATATCAACTACAAAGGGTGTAACAAAATATTTTTTCTCTCCAATGCTTCCTTTGTTCATATTACATATTAATTTTGGTGAATATTAGGCACACATCCCTAAAACCAAAATTAATTAGGCCCAGGACCGGTCATAAACTTATTGTAAATTTAGTCCCTATTTTTCGAAAATATGTCAAAAAAATAAATAAATAAAACATGTAAATTAATATTAAAATAAATTAAGCATTCGACAAAATATTCAGTCCAAAAAACATCAAAAAATACGGCAAAAACAAGAAAACAATGAAAAGTGCAGTTAAATGCATAATATTATGCACATATTTGAATTTTATTGCATACATATGTGCATGTATTCCAGTTTTTGCATCTGCGTTGATTTACATGCATATTTCTGCACACATGTGTGCAACATATCTGCAGGCAAAATGTTAGCTGAATTTCCATTATGCAATAGTTGCATATTTGTGTGCAACTTTTGGCAATAGTTGCATACGTGTATGAAACTTTTTTTTTTAATTTGTGTGGACTTCTGGGATTATTTCCAGATTTTAATTTTTTTTTACTGACAGCCGCATTTTTTTAGCACAAAATGGAGGAGGCAAAGGTTCTCAAACCAGAAGGAGGAAGGGAAATAGTGGGCGAAAGTGGATGGAAACTTAGGGAGGGACGTGGTGTGTATTTGAAACTACAATAAGGACATGAGCCAAAAGTACCCTTAATTTTGCATGGTAGGCCCTGAGTCTCTTTAATATCATCTCCCTGTCATCTCCCAAGAAGTTAAAGGATAGTTAAGGATACTTCATACAGATAAGCTTAAGTTCTCTTAAAAAGCGTTCTCTAATGGATTAATAGGAGGACTTTGTAAGAAATTCCCTCCTTAGCCTAGAGAAAGAACGCAGGTTGCCCTAGGGAACAAGATAATTAGTGAAAGCAAGGTTTTCATCACCACAAGAATAAATTATTAAAAATCAAACCTATAAGTAAAGAGGAAGCTCAAGAATAAAAGTTCATACCTAAGGAATGGGGGAAGTCATTTGCATCATCTGTTCCTTCTCACCAGGTTCTGAGAGAACAACTTCTTCAGCAAACCCACCATCTCCACATGAAGTAATCGAAACATGTGATGAATCGGCATTCACAAGGCCCAAGGAGCCACTTACAAACACAGATGGCACCAAATAATCGGGCATCTCTTCAACAAATAATAGATCCTCAATCCTTACCTTGTTCCCTTCAGAAACCTCAATATCCTATCTGGCCATACTAATTCTCCCGAAGATTCTACTCTGAAGGGATGGATGGATGGAAGGAAGGAAAATCCATGTCCGGAAACATACCATAACTATCACGATAGGCCAGAGAGAGAGAGAGAGCCATTTCATAATACTCCACCACCATGTCTGGAAGATGTACTCTCAAAAACAAGGAAATCCTATCCTAGGTTTCATAAATTATCCATTTAGCACTGGAAAGTTTTGCCTCCTTTGTTCTCAACCTCCCTACATGTTCAGCCAATATATCTGACTACTCATGCTTAAGGGCCGAAACTTTAGCTGCTAAGGAACTATTATCGGCTCTTTCCCTCTCAAGAAACGCTCTCAACTGACCACATGCTTCCTCGTTGTTGCTCTTCGCTAAAGGTAAGTCATAAATCTTAGACTCTAATGTGGCCTTCTCTTCTTTGAGATTTTTCGCCTCACGAGATAAAGAAGCCGCCATCGCCCCAGCAATGTACTGACCTTTGGATATATTAAAAAAAGAGAAACATAATGTTAACCCTTATATGAGGCCAACAAATGAAGAATTTAGGAGAAAAAGAGGATGAACCAAAAATTGTCGCTTAGTAAGGTGAAGACAAAAGCCTGTCCAATCCATAAAAGCAGACCTTGGTACATTGAAAACAACAACAAAAGGTAAGACGGATCTAACAATACCATCAAAGTACGAAGTGGGCAAAGAAGAGTTTGGGGGGGTCATATTGTTGGTAAGAAGCAGAGAATGGCTCACAATCTCTCAAATTTGAAGCTCTCTGAGAGTCAGATCTTAGAAAGCCAGCAAAAAAATCACTTCTTGTGGTCTCCACTAAAGAAGAACACACGTTATGAGAGTTGCCAAGGAAAGAAACAAGGGGACTGGATAACGATCGACTACTAGGCGGCTCAACGGTTTCATCACCAAAAGACGGGAGAAAACATTTGCCTTTTTATGCCTCTTGGTAGAACCATTATTAACAGCTGAAGCTATCCTATTTTTAGACAAAGGCTTGAGATGAGTAAGATGAAACACCCCACCTCCGTTAAGGTCACTCACAAAGGGAATGCCTTAATTTCGGTGGAGCATTATAGGTAAAACATGCAGATAAATTACAAGAAAGAAAATTAAAGCAACGGCAAATAAATAAAACTTTATTTCATTGATAAACAACTTGTACAAAGATTGTTTTAAAATACCAAAGTATCCTGTCTTGTTTAAAAAAAATAAAGGAGCATAAAATGATTTCCCCAAATAAAGCATGAGCCAGCCATAGCAGTAGAAGAGAGAGTCCAAGGAAACACGTCAAAGAGTCTTCAAGCTTGTAAAGAGTAACGGTCCAAACAAACCTGAGCTATTCCCTCCCTGACTACCTGGGGGGAGAAACGGAAGAAAAGAGGCGAAAACAAACTAGGTCAGACATAAAGTCTGGTAAGTCCAGTGATTCTTAGTATTTAAACGAGGAAAAGGGTCATGACATGAATAAACTAAATATAAGACTAAACCATAGTAACAAGATAATATGGGATAAGCATTAGATATGGCAAGATAAACTGAATGTACCAATAAACTGAATATACTGATAAACAGAATGTACTGACAAACTGAATGCGCTTCTACTCCTTTTCTGCTTCGCAACTACCCTGTTTATACTGATTTCTATATCTCTTCATTTAACGACCCATATTTTTACAGGTAATAATTAATTAATTTTATTATTTAAAATAGTGTATAGAGAATTAAATGGGTATTTAATTAAATTATATGGATTATTTAATTTAAATAAATAATAGAATAATATATTTAATTTAGAAATAATCAAAAATAGTGGAATTCACAGTATGGTGTAATTTGGGTTATTTGAAATATATAATTCAGTTTAGAGTTGAATTTTTATAACAAATATATTATTTAAATGAATTTTGAACATATAATTATATTATAATTTAAATCGAGCTCGAAATGGCGTGGCAGTTCGCGATTTGGTGATTTGAACTTCAACTGAATGTATAGGATTCGTTTTAAGCCGGATTTCTATAAAACAAGACACGTTAGGAGCCGGTGAAGTATATTTTTCTAGTGGAAGAGAAAAATCGAGATTTGATCATGTAGATTTTGATTTATGTCCAAATCAAATTTTAGAAAAGTCGCTGTGGAATTCCTTCTTAATTTATAGCGATTTATTTATATTATAAAAGGATTTTTCAAATTAAATTGAATATTGATTCAACCCGGGATTTGTATATCGAGTTATAAATCAAATTGGAGTTGTATTATATTCCTGGTGGATATATACACGATAATATTTATTTATAAATATTTAATTTAATTATTTTTAAATATATTTACATATTTAAAAGCGCTATTTAGAGCTTTAAAAATAGCCAGTTTAGCAAACGACCTCAGAATTCGACAAAACTAATATTGTTGGATCGGCAATATTAAATTAATGCTAGGTTTCAATTTCCGTGATTTTTAGAGTTAGTATGTGGTTGTACGGAATTTTAATGTGAAATACAATCGATATTTTAACGGTTAAAAATACGCTGCGTGAGCAAACGGAGTCAGAATTCGATGAAACTAGTTTCTTTGGGACCGTAATGTCGAACTGTAGCTACATGACCATTTTCGCGATTTTTGAATATCGTGTGTGATCACATGGATTTTTAGAAGGGAAAATGAATATAAAACTAAAATATCTCAACCACTTTTTCTATAAAATATCCTAATTCATTACCTATGTCAAAACAAGGGACGTTCCCTTTGTTTTCAGCCACTCCTTCAACATTTAAAATGCAGAGCATTCCCAATTTCCTCACAAAATATCGCGAGAGAAAAAATTCAAAACAAACTCGAATAAAAAGAAATAAATTGTATATTATATACAATCGTGATCCTTGCGAGTTACTGGTCGGGATCGTATCCATTTCGAGTTGTTCCAGACATATTTGTTTCGCTGTTTTGGTTACAGCGATTTTTAGGTTTAGGGTTTTTGGGAAATTGAAGCATGGATTCATGAAATAGATGTTGTATCTAGGTTTGTAGTAGGAAATCGGGTTTGTTGGCAGTTTTTTTGTTCTTTCCATTCAAGTGTTTGTGGATTGAAGTGTTGAGCACGGAGAAGAACTGTTGTTCGACGGGTTTGGTGAAGTGGCATCGAGCTCTGCGTTTTTGGCATGGGGTGAAAGAGATTTGAACAAGAGGATTTTTGGTGGCTTTTGTTTGATTTTCGTTGTAGAGGAGAAGGGGCATTTGAGATCAGAAGTTGGCAATGGTGTATTTCAGTTTGCCTGGAGTCGCGGTATGTAATTGAGGAAGAAGAAGGGGAGTAACGGGTTGAGTACGTTTGGTGTGGGCTGGCTCTAAATCGAGTGAGGCCCAATTAAGTGTAGTTTAATTTAGTTAATTTTATTTAAAAATATACGAACTTCGAAAAGCAATAACTATTTCATACGTTATCAAAATTCAGCGAAACAAGATCCGTTGGGATCGTATGGGCGGTGGCTACGCAATGGAACAGACTGGGAATGAATTGGTGCTCATTACAATTTATAGCAAAATAAATTGTCCGTCTGAATCAAGCGATGGTTATCATTATTAACGATGATCGTCCAATGTGAGTAAAACTCACCAACTCTAAACAGTTCTATTTTTATAGCGTATATTTAGAACTGATAAATGATGATTGATTGTTGTGTGTTGACTGGTTGGTTGAATTGTGTATGTATTGGTTGAAATTATAGAAAACGATATATATATAAATTGTAAATCAAATATTGATTCTATTATCAGAATATTTTATATTCGTGTTATTTGCGTTGTTTAACATCTGTGATGCAGGGAAACAGGTTGAAGTGATCCAACTGGATTCCTCAAATATTATTTCTGTTTGTTTTCATATATATTGTGATATATGATGTGAAATATAATCTGTTGTTGATTATGTGTGTTTAAATGATATCGATCATTGTTATTTGGTGTGGTAAATACCCTAAGAAATACTGGAATGTAAAAAGTGGATTTTCAAAGTATATTTAGAAAATAAATAGAATAAAGGTGTATTTATTTATAAAGTAAATAGAATTATAAAAGGAATATTTATTGGGAAAATAAACAAGATTTGTAAAAAAGGAAGTTGACGAGATATAAAAGAGTTAATCGAATTTAGTTATTCGAAGTCGAGTTAATTGAATCTGGTTAGTCGGATAAAGTTAGTCAAACATAGTTATTCAGGATAAGTTGCCATTTTGCATGACTGCTAGCGTAATTCGCAGGGCTGCAGATAGCCTACGGCGATCGGATGTTTCCTGAGGGAATCAGGCGTAACCATTGTGATCGCTGATATCTAGAGTTAAGCGAATGGAGTTAAATCGAATATTAGTTATTCGAATAAGAGTTAAGCAACTAGAGTAAATCGAATATTAGTTATTCGAAAATGAGTTTAGCAAATAGAGTTATTCAATTAGAGTTAATCGAAATAGAGTTAAACAAGATTAGAAACTGAATAGAGATTAGTTAAGTTGAATAGTTATCTGAGTATCGATCTGATGTTGGTTTCGTCCTTCGGGGTTTATACTTAGAGAATTGTTCTCTTACTAGTTTACGGTTAGGGACTAATAGTTGTGGAATGGTAGTGATGCGTGAATAAGCTATGGAAATGTTTCCAATGTTAATAACATATATTTTCTAAATGTAGAAAATAAGGAAATATGAATATATATATATATATATATATATATATGGTTGATGATTGGATCGATAATTCCATTTGGAAATAAGATCGTTGTGTGCACACAGACATGTTTTCATTTGATAGTTAAATCACAAACTATCAAAGTTTTGACCATTTTAACGTTGTTAATATGGAGAGACCGGTTGGATTATTATCCGAAGAACCACTCCGTACTAGCATAAGCGTTGCGAATCATATATGCCAAAGATAATTGAAGACGGAGTTATGCAAGGGCTATCCTGTTTACAGAATAGTGCCTTCGGTTTGTCCAGTCCCAGGACGACCTGTATGGAAGAATGTCTGACAGGGTATATTTAATAGACCGCGTAAGTTGATCTCTTCAAACGTATTTATGTTTGGTGGCGGAGGAATTTGTTTCTCTTAGCTATATACCCGTTGTATTTTTGGGGAAATCAATTTGTGATTTGGCGGGTATGACGATGTGACATTCAAAGTGAATAAACGTGTGATCTGTCAGAGATAAGCGTAGCTTCTAGCCTCACAACCGGGAAATGACAGAAATCGGGCAGGCGACATGGCTATGTAGGTCGTACCAATTAGGGTGTATAATCACCTAATCTAGAGTTTCATTTACTTCTAAAAATCTATTGTCGATGCTGTCCTATTCGGGAAACGGTTGCTGATCCCAACCGCTGGTGATATACATTCGATACAATCAAGCGAAATGAGTGGTCGGTCATGTGTGGCCGGGTTGCAAGATGTTCTTGTTGAACCCAGTGTATTCCTCTCTAGAGGTACACTAGCGAAAGGTGGTTCCATACCTTGTCATAGTTGGAAATCCATTACCAAATACGTGCTTGCAGTTTTGATTGTATACTATATATGTAGAATGTGAGATGAAAGCGTTTCTGCAAGATAATTATTATATTGTGGTTGATAGACATTATTATAATATCAATGAGTTTTGATATAAAGATTATTTTGGATTCTCATAAGGGAAAAACCCATTCCGTTATACGGCGTGGTCTTATGAAATATCAATTATTGCTCAAACTGTTTTAAACAGTTTTACTCACACCAGTCCCATGACTGACCCAGAGTTTATTTGTTTTGTTTTCCCTAAACTCTTGGGTGCCCAATTTTGTACGGGCAGTCAAGTAGTCGGGATTTACAGATACTTGAAGTGCTGGAGCAGAAGGCTTCAGGATCATATAGCTATTGTTTATTTCCGTTGTGTTGTAAGTGCTGTACTTTGTAAATGATATGTATATTCAAGTACAGATTTATATTTCAAAGTTATGATATATATTATATGTTATTCGTTCCACTGTGAGGTTCGTATTACTCTGATGTTGTGTTCTTCTTCTTCTTCTATTCTAAGTTTCTATCTTATCTTTCCTCACCCTCTAACTTCTTTCTATTAACTTTCCGGTATTTTTCTATGTTTAGTTAGTCGTCATTGGGTTTATTGCGATAACCAAAGTCGACAAAAACCGGGTCGTTACAGTTGGTATCAGTGCTTTAGGTTAAGTGAATTACCTTGCCTCTATGGCGTGACTCAGTAGAGATGGGGTTAGTAATACCCTAGATTGAGTTGAGTGTATATATACGAGAGCATATTTGTTATTCAATATAAAATGGTTTTATATTGTGAAGATTTATTGATTAAGTGGCTTATGAATTTCTGTTTGATCAGTTTGATCCACTGTATCAACAGGAGTTACTAAACACTTGAATACGATGAACCGACATGCTATGTTTTGAAAAAAGGGTAAATGAAATAATTTTACCCAAATTATATTTTGATATCAAAAATTGATATTGAAATGATTATAATATATTGGATATATTGGTTGTCATTATAATCAAATAAGATTATAATTGAAACGGTTATGTAAATAACCAATCAGAATTCGTATAAGTGTTACGAGATGAATTAAACATGAAATTAAAATCAGAGTTGAAATTTAAACCCTGGAATTTGAAAGGTGTTTGTAATGGAGTTAAATTAAGTATATGAGAATTTTAAAATCCTGGGAGATTTTGAATTCTTTTACAAACATTGGAAGGATATTTTGAAATAAATTTCAAAGTGGAAATGTTAGAGATGGTTTTGAAAAGCGATATAGTATTGAACTCACTTCGAAAGCCGGAAATAGATTCCGATGATGATCATGACATCATCGGTGTTCAATTTCGAGTTTTAAGTGACGGATTACTACCGAAAAGATTTTGTTTTGAATTGTTTTGAGAGAAACAAGTTGTTTGAAATCCAAAAAGGAATATTTGGTTTTAGAAAAGTAAAGTTGTTTAAAACTCCCAGGAAGAGACTGTTTGAATTAAAAATAAATTTAAATAGATATTTGTGAAAACCGAGCTGGAACTGAATTGAAACCAATTAACTGGAAATTGATTTGGATACGATATATCAAGTAGAATCATATTTTGAAATGTGAGATAGAATTTGAAATGTTATTGGATTGATGAGTTAAGAATTTAAAAATCGAAAATGGAACTTTGATTTAAAATTGAATCCGATTAGGTATAAGCGAATGGTTGGATTTGTGGATAAAAATAGATTGGAAATTTATTGGGATGACCCTTGTATCTGCTGAATTGATAACAGGTGGAAAGGATAAAATGATATGCCGACAAAAATGTACAAGTTTATATTTCTATTGGATATAAGATTTATGAGCCGAATTGGCAAGCCGCTTGGCTTAATGATTTTCTTTTGGGTTGGGGATGGCCCAGAGTGGCGAGTTGGAGTTTGACCTATTGACCAGTACAAAGGAGGTGTTGGCATAAATTTTCAGAAATTTCGGGTGTGAGAAAATTTTCAGGATTTTTGAAAATATTCGTTAATAGAATTAAATTAATAACTTAATTTAAATTAAATTAGTCCAGGGAAAATGAAGTTGAGAAGTGAACAATATAGTCTAGCCAGTCGATAGGGTTTGTTTTCTACCTTAGCAATTTCGAGGACGAAATTATTTTAAGTGGGAAAGAATGTAACGACCCATATTTTTACGGGTAATAATTAATTTATTTAATTATTTAAAATAGTGTTTAGAGAATTAAATGGGTATTTAATTAAATTATATGGATTATTTAATTTAAATAAATAATAGAATAATATATTTAATTCAGAAATAATCAAAAATAGTGGAATTCACAGCATAGTGTAATTTGGGTTATTTAAAATATATAATTCTGTTTAGAGTTGAATTTTTATAACGAATATATTATTTAAACGAAGTCTGAACATATAATTAAATTATATTTAAAATCGAGCTCGAAATGGCGTGGCAGTTCGCGATTTGGTGATTTGAACTTCAACTGAATGTACAGGATTCGTTTTAAGCCGGATTTCTGTGAAACAAGAAACGTTAGGAGCCGGTGAAGTATATTTTTCTAGTGGAAGAGAAAAATAGAGATTTCGTCGTGTAGATTTTGATTTACATCCAAATCAAATTTTAGAAAAGTCGCTGTGGAATTCTTTTTTAATTTATAACGATTTATTTATATTATAAATGGATTTTTCAAATTAAATTGAATATCGATTCAACCTGGGATTTGAATATCGAGTAATAAATCAAATTCGAGTTGTATTATATTCCAGGTGGATATATACACGATAATATTTATTTATAAATATTTAATTTAATTATTTTTAAATATATTTATATATTTAAAAGGGCTATGTAGTGCTTTAAAAATAGCCAGTTTAGCAAACAACCTCAGAATTTGACAAAACTAATTTTGTTGGATCCGCAATATTAAATTAATGTTAGGTTTCAATTTCCGTGATTTTTAGAGTCAGTATGTGGCCGTACGAGATTTTATTGTGAAATACAGTCGATATTTTGATGGTTAAAAATACACTGCGTGAGCAAAAGGAGTCGGAATTCGACAAAACCAGTTTCGTTGGGACCGTAATGTCGAACTGTAGCTACATGACCATTTTCGCGATTTTTGAATATCGTGTGTGATCACACGGATTTTTAGAAAGGCAAAAACGAATATAAAACTAAAATATCTCAACCCCTTTTTCTATAAATTATCCTAATTCATTTCCTAGGTCAAAACAAGGTCCACGTTCCCTTTGTTTTCATCCACTCCTTCAACACTTAAAACGCAGAGCATTCCCAATTTCCTTACAAAATATCGCGAGAGAAAAAATTCAGAACAAAATCAAATAAAAAGAAATAAATTGTATACTATATAAAATCGTGATCCTTGCGAGTTACTGGTCGGGCTCATACCCATTTCGAGTTGTTCCAGACATATTTGTTTCACTGTTTTGGTTACAACGATTTTTAGGTTTAGGGTTTTTGGGAAATTGAAGCACGGATTTATGAAATAGATGTTGTATCTAGGTTTGTAGTAAGAAATCGGGTTTGTTGGTAGTTTTTTTGTGATTTTCGTTTAAGTTTTTGTGGATCAAAGTGTTGAGCACGGAGAAGAACTACTATTCGACGGGTTTGGTAAAGTGGCATCGAGCTCTGTGTTTTTGGCATGGGGCGAAAGAGAATTGAACAAGAGGATTTTTGGTGGCTTCTATTTGAGTTTCGGTGTAGAGGAGAAGGGGCATTTGAGATCGGAAGTTGGCAGTGGTGTATTTCGGTTTGCCTGGAGTCGCGGTATGTAATTGAGGAAGAAGAAGGGGAGTAACGGGTTGAGTACGTTTGGTGTGGGCCGGTTCTAAATGGGGTGAGGCCCAATTAAGTGTAGTTTAATTTTAGTTAATTTTATTTTAAATTATATGAACTTCATAAAGCAATAACTATTTCATATGTTATCGAAATTCTGCGAAACAAGATTCGTTGGGATCGTATGGACAGTGGCTACGCAAGGAACAGACTGGGAATGAATTGGTGCTCGTTACAATTTATAGCAAAATAAATTGTCCGTCTGAATCAAGCGATGGTTATCTTTATTAACGATGATCGTCTAATGTGAGTAAAACTCACCAACTCTGAACAGTTCTATTTTTATAGCGTATATTTAGAACTGATAAATGATGACTGATTGCTGTGTGCTGACTGGTTGGTTGAATTGTGTATGTATTGGTTGATAATATAGATAACGATATATATATATATATATAAATCGTAAATCGAATATTGATTCTGTTATCATAATATTTTATATTCGTGTTATTTGCGTTGTTTAACATATGTGATGCAGGGAAACAGGTTGGAGGGATCCAACTGGATTCCTCAAATATTATTTCTGTTTGTTTTCATATATATTGTGATATATGATGTGAAATATAATCTGTTGTTGATTATGTGTGTTTAAATGATATCGATTATTGTTATTTGGTATGGTAAACACCGTAAGAAATATTGGATTGTAAAAAGGGGATTTACGAAGTATATTTAGAAAATAAATAGAATAAAGGGGTATTTATTTAGAAAGTAAATAGAATTATAAAAGGAATATTTATTGGGAAAATAAACAGGATTTATAAAAAAGGAAGTTGATGAGATATAAAAGAGTTAATCGAATTTAGTTATTCGAAGTCGAGTTAATCGAATATGGTTTGTCGAATAGAGTTTGTCAAACATAGCTATTCATGATAAGTTGCCATTTTGCATGACTGCTAGCGTAATTCGCAGGGCTGCAGATAGCCTACGGCGGTCGGATGTCTCATGACAGAATCAGGCGTAACCATTATGATCGCTGCGATCTAGAGTTAAGCGAATGGAGTTAAATCGAATATTAGTTATTCGAATAAGAGTTAAGCAACTAGAGTAAATCGAATATTAGTTATTCGAATAAGAGTTAAGCAAATAGAGTTATTCAATTAGAGTTAATCGAAATAGAGTTAAACAATATTAGAAACTGACTAGAGATTAGTTAAGTTGAATAGTTTTCTGAGTATCGATATGATGTTGGTTTCGGCCTTCGGGGTTTATACTTAGAGAATTGTTCTCTTACTAGTTTACGGTTAGGTACTAATAGTTTTGGAATGGTAGAGATGCGTGAATAAGCTATGGAAATGTTTCCAATGTTAATAACGTATATTTTCTAAATGTAGAAAATAAGGAAATATGAATATATATATATATATGGTTGATGATTGGATCAATAATTCCATTTGGAAATAAGATCGTTGTGTGCACACAGACATGTTTTCATTTGATAGTTAAACCACAGACTATCAAAGTTTTGACCATTTTAACGTTGTTAATATGGAGAGACCGGTTGGATTATTATCCGAAGAACCACTCCGTATTGGCATAAGCGTTGCGAATCATATATGCCAAAGATAATTGAAGACGGAGTTATGCACGGGCTATCCTGTTTACAGAATAGTGCCTTCGGTTTGTCCAATCCCAGGACGACCTGTATGGAAGAATGTCTGACAGAGAATATTTAATAGATCCCGTAAGTTGATCTCTTCAAACGTATTTATGTTTGGTGGCGGAAGAATTCGTTTCTCTTAGCTGTATACCCGTGGTATTTTTGGGGAAATCATTTTGTGATTTGGCGGGTATGACGATGTGACATTCAAAGTGAATAAACGCGTGATCTGTCAGAGATAAGCATAGCTTCTAGCCTCACAATCGGGAAATGACAGAAATTGGGCAGGCAGCATGGCTATGTAGGTCGCACCTATTAGGGTGTATAATCACCTGATCTAGAGTTTCATACTTCTGAAAATTTATTGTCGATGCTGTCCCATTCAGGAAACGGTTGCTGATCCCAACCGTTGGTGATATACATTCGATACACTCAAGCGAAATGAGTGGTCGGTCATGTGTGGCTGGGTTGCAAGATGTTCTTGTTAAACCCAGTGTATTCCTCTCTAGAGGTACACTAGCGAAAGGTGGTTCCATACCTTGACATAGTTGGAAATCCATTACCCAATACGTGCTTGCGGTTTTGATTGTATACTATATATGTAGTACGTGAGATGAAAGCGTTTTTGCTAGATGATTATTATATTGTGGTTGATAAACATTATTATAATATCAATGAGTTTTGATATAAAGATTATTTTGGATTCTCATGAGGGAAAGACCCGTTTCGTTATACGGCGTGGTCTTATGAGATATCATTTATTGCTCAAATTGTTTTAAATTGTTTTACTCACACCAGTCCCATGACTGACCGGGAGTTTATTTGTTTTGTTTTCCCTAAACTCTTGGGTGCCCAATTTTGTACGTGGAGTCAAGTAGTCGGGATTTACAGATACTTGAAGAGCTGGAGCAGGAGGCTTCAGGATCATATAGCTATTGTTTATTTCCGCTATGTTGTAAGTGATGTACTTTGGAAATGATATGTATATTCAAGTACAGATTTATATTTAAAAGTTATGATATATATTATATGTTATTCATTCCGCTGTGAGGTTCGTATTACTCTGATGTTGTGTTCTTCTTCTTCTTCTATTCAAAGTTTCTATCTTATCTTTCCTCACCCTCTAACTTCTTTCTATTAACTTTCCGATTTTTTTCAATGTTTGGTTAGTCGTCATTGGGTTTATAGCAATAACCAAAATCGACAAAAACCGGGTCGGTACACTGCGCTACCTAACTGGTGTCTAAACTAGTAATCTACGATCGTATGATAACGTGATCCCAATCCCCGTATTTGCGGTTTCCTTCAGGTGTACATCTATTATGGGGATTCCCTTTATTACGTAGATCTAATCTAGGGTTCACTATCGAGTGATTACTAGATTCAACCAGGGTTTACGATACCCAGGGCCACTGGGGTTTATGCTACCTATTGAACGCTTCTCAGATTCAGGGTTCACACGACCTAGATCCAACTAGCGATTATGCTACCTACTTGTATTAATTTTCCATGTGTCTGTGTCAGTCGGCCCTCTCTTGCGTGTAGATACTTTGTGCTGGCCCCACCATAAGGTATATCAAGCCTTATGATAGCGACCCGACACGATTCAAGATGCACAGTGTATAACTACTGGTACCCAGTGCCTGCTTTTTCCACTCCGGAGTACGTGCACTACCGTAAACCGTGGGAACCTACATTGACGTACCCCCTGCCGCAATTTTTGACTGCTTATAATCAGCCCAGTAATCGTGCCACACCCTGCCTAGTTTCAGGGTACCATGATACATCTATGTGGGTTACTGCTGAAATGGGTCCCCGTTACTTGGGTTTCCTGCTGGTTAAGTTTGTTGGCATATATATACAAATATTACCCACCTATACGAGATGTACTTAACTCTCCCACCGATTATAGCATGTTTTCTTAACGGTTAAGTTTTGTGGGCCTATATTTACTAATATTACCCACCAACCGGACGTGCACTTAACCTTCCTACAGATTCAAGCATGTTTATTTAATTGTTAAGTTTTGTGGTCCTATATTTACTAATATTACCCACCTACCCGACGTGTACTTAACCTCCGACTCGTCAAGTCGTGTTGGTTAAGTTGTTCTTATTAACTTAACCTTTCTTGCATATCATGTTGGATTGGTTAGGTGTGATTTATTAACTTAACTTAACCCTGTTCATTCATCAAGTTATATTGGTTAAGTATTTCCCATTTAACTTAACCCCATTCGCTCATTAAGTTATATTGGTCAAGTGTCATTAATCAATTCGAGTTGACTTAACCCATCCATCCGTCACGTCATGTTGGTTAAGTGTTTCCTTCTGGTGTTGACTTGACCCTACCTGAAATCATGTTATATTGGTTAAGTGTTGTTCTCGTGTTAACTTAACCCTTCCCATACATCATGTTATATAACTGGTTAAGTTGTTTCCTCTTATATTACTTAACCCCACCACATGTCATTATATATTTTGGTTAAGTGTTACCTTAGTTAACTTAACCCTATCATCTGCTTAATTAACATGCTACAACAGTTAAGTGTTCTAAATTTAATTAACCTCACCCACTTTTCTAATTAACATGTTGTAACGGTTAAGTGTTCTAATTTTTACTTAACCTCACCTACTTGCCTAGTTAACATGATATTACAGTTAAGTGTTTTAAATTTACTTAACCTCACCATTTCTAGCTTGATTTATTCATGAGCCTTAATTAATTAATTAATTAATTAAAGCACCAACCACTCACACTAGACAGATATTTTTGTGGTTACTGGATGTGTAGGTCGGTTCCGAGCAGGTTTACACCACAACTCAGTCTAACCTCGGGTCTTTCTGGGCTTGATGCACTAACCACCCACATTAGACATGTATTGTTGTGGTCACTGGATGTATCGGTCGGTTCCGGCCAGTTTTACAGAACAACTCGGTCTAACCTCGGGTTAGGCATATTCATCTTTTACTAAATTTACATATTTACAATTTATGTAAATTTTCCGTAAATCAATTTAACCCAGATCATATTTATTTGTCATGCAAATTAGCATATTTATATTCTATGCCCAAAACTTGATTTACCTATCAATCAGCCCAACTTGCAGTTTATACCAATTTTAGATTTAATATTCCCCATTTACAATTAATGCCCAATCTAGATTAATATTCCAATTTACGGTTCATGTCAAAACTAGATTTAATATTCTAGTTTACCATTTATGTCCAAAACTTAGTTTACACGCCAATTACACACTTTGCGGCCAATTGAATTTATCAATTTACGCCCAAGTCTAATATGCATGTAAATCATTCACTATTATAGCCAATTAAATTATGCCAACATATTTATTATGCCAAACTAACTTAATTAAGCTACGCCAAATTCCCGCATCATAATCGTACGTATACTATGATTTCACAAGTTTTCTATGTACTCATGAAATGGCACTAATCGAAAGGAATAGGGGATAAGCACAAGAATTGATATAAAAGATTAGGCATGCAAAAATAATGGCTCCAAAAGGTTCAATGTACATAATAGTGAATAGGAATAAACTAGCCAAGTGACACACTAAATATGAGATCCACATAATCAAGGGAATAGGCATAGGTGATTTGGTCCAAACTAATGCCAGTTCAAGGTACAACATGATCGGTTAATTGTAACAATGGGAATAGTCATAAGAAACTAACTACAATAGTCATAGGCAATTAACCACAATAGTCATGGGCGACTAATCACAATAATTACTTAATCAATTTCATAGGCAATAGTCTCATAGTTATGATTCATAGTCGTAGGCAATAATTTCATAGGCGACAGTTCATGGCCATAGTCTTAGATAAAGGTCTCATAGTCATTGTCATAGGCAATAGCTTCATAGGCAATAACTTCATAGGCAATAGTTTCATAGTGATAGTCATAGTCATAGGCAATAGCTCTATAGGCAATAGTTTCGTAGTCATAGTCTTAGGCAAAAGTCTCATAGTCATAGTCGTAAATCAGATCCAAAGGCATAGATAACTTTCGATTTGACATACGCACGAATCAATGATAATTAATTTGCAAATTGGTATAGTTCTATATTTTTATACATTACATTCACAATTCCAATTACACGTTCAAATCTAAGGAATAACCGAACTTACAGTGATCGGTTTAGAAAAGGCGATTTGCTATGATTTGAGTGACGATGCTTGAAGCGGAATGCCTATGGTCTAACTTGAAGCTTTATCTTGATTTGAATCTCCAATTTGAAGAAAAACTATAATTTGTTTTAATGGAGAATAAGATTTATTTTAATTGGGATTGGGGAAAAGTATAGGCGTAATGAAGTTGTGTGGAGAAAGTGAAGTTTGGGGGTGTTTATATAGCGTAGAACTCATGAATTTAGTCCAGAAATCAGCCCGGATACATAAAAATGAATTCTGCCTCGGATCTGGAAAAACAGGGCAGGTCAACCCCCAGGTCGACTTATAGGGGGGAGGTCGACCCCCTGGTCGACCAGGGTCCTGGACGGGAAATTTCCCGCCCAGCCCGCTTCTGGGTTCTGTTTTGAATTTTGAATTCAGTTTCGAGCTGTTTTTAAATTTGGGCTGAAACTTCCGAAGGCCATAACTTCTTCATACGAAGTCTGATTCACGCAAACTCGGACTCTATCTTAAGAAGAATTCCGAGACGAACGCAATGGAATAACCCGTTTCCCTTCATTCTTCTCTTAAAAATTAAGTATACTTTGATTTTTTTATATTAACATTTACAGAAAATATGGGGTGTTATATTCTCCCTTCCTTAAAGGATTTCGTCCCCGAAATCTTCAAGTTAAGAAGAATGTATCCTAACATCCATCATCCATCTACTCAACCATTCACTCAAAGGCATCCATTGTCCCTGAAAGGATTTCTAATGCTTTCATGATTTTATGCATAGTGTATGTACATGTCCTTATCTAATGTGAAATTAGGCGGTCTACTGATTCAGTTGACCTCCTTAATGCAAATTATGTCAGTGCCATGAGTCCATCATGTATGCAATCCTAACGATACATATCATTTTTATATAAGTGCACAACCATTCACTCAAATGCAATGTCCATATGATAACACATCAAGTTTTAATCCATAAACCAATACATATATGCATATGCAATATGGAAGTGACTGAGTCGATCTAATACCTAAGGTGTGTGTATATGCATCCACTAGCAACCACTTGTAACCATCAATCATAACATGTTTCAATTACATGTTTACATCCAAATGGGTTCCTACCTAAGGATAAAGGATAGTATCGAGGAGATATACCTAAAAAGCTAAAGACTCTCATGCAAATAGATTTTACAAAAAAAGAGGAATCAAGGATATACCCTTAAAAAGGGTAAGATGCGTGTATCTAGTCTTCAGTCTTCTAAGTCGCACCTTCTTGAGCTTCACTCCACTGTACCTTATCTAATTTAACTTCATGGTTGCGAAGCTTCTTGACCTCCATTTCCAAAACCCACTAGACAAGATAGGGCCTCGATCACTTACTATGCTAGAGGGTGTCCAATGTAGTCGAACTATCTTTCCAAGATAAACAGATATTTACCATGATACCAAGTGTATATAGTTAGAGGTCTCTCTTCTACTTAGCTTATCCATCATGCTGCAAGTCTGAGGGTCCAAAGCTAATGGTTACTATGTGCTTATTACCTCTCTTAAGGTCACTATAACTTAGGGTGCCAGCCCCAACCATTTATTTCTCACGCAAACCATCCTAGTCGAACTCAACATCCCTCAAGTACAAGCCCCAAAGGCCTAAACCAATATCAGACAAGCACCCAAGGGATACCTCCTTCAAATTTGGACGATCTATGAGAGATGATACTAACAAAATAAACAAGCAATTGAGCATTTATCGACTCTAGCTATCCTTGCCAATCTTGCTCCAGAATTATCGTTGATCGCGTAACTGGCTTTGCAGTGTCATCCAGATACATGCGGAAGTCTGTCTCGAATTTTTAGGGGGAAAACCCCTACCCTAATCAAAATATCTTGCATACTCATGGACTACCCCAACAGATCGAAAATCGTCGATAGATAAGTAAAGTGATTCTAGGTAGCTAAGACAAACTGATCCCTTAGGATCGTATGAAATCTCAAGGGTATTCTCGAGGCAAGTTGAAAGTCTAACTACCCTTGTTTCATAATTACTAGCTAACCAATCAATGCCTAGAATCAACCCATAGCCCAAAAAACATAAGCATAAATATAGCTATTCTCAAATCCTCACAAGTCAAAGATAAATGAGCCGAACCAACAATTGGATTTGAGACTAAAATGGGATCCTCTACTTACACAATATCTAGGGTGCAGAGACTCAACTATGGAAGCAGATATATACAGATATGAAGTGCTAAAATCAGAAGGAGTACTAACAAGATAATCAAAAAGGAAAAACTCTTTCAACCGAAATCTTACTGCCTCTCTCTCAAGTATGCTGGCAGTGAGAGCATGCACTCACCTTCCGGAAAATCCTGTCCCTTGTTCTTGCCCTTGTCCTCAATTATATGACCCGTCATACCCTAGTAAAGATACTTCCTCTTGTCTTAGGTTTTACTATTTTTTCCTCCCCTCCTTTGTGAGCCAAGTCCATATCAATGGGTTCTTCATCCTTATGTTGTGCTCCGTAGCCAGACCCCCTCATTCTCAACTTTTCCATCCTTGTGTAACTTGTTGACATGTCTCCCGAAAGCTACTTCCATCGCATGGAGAATCCTACAAAGCTCAAAAGAAAATTAGCCGTAGGTGAAACTGCTATGGCTACAGATGGAAGTTGGGCACTTGTTTGCCCTTTGACAAGTGTCGTAGTCTTGTCGAGCCTAAAGAACCATGCCGCGATGAGGTTACCTCCCAGAAAGCCAGGAGCCCAGAGACTCAAGAAAGAAGGAAACAAGGATTCAAGCAGAGGGTCAAAAGATAATGCATATGGATTTGGGGAATAAGCCTTTAAAACAAAACTTTTCTTTTGAAAATGCTTCTTTTAAAACCGTTTTGAAAATAATTTTTCAAATATTTTTATCTGATCTGGTAACCTTTAGCTCTGATACCAAGTGAAACACCCCACCTTCGTTAAGGTCACTCACAAAGGGAATGCCTTAATTTTGGTGGAGCATTTTAGGTAAAAGATGCAAATAAATTACAAGACAGATAATTAAAGCAGCGGAAAATAAATAAAACTTTATTTCATTGATAAACAGCTTGTACAAAGATTGTTTTACGATACCAAGTATCCTGCCTTGTTTACAAAAATAAAGGAGCATAAAATGATTTCCCCAAATAAAGCATGAGCCAACCATAGCAGTAGAATAGAGAGTCCAAGGCAACACGTCAAAGAGTCTTCAAGCTTGTAAAGAGTAACGGTCCAAACAAACCTGAGCTATTACCTCCCTGACTACCTGGGGGGAACGGAACAAAAGAGGCGAAAGCAAACTAGGCCAGACATAAAGTCTGGTAAGTCCAGTGATTCTTAGTATTTAAACGAGGAAAAGGGTCATGACGTGAATAAACTAAATATAAGACTAAATCATAGTAACAAGATAATATGGGATAAGCATGGGATATGTCAAGATAAACTGAATGTACCGATAAACTGATTGTACTAATAAACTGAATGCGCTTCTTCTCCTTCTCTGCTTTGCAACTACCCTATTTGTACTGATTTCTATATCTCTGCATGACCTAACTGGTGTCCAAACTAGTAATCTACGATCATACGATAAAGTGATCCCAATCCCCGTATTTGCGGTTGCCTTCAGGTGTACATCTATTATGGTGATTCCGTTTATTACCTAGATCTAATCTAGGGTTCACTATCGAGTGCTTACTAGATTCTACCAGGGTTTACGCTACCCAGGCCAACTGGGGTTTATGCTACCTATTGAACACTTCTCGGATTCAGGGTTTATGCGACCTAGGTCCAACTAGGGATTACGCTACCTACTTGTATTAATTTTCCATGTGTCTGTGTCAGTCGGCCCTCTCTTGCGTGTAGATACTCTGTGCTGGCCCCACCATAAGGTGTATCACGCCTTTTGATAGCGACTCAACACGATTCAAGATGCACAGTGTATAACTACTGGTACCCAGTGCCTGCTTTTTCCACTCTGGAGTACGTGCACGCCCGTAAACCGTCGGAACCTACACTAACGTACGACCTGCCACTATTTTTGACCACTTATAATCAGCCCAGTAATCGTTCCCCACCCTGCCTAGTTTCAGGGTACCCTGATACATCTATGTGGGTTACTGCTGAAATTGGTCCCCGTTACTAGGGTTTCCTGCTGGTTAAGTTTGTGGGCCTATATATACAAATATTACCCACCTATACGAGATGTACTTAACCCTCCCACCGATTCTAGCATGTTTTCTTAACGGTTAAGTTTTGTGGGCCTATATTTACTAATATTACCCACCAACCCGACTTGCACTTATCCTTCCCACGGATTCAAGCATGTTTATTTAATGGTTAAGTTTTATGGGCCTATATTTACTAATATTACCCACCTACCCGACGTGTACTTAACCTCCTACTCGTCAAGTCATGTTGGTTAAGTGGTTCTTATTAACTTAACCTTTCTTGATTTTCATGTTGGATTGGTTAAGTGTGATTTATTAACTTAACCCTGTTCATTCATCATGTTATATTGGTTAAGTATTTCCCGTTTAACTTAACCCCATTTGCTCATCAAATTATATTGGTCAAGTGACATTAATCAATTCAAGTTGACTTAACCCACCCACCCGTCACGTCATGTTGGTTAAGTGTTTCCTTCTAGTGTTGACTTGACCCTACCTCAAATCATGTTATACTGGTTAAGTGTTGTTCTCGTGTTAACTTAAACCTTCCCATACATCATGTTATGTAATTGGTTAAGTGTTTTCCTCTTGTATTACTTAACCCCACCACATGTCATCATATATTTTGGTTAAGTGTTACCTTAGTTAACTTAACCCTATCATCTGCTTAATTAACATGTTACAACGGTTAAGTGTTCTAAATTTACTTAACCTCACCCACTTGTCTAATTAACATGTTGTAACGGTTAAGTGTTCTAATTTTTACTTAACCTCACACACTTGCCTAGTTAACATGTTATTACGGTTAAGTGTTCGAAATTTGCTTAACCTCACCATTTCTAACTTGATTTATTCATGAGCCTTAATTAATTAATTAATTAAAGCACCAACCACTCACATTAGATAGATATTGTTGTGGTTACTGGATGTGCCGGTCGGTTCCGGGCAGGTTTGCACCACAACTCAGTCTAACCTCGGGTCTTTTTGGGCTTGATGCACTAACCAACCACAATAGATAGGTATTGTTGTGGTCACTGGATGTGTTGGTCGGTTCCGGGCAGTTTTACACCACAACTCAGTCTAACCTCGGGTTAGGCATATTCGTCTTTTACTAAATTTACATAATTACTATTTATGTAAATTTTCCGTAAATCAATTTAGCCCAAATCATATTTATTTGTCATGCAAATTAGCATATTTATATTCTATGCCCAAAACTTGATTTACCTATCAATCAGCCCAACTTGCAGTTTATACCAATTTTAGATTTAATATTCCCCTTTTACAATTCATGCCCAATCTAGATTAATATTCCAGTTTACGGTTCATGTCAAATCTAGATTTAATATTCTAGTTTACCGTTTATGTCCGAAACTTGGTTTACACGCCAATTACACACTTTGCGGCCAATTGAATTTATCAATTTATGCACAAGTCTAATATGCATGTAAATCATTCACTATTATAGCCAATTTAGATTATTCCAACATATTAATTATGCCAAACTAACTTAATTAAGCTACGCCAAATCCCCGCATCATAATCGTATGTATAATATGATTTCACAAGTATTCTATGTAATGAAATGGCACTAATCAAAAGAAATAGGGGATAAGCACAAGAATTGATATAAAAGATTAGGCATGCAAAAATAATGGCTCCAACCGGTTCGATGTACATAATAGTGAATAGGAATAAACTAGCGAAGTGACACACTAAATATGAGATCCACATAATCAAGGGAATAGGCATAGGTGATTTGGTCCAACATAATGCCAGTTCAAGGGACAACATGATCGGTTAATTGTAACAATGGGAATAGTCATAAGAAACTAACTACAATAGTCATAGGCAATTAACCACAATAGTCATGGGAGACTAATCACAATAATTTCTTAATCAATGTCATAGGAAATAGTCTCATAGTTATGATTCATAGTCGTAGGCAATAATTTCATAGGCGACAGTTCATGGCCATAGTCTTAGACAAAGGTCTCATAGTCATAGTCATAGTCATAGGCAATAGCTTCATAGGCAATAGCTTTATAGGCAATAGTTTCATAGTCATAGTCATAGTCATAGTCAATAGCTCTATAGGCAATAGTTTCATAGTCAGTCTTAGGCAAAAGTCTCATAGTCATAGTCGTAAATCAAATCAAAAGGCATAGATAACTTTCAATCTGACATAAGCACGAATCAAAGATAATTAACTTGCAAATTAGTATAGTTCTATATTTTGATTCATTACATTAACAATTCCAATTACACGTTCAAATCTAAGGAATAACCAAACTTATAGTGATCGGTTAAAAAATGGAGATTTGCTATGATTCGAGTGATGTTGCTCGAAGCGGAATTCCTATGGTCCAACTTGAAGCTTTATCTTGATTTGAATCTCCAATTTGAAGAAGATTTATAAATTGTTTTAATGGAGAATAAGATTTATTTTAATTAGGATTGGGGCTGAGTATAGGTGTAATGAAGTTGTGTGGAGAAAGTGAAGTTTGGGTGCGTTTATATAGCGTAGAAATCATGAATTTGGTCCAGAAATCAGCCCGGATACATAAAAATGAATTCTGCCTCGGATCTGGAAAACAGGGCAGGTCGACCCCCAGGTCAACCTATAGGGGGGAGGTCGTCCCACAGGTCAACCTATATCGGGGAGGTCGACCCCGTGGTCGACCTGGGTCCTGGGCGGGAAATTTCCCGCCCAGCCTACTTCGGGTTCCGTTTTGAATTTTGAATTCAGTTTCGAGTTGTTTTTAAATTTGGGCGGAAACTTCCGAAGGCCATAACTTCTTCATACGAAGTCCGATTCACGCAAACTCAGACTCTATCTCAAACAGAATTCCAAGACGAACGCAATTGCATAACCCGTTTCCCTTAATTCTTCTCTTAAAAATTAAGTATACTTTATTTGTTACATTAACATTTATAGAAAATACGGGGTGTTACATTAGAGCAGTTGGAGAAATACGTGAACCATCCCCAAGAAAAATTGAATGCAAGAGAGAAGGTTGTCCTAGGAAATTTTTTCCTGGAGGTAAAAGGGCATGTTTATGAAGAGATTTCAGAGATAATAGAATAGAATGTTGCCTCCATTCATCTGGAGCTTCTCCTGTGGCATTAACAACTTGAAGCTCCCTTGCCCCAAGCTTCACCTCCCCGAGGATAAATGCTTGAAAGAAATAACGGTAAAAAAAAAAAAGAATTGTCTACCAGGATCAATGAAAGTTCCCAATACACCAGAAGGACACCTAATGAAGAAAAACTTATTCCCCCAGTTGCTAGGCTCAATGATAAGACTACTAACACATTTCCTTGTGGGATTCAGATAAAGGATAAAGGGTTCAGACTCCTCCGTTAAACGAAGAAGAGATTGTAGGACATTGACGTTAAGAGAAGTTTGGCATGTCTCCAATGCCAGGATTTCCAAGCATAAATGAAGAGTATACACATTTGGAGAATGCTGAATTGGAGAAAATTTTAAGTAGCGTAGAAGCTTAAGCAAAAATTCCGAAAATGGGAAGAAGCCCCCATGTCGCATGCGAGTCACGGTATAGGCAAAATACCCTTCTAGCTGATGATGAATGGTGTTTGTGGCAAAGCAAGAATGGATCAATTCCGACCATCCCAAAACCACGGCAAATAGTGTCTACCTCCCCCTAAGTATTGACATATGAATGTTTGAACATGGACACCTCCTTTAAACAAAGCCTGATAGATTTGATCAACCTGGAGTCATCAATTTGGGGAATCCCAGACATAGTTCTACCAGGTGATATCTTAATATAAACATGTGTTCCAATTTCATTTCCTTTCGATAAAATGCATACAAGATACATATAGGAAGACGAATGATATAGAATTTTGTTAACCCATTAAACAACAATATTGACTATGAAGATCGATGATAGAAATTTAGATTGCCTTTGGTCAACAAGTTAGTTATCTATACAAAACCTTTCTTCCTAGGTCTCGATAATGATTAGGAATAGACATGGTTTATTAAAGCCATCACTAGGCATCATCCCAAACATTATCAGGAGTTTAATCAAGGGTCATCAAATCCCAATTCAAGGTATAATCCAAACCAATGATTAAGATTAAAGCAAAAATACTTATGATAAGTTAAGTATGAAACCTTGAGAAAAGTGTGGTAAATTTTGATGCACAGTAACTTCGTTTGAGCAAATTATTATGAAGAAGAAAGAAGAAAGGAAAAGAAGATCTTTTTTGGCAAAAGCTCACTTTTTTTCATCTCTACCACACACCTAGAGTCAAATCACTGAGCTGGATTCATACTGGAAAGGCAAAAATTCAGGAATTCTATGTGATCAAAACCTTACAGCCTCTTAGATGGAAAAGGCTTGACTTGAAAATTCGAAAATACCCCTTCACTAAGAGGGAAAATGTTGCTACCAAAATTAACTTTGAAACAGGCTGATGGTGAAGGGGTAGCGGATGGATGCAAACACATGAGGATCCCCTAGAAGCAAAAGCCAAATACAAAGAGAAACTGAGAGCATGAGAGGTTACGCGAAAGGTGTACAACCTACACAGCCCTAGAAGGAAGGATTCAAGCTACATACAAAAAACGAAGTACCGGCAGGGTGGTCTCGGAATAATGAATGAGTGACGGAAGGTTATCTAAGTCAGAAACTAAGAAAGAGGGAGGCAAGGACCACTACGCCATAGGTGGCCTATCGCAACGAAAATCCGTGGGGTTGCTAGCTACAATGTTGCCATTGTTATGCTGTTTTTTGTCTATTGCAACACACACTTTAGTGTGTTAGGATAGATATCAAATTGTGTTGCAGTGGCTATAGATATATTCTAAATAAAAATATTTAAAAAAATTAATACACCTTAGCGATCCATACCATTAGTTTAAACAAAATCTCAATCGTTCGTCCACATCATCAATCAACACCTCACTTATCTCTATTCCCGCTTTTATTTTCTTCCTACCGCCTCTATAACAATTCGAATTTTTCCCGGACCTAATCAATCGCAAAATCGACTAAGACTATTCAAAAACCTGAATACGCTAACTTTGGGTATACAACACATCAGAAAAAAATTAAAGATGACTTTTATAAACATTAAATAATGTTACATCAGAGTACATAATATATCAGAGTACATCGAATAAAATACATCAGAAGATAATTTACAATGAATTTAATACTGTGAAGCAAAACTAATAATCTGATACAGCGGAAGTCTATAATTGCTCTGGACACGGCTTTAAGCTTCGATCCATAATCCTACTCAATATATCTGCAAAATAAGCTACTCGACTGCCATATGGAAAAGAGGGCACTCGAGTTTGCAAAGTGAAACAAACTACGGGTCAGTCATGGGACTGGTATGAGAAATCTTTCCTATCTTACCTAACAATATGGCTAATCACAGGACCAAGCCGCTAACGCGGAACGGGTTTACTCCATTGGATTGCCAGTGGATAAATTAAATAAATTTTTATTCAAAACAACGCAATGCTTTTAGAAAAATGAAATCATTATAAGACTCAAGTCCCATCACACAATGCAATGCAAACCGGAGGATAGAGCTTTACCTTTTAATGATCAGACATGCTTGATACATAGAAAATAATATTTTAATATTATTATTAGTGTCTAATCAGTTTTAAAATACTTCAAAGTAAATGTATCAATCCTAGACGGCATAGTACCCCTCCTACTATGTCGCCATATATAGGTTTACAATCAAAGCTGTAATGTCGTATTGGAAATTGGGTTTCTGTCATGAGTCAAGGCTAGGGACGATCTCCTTACCGATTCGAGACACTCTATCATTGTCTCAGGATCCCCGGCAGTGAACCCTTGGATCCTGCAGGGCCGGTCCACAAATATATCTTAGTGGATTGGCAATTCCTGAACACACGTTTCGCGGTCCTATTGAACCTATAATTTGGTCACAATCGACCAATAAATCTGAGGCCTCGTAATCCATCAGCCATATAAGTAAAATGTAAAGGCTTGCAAAATCCTGATACCACTTCTAGCTAGAAAGAAACGTGTGCACTCCCTGCGTTCCCTTTTCCCGTTTCTTACTCTTATCGGGGTTTAAGGCTCGCGAGGTAACTCTATACACAAATCTATGCCGAAATAGGCTATGCTTTGATCATCAACCACAAGGCTCTTCTTTTCAACAAAAGCCTCGATCATTTGCATCTTGGCATGCCACACTGAAAATTCACGCCATGCGATCAATAACTATCAATATATAACCTCCGAGTTCATGCATCTCAGAGAAGGGTGTTAAGCAAGAGAATAGATTCTTCGGCACCAAACAGATATATATTAAATAGAGATCAATTTACATGGAATGAAATCCAATGTCAGACACACATCCATTTACAAGTCCATTCTGGGTCTGAACGAAACCGGAGACACCTTATTCCTCGCCCTGTATGTCCAATACAGAAGAGAGGTGCTCGCTTATCCAGACGATCAACAAATACGTCCAGACAACTACCACTTTAACCCTTTCCTTGGAGCGATCCAGTTCAGGGCATCAGTAGTCGCCCATTCGATGTAAAGATCGCCGATCTTCGATCACCATCTTCAACGCTTTGACCTTAATCGTCGTAGTAATTATTCAGAATGGGTTAAACCCGGTCTTTTCGAATAACTCGCGTATTTTATAATCAAAAATCAAGTGCTATAAATACATATCATGTGCCTCATTCCAATTCAGAATATTCTTTTAAAAAAAATATTCATATTAAAAGGGAAAGATTCCCATCAATTTTATCAAAGATAAATTCTTTTAAATTTATACTTTAATCTTCTTTTTAATGATCCATCAAGACTCTGATTTGATTTTAATATCAAAAATCATTACTTTATGATTATTCAACTTTAAGAAATTAATCGTATCTTTAACTGAGTTAAAGAACTAATGTCATTTAAAAAAAACATTGTTCACGATAAATCCAAAATCATCTTCCACTAAATATGGAATTTTCACAGAAATCAGATCAATATATAATTGATATAAATTTCTGTATCAGACTAATAATATAAATGGAATAACAGCAAAGACTTTTAAATTCCATATATAGTAACAGTCTTCATTTACAGAAGCCTATCTCGATTATTATCAAATCGAATTTCCACTCAATTCCAATTTAATATATTAAATTGGAAAACTTGACCTTGGAAAATTTCTTTTAAATCTTAATAAAAAGATTTATAAATTCTAAATCATATTTCTACTGTTAACTGGGCTAAAGAACAAATGTCGTTTAAAACATAGTTCACAATAAGCCCAATTCACATATCATTTTATTCCAATCACTAAATATAATTGGAAACTCTAATAATCTTAATTAAAGGATTTATTCTTTGCATACGGGGTTTAAAAACTGTGTTATTTAAGATATCATCCACGAAAACCAAAAATCTAATTCTTTTATCTAATTCTAAATAAATATTAATTAATTGGAAGGCTTCATTAAATCATAATTCAAAAGATTTATTCTAGTTAATAACTAGTTCATTTCGATAAAAATATATTTTCATCTTTTGTGTCCATCTAAAAACGGACATAGAAATCATCATTTTATTCTTCGTTGAATATTTTTTTAAATATTCGTTATTTAAAAATATTCTTTATATAAAAAGATTCTTTATGTAAAAATATTCTTTATATTATAATGTTCTTTATTTTAAAATATTCTGTATTTAAAAGATATTCTGAATCGAAATGCGACTCAATCAGTTACCATATAATTTCAGTTATATGGATTTCATACATCGCATGTATACGGTGATAATGATAAATAATAATTAAATAATCCATCCACATCCAGAGTGAAATTTTATAAATGTGTGAGCATTAAAATCAATAAATAATGCTCATCGCAGCTTGTCAATCCATCGATCGACATACAACTAAACATTGGGACTAATGTATGTCAAATATCATCCCAATACCCGTGTTAGGTCTTCAAACAACAACAATTCATCTAAATAAATCATTAGTCAATGAATTTAACCAATTTTAATTCCGCAAACATGTTGATGATAAATAACAAACATGTTATTATATTCCTAATCCCAAATGAAAATGTATTTTACTCGCAAAATTTCCCTATATGTATCTAATGTATAATTTGACAATAGAAACGTCACTTTGATTCGCATACAAATTCTATTGTATAATTTAACAATAAAATGTCACTTTAATTTACATATAAACTCTAATGTATGTTTTGACAAATAAAATGATTCTTATATTTGCATATAAATTCAAATGTATGTTTTGCAAATAAAAATGATTCTTATATTTGCATATAAATTCTAATGTATGTTTTGCAAATAAAAATGATTCTTATATTTGCATATAAATTCTAATGTATGTTTTGCAAATAAAAATGATTCTTATATTTGCATATAAATTCTAATGTATGTTTTGCAGATAAAAATGATTCTTATATTTGCATATAAATTCTAATGTATGTTTTGCAGATAAAAAGGATTCTTATATTTGCATATAAATTCTAATGTATGTTTTGCAGATAAAAACGATTCTTATGTTTGCATATAAATTCTAATGTATGTTTTGCAGATAAAAACGATTCTTATATTTGTATATAAATTCTACTGTGTGTTTTGCAAATAAAAATGATTTTTATATTTGCATATAAATTCTAGTGTATATTTTGCAAATAAAAATGATTCTTATATTTGCATATAAATTCTAGTGTATGTTTTGCAAATAAAAATGATATTTTATTGTTAAACAAATCTAAACAAAAACCATGTTCATAGTTTCAATAAAAAGTATCTTTTTATTATTTCAAAACCCAAATCAAAGTTCATCGGCTCGATAAAGATGAGATTTTTATTTCAAAAACCAAATCAGAATTCATGGATTCAAATAAAAGAAAAATCTTTATTATAAAACCAGATCTACAGACAAGAATATCAAAATCCAACCCATTCATACATCGCAAATCAAAATTATCCAATTCTAATTCCATACATCACGTATATGTTACATAATAACATACATACATGGATTTCAAATAACGATAAATAATTCAATTTTAGTTATAAAATCAGATATGTCACCTTGGTCGGTTTCAGAAATCGTTTGCGTTTATTTTCTGAATTTCTATTCACATTCAAATTTATTTGAAATCTTGATTTGCTCTATATTGGTTCTGGTTGGTTCCATGTGGTAGTGCTCAACAAGAGGAATCCAACGCATTTTATTTCATCGAATTCTGATAATCTATGAGTAAGTTATTGAATTTATAAGCTTACACCAATTAATTAAACAATTATTTGTAAACTAGAAATTAATTAATTACTTTGGTCAAGAAAGAAAACGGGTCCTCCATCTTTGTCTTCTTCTTCATCGCTTCTATGTAGCCGTGAAACCCAAAATTTCTCCTCCTCTTTGAAAAACGCAGCACACATGACACCTCCTGGCGACAATCAAACACCACCACATCGAAGACCTTTGAACCCCCTTCCCACGCCTGGAGTATGGCCCAGCTCGCAACCTCCTATGATCTGAAATCCGCCAGTAATTGTACCAGCTTTGAGTAGAAAAATCGAGCGAATTATCATACGAATTTTAATCATCACCGTATGGATAGAAAGATAATGAAATTCTCTACAATATTCGCTTAATATGTATTGAATATTTATGCTTGGATTTTGAGAGATTAAGGAGAGAATTTAGGATAAATTCGGCTATAGGTTTAAAGCATGGCGGCGGCTCTGTAATATTAGAATAGGGTTTTCTAAATCTTAGGGTATATATATATATGTTAATACTATTTAATTCCTTCATTCCAAAAAGGCCCATTTATCCACATTTTTATGTTATATGTTTACCAAGAAAATGAATTGCTGACTAAGGCTAAGGTGGTATATTTACTTATGATTTATGTTTCCTTAAATCCCCTTTGATTACATGGTATAATGACACATCTGTTGACCCGCCTTTTGGCAAGGCCGTCAACCCATGGACCCATCACAGGATCGATCAGGGCTCGAGCATGGGCTTGGACAAGCCTGGACATTCATGCTTGAAGCTCCTTGGCTCAAGGGATCTTGGATCGAAATTTTTCAGCTCGAAATACCTAGGCTATATGTTCTTGAGATCAGCTTACACTACATCAATGACTTGGTCATGAGATCTATCTAATAGCCTACTTACTTGGTCCAACTACCTATTCTAAAGCCAATAAACTTGGATCGGGCTATACTTATGCTGCCACATATTGGAGGGGACCTCTCCACGTAATCAAGACTCAACTCCATCATCTGCTCTTCATACGGATCAACCGACACATGGCAACTCGAATTGTTGAAGCCTACCACATATAAATACACCAAGCAATACAATAAAGAGGGGATCTTCTTTGGCTCATATTAAAGCCTAACTCTTTGGCCCACGCATGACTTAATCATGCTTGCCAACCAATTTCATCACGAAATACTTTCTATATTCCACAAAAACGACTATGTAATAGAGATTCTGAAGATCTCATTCATTGTATCCCTGATTTATGATATTATTATGAGATTATAAAGTGGACGTAGGCTCATTAATGCCGAACCACTATAAAAACGTTGTTGTCTTGCTTTTTCTTGCTTTTTCTGATATTTCTTATATCATGCTCAAATCTGACTTTTGGCCGTTGATGACCACTTTTTGGCGTCAACAGTTTGGTGCTTTCACTGAGAAATGAATTCTCAACGTCTTAAGGGTTTTGCTCAACTTTTAGATCACCAAGTCCAATATGAAATCCTACTTTCAGTCATCTCCAACAGCCATGTTAACCAATACTTATGTGCATGCTTTGGAAAGCAGAAGAAACAACATTTGCATAAATAAAACCAATTTTTTTTCCAGTTCTGGGTTCGACCCCAGTTGGGTTGACTCTTCCTGCGTCGACATCGACCAAACCAGAGGGCCAGCCAGTAGGGATTTCACTTTGGAAAGCTCGAAGTATGTAGCTTGGTAGGTCATAGGTCGGAGTGAGATTGGTTCGAACACCCATCGTCATAATGGTGTTCAAGCCCAGATCGACCGACTCTTATGAAACTCTCCAGGTCGACCAACTCTTCCAAATATACCAACCCGGATTACTAGCCATTACTAAAGTCCTGCACATTGACCTGAAACAGGGTCATTTTCAGAAAAAATGCATTTTTCTGATCGTTTCAAAGAATGCTCGATCTTCCGAAATCGAATGAATCGGGCAGTGCCCACCTGTTCGGCCTAACCAGCTAGGTCAATCGCCGCCGGGACTGTGGGGCCCCGGACCCCCACTGGCTCTGCGCCCGGACCCGCTTGACTGCTCGCCTTCGGCTCGACATATATTTTGGCCAACAATAATTGCAAAGACTTATCATCCAAGATTCGACGGATTGTCCGAGAATATCAACAGCAAGATGGCAATGACTGAGAATCTTCCAAGAGCCATCACCCCCATTTACTGAGGTTATTCAATCCTGATTAACCGCTTCAGTTTTGCCCGAAAATCAGCGAGTTAACCGTTTGAAAGACTCAAGCCTGGATGTTTATTGATTGTCTGTATATCGGCTCTCATTTCCCAACGTGGAATCAAAGACATAACCGCGGATGGACGAGGCATTTCTACATTCCTAGCCTCCGTATCTCACTTACTGACATGGAAAACACAAAGATTCTATAAGCATGGATCCACTGTTCTCCTACCGATCACCGCCTTAGCACCGACAAGATGAGATGCCACCATTATTGGTTCTGATCTGACTACCTAACCTTTATTCCTTGCCCTCAACGTGGGGGGAAGAAGGAGATTCAAAGGAAACACACCCTCATCATTCACCCACAAAGGCCTCCTGATTGCCTTTATTATCCCAATATCCCGATCAAGGTCTGATCGCTCTTGGCATTGCCACCCCACGAGGAGTTGAAAAGACTTTCTTTATCAACTAGAACTTCAATGGTCCTCACCTGTCTGAGATGAGACAAATCAAAATGGACTGGCAAAGGATATGCAAAACCATTCTCATTCCAAATAATACTCATTCCTTTAACATTATTATTTTTTACTCATATCTCTTATCCTTGCATGCTTTATGAGTTATTGATGTGACTAACTCATATAAATTTACGTGTGAATGATATAGGTAACCAGAGTCTGGTACTAATCAGACTTCCATTGCCTAGATACAGAACTACAGGACATTTCCATAGCGAGCCCGACTGAACCACTCATTTACAAAACCATGCCCCCCGTCCAAGGGAAGTTATACAACTCAAGGTGGATCTAACATGACCATCCACTACTCGGCTCATGAGTGGCATGACTCAAGACAATTATGCATCAACTTTTGCATTTCAAAGTCTGAATCCGACTCAGAGTGGACGCAGTTCGACATTCCATATGGATGGATCCTATGCTTGAAGCCATCGGATTACGTGGATCCAAATAGAGGAGGCAGTATCGCCCATCAACATACTTACTTTCCAATCATGCATTTTGCTTTTATATGCTCCTTGAGTTATTGACATGACTAACTCATACAAATTTGTATATAAATGATGCAGGTGCCCGAGGTTTGGTACCAACTATTCCTTCCATAGTTTGATTGGAGGAACGTAAAGCTTTAGCAAACATGATTCGACTATTCACCCACTTAGTCTTGGCCTGACGCCAACAATCTAACGTAAATGAAGCTCGACCATTCATTCACTAACTTTTTTCCCTTGAAGTAGGGGCAAGAGAATATATGTAACACCCCACGCCCGCTATGATCACTCTCTGAGGGAATGCCATAACATCGGTGGAGTATTTTGAGTGAATATAGAACAGAGTAATTACAGCAAGACAGATGTAGGTAATACTTTGAAAATTTAAAACATCATTTCAATTGCAGCGGAAAATGAAACATGTCTGGTTACATCACAAAACCATAATAGAAGTCAAGTACAAATATCCATCCTGCTAAATAAAAATACATAATCCCAATACATGAACTGATAGCCATAAAAGAAAAGGGTAAGCTGAGCACTACATCTAGTGTCCAAGCTCCAAGAGAGTAATAAAAGCAGCCTGATCAAAGCCCACTCGTACTGGGCCCACTCTGAGAACCTGAGGGTTGGAAAAAAAAGATAAAAACAACGGGGTCAGACATAAGTCTGAGCGAGTCCTATAACTTTAACAATACAATCATTAAAGTAACCAGAGAAGACATAAACTTAACATACGGTAATGTCTGGGGATGAATGGCTACACTAAGTAGCTTGGTAGACTTAGGATAAACTAAGATAACTGTAAAGACGCATTTACCCACCCAAGGATAATTACTACACTGCACCACACCAGTCATTCCTACTTAAAGGTTGATCCCTCCCAAGGACTTAGCAAATTTACCCAGTAGTTTCGTATACCCCTAGCTGACTACATAGGTACCGTCTGCCCCTATCTCCACTAGGTGTACCCACTACTCCCAAGTGATCGGCTCCCTACCGTAGATACCCGTGCCGGCCCCACAGTGGGGTGTATCACTCCCCAAAGTGGCAACCCGATACAACAAACGGTGCACGGCTTATATCTACACGATGCAACAACGTCTTACCTACCAGCCCGGGTCCACACACGCATATGAAACCCGTTGGACTTGCGTTGCCACCGCTACCCCGTTTTGGCCTCTTATAGTCAAGCCCAGTACGCGTGTCCCGTCCTCGACATGGGTCGAGCCCAATAAGATACATATGGGTTACTGGTTGAAATGGGCCCCCACAAGCTACCACCTAAGCTTGTTGTTTTATCTAGTGTATCCCACTTAACCCTTTAATCATGTTTAATTACATGTTTCCACTTGGTTAAGTATTCTAATCGTATTTTCTATTGCCACCCAAGGCAACCCACTAGATTTCCACATGCCACCCAAGGCACCCACTTAACCCTCATGTCCCTCTACATGCTAATATGGTTAAGTGTTTCTTAATTAATTAATTAAGATCATGACCTCATAAAGACCCCTCACATTAGACCGTCTTTTATGACTGCTGGATATGCCGGTTGGTTCCGGGCAGACTTCTGTCATCAAAAGGGTCTAACCTCGTGTCTTTACTTTAATCACGTATTTAATTTATGACTAAGACCTCTCACATTGGGCCAATCATTTGTAGCCGCTGGATGGCCGGTCGGTTCCGGGCAGACTTCCGCTATAAAAGGGTCCAACCTCGTGTCTTAGTTGATTAATTACACCTAATTAATCACCCCCATATTAATTATCCCTAATTAATATCAAGTTTTTCATAACATGGGTAGACCTAACTCAATAGGTAAATTCCCATGAGGTAGACCTAACTCAATAGGTAAATTCCCACTTATGTTAATTTATTTTTATGGTATGCTTAATCATACCCAATCATAATTTTATTAACATATTTATTAACCCCATCGTTCCCCACGTAAATCGTTCTCATTTCATGACATAATAAAGGGAAGATCCATCACAAACATCATGGGTTTAACCAAATCTTAGCATATAACTTTGTCATGGGTTAAGAGGATGTCAACTTGCATATATGAGCATATATTAACCCAACTACATTTAACCCAAACTTGCATATTATCATACACATGACTTGCATAACATGTTGCATATGAACTTGCATATTATCATACATATGACTTGCATATCATGTTGCATATGAACTCGCATATTATCATACACATATTTTGCATAACATGTTGAACTTGCATATAAGCATTCTCATAACTTGCATAACATGTTAAACATGCATTTAAGCATACACATAACTTGCATAAGCATTCTCATACTTGCATAAGCATGCATAACTTGCATATCATGTTAAACTTGCATTTAAGCATATACATAACTTGCATAAGTACTCTCATACTTGCATAAGCATGCATAACTTGCATATCATGTTAAACTTGCATTTAAGCATATACATAACTTGCATATGAACTTGCATAACAACCTACACATAACATCATACACATAACTTGCGTATGAACTTGCATAACTCACTTGTTAAACATGCATTTACCCACTTATTAAATATGCATAAACCCACTTATTAAACATGCATAAACCCACTTGTTAAACATGCATAAACCAACTTATTAAACATGCATAAACCCACTTATTAAATATGCATAAACATAGGAAAATATAGAGTAGCATATCATTACAAATGATTCAAACTCACTAATCCGCATTCAAGACCCTAAGTCTCATTACACCTAATCTACTTACTTTAGCAATTGATGTTAAAGTGATAGAAACTCACAACTAGCAAATTTGCACTCCAAATGAAGAAGATTAAGATGCTTAGAATGGATTAAAGGTTGATTAGAGAGTGATTAGCTTGCAACCCTCTTCATAAATTAGTGGAGGCTCCTTCTAAGATTTAATTTGGCGGCATGTAGCCCTCAATTCTATTTTTAGTATGGATTAGGGTAGGTTTATGGTGTATTTATAGATTAGGTGAGTGTTTTAGGCCCTTAGATTAACCCTAGATTAGATTAGGACCCTTAGATTTCGGAAATCTCTAGAACACAGCCCAAGACTAACCCAAAACCAGATCTGGTGCACCCAGATCAACAGGGCCGACACCCTGTGTCGACACCCCTGTCGACAGGGCTGTCGACACCGCTGTCGACATGCCTGTCGACACGGGGCTAGGCGGGAACTTTCCCGCCCTTTCCGCTTTTGGCTCCAAACTTGTTTTAGAACTGAATTTTAAATCTGTTTTTAACTTTGAATTTTCTGAAAACTTCTTTAGGCCATAACCGGGCCGTACGGACTCCGATTCTCGAAAACTCGGACTCTATTCTGCGTATTTTTCCGAGACGAACGCAATGACGCAGCCCGTTTCCCCCAATTCTCACATTTGAGATTATTTATTCCACAATTAGTGAATTTTAGCATTAACTGAAATACGGGGTGTTACATTCTCCCCTCCTTAAAGGATTTCGTCCCCGAAATCTCTAAGCTAAGGAGAATGCATATCTTACCATCCAAACAACCATCTACTCAATCCATCAAACACGGGTATCCATTGTCCTTAAAACAATTTCTAATGATGTATGAGCATATGCAAAGAGTGTGTGTATATGTTCCCTATCTAATGTATGAACATATGCAAACCATGATAGTGCCATGCATCCATTATGTATGCGAGAGAACCATATCGACACATACAATATCTACATGAGTGCACAATCATTCACCAAAATGCATCATCCATATGATAACACAATCATTATACATCCATAAATATTGCTTCCTACACACAATTTTATGCAATATGCAACATGAAGTGATTGAGCCGATCTAGTGCCTAGAGTGTGTATATATGCATCCACGAGCAACCACTTGCATCCACATGCATCCATCAAACATAACATGTCTCAAACACATGTTTCAACCATAGGTTTACCCTATCTAAAGGTCAAGGGTACTAATGAGAGGATATACTAAAGATAAGATAAGTACTAGACAACGATAGAGGAGAAAGTAAAGACATACCCTCAAAAAGAAATGGGTACAATGAACGCATCTTCGCTTCCGTCTCCCAAGTTGCGTTGCTCTCATCTTCTCCCCATTGCACTTTGACTAGTTGAACCTCTCTGTTTCTCAACTTCCTAGTCTCTGACCCCAAGGATGCGGGTAGGAGCTCGTCGAATAGTCGCATCACGCTCTACTTCCACTTCTTTAAGCAAGCTCGGCTCTACCACCTCTGCGGTCTCATGTAAGCACTTCCTCAAATGTGACACATGGAATACATCATGTACACCACTAAGTCTGTCAGGAAACTCCACTCTATATGCCATCCGTCCAATCCTTTCCTTGATAGGAAACGACCCTACGAACCTTGGTGCTAACTTCCAACAGATCCAAAGTGAACCACATTTCGTAACGGAGACACTTTGACAAAGACCATGTCCCCAACTTCAAACTCAAGATCCGTCCTTCTCTTGTCCGCATAAGATTTTTGCCTATCCTGCGCTGCTTTCATCCTTGTTCGAATCAAGTCAATCTTCTCAGAAGTCTCCCTAATCATATCAGGCCCAAGCAAGATCTTATCCGTAGATTCCCACCAACATGTAGGTGATCGACAAGGCCTTCCATAGAGAGCTTCGAAAGGAGCCATACCAATACTGGACTGAAAGTTGTTATTATATGCGAACTCCACCAATGGAAGATGCTCTTCCCATGTACCTCCAAAATCCAAGATACAAAGCCTCAAAAGGTCTTCTAGAACACGATTCACCCTCTCAGTCTGGTCGTCCGTCTGAGGATGATATGCGGTGCTCAGACACAATTGAGTCCCCAATGCTTCTTGCAAACTTCTCTAGAACTCGCTAGTGAAGATAGGATCTCGATCACTCACTATGCTAGAGGGTACCCCATGCAATCGAACTGTCTCTCGAAGATATAATGAAGCTAGCCATGGAGCAGTCCTCTTGCTCTTCACAGGTATGAAGTGTGCGCTTTTAGTAAGTCTGTCTACCACAACCCAAATTCCCGTATTACCCTTTCTTGATCTGGGTAACCCGTCAATAAAATCCATCGAGACGCTATCCCACTTCCATTGCGGAACTTCCAATGGGTGAAGCAACCCACCAGGTTTCTTTTGCTCCGCTTTCAATTGTTGGCACACCAAGCATCGAGCGACATACTCGGCCACATCTTTCTTCATACCAGCCCAGAAGAAAACCCTCTTCATGTCTTGGTACATCTTGTCCCCACCGGGATGAATGGTCATCCTAGAACGGTGTGCATCATCAAGAATAACCTTCCTCAAACCCTCGTCTTGCGGTACACAAAGTCTACCGTCTCTACGCAAGCACCCCCTATCGTCTAGGGTGTACCTACTCAAATGGCTGGACGACTCCCCCCTTATGAGCTTACCCACCAACTCAACCAACTGTGGGTCGTCCCTCTGTGCTTCTCCAATCCGCCCCAAAAGAGTAGGTCTAACCTCCAAGGAAGCTAGCAAACCGGGTACATAATCAATGGAAGGTCTGAAATCAAACATCGAGATAAATTCCAAGCTTCGTTGTTCCACGAACAATGGACTCAAGGACAACCTTTTCTGCTCAAGGCGTCCGCCACCACGTTACCCTTGCCAGGGGTATACGCTATCTCGAAATCATAGGATGCTAAGAACTCCATCCACCTTTGCTGTCTCAAATTCAAATCCTTCTGAGAAAACAAGTATTTCAATGATTTGTGGTCAGTGAACAATTCAAATCTCTCACCAAGAAGATAATGGCGCCAAATCTTAAGCGCAAAAACAATAGCGGCCAACTCTAAATCATGGGTAGGGTAATTTTTCTCATGCACTCTCAACTGCCTTCCACCATAGGCTATTACCCTTTCCTCTTGCATTAAGACTGCGCCTAGTCCTGTCCCACAAGCATCGGTATAGACAACAAATGGCTTACTCCCATCTGGCAACACTAAAACTGGAGCGGTGGTTAAAGCTCTCTTTAACCGTCGGAACGCATCATCACAATTTACGTCCCATGTGAAAACAAGATTCTTCTTTGTTAAGCGGGTTAGTGGGGCTGATATCTTTGCGAAGTCTTTGATAAACTTCCTATAGTAACCCGCCAACCCCAAGAAACTTCTTACTTCGGTAGCATTTTTCGGAACCTTCCAATCCTGAATTGATACTACCTTCGCGGGATCCACAGCTATCCCTTCCTTGGAGACCACGAGCCCAAGAACCGCACCTCCTTCCTCCAGAAGTGACATTTAGAGAATTTAGCCTTAAGGCTATGTGCTCGAAGAGTCTTCAATACCTCCCCAAGATGTAGGGCATGCTCTTCTTCACTCTTAGAAAATACTAAGATATCATCCACAAAGACCACCACGAATTTATTAAGGAACTCCCTGAACACCCTACTCATCAAATCAACAAAGTATGCAGGGGCGTTCGTCAACCCAAATGGCATCACCAGCCACTCATAGAAACCATCCGGAGTTCTAAAGGAAGTCTTGTCTATGCTATCCTCAGCCACCCTCAACTGATGAAACCCCGTGGCTAAGTCCAATTGAGAAAATACTGAAGCGCCAACCAACTGATCGAAAAGATCATCAATCCTCGGCAATGGGTGTCTATTCTTCTTTGTGAGCTTGTTGAGTTCTCTACAGTCTACACAAAGTCTGAGGGACCCATCCGCCTTTGTAGCAAATACTATTGGAGCACCCCACTCCGATATACTCCGTCTTATGAACCCCTTCTCAAGCAACTCCCCTACTTGCTTATGGAGTTCCCTCCTCTCACGAGGAGCCATGTGGCGCACTGGTAAAGATACAGGTTTAGCATTATCCACCAGATATATTCGGAAGTCAATCTCCCGCTTCGGAGGTAAGCCCTTCACCACCTCAAACACATCCGAGTATTCCCGGACCACTCTAACAGATTGCAAACTCTCGACCGAAGCGTCAAGCGATTCAAGATAACTTAGCATAACAGAATCCATGGGATTACAAGAGATCTCGAGAGTGTTACCCAAGCGGGTCATGAGCCTAACAACTCTCCTTTCGCAATCAAGAACAGCACCATTACTGGATAACCAGTCCATGCCCAAAATCAACCCATAGCCCGTGAAGCCCAACACAAAAGCAACACATTTAAACTCAATGCTAAGTATAGAAATCTTCAAACCCAAACATATCATGGACAAATAAGTGGAGCCCCCAATTGGGTTTGAAACAACCAAGGGATCATCTACCAGACTGGTGTCTAAGTGCAGTGACTCAACTAATGATGATGAGATAAATGAATGCGATGCGCCTGAATCAAACAATGTACGGACAGGATGATCAAATAGAAAAACCAGACTTTCAACGGAAATAGTTCTACCTCTCTCCTGAATCGGTGGGACCGCGAGAGCCTGTACTTGCCCCCTAGCCTGACCCGGTGCCATAAGAGCTTGCACCTGTCCTCCTAAGGTAGACCCCGTCCTTTGCCCCTTCTTAGGACAGTCTTTTACTAGATGCCCTGCTTCGCCACAGTGGAAGCAGCCAGTCTTCTTCTTCTTGCGACAATCCTTGCTTAGGTGGCCAGGTGTCCCACAATTGAAACACTTCTTCTTCTTGCCCTTGCCACCGTTGCCTTTTCCACCTTTATTTTGCTGTTGTTGTTGAGGTCTCTTTTGATCTCCCTTCTTCTCGGGTGCCTTATTAGCATTGGGCCCCTTCTCTTCTTCATGCATGAGTGCCATGTCAACTAGCTTCTCGAAGGTGGCCCCTATAGGGATATGAGTCATAGCCAACCCATGCATTGGCTCATTCAAGCCTTTCACGAACCTCAAAGCCTTCTTCTCCGGCGTATTCACCATGTCTAGGCCAAACCTTGCCAATTGATTAAACTTGTTGACATATTCCTTCACCGAGAGATTTCCTTGCTTTAGAGTCAAGAATCTTTCCATATACAAGTTTTCCTCCGCCCTTGAGAGAAACTTTGCCACAAATCTTTGCCTAAAATCCGCCCAAGAGTCAACGGGGCATTCTCCATTAGTGACCTCCCACCAGAATGAGGCCTCTCCCTTCATTAACCAAGCAGCTAACTTGACTTTCTTTCCTTCTTCCATCTCAAAGATATCTATCAACTCTTCCACCTCCTTAAGCCAATCTCTAGCCTCCACAAAAGTTTCAGATCCTTGAAAAGGTTTCCCTCCCATAGCTTTAAACTCCTTGCAAGTCTTAGCAAATGTATCCGTGCGAGGAGGAGGGGGAGGAGGAAGATCGGGTGCTACGGTTGGTGGAGGAACATTTGCTGGACCCGTAGTGGTGGCCCTAGCCTCCATCAATCTCCTATACCATACTGGTATCGTCACACCCTCCGGAAAGTTAAGATCCTCAGCCATGCTGAAACGAAAAAGGAAAGATTCAAAACGGAGAATTCGAAAGAAAAAGATATGGCTATTGGGGATTATGCTTTTCTTTCAAAAACTTTTCTCTTTAAAGACATGTTTTTGAAAATATCTCTTCCAAAAATGTTTTTAGAAAAAATAGTTTTCTAAAAATTTTATCTGTTCTGGTAACCTTTGCTCTGATACCACGTGTAGCACCCCACGCCCGCTATGATCACTCTCTGAGGGAATGCCATAACATCGGTGGAGTATTTTGAGTGAATATAGAACAGAGTAATTACAGCAAGACAGATGTAGGTAATACTTTGAAAATTTAAAACATCATTTCAATTGCAGCGGAAAATGAAACATGTCTGGTTACATCACAAAACCATAATAGAAGTCAAGTACAAATATCCATCCTGCTAAATAAAAATACATAATCCCAATACATGAACTGATAGCCATAAAAGAAAAGGGTAAGCTGAGCTCTACATCTAGTGTCCAAGCTCCAAGAGAGTAATAAAAGCAGCCTGATCAAAGCCCACTTGTACTGGGCCCACTCTGAGAACCTGAGGGTTGGAAAAAAAAGATAAAAACAACGGGGTCAGGCATAAGTCTGAGCGAGTCCTATAACTTTAACAATACAATCATTAAAGTAACCAGAGAAGACATAAACTTAACATACGGTAATGTCTGGGGATGAATGGCTACACTAAGTAGCTTGGTAGACTTAGGATAAACTAAGATAACTGTAAAGACGCATTTACCCTCCCAAGGATAATTACTACACTGCACCACACCAGTCATTCCTACTTAAAGGTTGATCCCTCCCAAGGACTTAGCAAATTTACCCAGTAGTTTCGTATACCCCTAGCTGACTACATAGGTGCCGTCTGCCCCTATCTCCACTAGGTGTACCCACTACTCCCAAGTGATCGGCTCCCTACCGTAGATACCCGTGCCGGCCCCACAGTGGGCTGTATCACTCCCCAAAGTGGCAACCCGATACAACAAACGGTGCACGGCTTATATCTACACGATGCAACAACGTCTTACCTACCAGCCCGGGTCCACACACGCATATGAAACCCGTTGGACTTGCGTTGCCACCGCTACCCCGTTTTGGCCTCTTATAGTCAAGCCCAGTACGCGTGTCCCGTCCACGACATGGGTCGAGCCCAATAAGATACATATGGGTTACTGGTTGAAATGGGCCCCCACAAGCTACCACCTAAGCTTGTTGTTTTATCTAGTGTATCCCACTTAACCCTTTAATCATGTTTAATTACATGTTCCCACTTGGTTAAGTATTCTAATCGTATTTTCTATTGCCACCCAAGGCAACCCACTAGATTTCCACATGCCGCCCAAGGCACCCACTTAACCCTCATGTCCCTCTACATGCTAATATGGTTAAGTGTTTCTTAATTAATTAATTAAGATCATGACCTCATAAAGACCCCTCACATTAGACCGTCTTTTATGACTGCTGGATATGCCGGTTGGTTCCGGGCAGACTTCTGTCATCAAAAGGGTCTAACCTCGTGTCTTTACTTTAATCACGTATTTAATTTATGACTAAGACCTCTCACATTGGGCCAATCATTTGTAGCCGCTGGATGGCCGGTCGGTTCCGGGCAGACTTCCGCTACAAAAGGGTCCAACCTCGTGTCTTAGTTGATTAGTTACACCTAATTAATCACCCCCATATTAATTATCCCTAATTAATATCAAGTTTTTCATAACATGGGTAGACCTAACTCAATAGGTAAATTCCCATGGGGTAGACCTAACTCAATAGGTAAATTCCCACTTATGTTAATTTATTTTTATGGTATGCTTAATCATACCCAATCATACTTTTATTAACATATTTATTAACCCCATCGTTCCCCACGTAAATCGTTCTCATTTCATGACATAATAAAGGGAAGATCCATCACAAACATCATGGGTTTAACCAAATCTTAGCATATAACTTTGTCATGGGTTAAGAGGATGTCAACTTGCATATATGAGCATATATTAACCCAACTACATTTAACCCAAACTTGCATATTATCATACACATGACTTGCATAACATGTTGCATATGAACTTGCATATTATCATACATATGACTTGCATATCATGTTGCATATGAACTCGCATATTATCATACACATATTTTGCATAACATGTTGAACTTCCATATAAGCATTCTCATAACTTGCATAACATGTTAAACATGCATTTAAGCATACACATAACTTGCATAAGCATTCTCATACTTGCATAAGCATGCATAACTTGCATATCATGTTAAACTTGCATTTAAGCATATACATAACTTGCATAAGCATTCTCATACTTGCATAAGCATGCATAACTTGCATATCATGTTAAACTTGCATTTAAGCATATACATAACTTGCATATGAACTTGCATAACAACCTACACATAACATCATACACATAACTTGCATATGAACTTGCATAACTCACTTGTTATACATGCATTTACCCACTTATTAAATATGCATAAACCCACTTATTAAACATGCATAAACCCACTTGTTAAACATGCATAAACCAACTTATTAAACATGCATAAACACACTTATTAAATATGCATAAACATAGGAAAATATAGAGTAGCATATCATTACAAATGATTCAAACTCACTAATCCGCATTCAAGACCATAAGTCTCATTACACCTAATCTACTTACTTTAGCAATTGATGTTAAAGTGATAGAAACTCACAACTAGCAAATTTGCACTCCAAATGAAGAAGATTAAGATGCTTAGAATGGATTAGAGGTTGATTAGAGAGTGATTAGCTTGCAACCCTCTTCATAAATTAGTGGAGGCTCCTTCTAAGATTTAATTTGGCGGCATGTAGCCCTCAATTCTATTTTTAGTATGGATTAGGGTAGGTTTAGGGTGTATTTATAGATTAGGTGAGTGTTTTAGGCCCTTAGATTAACCCTAGATTAGATTAGGACCCTTAGATTTCGGAAATCTCTAGAACACAGCCCAAGACTAACCCAAAACCAGATCTGGTGCACCCAGATCAACAGGGCCGACACCCTGTGTCGACACCCCTGTCGACAGGGCTGTCGACACCCCTGTCGATAGGGCTGTCGACACCCCTGTCGACATGCCTGTCGACACGGGGCTAGGCGGGAACTTTCCCGCCCTTTCCGCTTTTGGCTCCAAACTTGTTTTAGAACTGAATTTTAAATCTGTTTTTAACTTTGAATTTTCTGAAAACTTCTTTGGGACATAACCGGGCCGTACGGACTCCGATTCTCGAAAACTCGGACTCTATTCTGCGTATTTTTCCGAGACGAACGCAATGACGCAGCCCGTTTCCCCCAATTCTCACATTTGAGATTATTTATTCCGCAATTAGTGAATTTTAGCATTAACTGAAATACGGGGTGTTACAATATACGCACATGAGTTTGACATTAGCTATCTGTGCATGAACCTACTAATGAGGACTCCTCAGCCTCTAGCCTTTGATTCACCAGGAAAGGTGTAGGGATGTATTTGGGTAGGATATAACCACCCAGCAGATCGATGACTCCATCTTTTGATCCGATGGGAAGAACGCAACAATGACAGGGGCACGATCCCATGAACAACATAACAACTTTTGCGTTTGACGTGGGGGAAAAAGAGAAATGTTAAGACAAGGATGAGTATTACTCGACCGCTCTCCAATGACGTCTTTAACTCTTTCCCAAGCTTTGGACGAGAGGAGTATAAACTCAACAGGGACATGAACCGATTATACCTGACGGCGACCTTTGCCCTCGACGTGGGAGCAAAGGGATGATGCCAAGGCAAATATGATCCGACTGTTTGATCAACAAACTCTAATCATTAGAGCTTGGATAGGAGTATAAATCTTGGACGAGTGTGATGGGCGCGCCAAGATTTAAGACCACTCGATCCACAACTCTAATCCTGACCAATGTAGGGAGAGTATAAAGGACGAATAACGACGTCCACAACTCTAACCCAAACTGGCTTTGCGAGAGTATAAAGGATGAGCCACGACATCCATAACTTTAACTCTCACGATTTGAGAGAGAGTATAAATCTGTTGGGTTAGTGTGAATGGTGCACCACGACTTAAGACCACTAAACTCATAACTCCAACTACGACGTGCATGCAATCTCCATCGTCCTCCGACTGAGGACAGGATTATAAAAGACTTACGGACTGGACGTCTGAAAGACTTAACCTGGCTCCCACCAATGCTGGGGGCACAGGCATAGATTTCTGAATTAACTTCAAACACGCTTCAGACGCAACCCGTGTTTCAAAGTTAAATGGAGGCTACAGACACTATACCTCCAAACTACGACACCTGACACTTTGACATTTAATAGTTCTATGCTAAATAGCTTAGCACTTAACACATTTCCATTTCAAGCCAGACTTTCTTGTGACATAAAGGTTGACTTAGTAACTTGCAAATTAAACGAATTATTCTATTCAAATTGCAAGATTATGTGCAGATACAAAGCAAAGACGTGAGGGACACACTCGCAAACAACAACAAATGGGTCGTGTTCGAAGGACTGATGTCGACTTCTAATGCGAAACCTCCCACTCGACTCAATGCAACAACCGAAAGGAGACGTTAAGAGTGGGATGTTCAATAACACATTACACAACTAAAGGAAATGACTGAAAGAAGGCCTTGAGAGTGATATCTAGTATCGACACACATGCCCGTATGTGACTGACTATAACCCAAGTGCAACGACGAGTTTCACATTGCAAGTACACCGCACGAAATATGCAATGACTCGAGCACTTGGATAACTCAAACACTTAAGCTTTGAAAGCGATGCCTTTTTTATGCATTCATGTCTAAATTTGAAATGAGTGTTGTCTGACCATCTGTCTTTTTTCATTACCCCCGGATCGGGGGGCATAATTATTGAAAGTATTTACAAACGGCATAACTTATTTGCATGTACATAACTTATGCTTTGATCCTAACAGGCCACATGTGGGGCACGAAAGGGGTGCAGAGTGACCATCCATTGACTGATCCCAACCTACTTCCCAATTGGAAGGGGGAGAATAAGAGTATTCAAAGTAACTACCGCCTAACCTCTCGCAGCCCAACTTCGATCCTCAGAGCTTGGATAGGAGAGCAGAAACCAGAATGGGTTGAGTACCAACAAATTATTTTGCATCTAACTCTAACTCATGACATGATGAGGAAGTATGAATCCTGAGAAGACATGGATTTGAAGTCCGCCACTCAGTCAAGCCCCCAATGACTAGGGACGAAGAGTGCGAGTCATGAAAAGCATGAATCTACTTTTCGACTACTCTATGCACATTTTCAACTTCTTAAAGTTTCGCAGGATCCCAAACTACAACAAAAAATGATGACCTCAATGGAATCGAGCATAAAGAACAGATTCAACAAGAGTTTTGGACTATGCTGAAACATATACATAGGGAGGTCAACTAACTCCCTAATGACGTTCATTCGCTTGTATTTTTTATGAGCTTACTCAAGTCTGCGACTAATCAGATAAGAGTAACTAAGTTCATTGACATCCGATGAAATGATCCTCACTTTCCGACTAATGTGAAGGAACAATGCCTAGACAAGTGTGATTCGACTGCTCGTATGTTCAACTTTAACTCTCGCCGACTCGAGAGAAAATACAAAATGACTTGGGTTGGCTAAGACCGCCAAACACGCTACTCTAACCTGAAACAACGACAAAGATTATAAAGGCATAAGGACTAGACATCCGACTGTCTTAGCTCGACCCCTGTCAACGCTGGAGGCATGAGCACTGGCTTCGTTTGTCACCCATCGACGATATGGGCATGAGCGTCAGCTTATAGATTGGCTTTGAATACGTCCTTGACTTGACAAGTGATTCAAAGGATATATGCTATACCTTCGGACCATGACACGACTTTTCTTACTCATCCAAGCGAGACAGCTAATGAATTCGATAGGACATGACTTACTCATTCAAGCAAGACAGCTTATGAGCTCGACATGACTTGCCTTACTCATTCAAGCGGGACATCTTATGAGTTAGGCATAACATTGAAGACTAAAATCGAATTACATTGAATGAAGAGCGAAACCAACTTTTCTACTGCCTTATAATTTTGACAATCAGACTAGGCATTGGCTCACATGATTTCAACAATATCTCGTACTGACTTGTACGTACTCATTGGACCATAAAAATGATCCAAAGTGATCGTGGTTTTCTGGGTTTATATTGTTAGTATATGGCACGATCATGGATTCTTAGCCTACTATTCCAATAACTCGGGAAGTAAAAACCCATATGCCATGTCAAGTTCACATGCCATTTCTGTTTTTTTACACCATCTCATAACTTGGATAACCAAACCACGCACTGACTTGTGTGTGACTAATGGTCTGACTTGACCTTACACTTGACCATGCTCTCGACTTCCATAAGGAGATGACACCATTTGGCGATGACCTTTTTATGAACGACCACGTGCAGAAGCCAGGAGCCCAGCTTGACTTACGATGATTTCATTCGACCTCTTGACTCGACGAGGCGTAAGTGATTACATGTTCATCTCAACTACTCCAGCTTGGAACTTTGGTTCGATAGGTACCACAGATGATGGTGTGATGCATGACATGTTGTTTGGACAAAGAAAAAAAAAAGAATTCAAGCTTTAGGACTACTCCCAAAGACATGACAATTCGACATTGCTTTCTCGAAGATGAATGACATTCCAAAGAGATGCAGTTCAGCTTATTCAAAGTACATCCTGTCTTCCACACGATGTACTTTGGGGGGCAAAGTGTTGACCCGCCTTTTGGCAAGGCCGTCAACCCATGGACCCATTATAGGACCGCTCAGGGCTCGAGCTTGGGCTTGGACAAGCCTGGACTTTCATGCTTGAAGCTCCTTGGCTCAAGGACTCTTAGATCGAAATATTTCAGCTTGAAATACCTAGGCTAGATGGTCTTGAGATCAGCTTACACTACAACAATAACTTGGTCATGAGATCTATTTAATAGCCTACTTACTTAGTCCAACTATCTATTCTAAAGCCTATAAAGTTGGCTCAAGCTATACTTATGCTGCCACATATTGGAGGGGACCTCTCCACGTAATCAAGACTCAGCTCCATCATCTGCTGTTCACATGGATCAACCGACACATGACAACTCGAATTATTGAAGCCTATCGCCTATAAATACACCAAGCAATACAACAAAGAGGAGATCTTCTTTGGCTCAGATTAGAGCCTAAATCCTTGGCCTACGCATGACTCAATCATGCTTGGCAACCAATTTCATCACGAAATACATTCTATATTCCTCAAAAACGATTATGTAATAGAGATTCTGACGATCTCATTCATTGTATCCCCGACTTTATGATATTATTACGAGATTATAAAGTGGATGTAGGCTCGTTAACGCCGAACCATTATAAAAACGTTGTTGTCTTTCTTTTTCTCGCTTTTTCTGATATTTCTTCATATATCTTGCTCAAATCTGACTTTTGGCCGTTGATGACCACTTTTTGGCGTCAACAACATCTATCTTTTTTTTTATTCAATTTTCAAAAGTAGATAACAATGAAAGAGAGAGGGAGAATGAAATGGGAAGAATGAATGCTAAATTAATGATATTTGTTAGAAATTAGAACTAACACTACAGTATTAAATATTATTATTAGAAATGAATGTTTGCAACTTTTCACATTTCAAAATTGACTAATTAATGAAGGTTTTGAACATGTAATCTACGTTTTGAATTCCAAAAAGTTACATTTTGAATTGACCGGGGAAATATTTAAGAGGACAGCCAAAGATATATATATATATTGTTAGAATTTATTTCATTTCTAACCTACACATTATTTTCAATTAATATTTCAATATAAAATAATAAATGTTATAAAAGTTCCTAAGGCATTTTTAATGTTAACATGTTTCAAGCTATAATCTTTTTAAATGCATCATTCTACATTAAAAATGTAATTTTAAATGTAATAATATATTTCAACTAGAATCTTTTTAAATGATTAATTCTACATTAAAAATGTAATTTTAAATGTAAAAACATTTTCATCAAAAATGAACTTTTTTACTTTATTGAACCATTCTTATATTAAAAATGTAAATTTTTAATGTGATATTTTTTAATCATCATTGCTCACATGCAATAAAAATGTAAATTTTTATTGATAAACTTTTCTATTCAAACCATGGTCATTTTACATCATTTCTTATAAACAATAGAAATGTAAATTTTTATTGTTAACTTTTTTTTATATAATGAAATTTTTTAATTCTGACGCATTTTCTAACAAAATTTCCTTAAAATAAAATTTTAAATTGGTTCTGATTTTCCGGGTTGTTACAACATCTCTTTTCATCAATCCGCACCTCACATTATTTATCCGAACCTTCTCAATACCAATACATCAGAAGACAAGGGAATTAAAAATACCAAGCCCAAAGCAAGGGAATCAAAAATACCAAGCTCAAAGCATGTAGGGATTATCCGAAACGAGTTTCTGAAACATCCATTGTATAAACACTCAAAGGGCACATTGATAGACAAAAAACAAATCACCCGAAGCTACCTTCCCGAAGACCTGGTCGTACCCGAAAGGATCCCCGGAAGGCAAACCAGAACCCTAAAGGGGATACAGGCTATCCATACTAATATGCTCGGTACCGACACCAATAGGGGTTCCGAACCGACATCTATCTACATACATCACGAGGGCAAGCTCCTCAAAATATTCATGAGAAAACCGACATCCTATACCCGGAAGCCACAATCGGGAGCACGAGTGCCTACTAAAAGCCATTTACAATGACAAACTCATATAAATCTCGAAGAAGCTTCAACTGTCTGGGACCCTCGCTCCGGAAGCTATAATCAGCACCACAAAGTCAGCCGGAAGCTAAACATCTGAGACTAAGAAGAAAAGTGACTGATAGATGGATTTGCAAGCCCAATAGCCTAACAACAGAAAGGGCCTCGAATTCACTACAAATAACACCCTATGGGTCAAATTTTAGGGACGGGTTTCTCATTCTCATTCTTGTATTCTTTTTTCTCTAGAGTATAACCTAATTCTTAGATCGATTTAGGGATTTCTTCTAATATATTCATGTATTCTAAATTAAAGATCAATAAAGTGTGAATCAATACTTAGAGTATTTCGTTATGGGTTTGCCATGTGATTTCTCGGTCATTGTTGCTGCAACTTACTGTTGGTTTTCTGCATGTATATGAACCTATATCCAAACCTTTCCGCAAGCCAAGTGAAACATTCCCCTTTCTTCAAACTTATACCCTTCTGCAAGTTCAGTGCAGAACCCCTTTGTACAAACCGTTGATTCACTTGCTAAGGGTTGCGCTTAGGAATCCTTCATCCAAAGATAAATATCGGTTCTTGAATCACTTAGGCTTAATGCTCACCCCATCGAGGGAAGCGTAACTATTCGTTTGTATTCTAAACCTTGATATCTATGAGACGATGAACTAACTCAAACTTGTAAAGGATAAACAACCTATTTTCCCCTTAGGTCCACTTCCATAGACCTATCTCCGATGTTAAAGAAATTATCATAAACAATGGATATTTGTTTTAAAAAAATATCTTCCTAGAAATATTTTGATTTTAGGGTTTTTCCGTAGGCAAAAGAAAACCAAAGGAAAAAGATTTACAAGGAGAAAGTAGTTAGGTCTAGGGTCTCTTTTAAAGTGGAGTTACGAGATCTCAAATGGTAGGATTTGCTGATTAAATCTTGTCCAGCTATATCATATACTCGGATTCAACAAATAAATTTGAAAATCTACGCTCAAAAACTCGTGAAACAATAAATTTAGAGTATTCGAATTTTCTGCATGTTTCAACGTCCAAGGCACTACGCCAGTCGTCCTTACCCATGCTAGCGTCAACCTATAGGTCTGTTTATTTATTTATTTCATCTAATTCTAAACTTTTATTTCTTTAATAACTTTTTCATATGAAGTCGGATTTCGACAAGTTATGTATGTAAATAGCTCAGAAAATTACCACGGATACAATGGCGTAATTCTCATAGCTAAATTTTGATAATTTCAGAAACTTTTTTATCACTTAATTAATTATTTTTATTTAAATTTTCAGGTACTTATATTCTCCTCTCCTTGAGGATTTCATCCTTAAAATCTCCAAGGATAAAAAATATAATAGGCAATCACAACCAAAGTCTACACCTATCTACTCAAACATCATCCGCTGCATTCATTATCCTTAGGAATTCTAATGCAATTTATGTTACCATGCAATAGTGTAGTGCCAATAACCCTAACTAATGCAGTAGTGTAATGCCAATATTCTAACTAATATAAAGAATTAATCCGTCTACTGATCCATTCGACCTCCTTTTTATGCAAATATGCTCATGCCATGAATCCAAATGTATGTAAATTTCCTAATAACAATGAATAATTCTGTATGTGTGCGTTGATCAACATCCATATGCAACAACCATAAGATAAACACCCATATATAACTACCATGGAATAAATAAAAATGAAGCACATGTCGATATGCATACGCTTGTGTCGATCTCTAAGTAGTACCTATCATGTGTGTGTATGCATCCATTTGCATCCACTAAAAAACACTTGCAACCACTTGCACCCAACATACATAACATGTTTACAAGAAATCCTACCATCAATAGGCCCAATCCTAAGATCTGCCCCATCCCTTCACAAGGATAAAAAAAGAAGAAATATCCAAATCAATGGACAAACTAATGATACAATATCTAAAGAATATTTATTAAAAGAATGTGAGTAAGAGACTTGGATTCTCCTGAGACACCCAAGTTACTATATCGGAAAGATTTCCATATGAGATGAAAGATCTTATTGCAGACTTGGTTGCACGTGATGACTAACTAGTGGCTCGTACCTCTTTTCCACTACCCCTAACCGGAGGTTCCTTTTGTAATTATCAAGTAATTCTAACCAGGTCCACTAGAGAGATTTATCATCTTACCACTCTAGTGGCTATAAAAAAATCAAGCGATTTAACCAATTTATCTCCAAAAGTTTTCTATTTGCTTCCTACTCATCTATACATTTTGAATATATTCTCAACTAGTTCAATATGGCTTAGTTGTTGTTACAACTTGGATTAAAATTCTAGGGTCTATTTTTGCCCTCCAGTTTGAGCCTTCATAACATTGTAAACTGTAACAACCCGGAAAATACGAGCCAATTAAAATTTTTTAAATTGGATATTTCAGAGGAATTTAAACAATTGAAATAGAATATTTCAATAAAATAATGAATTGGGAATGGGGTGGTAGTTTGAAAATTTGAATTCAAACTTTGACTGACTATACCGGGTGCAAAATACAACGGATTTTAGTGAAACCAAAAATATTTAAATCTGTTTATGAATATCTTTCTAACGAATCTGAAAAATCGAAGTTTCATAGCGGGAATCAAAAGTTATGGCCAAATGAATTTTCAGAAAGGTCTCTATAGAGAATATATAGCCCTTGAAAATATACATTTTGCAAACGTCCTCGGAATTCGATGAAACCACTTGTTGGATCCAGGATGTCAAATTATTGCTAGGTTTTAAATTTCATAATTTTTTAAGCTAGTATGTGAGCGTGGGAAAAGAAAACGTGTTTGGTTAATTTTTGTTAAATTGGATCGACCAGAAAATGGCCATTTTTCAAATGGTCTCAGAATTCGACGAAACTAGTTTTGTTGGGACCGTAGCGTCAAAACATAGATAGATTTATTTTTCTGGAATTTTTCGAATCAGTTTGTGGCCCTGGAAAATTGAGATGTACGTTCAAATCGAATATTGAATGTTTTATATTTTAATTTAAAGAATAACTGACTGTAACAGTCGTAGGCTGGGTATTTAGCTAGGGGCGACAGTCGTTGGGTTTGAATTGGTGTTCATGTGGAGAAACACTATTTTAAAATTTAATAAAACCTTCGGCCAATAGAATTTCTCCATTCATAATTTAAAAAAATATCAAGAAACCCTTGTTCCCTCTCTCGACTGACGACGCACGACGCTCCCCACTTCCCGACCAAATCGCCGCCTCCTCAGCCACCTGATGCCTCCGCCACCACACAGACTCGACAGCGCTGCCTCCCCTCTTCAAATCTGACCAACCCTCGACCCCCCTCATCGCCCCATCGACGAGAACGAGCTCGCCAAATTCGGCGACTTTCCAGCGCCGCCAAGCACGCCTCCGACCACTGATCCCAACGATTACCCCCTGCGCCTGAAGCCCTTTCCATCCTCTTCGACGTCATACAACCTGATCGAGACGAAGTGCTACAGATTTCATGAATTTTCAAAGCCTAGTTTTGAATAACTTTGAAAGGTAATGGCTTGGATATATTTAAACTGAAATTAACACTTTTAACTGTTGAAATTTTTTAAAAATCATATCTTTATCATGTGTTGACGAAATTCGATGAAACAGGAGACATCGTGACCGCAAGGACGCTCTCTACATTCTAGAAGAGACCGCGGATTTTTCTTAGCTCGCTAGGATTTTTAGCAAAGCAACGAACCAATGTGATATTTCTAACTGAAATGTGAACTGAAATGTCATGTATAAATTATATAAGCGAAATATAAATTATACACATGTCGTATACCTCATGTACATGCGTTGTGTAAGCTATATGAGCGAAGTATGAATTATACATACGTTGTATAAATGATATGTGTGTTGGAATGGTAATAAAATATATATATATATATATATATATATATATATATATATATACACCCCTCGTCCACAAACCATGGACGATATTTATTGTTTGTGAATGGGTGTGAAAAATTTGGTGAATAATGAGAATGGTTGATAGAATTGTTTGTGGTTGATATTGTTTGGTTGTGGTTGAAAAATACCCATTGGTGATTGAAAATTTTTTGAAATAATTATGGAAAAGAAAATCATACTCGTCTGCGTGCGAATTAGATGTATGAAATCCCCATTGTCAAAAGCCGCGAGGTTTTAAGGTAGAGCGAGGAGTCGTACTCGGGACGGTGCCGGTTTTAACTACTCTGCCTTATGCTGCCGAAATTTTGAATAATATTCATGTGTAAGAATTATTTTCATATGTTGAAATTATTTTCATGTGTTGAAACCAAAGTCATGTGTTGAAACTTTATCCATGTGTGGAAAATGCTCATGTGTTGAGAAGTCATGTGTTGAAAATTAGATTCATGTGTTGAATGAATAAAGTGTATAAACAATAAAAATCACATTTTTATTATATATATAAGAAGTATGTAAAATATTCGTGTTATAAATGAATTGTTTCAACAATAAAAATTACATCTTTCTTATATGTACCAACTATATAAAATATCCATGTGTGGAAATGCTCATGTGTTGAGAATTGCGCATGTTGAAAAGGTTCATGTGTTGAATAAAAAGATCGAACAATAAAAATTACATCTTTTATTGAAATTATGAAATGTTAAAAACATTCATGTGTTGAATAAATATTTTAGATGATAAAAATACCATTTTTATCATGTATGTGATTCGCTAAAAATATACGAGTGTTGGAATAAATATTTGTTTGCTATGAATATTATTTTTAACATGTATAGGAACTAAATGAAATAGTCATGTGTTGAAATATATTTTAGTTCTCTAAAAATATCATTTTTAAATGAAAGGTGAAGTGTTGAAAATAACCACTTGTTCGAATAAATATGCATGAGTTGAAATATTCATTAATTAGCTAATGATATGATTTTTGCTTATGTATGCAATATTGGAATAAATGGTGACTTTAAATCAAATCGAATCAAAGAAGAAGTTGAATGGAAAATGATAATTGATAAGAATTGCACATATGTACATGCATATTTATTGAACAGGTTATAGCAAAGAGGCTAGAGAAGAGGAATAAAATTGTGTGCCCGACAAATTGGTACATGTTTACTGTTCTGCTTGGGTGATGATTTTAAGAGCCTACTGGCTAGCCGCTTGGCTTTTCTTTTTTCTTTTTGAGATGAGATGCCCATGTGGCCATTTGGAAATTTTCCCAGCCCTTCCCATACAAAGGAGGTTATAGCGAAATTTTCCAAAATTTAAAGGCGTTAGTGAAATATTTGAAGTGATAACGATATTGAAATCGTTGAATGAACTATATATATATATATATATATAAAATTAAAACGAATCGTGGCCGTGCAGTTCGTGTTTTGAAACCGTGATTTCAAATGATTCATGCGGCAAATCCGACCATCGTATTTTCCCGAAACCGTAACCGTTGGGTTCGCCTTGGAAATATCTTTCCAACGGCACCAACTTTGTAAAGATCCGACGGTTGGATTGTCTGGAATGTTTAACTCAAATCTGAAGAAAAACAGCGCCAGAATCGATTATATTTATATATAAATATAAATATAATTAAATTAAATCGAATAACGACGCTGCAGTTCGTATTTTGAAATCGTGATTTCAAACGACTAGTGTGGGAGATCCGACCGTCCGATTTTCCCAAAGATGAAACCGTTGGATTCGTTTTGAAAAGATCTTTCTATTGATATATAATTTGTGAAGATCCAACGGTTAGATTTTCAGATATTTGTAAAACAAATTTAGAGAAAAACAGCGCCAGTGCCTCGGCACGACCTGAAACGTCGTTTAATTAAATATGGTAGTTTTTAAATAAATAAAAATGGTGATATATCGTTATAAAATATTATAGACGATATAGAATGGAAATAAACCGATTTTGCTTGGTTTGCTTGATATGTGATGGTTGAATGTATTTAACATGAAAACTATACTAAGGAATTGACATGTGAATGTTGAGTGATTTAACAATGTGAAGAATTGATTTGAAAATCTAAATATACGTGGATTATTTGAAAAAGCCGAGTTCATTCTCATTTCAAATAATCGATCGACGGTGAGAAGTCGAAGAGTTGAAGATGGTTCAAGACCGACGATCTTCACATTGGATGGATGGGCGCTACTGATGCTCATGATTGGAGTAGCTACCTTGAAGGAGCTGAAGTGGTAGCCGTCCGGACGTATTGTTGATTGTGCGGATATGCGAGGAATATGGTGCCTCCGGCTTCGTTCAAACCCAGAACGAACTTGTAAATGGACTGTGTGTCTGACATTGGGTTTTGTTCTGTGATGATTTATCTCTATTAAATATATATTTGTTTGGCGGCGGGGAATTTATTCTCTTGCTTAATGCCCTTCTTTGAGACGTATGAGCTCAGAGGTAACATATCGATAGAAATCAGTCGCATGGAGTGAATTGCCTGTGTGGCACGTCTAAGTGGCATATGATCAAGGCTTCTGTTGCAAAGCAAAGTCTTGTGGTTGATGATCAAAGCATGGCCTGTGTGGCATAGTTTTGTGTATAACGTGGATCCGTGAGCCTCACACCTCGGTATGAGTCAAAAATGGGAGAAGGACCGCTGGGAGAACACGACGTTTCTTTCTAGCTACGGTGGTGTCAGTGACCTACCAGCCATGACATTTATATATACTTTTCACGTGTGTGGTTGTTGGAATGCGAGGCGCTTCGATTATAGGTCTGTAAGGACCGGGAAACATGTGTTCAGGAATTTCCAATCCTCAAAAGTAAGAGAGGACCGACCCAGCCGATTCCAATGACCGTTGTGTGCGATCCTGAGGCATTTGCTAGAGTTTCTCGAACGGAGAGGAGCTTGCCCCTTGCCTCGACTCATGATGGAATCCAATTTCCGATACGAAATATGCAGATGTGATTGTATTACTAGTATGGCGACATGATATATGGTACCCATGCTGTCTATGATTGATATTTATGATTGAATTTGCTTTTTAAACATATATGCACTAGAAATAATATCAAACACTTTTGTTTTATACGTATGAAGCATTTTTGGACATTATAAGCTAAAACTCTATCCTCCGGCTTGCGTTCATTGTGTGATGGGACCTGAGTCTTATAATGGCTTGCATTGCGATGATTTAATCATTTACTCTATTTCATGCACTAGCACTCATTGGAGTAAACCCGTTCCGCGAAAGTGGCATGTTTCTTTGATTTGCCTTATTATTGTTGTTTAATAAGTTAGGTAGATTTCTCATACCAGTCCCATGACTGACTCGTAGTTTGTTTCACCTTGCAAACTCGGGTGCCCTTATTTTTTCACGGGCAGCCTAGTTACAGGTAGCTGGCATATTTTGTGCTTGGCACCGCGGAAGAGGTGCACTTTTGGCTCATGGAGAGGCTTGACTACACCGTGATGACTATGTCTTTTTCCGCCATTATTGTATATGTATTATGATTCTGCCACAGGCGATGTAGACTGATATTTAGTTTATGTACTCTCTATGTATGATTCCGCCACGGGCGATGTAGACTGATTATGTATTATTATGCACTAAGTAGTATCCTGCACTATGCTCTCTGATGTGGTGATATATATGATTCCGCTGTCATATTTGTATAAATTGTTCTATTTCTTGTTTATGCTATTATCTGTACTCTGCTAATGATGATTAATGTGTTATATTACAATGATTATCCTTAACACCATAGCGCGGGGTTTTGGGATCATCACATAAACTTTACCATATCCATATTCCAAAGTCACATTTTTACCATTATTATGCGTTCCACTAATTTTGCCCAACCCCATAAGAATACACTTCTTTATAAATTCTTTATATATTTCTAAACTAGAATCCTGCAAAATCTTATTTGAAAAATCTTGGCAAGAAAACTTATTATTCAAAAATTCTCAAAAAAATCTTTTCCAAACATATAAGGTTATTTTATGAAACTTCCAGAAATACAAATTTCATATCAAAGTATATCAGCCTTTAAAAATGCAACAACCCGGAGTTTCTGAAATAATTTAAAATTTTTATTTTAGCTATTTTATTGGATTTTAAGAATTTAAAATGATTTATTTTAAATAATAACGACTAAAAATTTATTTAAATCGAAGTTAGAACATATAAATTTATTTGAATTATAAAACGAGCCTAAAATGGCGCGGTAGTTTGAAAATTTGATTTTTTAATTTCAAATGAATATACAGAATTCAATATAAGTCAGAATTGGATGAAACAAGAAATGTTAGAATCTATTTAACTATATCTTTTTAATGAATGCAAAAATTTTAGATTTTATAAAATAAACTGAAAGTTATGTGCAGTTTAAAATTTAAAATAGTCGCTACGGAATTTATATATTTTTTAATATAACATATAGCCTTTAAAAATAGCCATTTTGCAAACGACCTCCGTTTTTCACGAAACCAATTTTGTTGGATCTGGAATGTCAAATTATTTTTTCATTTCAATTTTCATAATTTTTGGAATTAATATGTGAGCGCAGTAAATTTAAACGTGTTTTGTCAATTCAATTTAAATTCAATCAACTAGAAAAAGGCCATTTTACAAACGACCTTCAAATTGGATGAAATTAGTTTTGTTAGGACCGTATCATCAAAACATAGCAAGATTTATTTATTTTGAAATTTTTGGAGTCAGTATGTGGCCCTGGTAAATTAAAATGTACGTTAAATTCAATATTGACTATTATATTAATTTATATTTTAATTTTAATGAAAACTGGTCGAAACAGTTGAATTGGCTTACGGGGCATATACCATTGTGTTCAGAATGGGAGTATTTAGCTAGGGGCGACATTCACTGGGTTCGATTTGGAGTTCGGAGGAAAAATAACATTTTGGAGAAAAATAAAACTATATAAATAAGGGCTTAACCCTGATTCTCCTTCAGTTAAAAATTTCCCCCTCCCCCCTTTCATTAAAACCCAATCTCGCTCTTGAACCCCGTCGCCACCCCTCCAGCCGAGGCGCCACCACGCCGCTGGCTCCCACAACCGCCGTGCAACCCCCTGGCCATCCTCTCCTCCTCCGTTCCTCCCTACTTATTCTAGCTCGAGTCGCCCACTAAACCGCCACCACCAGGCCTACCTTCAACCGTCGTTGCCTCCCGCACCACCCCGCCGCCTTAGACCCCTCCTGCCCCACCTCCCCGACCACCAGTCCTCTTGTGGACCCCCTTCTCTTAAAAATCCAATTTTTACTAATTTCCAGCTTTACGTTAAACCCCTTGACCTTCTTAAGCCCATATCTTCCAAACCGAGCCCCTATGGCCAAAAATCCATAGTGCCAAATCGAAGAGCGTAATTTTCTCTTTGATTTGAATATATGGAAGTCATATTTTGGATTGTCGAGTTGTTCAAAAAACGCGTCCAAAGCCTGCTACCCAAATACTATATTTTCGCAAATTCTGGCGGATTGGAGCGTTTTCGGAAGAAAGGCCACTAGGCGAAAGTTGTCCGGAAGAGGTTTACTCCACACGAATCTTAGTTTAAAATAAAATAATGCAATGCTTTTTGGAAAAATGAAGCTATTATAAGACTCGGGTCCCATCACAAAATGAAACGCAAACTGGAGGATAGAGTTTTCACTTATAATAGCAAAATATGCTTGATACGTATAAAACAAAATTATTTGATATTATTACTAGTGTCTAGTCAGTTTTTAAACACTTTCAATGTAAATGTATCAATCCTAAACGGCATACCTACCATATAATATGTCGCCACATAGGTTTACAATCAAATCGGTAATGTTGTATTGGAAATTGGATTTCCATCATGAGTCAAGGCAAGGGATGGTCTCCTTACCGATCCGGATCACCTCTAGCAAGATGACCCAGGATCATACCTACGGGCAACAACTTGGATCCTACAGGGCCGGTCCACACATACTTTAGTGGATTGGTTATTCCTGAACATACGTTTCAGGGTCCTATCGAACCTCTAAAATGGTCAGTAAGTCGACCATATCAAGAGCCACTAGGGACTCAAATCCGAGGCGCCTCTTAATCCATCAACCACATATATTAAAATGTCTGGGCTCCATACCACGACACCACTTCTAGCGAGAAAGAAACGTCATGCACTCCTTGCATTCCCCTATCATGTTTCTGACTCATACCGGGTGCGAGGATTGCGTATTAATGCTATACACAAAGCTATGCTATTTACATCGACAAACTTATATCAATCTCGAAGAAGCTTCAACTATCCAGGACCCTCTCTCCGAAGCTATAATCAGCACCACAAAGGTGGCCGGAAGCTAAACATCCGAGGCTAAGTAGAAAAGCGGCCGACATATGCTTCTGCAAGCCCAACAGCCGAACAACAGAAGGGGCCCCGAATTCTCTATAAATAAGACCCTAGGGGTCACATTTTGGGGATGGTTTTCTCATTCTTATTCTTGTATTCTTTTTTCTCTAGAGTAAACCATAATTCTTAGATTAATTCGGGGATTTCTACTAATATATTCATGTATTCTAAATCAAAGATCAATAAAGTGTGAATCAATACTTAGAGTATTTCCTCATGGGTTTGCCATGTGATTTCTCGGTCATTGTTGCCGCAACTTATTGTCGGTTTTCTGCATGTATATGAACCTATATCCAAACCTTTCTACAAGCCAAGTGAAACATCCCCCTTTCTACAAACTTAGACCCTTCTACAAGTTCAGTGCAGAACCCCTTTCTACAAACCGTTGACTCATTTGCTAAGGGTTGCGTTAAGGAATCCTTCATCCCAAGATAACTGTTGGTTCTTGAATCACTTAAGCTTGATGCTCACCCAATTGAGGGAAGGGTAAATATTCTTTTGGATTCTAAACCTTGATATCTAGGATATAATGAACTAACTCAAACTTGTGAAGGCTAAACAACCTATTTTTCCCTTAGGTCTACTTCCATAGACCTATCTCCGGTGTTGACGAAAAATTTCGTTAATAGATATTTTAAAAAAAAATCTTCCTAGAAATATTTTGATTTTAGGGTTCTTCCGTAGGAAAAAGGAAACCAAAGGAAAAAGATTTACAAGTGATAAAGTAGTTAGGTCTAGGATCTTATTTAAAGTGGAGTTATGAGATCTCAGACGGTAGGATTAGCTGATTAAATCTTGTCAAGCTATATCATATACTCGGATTCAATAGTTAGATTTGAAAATCAACGCTCAAAAACTCATGAAACAATTACTTCAAAGTATTCGGATTTTCTGTAAGTTTCAACATCCAGGGAACTACACAAGTCGTTCTTACCCGTGCTAGGGTCAACCTACAGGTTTATTTATTTATTTATTTCATCTAATTCTGAACTTTTATTTCTTCAATAACTTTTTAATATGAAGTCGGATTTCGACAAGTTATGTATGTAAATAGCTCAGAAAATTACCACGGATTCAATGATGCAATTCCCGTAGCTAAATTTTGATAATTTCAGAAACATTTTGTTTTACTTAATTAACTATTTTTATTTAAATTTTCGGGTCATTACATTCTCCCCTTTTAGAGGATTTCGTCCTTGAAATCTCCAAGGATAAAAAATATAATAGGCAATCACAACCAAAGTCTACACGTTTCTACTCAAACATCATCAACTGCATTCATTATCGTTAGGAACTCTAATGCAATTTATATTATCATGCAATAGTGTAGTGCCAATATCCCTAACTAATGTAGTAGTGTAATGCCAATATTCTAACTAATGCAAAGAATTAAGCGGTCTACTGATCCATTCGACCTCCTTTTTATGCAAATATTCTCATGCTGTGAATCCAAATGTATGAAAATATCCTAATAACAATGGATAATTCTGTATGTGTGTGTTGATCATCATCCATATGCAACAACCATACGATAAACACCCATATATAACTATCATGGAATAAATAAAAATGAAGCACATGTCGATATGCATATGCTTGTGACCTAGTTTGTCGATCTCTAAGTAGTTCCTATCATGTGTGTATATGCATCCACTAAAAAATACTTGCAACCACTTGCACCCAACATACATAACATGTTATAATAACATGTTTACAACAAATCCTACCATCCATAGGCCCAATCCTTAGATTTACCCCCTCCCTCCCCAAGGATAGAAAAAGAAGAAAGATCCTAATCAAAAGAAAAACTAATGATAGAATACCTAAAGAATGTGAGTATGAGACTTGGATTCTCCTGAGACACCCAAGTTACTATATCGGAAAGTTTTCCTTATAAGATGAAAGATCTTATTGCGGACTTAGTTGCACATGATGACTAACTAGTGGCTCGTACCTCTTTTCCACTACTCATAACTGGAGGTTCCTTTTGTAATTATCAAGTAATTCTAACCAGGTCCACTAGAGAGATTTATCATCTTACCCACTCTAGTGGCTATAAAAAAATCAAGCGATTTAACCAATTCATCTCCAAAAGTTTTCTATTTGCTTCCTACTCATCTTTACATTTTGAATATATTCTTGCTAATTCAATATGGCTTAGTTGTTATTACAACTTGGATTAAAATTCTAGGGTCCATTCTGGCCTCCAAGTATAGCCTTCATGACCTTGTAAACTTTACCATATCCATATTCTGAAGTCACATCTTTACCATTATTATCCGTTCCACTAATTTTGTCCAATCCCATTAGAACACACTTTTTTATAGATTCTTTATATATTTCAAAACTCAAATCATTCAAAATCTTATTTGAAAAATCTTGGTAAGAAAACTTATTATTCAAAAAGTCTCAAAAAAATCTTTTCCAAACATATAGGGTTATTTTATGAAATTTCCAAAAATACAAATTTCATATCAAAGCATATTAGCCTTTAAAAAGCTTCAATTTCTAATATCATATATATAGTTATGTTGGGCTAATATCAAAGTGGATCTATAAGTTCCCTTTTTCCTTAATAAAATACTCTTCTTCAAATTTCTTTTCTTAGAACACTAATATTTACCTTGTCATTAATCCAATTGAAACATTTATTTCCTTTCTGTCAAAAGCATATAAATATTTAGCCAGTTTTGTAATAACTAAACTTATTGCTTATTTCAAATTGATGGTCATATAAGAATCTAACATTCTTGAGTTCTATCAATCTGATCCAACTTATCCCCATAACGTATTACTCTACGAACAAAATTTATATAATCCTCGTCTCATGTCAAAATGAAAAACTTTGATGAACACCAAACTTTCAATCATCGAACTTTGATAATGGTAACATTCGTCCTAATTCCTGTCACACTCCAAGGTATATTTTCAAGTTAAATCTTTTATGGTCCTAGTTGATATGCTTACTTTTATCCTTAACTCCCACTTGTTCTTGGAGATCTTCCCAAAACAGACTAAGGCAAAATGTGTTCCAACTACTAACTATGCTAATGGGAATCTAATATAGTCATATGTTCCTTTTCTCAAAACAGATTTCTATATATGCTACCGCGTGCATTAGGCTTGCCTAAAATTCAATTACTATTATATCCTTTCTCAATCGTAGTAAGCTAAGAATCCATAAAAATGCTTCCCTTATACCGCACCCCAAAATTTTAGCGACACTAAAGAGGGTAAATTAAAGAATAATTAATTTGAAATACACTATTAACAATGAATTAAGGAAAACTTAATCAAATATTCAGAAATAAGTAAAACAGACTGCGCCATTTCATCCGTCTCGAAATTTTGGTCAAGATAGACAACAAGTTTGCGTAAAATGGACTTCGTATGAAGAAGTTATTAAGGTTTGAAGTTTGTATGCATATAAGGAAAATATATATATATTATTAAAAATTCAAAATTCAAAAATCAGCAAAATACAAAATCAACGCGCCAAACAGGGAAAGGGCCGACCGTTTGGGGTCGACCCAGCTCTTTGGGGTCGACCCAGGGGTCGACACCCATGTAGGGGGGTCGACCCCCTGCAGATCTGGGCAGTATACGTTTTTCTGAACTTGGACCAATTTTGGAGCTGAATTCATGAACTCTAGTCTATATAAAGGACCCTAAACCAAGTTTTATTCATCTGAAAAATAATGATGACGGTGAGGCACTGCTGCAACCTCAATTAAATTGCCTATTCTTCTCCAAAATAAAGTTTAAAAAGATTCAAGCATCTCAACTATAGATCTGAGATTCAACACTAATAATTTCTTTCCTATCTTCTAAAATCCAAATACGATGAGTTAGTTACTTTTAGATTTAAATGATTAAAAGTAAACACGATATGACTGTGATTTGGATATATGTATGTGATTGAATCATATTGGATCCATCATAATTTGTGAATTTATAATATTCTATGACTTGGATCTAAATCTTTATCATATTCGATCTATTCGGACTTTTGAATCTATGACATAACTATGATGTGGATCTTAAATTATTATCATGCTAGATCTTCCTTTTTAGATCTAATTTGCTTGTGGTTAATTTATCATGTCATGCTAGATCAACCTTTTTAGATCTAATTCGCTTGTGGTTAATTTGTCATGTCACAATTATGGATCTTAAATTATTATCATGCTAGATCTACCTTTTTAGACCTAATTAGCTTGTGGTTAATTTATCTCATGCTAGATCTACCTTTTTAGATCTAATTCGCTTGTGGTTAATTTGTCATGTCACAGTTGTGGATCTTAAATTATTATTATGCTAGATCTACCTTTTTAGATGTAATTCGCTTGTAGTTAATTTATCATGTCATACTAGATCTACCTTTATAGATATAATTCGCTTGTGGTTAATTTATCATGTCATGCTAGATCTACCTTTTTAGATCTAATTCGCTTGTGGTTAATTTGTCATGTCACAATTGTGGATCTTAAATTATTATCATGATAGATCTACCTTTTTAGATCTAATTCGCTTGTGGTTAATTTATCTCATGCTAGGTCTACCTTTTTAGATCTAATTCGCTTGTGGTTAATTTGTTATGTCACAGTTGTGGATCTTAAATTATTATTATGCTAGATCTACCTTTTTAGATCTAATTCGCTTGTGGTTAATTTATCATGTCATACTAGATCTACCTTTATAGATCTAATTCTCTTGTGGTTAATTTATCATGTCATGCTAGATCTGCCTTTATAGATCTAATTTGTTTATGGTTAATTTATCATGTCATGCTAGATCTACCTTTATAGATCTAATTCGCTTATGGTTAATTTATCGTCTCACATTTGTGGATCTTTAACTTTACCTATCATGTGGTGATTAATTTAGACCTATCATTAATTGGAAATATGAATCCTCATTTATTCATGCTCACTAGATCTATTTTTATATGTCCACCTTATGACTATGCCAATTACATGTTTATGTCACTTTTGTTAAAATAATCACTATTGTCATCTTTCCCTTTTATTATTTATGGCTAGGCTACTTTCTAGCCTAGACATGATGCCAAATATATGTGTAACGACCCAGAAAATCTGAACCAATTTAAAAATTTTAAATTGGCTAAAATAATGGATTTTATATATTTAAAATAAATATTTTAAATAAAGGCGATGAAAACTGAGTTTGAATCCACAATTAAAAAGGAATATAATTAATTATAATTATAAACAAGGCCTGAAAGGGCGCTGTAGTTTCAAAAATCGAATTCAAACTTTGTCGGACTATACCGGGTGCAAAACAAAACGAATTTTAGTGAAACCAAAAATATTTAAATCTGTTAGTGAATACCTTTCCAACGAATCTGACAAATTGAAATTTGATAGCGGGAATAAAAAGATATGTCCAGTTGAAAATTCTGAATAGTCGCTATGGAATTCAGGCCCTTAAAAATGGACATTTTGCAAACGACCTCGGATTTCGACGAAACCACTTTTGTTGGATCCGTGATGTCAAATTATTGCTAGGTTTAAAATTTCATAATTTTTTGAATCAATATGTGAGCGTGGCAAAGGAAAACGCGTTTGACCGGTTTCAGTTGATTTTAATCGACTGGAAATTGGCCATTTTTCAAACGGTCTCAGAATTTGACGTAACTAGTTTTGTTAGGACCGTATCGTTAATATGAAGCTAGAAAATATTTTTTCTTGAATTTTTCGAGTTCGTATGTGGCCCCACTAAATTGAAATGTGCGTTTAAATTGAATATATAAAGAACTACACTTTAAATTCAACGGAAACTGATTCAAACGATCGAATCAGCTTACGATACATATCCCATTGTGTTCGGAATGGGGGTAGAACGCTAAGGACGACAGTCGGTGGGTCTCATTTCGACTTCGAATAAAAAAGTCAACTTTTAATAGAAATTAAATAAAATAAAATAATATATAACCCCTTACCGTCACTCTCTCTCTTCCTCCCCATTTCCCCGTCGTTCAACAGAAATAAAGAAAAGAAAAGAAAAACTAAAACAATCGACGCCGTCGCACTCGTCGGAGCGTCGCCTAGCCGTCGCCGAACTCCCCCCATCACCTCCATCTTCTCCGATCTCCTCTCTCCCCTTCCTCTCCTCTTCCACTTCGCCCAAAACGAGACCCTCCAGTATCGTGCGCCCCTTTATTCCAAACCCTAACCTAGCCTGCACCCATCACCGAACACCCCTCACTCGCCGTACCTCCCCAATCCGCCCCCACTTTCCTTCACCGACGCGCCCTAGTAGCCCCTCCTTCCGACGCAAGAAACCCTCCTCTATTCGAATCAAAGTGAGTTTTTTTTCTGTTTGATTCTTATTTTTTTTAATCAGTTTTATATAAGCAAAGCACTGTTCTAAATTTTTTAAAAAAAAAATTTGATTTTTTTTGAATAGCATAGTAAAAATTCGATTTTTATATATTGAATAGCATAGTAAAAATTCGATTTTTATATATTGAATAGCATAGTAAAAATTCGATTTTTATATATTGAATAGCATAGTAAAAATTCGATTTTTATATATTGAATAGCGAAGTAAAAAATTCGATTTTTATATATTGAATAGCGAAGTAAAAAATTCGATTTTTATATATTGAATAGCGAAGTAAAAATTCGATTTTTATATATTGAATAGCGAAGTAAAAAATTCGATTTTTATATATTAAATAGCGAAGTAAAAAAAATTCGATTTTTATATATCGAATAGCGAAGTAAAAATGTGATTTTTATATATGTAGTGAATACGAATGACGAAAGTGACAGAAGAAAAAACGACGAAGATTTCCTACATATGAAGAGTCGAGACGTCTGGTTTAGCTATTCGGTGAGATTTCTAATTTATAAACAATATGGAAAACGACGATGTATAAATTATATAGTCGATGTATGAGTTATATAAGCGTTGTACATCTCTTGTATAAACGTTGTATAAGTTGTACGTTCGATGTATAAGTTATATATGCGTTGTAAAAATTATATATGTGTTGAAATAAAGTGAATTGCTATATATAAATATATATATATATATATATATATATATATATACGCCCCTCGTCCACAAACCATGGACGATATTTATTGGTTGAAATTGTTGTGAAAATTGATTGATAGCGAATGGTTGTTTGGGATTGTTTGTGGTTGATATTGATTGATTGTGGTTGAAAAATACCCATTTGTGATTGAAAAAATATTTGGATGAAACCTCATAGGATTAGTTTGTGGAAATGAAATAAATATATACATGCCGCCTGCGTGCGAACTAGATGCATGATCCCCAATGTCAAAAACCGCGAGGTTTTAAGGTAGAGCGAGGAGCCGTACTAGGGACGGTCCCGGTTTTAACTACCCTGCCGTTATGCTGCCGAAATTTTGAATAATATTCATGTGTTTGAATTATTTTCATTTGCTAAAACTATATTTATTCATTGAATAGAAAACCTTCATGTGTTGAATCGATATTCATTCGTTGATTAGAAATTCATGTGTTGAATGGTATTCGCGTTTTAAATATAAAAATCACATTTTTATCTATATATAGAAACTATAGAAAACCTTCATGTGTTGAATCGATATTGATTCGTTGATTAGAAATTCATGTGTTGAATGGTATTCGCGTTTTAAATATAAAAATCACATTTTTATCTATATATAGAAACTATCGAAAACCTTCATGTGTTGAATCGATATTCATTCGTTGATTTGAAATTCATGTGTTGAATGGTATTCATATTTTGAAATAAATTGTTTGATAATAAAAATCACCTTTTATCGACTATATGAACTGTGTAAAATAATCTCGTTTTGAAAGAAATTGTTTTATAAGAAAAAAAACCTATTTTTATCACCGACATGAAAAATATAAAATAATAGTGTTTTGAAATGAGTTATTTTACAATAAAAATCACATTTTTATTATATGCGTGAATCGTTGAAATGTGAAGTGTTAAAAATAGCCACTCCTTCAAATAAATATATATGAGTTGAAATATTCATTAATTAGCTAATGACATGATTTTTGCCTATACATGCAACATTAGAATGAATGGTGTTTTTAAACCAAATAGAAATCAAATATGAAGTTGAATAGAAAATGATAAATGATAAGAACTATATATATGTACATGCATATTCATTGAACAGGTTATAGCAAAGGGGCTAGAGAAGAGGAATAAAATTTTGTGCCCGACAAATAGGTACACATTTACTGTTTTGTTTGGGTGATGATTTTATGAGCCTGTTGGCTAGCCGCTTGGCTTTTTCTTTTTCTTTTTGAGATTAGAAGGACCGGAAAAGCTATTTGAGATTTCCCGATGCTCCCAGTGCAGGGGAGGTTATGGCGAAATTTTCCAAAATTTTAAGGCGTTAGTGAAATATTTGAAGTGAAAACGATATTGAAATCATTGAATGAACTATATTTATATAATTATATAAATATAAATAAAATTAAAATGAAACGAGGCCGTGCAGTTCGTATTTTGAAACCGTGATTTCAAACGACTAGTGCAGGAAATCCGACCATTGGATTTTCCTGAAACCTCAACCGTCGGGTTCGCCTTGGAAATATCTTCCCAACGGCACCAACCTTGTAAAAATCCAACGGTTGGATTGTCTGGAATATTTAATTCAAATCTGAAGAAAAACAGCGCCAGAAACGATTATATATATATATATATATTTAATCGAATAACGACGCTGCAGTTCGTATTTTGAAATCGAAACTTCAAACGATTGTACCGGGAGATCCGACCGTCGGATTTTCCCGAAACTGGAACCGTTGGATTCATTTTGAAAAGACTTTTCTAATGATGTAAATGTTATGAAGATCCAACGGTTAGATTTTCAGATATGTGTAAATCAAATCTGAAGAAAAACAGCGCCACGGCCGCGCTATGGCCCGAAGCGTCGTTTTGAGTAAATTGGCTATTTTAAAATAAATAAAAATAGCGATAAATTGTTACAAAATACCATAAACAATATGGAATGGAAATAAACTGAATTTGCTCAATTTATGTGGCTTTTGATGGTTGAATGTGTTTGGTGTGAAAATTACATTAAAGAACAAAATTGGTGTTGTCGAATAATTTAACCATGGAAATAAATTGATTTGAAATTCTAAATATACGTGAATTATTTGAAAAGGCCGAGTTAATTCTCATTTCAAATAATTGACCGACGATTGAAAGTCGAAGATGAAGACGATGGTCGAAGACCGGAGATCTTCACCTCGTTTGGATGGTAACCGAGGTCCTGATTGGGAGGCATCCCGAAATATGGATAATTAGTGGTGATCGTCCAGACGTACGTGGTGATCGATGGGTTTGCGAGGTATTTAGTGCCTCCGGTTTCGTTCAGACCCAGAACGGACTTGTAAATGGACTATGTGTCTGACATTGGATTTTATTCTGTGTTGATTGATCTCTATTAAATATACATCTGTTTGGCGGTGGAGAATTTATTCTTTTTCTTAACGCCCTTCTCTGAAACACACGAGCTCAGAGGTTGTATATCGATGGACATCAGTCGCACGGCATGAATTGCCTGTGTGGCACGCTAAGATGCAGTGATCAGGACTTCTGTTGAAAAGCAAAGTCTTGTGGTGATGATCAAAGCACCGCCTGTGAGGCGCAGCTTTGTGTATAACGTGAATTCGCAAGTCTCACACCCCGGTATGAACCAGAAACGGGAGAAGGACCTCAGGGAGGGCATGCGTTTCTTTCTAGCTAGGGTGGTGTCAGTGACCTACCAGCCCTGACATTTATATACATTTTACCTATGTGGTTGTTGCTGTTGCGAGGCGCCTCGGTTTGATCGGACGATCCGGGTCCGATGGAGTCATTCGTTGGCTCATTTACACCCCAAAGGGTGGGGAAACGCAGTGTTCAAGAATTTTAATCCACATCTGTGGACCGGCCCTGACGATCCAAGGGTCCACCTGAGTCTGGGTCCTGAGGCTCGGGCTAGATAGTCTCGAATTCGGTAAGGACTAACCTTTGCCTTGGTTCATGATGGAAATCCAATTTCCAAATACGACATCGCGCGATTTTGATTGTATACCAATATATATGGCGACATAGTGGTATGGGGCATTAATGCCATCTATGATTGATAGTTATGATTTGAAATTGTTTTCAAAACATATAAACACTAGCAATAATATCAAATGCCTTTGTTTTATTCGTATCAAGCATATTTTGGCCGTTATAAGGTAAAAACTCTATCCTCCGGTTTGCGTTGCATTGTTTGATGGGAACTGAATCTTATAACGGTTTCATTTTTATAAAAAGCATAGCGATTTAAAAGAAAGACTTGTTTTAAAGCACTTGCAATCCAATAGAGTAAACCCGTTCCACGAAAGTGGCGTGGTCCTGTGATTAGCCATATTATATATGTGTTGAATAGATTTCTCATACCAGTCCCATGATTGACTCGTAGTTTGTTTCACTCTCAAACTCGGGTGCCCCTTTTTCTACACGGGCAGGCTTGTATTCAGGTTTAGCTGGTTCTTTCTGGATAGCTGGAGCTGAGGATGGATTCTATTATTTATCTCTTTTTATGCTGTTTAGCTCCTATTGTACATATTTTGTTTGTTTTCCGCTGTAGACATTTATGTATAGCTGAACTGTATTTGTACTAAGTAAGATCCTGTATACTGTGTAACTCTGATGATTACTTTTATCCAGTATATTTTATTGTTCATTATCAGGTGTATTTATTTTATTCTATTCTGCTTTTATCTGTTTCTGTGTTATATTCCAAAGATAACCCTTGTCTCCGTCTGAACGGGATTTCGGGTCGTCTCAACGTGGTATCAGAGCTTTGGTTAAGCTTAGTTCTGGAATATAACATTTGAACGAACTCGTCAAAAATAGAACCAGTAGTGTTCTAGGACGGGTAACTCTATACAGATAGGATCAGCAATATCCTAGTATGAGTAAAGCAGAATGAAATTACACCTCGATAGACACATTTACATTTAGGTATTTGTCTCGATATTTTTTAAATTATCTTTTCTGTGACCTGACACTTGATCTGCCATTTGCAGAAGTACTAGAAAAATGAGTGCCAGAAACAGGAGAAATGCAGAACCCGATCTAGAGGCTCTATTAAAGAGATATCGAAATCTGAACGGAGCACAGTTCTCTGGCAATGAATCTATAATTCAGACTCAAGCTTGGATGAGTTCTGTAGAAAGAATTTTTGAGCGTATACATCTGAGAGATGACCAGAAACGGTTAGTAGCATCTTGGGCGCTCAAAGAAGAAGCTTTAATCTGGTGGGAAACAATCATCAAAGATAATCCAGAAGGTGATATCACCTAGGACAGATTCAAAGTGATTTTCCTGGAAAGATTTACTCCTCCCAAAGCAACCGAGAGATTATGTGATGAATTTTCTTATTTGATACAAGGTGATATGACCATCCCAGAATATCATAAGAAGTTCAACGAACTTGCTCACTTTGCTCCTCATCTGATTCAAGATCCAAAGAGGAAAAATATGAGATTTATTCATGGCCTGCAAAGGAGATATCAGAATAGTGTGATGAGGAATGTGAAGCTTCCTTTTTCTGAAATGATATACATGGCTTATCAGTATGAAGATCTCCATAAGAAAGGAATGTTGCGCGACGAAGAAGAAGTCTGTTGTAGTGACAAAGCAAAGTTAGAAACTGATATTCCTGAAGCCAGTACGAGGTCTGAGGTCAGTAAACAGCCTAAGGTAAATCGAAAAAGGGCTAGATCTGAAAAAGAACCTGTCACGACTCCCATATGCAAGAACTGCAATCAGAAGGGGCATTTGTCCAGAAAATGTAAATCTGTAAACAAACGAGGGAAGAGTGGATTGGGACCCAGAAAGAAGGTTCATGAGGGTCGAGGATGCCATAAGTGCCATCAGGCTGGGCATATTGCGAAAAACTGCCCGCCATCTCAGAAATCTGAAACAGTGCATATAAATGAATTGGCAGAGACTTCTGATCTCTCAGCTAGTCAAGAAAGGGCTGATGTCTTAGAAGGCACGCTCAATGTCAAAAACATTCCAGTCAAAGTACTGTTAGACACAGGCGCGTCCAGAAGCTTCATTGCAAAAGATGCAGCTAAGAAGCTGGATTTGAATTTGAAAAAGCTGAAGGAACCAATGACTGTCCAGAATCCGGTTGGGGGTTCCATTGATCTCAGTTGGATTTGTAGGGTGCCGGTTTCCTTTTCTCGATATCGGTTTCCTACCATCGCAGCCGTCATGAATTTTAAAGAGTTTGATCTTATCTTGGGGTTAGACTGGTTGACCAAATATGAAGCTGAAGTTAAATGCGCCGTCAGAGTCGTAAAGGCGAAGATTAAATCAGGTGATTATATAACCATTCCCTATGGAGGTCAGAATGCTAATAGAAAAGACTTCTGGGCAGCTTTGAATGTTTCTCCAGCCCAAATAGAAAATGTCCCTGAAGTCACAGAGAATATTCCCGAATTAGTGAAAGATATTCCTGTCATCAAGAACTATGCGGATGTGTTCGAGGAAGTCGTTCGCTTACCTCTGCAAAGAGAAATAAATTTCAAGATTGCTTTGATTCCCAATGCAAGGCCGGTAGTTCACGCTATTCGAAGAATGTCCTTGAAAGAGAAGGAAGAATTAGACAATCAAACACGACAGCTGGTATGGAAAGGTCTGATCAGGCCTAGTTTCTCTGATTGGGGTGCAGCCGTGGTATTTGTCCCAAAATCTGACGGTACTCTACGTCTATGTGTGGATTATCGTGATCTGAATAAGCAGACAATAAAGAACAAGTATCCATTGCCGCGGATTGATGATTTGTTGGATCAATTAAATGGAGCCCAAGTATTCTCACGAATGGACCTAGCTACAGGCTTCCATCAACTTCGAATTGCCTAAGAGTGTGTTCCGATGACAGCATTCAGAGGTCCCGACTTATTCTACGAGTGGTTAGTAATGCCATTCGGCTTGTGTAACGCTCCAGCTTACTTCGTCGATCTAATGAACAGAGTATTCAGAGGAGTATTGAATAAATTTGTTCTGGTTTTTACTGATGATATTCTAATCTTCTCTAAATCGAAAGCCGAATACGAAAAACATTTGGAACAAGTGTTATAAATCCTCAAGAGGAATGTGTTGAAAGCAAAGTTTTCCAAATGTATATTCTGGAAAGATGAAGTAAAATTTCTAGGCCATGTCGTATAGAAAGAAGGAATTGTTGTGGATCCAAGTAAAATCACAGCTGTTCAGAATTGGAAGCAGCCCAGTACTCCCACTGAAGTCCGCAGTTTTCTCGGATTGGCTAGCTATTACCGGAAGTTCGTTAAAAACTTTTCGAAGATATCTGGTCACTTAACGAAGCTTACGAAGAAGCATTCTAAATTCAAATGGACTCCAGAAAGTGAGGAGGCTTTTGAGGAGCTAAAGTTAAGATTGACAACTGCTCCAGTGTTAACCATCATCGATGGCAACCAGGATTTAAAAGTATGGACTGATGCTTCTAGAGAAGGCCTTGGCGCAGTGTTAATGCAAAGAGGTCAACTGATTGCTTATGCTAGCCGTCAACTGAAGCCGCATGAGAAAAACTATGTAACTCATGATCTTGAGTTATTGGCTATCATATTCTCTTTGAAAATCTGGAGACACTATCTTCTGGGCGAGAGATTTGAACTATTTACAGATCACCAGTCGTTAAAGTATCTGTTCACTCAGAAGGACTTGAACTTGAGGCAGCAACGTTGGCTGGAGTTTCTTGCAGCATATGACTTTGAAATTATATATACTCCAGGAAAAGCCAATGTCGTGGCTGATGCTTTAAGAAGAAAGAATGTAATGATCGCCAGCTTTATTATCACGACATCCTTGATTGACAAAATATCTATACTTCAGAAGGAGGATAACTTTATTAAGGATATGTTCAAAAGGATTCAGAAAGGCGAACCCTCGTGTTTTCAAATAGATAACGACGAGACCTTGAGGTAAAAAGGAAGGATTTGTGTTCCTGACATTCCTGAGCTAAAAAGGGAGGTGTTAGAAGAGTGTCACAAGTCCAAGCTGAGTATCCATCCTGGCGTGGCCAAAATGTATAACGATCTCAAAAGAACATTCTGGTGAAAGGCTATGAAGAGAGACGTTTCAATATATGTTTGCCGATGCCCTACTTGTCAGCTAGTCAAAAGCGACCAACAGAAATTGGCTGGATTGTTACAACCGCTAGAAGTTCCTGGTTGGAAGTGGGAACATATTTCTATGGATTTCATTGATGGTTTGCCCAGAACCAGAAAAGGGAATGACAGTATTTGGGTGACCGTAGATCGCTTCACGAAGACCGCCCATTTCATACCTGTCAGATCAAATAGAACCGCTTAGAGTCTGGCGCAGATTTACTTCAGGGAAATAGTTAGACTACATGGAGTGCCGCTCAGTATAGTAAGTGATAGAGATACAATATTCACTAGCAAATTCTGGGAGGCATTTCAAGTCGAGCTGGGAACGAAGTTGAACTTAAGCACCGCTTATCATCCTCAGACAGATGGTCAGACTGAGAGGGTGAATCGTATTTTAGAAGATCTATTGCGGGCTTGTGTTATAGATTTCGGTGGATCATGGGAAGACCATCTGCATTTAGCTGAATTCTCTTATAACAACAGCTACCAGGCAAGCCTGACAATGTCGCCATTCGAAGCATTGTATGGTAGACCGTGCCGATCCCCTGCTTGTTGGGTCGAACCCGGTAATAGACTTGTGTTGGGTCCTGATATGATTCGCGAAGCTGCCGACAAAGTCGATTTTATTAAGAAGCGATTACTCGCCGCTCAAAGCCGACAAAAGAGCTATGTCGATAGAAGAAGAAGAGATATATCCTTTGAAGTTGGCGACTATGTATATTTGAAAGTATCGCCGATGAGAGGAGTTATCCGGTTCGGTAAAACTGGAAAGTTAGCGCCCAAATTCATAGGTCCGTTTCCTATTCTGGAACGGATCGGAACTCTCGCTTATAAGGTCAAACTGCCTAATTGGTTGCGTGGAGTTCATGATGTATTTCACATATCTCAACTTCGAAAGCACGTTCATGATCCAGACTTGATCGTGGAAGAAGCAGCTCAACAGGACATTGAAATTACTCCAGAATTAGCTGTGAGAAGAGAGCCGCTAAAGATTATCGACAAAGAAACCAAAGAGCTGAGGAACAAGAAGGTTCACTTAGTCAAAGTGCAGTGGAGTGGAGATCTGCGAGATTGTACTTGGGAAACTGAGGAGAGCATTCAGAAATCCTATCCCAGATGCAGAGTAGATATCTCTGATTGACTCGGGTGCATGGTACATTTACCATACTTTGCATTACCATTTAATTCTCTATTCTGTTGCTATATTTCTTCCCATGGATGTGCACTATTTATTCTATACTCTGAGTGATTTTTAAAGGAATATAGGATTTGATTAGTATATTTTTGGAAGGTTAAAAACAAATTGGTTGTTGAGTTGTGTGATTGGAGATTTATCAAACCACTTTCGACTTTGTTCTTTTTCGGGGACGAAAAGTTTTAAGTGGGGGAGATTGTAACGACCCAGAAAATCTGAACCAATTTAAAATTTTTAAATTGGCTAAAATAATGGATTTTAAATATTTAAAATAAATATTTTAAATAAAGGCGATGAAAACTGAGTTTGAATCGACAATTGAAAAAGAATATAATTAATTATAATTATAAACAAGGCCTGAAAGGGCGCTGTAGTTTCAAAAATCGAATTCAAACTTTGTCGGACTATACCGGGTGCAAAACAAAACGAATTTTAGTGAAACCAAAAATATTTAAATCTGTTAGTGAATACCTTTCCAATGAATCTGACAAATTGAAATTTGATAGCGGGAATAAAAAGATATGTCTAGTTGAAAATTCTGAATAGTCGCTATGGAATTCAGGCCCTTAAAAATGGACATTTTGCAAACGACCTCGGATTTCGACGAAACCACTTTTGTTGGATCCGTGATGTCAAATTATTGCTAGTTTTCAAATTTCATAATTTTTCGAATCAATATGTGAGCGTGGCAAAGGAAAACGCGTTTGACCGGTTTCAGTTGATTTTAATCGACTGGAAATTGGCCATTTTTCAAACGGTCTCAGAATTTGACGAAACTAGTTTTGTTAGGACCGTATCGTTAATACGAAGCTTGAAAATATTTTTTCTGGAATTTTTCGAGTTCGTATGTGGCCCCACTAAATTGAAATGTGCGTTTAAATTGAATATATAAAGAATTACACTTTAAATTCAACGGAAACTGATTCAAACGATCGAATCGGCTTACGACACATATCCCATTGTGTTCGGAATGGTGGTAGAACGATAAGGACGACAGTCGGTGGGTCTCATTTCGACTTCGAATAAAAAAGTCAACTTTTAATAGAAATTAAATAAAATAAAATAATATATAACCCCTTACCCTCACTCTCTCTCTTCCTCCCCATTTCCCCGTCGTTCAACAGAAATAAAGAAAAGAAAAAAAATCTAAAACAATCGACGCCGTCGCACTCGTCGGAGCGCCGCCTAGCCGTCGCCGAACTCCCCCCATCACCTCCATCTTCTCCGATCTGCTCTCCCCCCTTCCTCTCCTCTTCCACTTCGCCCAAAACGAGGCCCTCCAGTATCGTGCGCCCCTTTATTCCAAACCCTAGCCTAGCCTGCACCCATCACCGAACACCCCTCACTCGCCGTACCTCCCCAATCCGCTCCCACTTTCCTTCACCGACGCGCCCTAGTAGCCCCTCCTTCCGATGCAAGAAACCCTCCTCTATTTGAATCAAAGTGAGTTTTTTTTTCTATTTGATTCTTATTTTTTTTAATCAGTTTTATTTACGGAAAGCACTTTTCTAAATTTTAAAAAAAAAAATTGATTTTTTTTGAATAGCATAGTAAAAATTCGATTTTTATATATTGAATAGCATAGTAAAAATTCGATTTTTATATATTGAATAGCATAGTAAAAATTCGATTTTTATATATTGAATAGCATAGTAAAAATTCGATTTTTATATATTGAATAGCATAGTAAAAATTCGATTTTTATATATTGAATAGCGAAGTAAAAAATTCGATTTTTTATATTGAATAGCGAAGTAAAAAATTCGATTTTTATATATTGAATAGCAAAGTAAAAAATTCGATTTTTATATATTGAATAGCGAAGTAAAAAATTGGATTTTTATATATTGAATAGCGAAGTAAAAATTCGATTTTTATATATTGAATAGCGAAGTAAAAAATTCGATTTTTATATATTGAATAGCGAAGTTAAAAAAATTCGATTTTTATATATCGAATAGCGAAGTAAAAATGTGATTTTTATATATGTAGTGAATACGAATGACGAAAGTGACAGAAGAAAAAACGACGAAGATTTCCTACATATGAATAGTCGAGACGTTTGGTTTAGCTATTCGGTGAGATTTCTAATTTATAAACAATATGGAAAACGACGATGTATAAATTATATAGTTGATGTATGAGTTATATAAGCGTTGTACATCTCTTGTATAAACGTTGTATAAGTTGTACGTTCGATGTATAAGTTATATACGCGTTGTAAAAATTATATATGTGTTGAAATAAAGTGAATTGATATATATAAATATATATATATATACGCCCCTCGTCCACAAACCATGGACGATATTTATTGGTTGAAATTGTTGTGAAAATTGATTGATAGCGAATGGTTGTTTGGGATTGTTTGTGGTTGATATTGATTGATTGTGGTTGAAAAATACCCGTTTGTGATTGAAAAAATATTTGGTTGAAACCACATAGGACTAGTTTGTGGAAATGAAATAAATATATACATGCCGCCTGCGTGCGAACTAGATGCATGATCCCCATTGTCAAAAACCGCGAGGTTTTAAGGTAGAGCGAGGAGCCGTACTAGGGACGGTCCCGGTTTTAACTACCCTGCCGTTATGCTGCCGAAATTTTGAATAATATTCATGCGTTTGAATTATTTTCATTTGCTAAAACTATATTTATTCATTGAATAGAAAACCTTCATGTGTTGAATCGATATTCATTCGTTGATTAGAAATTCATGTGTTGAATGGTATTCGCGTTTTAAATATAAAAATCACATTTTTATCTATATATAGAAACTATAGAAAACCTTCATGTGTTGAATCGATATTCATTCGTTGATTAGAAATTCATGTGTTCAATGGTATTCGCATTTTAAATATAAAAATCACATTTTTATCTATATATAGAAACTATCGAAAACCTTCATGTGTTGAATCGATATTCATTCGTTGATTTGAAATTCATGTGTTGAATGGTATTCATATTTTGAAATAAATAGTTTGATAATAAAAATCACCTTTTATCGACTATATGAACTGTGTAAAATAATCTCGTTTTGAAAGAAATTGTTTTATAAGAAAAAAACCTATTTTTATCACCGACATGAAATATATAAAATAATAGTGTTTTGAAATGAGTTGTTTTACAATAAAAATCACATTTTTATTATATGCGTGAATCGTTGAAATGTGAAGTGTTAAAAATAGCCACTCGTTCAAATAAATATATATGAGTTGAAATATTCATTAATTAGCTAATGACATGATTTTTGCCTATACATGCAACATTAGAATGAATGGTGTTTTTAAACCAAATAGAAATCAAATATGAAGTTGAATAGAAAATGATAAATGATAAGAACTATATATATGTACATGCATATTCATTGAACAAGTTATAGCAATGGGGCTAGAGAAGAGGAATAAAATTTTGTGCCCGACAAATAGGTACACATTTACTGTTTTGTTTGGGTGATGATTTTATGAGCCTGTTGGCTAGCCGCTTGGCCTTTTCTTTTTCTTTTTGAGATTAGAAGGACCGGGAAATCTATTTGAGATTTCCCGATGCTCCCGGTGCAGGGGAGGTTATGGCGAAATTTTCCAAAATTTTAAGGCGTTAGTGAAATATTTGAAGTGAAAACGATATTGAAATCATTGAATGAACTATATTTATATAAATATATAAATATAAATAAAATTAAAACGAAACGAGGCCGTGCAGTTCGTATTTTGAAACCGTGATTTCAAACGACTAGTGCGGGAAATCCAACCATTGGATTTTCCCGAAACCTCAACCGTCGGGTTCGCCTTGGAAATATCTTCCCAACGGCACCAACCTTGTAAAAATCCAACGGTTGGATTGTCCGGAATGTTTAATTCAAATCTAAAGAAAAACAGCGCTAGAAACGATTATATTTATATATATATATATAATTATATTTAATCGAATAACGACACTGCAGTTCGTATTTTGAAATCGAAACTTCAAACGATTGTACCAGGAGATCCGACCGTCGGATTTTCCCGAAACTGGAACCGTTGGATTCATTTTGAAAAGACATTTCTAATGATGTAAATTTTATGAAGATCCAACGGTTAGATTTTCAGATATGTGTAAATCAAATCTGAAGAAAAACAGCGCCACGGCCGCGCTATGGCCCGAAGCGTCGTTTTGAGTAAATTGGCTATTTTAAAATAAATAAAAATAGCGATAAATCGTTATAAAATACCATAAACAATATGGAATGGAAATAAACTGAATTTGCTCGATTTATGTGGCTTTTGATGGTTGAATGTGTTTGTTGTGAAAATTACATTAAAGAACAAAATTGGTGTTGTCGAATAATTTAACCATGGAAATAAATTGATTTGAAATTCTAAATATACGTGAATTATTTGAAAAGGCCGAGTTAATTCTCATTTCAAATAATTGACCGACGATTGAAAGTCGAAGATGAAGACGATGGTCGAAGACCGGAGATCTTCACCTCGTTTGGATGGTAACCGAGGTCCTGATTGGGAGGCATCCCGAAATATGGATAATTAGTGGTGATCGTCCAGACGTACGTGGTGATCGATGGGTTTGCGAGGTATTTAGTGCCTCCGGTTTCGTTCAGACCCAGAACGGACTTGTAAATGGACTGTGTGTCTGACATTGGATTTTATTCTGTGTTGATTGATCTCTATTAAATATACATCTGTTTGGCGGCGGAGAATTTATTCTTTTGCTTAACGCCCTTCTCTGAAACGCACGAGCTCAGAGGTTGTATATCGATGGACATCAGTCGCACGGCATGAATTGCCTGTATGGCACGCTAAGATGCAGTGATCAGGACTTCTATTGAAAAGCAAAGTCTTGTGGTGATGATCAAAGCACCGCCTGTGAGGCGCAGCTTTATGTATAACGTGAATTCGCGAGCCTCACACCACGGTATGAACCAGAAACGGGAGAAGGACCTCAGGGAGGGCATGCGTTTCTTTCTAGCTAGGGTGGTGTCAGTGACCTACCAGCCCTGACATTTATATACATTTCACCTATGTGGTTGTTGCTGTTGCGAGGCGCCTCGGTTTGATCGGACGATCCGGGTCCGATGGAGTTATTCGTTGGCTCATTTACACCCCAAAGGGTGGGGAAACGCAGTGTTCAGGAATTTTAATCCACATCGGTGGACTGGCCCTGACGATCCAAGGGTCCACTTGAGTCTGGGTCCTAAGGCTCGGGCTAGACAGTCTCGAATTCGGTAAGGACTATCCTTTGCCTTGGTTCATGATGGAAATCCAATTTCCAAATACGACATCGCGCGATTTTGATTGTATACCTATATATGTGGCGACATAGTGGTATGGGGCATTAATGCCGTCTATGATTGATAGTTATGATTTGAAATTGTTTTCAAAACATATAAACACTAGCAATAATATCAAATGCCTTTGTTTTATTCGTATCAAGCATATTTTGGCCGTTATAAGGTAAAAACTCTATCCTCCGGTTTGCGTTGCATTGTGTGATGGGAACTGAGTCTTATAACGGTTTCATTTTTATAAAAAGCATAGCGATGTTTAAAAGAAAGATTTGTTTTAAAGCACTGGCAATCCAATAGAGTAAACCCGTTCCACGAAAGTGGCGTGGTCCTGTGATTAGCCATATTATATATGTGTTGAATAGATTTCTCATACCAGTCCCATGATTGACTCGTAGTTTGTTTCACTCTCAAACTCGGGTGCCCCTTTTTCTACACGGGCAGACTTGTATTCAAGTTTAGCTGGTTCTTTCTGAATAGCTGGAGCTGAGGATGGATTCTATTATTTATCTCTTTTTATGCTGTTCAGCTCCTATTGTACATATTTTGTTTGTTTTCCGCTGTAGACATTTATGTATAGCTAAACTGTATTTGTACTAAGTAAGATCCTGTATATTGTGTAACTCTGATGATTACTTTTATCCAGTATATTTTATTGTTCATTATCTGGTGTATTTATTTTATTCTATTCTGCTTTTATCTATTTCTGTGTTATATTCCAAAGATAACCCTTGTCTCCGTCTGAACGGGATTTCGGATCGTCTCAATATGCGAATGCATTAGTTAGGGAATGGGGGAAAACATTAGAACTGGCATAACTTGAATGACAAGTATGAATTTGGACATATAATCTATTATGAATATAATTGGGTAAATGGGCATGAACACCTATAAAGATATAGGTATAATTAATTGGTTAATAATTAAAATGCCTAGGATTACAGTAATTAGAAAACTATAATGGCACTTATGACATGAGGTTAGATTGCATTTGTGGTGGAAGTCTACCCAGACCAGACCGGCATATCCAGCAACTGCAAATGTTGAATCTAATGTAAGTGGTCTAAGTGCACAAATACGAGACGGGCTAAGACACGAGGTTAGGCCCAACTTGTGGAAGAAGTCTACCCGAACCCGACCAGTATATCCAGCATCCACAAGTTGTAGGCCAATGTAGGAGGTCAAGCCCATTATAACCATAAATGGACTTGGTAACGAATTGGAATACTTAACCTAGATGAATCCATAGGGATTGTATGAACATGTTAACTTGAATAGGGGTTAAGTAAACTTGGTTGAAACAGTGGGTGGGTCAAGTAAACCTTGTGGCGGTGGGTAATATTTATATATATAGGCCCACAAACTTTACCTATTTTATACTTTGGGGTTATGCAACTTTGTTAAGTAAACTTGCTTGGATCAGTGAGGGTTAAGTAAATCTTATAGCAATGGGGTATTATTTACATATATAGGCCCAAAAACTTAACTTGTTCTACATGTTGGACTATTAGGCATAACCAGTTGAAATCCTATTAGTGGGGATGCAATCCTAGGGGGAGCTTGTATCATCTTGTGTGTGGGACCCGTTTCAATTAGTAAACCATCTAGGTATCAAACGAGTACTCCGAACTAGATCAGAGTAGGGGCACACTTACTGGGTTGATTGTAAGAGATCGAAAACGAAGGGGCAGTGTCAACAGTGCAGGAAACCAACGAAGTCATGTGCATGCATAGGTCCGACTTGCCATGGGAATCAAGTCGTTGTGATATCAGTAGATATGGTTGTGCACATCTTGAAAATGAAGGGTTACCACTTTAGGAAGTGATACATCCTACTGTGGGGCCAGCACAGGGTATCTATGGAGTAGGGAGACGATCGATTAAGGTAGTAGTAAGGGTACATCTAGACTTTGGTAAGTTTAGGAGTATGTTATTGGGGCTGTCTGTGGATCGTATGGGGGTTAAAACCTCTCACTAGAAGTACGCCTAAGTCTACCCTTTCATACATGTTGGGGATCATCTCATTCTAGATATACTAGTAGTAGTGCATAGTAATCATTAGAGAAGCATATACACCTTATCCTATCTACCTTCTCACACCTGCCTTTAATGTAGTAATCTCTCTTATCCACTTTATATGCATGTCATTCTACTTTTATTTATTTACTTGCTAAAAGTAACTTGACTCCCCGGACTTTATGTATGACCCTTTTTGTTTCCTCTTCTTTCTTCCGTTCCCCTCTCTTCCCAGGTTCTCAGGGTGGGAATACTCAGGCTTAGTCAGGACTCGGTTATCATCTTGTTAGGAGCTGCTTTCGAAGTATGGCTCAAGTTCTTATCTCTACTATGGCTTTGTCTCTTTTTGGGGAATGATGTTTTCTTTTAAGTATTTATGTACTCTAATAGTACAGGACAATAGCTTTTATGTTGTAACGGGTTTTTGTATTTCAGACATGTGAATTTTTGGACCACGGTGTTTTATGATAAATAAAGTTTTTATTCCGCTGTTATTTTATATATATGTCTTGTAATATTTCTGTTCTGTTTACTTATAATGCTTCACGAAACTTAAGGTACTCCCTTTGTGAGTGACATTAACGGATGTGTGGTGTCACACTTGGTATTAGAGCTGAAGGTTACCAGATTGGACAAAGTTTTTGAAAATCATTTTCAAAAAGGTTTAAAAAAAAGCATTTTTAGAAAGAAAAGTCTGTTTTGAAAAACATATCCCCCAAAGCCATATGTAATATCTCTCGATTCTCTGCTTGACTACTTTTTTCTGGGGAACTGACTCTTTTCGAAAGGTGTCCCCATTCCGGCATTACCGTAGGCATGTTTAATTTGCGGCACATGTCGAAGGGCAATGAACTGCCTAACCTCCATCTGTAGCTGCAGCAGTATCACCTACGGCTAATTTTCTCGAGCTTCGTAAGGATTTCCGTGCAATGGAGGCAATTTTCGAGAGACTTGTTAGCTTGTTACACAAGGATGGTAAAAAGGAGAACAAGGGAGTGAGGGCTAAGGAGCACAGCCCAAGGATGAGAAAAATGATGGCCCAGAAAGGGAACACAGATAAAGTTCAAGTTATTCTGAAAACGAAGAAGGTAAGGATGAGGAAACACAAAATAAAAAGATATGGCCCAAGAAAGGACAGCAGCAACAACAATAGAAGAAAGGCAGAAAGAATGACAAGGCTAAGGGTAAGAGGAAGTGTCGTAGTTGCGGGTGAGAGGGTCACTTGGCCAAGAACTGCAGGAAAAGGAAGAATGCTTGCTTTGTTTGTGGAGAGGTCGGACACTTTGCTATGGAGTGCCTGAAGAAACAGGGATCCATAGGATAAGATCAAAGAACAGAAACTTCTAGAGGGCAGGTGCATGCTCTCGCGATCAGTGCTCTTGATAGAGGTTGAAAAATTTCTATGGAAGGTTTAATTTCTCTTTCTAATCATCCTATTAGAACACCTTCTGGTGCTTCACATTTATTTATATCTAGTTCCATGGTCGAATCTCTGCACTTAATTACTAGTATGGTAGTGGATCCCGTAGTTGTCTCAAACCCCATTGGTGGTTCGACTCATTTATCTATGATTTGTTGGGGTTTGAGGATATCTTTGTTAGGCATCGAGTTTGAGTGTGACGCATATGTGCTCGGGTTTATGGGCTATGGGTTGATTCTAGGAATGGATTGGCTTACCACATATGGTTCCATTTTGGATTGTGAGAGGAGGGTCGTTATACTGTTGACTTGCCAAGGGAGGACCCTCGAGATTTCTTGTGACCCCAAGGGGTCTGTTATGTTGAGTTTCCTAGAGTCCCTTGACGCATCTATCGATGATCTAAAAATTTGTTACAGTAGTTCATGAGTATCCTGATGTATTTGATGAGGTTCGGGGTTTACCTCAAGGCGCGAGATCGATTTCCGCATATATTTAGTGGATAATGCAAAGCCAGTTGCATTGCCCGTGCGCCATATGGCTCCAGGAGAAAGTAGGGGAGCTATTTGATAAACGGTTTTCTTTTGGGATGGAATGAAGAAAGATGTAGCAGAGTTTGTTTCTTAATGTCTGATTTTCCAGCAACGCAAAGCTGAGCAAAGGAAGCCCGGTGGTTTACTTCATCCTTTAGAGGTCTCGCAGTGGAAGTAGGAGAGCATCTCCATGGATTTCATAGATGGTTTGCCTAGATCAAGGAAGGTTGATAATAGACAGGCTTACTAAGAGCATTCATTTCATACCAGTTAAGAGTAAGAGGACGGCCACATGGTTGGCAACAGTTTACGTTCATGAGATAGCCCGTCTTCATGGAGTACCCTCCAGTATCGTAAGTGATCGAGATCCCATTTTCACCAGTGAATTTTGGATGGGCTTGCAAGAAGCATTAGGTATACAGTTATGTTTGAGCACCTCTTATCATCCTCAAACAGATGGACAGACGGAGAGGGTGAGCATAGTTCTAGAGGATCTTTTGAGGCTGTGTATCCTAGAATCTGGAGTGACTTGGGAAGAGCACCTTCCTTTAGTAGAGTTTGCCTACAACAATAGTCATCAAGCTAGCATTGACATGGAACCCTTCGAAGCATTATATGGACAACCCTGTAGATCGCCAACTTGTTGGTAGGGATCTACAGAAAGACATTTACTCGGATCGGAGGTTAAGAATCTAAGCAAACGAGAAGTCAAATTGGTGAAGGTTCAGTGGGGAGCCAACCAAACAGATGCAATTTGGGAGACCGGCTACGTACCCTTTTCTTTTCAAGGGAATGTTCTTAGCTTCTTTTTTCAAAGCTTTTATTCAAATTTGCTTCTATCATCTGAGTATATCCTATAGATCGAATCTTCGACCTTTAGGTAGGAAACCCCATGATTCTAAACATCTGTTTGAAACATGTTATGTTTGATGGATGTGAATGCCTGCTATTGGTTTCCTATGGATGCATATACATACATATTAGGCACTAGATCGGCTCAATCACTCTCATACTGCATATGGATGTGCGTGCACTTTTCTTTTCTTTTAATGGATGAAAATGGATGTATTATCAAATGGATGTTGCATTTGGACGAATGATTGTGCACACATATAGAACTTACATGTTATAATAGGATTATTTGCATACATGTTGAATTCATGATACTAACATACGTTGCATTAAGGAGGTCAACTGAATCAGTGGACCACCTGATCTTTCGCATTAGTGTTGGGACATATACACACACCTTTGCATATGTTCATATCAGCATTAGAAAATTTTAAGGACAATGGATGTATGTGATTGGTGGATGAGTAGATGGATGATGTATGGTAGGATACGTTCTTCTTAACTTGGAGATTTTTGGGACGAAATCCTTTGAGTAGGGGAGAATGTAACACCCCGAAATTTTAACGACACTAAAGATGATAAATTAAAGAATAATTAATTTGAAATACACTATTAACAATGAATTAAGGAAAGCTTAATTAAACATTCAGAATTAATTAAAACAGACAATGCCATTGCGTCCGTCTCGAAATTTGGTCAAGATAGACATCAAGTTTGCATAAAACGGACTTCGTATGAAGAAATTATTAAGGTTTAAAGTTTGTATTCATATAAGGAGAATATATATATTATTCCGAATTCAAAATTCAAAAATCAGCAAAATACGAAATCAAGGTGCCAAAAAGAGAAAGAGCCTACCGTTTGGGTCGACCTGAGACCCTGCTGGGTCGACCCCGGGGTCCCCAGGCTCTTTTGGGTCGACCTAGGGGTTGACACCCATGTAGGGGGTCGACCACCCTGCAAATCTAGGAAGTATACGTTTTCTGAACTTGGACCAATTTTGGAGCTAGATTCGTGAACCCTAGGCTATATAAAGGACCTTAAACCTAGTTTTGTTCATCTGAAAAACAATGGTGATGGCGAGGCTCTGCTGCAACCTCAATTAAATTGCCTATTCTTCTCCAAAATCAAGTTTAAAAATATTCAAGCGTTTCAACTATAGATTTGAGATTCAACACCAACAACTTCTTTTCTATCTTCTAAAATCCAAACACGGTGAGTTAGTTACTTTTAGATTTAAATGATTAAAAGTCAACACGACATGACTGTGATTTGGATATATGCCTGTGATTGAATCATATTAGATCTATCATAATTTGTGAATTTATATTATTCTATGACTTGGATCTAAATCTTTATAATATCTGATCTATTGTTACTTTTGAATCTATTACATAACTATGATGTGGATCTTAAATTATTATCATGCTAGATATACCTTTTTAGATCTAATTCGCTTGTGGTTAATTTATCATGTCATGCTAAGATCTACCTTTTTAGATCTAATCCACTTGTGATTAATTTGTTATGTCACAATTGTGGATCTTAAATTATTATCATGCTAGATCTACCTTTTTAGATCTAATTCGCTTGTGGTTAATTTATCATGTCATGCTAGATCTACCTTTTTAAATCCAATTCGCTTGTGGTTAATATGTCATGTCACAATTGTGGATCTTAAATTATTATCATACTAGATCTACCTTTTTAGACCTAATTCGCTTGTGGTTAATTTATCATGTCATACTAGATCTATCTTTATAGATATAATTCGCTTGTGGTTAATTTATCATGTCATGATTGATCTTTTTAGATGTAATTCTCTTGTGGTTAATTTATCATGTCATGCTAGATCTACCTTCGTAGATCTAATTCGTTTGTGATTTATTTATCATGTCCTGCTAGATCTACCTTTATAGATGTAATTCACTTATGGTTAATTTATCATGTCACATTTGTGGATCTTAAACTTTACCTATCATGTGCTGATTAATTTAGATCTATCATTAATTGGAAATATAAATCCTTATTTATTCATGCTCACTAGATCTGTTTTTATATGTCCACCTTATCACTATGCCAATTACATGTTTATGTCACTTTTGTTAAAATATTCACTATTGTCATCTTTCCCTTTATTGTTTATGGCGAGGCTACTTTCTAGCCTAGACATGACGCTAAATATATGTGAATGCATTAGTTAGGGAAGGGGAAAAACATTAGAATTGGCATAACTTGAATGACAAGTATGAATATGGACATATAATCCATTATGAATATAATTGGGTAAATGGGCATGAACTCCTATAAAGACATAGGTATAATTAATTGGTTAATAATTAAAATGCCGAGGATTACAGTAATTAGAAAACTGTAATGGCACTTATGACATGAGGTTAGATTGCATTTGTGGTGGAAGTCTTCCAGGACCCAACCGGCATATCTAGCAACTGCAAATGTTGAATCTAATGCGAGGGATCTAAGTGCACAAATACGAGATGGGCTACGACATGAGGTTAGGCCTAACTTGTGGAAGAAGTCTACCCAGACCCGACAAGCATATCCAGTATCCACAAGTTGTAGGCCTAATGTGGGAGGTCTAGCCCATTATAACCATAAATAGACTTGGTAACGAATTGGAATACTTAGCCTAGATGAATCCATAGGTATTTTATCAACATGTTAACTTGAATAAGGGTTAAGTAAACTTGGTTGAAACAGTGGGTAGTTTAAGTAAATCTTGTGGCGGTGGGTAATATTTATGTATACAAGCCCACAAACTTAACCTATTTTATACTTTGGGGTTATGCAACTTTGTTAAGTAAACTTGCTTGGATCAATGAGGGTTAAGTAAATCTTGTGGTGGTGGGGTAATATTTACATATAAGCCTGACAAATTAACATGTTTTTCATGTTAGACTATTAGGCATAACCAGTTGAAATCCTAGTAGTGGGGATGCAAGCCTAGGGGGGCTTGTATCATCTTGTGTGTGGGACCCGTTTCAGTCAGTAACCAATCTAGGTATCAATCGGGTACTCTGAACTACGTCGAAGTATGGGCACGCTTACTGGACTGATTATAAGAGATCCAAATTGAAGGGGCGATATCAACAGTGCAGGAAACCAACGGAGTCGTGTGCGTGCATGGATCCGGCTTGCTATGGGAATTAAGACATTGTGATATCAGTAGATATGGTTATGCACATCTTGAAAATGAAGGGTTGCCATTTTAGGAAGTGATACATCCTACTGTGGGGCTAGCACAGGGCATCTACGAAGTAGGGAGCCGATCGATTAGGGTAGTACTTAAGGTACATCTAGACTCTGGTAAGTTTAGGAGTATGTTATTGGGGCTACCTGCGGATTGTATGGGGTTAAAACCTCTCACCAGAAGTACACCTAAGTATACCATTTCATACATGTTGGGGATCATCTCATTCTGGATATACTACTAGTAGTTGTGCAGAGTAATCATTAGGGAAGCGTATACACCTTATCCTGCCTACCTTGTCATACCTGCCTTATATGTAGTAATCTCTCTTATCCACATTATATGCCTATCATGCTACTTTTATTTATTTACTTGCTAAAAGTAACTAGACTCGTCATACTTTATGTCTGACCCTTTTTGTTTTCTCTTCTTTCTTCCGTTTCCCCCTCCCTCCAAGTTCTCAGGGTGGGAATACACAGGCTTAGTCTGGACTCGGTTATCATCTTGCTAGGAGCTGCTTTTGAAGTATGGCTCAAGTTCTTATCTCTACAATGGCTTTGTCTCTTTTTGGGGAATCATGTTTTCTTTTAAGTATTTATGTACTCTGATGGTAAAAGACAGTAGATTTTATGTTGTAATTGGTTTTTGTATTTCAGACATGTGAATTTTTGGACCATTGTATTTTATGATAAATAAAGTTTTTATTCTGCTGTTATTTTATATATCTGTCTTGTAATATTTCTGTTCTGTTTACTTATAATGCTTCACGAAACTTAGTGCATTCCCTTTGTGAGTGACATTAATGGACGTAGGGTGTCACAACTACGAAGTATATACATTCCCATTGTTTCCATTCCAAGAACCCTTATATAAAATGTCAATAAATTAATGTCTGCTAAAACCTTACTCCCAGAGTATATGAAAAACCAAAAATCATCGGACACTTGAACTTTTTTATTCCTAGTTGTCTTAAGTTCTAGTCTTCTAGAGGAACCAAAGATTTATAGTCACTTAAATTTCTAACCTTCTCATAATTTGTAACACCTCCATGACCTAACTGGAAAAATAATGGCAGTTATACCAAGATAAACCATCTTGTGGGTCCCTGTACTTAATGCCATATGGTAGTACTAATACTAAAGTATTAATCAAAACTCTTTTTAACTCTTTGGAAATAGCTTCACACTTTATGTCAACAAAAGCAATACTTTTCTTCGTGTGGTAGGTTAAGAGAACGAGTATCTTAGAAAAATCCCCAACAGCTTTCCTACAACAACCCATAATCCAAGAAAATACCTTACCTTCCAAAGGTAATTCTTAGAGAACTTGGTCTAGGGTCAATGTGCTTATAAGGTATTGAATTCCTTTACTAAATACCAAACTTATTTATTGATATATTTTGATCAGACCAATATGTTATCCGTAGCAACTCTTATTTGCTTACTACAAACTTCACCAATAAGTCAAGAAGTAGGATTAAACACAAGATAGTCCAAAAGGTATAACAAACTATTCTTAAAACTCGCTGGGTTTTATTGTAGCATTTTTGTCTATATATCATGATTGCTGAAAATCTTTGATAAAGAAATCTAGCTATGGGAAAATCTTAGCTCCTACTAATTAACCAAAAAAGTCATCTATATAAGGTAAAGACTAATGGTTCTTGTTAAATAACTTACTTATGATTATTGCAAAGCCAAAGGAACTATCCATCTTCGCAGAAAATAAGAGTGATGCCTCTCATCCAAAAATGCTTACTCTTATCAACCCTTTTACCAGAAGTTCCTTAATCTATTTTCCTCAAAATCACTTGTTGCGGTTAATGTCTAACTACTTCCTCAAACATATCTAGAAAGCTCCTATCAATAGGTATAAGACTCAACCTACCAAAAATAGATCTAAGGAGTAAAATAGTTAATCTCAATTGTTCCTTCATAGGCCAATTTTAGAGTGCGTCCACTATGCATGCCCAAGTAACTATGCTCCTTTCAAAATCTCAAGTAGCTTATAGCTACTAAACTCAAAATCAACTCATATATAGTAATGCTATAAGAGCCACTCTATATCCAAAAAACTTCTAGCCATAGTCATACGACTTATCAATCTTCTTTCCCTCGGAGTTATGTGCCTCACAAGCAACGCCATAGGTTTGGCATTATCACAAAGATGAATTAGAAAATCGATCTCTCTCCTATAAGGTATCCCTCTAACTTCTTACAATATATCCATAAAATCTATCAAAATGTAAACTAACCGATATCTCCTAGGGATGTACGAAGGGATTATAGGAAACTCAACATGACTAGCCCCATCCGGTTGCAAGAAATCTTAAGGGTTCGTTTGTCGCGTGTGCCTAGCCTGACAACCCTCCTCTTGTAGTCCTAAAATAGCCCAATAAGTGGCCAGTATATCTCTTCTCAAAATTTTCCTGTCTTTAAAATACAAAAAACGTAAGCATCTTAGTCAAATTCTACTTATTAGTGTCAAGAGCTGAGATAGCCAATTATACGGTTAACCTATCCAAACCCACAAACTAGCTCATACCCAGAAATTCCTTAAGCATATCTTTATATCTAGATTCATAGTCTCAAATCCTTGCTTACCTGGAATAATAGTTTCGATCCTCCTACAGGATGAAACTACTGGGTCTACAAAAGTGACTAAGTGTAAATAATTAACCGATGCCACTAGTGGATACTCTGTATGAAATTGGGATTTACTACATCTATAAAAGACATCTTTGTTAGGCCTACAATACAGAAACTCTACATTGTCAGTTTCTTATCAGCATGGCTATAGCCTACGCAGCCACCCCTCAACTAGTTAGAAGACATTTCTTAAGGAGTAATGGCCTTACTCTGAAACAATCAACTAGAAAGAACCAAAAATTGATAACACTTCTTTTATCAGCCTTTACCTTTGTTACTCCCTATCTTTATTACTTGATCCTTTAGATCAACACCTTAACTTAAACACTCTTAGCATAGTACCACATCATGTTAATGCTTATGATATACCAATCATTTCCTATATGAGAATAGCGATAACTTCCCTCTTCTATTGAATCCTTATAGTAATACTCTTAATTCTTCTCGTCATCCTTAGCCTTTAAGGTTTTCTAGTCCATATGCGGCCCCACTTAATAGTTGTAAAGTACCAAGTTTATCCCCTAACTCTGGTCTTCGTAAAGAACTTACAAAGAATTGAATAAAAGGGTTTATCCAAAATCAAAAAGTCCAACCAATTAAGAATTGGAGCCTCTATTTATGGGTAAGCTTAAGTAGGTTGTTCTATAGATAGCTTAATGAAGAAATGGGAGAATATGACAAGGAAGGAAAATGGACTAGAGGGGATTTCTAAAAAACTTCTATTTCTAAAAATACCATTTGTTTTGAAAATCTATATTTTCCCTTAGAAAAATACTTTACTTTTAAAATTATTTTTTTTGTATCCTGTAACCTTAAGCTCTGGTACCAAGTGTAACAACACCCCATATCCCTTGCCATTCCCCAAGCGGGAGATACCAAAGAATACAGAGTGTTTCGGTATAATGAAACAAATCACAGAGACTAAGATTCAGAAGACATAAAACAAAAACAGTGGAAACATTTACTTTAGAACAACTTTATTATACTAAAATGAACACTTTATACAAAATGAGTCTAAAAAATAAACCATATGTGTTACATAATCTCGACCTAAATCAGAGTATAAAAACAAAACATTTCCCCTAATAAGTAGAAATCCAAATCATGATAAATAAAATGACATAAAATAGAATAGGGTACAACAATAGAAAGAATAATATGATCTCTGCTATTGAATCTCCCAAGCTACTATTATCAATCGACCTCTATACTGTGAGCCTAATAGAGGACGAAAATGGAAAAAAGAGGAGTGGATCAAATATAAAGTCTGGTAAATGAATTAATTAATAACATAATTAAGCAAGATAAAAAGATAGACTATGTAACAGTTCTAGTGTCATAAAATAATATGTGCATGCACAAATAGAATTGTTTCTAAGATAATTAGATTGTCTATCTAGTTTAAGCCAAAATGATTGTTTAATTGTTTGCACTGTTCTACTGCTATTAAAATCTGATTATGATAAGTTTTCTAAATTCTATCCATCGATCGGTTTTCCTACTTACCACCTTTTAACATGGTAATCTACCACCTCTTAGTATGGAAGCAGGCCATTGTGAACCTAACCGTCGTGAAACCATATCAACACGAATCACCATCCGTCGATCCACCAATAAAAAAACACAATTAGAACATGGATGTAGTACCGAATTATTCATGATCGCCATTTTGCATGCAAAGTAATCGCTCGAACCCACTATCCTATCGCTCCACCTATTTGACCTATTATTTACCTACTTCAGCATAGGCACACTGATCTCAATCCCAGATCTGAGATCATCAGCTCTTGACCTAAAAAGGAATGCTGGTGGTACAGGTCCCTAACAACCAATATTCTTGTTGGGAATTGGGGGTCACGGATCTTAAGGCTAACTTAACACTAGAGGAGGGTGAATAGTGTTTAATGGAATTTATGACTTTTTAAAATCTTTTTGAATTTAACAGGATTAAATGCAAATCATAGATATAAATCAAGCACAAAATCATACACAGATGCAAAAAATAAGTAAAAGCAGTAAAGGAAAGAACACATTGAAATTTTATATTGGTTCGGAGTTACCCTATATCTAGTCCCATACAACTTTGGATTGTGCATATTTCTTTTCAAATAATATCCAATCTTACAATCCTCGATTTCAAGGACCACGAGGTCCATCCCTAGCTGCTTCCAAGCATAGGGCGTTCTCTTCATTTAACTAGGCTGCAATATCACCTAATTGTTTACGGGCTACAATCACACCCAATTGATTTGACCGTGCTAAAACCACGCCATTTAAGTAATAGTTTGGTATAGAGACTTTATTGGACTTTGATATTTCGATCTTTAATTACAAATACTCCTAACTCATAATATCACTTGAATCTTTGAGAGAGTGGTAGAGAATCAAACTTGAAAAGATTTGGTTTGATTCACTTTGAATTTCGCCAAAGTTTGATAATGGAAACTTGAAATTTAAGAGTATGAATAGAAAGCAGAAAAGGGAAGCAGAAGATAATGAAAAGTTAGTTAAAAATTCAAATTTAGATGGTTATTTATAGGTAATTAACAGTCGTGTCTTTCAGGAAAAGTTTTAAATAAATAGACACTTCTTTTGAAATTCGATTTTTTTGATAAAAACGGCTACGATGTCGACATTGGGTGTAGGGGATGCCGACATGCCATATATAATTTTGAAATCCAATTTTTTGAAAATAATGTAAATGACGTTTAAATAAATCCAGATAATTCAGGAGTTTATACAAACTATTTTCCTTTATACTAAAATAGTAAAATGAAGTAAGAATATAAATAAAAAACATATGCTTGTAATTTATAAAAGTGTTATCAAAACTTAATATAAAAATATAAACATAAATATGAGAAATTTGAAACATAAATATAAAACTATAAGTATGAATACAAGGAAATAAAATTTAATAAGTTTGAACACATATAAAAAACTAAAATCTATATTAAAAAATCTAAAATGTTTAATTCAGAAATTATTTAAAATTCTAGAAGTAATTTAAATAATCAAGAGATATATATATATATAATAAAAATTAAGTAATTTTGAAATCAATTGAAATAGAAGATTTCTGAAATATTATAAGATAGAATTGGTAAGAGAATTAGAATAAAGATTTTAGTGCTATTACGGAGTTCTAACAAAAATTATAGACTATTACTTATCATGATTTCATGAACTCTTGAGTCTTTAATCTTGAACTCTTTTTCTTTGTAGTCTATACTCTTGAATCTTTGAACCGTACAGTCTTCAAAATCAATACCTACATATACATCCTGTATATATATATATATATATATATATATATATAGTTTTAGTATAAATTTTATAGTACTAATAGTCAAAACAAGGTTGTTTCCATCACAACTATCATTACCATTATCTCAATCCCTAACAATCTCCTTATTTTTGATGATGATAATCTTTGTTTATAAAATATACCTACTTGATACCTTGATTCTTCAGTTACTCACCCAAACTCCAACAACTCCTTCTAAAACTACTAACTCCCCCTTAATTTAAGCCATATTTTGTAATTCTCCCCCTTTGTCATCAATAAAAACTAAATAACCATGTTTAATTTATATACCCCCCTTTAAACTAATATAAGACTTAACCTAGACTAAAAACTGACTTCAATACTCCCTCTAAAACTATGGTACTAATAATTAGTAATATAGAGATTAAACCAAGATGATATAATTGAACTAAACTTTATTATTACTTTATATATGATACTATACAACGAGTACTTAATTATATAATTAAATATTTATGAACATAATTTAAACTATACAACGAATATTTTGCGAATACACGTAATCTGTCTAATGAGTACTTTTGACAATAGGTGATTTATGAATTGGAAAATTTGGATAATGAAGAAAAAATTCCCCATTTAAATTACATTATCACCCTTATCAAAACATACTTTGCCAACGCATATGACTTGATCGTCTTCTTCCATCTGAACGTCTTGTTCTTCTTCTTCCTTATCTTCTACTCCTTCTTTACCTTTCATAGGATTATAAATATAGATATAAGAAGATTCATCTTCGATAACGATTGGGTTAGAATGATTCTCTATTAGGAATTTCTATAGATTTCTAATGCTTTTTCCTTGTTTCTTTTGTTCCTTGGCCATTTGTAGTTGCATTTATTGGATTTCAACGAGTTTTTGTAGAGAATCCTTGAGAGCTTCTTCAACTTTGATCATACGAGCAAGCGTAGTACATTGAAATGGTCCTTAAGGGGACGAAGGATAGGAGAAAGTGTTGTTTTGATTGGTATTTGATGAGAAGACCATTAATTTATCGTTTTTAGATGTTTATAATCGAGAAAAATGAGTGAAGAGACAAGAATTTTTTAATTAAGAGGTTTAAATAAGTATAAAAATTGATTTTGGAGGGAATTTTAATTTCAAAATTGACTGTAATATGTCGATACGGGGAGTAATACATGTCAACATAGTTATGTATATTTTGAATTTTTTTTCTAATATTTTAATATACATACACACACACTTACCCACCCCCCCAATATATCTTGTTATTATATTTCAGTTAATGAACAAATACCTAGTTCTCTTCTTAATTTAGTAAATATTGCTTCATTCAAGGGTTTAGTTAATATACCTGCAAATTGATTCTCATTTTTAATGAATTTGAGTGAAATTTTTTCTTTACTTACATTAACTTTTAGAAAATGATGTCTAACATCTATATGTTTAGTTCTAGCAAAATGGGTAAGATTTTTAGATAAATTTATTATTGTAGTATTATCATAATAAATTGGTAATCTAGTTATGTTTAATCCAAAATCTTTTATAGTATGTTGCATATAAATTACTTGAGAACCCAAAGCAACAGAGATATATGCTGCTTTAGTTGTTGATAAGGATACGGTATTTTGCTTCTTACCTGACTAGAAATCTAGGGAACGCCCTAAAAAAGTGACAAGTTTCGCTTATACTTTTTCGATTTGATTTAAAACCAGCATAGTCAGCATCACAATATGAAAATAAATTGAATAAATAATTTTTAGGATAATATAAACAAAATTCTAATGTGTGTTTAACGTATCTTAGAATACGTTTTACGGCTTTTAAGTGAGTTTCCTTAGGTTGACAATGATACCTTGCGCAAAGAAAGACACTATGCATCAGTTATACATAGTAATGAACCTATCATACCTCTATATAATTTTTGATCTATGTCTTTTTATGAGTCATCTTTACTTAAAGCTTCATTGGTTGCCATAGGAGTGATTTTCCACAGGCATTAGTCGTATTATTTAATTGATTTCTGGTTCTAACTACTTATTCGATATCTCCTGGTATATTTTCTACAGGATGATCTTTTAAAGTCTAATTTTTTTTTATTAGGTTAGTTGATTTCACAATTTATCTCAGTTGGTTCTTTATTTTCATTATCAAACTCATCTTCGTCATTTATATGACTAATATCTCTATATTTTTCATCAAAAGATAATGTGCAGTTTCTTCGATAGTGTTAGTTTTCATAACGACCCAGGGTTTTCGACCTTGAAAGTCGATACAAAAATACCATGTCGACATTCAAGCACCAAAAATACCGTAACATTAATAGGACGAAATTAGAGGACGAGAAGTAGAAATAAAGAAATTTAGAATAAAAGAATAAGAAGAACACATCAGAATCACACAGCGGAACGAACAAAATATAATATATCAAATCTCTTTATATAAAAAGAAACTGTATACATACCAATCATCAAAGTACATCATATATCAGACACAACGGAAACAAACTCTAAATAATTAACGGTGAAGCTTCCTGCTTCCAGCTCCTGAACTCCAAGCGGAATCTAACCTGGAAAATATGTTCGGTCTGACCCAAGCACATTTTGAAGCAAAGAAAAAACACCCGGATCAGTCTGGAATACTTTCAGTGGTAAATTCATAGCACAGCAACTTGTTTAACTTTGAAAATCCTTTTGAAAGAAAGGATAATAGTAAGACCAGCCCACACATAAACACAAGCGGTTTTTGACTTACTATAACCAAAATATTTTTTAAACCAATATCTTTTCTGATATTATGATAGTGTCTATTAAATCACAAATAAATAATCATCTAGTAGAACGCTTGCTTATAGGATACAAACAAAACCGCAATGCTTATTGGAGATTGGATTCTGACTATGACAAGGTATGGATCCACCTATCGATAGTGTATCTCTAGAGAGGGATACACTGGGTTCAACAAGAACGCCTTGGAACCCGACCCACACATGACCGACCACTTATTTCTCTTGAGTGTATCGAATATATTGTCACCTACGGCTGCGCAGCTACCTTTTGTAAAAACCCGGAAAATCTGAGCCAGTTTAAAATTTTTAATTTGGTTATTTTAGTGGATTTTAAATATTTAAAATAAATATTTTAAACAATAACGACGAAAAGTGTGGTTGAATCGACGTTTGAAAGTAAATATAATTACTTTGAATTATAAACATGGCCTGAAATGGCGCGGCAGTTTCAAAATTGAAATTCAAACTTTGACTGACTGTACCGGAAGCAAAATAAATCGGATTTTAGTGAAACCAAAAATATTTAAATCTGTTAGTGAATATCTTTCTAACGAATCTGAAAAATCGAATTTTCATAGAGGGAGTCAAAAGTTATGGCCAAATGAATTTTCAGAAAGGTCGCTATAAAGAATATATAGCCCGTGAAAATAGACATTTTGCAAACGACCTCGGAATTCGATGAAACCACTTTTGTTGGATCCGGGATGTCAAATTATTGCTAGGTTTCAAATTTCATAATTTTTGAAGTTAATATGTGAGCATGGCAGAAGAAAATGTGTTTGGTCTATTTCTGTTAAATTGGATCGACCAGAAAAAGGCCATTTTCAAACGGTCTCAGAATTCGATGAAACTAGTTTTGTTGGGACCGTATCGTCAAGACATAGCTAGATTTATTTTTCTGGGATTTTTAAAATCAGTATGTGGCCCCGGCAATTTGAAATGAACATTCAAATCAAATATTGAATGTTTTATATTTTAATTTGAAGAAAAACTGACTGAAACTGTCGAGTGGGCCTTCGAAACATATCCCATTGTGTTCGGAAGGGGGGTATTTAGCTAGGGATGACAGTCGTTGGGTTTGAATTGATGTACATATGGAGAAGAGGGTATTTTCGGATTTAAATAAATTAAATATATATAAAAATTCCGATGACCAATCATAATTTTCCATCTCATTTCTCTCTCCCCGTAACCTGCTGCTATCGACGGCGGAAAGCATCTTCAACCTTCTCCCCTCCGTTCTGGCTGATCCCTTCACCAATCCACCTCATTCCAGTGGGGTTTTTTGAAGATCTCCACGTCCTCTTCCAATCCATACCATCCACCACCTCCATCACTTCGTAAATCGCAAGAATTGAGGGGGGAAAATCCATCCGTTCGCGCCCAGTTTTCTCCTCCGACCCGAGTTCGAACTGGCGGCGGTTGGTGCCCCCTGGCGCGTGACTCCTTCCCCTTCAACGCTGCGAAGCCCGATTATCTTCAAAGTTCACGGATTGAAAGAAATCGTGAAACCTAGTTTTGATCGAAGTTGCTGAGGTAACGGTTTTATATATTTAAACCGATTTCAACAGTTTAAAAGTGTCGCAAAGTATGATAAACTTATAAAAATCATATCTTTTTCGTTTGTGGTCGAAATTCAGTGAAACAAGATACAGTGGACTCGTGTGGACGTCTTCTACATTTTAGAAGAGACAACATATTTTTCTAAGCCTTCTGCAATTTTTGGTGGAGTGGAACCCAATGTGAGATTTCTAAATTATAAACGATATGGAAAACAACGATGTATAAATTATATAGTCGATGTATGAGTCATATAAGCGTTGTATAAGTTGTATGTTCGATGTATAAGTTATATATGCGTTGTAAAAATTATATATGCGTTGAAATGACATTGAAATGAATTGAATTGAATTGAAAAATATTTATATATGAATATGAATATATATATATACTCCCCTCGTCCACAGACCATGGAGGATATATATTGGTTGTGATATTGTTTGGATTATTGGTTGATGTGAAATTTGGTGAATATCATGAATACTTGAATTGAAATGATTGATTGTGGTTGAAATCCCAATAGGATTAGTATATGGGAAAAGTCGCCAGCGTGCGAACTAGATATTGAAAATACATATTATCAAAAACCGCGAGGTTTTAAGGTTGAGCGGGGAGCCGTACTAGGGACGGTGCCGGTTTTAACTACCCTGCCGTTATGCTACTGAAATTTTCAATAATACTCATGTGTTAGAATTATTTTCATGTGTGGAAACTATATTCATGTGTTGAGTAGAAATTCATGTGTTGAATGAAGTTCATGTGTTAAATAAATTATTTGAAAGATAAAAATCACATTTTTATTATATATATAGGCTATATAAAATATTAGTATTTTAAATAAATTGTTTTAACACCAAAAATAACATTTTTACCTTATGTATAGACTATATAAAATAATCGTGTTTTTAAATAAATTGTTTTGCAATAAAAATCACATTTTTATTATATATATAAACTATAGAAAATATTCATGTGTTGAATAAAGGACTAGAACGATAAAAATCATATTTTTATCGTGTGTGTGAAGTCGAAAACATTCCTGTGTTGAATATATAGATTGAACAATAAAATCTACCTTTTTATTGTAAATATGAAGTGCTAAAAATATTCATGTGTTGAATAAATATTTTTGATGATAAAAATATCATTTTTATCAAATATATGAAGTGAAAATAGTTTTGAAATCGAAGAAATAATTATATATATATATAATTAAATTAAATCAAATAACGACGCTGTAGTTCGTGTTTTGAAACCGTGATTTCAAACGATTAGTGCGGGAGATCCAACCATCGGATTTTCCCGAAACCGCAACCGTTAGGTTTGCTTTGGAAATATCTTTCCAACGACACCCACTTTGTGAAGATCCAATGGTTGGATTGTCTGGAATGTTTAATTCAAATCTGAAGAAAAACAGCGCTAGAATCGATTTCATATATATATATATATATATATAATTAATTAAATTAAATCGAATAACGACGCTGTAGTTCGTATTTTGAAATTGTAACTTCAAACGACCAGTGTGGGAGATCCGACCGTTGGATTTTCCCGAAACTGAAACCGTTGGAATCGTTTTGAAAAGATCTTTCTAATGATATAAAATTTGTGAAGATCCAACGGTTAGATTTTCAGATATTTGTAAATCAAATCTGAAGAAAAATAGCGCCACGGCCGGGTTATGGCCTGAAGCGTTGTTTTGAATAAATTGGCTATTTTTAAATAAATAAAAATAGCGATAAATCGTGATAAAATATTATAAACGATATGGAATCGAAATAAACTGAATTTGCTTGGCTTATGTGATATTTGATGGTTGACTGTATTTGGCGTGAAAATTACATTAATCAATTTAATTAGTGATATCGAATAATTTAACCATAAAATAAAAGATTTGAAATTCTAAATATACGTGAATTATTTGATAAGGCCGAGTTAATTCTCATTTCAAATGATTGATCGACGAGTGAAAGTCGAAGATATGAAGACGGTGCAAGACCGATGATCTTCATGTCGAATGGAGGGGTGCTACTGATGCTCATGATGGGAGTAGCTACCTTGAAGGGGTTGAAGTAGTAGCCGTCCAGACGTACTTGTTGATTGTACAGATATGCGAGGTATTGAGTGCCTCCGGTTTCGTTCAGCCCCAGAACGAACGTGTAAATGGACTGTGTGTCTGACATTGAATTTTATTCTGTGCTAATTGATCTCTATTAAATATGTATCTGTTTGGCGGTGGAGAATTTATTCAATTGCTTAACGCCCTTCTCTGAGACGTACGAGCTCAGAGGTTATATATCGATAGAAATCAGTCACATGGAGTGAATTGCCTGTTTGGCACGCCTAATTGGCAGATGATCAAGGCTTCTATTAAAAAGCAAAGTCTTGTGGTTGATGATCAAAGCACGGCCTGTGTGGCATATCTTTGTGTATAACGTTGTTTCGCGAGACTCACACCCCGGTATGAGCCATAAACGGGAGAAGGTCATTAGGGAGGGCATGCGTTTCTTTCTAGCTAGGGTGTGTCAGTGACCTACCAGCCCTGACATTTATATTATTTTCACCTGTGTGGTTATTGCTGTTGCGAGGCGCCTCGGATATATCGGTCGATCCAGGACCGATGGAGTCATTGGGCTCATTTACGCCCCAAAGGGCAGGGAAACGCAGTGTTCAGGCATTTTAATCCACATCGGTGGACCGGCCCTGACGATCCAAGGGGCAGTTGCAGCTGTTCCTGAGGCTCGGGCTAGAGAGTCTCGAATCGGTAAGGACTATCTTTTGCCTTGTTTCATGACGGAAATCCAATTTCCAAATACGATACCACGCGGTTTTGATTGTATACCTATATATGGCAACATAGTGGTATGGGGCATTAATGCTGCCTATGATTGATACTTATGATTGAAATTGTTTTTGAAACATATAAACACAACTAATAATATCAAATGCTTTTGTTTTATTCGTATCAAGCATAGTTTGGCCATTATAAGGTAAAACTCTATCCTCTGGTTTGTGTTGCATTGTTATGGGAACTGAGTGTTATAATGGCTTCATTTTTATAAAAAGCATTGCGATGTTTAAAAGATTTATTTGTTTTAAAGCACTGGCAATCCAATGGAGTAAACCCGTTCTGCAAAAGTGGCGTGGTCCTGTAATTAGCCATCTTGTAAAATGTGTTAAGTAGATTTCTCATACCAGTCCCATGACTGACTTGTAGTTTGTTTCACTTGCAAACTCGGGTGCCCCTATTTCTACATGGGCAGCCTTGTATTCAGGTTTTGGCGGGCTCTTTATGGATGGCTGGAGCTGAAGATGGATTCTACCATTTATCTCTTTTTATGTTGTTTAGCTCCTACTGTACATATTATATTTGTTTTCCACTGTAGACATTTATGTATAGCTGAACTGTATTTGAACTAAGTATGATCCTGTATACTGTGTAACTCTGATGATTATGTTTATCCAGTGTATTCTATTGTACATTATATGGTGTATTTATTTACTTCTGTTCTGCTATTAACTGTTTATGTGTTATATTCCAAAGATTACCCTCGCCACCGTCATATCGACGTTTGGGGTCGTCACAAACGTGGTATCAGAGCTTTGGTTAAGCTTAGTTCTGGAATATAACATATGAACGAACTCGTCAGAAATAGAACCAGTAGTGTTCTAAGACGAGTAACTCATTACAAATAGGATCAGTAATATCCTAGTATGAGTATAGCAGAATGAAATACACCTCGATAGACACATTTACATACAAGTATATGTCTCTAGGTTTTAAAATTACCTTTTTTGTTGGCCTAACACTTTGTCTGCTATTTGCAGACATTGAAAAATGAGTGGCAGAAGTAGAAGATGTAGGTCGGAACCAGATGTTGAAGCTCTACTTAAGAAATATAGAAATATGGGTGGAGTACCATTCTTGGACGAAGAATCTATTATTAAAACACAAGCTTTGATTCGTTCTGCTGAGAAAATCTTTGAAGTTTTAAAGCTGAGGGATGACCAGAAAAGATTACTGGCATCTTGGGCACTCAAAGACGAAGCTTTGTTCTGGTGGTATTCGATTGTTAATGATAATCCAGAAGGTGATATCACCTGGGATAGATTCAAAGAGCTTTTCAGTGAAAAATTTATTCCTCCAGAAGCAACTGAGCGATTATGTAATGAATTCTGTTATCTGATACAAGGAGATATGACCATTCCAAAATATCATAAGAAATTCAATGAACTTTCTCATTTTGCCCCTCATCTAATTCAAGATCCAAAGAGGAAGAATCTGAGGTTTATAAATGGTCTTCAAAGGAAGTACCAGAATAGTGTGATGGGCCATGTGAAGCTTCCTTTTTCTGAAAATGATATACATGGCTTATTAGTATGAAGGTCTAGATAAGCGAGGCCTTTTTGTCGATGAAGAGGAAGTCGGTTTTAGCAATAAAAGGAAATTTGAAACTGATAGCCAAGAGATAAGTACACAGCCAGAGGCTAGTATGCAGCCTGAGGTTAGTAGAAGGCTGAAGGCAACAAGAGGCCAAGGGCCAGTCAGAAAAAGTCTAAAGCAGTCGTATGTTTAAAATGTAATCAGCAAGGGCATTTAATGAGGAACTGTGAATCTTCGAACCAACGAAAGAAAAACAGATCTAAATCCAAGAACAAGGTTCAAGAAGATAGAAAATGCAATCTCTGCCATCAGGTTGGTCATATAAAGCGAGACTGCTGACAGTTGAGAACAACCAAAGTGGTTCAGGAAAATAAAGTAGCAGAAACTTCTGAGCCCTCTGCTAGTCAGGAAAGGCCAGATGTTTTAGAAGGCACGCTTACTGTCAAAGATATTCCGGTAAAGGTATTATTTGATACAGGCGCATAGCGAAGCTTTGTTGCAAAGAGTACGGTTAAGAAATTGGATTTGAAATTGAAAAGGCTTAAAGAACCCATCACTGTTCATAATCCGGTTGGGGGTTCCCTCGATCTTAGTTGGGTTTGTGGGGTACCTGTTTCTTTATCTCATTATCGGTTTCCTTGTATCTCGATCGTCATGAATTTTACCGAATTCGATCATATTTTAGGATTGGATTGGTTAACCAAATACGAAGCAGAGGTTAAATGTGCAGAAAGAGTTGTCAAGGTTAAAATGAAGCTTACCAATATTGTAATTCCCTGTGAAGGCCCGAATTCTGATAGAAAAGATTTTTGGTCAGCTTTAGATGTTTCTCCTGCTCAAATAGAACCTGTTCCTGTCGTGACAGAGAATATTCCGGTCGACATTGCAGATATTCCAGTTGTCAAGAACTATGCGGATGTGTTCGAAGAAGTTGTTAGCTTACCTCCGCAGAGAGAAATTGATTTTAATATCTCTTTAGTTCCGAATGCAAGGGCAGTAGTTCACCTTATTCGAAGAATGATCTTGAAAGAGAAATAAGTGTTAGATAATCAGACTCGACAGCTTGTATGGAAAGGTCTGATCAGGCCTAGTTTCTCTGATTGGGGAGCAACAGTGGTATTTGCCCCGAAGTCAGACGGTACTCTTAGACTATGTGTGGATTATCGTGACTTGAATAAAAAGACGCTGAAAAACAAATATTCATTGCCGCGGATTGATGATTTATTGGATCGATTGAATGGAGCACAAGTATTTTCAAGAATGGACCTAGCTACAGGTTTCCATCAGCTTCGTATTGCCGAGGAGTGTGTTCCTTTGACAGCATTCAGAGGTCCAGACTTATTCTACGAGTGGTTAGTAATGCCGTTCGGCTTTTGTAATGCTCCAGCATATTTCGTCGATCTAATGAACTGGGTATTCAGAGGAGTATTGAATAAATTCGTTCTGGTTTTCATTCATGATATATTGATCTTCTCTAAATCAGAAAGCGAGCACGAAAAACATTTGGAACAAGTGTTAGAAATTCTCAGAAAGAATGTTTTAAAAGCAAAATTATCCAAATGTATATTCTGGTAAGAAGAAGTCAAATTTCTTGGCCATGTCGTGTCAAAGCAAGGAATTTTAGTGGATCCCAGTAAAATAACTGCTATTCAGAATTGGAAATAGCCTCGTACACCCACGGAAGTTAGAAGTTTTCTCGGGTTGGCCAGTTATTATCGGAAGTTCGTTAAGAATTTTTCGAAGATATCCAGTCACTTAACCAAGCTTACTAAGAAACATTCGAGATTCATCTGGACTCCCGAATGTGAGGCAGCTTTCCAGGAGCTAAAGTTAAAATTGACGACTGCTCCAGTGCTAACGATTATTGATGGCAATCAGGATTTAAAAGTCTGGACCGATGCTTCCAAAGAAGGTCTTGGTGCAGTGTTAATGCAAAGAGGCCATGTAGTCGCTTATGCTTGCCGTCAATTGAAACCACATGAAAAGAATTATGTAACTCACGATCTTGAATTGCTAGCTATCGTGTTTGCTATGAAAATCTGGAGGCATTATCTATTGGGTGAGAAGTTTAAATTATACACTGATCATCAATCATTGAAATATTTATTCACCCAGAAAGATCTGAATATGAGACAGCAACGTTGGTTAGAATTTCTCGCGGCATATGATCTGGTTATCTTATATACACTGGGGAAAGCCAATGTTGTGGCTGGTGCGCTCAGCAGAAAGAATGTAATTGTCGCCAGTCTTATTATCACGCCTTCGTTTATCATTGATTGATAACATATCTCCTCTTCAGAAGGATGATCACTTCATTCAGAAGATCAGAGAGAGAATTCAGAAAGGCGAGCCCTCGAGTTTTCAAATAGATAGCCAGGGGATTCTGAGGTTGAAAGGCCGAATATGTGTGCCAAACATTCCTGAACTCCAGAGAGAAGTATTAGATGAATGTCACAAAGCCAAGCTTAGTATCCATCCAGGGGTGAGAAAAATGTATAATGACATCAAACGCACTTTCTGGTGGAAATCTATGAAAAGGGACATTTCTATATATGTTAGCCGGTGTTCTACTTGTCAACAAGTCAAAAGCGATCAACATAAGCTCGCTGGATTGTTGCAACCTTTGGAAATTCCAGGTAGGAAGTGGGAACAGATCTCTATGGATTTCATAGATGGTTTGCCCAAAACTAGGAAAGGAAATGACAATATTTGGGTGATCGTAGATCGTTTCACGAAGACCGCCCATTTCATACTTGTCAAATCGAATAGGACTGCTCAGAGTCTGGCGTAAGTTGAAATTGTTAGGCTGCACGGAGTTCCCATGAGCATTGTTAGTGATCGTGACCCGATTTTTGCTAGTAAATTCTGGGAAGCATTCCAAGCAGAATTGGGAACGAAACTGAACTTGAGCACCGCATATCATCCTCAAACAGATGGTCAAACTGAGAGGGTGAATCGTATTCTAGAAGATTTATTGCGGGCTTGTGTTGTTGATTTTGGTGGATCATGGGAAGACCATTTGCATTTGGCCGAGTTCTCATATAACAATAGCTACCAAACAAGCCTGACAATGTCACCATTCGAAGCACTGTATGGTTGACTATGCCGATCTCTAGCTTGTTGGGTAGAACCTGGTAATAGACTCATGTTGGGACCCGATATGATTCGCGAAGCTGCGGACAAAGTCAATTTCGTTAAGAAACAATTACTCGTCGTCCAAAGCTGACAGAAGAGATATGCAGATAAGAGAAGAAGAGATATATCATTTGTTGTTGGCGACTATGTATATTTGAAGGTATCTCTGATGAGAGGAGTTATCCGGTTCGGTAAAACAGGGAAATTGGCGCCTAAATTTATTGGTCTGTTTCCTATTCTGGAACGGGTTGGAACTCTCGCTTATAGGGTTCAATTACCTGATTGGTTTCCTGGAGTACATAATGTGTTTCACGTATCTCAACTTCGAAAGCATGTTCATGATCTGGACTTGATCGTGGAAGAAGCAGCGCAACGGGATATAGAAATTACTCCAGAATTGGCAGTGAGAAGAGAGCCGCTAAAGATTATTGGCAAAGAAAGCAAAGAACGGAGGAACAAGAAGGTTCACTTGGTCAAAGTGCAATGGAGTGGAGATCCGCGAGATTGTACTTGGGAAACAGAGGAAAGCATTAAGAAAGCCTATACTAAGTGCAGGGTGGATATCTCTGATTGACTCTGGTGCAAGGTACATTTACCATATCTTTGCAATACCATTTTGTTCTCTACTTTGCTGTTGTTCTCTTTTCATGCATGTTAACTTTTTAATTATATAGTCTAAATGATTTTAAAAGAGTATATGAATTAATTAGTATATTTTTGGAAAGTTAAAAACAAATTGATTGTTGGTTGTGTTGTGTGACTGTGGATTAGATTAATTAAATAATTAGAATGATAGTTAATTTAATCAATAAGAGAATGAAGTTAAATGTATGCAATTGAACAAGTATTGAACTGATTTAGAAACATATAGCAATATATACATGTGCATTATATATGAGTGAACAGGTTATGGATAAACAGCTAAGCAGAGGAATAAAATTGTTTGCCCGACAAATAGGTACATGTTTATTGTATTTCTTGGGATTTGATGATTTTATGAGCCGATTGGCTAGCCGCTTGGCTTTTCCTTTTTCTTTTGGATTGGTGAGGGCCATGGGAGGCTATTTGAAATATCCCGAAGTCCCCCGTACAAAGGAGGTTATGGCGAAATTTTTTGAAAATTCAGGGCGTTAGCCAAATTTTTGAAGAATTTGAAAATTCTTAGAAACTGAAAAGTTGAAGAATGGAAACCAGATTGAAAGTAGAGTTAGTTAAATAAACCATTTTCGACTTTGTTCCTTTTCGGGGACGAAAAGTTTTAAGTGGGGGACATTGTAATAACCCAGAAAATCTGAGCCAGTTTAAAATTTTTAATTTGATTGTTTTAGTGGATTTTAAATATTTAAAATAAATATTTTAAACAATAACAACGAAAAGTGTGGTTGAATCGACGTTTGAAAGTAAATATAATTACTTTGAATTATAAACATGGCCTGAAATGGCGCGGCAGTTTCAAAATTGAAATTCAAACTTTGACTGACTGTACCGGGAGCAAAATAAATCGGATTTTAGTGAAACCAAAAATAATTAAATCTATTAGTGAATATCTTTCTAACGAATCTGAAAAATCGAAGTTTTATAGCGGGATCAAAAGTTATGGCCAAATGAATTTTCAGAAAGGTCGCTATAGAGAATATATAGCCCGTGAAAATAGACATTTTGCAAACGACCTCGGAATTCGACGAAACCACTTTTATTGGATCCGGGATGTCAAATTATTGCTAGGTTTCAAATTTCATAATTTTTGAAATTAATATGTGAGCGTGACAAAAGAAAATGTGTTTGGTAAATTTTTGTTAAATTGGGTCGACCAGAAAAAGGCCATTTTTCAAATGGTCTCATAATTTGACGAAACTAGTTTTGTTCGGACCGTATCGTCAAGACATAGCTAGATTTATTTTTCTGGGATTTTTAGAACAGTATGTGGCCCCGGCAAATTGAAATGTACGTTCGAATCAAATATTGAATGTTTTATATTTAAATTTGAAGAAAAACTGACTGAAACGGTCGAATGGGCCTTCGAAACATATCCCATTTTATTCGGAAGGTGGTATTTAGCTAGGTACGATAGTCGTTGGGTTTGAATTGGTGTACGTATTGAGAAGAGGGTATTTTCGGATTTAAATAAATGAAATATATATAAAAATTCAAATGACCAATCATAATTTTCCAGCTCATTTCTCCCTCCCCGTAACCTGCTGCTATCGATGGCGAAAAGCATCTTCAACCTTCTCTCCTCCGTTCTGGCCGATCCATTCACCAATCCACCTCGCTCCAGGTGGGTTTTTTGAAGAACTCCACGTCCTCATCCAATCCATACCAGCCACCACTTCCATCACTTCGTAAATCACGAGAATCGAGGTGGGAAAATCCATCCGTTCACGCCCAGTTTTCTCCTCCGACCTGAGTTCGAACTGGCGGCGGTTGATTCCCCCGGCGCGCGACTCCATCCCCTTCGACGCTGCGAAGCCCGATTATCTTCAAAGTTCACGGATTGAAAGAAATCGTGAAACCTAGTTTTGAACGAAGTTGCTGAGGTAACGGTTTTATATATTTAAACTGGTTTCAACAGTTTAAAAGTGTCGCAAAGTATGATAAACTTATAAAAATCATATCTTTTTCGTTTTTGGTCGAAATTCAGTGAAACAAGAGACAGCGGAGTGGAACACAATGTGAGATTTCTAAATTATAAACGATATGGAAAACAACGATGTATAAATTATATAGTCGATGTATGAGTTATATAAGCGTTGTACACCTCATGTATAAGCGTTGTATAAGTTGTATGTTCGATGTATAAGTTATATATGCATTGTAAAAATTATATATGGGTTGAAATGACATAGAAATGAATTGAAGTGAATTGAAAAATATTTATATACGAATATATATATATACTCCCCTCGTCCACAGACCATGGACGATATATATTGGTTGTGATATTGTTTGGATTAATGGTTGATGTGAAATTTGGTGAATATCATGAATGGTTGAATTGAAATGATTGATTGTGGTTGAAATCCCAATAAGATTAGTATATGGGAAAATTCGCCTTCGTGCGAACATGATATTGAAAATCCCCATTGTAAAAAACCGCGAGGTTTTAAGGTAGAGCGAGGAGCCGTACTAGGGACGGTGCCGGTTTTAACTACCCAGCCATTATGCTGCCGAAATTTTCAATAATACTCACGTGTTAGAATTATTTTCATGTGTTGAAACTATATTCATGTGTTGAGTAGAAATTCATGTGTTGAATGAAGTTCATGTGTTGAATAAATTATTTGAAAGATAAAAATCACATTTTTATTATATATAGGCTATATAAAATATTAGTATTTTAAATAAATTGTTTTAAAACCAAAAATAACGTTTTTACCTTACGTATAGACTATATAAAATAATCATGTTTTGAAATAAATTGTTTTACAATAAAAATCACATTTTTATTATATATATAAACTATAGAAAATATTCATGTGTTGAATAAAGGACTAGAATGATAAAAATCATATTTTTATCGTGTATGTGAAGTAAAAAACATTCATGTGTTGAATATATAGATTGAACAATAAAATCTACCTTTTTATTGTAAATATGAAGTGCTAAAAATATTCATGTGTTGAATAAATATTTTTGATGATAAAAATATCATTTTTATCAAATATATGAAGTGAAAATAGTTTTTAAATCGAAGAATGAATTATATTTATATATAATTAAATTAAATGGAATAACGACGCTACAGTTCGTGTTTTGAAACCGTGATTTCAAACGATTAGTGCGGGAGATCCGACCATCGGATTTTCCCGAAACCACAACCGTTGGGTTCACTTTGGAAATATCTTTCAAACGACACCCACTTTGTGAAGATCCAACGGTTGGATTGTCTGGAATGTTTAATTCAAATCTAAAGAAAAACAGCGCCAGAATCGATTATATATATATATATATAATTAAATTAAATCGAATAACGACGCTGTAGTTCGTATTTTGAAATTGTAACTTCAAACAACTAGTGTGGGAGATCCGACCATCGGATTTTCCCAAAACTGAAACCGTTGGATTCGTTTTGAAAAGATCTTTCTAATGATATAAAATTTGTGAAGATCCAATGGTTAGATTTCAGATATGTGTAAATCAAATCTGAAGAAAAACAGCGCCACGGCCACGTTATGGCCAGAAGCGTTGTTTTGAATAAATTGGCTATTTTTAAATAAATAAGAAAAGCGATAAATCATGATAAAATATTATAAACGATATGGAATGGAAATAAACTGAATTTGCTCAGCTTATGTGATATTTGATGGTTGAATGTATTTGATGTGAAAATTACATTAATCAATTTAATTAGTGATATTGGATAATTTAACCATTGAAATGAATAGATTTGAAATTCTAAATATACGTGAATTATTAGAAAAGGCCGAGTTAATTCTCATTTCAAATAATTGATCGATGAGTGAAAGTCGAAGATATGAAGACGGTGCAAGACCGATGATCTTCACGTCGAATGGAGGGGTGCTACTGATGCTCATGATGGGAGTAGCTACCTTGAAGGGGTTGAAGTAGTAGTCGTCTGGACGTACTTGTTGATTGTACGGATATGCGAGGTATTGAGTGCCTCTGGTTTCGTTCAGACCCAGAACGAACGTGTAAATGGACTATGTGTCTGACATTGGATTTTGTTCTGTGCTGATTGATCTCTATTAAATATGTATCTGTTTAGCGGGGGAGAATTTATTCTCTTGCTTAACACCCTTCTCTGAGACATACGAGCTCAGAGGTTATATATTGATAGAAATCAGTCGCATCGAGTGAATTGCCTGTGTGGAATGACTAATTGCAGATGATCAAGGCTTCTGTTGAAAAGCAAAGTCTTGTGGTTGATGATCAAAGCCCGGCCTGTGTGGCATAGCTTTGTGTATAGCGTTGTTTCGCGAGCCTCACACCACGGTATGAGCCAGAAACGGGAGAAGGACATTAGGGAGGGCATGCGTTTCTTTCTAGCTAGGGTGGTGTCAGTGACCTACCAGCCCTGACATTTATATTATTTTCACCTGTGTGGTTGTTGTTGTTGCGAGGTGCCTCGGATATATCGGTCGATCCGGGACTGATGGAGTCATTGGGCTCATTTACGCCCCAAATGGCAGGAAAACGCAGTGTTCAGGCATTTTAATCCACATTGGTGGACCGGCCCTGACGATCCAAGGGGCATTTGCAGCTGTTCCTGAGGCACGGACTAGAGAGTCTCGAATCGGTAAGGACTATCTTTTGCCTTGTGTCATGACAGAAATCCAATTTCCAAATACGATACCGTGCGGTTTTGATTGTATACCTATATATGGCGACATAGTGGTATGGGGCATTAATGTCGTCTATGATTGTTACTTATGATTGAAATTGTTTTTGAAACATATAAACACTAGTAATAATATCAAATGCTTTTGTTTTATTCGTATCAAGCATATTTTGGCCATTATAAGGTAAAACTCTATCCTTTGGTTTGTGTTGCATTGTGTGATGAGAACTGAGTCTTATAATGGCTTCATTTTTATAAAAAGCATTGCGATGTTTAAAAGATTTATTTGTTTTAAAGCACTGGCAATCCTGTGGAGTAAACCTATTCCGCAAAAGTGGCGTGGTCCTGTGATTAGCCATCTAGTAAAATGTGTTAAGTAGATTTCTCATACCAGTCCCATGACTGACTCGTAGTTTGTTTCACTTGCAAACTCGGGTGCCCCTATTTCTACACGGCCAGCCTTGTATTAAGGTTTTAGCAGGCTCTTTCTGGATAGCTGGAGCTGAAGATGGATTCTATCATTTATCTCTTTTAATGCTGTTCAGCTCCTATTGTACATATTATGTTTGTTTTCCGCTGTAGACATTTATGTATAGCTGAACTGTATTTGAACTAAGTATGATCCTGTATACTTTGTAACTCTGATGATTATGTTTATCCAGTGTATTCTATTGTACATTATCTGGTGTATTTATTTATTTCTGTTCTGCTATTATCTGTTTATGTGTTATATTCCAAAGATTACCCTCGCCACCGTCTTATCGGGGTTTGGGGTCGTCACAGTTTTCCCAGGATATACAGAAATGAAAAGAATTAACAATATGAATATTCTCTAGATGGCGATAGTACATCCTAATGGGAATGACCCACATAGCCATGTTTTCTGCCCGATTTTTGTCATTTCCCGGTTGTGAAGCTTGAGTTTAGAATCGTTTGAACATCTGGCCACCATTTGCCTTTAAACTCCACATCGGCCATACACGTCATCCAGGAACAGGATGAGCCGAAGGTACCTTTCTACCGCATCCTTATAGGAATCACCCCAAGGATCAAAAGCGAGTAGTCCTTGCAATCCGTAAATTCCAATCACGACAAAACCATAGTGTATCTCTTTTATGGGAGAGACCCAGAGATTATAAGTAGTTCTTCCGTTTTATGAAGACCTACGGACTTCAATGCTCCATCTTCAGTTGCGGCTAGTTAGTTTCGTACGTAACGTCAGATCGAAGTGGTTTTGGGTCGTCCCCATCCCGGTCTATTTGAAACAACACGTTAAAAGGTCCAATAATATATTCATTGATAGTCGGTGTTTTAACTATCAATGCACACATTATAGTTAAGTATATTGGCAGCTCGGATCCTTTATCTAGATTCATTTATCAAGTCCATTTCATTGATTCTTAGAAATTGTTTTCGTATTCCTATTATCTCAAATCTCATTTGATTTCGTTATGTTGAAAACAATAACATATCTTTATTTACCAAACTCCATATGATTTCTCTATATCACTATATATTTGCAAATTTATTATACTACCTTTTTCCTTGTGGAATCACCCTATGTTCTTACCTCAAGGTAATCATAAGTTCACGATTCAAAGATCATGTTGAATTTTACATTACTAAAATTCATCGGTTATAATCAATATTTCAAAATCTTGTCAATAAGTCGTAATATTTCTCTTGTAACTAATTTCAACACCTTTACTGTTTCAAACCAATATCATCTCTTGATAATAGTGAAGCTGTTCAAGTTGGGGTATTTTAATTACCTCTGAGACCTTAACCGACCACGTTCTTATCTCAGAATAATAAAAGCCTGAAACTAAAACCTATCACTTCTTTTACTATCGCTTCACTTTACCGGTTTATCCAAAACATGGTTTTACTAACCATCCCTCTATTTGGTGTATTATTCTCAACTAGATCTCCTTTACTTTTTATTCAAGTATACTTACTGAATGCAACTCCTTTTGTTTTTGCGAATCTTCTTCTAATCAATAATTATTTTATTCAACCTAACCCTTAAATAAAAACTTATCTAAATTTAATGTCTTAGTTTAAATTCCTTTTACAAACTTTATTTATAAAACTTGGATTCTCTTTTAAAGTCTTCTTATAGAATCCATAAATCGTTTCCTTTTGGAACCACCTTTCAATTTACTTTTATTTAACTCAAAACTTGTTTAGAACTTGGTATTCACTTACCAATCCCCTCTTCGATTTATTTACTTGAATTCAAAACCATTTATCATTTCCATTTAAAATCATAATTCACTTTACTTACTTAATTAAAGAATTAAGTAAAAACCAATCTTATTGAAGTCTTTGCATTACTCGTCTCTTTTCAAGCTTCAAATTATAGCTTGGATTTTATTATCCCATGTCTAGCGGAAATCTCTTTCCAATTGTCTTGTTTATACTTAATTGAATCATTATGTAATGATTAGCCAAAATGACATTTAGAATTACAACTTATTTTATAATTTTGACATGATTCATTCCCAATGTCGATTTCTTTTTAATGTTCGTCCATTTAAGAACCGAGTTACTTTAATTATTTTTAATTACAATAATAATTAATTTCATTATTATCTAAAACAAACTAATTTACTTCATTATAATAGATTAGCTCAACATTTAATGATATTATTAAATAATAACTACTTTACTTATGATTTATCAATCATAATCATTTTTAGATATCATTATTCAAAGGATAATTAATATTCCAGAATTATTATTAAACTAAATAAATGGTTCGTTAAACCATTTTCAGTTAGATTAATCGAAGAACAATTACTATAATTATTAACTCTAATTGAACAGCTGACTTCATCAACTAAACCTCAGCTATTTTCTAAATTGATTATGATTAATTCTCTCATTATATTAATCTAATTAATCTAATTATAATGTTTAACTGTTTTACTTAAACAATTATTTTTAAAACAATAACCCGTATATTTAATCCTTGTTTCTACTCTCATTAATATTGCTGCAAATATTATATAATTATTTTTATAAAACATTTATAAACATCGTCTTATTTTTAAACTTCTATTTTAAATAGAAATACTTTTTAAAACCTTCACTTCAGTTATAAAATAAATTTTATAACTTTAACTATGTTAATTCACCTAACGAAGATTTAACGTTTTAAATCAGTGTTTCAGATCATTTGCTGCCAATAACCTAATCAATACTATCTATTGATTAAAACATCACACTAACGTTGAATTTCAGTACAATGTTCAATATATAATCAACGATCAATATTTGAACAGGATATAACGTTGTTTGGGGTAAATAGTTCATATTTGGATAATATGGAAAAATAATAATAAACAACATATAAAATATTTGAGGAATCTGGTCGGATCCCTCCGACCTGTTCATCCCTACATCACATATAATATCTGATAATAACGTATGAAATAATTATCTAAAACAAATCATCCAATATGACAAATATAATTGTCGACATTCATTTAATAAGCAGTCAAGGCATTCAATCAACCAATTCGTCGATTAACGGTGAATTATATTTTAAGATGAATTTAACATATCATAGAATTCCAGAAGGTGTGAGAATTAACTCACTTTGTTTTTCGATGATCCATTCGCACGTTGTTTAATTTTAAACTAGCTTTTAAAATTAAATATAAATCCAACTGTCTCCAATCCCGTCCGAACCGATCAGTAGTGTAGTGCTTGTCGCCATGGTTTCATCGGATCTGATTGCACTGAATTCTGTTAATGTATATAAGAGTTATACAGTAAATTAGTTAACGCTTCTTAAATTTAAATACCTTTACTTTTATATTATTTTATTAACCGAGCTTAAAAGTAAATTACGTTTTACCTAAATCATGTATCATCTATCACATGATCCCTTTTTCCTAATCATTTGCATATCACCTTGTATCAAAGAAAACCGTGCACTGTTTCTTTTTGGTCGAGGATATCCCAATTGGGTTTGTTTCTCCCAAAATTTGCTTGTCTCCACACTGGCAGCTTCCATGAAAATTTGACTGGGCTGAGCTTTTTTTTTTCTAATTTCTATTTGGTTCGCAAGGCCCAAACTCCGTATTACAGCCCGCCTCTATTTCTCCTTCTGTCTTCTATACCCGAACGTAATATCCAGTATATACACTCATGTCATTTTCCATGCTTTGAAACACGCTCCTCCCCCACTGTTCTTCTTCTACCCGTACCGTTCTAGCCTTTACACATTTTCACCTAGCATGCAAACACTTCTTACCACCGCAACGACGGCTTCCACCAAACCAGCTTGTGTTCATTGTCCACTGCTGTCTCATACACCGAACTCGCCCGTATTTCCGCCGATCAGCTCAACCCTCGAGGCTAACCCCATCTAGTTATGTTCGACGCCTTCACCTAAGGAGTGACTTCAGCCCGTAGCGCGGAGGAGCTCCTCCTCAAACAAGCACTTCCCCTTTAATCATGTCAGACTAAAGCATGTGTCCCCTCTATTTACTCCACAACTATACCAGTTCCATGCACCCTCCATCTCCGTGACATCACATCCCCTTTACCTTGCTACAGCGTGTCTCCCTTGTCAAAGTGCCAACCAAATGAAACACTTCTTGCTCCACAAAAATCTCACCACCCATGCAGAAGACGCCATGCAAAAGAAAAACTCCATCATGGTGTATCCTCAGCCTCATTCACTAGAGCTGCCGGAACCCCTCGCTATTTCCGAGACATCCACTTACCTTGAATCAAACAAATAACTGCAAATTTCCCACTCGTCCTCGCCACTTCGTGCTGCTACTCCGTACTTTCGACTAAACAAGAAAACGATGCGTACAAGAAAGCTTAGAGCTTCGCTGATGGGAAGAATAAGCTCGGGCATTTTTTTTGTTTTGTATTTGATTGTTCAGCTTCAGTTTAAAACATAGAAGATGATGTTTCATTTTTCTTTTTGAAAGTCTGAGTTGCCCTTTTCGTTTCGCTTCACTGATGTTTCCTCATGTCGCACACAAATGGAGCTTCCTAGTATTTATAGAGTGAGAACCGTGGTAATCACGGTTAGGATGTTTGGAATGCATGCAAATGTTTTGGCAAGCACGACATGAAGGTTTGCAGGCATGAGAATAGGAAAGTAGGTCTCTCAGTGAATGAGACAGCTTAGGTTCTAGATTAGGTTCTGAGAGATAAGGTATGCCATATTGAAGAGGGTACAGGGCGTGTATGTTGATTGGCCACTTAGAAATGAAAACACAAAGTAGATTATAGGCAAGACTGTATCATTGAAGGGACATTACAGTGTATATCTGAAGATAGGTTATGCGTGTGTGCCCGTATTGTCATTTAATACATAGGATGGCTAGGTTCAAACATATCACGTGAAAACTTTATTCAGAGAAGAAAGATATGGGATGTGCTGTGATGTTTTGGGATAGGTGAGATTTTCCAGACTTATGTATGCGTGTGCGCTGTCACTGTAGGGAATTTGGGTTTACAAAAGATATTTTTATTGTTTTGTTTTATTTGATTAAATGTTTTGTTCTATTATGGTTAAATTTGTAGGGTGTCTATTACATAAAATTTCGTTCATTTATGAAAGACTATGGACAAAAATAAAAATACCATTGTGAAGAGCAAGGCCATACGATTCCAAAAATATAATAACATCGGTAGGTTTAACTTATATTGTGAAATCCCAAAATACTAATATAAGATGCAAAATACTATCGGTAGGTTTAATTATATTAATTTATCGTTATGGTTTATAAACGATTCCATAGCAATTTTCTGAAAATTTGAACTGGGCATATCTAACAATCTATAATATGATATCTCCATTTTTCTCTTCCATTAGAAAGATATAATCAGATGGATTAAAGCGGTTCTTGTTTCACTGAAATCCGATTTATATCAGATCCTGTATATTCAATTGAAGTTTAAAATTCAATATTACGAACTGCAGCGTTGTTTTAATTATATTATAAATAATATATATTCAAACTTCGTTTTAAAGAAATAAATTCGATAAATATATTATATTTCCAGTATAATATATATAACACATTTAAATATTCCAATTTAAATGACCGAAAATCTGGGATGTTACATTCTTCCCCCCTTAAAAGAATTTCGTCCCCGAAATTACAAGGTTAGAAGAATACTCCGAACTCAATTATTTATATTTGAATTACCACCAAAACAAATTCAAACTCTTTAAAATTTTGCCAGCACCTCCTCTGCACAGCTCGATCAGAACAACTACAACTATCACTCTGGACCTCGACTTCTCCAAAATAAAACCAAAAGCCTAATGGCTACCCAATCCAGGGGTATAAAATCACTCCAATAAATATCAAGGTTTACCTATTTGTTGGGCAACTCCATTCCAATTCTGCAGCAAATCAACTAACTGATCTTCGTCTCTACTTCCAATCTGCACTTCAATCTCTATAATCAAGCCATTTCCCATAGCTGCCTAGTATCCGCACTTATCTCCACTTATAATGTCAGTAACAAATACAGGTTAAAATAATCCTGTTTCATTTCACAACGGATTTTATTCCTAATTCATTATACAGGAATTAAATTTCAATTCATTCAACCAATCCAACATGTGAATATCAAGTAACCATATCTTTTAAATTATGTTTAACATTATACTCACTGGTTCTGCATGCACTTTAGTTTAACATTCATTTATATAAATTTATTTATATTTGATCGATTTCCATTATTATCCATTCGATTTGCAAATCTCTCTTTGTTTACATTATTCAATTCCGCTTAACCAAGCTAGGTCTTATTTACGTATTTCATTAACTAATTGGTTTTTAAATTTACATTCATTTCCAGTTTATATTTATGCAGTCCACCATACCGCCCCAACATCGAATTTAAATTCGCTGATATTCATATATATTCCATTGACTTATGTCAATTTTTATCTCAATGTCCAAGTTAAATTTTGATTCACATTTGAAGTTCTTGCTTGGTTAATCCATTCAATAACCAAACCAATTCAATTCAACCAATCAATATTCAATAACACAAGGCACACTCAACAAACAAAATCATTCTGTTCATTTTTAACTTTAATATTCACTTTGACTCCAAATTAAACTTTTCATTGAAGTTTTTATCTTCAAATTTCATATTTGAAATTCTCATCTGGTTAGATCGTTTTAATTTAATAATCTACTCTGAATTCTAATTCAAACCAACATTAGTAGGTTTATATTATAATAATTCGAAGAAATAATTACTTTATAAAATACATGTGTCAAAAATAGTTTAAAATAATTTTATATCAAATTACAAATACGCACTATAGTATACATACACTCATACTCAATCTAGAGTAATACTAATCGTATCTCTATTGAGTCACACCACAGAGCCAAGGTTATTACTGAACCAATAGCTCTGATACCATTGTAACGACCTAGGGTTTTCGACCTCGAAAATTGACACAAAAATACCATGTCGACATTCAAGCACCGAAAATACCGGAATGTTAATAGGAAGAAATTATAGGATGAGAAGTAGAAAGAAATTTAGAATAAAAGAATTAGAAGAACACATCAGAATCTCACAGCGGAATGAATAAAATATAATATATCAGATCTCTTTATACAAAAAGAAACTGTATACATACCAATCATCAGAGTACATCATATAACAGACACAACGGAAATAAACTCTAAATAATTAATGGCGAAGCCTCCTACTTCCAGCTCCTGAACTCCAAGCGGAATCTAACCTGGAAAATATGTTCGGTCTGACCCGAGCACATTTTGAAGCAAAGCAAAAACACCCGGATCAGTCTGGAATACTTTCAGTGGTAAATTCATAGCACAACAACTTGTTTAACTTTGAAAATCCTTTTGAAAGAAAGGATAATATTAAGACCAGCCCACACATAAACACAGATGGTTTTTAAACTTACTATAACCCAAAACATTTTTGAAATCAATATCTTTTCTGATATTATGATAGTGTCTATTAAAATCACAAATAAATAATCATCTAGTAGAACGCCTGCATCTCACGCTCTACATATAGAGTATACAAATAAAACCGCAGCGCTTGTTGGAGATTGGATTCCGACTATGACAAGGTATGGATCCACCTGCCGATAGTTTATCTCTAGAGAGGAATACACTGGGTTCAACAAGAACGTCTTACAACCCAATGCACACAAGACCGACCACTCATTTCTCTTGAGTGTATCGAATATATTGTCACCCACGGTTGCGCAGCTACCGTTTTCCCATGAGATACAGAAATTGTAACACCCCACATCCATTAGTGTCACTCACAAAGGGAATGCACTAAGTTCTGTGGAGCATTTAGGTGAAAAGATGCAGATAAATTACAAGACAGACAGAAATTAAACAGCGGAAAATAAAACTTTGCTTTATTGATAAAATAGTTTGTACAATGGTTTCTTTACAATATCAGAGTATCATCTGTCTTACCAAAATAAAGAAGCATAAAAACAACATTTATATTCCCCGATTTTAGCAAGAGCCAGCCATAACATCTGAAAAGAGAATCCAAGCAAACTTCGACAAATCTTCAAGCTGGGAAAGAGTGGCAGTCCAACTTAAACTGAGCTAAACTATTCCCTCCTTTACTACCTAGGGGGGGGGGAACGGAAGAAAAGAAGATGAAAGAAAAACAGAGTCAGACATAAAGCCTGAGTAAGTTCAGTAACTTCTAGCATGTTAACATGGAAAAACAAAATGACATGAGTTAACTGAATACAAGATTACACCATGACGATAGGGTCAACAAGATTAGACAAGGTAGTCACAAGATATGCTAAGATAAGATAAACTGGATATGCTCTAATACTTTCGCCGCTTCGCTATTTCCTTGTTATACTGGTTTCTATATCTCTGCACCGCCTATCTAGTGTCCCAACTAGTAACGATAACGTGATCCCAATCCCTGTATTTTCCATTGCCTTCCGGCATACATTCATTATTTATTACCTAGATCAAATCTAGGGTTTTCTATCAAGTGCTTTCTAGATTTAACTAGAGTTTACGCTATCTACTGAACACTTCTCAGATTCAGGATTTATGCCACCTAGTCCAACTAGGGATTATGCTACCTATCGAATGATGCCTCCAAGTCTAGGACACACTACCTATAGTGGTATATGTTCCTATACTTCCCCACGCATGTACCGCGAATCGTTATCGCTTGTCTAGATGCATATGTCCTGTAATGTGCGGTCCGAGCCCTGTGACAGGGCAAATCAAAGAATACAGAACTCGGTCGGGAGCTTTCAGATATCTGTCGATGTAGATGCTAAGGTCTGTTTTTATTCCAGTGGCTATGGTCCCACTTGACCCCTCCCTCAACTAATGAATGGCACACCTTGTAAAATGAGAACTATACGCCGGCCCCCGGTGCCCCTCTATCCTATGGCCATCCTCACCCATAACTAGATAGCAAGTATATGGTCTTTTGGAGTTCTCCGCCTTTCCGCTTCACATATCTCGATTGACTCAAGATGGATGGTAGACAACGAGTCGCTATCACAGAGCTACCGTTTGCTTGCCGAATCACTCTGGTCCATCCTAGTCTTTAGGTTGCCATGTATTGCAACCAAGGCATACCCCTGGTTCTTCTACGCAGACCTTAATCTCTGTAGGCCCAGGCGGATCATCTGCAGCCTCACAGAGGGATACCAAGAGTACCCTCACATCCCCTCGAAGCCTCGGGCTTCGTAACCCCATTCGTTGGAGCCTTCTTTCTACCCAGATGGACATTCGCTCCTTCCCATGTTATACTAAGAATTACTACTAAGTTTTACTACCTAAGATTTACCACTTAGTTTCCAGAATCGTTGTATTCTTAACTAAGGTTTACTACTTAGTTCCCTTCCCCGTCAATTTGGATTGGTTAAGTGTCATTAGTCAATTCAAGCCAACTTAACCCTCTTCATTCATCCTGTTATACTGGTTAAGTGTTATCAGTAATTCAAGTTGACTTAACCCTACCACAAACCAAGTTATATTTGTTAAGTATTTCTTATTACTTAACCCTACCCGTTCATCCTTTATTGGTTAAGTGTTCCTTTTTAATTTAACCATGCCCGTCTGTTTTAACTAACATGTTATTAATGGTTAAGTATTATCCCTTCATGTTTTAGACTTAACCCCATTCCTTTATCACAACTTGATGGTTAAGTGTTCAGGTTTTCTTAACCCTACGGTATAGCCCAGCTAACATATCAAATTGGCTAAGTGTATTAGATTTTACTTAACCCCAACCTCTAGTCTAGTTAACATATTAATTTGGCTAAGTGGATTAACTTTACTTAACCCCTACAAGTCTCGTTTTGCTACCTTGAGTTTGGTTAAGTGCTCTATGGACTTAGCCCTCCCATTCTAGCTTAACTGTGTTTAAATTGGTTAAGTGTTCCTATGGACTTAACCCTCCCATTCTAGCTTAACTGTATGGCCCTAACCCCACCCACCAGTCTGGTTATCATGTTGAATTGGTTAAGTGTCTTAGTGAACTTAACCCTGCCATTCTTGTTCTAGCTTTAATTAAATGAATTAAAGCCGCTACCACTCACATTAGACAGGTATTGTTGCGACTACTGGATGTGCCGGTTGGTTCCGGGCAGGTTTACATCGCAACTCAGTCTAACCTCGGGTTGGGCATATTCGTGTTTTCAAAGATCTAAGGGTTTTGATTAGTTTTCAAATTAGGTTTTGAAAGTAACCATCCCGTTCGTCGGATCAGTTACGGATAGCTAGGGAGAGCAGGAAACTTGTATTTTCAAAACACAAGCCTAGACACTATCCTCTCTGTCACCCTAGAACTTTCTGGCTTATTATTAAAAGAGATGTCATTAATAAACCTTTAATTTGTCTAAATTCACATTTCCTCATTTAGGTCAGATTCTATAGGTAAATCATTCCTAATTTACTTATTTCCCAATTACTCTTTTAATGTAAATTGTCTACATTTATTTCTATGGCCCATTTCCCTTCCTAAATCATATTTATGCTTTTTGGTATGTAAACTATACCAAATTAAGTGTCACTAACCATGATTTTTCTAAACCTGACAGTTATTCCCAATTATGGCCAATTTCACATTTATGCCAATATACTCACCGTGCCAAATTAGCTAATCCAATTCCGATTCAACATTCTAATTCACGTCAAACTAGACTTATTACTCTAGTTCACTATTCATGTAAATGCTAGATTTACATGTCAATACTAGATTCAAATTACACATCTTATAATTCATGTCAAATTTATCCAATTTGCATTTCTATGAACATGCCATAATACATGTTCCCAATTTATGCCAATTTCCAAGTTAAACTATGTTTTTAGTAAATTTCGTATTCTGCCCAAACCGCATTCCCACCGTTCGTATAATTGTGATTCAGTCTAGATTATAAATAAAGCTAGGTTCGTAGAAAATAGGGAATGAACCAAAGATGCTATGCAAAAGATAGACGTACTAACTGGCATAAAAAGGGTTGAATAACGACGTCGGTTCAAGAACATGGGTAGACCTAACTTAATAGGTAAATTCCCAAGGTCTAAAACCATGAATAGACAGAATAAAGGCATAGGTTCAAGAACAAGGGTAGACCTAACTCAGTAGGTAAATTCCCAAGGTCTAAAACCAAAGAAAACAATGAACAAACAGGATAGATAATCAGGTTCACAGTCACAAAACTTAAACATTTTCCTAGTCATGAACCATAGGTGCTTAATCACAGTTGTCCCATTTATGTCATAGACAATAGTTTTTCTTCCTAATCAAAGGTATAGGCTTGTGTTCATAGTCATGGAAATAATTCTCATAGTCACAGTCACAGTCGTAGGCAATGTCCATAGTCATAGGCAATGTTCATAGTCTTAGGCAATGTTCATAGTCATAGGCAATGTTCATAGTCAAAGAGGCATATGGTTCTGAGGTCCATACTTTCATAGTCACAGTCTTATTTGTCCTCGAATCAAAATAGTTCTTAATTTGGTCCAAAGAAATAGGCACTGATTCAATAGAAAGAATTGGCATACTCTTTTATTCCTTTAATTTCATGTCACGAAAAAGAGAAACGTTTAAATCTAGAAATGACTGACATACAGAGATTAGATTAGAATAGAAAGATGGCGTTGCTATGATTCGTAGAAAAACAGTCGTTGTAGTCGTTCGAATCTTCACTTGAATTCTAGCTTGACTTGAACCTCTTCTTGAGCAGCATTTCCTCGTCTTGATTTATTTTATATATTACTTATTCTATTATTTAATTAAGAGGAGGAGAAGAAGCCATGTTCGCCAATTATCTTTGCAGCATAAGGGTAGAAAAGAATTGTGAATAGAGAAGAAGACTAGGGTTGTTTATATTGAGTTAGGTGGACGAACCTGGTTAGAAAACGCGACCAAATACATCAGAACGAACATGGTGCAGAAAGCTGGAAAAACAAGTGGGTCGACCCCTAGGTCGACTATGCAGTCGACCTGGGTGCCCCAGGTCGACTAACCAGTCGACCTGGGTAGCCCAGGTCGACTACCCAGTCGACCTGGGTGTCTTGGGCGGGAAAATTCCCGCCCTGGCCAATCCGGCCCGATTTTAAAATTTGAATTTGTTTTCTGTTTGTTCGAATTTTAATTCTGAAACTTCCGGAGGCCATATCTCCCTCATATGGACTCCGATTTACGCAAACTCGGACTCGTTTTCATGCAGAATTCCGAGACGAACGCAATGGCGCAGCCCGTTTCCCTAGATTTTGATTTTAACTTTTAATTCTGCCTTGATTTGTGAATCTTAGCGTTATAGAATCACGGGGTGTTACATTCTCCCCCACTTAAAAGGATTTCGTCCCCGAAATCTTCAAGTTAGGAAGAATGTGTCCTACCATCCAATTACCCATCTACTCAACCATTCACTCACAGGCATCCATTGTCCTTAAAAGATTTCTAATGCTTTCATGTTCATATGCATAGTGTGTGTATATGTCTTTATCTAATGCAAAATCAGGCGGTCTACTGATTCAGTTGACCTCCTTAAGGCGAATCATGTCAGTGCCATGCGTCCAATCATGTATGCAAGCATCCCTAGTTAGGTAAATACTACATGCGTGCACAACCATTCATCCATATGCAACGTCCATATGCTAACATATCAAGTTCAATTTACAAACAAATACATATCTGTAAATGCAATATGAAAGCGTCTGAACTGATCTAGTGCCTAATACGTATGCATATGCATTCACAAGAAACCATTAGCAACCACTTGCAACCATCAACCATAACATGTTTTCAAATACATGTTTACATCCATTGGCTTCTACCTATGGATCGAAGATACGACCTAGGTGATTTACTTTGGAAAGAGAGAAACAATCATGCGCAAAGCTCCTAAACAAAGAAATCAAGGATGCACCCCTAAGGAAAAGGGTATGATGCTAGTATCTAGACTTCTTGAGCTTTACTCCACTGTATCTGAACTAATTTAACTTCACGATTGTGAAGTTCCGGATCTCCATTTCCGAAATAAACAGATTTCAATCACGGTACTAGGTATACGTACTAAGATGATTAGAGGTTTTCCTCTTATTCGCCATGCCATAACTATAAGAGTCGAAAGGTCACTACGTGCTCTTTGGAGTGCCTGCCATAACTATTCATCTCTCACGCAAACCATCCAAACCGAACTCGACATTCCTCAAGTACAAGCCCCAAAGGCCTAAACCAATATCAGATAAGCACCCAAGGAATATCTCCCCCGAATTTAGATGATCTACGTGAGATAATATAAGCAAACTCGATAGCTATTCTCAAATCCCTACTAACTAAAAATAAACTGTTCGGACCACCAATTGGATTTGAGACTCTAGTGGGATCTTTCTACTATACAAGTACTATGGTGCAGAGACTCAACTATGTATGAACAAATGCGAAGCGCTAAAACCAAAGGAAATAGTACGAACAGAAAAACTAGACTCTTCCAACCGGACTACCTTTCTCCTAGGTACGCTTTGTGGCAAAAGCATGTACTTGTCCTTTTGAAAATCTCGTCCTCGTTCTTGCCCTTGTCCTTAAGTATATGCCCTATCATACCCTAATAAAGATACTTCCTCTTGTCTTAGGTTTTATAATTTCTTCCTCCTTCGTGAGCTAAGTCTACATCCATGAATTCCTCATCCTAGGGTTATGCTCCTTAGCCAAACTCCTCATCCCCTTCCGTGTGCAGTCATGTTGACAAATCTTTCGAAAACTGCCTCCATCGTCCGGAAAACCTTATAAGCTTTGAAAGAAAACGGCCCGTAGATGAAACAACTACGGCTATGGATGGAAGCCGAGAACTACTTTGCCATTCGATGAGGTTACCTCCCAGAAAGTCCGGAGCCCCAGAGACTCAAGAAAGAAGGAGACAAGAATTTAAACAGAGGAAGAGAAGATAGTGCGTATGGCTTTGGGGAATACGTCTTTAAAACAAATCTTTTCTCTTGAAAATGCTTCTTTAAAAACCGTTTTGAAAATAATTTTTCCAATCCTTTATCTGATCTGGTAACCTTCAGCTCTGATACCACGTGTAACACCCCACATCCGTTAGTGTCACTCACAAAGGGAATGCACTAAGTTCTGTGGAGCATTTAGGGTAAAAGATGCAGATAAATTACAACACAGACAGAAATTAAACAGCGGAAAATAAAACTTTGCTTTATTGATAAAATAGTTTGTACAATGGTTTCTTTACAATATCAGAGTATCATCTATCTTACCAAAATAAAGAAGCATAAAAACAACATTTATATTCCCCGATTTTAGCAAGAGCCAGCCATAGCATCTGAAAAGAGAATCCAAGCAAACTTCGACAAATCTTCAAGCTGGGAAAGAATGGCAGTCCAACTTAACCAGAGCTAAATTATTCCCTCCTTTACTACCTGGGGGGAACGGAAGAAAAGAAGACGAAAGAAAAACAGAGTCAGACATAAAGCCTGAGTAAGTTCGGTAACTTCTAGCATGTGAACATGGAAAAACAAAACGACATGAATTAACTGAATACAAGATTACACCATGACGATAGGGTCAACAAGATTAGACAAGGTAGTCACAAGATATGCTAAGATAAGATAAACTGGATACGCTCTAATACTTTCGTCGCTTCGCTATTTCCTTGTTATACTGGTTTCTATATCTCCGCACCGCCTATCTAGTGTCCCAACTAGTAACGATAACGTGATCCCAACCCCTGTATTTTCCATTGCCTTCCGTCATACATTCATTATTTATTACCTAGATCAAATCTAGGGTTTTCTATCAAGTGCTTTCTAGATTTAACTAGAGTTTACGCTATCTGCTGAACGCTTCTCGGATTCAGGATTTATGCCACCTAGTCCAACTAGGGATTATGCTACCTATCGAACGATGCCCCCAAGTCTAGGACACACTACCTAGAGTTGTATATGTTCCTATACTTCCCCACGCATGTACCGCGAATTGTTATCGCTTGTCTAGATGCACATGTCCGGTAATGAGCGGTCCGAGTCCTGTGACAGGGTAAATCAAAGAATACAGAACTCGGTCGGGAGCTTTCAGATATCTGCCAATGCAGATGCTAAGGTCTGTTTTTATTCCAGTGGCTATGGTCCCACTTGACCCCTCCCGCAACTAATGAAAGGCACACCTTGTAAAATGAGAACTATACGCCGGCCCCCGGTGCCCCTCTATCCTATGGCCATCCTCACCCATAACTAGATAGCAAGTATATAGTCTTTTGGAGTTCTCCGCCTTTCCTCTTCACGTATCTCGATTGACTCAAGATGGATGGTAGACGACGAGTCGCTATCACAGGGCTACCGTTTGCTCGTCGAATCACGTCGGTCCATCCTAGTCTTTAGGTTTCCATGTATTGTAACCAAGGCATACCCCTGGTTCTTCTACGCAGAATTTAACCTTCGTGGGCCCAAGCGGATCATCTGCAGCCTCACAGAGGGATACCAAGAGTACCCTCACGTCCCCTCGAAGCCTCGGGCTTCGTAACCCCATTCGTTGGAGCCTTCTTTCTACTCATACGGACATTCGCTCCTTCCCATGTTATACTAAGAATTACTACTTAGTTTTACTAACTAAGATTTATCACTTAGTTTCCAGAATCATTGTTTTCTTAACTAAGGTTTACTACTTAGTTCCCTTCCCCGTCAATTTGGATTGGTTAAGTGTCATTAGTCAATTCAAGCCAACTTAACCCTCTTCATTCATCTTGTTATACTGGTTAAGTGTTATCAGTAATTCAAGTTGACTTAACCCTACCACAAACCAAGTTATATTTGTTAAGTATTTCTTATTACTTAACCCTACCCGTTCATCCTTTATTGGTTAAGTGTTCCTTTTTAATTTAACCATGCCCGTCTGTTTTAACTAACATGTTATTAATGGTTAAGTATTATCCCTTCATGTTTTAGACTTAACCCCATTCCTTTATCACAACCTGATGGTTAAGTGTTCAGGTTTTCTTAACCCTACGGTATAGCCCAGCTAACATATCAAATTGGCTAAGTGTATTAGATTTTACTTAACCCCAACCTCTAGTCTAGTTAACATATTAATTTGGCTAAGTGTATTAACTTTACTTAACCCCTACAAGTCTCGTTTTGCTACCTTGAGTTTGGTTAAGTGTCTCTATGGACTTAGCCCTCCCATTCTAGCTTAACTATGTTTAAATTGGTTAAGTGTTCCTATGGACTTAACCCTCCCATTCTAGCTTAAATGTATGGCCCTAACCCCACCCACCAGTCTGGTTATCATGTTTGAATTGGTTAAGTGTCTTAGTGAACTTAACCCTACCATTCTTTTTCTAGCTTTAATTAAATGAATTAAAGCCGCTACCACTCACATTAGACAGGTATTGTTGCGACTACTGGATGTGCCGGTTGGTTCCGGGCAGGTTTGCATCGCAACTCAGTCTAACCTCGGGTTGGGCATATTCGTGTTTTCTAAGTTCAAAGGGTTTTGATTAGTTTTCAAATCAGGTTTTGAAAGTAACCATCCCGTTCGTCGGATCAGTTACGGATAGCCAGGTAGAGCAGGAAACTTGTATTTTCAAAACTCAAGCCTAGACACTATCCTCTCTGTCACCCTAGAACTTTCTGGCTTATTATTAAAAGAGATGTCGTTAATAAACCTTTAATTTGTCTAAATTCACATTTCCTCATTTAGGCCAGATTCTATAGGTAAATCATTCCAAATTTACTTATTTCCCAATTACTCTTTTAATGTAAATTGTCTACATTTATTTCTATGGCCCATTTCCCTTCCTAAATCATATTTATGCTTTTTGGTATGTAAACTATACCAAATTAAGTGTCACTAACCATGATTTTTCTAAACCTGACAGTTCTTTCCAATTATGGCCAATTTCACATTTATGCCAATATACTCACCGTGCCAAATTAGCTAATCCAATTCCGATTCAACATTCTAATTCACATCAAACTAGACTTATTACTCTAGTTCACTATTCATGTAAATGCTAGATTTACATGTCAATACTAGATTCAAATTACACATCTTATAATTCATGTCAAATTTATCCAATTTGCATTTCTATGAACATGCCATAATACATGTTCCAAATTTATGCCAATTTCCAAGTTAAACTACGTTTTTAGTAAATTTCATATTTTGCCCAAACCGCATTCCCACCGTTCGTATAATCGTGATTCAGTCTAGATTATAAATATAGCTAGTTTCGTAGAAAATAGGGAATGAACCAAAGATGCTATGAAAAAGATAGACATACTAACTGGCATAAAAAGGGTTGAATAACGACGTCGGTTCAAGAACATGGGTAGACCTAACTTAATAGGTAAATTCCCAAGGTCTAAAACCATGAATAGACAGAATAAATGCGTAGGTTCAAGAACATGGGTAGACCTAACTCAGTAGGTAAATTCCCAAGGTCTAAAACCAAAGAAAACAATGAACAAACAGGATAGATAATCAGGTTCACAGTCACAAAACTTAAACACTTTCCTAGTCATGAACCATAGGTGCTTAATCATAGTTGTCCCATTTATGTCATAGACAATAGTTTTGCTTCCTAATCAAGGTATAGGCTTGTGTTCATAGTCATGGAAATAATTCTCATAGTCACAGTCACAGTCATAGGCAATGTCCATTGTCATAGGCAATGTTCATAGTCTTAGGCAATGTTCATAGTCATAGGCAATGTTCATAGTCAAAGAGGCATATGGTTCTGATGTCCATAATTTCATAGTCACAGTCTTATTTGTCCTCGAATCATAATAGTTCTTAATTTGGTCCAAAGAAATAGGCATTGATTCAATAGAAAGAATTGGCATACTCTTTTATTCCTTTAATTTCATGTCACGAAAAAGAGAAACGTTCAAATCTAGAAATGACTGACTTACAGAGAATAGATTAGAATAGAAAGATGGCGTTACTGTGATTCGTAGAAAAACAGTCGTTGCAGTCATTCGAATCTTCACTTGAATTCTAGCTTGACTTGAACCTCTTCTTGAGCAGCATTTCCTCGTCTTGATTTATTTTATCTATTAGTTATTCTATTATTTAATTAAGAGGAGCAGAAGAAGCCATGTTCGCCAATAATCTTTGCAGCAAAAGGGTAGAAAAGAATTGTGAATAGAGAAGAAGACTAGGGCTGTTTATATAGTGTTAGGTGGACGAACCTGGTCAGAAAACGCGACCAAATACATCAGAACGAACAAGGTGCAGAAAGCTGGAAAAACAGGGGGGTCGACCCCCAGGTCGACTACCCAATCGACCTGGGTAGCCCAGTTCGACTACCCAGTCGACCTGGGTGTCTTGGGCGGGAAAATTCCCGCCCTGGCCAATCCGGCCCGATTTTAAAATTTGAATTTGTTTTCTGTCTGTTTGAATTTTAATTCTGAAACTTCCGGAGGCCATATCTCCCTCATACGGACTCCGATTTACGCAAACTCGAACTTGTTTTCATGCAGAATTCCGAGACGAATGCAATGGCGTAGCCCGTTTCCCTTGATTTTGATTTTAACTTTTAATTCTGCCTTGATTTGTGAATCTTAGCATTATAGAATCACGGGGTGTTACAGAAATGAAAAAAAGTAACAATATGAATATTCTCTAGATGGTGACAATACATCCTAATGGGAATGACCCACATTGCCATGCTGTCTGCCCGATTTTTGTCATTTCCCAGTTGTGAGGCTTGAGTTTAGAATCGTTTGAACATCTGGCCACCATTTGCTTTTAAACTCTAATCGTCCATACACATCATCCAGGAACTAGATGAGCCTAAGGTACCCTCCTACCGCATCCTTGTAGGAATCAGCCCAAGGATCAATAGCGAGTAGTCTTTGCAATCCGTAAATTCCAATCATGACAAAACCACAGTGTATCTCTTTTATGGGAGCGACCCAGAGATTATAAGTAGTTCTTCTGTTTTATGAAGATCTACGGACTTCAATGCTCCATCTTCCTTTGTGGCCAGTTAGTTTTGAATGTAACATTGGATCGAAGTGGTTTTGGGTCATCCCCATCCCGGGCTCTTCGAAACAACACATTAAAAGGTCAAATAATATATTCATTGATAGTCGGTGTTTTAACTATCAATGCACACAGTATAGTTAAGTATATTGGCAGCTTGGATCCTTTATCTAGATTCATTTATCAAGTCCATTTCATTGATTCTTAGAAATTGTTTTTGTATTCCTATTATCTCAAATCTCATTTGTTTTAGTTATGTTGAAAACAAAAACATATCTTTATTTACCAAACTCCATTTCATTTCTCTATATCACTATATATTTGCTAATTTCTTATACTACCTTTTTTCTTGTGGAATTACCCTATATTCTTACCTCAAGGTAATCAGAAGTTCACAATTCAAAACTCATGTTGAATTATACATTATTAAAATTCACCGGTTCTAATCAATATTTCAAAATCTTGTCAATAAGTCGTAATATTTCTCTTGTAACTAATTCCAACACCTTTACTGTTTCAAACCAATATCATTTCTTGATAATAGTGAAGCCGTTCAAGTTGGGGTATTTTAATTACCTCTCAGACCTTAACCGACCACATTCTTATCTCAGAATAATAAAAGTCTGAAACTAAAACCTATCACTTCTTTTACTACCGCTTCACTTTATCGGTTTATCCAAAACATGGTTTTAATAACCATCCCTCTATTTGGTGTATTATTCTCAACTCGATCTCCTTTACTTTTTATTCAAGTATACTTACTGAATGCAACTCCTTTCGTTTTTGCAAACCTTCTTCCAATTTATCATTATTTTATTCAACCTAACCCTTAAATAAAAACTTATCTAAATTTAATGTCTTAGTTTAAATTCATTTTACAAACTTTATTTATAAAACTTGGATTCTCTTTTAAAGTCTTCTTATAGAATCCATAAATCATTTCCTTTTGGAACCACCATTCAATTTACTTTTATTTAACTCAAAACTCGTTCAGAACTTGGTATTCACTTAACAATCCCCTCTTCGATTTATTTACTTGAATTCAAAACCATTTATCTTTTCCTTTTAAAATCATAGTTCACTTTACTTACATAATTAAAGAATTAAGTAAAAACCAATCTTATTGAAGTCTTTGCGTTAATTGTCTCTTTACAAGCTTCAAATTATAACTTGGATTTTATTATCCCGTGTCTTGCGGAAATCTCTTTCCAATTGTCTTGCTTATACTTAAATGAATCATTATGTAACGATTACCCAAAATGACATTTAGATTTACAACTTGTTTTATAATTTTGATTTTTAATGTTCGCCATTTAAGAATTGAGTTACTTTAATTATTTTTAATTACAATAATAATTAATTTCATTATTATCTAAAGCGAACTAATTTATTTCATTATAATAGATCAGCTCAACATTTAATGATATTATTAAATAATAACTATTTTACTTATGATTTATCAATCACAAGCATTTTTAGATATCATTATTCAAAGGATAATTAATATTCCAGAAATATTATTAAAGTAAACTACTGGTTCATTAAACCATTTTCATTTAGATTAATCGAAGAACGATTATTATAATTATCAACTCTAATTAAACAGCTGACTTCGTCAACTAAACCTTAGCTATTTTCTAAACCGATTATGATTAATTCTCTCATTAGATTAATCTAATTATAATGCTTAACTGTTTTACTTAAACAGTTATTTTAAAAACAATAACCCATTTGTTTAATCCCTGTTTCTACGCTTATTAATATTTCTGCAAATATTATATAACTATTTTTATAAAACATTTACAAACATCGTCTTATTTTTAAACATCTATATTAAATAGAAATATGATTTAAAAACTTCACTTCAGTTATAAAATAAATTTTATAACTTACGTTAATTCGCTTAATGACGAATTAACGTCTTAAATCAGTGTTTTAGATCATTTGCTGCCAATAACCTAATCAATATCGTCTATTGATTAAAACATCACACTAATGTTGAATTTTAGTTCAACGTTCAATATATAATCGACGATCAATATTTGAACAGGATATAACGTTGTTTGGGGTAAACAGTTCATATTTAGATATTATGAAAAAAAACATATAAAATATTTGAGGAATCCGGTCGGATCCCTCCAACGTGTTCATCCCTGCATCAAATATAATATCTTATAATAATATATGAAATAATTATCTAAAACAAATCATCCAATATGACAAATATAATTGTCGACATTCATTTAATAAGCAGTCAAGGCATTTAATCAACCAATTCTATGATTAACGGTGAATTATATTTTAAGATGAATTTAACACATCATAGACTTCCAGAAGGTGCGAGAATTAACTCACTTTGTTTTTCGATGATCCATTCGCACGTTGTTTAATTTTGAATTAGCGTTTAAAATTAAATATAAATCCAGCTGTCTCCAATCCTGTCCGAACCGATCAGTAGTGTAGTGCTTGTCGCCATGGTTTCAGCGGATCTGATTGCACTAAATTATGTTAACGTATATATGTGTGATACAGTAAATTAGTTAACGCTTCTTAAATTTAAACACCTTTACTTTTAAATTATTTTATTAACCGAGCTTAAAAGTAAATCATGTTTTACCTAAATCATGTATCATCTATCACGTGATCCCTTTTTCCTAATCATTTGCGTATCACCTTGTATCAAAGAAAACCATGCACCATTTCTTTTTGGTCGAGGATCCCCCAACTGGGTTTGTTTCTCCCAAAATTTGCTTGTCTCCACACTGGCAGCTTCCATGAAAATTTGACTGGGCTGAGCTTTTTTTTCTTTCTTTTCTATTTTCTATTTGGTTCGCAAGGCCCAAACCCCGTATTACAGCCCGCCTCTGTTTCCCCTTCTGTCTTCTATACCCGAACGTAATATCCAGTATATACACTCCTGTTATTTTCCATGCTTTGAAACACGCTCCTCCCTCACTGTTCTTCTTTTACCCGTACCTTTCTAGCCTTTACACATTTTCACATAGCATGCAAACACTTCATACCACCGCGACGATGGCTTCCACAAAACCAGCTTGTGTTCATTGTCCACTGCTGTCTCATACACCGAACTCTCCTGTACTTCCGCCGATCAGCTCAGCCCTCGAGGCTAACCCCATCTATTTACGTTTGACGCCTTCACCAGAGGCGTGACTTCAGCTTGTAGCGCGGAGGAGCTCCTCCTAAAACATGCACTTCCCCTTTAATCATGTCAGACTAAAGCATGTGTCCCCTCTGTTTACTCCACATCTTTACCAGTTCCATGCACCCTCCATCTCTGTGACATCACATCCCCTTAACCTTGCTACAGCGCATCTCCCTTGTCACTGTGCCAACCAAATGAAACACTTCTTGAGCCACAACAATCTCACCACCCATGAAGAAGATGCCATGCAAAAGAAAAACTCCACCATGTTGTATCCTCAACCTCATTCACTAGAGATGTCGGAACCCCCCGCTATTTCCAAGGCATCCAGTTACCTTGAATCAAACAAATAACTGCAAATTTCCCACTCGTCCTCGCCACTTCGTGATGCTACTCTGTACTTTCAACTAATCAAGAAAACGATGCATACTAGAAAGCTTAGAGCTTCGTTGATGCGAAGAATAAGCTTGGGCGTTTTGCTTGTTTTGTATTTGATTGTTCAGCATCAGTTTATAACATAGAAGATGGTGTTTCATTTTTCTTTTTGAAAGTCTGAGCCCTTTTCTTTTCGCTTCACAGATGTTTCCTCATGTCACACACAAATGGAGCTTCCTTGTATTTATAGAGTGAGAACCATGGCAATCACGGTTAGGAAGTTTGGAATGCACGCAAATGTTTTGGCAAGCACGACATGAAGGTTTGCAGGCATGAGAATAGGAAAGTAGTTCTCTTAGTGAATGAGACAGCTTAGGTTCTAGATTAGGTGCTGAGAGAGAAGGTGTGCCATATTAAAGAGGGTACGGGGCGTGTATGTTGATTGGCCACTTAGAAATGAAAACACAAAGTAGATTATAGGCACGACTGTATCATTGAAGGGACATTACAGTGTATATCTGAAGATAGGTTATGTGTGCCCGTATTTTCATTTAATACATAGGATGGCTGGGTTCAAACATATCACGTGGAAATTCTATTCAAAGAAGAAATATATGGGATGTGCTATAATGTTTTGGGGTAGGTGAGATTTTCCGGACTTAGACATACGCGCACTATCACTATAGGGAAATTGGGTTTACAAAAGATATTTTTATTGTTTTGTTTTATTTGATTAAATGTTTTGTTCTATTGTGGTTAAATTTGTAGGGTGTCCGTTACATAAAATTCCGTTCATCTATGAAAGAGTATGGACAGAAATAAAAATATCGTTGTGAAGAGCAATGCCCCACGATTCCAAAAATATAATAACATCGGTAGGTTAACTTATATTGTGAAATCCCAAAATACTGATATAAGGTGCAAAATACTCCAAACAAAAACTGGCGTATTTTCCAAATTAAAAATTACAGTAAAATTCTAAAAATTAAATTACAAATACGTCTCAAAGATCTCGTCCAAATTTGAAATCGATATTTAATTATATTAATTTATCGTTATGGTTTATAAACGATTCCATAGCGATTTTCTGAAAATTTGAATGGGACATATCTTACAATATATAATATCACATCTCCATTTTTCTCTTCCATTAGAAAGGTATAATCAGATGGATTCAAGCGGTTCTTGTTTCACTGAAATCTGATTTATATCAGATCCTGTATATTCAATTGAAGTTTAAAATTCAATATTACAAACTGCAGCGTCGTTTCGAGCACGTTTTAATTATATTATAAATAATATATATTCGAACTTCGTTTTAAACAAATAAATTCGATAAATATACTATATTTCTATTATAATATATATAACACATTTAAATATTCTAATTTAAATGACCAAAAATCTGGGACGTTATAGTTTTTAAGTCGAAAACTCTGTAGGCTTTACTTCTATTCGAATACACAATAAAAATTCTTTATCTGATTCAGGATCAAATTTATCATTTTCTTTAATATCTAAAACAAAACATTTACTTCCGGAGACTCTAAAATACGATACTTTTGGTTCTTATTGTAAAGAAGTTTGTATGGTGTTTTGTTTGTTAGTGGTTTGATTAAATTCTATTCAGGATATGACAAGCTATAAAAGCTACTACAACCCAAAAATTTCTTTGTAATTTACTACTTGAAAGCATAGCTCAAACTACCCCGTTTTGTTGTGGAGTTCTTGGAAAGGAGAAATTATGAATAGTTCCCTTTTTATTACAGAAATTATCAAAATTTTCATTTTCAAATTCTCCACCATGGTCACTAAGTATAGTTTTGATTTTTAAAGAAAATAGATTTTGAATTCCTTTTGCAAAAGTTTAAAATAAATCAAAAACATTATTTTATGTCCGAGAAAAAGAGTCTAGGTGTATATAGAAAATCATCGATAATAACAAAAACATATCTACTATGATTTATTGACTAAACTTGAGAATGACCAAGTAAATTCATACGAAGTAACTCAAAAGGTTTTAAAGTGGAATTCTTATCATTTAGTTTAAACGTACTCTTTCTTAATTTTCCTAGTTGATAGGCATCACATATACCATCTATTTTAAAATCCATTTTAGGAAGTCCTCTTACTAAATCTAGTTTAGAAATTTTAGAAAGGATTTTGAAATTCAAATGTCCAAAACTTTTATGCTAAATCAAAGTCCAATGGTCATCCCAGAAATTTCGGCAACTGAATATGGAATTAATTAAAGAATTAACTATTAATAATCAATTTTATATTGATACTCGGATAAAAATCAAATATATGGTTTTGAGTATGAATTGAATTCAATATTTAATTCAGAATGATCGGTTGGAATTAAATATTTATTGTCAAATATTCTAATTGGATTTGAAATTCGACAAAAAAATTATAAATAGTTGAATTCAAAAATAAATGTTATTAACGATTTTATTTGTTAAAAATATATGGAGAATTGGCTTGGATATGTGTGTATTTGAGTATATAAAGAGAGTGGAATTTACCGTTAGTGGAATTTAATGTTTCACATTTGGAGTCGAACAGAGTTGTTGGGGGACAAACGGAATAAAATCGGTGAACCGATAAAAAAATTAAAATTAAAATTAAAATTTACGTCGTATATAAATGAAGTCGGATTTCTGCCAAACTAATTGTACTGGATTCAGAATGCAGAGACGAAGAGGTATGTATGATTTTTATCGCATTTGGAGATTGTGTTAGCGTTATGACTTTAGAGCGGTCTGCAGTAACTCGTCGTAGGAACTAATATTTAATTTAAACAAATAAAACCCACCTCAATTAAACTCACACCAACCTACATCTGAGAAACGCACAGCAACCCTATTATCAACTGATTTACGTTGTTCTTATCCTTATGTTTTCCTTCTATAAATCAAGCCTCTTTCCATTTGTTCAGCAAAAAATCATTCTTCCCCCTTTCAATCTTTAATAGGCAAAGACAATTCCTCCTTCCCTTTTTTAATTTCAGTCAAGTACTTCCTCGACCAAAATTCCCAATTCGATTTACTCTAATTAAATCGCCACCCTCCTCCTAAAATCGATTTCGCTACGCCACCGCCTTTTGTACCACACACGACCAAATCGCCTCGAATCACAACCATGCCTTGGTCGTCGCTATTTTTTTTTCCCAATGGACTCAAGTGCCCAATCCGTCACTCTCAGGCCATCATTTTCACCACTGCGGGTGAGTTAATCTCATGATTTAACTTATTTCAAGCTTAGACTTTGTTTTGTTTGTCTGTGGACTGTTTGTGCTACTGCAATTCCGTTTTTGTTGCCACTCTAATTTCTAGTTTTGATCACCTTCTATTGGAACTGGAAACTTGAACTTTGATATATGTGGTGACTTTTTTCGTGCCTTCTTGCGTACTATTGTTCTACGCTATTGCATTTTGGCCACGACTGTTTTATGTCCCTGTGCCGCCCTGTTTATGTTGCTCTTTATTGTACTTGAACTTGGCATGGTTAGCCACATATATATACCTTCCCATTTGTTTAATTTTGTTTACTGGTTCATGCCTGAATTGTAACGACCGACATTCTACGCATTGAAGGATCGTAGAATATTTATTTCTTTCACATAAGAAGTTGTATGGTCATGTAACTTTGGGAGACGACTACTGGAGTCGTTTCTCATGTTCATGATTTTTGCTGATTTTTAAATGACTGTTTTACCCCTAGCTGATATTGTTTCGGCCATAACTTTTAACTGGAAAGGAATTTTGACATAAAACCACTTCCATTAGATCCAGATGATGGTTTACATTTCCGTAGAGTGGTCACATTAGCCAAACGGACTCACCGTTTGGGAGATATGGCTGAAACAAGTTTCAAATGGTGAAAAACTGCTTAACCGGGCCTAATTTGGGTGATTAGTTAATGGGCCCATAACCCATTTCAGGATTAGGGTTATGGGGAGGCTGATAGGGTTAGGAAATTCAGTTCCTATCATTTTCCATCCGCCACTTTTTGTTTCTTCAAGTTTAGCCATGGCCTCTACTTTCTAAAAACACCCCCAAACCACTTTCTAATCGCTAATTAAGCAAACTCTACATCAAATCAAGGAAGATCTTCACCAAATCAGTAATAGGACTGCTGTATTACCTTGGTATTCATGCCCAAACAGAGAATCATTTCAGATCTAAAGTTTATTTGTGGCAAAGGTGAGTGATTTGCATAGTTTTGCACTAATTAAGGTTAATTAAGGGTAATTAGTGGTGGTTAACGAAATTAGACATGATAAAAATCTGGAAAAATATTCATAAATTCCAAAATATTGTTTTAGACCTCTGTTTAAAGTTTGGGTTAATTTGGTTAAGTTTTGCTAATCATATCATTAGATTCGCCTAAACATGCTTAAGGAAAATATGGGATTTTGGCTATGTTTGATCCGTTTTAACCTATCAAATTATTGTTTTGGTGTTTGTGGTCAGTTATACATGTTGTTATGACTGTATGGTATGCTTTATAATTGATTAGAAAAGTTAGATTGGATGAAAACGCCGCCGAATAGCGTAAAACAGTCGCTGGAAAAGTTGCAGGAATTTGACCCGGACCAGATCGGATCGCAGGAGGGAGCCACGAACCGACCCGCTCGTGAAGGGTTACCACGACCTGACCCAATGGGAGGAGAATGAATCGAGCAAACTCGAACCGACCCCTTTGAGTTGAGCTCCACGAGTCGATCTCCTAAGCAATCCACGAGCCGCCCTTGTTCCAACGACCAGGAGATCACGAAGGGTGGCCACGAATCAATCTAACCTTGGCATGGTGGCACGACCCGACTCGGTTGAAGGAGCACGACCCGATCCAACCCAAAGGAGCTCGTCATGAACCGAGATGTTGAGCACGAAATGAGGATGCACCGAACCGAACCGAACTGAAGATAGAAGGAAGGACTGAACCGATCCGGAGAAGACCAAACCCGAGATGCAAAGGTAGTCTGAATGAGAAGTTTATACTTTGGATCCAGATGGGAACCAACGAGTGAACTTCATGATTGGGCTTTTCTGCGGGACGTGTGCTAAGGGGTTTTCAATGTTTATGACTTTGGATCACTATGTGTAGGGGGTACGTGAACGGATTCAGGCCACGGTGGCCTAGGTACGACAAAAAGGGGATATAGACCAATGAAGTGGGGTCATTTGTAAAGATTTAGTCATGATCCCATGGGATAAGCTTGGTGGTAGCAGTAGTTGTACAAGTCAAACTCTGTCATTACCTCGATGGGTCTAGTGATCAAAGTGGTGGATATCGTATGCTTTACGCACTGAGTGAGAGATGTGAGGATGGTTGCTATGCTTGATTTGTTTACCATCACTATGACATGCACACCCCCTCCCCCGTTATCTTTACACCATATTTAGTGGCACCTTAGAGTATTGTACGGTATGTAGTGCTAACTCTTTGGTTGCAAATCCATGTTCAGGTATGGTTTAGTATACCTGTTATTGTTCTGTTTGCTGCTTAACGCTTATACCAGACTTTTTGTCTGACCTACAGTTTTATGTCTCTTCTTATTACTCTGAGTGCTCTCACAAGCAGACTAGAGACAGGTTAGGTGGTATGCACGAGTAGCTGTACCGGAGACGAGCAGGAGGCTTCCACGTATGATATGTAGATATTCTCCCTGTGTCGCTGCTGGTCACTACTTTGGGCATTAGTAGTGTACCCTTCCTTTCTTTTACTTTAGAGACAGTTTTAAAGTTGTAATAATGATGATATAGAAGATAAGCTGTATTTGGATTTTCCGCTGCTATGATGTTTAGTTTTCAGCTTATGTACTATCTCGCCTGTTTTACGTCAAGTATGTTGTTATTATATTTTATCCCATGCGCTGTGAGATATTCTACAGGTTTTTGATTAGTTCATTCTCTTCTTTCCTTTCTTTGGCGACCGTTCCGTGCTAGACGGGCATGTGTACAAGCGCACTTTCGGAGGAAATGTCGGCTGATGCAGGGCGGGCCGTCACATTTGGTATCAGAGCTCTAGGTTGCGTAGTTAACCTAGGGAAAGACACCAGGGAGAGATAATACATATATGAGAGCGCGTATTTGTAATTATTTTGGTTTTCAAAAGCTATATATATATTCATGAAGAATGGGTGCTGATGGGTGATTTTAATAATTCTACATCTCATCCTGACAAGAAAGGAGGTCTCCCTGTTCCATTCCAGCACATGAGAGCTATCAACAATTGCATGTCTCAATCTGGTCTATTTGAAGTTAAGGCAGTGGGCTTCAATTATAGTTGGTGGAGAAAGGGTGTGGCCAATAATATTGATAAGATCTTCATTAATCATGCTTATTTGCAAACCTTTACTGAACTCAAGGCTCTGTCTATTTCCCAATTATCAAGTGATCATAATCCATTATGTTTGGAGCTGATTCACAATTCTGATGTTAAAGGGGTGCCATTTAGATATTCTAATGATTGGTTTCTAAAAGATGGTTATCATGAATGTATACAAAGAGGTTTAAGCTTAAATTCAGGAAGCTTTGCGAGCTATAATTTCATGAAGAAACTTTCCTTGTGCAAGATTGAGCTAAAGAAATGGAACAAAATCAGGCCAAAAGATAATGCTTCCCTTCTTGAAGCTGAAAATATATTCAAAGAAAAGGAATTAGAATCTGATGCTGATCCAGAAAATCATGAGATTTATGAAAGCATGCTTCAAGCCAAAAGGGATCTATATATGCTGAAACAAATTCATATGTTGAGTGTTAGGCAAAAAGCAAAAATCTCTTGGTTGCAAGATGGAGACACTAATTCTAGTTTCTTCCATTACAAAATGTCAACAAGGAAATATTCAAATCATTTGAAGGCCTTGATTAATTCTGATGGGGAGCTTGTTTTTAAAACGGAAGAAGTGGCAAATGAAGCTATTACTTATTATACTGATCTATTCAATGGCGAGGTTATCAATGATATTCCAGAATTCCAATCTTTGTATACAATGAATGATCAGGGTAAGCAGTCTTTAATCCAACCTATTTCTCTTGATGAAGTTAAAAGAGCAATGGTTTTAATTCAAAAAAATTCAAAGTGCATTGGGAAGAGATTAAAATTGATCTGGTAGCTGCCATGAAGGACATATTTGATTCTGGTAAACTGCCCAAAGGTATTAATCATACTTTTGTCACTTTAATACCTAAAATAGAAAGGCCATCTGACATATCTCACTACCGCCCAATTTCTTGTTGCAATTTGTATTATAAAATTTCCAGTAAAATACTATGCAATAGAATGAACTGGTTCTTGACATTCTTAGTCTCCCCAAATCAGTGTGCCTATATCCCTTCTCGCTTCATAGGAGATAACATATTGTTGACTCACGAATTGTTAAGAGATTTTAGAAGGCCAGGAGTAAATAAGTTTTGTGTTAAAGAGGATTTAAACAAAGCTTATGATAAAAACTCTATGACGGCCCGCCCCGCACCAACCAACATTTACTCCAAAAGTGCGCTGTACACATGTCCAGTTAGCACGGGACGATCGTCGGAAGAAAAGAAAGAAGACGAAGAATCAACAAGGAACCTGTAGAATGTATCATAGAGCATGGAATAAAATATAATAATAACATAATCTTGACATAAAACAGACGAGACAGTGCATAAGCTGAAAACTCGATCAACATAGCAGCGGAAATCCAAATACAGCTTACGATCCAACATCATTATTACAACTTTAAACTGTCTCTAAAGAAAAAGAAAGTTAGAGTAGAAGATGCACTACTAATGCCCAAGCAGTGATCTTCAACAACAAAGAGAGAATATCTATATGTATCATACGTGGGAACCTCCTACTCGTCTTCGGATCAGCTACTCGTGCATACCCAGCTGACCTGTCTCTAGTCTGCTCGTGAGAGCACCCAGAGTGATAAGAAGAGACATAAAACTCGGGGTCAGACAAAAAGTCTGGTATGAGCGATATGCAGCTAAACAGAACAATAACAGGTATACTAAACCATACCTGAACCTGGACCTGCAACCAAAGAGTTAGCACTACATACTGTACAACACTCTAAGGTGCCACTAACATGTGGTGTACAAGTATACGGGGGTGGGGGTGTGCATGTCATAGTGATGCCAAACAAATCAAGCAGAGCAACCATCCTCACATCTCTCACTCAGTGCGTGAAGCATACGATATCCACCACTTCGATCACCCAATACTTTGCTATGATCACTCTGCCCCATGAAGTCACAACGGCTTCACTGCACTGATCCATAACCACCAATCCTTCGCTATGTTCACTTTGCCCCATGGAGTCGTACACACCCCACTGCACTGGCTCATAGCCTTACTAATCCTTTACTATGTCCACTCTGCCCCCATGGAGTCACAATGGCTCCACTACACTGGCTCATAGTCTTACTACGATCACTTTGCCCCTCGAGTCATGGTGACTCTACTGCACTGATACGTAGTCCTGCTACGATCACTTTGCCCCTTGAGTCATAATGACTCTACTGCACTAATACGTAGCCCACCATTCCTTTTCAGTGGTGAATCGATGTTATGAACATCGACAACTCTTTAGCTCACATCCCGCAGCAAAGCCCAATCATGAAGTGAACTCATTGGTTCCCAACTAGATCCTGAGATCTAACTTCCATTTGGACTACCTTTGAATCTCGGGTTTTTGGTCATTACTGGATCGGTTCGGTTTGGCTATAGCGATTCTTCTCTGGCGGTTCGGTTCGAATATATGCACCTCGTTTGGTTCGGCTTGGCCATCAACTCGGTTCGGCATGTCCATGTCGCATCGGTTCGGTTCGGATGTACTTGCTTTGGTTCGGTTCGTTGTACCCTTGCTCCACCGGTTCGGCTCGGGTTCCTGGTCACGGTCCGATCCACTTCCCCTTTCTCTTCCATTTCGATCCTTTTCTCTTCCCTTCAGTTCAATCCAGTTCCCCCTTCCTTAGCCCGATCCGATCCCAGTTCAACCATAGTGGCCTTCCTTTTTGCCAAACTTTCTGTTATGCCAAGCCTCGGTTCGGTTCGGTGATCCCCTGCCCAGTCCACTATCCGGTCGGAGCCCTTCCAACCGATCCGATCCGAAAACCTGCACCATTTTCCTGCAACTTTTCCAGCGAGTGTTTTACGCCATTCGACGAAGTTTTCGACCATTCTAACTATTTTAATCAATCACAAAGCATACCCTACAGTCATAGCAATAAGTAGAGGTGACCTTAAACAACAAAACGTAAATATGATAGGTTAAAATGGATCAAACATAGCCAAACCCCATATTTTCCCTTAAGCGTGCTTATGAAAAACTAATGATATGATTAGCAAAACTTAACCAAATCAAACCCAGTTTTTAACAGAGGTATAAAATATTATTTCGAAATTTATAAATATTTTTCCAGATTTTTAACATGCATAAATTCGCTGATTATCACTAATCACCCTTAATTAACCATAATTAGTGAGGAACTATGCAAATCACTCACCTTATCCACAAATAAACCTTAGATCTAAAATTAATCTCTGATATGGTGCGAATATCAATGCTAGACAACAACTCTAATCTTGATTTGGTGAAGATCTCCTTGATTTGTTGTTGCTAAGCTTAATCCTTGATTAGAAAGTGATTTGGAGGTGATTTAGAGGTTGGAGGCCATTTTTAGGGTTTCTAAGAGGTAAGTGGAGGCCAGAAAACTGAAATGGAATGAAAACCTAACTCATTTCAGCCTCCCCATAACCCTAATCCCGAAATGGGTTATGGGCCCATTCACTAATCACCTTATTTGTCCCGGTTAAGCAGTTTTTCACCTTCCAAACCTTATTTCAGCCATTTCTCCCAAACGGTAAGTCCGTTTTCCACATGTGACCACTCTACGGAAAGGTAAACCATCATCTGAAGTCAATGGAAGTGGTTTCAGGTCAAAACTCCTTTCCAATCAAAAGTTATGGCCGAAACAAGACCAGCTAGGTGCAAAACGGTCATTTAAAAATCGGCAAAAATCATGAACATGAGAAATGACCCCAATGGTCGTTTCCTAAAGCCACATGACCATACGACTTCATATAAGAAAGAAATAAATATTCTACGATCCTCCGATGCGTAGAATGCAGGTTGTTGCATTCTCCCCTCCTTAAGAAATTTCGCCCCCGAAATTCCCTAACCAAAACACACAAAGGGTCCCGCATGCCTATCAGCCATAAAACAACAATAAAACATGCAAAACAAGCAAAACAAATCTATCCTAGCATGCGGAATAACTAAATTGCAAAGTAAATCTTACCAGGCAAAGAGTTCTGGATACGTCTTACTAATGCTCTCCTCTGTCTCCCAAGTACAGTCATTCTCGTTCTCGCCCCCACTGAACCTTGACTAGCTTCACCGCATTCCTTCGAAGTTGCTTCGTATTGTGCTCAATAATACGAATCGGCTTGCAGTTCCCAACCGCCTCGGGTTTCACTTCGAAGTCCTCTAACTGATCAGGTGAAATAGTCATATCTAGGTCGTGCATGAACTTCCTTAGCTGGGAAACATGAAATACGTTGTGAACTCCCACCATCTTCTCAGGTAAGTCAACTCTATAAGCCAAATTCCCAACTTGTTCGAGAATTGGGAATGGGCCAACAAATCTTGGTGCCAACTTGCCTCTCCTGCCAAATCGTATCACGCTCTTCAACGGAGAAATCTTGACAAACACCAAGTCACCAACGGAGAATTTTAAGTCTCTTCTCCTCTTATCAGCATAATTCTTCTGCCTATCCTGGGAAGCCTTCATCCGTTGTTGAATGATCTTAATCTTATCTGAAGTCTCCCTTACCACATCTGGTCCAAGCACAAACTTCTCACCAGTCTCTATCCAACATGATGGCGAGTTGCACGGTCTTACATACAAAGCTTCATATGGAGTCATACCGATACTGGATTGGTAGCTATTATTATATGCAAACTCTACTAGATGCAAATGTTCATCCCATGATCCACCAAAATCCAATATACAAGCTCTCAAGAGATCTTCCAATATACGATTCACCCTCTCTGTCTGACCATCGGTTTGAGGATGATACGTGGTACTGAGATATAATTCCGACCCTAGAGCCTCTTGTAAGCTCTTCCAAAACCCACTAGTAAACAACGGGTCTCGGTCACTCACAATGCTTTTAGGTACTCCATGAAATCTCACTACCCAATTCATATACAGTTCTGCTAACTTAGCTGCCGTTCTGGTCAATTTGACTGGTATAAATCTCACACTCTTGGTCAATCGATCCACAACTACCCAAATGCTATCATGTCCCGATTTAGTCCTTGGTAAACCATCAATGAAATCCATCGAGACTTGCTCCCATTTCCATTTTGGAATTTCTAATGGTTGCAACAAACCACTAGGCTTCTTTTTCTCGGCTTTAACTAGCTGGAAATTCATGCACTTGGATATAAACTTCCCAACGTCTCTTTTCATCCCTTACTAGTAGTAAGTCTGCTTCATGTCTCGATACATCTTATCACCACGGGGTGTATAGTAAGTTTTGAGTGATGACATTCCCTAAGCACTTCATCTCTCAAACCATTCACGTTGGGTACAACTAGTCTTCCATTCTTTCGAAGCCATCTTTCTCGATCAAGCCCATACAAATTCATCCCCTCACCGTTGATATTCATCTCTAACTTGGAGATGATTTCCAATAGATTAGGATCGTCCCTCTGACTGGAACCAAGCCGCTCAATCAAAGTGGGTCTGATCGTCAAATTAGCTAACATCTCTGGATCCAATTCGTACTTTGGTCTAAAATCATACCCTGCGATATACTCCAGTTTCTTCCATTCAAGAAACATAGCCTCTAAACTGGCATGTCTCCTACTTAAGGCATCGGCTATCGCATTGCCTTTCCCAGGTGTATGTGCGATATCAAAATCGTACGAAGCCAAGAACTCTAACCGTCTCTGTTGACGGAGATTCAGATCCTTCTGAGAGAAGAGATACTTTAATGATTTATGATCGGTAAACAACTCAAATCTCTCTCCCAAGAGATAATGTCTCCACATCTTCAACACGAACACGATCGTTGCCAGTTCCAAATCATGGGTAGGATACCTTTTCCCATGCGGCTTTAGTTGCCGACTAGCATAAGCTACAACCCTACCTCCTTGCATCAATACAGCACCTAGTCCGGTACCACAAGCATCCGTGTATACTGTCATCTCTTCATTCCCCTTAGGAATGACTAACACTGGCGCACACGTCAACTTTTCTTTTAGACTCTTGAATGCATTCTCACGCACTCCGTCCCAGACGAAGGCTTGATTCTTCTTAGTCAACTGAGTCAACGGTGCTGCTATCTTGGAGAAGTCCTGGATAAACTTACGATAATATCCAGCTAACCCCAAGAAGCTTCTTACGTCTGTTGCATTCTTGGGCGTAGACCAATCCTGTACCGTAGCCACCTTCGCAGGGTCCACAGCAATACCATTCTCTGAAACAACATGGCCCAATAATCTCACTTCCCGCCTCCAGAAGTGACACTTAGAAAATTTCGCTTTAAATTGGTGTTTTCTCAACACCTCCAACACTATCCTCAAATGTTCCTTGTGTTCCTCCTTTGTCCTCGAGTAAACAAGGATATCGTCCACGAACACAAGAATAAATGTAACACCCCACTCCCGCTATGATCACTCGCTAAGGGAATGCCATAACATCGGTGGAGTATTTTAAGTGAATATAGAACAGAAAAATTACATCAAGACAGATATAAGTAATGCTTGAAAATTTAAAACATCATTTCATTCCAGCGGAAAGTAAAACATGTTTGGTTACACCAAAACCATAAATAGGAGTCAAGTACATAATATCCATCCTGATAAAAACAAAAGTACATAATCCCACTACATATCCTAATAGCCATAATAGAAAAGATAAACTGAGCTTTACATCCACGGTCCAAGCTCCAAAAGATAGATAAAGCAGTCTGATCAAAGCCCACTAGTGCTAGGCCCACTCTGAAAACCTGAGGGTTGGGAAAAAGATAAAGAAACAAAGGGGTCAGACATAAGTCTGAGTGAGTCCTATAACCCTAACAATACAATCATTAAAGTAATTAGGGTATGATATAAACAAGGTACGGTACCTCTGGGGATAATGACTACACTAAGTAGCCAACTAAACACAGGATGTACTAAGATAACCGAAAAGACGCATTTATCCACCCAAGGATAATTACTAGGTTGCACCACCCCAGATCTACCCACCCAAGGGTAATTCCTACACTGCACCACACCAGTTCTACCCACCCAAGGGTATTTCCTACTTAAAGGTTGATCCCACTAAGTGTACTTAGTAATTTTACCCAGTAGTTTCTTGTACCCCTAGCTGACTACATAGGTGCCGTCTGCCCCTATCTCCACTAGGTGTACCCACTACTCCCAAGCGATCGGCTCCCTACCGTAGATACCCGTGCTGGCCCCATAGTGGGGTGTATCACTCCCCAAAGTGGCAACCCGATAATCAATGGTGCACGGCTTATACCTACACGATGCAACAACGTCTTACCTACCAGCCCGGGTCCACACACGCATATGAAACCCGTTGGACTCGTGTTGCCACCGCTACCCCGTTTTGGCCTCTTATAGTCAAGCCCAATATGCGTGTCCCGTCCTCGACTTGGGTCGAGCCCACAAAGATACGTTTGGGATGTTGGTTGAAATGGGCCCCCACAAGCTACTACTTAAGCTTGTCATTTTATCTAGTGCATCCCACTTAACCCCTTTTATAATCATGCCCACTTACATGTTAAGGTTTGGTTAAGTCATCTAATTATATTTCAATTGCCACTTAAGGCCCCCACAAGCTACTACTTAAGCTTGTCATTTAATTATATTTCAATTGCCACTTAAGGCCCCCACAAGCTACTACTTAAGCTTGTCATTTAATTATATTTCAATTGCCACTTAAGGCACCCACTAGATTTCCGCATGCCACCCAAGGCACTTACTTGATTCCCACATGCCACCCAAGGCACTTACTTAACCCTTTAATCATGTTTAATTACATGTTCCACTTTGGTTAAGTATTCTAATCGTATTTTCTATTGCCACCCAAGGCAACCCACTAGTTTCCTCATGCCATCCAAGGCACCCACTTAACCCCTCATGCCCCTCTACATGCTAATTCGGTTAAGTGTTTCTTAATTAATTAAGATCGTAACCTTTGTAGAGACCTCTCACATTAGACTGTCTTTTATGGCAGCTGGATATGCCGGTTGGTTCCGGGCAGCCTTACACCATAACAGAGTCTAACCTCGTGTCTTTACACTTGTCACGTATTTAGTTTATGACTAAGACCTCTCACATTGGGCCAATCATTTGTAGCCGCTGGATTTGCCGGTCGGTTCCGGGCAGTCTTATGCTACAAAAGGGTCCAACCTCGTGTCTTAGTAGATTAATTACACCTAATTAATCACCCCCATAATTTGTATTAATTATCCCTAATTAATCACAAATATTTAAGAATATGGGTATACCTAACTCAATAGGTAAATTCCCAATTCCATAATATGGGTAGACCTAACTTAATAGGTAAATTCCCAATTATGTCCATCCACTTTACGGTATGTTTAATCATACCCACTTCACACAATCTTATGTGTTCATTAATTTTTTTTTTACCCCATCGTCCCCATGTAAATACGTTAACATGACATACTTCAAAAGAGAAGATTCATCATACACACAATGGGTTCAACTTAGCATATCATTAGCATTATCATGGGTTTAAAAGGTGTCAACTTGTATATATGACCATAAACCCAACTTGCATAAATAACCAACCCAAACTTGCATGAATCACATATGTCATAAAGATGGTAACTTGCTTAAATGTTCATGTCATAGACCTATCATAAAGGTGTCAACTTGCATACATGTCATAGGTCTAAAAGGGATGAACTTGCACATGTACTTATGTCCTACATGGAGGCAAACTTGCATATGAACTTGCATCATAACTTGCATAAGAACTTGCATCATAACTTGCATATGAACTTGCATAACATGCCATACTTAGAGGCAAACTTGCATATGAACTTGCATAACATGCCATACTTAGAGGCAAACTTGCATATATTATGCATATCATAAAAAGAGACAAACTTGCATATGAACTTGCATCATAACTTTCATATGAACTTGCATCATAACTTGCATAAAACCAAACACTTAGCATGCATACAACCAAATACTTAGCATGCATAAAACCAAATACATAGCATGCATAAAACCAAATACTTAGCATGCATGAAACCAAATACATAACTTGCATAACATGTTACATATAGACTTGCATATAATCTCCCATATAGCTTGCATAACATGTTACATATGAATCAATGTTCAACATAGTGTTTTGTATCATAAAACATAGCATTAAACTTGCATATAGCACACAACATACACTATACTAAACTTGCATAAACACATTGATTCCATAAACATAGCCATATCTTATCATATCCTATCATAATCAATTTAACAATTGATTTTTAAGTCTATAGAAACTCACCAAAACCAAGATTAGCAAACTTATGAAGTAGAACTAATTGCTATATTTGAAGAAGATGATGATTAGAGGTTAATTAGCTTGCAACTTTCTTCATAAACTAGTGGAGGCTCCTCCTAAGTTTGATTTTGGCGGCATGATGGCATCAATTCTATTTTTAGTATGGATTAGGCTTGCATTAGGGTGTATTTATAGGATTAGGGTGTGTTTTAGACCATAGGATTAGCCCTAGGTTAGATTAGGTCCGTCAGATTTAGGAAGTTTCCAGAACACAGCCCAAACCAGCCAGAAAAACCAGACCTGGTGCATCCAGGCCAATTGGCCCGACACCCTGTGTCGACAGGCAAGTCGACAGGGCAGTCGACTTGGCCTGGCCCAAGTCGACAGCCCTGTCGACATGGCTAGGGCGGGAAATTTCCCGCCTGGCCCCCGCTGGTTCCAATTTCGAAATCTAAATTTGAATTTTAAATCTGTTTTGAACTTTGATTTTTTCGTAAACTTCATTGCGCCATAACCGGGCCATACGGACTCCGATTCTCGAAAACTCGGACTCTATTTCGCATATTTTTCTGAGACGAATGCAATGACGCAGCCCGTTTCCCCAATTCTCACATCTGAGATTATTTATTCTGTAATTAGTGAATTTTAGCATTAACTGAAATACGGGGTGTTACATTCTCCCTTCCTTAAAGGATTTCGTCCCCGAAATCTCTAAGCTAAGGAGAATGCATATCCTACCATCCATACAACCATCTACTCAATCCATCAAACATGGGCATCCATTATCCTTAAAACAATTTCTAATGATGTATGGGCATATGCAAAAAGTGTGTGTATATGTTCCCTATCTAATGTATGAACATATGCAAACCATGAAAGTGCCATGCATCCATTATGTATGCGAGAGAACCCTATCGACACATACAATATCTACATGAGTGCACAATCATTCACCAAAATGCATCATCCATATGATAACACAATCATTATACATCCATAAATATAGCTACCTACACACAATTATATGCAATATGCAATATGAAGTGACTGAGCCGATCTAGTGCCTAGAGAGTGTGTATATGCATCCACGAGCAACCACTAGCAAACACTCGCATCCACATGCATCCATCAACCATAACATGTCTCGAACACATGTTCCAACCATAGGTTTACCCTATCTAAAGGTCAAAGATACTAATGAGAGGGCATACTAAAGATAAGATAAGCACTAGACAAACGATAAAGGAGACGTTTAAAGGACATACCCTCAAAAAGGAATGGGTATAACGAACGCATCTTCGCTTTTGTCTCCCAAGTAGCATTGCTCTCACCTTCTCCCCTTTTTACTTTGACTAGTCGAACCTCTCTGTTTCTCAACTCCCTAATCTCTGACCCCAGGATGCGGGTAGGAGCTCGTCGAATAATCACATCACGCTCTACCTTTACTTTTTTTTTAAGCAAGCTCGGCTCTACCGCCTCTGCGGTCTCATGTAGGCCCTTCCTCAAATGTGACACATGGAATATGTCATGTTCCCTATGCAACCAAACTATCTCTCGAATATAAACTGAAGCTAGACATGGAACAGTCCTCTTGCTCTTTACGGGTATGAAATGGGCGCTCTTAGTAAGTCTGTCTACCACAACCCAAATTCCCGTATTACCCTTCCTCGATCTCGGTAATCCATCGAGACACTATTCCACTTCCATAGCGGAACCTCCAATGGGTGAAGCAACCCACCGGGTTTCTTCTGCTTCGCTTCCACCTATTAGCACACCAAGCATCTAGCGACATACTCGGCCACATCTTTCTTCATACCGGCCCAAAAGAAAACTCGCTTCATGTCTTGGTATATCTTGTCCCCACCGGGATGAATGGTCATCTTCGACCGATGTGCATCATCAAGTATAGCCTTCCTCAAACCCTCGTCTTGCGGTACACAAAGTCTACCGTCTCTACGCCACCACCCCTTACCATCTAGGGTGTACCTACTCAAATGGCTGGACGACTCCCCCCCTTATGAGCTTCTCTACTAACTCAACCAACTGTGGGTTGTCTCGCTGTGCCTCGCCAATCCGTCCCAAAAGAGTAGGCCTAACCTCCAAGGAGGCTAGCAAACCGGGTACAAAGTCAACGGAAGGTCTAAAGTCAAACATAGAAATAAACTCTAAGCTCCGTCGCTCAACGAACCATGAACTCGAGGACAACCTTTTTCTACTTAAGGCGTCCGCTACCACGTTACCCTTGCTATGGGGATACGCTATCTCAAACTCATAGGATGCTAAGAATCCTATCCACTTTTGCTGTCCTAAGACTATGCGCTTGAAGAGTCTCCAACACTTCCCTAAGATGTAGGGCATGCTCTTCTCCTCTTTTAGAGGGAACCAGGATATTACCCCATCCAAAATCCTCACAACTGTCCATCTCTCACGCAGACCACCCTAGTCGAACTCGACATCCCCCAAATGCAAGCCCTAAAGGCCTAAACCAATATCAGACAAACACCCGAGGGATACCTCCTTCGAATTCAGACGACCTACATGAGATGATACTAGTAAAAACGGCTAAATAATTAAGCCCTTGTCCAACTCTGGATGTCCTCGCCAGTCTTGCTCCAAAACCACCGTTTATCCCATAACTGGATTTGCTCAACCTATTGAGCACATACGAAAACTTATTTCGCTCCTAGAAAAGAACAAGATGTCAATTACAAAGACCATCACGAACTTGTTTAGGTACTCCCTGAACACCCTTCTCATCAAATTAACAAAGTATGCGGGGGCGTTCATCAAACCAAATGGCATCACCAGCCACTCATAAAAACCATCCGGAGTCCTAAAGGCAGTCTTCTCTATACTATCCTCAGCCACTCTCAACTGTCGAAACCCCGTGGCTAAGTCCAACTGCGAAAATACTGAGGCGCCAACTAACTGATCAAAGAGATCATCAATCCTCGGCAATGGGTATCTATTCTTCTTTGTGAGTTTATTTAGTTCTCTTTAGCCTACACAAAGTCTGAGGGACCCATCCGCCTTCGTGGCAAAAACTACTGGAGCACCCCACTCCGATATACTTCATCTTATGAACCCCCTTCTCAAGCAAATCGCCTACTTGCTTATGGAGTTCCCTCCTCTCACGAGGAGCCATGTGGCACACTGGCCAAGATACTAGTTTGACATTGTCTACCAGATATATTCGGAAGTCAATCTCCCGCTCCAGAGGTAAGCTCTTCACTTCCTCAAACACATCCGAGTATTCCCGGACCACTCTAACAGATCGCAAACTCTCGACCGACGTGTCAAGCGATTCTAGATAACTTAGCATAACAGATTCCATGGGATTACAAGAGACCTCGAGAGTGTTACCTAAGCGGGTCATAAGCCTAACAACTCTCCCTTCAAAATCAAGAACGGCACCCCTACTGGATAACCAGTCCATGCCCAAAACAACCCATAGCCCGTGAAGCCCAAAAAGCATCACATCTAAATTCAACGCAAAGTATAGAAACTTTCAAACCCAAACACATCATGGAGCCCCAATTGGGTTTGAAACAACTAAGGGATCATCTACCAAACTGGTGTCTAAGTGTAGTGACTCAACTAACAATGATGAGATAAACGAACTCGATGCGTCAGAATCAAATAAAGTTCGAACCGGATAATAAAGAAATCCAAATTCCAACCTAGACGGTCCTATCCCCATCTGGTACACTAGCCATGAGGGAATACAACTACCCTCCAAAAGATTCCGTACCTTGCCCTTGCCTCTTTGGACAACCCTAATAAGGTGTCCTATTCCTCCAAAAGGATAACTACTCGCCTTCTTCTTCCCATTCTCCACTCGTAACCTCCCATCAAAATGAGGTTTCGTCCTTCATTAAACAACAACTGTTCGAGCCTTCCTCCCATCGTCTATCCAATAGGTACCTACAAGTCCTCCTCCTTCTTGAACCAACTTCTAATCCGACTAACGTCTAAGTCCCTTGAAGTGGTTTTTCATTCTTATCTATCTTAGAAAGATCATCTATACACGGAGGGGAAGCTCAAAACGAGAGAGGAAGAGATTCAAAACGGAGAATTCGAAAGATAAAGATATGGCTATCGGGGATTATGTTTTTCTTTCAAAAACTTTTCTCTTAAAAGACATGTTTTTGAAAATACTCCTTTCAAAAATATTCTTAGAAAATAGTTTTTCTAAAAAAAAAAAAATCTGTTCTGGTAACCTTAAGCTCTGATACCACGTGTAACACCCCAATCCCGCTATGATCAGTCGCTAAGGGAATGCCATAACATCGGTGGAGTATTTTAAGTGAATATTGAACAGAAAAATTACATCAAGACAGATATAAGTAATGCTTGAAAATTTAAAACATCATTTCATTCCAGCGGAAAGTAAAACATGTTTGGTTACACCAAAACCATAAATAAGAGTCAAGTACATAATATACATCCTGATAAAAACAAAAGTACATAATCCCACTACATATCCTAATAGCCATAATAGAAAAGATAAACTGAGCTTTACATCCGCGGTCCAAGCTCCAAAAGATAGATAAAGCAGTCTGATCAAAGCCCACTAGTGCTAGGCCCACTCTGAAAACCTGAGGGTTGGGAAAAAGATAAAGAAACAACGGGGTCAGACATAAGTCTGAGTGAGTCCTATAACCCTAACAATACAATCATAAAAGTAATTAGGGTATGATATAAACAAGGTACGGTACCTCTGGGGATAATGACTACACTAAGTAGCCAACTAAACACAGGATGTACTAAGATAACCGAAAAGACGCATTTATCCACCCAAGGATAATTACTAGGTTGCACCACCCCAGATCTACCCACCCAAGGGTAATTCCTACACTGCACCACACCAGTTCTACCCACCCAAGGGTAATTCTTACTTAAAGGTTGATCCCACTAAGTGTACTTAGTAATTTTACCCAGTAGTTTCTTGTACCCCTAGCTGAATACATAGGTGCCGTCTGCCCCTATCTCCACTAGGTGTAACCACTACTCCCAAGCGATCGGCTCCCTACCGTAGATACCCGTGCTGGCCCCACAGTGGGGTGTATCACTCCCCAAAGTGGCAACCCGATAATCAATGGTGCACGGCTTATACCTACACGATGCAACAACGTCTTACCTACCAGCCCGGGTCCACACACGCATATGAAACCCGTTGGACTCGCGTTGCCACCGCTACCCCGTTTTGGCCTCTTATAGTCAAGCCCAATATGCGTGTCCCGTCCTCGACTTGGGTCGAGCCCACAAAGATACGTTTGGGATATTGGTTGAAATGGGCCCCCACAAGCTACTACTTAAGCTTGTCATTTTATCTAGTGCATCCCACTTAACCCCTTTTATAATCATGCCCACTTACATGTTAAGGTTTGGTTAAGTCATCTAATTATATTTCAATTGCCACTTAAGCCCCCCACAAGCTACTACTTAAGCTTGTCATTTAATTATATTTCAATTGCCACTTAAGGCCCCCACAAGCTACTACTTAAGCTTGTCATTTAATTATATTTCAATTGCCACTTAAGGCACCCACTAGATTTCCGCATGCCACCCAAGGCACTTACTTGATTCCCACATGCCACCCAAGGCACTTACTTAACCCTTTAATCATGTTTAATTACATGTTCCACTTTGGTTAAGTATTCTAATCGTATTTTCTATTGCTACCCAAGGCAACCCACTAGTTTCCTCATGCCACCCAAGGCACCCACTTAACCCCTCATGCCCCTTTACATGCTAATTCGGTTAAGTGTTTCGTAATTAATTAAGATCGTAACCTTTGTAGAGACCTCTCACATTAGACTGTCTTTTATGGCAGCTGGATATGCCGGTTGGTTCCGGGCAGCCTTACACCATAACATAGTCTAACCTCGTGTCTTTACACTTGTCACGTATTTAGTTTATGACTAAGACCTCTCACATTGGGCCAATCATTTGTAGCCGATGGATTTGCCGGTCGGTTCCGGGCAGTCTTATGCTACAAAAGGGTCCAACCTCGTGTCTTAGTAGATTAATTACACCTAATTAATCACCCCCATAATTTGTATTAATTATCCCTAATTAATTACAAATATTTAAGAATATGGGTAGACCTAACTCAATAGGTAAATTCCCAATTCCATAATACGGGTAGACCTCACTACAACAAATTCACCCTATTACAACGGTGCAACACCGTTGTAATATCATTTTACAACGGTGACCCCACTGTCGTGTATGCAGACGTGGTAATATATTATTTTTTATTACAACTTTTCTGCACCGTTGCAGCACCGTTGTAATAGGATTATTTAACAACAGTTATAAACCGTTGTAATAAATTTTTTTACAAGTTGTCGTATATACTATAGTACAGTTAGAGTATACGTATAACAACTTTTATCACCGTTGTAATAAACTATATTACAACTTTTATCCCCGTTGTTGTAGATTTTGTAATAATGTTGTGTTCATTTATATAACAACATGTCTGCACCGTTGTAATTTCATTGATATTACAACATTTTCACACCGTTGTAACATGACTTATTACAACTTTTTTTTCTGTTGTAATTTGCATGGACCTGACTAGTAAAACAAATTCATATATATTACTGATAATATGATTCACATTTCAATGCAACAAATATTAGTACACAGAATCATTTATATATATTACTTAACATAATATTCGATCAACATAACACGCAAGTACGTAGTACATCACCAACTTAACCGTGTCACCAAAAACATAACCCAATATATACATAACATAACCGTGTCACCAAAAACACAACCGTTTCATAATACATGCATGATTTAACCCAATATGTACATAAGAAAGATGGAATGTCTACGAAAGCATACCCTACGAAAGCACTCTAGCTGAAGGCAACGTAATTTTTATTCCAGGCCACAGTTGATCCAACAGCTTCTCCAATAGTAGTCATTGCGGAATTCGGCTTCCACAAGAATGCTTCTGGATCCACCGCCACGTCAATCCAAACTTTCCAGCCTTGCGATCCAAGTTTTTTAAAGTGCACCAAAGCTTCTGGATCAGTGGATGCCACTCTTCCTTCCGCAACAACTTGTTTTCCCAATTCAATATCTTACACTTTCTGCCCTCATTTCCATCAGCTTGCACTGCTGTTTTTCTGGCCGGATTTTTCTGCTTAGACTGTTTTTCTGTTTTGCTGCCGTCAGTTTCAGATGGATGCTTTTCATTTTCAGCTGATTGCTTTCCATTTTCAGCTGCCTGCTTTCCATTTTCAGGTGCATGCTTTCCATTTTGTTTAGACAGTTGAACTGCCAAGGTATTGCTTCCACGGTGTGACTGCAAACAAAAAAAATCTAGAAAATCTGAACTTGAAACTAAAAACAGAAAGTGAGGCAAATAAATACATGGAACTAAATACAAAAGACAGTAAGCACTTATGTATAATCCAAGGCTTATGCATCATAGACAGTAAGCACTTATGTATAATCAAAGGCTTATGTATAATCAAAGACAAGACACACGACTAAGTTTAAGTTAATTTGATGGCTGTTGAGTGGAGCAGTTTCAGTTACTGCCAGTTGTATTGTGAGAACAATGCAATAGATTTAACGATAGAACAACACCACCAAAAGCGTCTTTCTAAGCTGGGAACAAAGAGTGGATGAGTTGAATCTATGAAATTTATGTGTAATGGATTGTTATCTTTATTTATTTTACAAATAATTTCCTTATTTTTGTTTAATCTACGAATGTAATTATAAAACCTGAGAATGGTAAAGATAGTGAACACAATAGAAAAACACAGTAATACATCTGCAAACTCTTTCTTTTTAAACCCTTAGTGATTGAATATAGTATGATGCAGGCGCGCGCGCGCGCACACACACACATATATATATGCATATATGTTTGTGAATATGTATGTGTAACTAATTGTTCTTCATGTCAAAAACTGGACGAAATATGAAAACAGTGGATCTTTTGTGAATAAACTCTGTGCAAACTCTCTGAATTTAATCTAGTGTGGGTATAGATATGAGTACTTTGATAGATTATTAGTTGACTACACTTATATATGACTGGAAGTGATTAACTATGTGAAGTAAGATCTAGAAATGAGAAATTTCCTTTACTGTTGTATGAATACAATAATAATAAAAGATGAACACCTCACTTTCAAAAATAAAGTACCCCAATTTTAGCATGTTTTAGATAACAGTATAAACACAAAGGTTATTCCAAATTGAATTTAGTTTACGTTAAAAAGTTCTTCAGCTTCTAATGCGCGGTAATTTAGTTTAACAGTACCCAACCCCCCTCCATTTACTGTCCTTAAAATCACCCTAAAATTTCACAGTTCGGTAAAAGCATTTCAATGAAATGTTACATCTTTTTATCAATTATACCAATAAAAAAGGGTACCTGAGGCGTATTAGGATCAGGATTTGCTGGATTTCCCGCATTAGCTTGCTTTTCTTTTAGATCCTGTAAAGATTGCATATACATAGGTCATATAAAATTAGCACAAAATATGATTTTGGTCATATAAAACTAGCACAATTGGGAAGCCGTAAATTTGAAACACATTATGAAAAAAAAAAAGGCATTTTGCTTTGCTCTTTTTTTAATATTTTTTTTCAATTGTAGAGACATAATGGGTTATGTCCAAGAACAAACATTGTACAAACGGCCATGTCTTATTTCTTTAACCTGGGAGATTAAGAATTAAAAGAAAAAAGTGTTAAAATGTAACCAGATATCGTGGCAAAGGATCATGAGAACAGCCCATAGGCGATTGCTGGTTCTTTTTAATATTTTGGAGCCTATGTTTATTGATCATCAACCCAGCACCAGCAGATCCCGAAAATCACAAATAGGAGTATTTGTTTAATACAACCATACTATGAAGAATTAAGGTATTAATTTGAAAACTCTCCGAAATAAGTTAAATAACACAAAGCAAATCGAAGGCAATCAGATTGAAGGCCAATGTAAGAATATATCCACACTGAATTCAGACTCATACCATCTTAGCATCGTCTTGCAATATAAAAAATTGAAATGATTCTTATTTCAATATAAAAAATCGAAGGCAAACAAAAATAACTTTATTTCATACATAATGCCGGAACTAATAGGAAATAGCCGACAGATCCCGAATCAAAGAGTAGGAATAAATTGATGAACGTTGAAAAAATTAAATAAACTTCAATTTAATTGATAGAAGAAATCAGTCGGACGTAGCTGGTTAAAATCTTATTTCCATTTGACAACAAACCAATGAGAATCCGAACGATTCTTCTCTACATAGCACAAATCACGCCAAAAACTAATTAACCAAGCTTGATGAATAATATAAATTTTGCTTACCATAATACCTAGAATTCTGCAGAGTGTTGAAAAATCGGATCTAAAGGCTTTTAGCCTAAATCCGAATGATAATAAACCTTGCGACAAACAGTTGCAATTTAAGATGAAAGCTGGAAGCAGATATTTGTTCCAAAAAACAATGCTAAAGGTTTAGAAACAGGACCATAAAGAGAGAGGAGGAAAATGTTCGAGTAGGCTTTGTAAACTGCTGGATAAATGGATTTCTGAGGAATATATATATACATGGCAGAAACCCCTAGATAAATAGTTTGGGTTAGAGTGGCACTGGGTCTGGTCACACTGTTTTTTCCGAGTTGTTTTAAAACATTACCCACTACTGATTGGTACCGTTGGCTACGAAAAGAAAATGCAATTGGTCAAATAATCGACGTAACCGGAGCATTATAATGGAATAACATGGGTCAATCTGGAAAATCAGCATGAGAAAACCACACCGCAATTATCAAACCGGGAATTTACCGGAAATTCCGAAATATCCGGAACGGAACCGGAAACCGACAATAACTTGGTTTCTAATTAACAGGAAAACAGGAAAAATCGCCGTTAAAATAAATTTCTAATTAACACTTACCATCAACATCGTAGTGAGCTCCTGTACTTTGGTCTCCAATCCACTAACTTGGTTTCGCAATGCATGTACTTCACCTGATGAGCTACCCCGAATACGAAGCTGAGATGGTACAACCCCAAAACCAAGCCCTCTTACACGTCCTCCATGCTCCTGACCAAAAAGCTTCGACACGCCATCTTGAGTAACTGATGTTGCTCCATGAGAATCCTGACTTGCGGCATTATGATGCTCGTTTATCTTAGACTACAAATTAAAAAACAACCAAAATTCAGAAATTAAAATTAAAACTACGTTAACAATAGCAACAGTTTCTGATATTGTATATTTGAACTTATTCTTACTATGCATTCGGCAGCAATTGAATTCGGAGGTTTTCCATCTTTTCTAGTGTGGCCTTTGCACCACAATTCGTCTCTAGTGATAGTAGATGTTGACGTTTCCTTTTTCTGTAAAAATAGCTTAACAGCTTCAGAATTTTTCATGTGATAACATATAATAGTTGCTTTAACAATTTTTTTTTACCATTTCTTCTTCCAATCTTGCATAACCTTTTCTGCTCATGGTGTGTGGAACTTTATTCTTTTCTCTAATGCTTTTGAATCTTTGGCTTGTTGCCTATAAAATCAATTCAGTAAATATGATATAGGAAAATGTAATATATTTAACAGTTAAACTCAGTAAGACAAAAATAACCACCTCAAACTTTTCTGACAATTTTTCAGTTACAAAAGCATTCCACTCGTCATCGCTCTTTATATTGAACGGTTTTAGGCTTGCTAAAGTATCGGTAGAGTCGGGATTTTGAGACGCTTTTTTGATAGCTGCAACTAACCTTGATTTCGACTCCTTCCACCGCTGTCCTATTATCATTAACAAGTAATCCTTATACACCATATCTACCTTGAATCTTGACTGCGCGCACAAAAAAAAAAAAAAAAAACAGCAGATTAGTCTCTAACAGTATTGCAAAATGCAATGTTGTACCACAGCAGGTATATAATTTGTTGCTTTGAATATTGAGACATATAATATGTAACAGTATTGCAATGTGCATAATGCATATGTCATTATAAAGAGAACTATAGCAGGCATATAATATGTTGCTTTTAATATTGAGACATATAAGTACTCCCTAACATAAATAACATAGAGTCAGTAAAATTAAATACAACTTAAAGCCAGAATTTACTATTGAAAGCCAGAATTTATTATTCATAGATCATCCCTCAAATCGTACACAAGCCAGAATTTATCATTCACAGAATTTACTATTGAAAGCCATAATTTACTATTGAAAGCCGACATATGGTATACAAGTCAAATATCAGTACGTACCTCTATACAAGTCCAGAGATCATCCCTCAAATCGTCACCGACGTTCCTCCATGTGCTAATGGTAAAAGGCACCATCTCCCTTGCTAGAGTACCAATATATGACGACAAATGTTTGGAATTAGCACCTATTGCTTGTCCGCGTTCATTAAATTCAACTTCCGGCTTCTCATCCGGTATCATAGCTAATGATTTCATCATCGTTCTGCCTCTCTTTCTTCTAGCTTGCTTCAATCTTTGATCTTCAGTAGAATCGGGTTGAATTTCGTTTGGACTGGAATCATCGTTGGCTGGAGTTTCATGGAAGTGTAGTTGACGGGCAGGGGGCTGTGCTGGGTTTGTATTGTCGAAGGGGCTGTTATTGGAAGGAGGGGGCTGTATCTGGTTTGTAGTGTCGACGGGGATGCTACTGGAAGGAGGAGGGGACTGCATCCCTTCTGCAGTGTGGCCAAGGTTGCTTCCATGTTTGCGAATTGTGCGTATTGGGTATTCAGCATGTTTTCGAGGAGATCGTCTTATAGCAATATTTAAATCACGAAGCAACGGAAGTGGTCCATCTGGGTGTTCGTTGATTCTAATCCCAACTGGTCTTTCAGCAGCAGCACGAGCAGCTGCAAGTGCAGCTAAACTTTGCTTTTTTGCTCGCAATTTTTGAGCTCTAAAAAATAAAAAATTTAAGTCAGTTTTCAATAGCTTAAAAATAAAAATCTTAAGTCATTTTTCAATGGCTGAACATACAATATATTTTAAACTGAGCACTACATGAACATCATAAGACGAACTGTGTTGTTCATCAAAATACAAGCGACTACAGTGAAATGATTATATTTTAAACTGAGCACTGAGCACTGAGCACTGAGCAATGGCAAGGGTACAAGTGGGTAAAATAAAAGTGACATAAAAATGTTTTTTTTTTTTTTGCCAGTGCTCAGTTTAAAATGTACGTACGGAAGGCATATAAATACTGGTAGGTGCTGCTGAATAGAGTCTTTAATCAAAATGTAGGGAGTAAATGTGCTTATCGCGTTTGAAACGTAACCGAGGAATGGATTTTCCAAATCAGTGGCTGCCGGTTCTTTGGGTTTTCCAATCGTTATATCAGACTCACAAAATTGTCGTTAAGGAGTATTTGGTTATTAAAATATCCATCGAATTATTATGACAAATCTACACTAGATTCCACCTTGACACCAAAAAGGAAATAAAGGAGCCTTGATGCACATATTTTATGCACATATTCATTTTAGCTATTGAAAACTACTTGCACATATTCATTTTATGCACATTTTTTAAGCACATATTCATCTGCTGATCTAATAAAGAATTTTTATGCACATATTCATTTTTCATTAATTAATTGAAATGAACATTCACATTTAAAAATCATAAGATATTACAACATTAAACAAAAACATATTATTCTGACATTAAAATATACATATAAATTATTTATTGTTAATAGGTTAAACATACAAGTCATATAAACAAATAAATCACGCGTGAAGCACTTGCCATACAACTCACATTATATTAACTTAATGCAAGTTTGAAATCTACAACTCACATTATATTAACTTATTGTTCCTGGAGCTTTTTCTTATTCTTATTATTACTGTTACCGCATATATAGGAATAGCTGGACTTACAATGATTATATCACATTACATTCATCGTATGATTGTTGTTTAGTCCATTGTTTGAGATACCGAACACATTACATAAGTAGAGTGTCATTCTATAGCTTAACGTTTAATTGACTTGTGCAGTAGGAGGGAGGGTGATATGGAGAAAATACGTAGCTGTAAAGCTTTACCTAGAACAATGCAGAGGAAATAACTTGACAAACATACAAAGGGCAACTTACAGAAAGGCAGGTTCTATGTGGAAAAACCAATATGCGGATGGAGATGGTGCACATTTATGAACAACTGCTAAGCTACCTTCATGGTGTGTATATCTGTAAGATTTTAAGCTCTACATAGAGCACGCTTAATCGAAATGTAAATCGAATCATAAACGATGAGATCCGATTTGAATTTTCTATGTCTATTTCTAACTATATGTAAAAAAAAATCCTTGTTCAAAATAGTCCATATTATAAGTAAAATTAGACATTGATTATTTAAACGTGTTATGTTTTCATAAATCGTTTTTCCTACAAACATGAAGCGTGTGCCACTAATACTAATTATTTTGCTTTGTACGCTTGTTGCACTTCCATTTGGAGTGTGTCATTTGTCCTTTTACCTTTTCTTGTTTCACATTTTCTCTATTTTCCTTTAGAATTGTATTTTTCTCTTCACTCTTCCTCAGTGTTGAATTGATCCAGATACAATATTAGGCCTTTAGTGTTTGTTCGCAACTCAGTTTTAGACATCAAATTTATTTTCAATTTTGTTTTCCAATTTTTTCACATGAGGTTCAAAATTAGATTTGTGGAATCAACCTATCTGCAACAATGTCAAGTATTTCTCAGTCTTAGTTCAGGATATTTTGAAACATTGGTTCGGTATCCCGTATTTCTGGTGTTTGCGATATTTAAATTATGGATTCTTTTTTTCTGATGGTTTTAATCAGTATTCTTTATGTTGATTTTAGTTCTCTTTGTGAAAAAATACCTTTAAATATTGAATTTTCTAAAAATTAGTTAATAAAATAGTTTTGTAAAAACATATATTTTAATAACTTAACATTTCTCTACATTTTGCAAATTTATTCAGCCAATTTTCACAGATAGAAATAATAATAAAAGGCAGGAAACACAAGTTTTTGTTTACATTTTTTTTTATCTATTTGAAATGCCAAATTTTCAATGGGATAAAAATTGTAAAAAGCAAAGTTCAAACTTTAAATCAAAATAAAATTTAAATCATAAATCACATATCCAAAAGATCCATATTTAAGATTTGTACATACATTCAAGTTGATTTTAATATTTGAACTTCTATAGCTGAACTTAAAAAAAAACATGTGGTAAAAAATGCAATATGTACTTGAATACCTCTCCTTTGTCTAGCACCATCTTCCTCGCCGATAATACAAGATCAATCTTCCTCGTCGACCTATAAAAAAACAAAACGATTTACAAAGGATTAGAACATCACACTAAATATAGCACTACTTTGTAACAACCACGTACAAAATAAAATACACATGCAAAGAACATAAAATAGAAAATAAAGTTATTTTGATACACGCTAAGATGTCAATCTTATATCAGATTTTTTTTTCTTTTTTTTCATTCTAACAACACATTTTATGGTATATATGAACATGCATAAAATAAAAAATCAATAAAATATGCTTATAACATACCAAAATACCGTTACAATCCTCCCTTACGTAACTTTCATCCCCATTATCTACGTCTCTATCATCAAGTTGTGACTCATCCAATGGTTTACTAGTTGATTCTTCATCCTCGTCATATTTTTCCAATTCATTAAACCCTCTAGAGGGCGCTCTCAACACAACATACCAATTTGAAGAACTACCTTCTCTAGAGAAGAAAACTTGAACCGCTTGTGTTGCTAAGATAAACGGGTCGCTTTCAAACTTATTTTGAAATTGATGCAAATTGACCAATGTAAATCCATCTTCAACTTTGACTCCACGATACATATTTGCCCAATCACATTTAAACAAGGCAACTTGAAATTGACGATAATCCAACAAGAAAATCTCACGCAAGACCCCATAATATATTATTTTTTCAATAGACCCATCTACACAAACAGTACTTGACTCAATGGAAACACCACTATTTTGTGTCGCCTTCTCAACTTTCGTATGAAAACGTCGACCATTAACAATATAGCCAGAATAAGAAATTATTTGCGAACGAGGTCCGTATGAAAGCCATTTTATTATGTTGCTGACATTGGATATACGTCTATCATCTCTAACCTGGACAAATACAATATATTAAATAAAGATTTATGTTGATCTATTACTTTCATCATTAATAGTTTTTTAAGATATAGCTATCAACCTTTTTTCCGAACCAAAAACTAAAAGTCTTCGATTGCAATTTTGACAGTTCCAAATCGTCTTGTGCAAGATGAGGATGCAAACATTTTAGCTCCTCTTTGTGCATTCTGCATACATAAATGTAATTAAGGATCTAATTTATTTTGTATGTCATAGTTAAGTTGGACTTATACTTACTCTATATACGGCTCTACTTCTTCCGTATTAAACAAAACGTATCGATGAGCAGCATTAATCACCTCCTCATCGACTGTAATAGGTTTTCCTTTGGAAATAGGACGCCCCTCAAGTATAAAATCATTTTGTTCCACTTCATTTCGGTTTTTCCTCTCTCCAATTTGTAATGCATCTTTAATATATCCAGAGCAATATTTCATACATTCTTCGGAAACATAGCGCTCAGCAATGCACCCTTCAGGCCGTGCTTGATTTTTAACGTACCCTTTTAATATTTTCATATATCTATAACCAAAATGAATAAACAAGTTACTTTCATAACTATAGATACTTTTAACCGTCAATTATTTATAATAAATATTACCTCTCAAATGGATACATCCATCGATATTGGACCGGCCCACAAATTCTTGCTTCTCTCCCTAAATGTATTGTTAAGTGAATCATGATATCGAAAAAGGAAGGGGGAAAGAACCTCTCTAGATCACATAGTGTTAATGCAACTTGATAGTCCATTAATTCTAATTTATCCCTATCAAGCACTCTTTGGCATATGTCATTAAAAAATTAACATAGTCGTAGTAGTGCATTCCTTATCCCTGTAGGTAGAAGTCCTCTTAATGCAACGGACAATAGTTGTTGCATCAAAACATGATAATCATGAGACTTTAGGTTTGATATCTTGTCTTCTTTTGCAAAACATTTTCCAATATTTGAGCTATATCCATCAGGCACTTTCAAGTTCTTCATTCTACTATAAAAGATCTCTTTTTCTTGATCGGATAAGGTGCACGGTGCGGCTGGGAGCAATACTTTATTTCCAATGTCTATAGGATGCAATTTTTTTCTAATGCCCATTGCTTCTAGATCTTGGCGTGAATTGAGGCCATCTTTTGATTTTCCTTTGATATCAAGCAATGTACCAATAATACTTTCACCAATATTTTTCTCAATATGCATCACATCTAGATTATGCCGCAAAGGAAGTGCCTAAAAATTGACAAAACACAACTAATTAAGTACTAAGTAGCAAACATGAATAGAAAATGGAAAGCAATGTGTTTCTAGTTAAATTTCACCTTCCAATAAGGCAAGTCAAAGAAAATGGACCTCTTCTTCCACATTGTACATCCTTTTTTCATCATAGTTTTCCTTTTCCTTTTCCTTTCACCTTTCTCTTCCTTTTTTAATTTTTTCCCCCAATCATTAATAATATCTTGAACATCATCAAAGATTTGAACACCAGTTTGTATTTGAGGCCTTTCTCTATTCTCTATAGTTCCATCAAATAAGTTTTTCCGTTGACGATACTCATGGTTAGGTTCAAGGAATCGTCTATGACCCATGTATGCACACTTTTTACTAAATGGTAGCCATATTGAGCAGGTATTGACACCACAAACTGGACATGCTCTCTTACCTTTTACAGGGCAACCAGCTAAATTTCCGTAAGCTGGAAAATCATTGATTGTCCACATAAGAATAGCATGTAATCTAAATTCACTACGACTGTAAGCGTTGTACGCTTTCACCCCTTTATCCCACAATTTTTTCAAATCTTCAATAAGTGGTTGCAAGTATACATCAATGTCATTTCCCGGTTGTCGTGGCCCAGGAATTAACAAAGATAGCATCATATTATCTTTGTGCATACAAAGCCACGGAGGAAAGTTGTAAGCAACAAGAAACACAAGCCAACAACTATATCCACAATTCCAATCACCGAAAGGATTAAAGCCATCAGATGCAATGCCAAGCCTTAAATTTCGTGGATCGGAAGCAAAAGAATGATACATTCTATCAATCGTAGCCCACTGAGTAGAATCCACTGGATGATGCAATTTACCATCATCACTCTTATGACTGCTATGCCATCTTAGTTGTTCTGATATTTCTGGGGATGCAAACATTCTTTTCAGTCTTGGTATCAGTGGGAAGTATCTCAAAACCTTCATAGGTATTTTGGTTTGCTTCCCATCTTTAGTAGTCTTGTTTTTTTTCCAGCGAGACTTACCACACTTAGGACACAACTCACTATTTGCAAGCTCTTTTCTAAATAAACAACAATCATTTACACATGCATGTATCTGCTTATAGCCTAAACCAAATGACTTAAGCAACTTCTTTGTTGCATATGTAGAATCAGGAAGCATGTTTTCTTTAGGCAACATATCCTTTAGAAGTTTAAGAAGCTCTGTAAAAGCCGTGTCCGATATACCATTTCGCGCTTTGTGCTTGAAAAGAAGTACTGTAGCAGACAACTTTGTGTGGCTTGCACAACCGGGATACAAAGGAATTTCGGCATTCTCCATCATTTCCTCAATACCTTCCCCATGTCTTGCTTCAACATTGGCTTCTACCTCCTCATCATAGATTTGCGCATCAACATACATTCTATAAGTATCTGTCTCACTATTATTTTGTGATGGCCGTTTTTCTCCATGAAAAATCCATATATCATAGGTTGGGTCCATTCCAAAACAAATCAAGTGTGACACAACTTCCCTTGATGTTTGCCAAATTAGATTCCTACAATCACGACATGGGCATCTAATTTTTTCGGGATTCCCTTCACTCGCAACATGCCCATATACAAAATTTTCCACAGCTTGCCTATATTCGCTTGTCATTCTACAAAACAAAAAATGTATTAATACTCCTTCTTAAATACTTATAGTGTGATGCTAGGGCACCTCGTTTTCTTCTTGCTAATACCAAAATTTTATACTACATTCTTCCTAACACCAAACTCATTCATAAATACTTATATTTGTTTATAATGGTATTAGGAAGTACATCAAATTTATTGTACTTATTATTTTTATTCGTGGTATTAGTAAGAGGAAAATGATGTGCTCTTAGCATCACACTACTTATAACTATGGAAGTAATAGCCAAAATGATGAAACCTTGGTAGATTGACCCATGCTTTGTCCATCTTGGTAAAACAACGCCTCTAATTTTCGGACCTACTATAAAGACTTATGCTCAACATTATTGTACAACTTGGTTATACGCACCCACCTTATCTACCCCTCTTATGCATCACCTATCATACTTCGACCCACCCTCTAAAACAACGTATTTGCATAATAATATATATATCATCAAAATAAACACAAATAAAAGACCATCACACATAGGGGTGAGCATACTTTGATTTGTGACATGGGCATCTAATTGCACTTAAACTGAATAGTTCTTCTGTAAGTCATATGACTCATATTATTCAAATTCTGAATTTCAATTAAACTGAATTGCACTAAAAATTATGCCTTGTACAGAACAAGAAAAATGATTGAACATGTTTCTATTTACTTTGATTTGTGACACGATGTTTGAATTTATATTTCAGGGTCTCTCAGCTATGAGGCAAGGGAGGTACTATCTGCTCTGGTCTTTGAAGGTTCGGTTTAATGTTAGTAATATATGTTAAAATGAAGTTAATTTTTTTATACTAGAAATGATACATGTTCTTCAGCTTTATAATTTTGCTTGGATGTTGTACATTTATTAATTTGAGATGTTAAGTTAGAGATTCAGATCTAAAACTTCATACCCTAATGACATCAGTTCAAGCAGAAAAACACTAATATGAGAAGAACTATTTAGTTTAGCTATTGTTAGTTTAGGATTTGCAGTTTTGGTTCAATTGTGAGAAGAACATGTACCAAAATTGACAGAACTTTTGAGAAGAACTATTCAATTTGGCTGTTGTGTTAGTTCAGGATTTTTTTTCCAAATGAAACAGCTAATTTGTTTTCCAAATGAAACATCCAAATGAATTAGATTTTTTCTGAAATCATTGGAGTATTATCCAATGTTTTCTATCCAATGTTTTCTGAAACATCCAAATGAAACAACTAATTTGTTTTCCAATGTTTCATCCAAATGAAACATCCAAATAGATGTAAACTAAACTGAAACATCCAAATGAAACAGCCAAACAGAGTTTAGCATTGGTTATGAAATATCATTTGATAATAATCCGATGTTTTCTGAAACAGTTAATTTGTTTTCCAAATGAAACATCCAAATGAAACATCTAATTAAAAGGATAAATGAAACATGAGATATTATAATTTAGTTATTGGAGTATTATCCAATGAGTTGAACTTGCATTTCATTAATTAGATGTAAATTATAAACTGCTGCACTTTTTAAGAGGTTTCACAAAAAAATTACTCATTTAATCCATTTTCTGAAGTTAACAGCGGACTAGGAGCTGTGTTTATGAAATGTATGCTCAACCTTTTTTATAGTTAAATTAAATATCTCATACTATGTTTGTTGTTCTTGCAGATCCTATGAATATGAATGGTAAAAGCTTCAGGATGACAAAGCTTCATCAAGACAGCAAATGATTTTTGCTGTTTATTTTGGTGTATTTTAGTGTGTTATTCTTGTTTCTATTGTAGGCTTGTATTTTAGTGTGTTATTCAGGATGACAAAGCTTCATCAAGACAGCAAATGGTATTAGATAGTATATGTGTTCCCAAATACACATCTCCACTTCAGATTTTAATAGTGTATACAAAGTCAGTACCGCAGTACAAAGTATGAAATGCAAGCGAACAAACTTTGGTCATTCTAACATACTGGTTGTTTATGACAAATACCCAAACCCGTAAAAATTCAAAAAGTCAATATCATAAACTAAATATACAAACTCAACTTATGACCAAATACATGTTTATACATATGCGCACATGTATATGCATATATATGATCGAATTTCATATTTCAGGTCCAAAACGAGTGTGACTGCAAATTGACAGGAATTACAGTTAGACGAAGAAATATATAGATGTTTGAATACAAAGTTCAACCTAAAAGGAGCATTGTCACATGCAATTGAGGTTTGCCATGGTAATTTGTCACATGCAATTGAGGTTTGTCATCAAATTATATACAAAGTTCAACCTAAAAGGAGCATTGTTACAATCAGTATGACACAGTAGCGATTGTCACATGCAATTGAGACAACGAATAAAAATTGTACTGTGAACCGAATAAAAATTGTTACAATCAGTATGACACAGGAGCATTGTCACATGCAATTGAGACAACGAATAAAAATTTACCAGCGAGATACGTAGGCGATCGGGTAGTGGCGATTGAGTAGCGGCGATCGAGCAGTGGCGATTGAGCAGCGGCGATCGAGCAGTGGCGATTGAGCAGCGGCGAACGAGCAGTGGCGATGTGATGTGAAGCGGCGATGTGAAGTGGATCGAAAGGGGAATTAGGGTTTGCGGTGGAATACGATGGAAAAGGAAATTCGGAATACTATGGAACACGATGGAAGAACCGATGTCAAAAGGCACGTTTAATTGAAGAACCGACGGAAATTTTGTTAAGTATGTACTATGTACGCTGATATGTACGCTGTGTTTTTGGAAATTTTGTTAAGTATGTACTATGTCAACTTAGGACCTTTTTACTTAATAATTAGACATGCTTGTTTTGATTGTATGCTTATTTTGAATTTATTTAGAACAAAATAGAGAACATGATAGATTGGAACATGCGGTATAGTTGACTCAATTGTCATTGATTACTTGAACAAAGCATAAGCAAACAGCATTGGAAGAACAACAATTATTGACATCTTATAATTTATTTCATACTTACATTGGATGTAAGAAGAAAAGCCAGTGTTTTTCTTTGCTGAACCGAAATACAGACATGTCGATAAATTACTTGTACAACCAACAAACTACAACCTTATATCAATAGTTTTTTTTAAAGGCATGTTGATAGTGTACAGAACAGGGACCATTCTTATGCAAAAAGAGTAGTCAATTATCATATGTTTGACTGTCTAAGATGCCATATTCTAGAAACTGAGTAAAATTAAAAAGTAATACATAGGTAATGTGTTTTCTATGGAATGGTACATGTGCGCCAAGGAAATTTAAGTTAATTATAATCGAGAGGAATACTTATTACAAACTTATGTTACTATTAATTAATAAAGTAGCTAGTTAACATATATTAATTAACTATTAAAAAAAATTACTACTTATTAACTATTAATTATTTAAAAATAATTGACAAATATTATTGATTCCCAAGTTTATTATTAATTATTATTATTAAGTTTCAATATAATTAGTTACTAAATATAGATATTATAAACATGAAGTATGCACTAGGCATCTCAATTACAACGAATAAAATGAAAAGTTGTGATATATATGTTTATTACAACAGTGAGTTTTGCAAGGTTGTAAAAAGGGATCTATTACAACGGTGGACGCCACCGTTGTAAAATTAAAGTTGTAATATGGTAATATATATGCTCTTTACAACAGTGATTAATGCACCGTTGTAAAAAAGAATCTATTACAACGGTTATTAATGCACCGTTGTAAAATTAAAGTTGTGATATAGTAATATATATGTTCTTTACAACAGTGATAATTTCACCGTTGTAAAAAACATTTATTACAACAGTGCGTTTTGCACCGTTGTAATAAATGCTCTATTACAACGGTGATTTATGCACCGTTGTAAAATTAAAGTTGTAATATAGTGTTTTTGTTGTAGTGCCTAACTTAATAGGTAAATTCCCAATTATGTCCATCCACTTTACGGTATGTTTAATCATACCCACTTCACACAATCTTATGTGTTCATTAATTTTTTTTTTTACCCCATCGTCCCCACGTAAATACGTTAACATGACATACTTCAAAAGAGAAGATTCATCATACACACAATGGGTTCAACTTAGCATATCATTAGCATTATCATGGGTTTAAAAGGTGTCAACTTGTATATATGACCATAAACCCAAATTGCATAAATAACCAACCCAAACTTGCATGAATCACATATGTCATAAAGATGGTAACTTGCTTAAATGTTCATGTCATAGACCTATCATAAAGGTGTCAACTTGCATACATGTCATAGGTCTAAAAGGGATGAACTTGCACATGTACTTATGTTATACATAGAGGCAAACTTGCATATGAACTTGCATCATAACTTGCATATGAACTTGCATCATAACTTGCATACGAACTTGCATCATAACTTGCATATGAACTTGCATAACATGCCATACTTAGAGGCAAACTTGCATATGAACTTGCATCATAACTTGCATATGAACTTGCATAACATGCCATACTTAGAGGCAAACTTGCATATATTATGCATATCATAAAAAGAGACAAACTTGCATATGAACTTGCATCATAACTTTCCTATGAACTTGCATCATAACTTGCATAAAACCAAACACTTAGCATGCATACAACCAAATACTTAGCATGCATAAAACCAAATACATAGCATGCATAAAACCAAATACTTAGCATGCATAAAACCAAATACATAACTAGCATAACATGTTACATATAGACTTGCATATAATCTCCCATATAGCTTGCATAACATGTTACATATGAATCAATGTTCAACATAGTGTTTTGCATCATAAAACATAGAATTAAACTTGCATATAGCACACAACATACACTATACTAAACTTGCATAAACACATTGATTCCACAAACATAGCCATATCTTATCATATCCTATCATAATCAATTTAACAATTGATTGTTAAGTCAATAGAAACTCACCAAAACCAAGATTAGCAAACTTATGAAGTAGAACTAGTTGCTATATTTGAAGAAGATGATGATTAGAGGTTGATTAGCTTGCAACTTTCTTCATAAACTAGTGGAGGCTCCTCCTAAGTTTGATTTTGGCAGCATGATGGCATCAATTCTATTTTTAGTATGGATTAGGCTTGCATTAGGGTGTATTTATAGGATTAGGGTGTGTTTTAGACCATAGCATTAGCCCTAGGTTAGATTAGGTCCGTCAGATTTAGGAAGTTTCCAGAACACAGCCCAAACCAGCCAGAAAAACCAGACCTGGTCCACCCAGGCCAATTGGCCCGACACCCTGTGTCGACAGGCAAGTCGACAGGGCATTCGACTTGGCCTGGCCCAAGTCGACAGGCCTGTCGACAGCCCTGTCGACATGGCTAGGGCGGGAAATTTCCCGCCTGGCCCCCGCTGGTTCCAATTTCGAAATCTGAATTTGAATTTTAAATCTGTTTTGAACTATGAATTTTCCGTAAACTTCATTGGGCCATAACCGGGCCATACGGACTCCGATTCTCGAAAACTCGGACTCTATTTCGTGTATTTTTCCGAGATGAACGCAATGACGCAGCCCGTTTCCCCCAATTCTCACATCTGAGATTATTTATTCTGTAATAAGTGAATTTTAGCATCAACTGAAATACGGGGTGTTACAATAAACTTATTCAATTGATCTCTGAATACCCTATTCGTAAGATCAAGTATGATGGTGCATTGGTCAACCCAAATGGCATGACCAACCACTCATAGAATCCAGACGGCGTCCTAAATGTCGTTTTCGGAACACTCTTAGCCGCTACTCGGAGCTGATGAAATCCTGTCGCGAGGTCCAACTGGGAGAACACTCTTGCTCCTTCCAGTTGATCAAACAAATCATCTATCCGCGGTAGAGGATACTTATTCTTCCTCGTCACCTTATTCAACTCGCGATAGTCCACACACAAACGAAGGGAACCATCTGCCTTAGTGGCAAACACAACTGGTGCTCCCCACTCGGAGACACTTCTTCTAATAAACCCCTTCTTCAAAAGATCGCTTACTTGCACCTCGAGCTCTCGCTGATCCATTGGTGTCATACGATGAAGTGACATCACTATAGGTCTGGCATCTTTCACTAAATCAATACGGAACTCAATCTCTCGGTGTGGTGGAAGTCCGGTCACTTCCTCGAAGACGTCCGGATACTGGCCAACCATGGGCACATCTGACAACTCATTATGCGGGATGTCAAGGGAATTTATAAAACTAGCCATTACCCCATCACTAGGTAGACTACCAAACATTATCCTCCGCCCATCATCTGTCCTAACTGTCACCAAAAAGCCCTCACAGTCTACCACCACCCGTATCTTTGGAGCCAATCGACCCCCAATATAATGTCATACCATGTAAAGCCCAAAACATAGCAATCACAAACAAACATACATCCATGACTCGATAAGACCAAATTTCGGAAAATCATACTAATGTTAGTCGAACCACCAATCGGGTTTGTCACAACCAACGGTCTATCGACTATCTCGTGTTCCAGTCCCAACCTATCTACCAGGTCACTAGATATGAAGGAACGGGAAGCCCCAGTATCAAACAAAACTCGAACAGGTACATCAAGAATAGAAAGCATACCTTGAGTGACGACATTCTTTCCTTTCTCCGCCGCAGTTGGGGCATTCGACGAAGAAGGAATAACATTAATAGCATATGCTTTCATAATCTTCTTCTCTTTAAGAGGTTGTGGACATTTATCCTTATAATGTCCCACTTGGCCACAGTTGTAGCACTTCCTATCCGCTGGCTTGGCCCGACATTCTTTGGGATAATGGCCCTTCTTACCACAGCTGAAGCACTCAACATCTTTCTTGCTCTTTTTCTGGATATCCTTAGTTTGGTTCTGCTTCCTCATGTTCTGAGTGTTATTCTTGCCTCGACCGCCTGCTTGCGGCTTCATCCCTTCCGCAGATGCAACCTCAGTCTTCGACTGAGGGTAAAGACTCTTCGATCTCAAAGCTTTCTCCACAATCGATTCAAAATTCTCATCATGTGGTTGATAAGCCTTTCCCCCAAGTATCCATCCAAACAAGTAATGAACTTCTCATTCTTCTTCTCAGGAGTATCGATAAGAGATAGTCCATACTTCGACAAAGTGTCAAACTCAGGAATATAGTCCGAAATTGCCCTACCATTCTGCTTAAGCTCTTAGAACTTCCTAAACAATTCCGACTTCTGAGCAGCTGGGATAAACTTGTCGCTAAAGCGAGCCTTAAACTGATCCCAAGTAACCTGATCCTCCGGAGTGGCTGTCTTAATAGCATTCCACCAATTCATCGCTCGCCCTTGCAGCTGACGAAACGCTAGCCTTCTCTTCATTGTATCCTCGATTCCCAAGTCGTCGAAGATACAATCACAGCTATCTAACCAATCCTGAACATCCGTGGCCGACTCCGTTCCGTGGAACGGCTTCCCACCAAGGTTAGTGTAATCCTTGCACAGCTTGGCGAAATCAGCCCTAGGCGCCTACACTACTGGACCACCACCATTACCGGCATTGGGAACTGCTCCCTGAACATCCCTAAGCATCTCTCTCTCAGGAAGTCAGTGAACATCGTCCTCATGTCAGGAGCATTCCCATTATTGGCCCCTCTACCAGCACCCCTCATGTCTCGACTCATCGTTCAATCTGTAAAGAGAAAATGATTAAGTATCTCCATAGTGATGCTAGTGCAGTACGACTTCATCCTTATACTACTAATAGTATATATATATAGCTTTTGAAAACCGAAGTAATCACAAATATGCACTCTCATATACGTACTATCTCTCCTAGTGTCTTTTCCTAGGTTAATTACGCAACCTAGAGCTCTGATACCAAATGTGACGGCTCGCCCCGCACCAACCGACATTTACTCCAAAAGTGCGCTATACACATGTCCAGTTAGCATGGGACGGTCGTCGAAAAAAAAAAGACAGAAGATGAAGAATCAACAAGGAACCTGTAGAATGTCTCACAGTGCATGGAATAAAATATAATAATAACATAATCTTGACATAAAACAGGCGAGACAGTGCATAAGCTGAAAACTCGATCAACATAGCAGCGGAAATCCAAATACAGCTTATGATCCCACATCATTATTACAACTTTAAACTATCTCTAAAGCAAAAGAAAGTTAGAGTAGAAGATGCACTACTAATGCCCAAGCAGTGATCTTCAACAACGCAGGGAGAATATCTATATGTATCATACGTGGGAACCTGCTGCTCGTCTTCGGATCAGCTACTCGTGCATACCCAGCTGACCTGTCTCTAGTCTGCTCGTGAGAGCACCCAGAGTGATAAGAAGAGACATAAAACTCTGGGTCAGACAAAAAGTCTGGTATGAGCGATAAGCAGCTAAACAGAACAATAACAAGTATACTAAACCATACCTGAACCTGGAACTGCAACCAAAGAGTTAGCACTACATACTGTACAACACTCTAAGGTGCTACTAACATGTGGTGTACACGTATACGGGGGTGGGGGTGTGCATGTCATAGTGATGACAAACAAATCAAGCAAAGCAACCATCCTCACATCTCTTACTCAGTGCGTAAAGCATACGATATCCACCACTTCGATCACCCAATACTTTGCTATGATCACTCTGCCCCATGAAGTCACAACGGCTTCACTGCACTGATCCATAGCCACCAATCCTTCGCTATGTCCACTTTGCCCCCATAGAGTCATACACACCCTACTTCACTGGCTCATAGCCTTACTAATCCCTTACTATGTCCACTCTGCCCCATGGAGTCACAATGGCTCCACTGCACTGGCTCATAGTCTTACTACAATCACTTTGCCCCTCGAGTCATGGTGACTCTACAGCACTGATACGTAGTCCTTCTACTATCACTTTGCCCCTTGAGTCATAATGACTCTACTGCACTGATACGTAGCCCATCATTCCTTTTCAGAGGTGAATCGAACTTATGAACGTCGACAACTCCTTAGCACACGTCCCGCAGTAAAGCCCAATCATGAAGTGAACTCATTGGTTCCCAACTGGATCCTGAGCTCTAACTTCCATTTGGACTACCTTTGCATCTCGGGTTTTTGGTCATTACTGGATCGGTTTGGTTTGGTTATAGCGATTCTTCTCTGGTGGTTCGGTTCAGATATATGCACCTCGTTTGGTTCGGCTTGGCCATCAACTCGGTTTGGGTTCTCCAAGTTGCATTGGTTCGGTTCGGATGTACTTGCTTTGGTTCGGTGTACCCTTGCTCCACCGGTTCGGCTCAGGTTCCTGGTCACGGTCCGATCCACTTCCCCTTTCTCTTCCGTTCTGATCCCCTTCTCTTCCCTTCAGTTCGATCCGGTTCCCCCTTCCTTAGCCCGATCCGATCCTAGTTCAACCATAGTGGCCTTCCTTTTTGCCAAACTTTCTGTTATGCCAAGCCTCGGTTCGGTTCGGTGATCCCTTGCCCCGTCCACTATCCGGTCCGAGCCCTTCCAACCGATCCGATCCGAAAACCTGCACCATTTTCCTACAACTTTTCCAGTGGGTGTTTTACGCCATTCGATGACGTATTCGACCATTCTAACTATTTTAATCAATCACAAAGCATACCATACAGTCATAACAACAAGTAGAAGTGACCTCAAACACCAAAACATAAATATGATAGGTTAAAATGGATCAAACATAGCCAAAACCCATATTTTCCCTTAAGCGTGCTTAAGCAAAACTAATGATATGATTAGCAAAACTTAACCAAATCAAACCCAATTTCTAACAGAGGTCTAAAATATTATTTCGAAATTTATAAAGATTTTTCCAGATTTTTAACATGCATAAATTCGCTAATTATCACTAATCACCCTTAATTAACCATAATTAGTGAGGAACTATGCAATTCACTCACCTTAGCGACAAATAAACCTTAGATCTGAAATAAATCTCTAATATGGCACGAATACCAATGCTAGACAGCAGCTCTAATCTTGATTTGGTGAAGATCTCCCTTGATTTGATGTTGCTAAGCTTAATCCTTGATTAGAAAGTGATTTGGAGGTGATTTAGAGGTTGGAGGCCATTTTTAGGGTTTCTAAGAGGTAAGTGGAGGCTAGAAAACTGAAATGGAATGAAAACCTAACTCATTTCAGCCTCCCCATAACCCTAATCCCGAAATGGGTTATGGGGCCATTCACTAATCACCATATTTGGCCCGGTTAAGCAGTTTTTCACCTTCCAAACCCTATTTCAGCCATTTCTCCCAAACGGTAAGTCCGTTTTCCACATGTGACCCTCTACGGAAAGGTAAACCATCATCCGAAGCCAATGGAAGTGGTTTCAGGTCAAAACTCCTTCCCAATCAAAAGTTATGGCCGAAACAAGACCAGCTAGGGGCAAAACGGTCATTTAAAAATCGGCAAAAATCATGAACATGGAAAATGACCCCAATGGTCGTTTCCCAAAGCCACATGACCATACGACTTCATATAAGAAAGAAAGAAATATTCGACGATCCTCCGATGCGTAAAATACGGGTTCTTACAATCTCAAGGGAATTCATTTGTCATATAATGTTGAAAATTGGTTATCCAATGCAATTCATAAACATCATTTATGAATGTATTTCTACACCCACGTTTTCCATTATTATTCAAGGTGTGCCGAGGGGATTCATCACTTCAAATAGGGGTATTCGTCAAGGCGATCCTCTTTCTCCTTATTTGTTCTCTATTGCAATGGAATTTTTCAGTTTTTGTATGAATGAGATGACTGTTTAGAATAGGTTCTTCCCTGTTCCCAAAAATGAGCCTACAATTACTCATCTACTTTATGCAGATGACCTTATGGTTTTTGGAAAGAATTATGTTATATGTGCCAATGCTTTAAAAGACACTTTTTCCTGATTAAGGCATTACAGTGGTTTAACTGTAAGTGATTTGAAAACCAAGGTATATTTTATTACTTGTGCTAAGAATATTAGTGATACTCTAAGTATATTGGGTTTTCAAAGGGATCAGCTTCTTGTTAAGTACCTTGGAGTCCCCATTTCCTCAAACTATATCCACTATAATTATTGTCAAAGCTTATTGCATAAAGTTCAGAGCTAATTACAATCATGGGATGTGAAGTTTCTCAGGTTTGTAGGCAGAGCTGAACTCATCCAATCAGTGATCACCCCTACAGTTCTTTATTGGCTGTTTTTTTATCAATTGCCTGATCATGTTTTAGATAAACTTAATACGATGTGTGCTGACTATTTTGGGGAGGGTCTGCTCACAAAGTAAGATGGCTTAAGATGTGTATGCCAAAGGAGGAAAGGGGTATCAGACAAAAATTATTCTCTGAATTGAAAAAGGTTGCATGTATCAAACTTATGTGGAGATTTTTGTCTACCTCATCTTTGTGGAGTTGTTGGATGAATTCAAAGTACTGTCAAGACAAGTAGTTGTGGAGCATTGATATTGATAAAAATGCCTCGAGCACATGGAAGGCAATGCTGAGGTTAAGATTTTCTGGCAGGCAGTTCTTCAACAAAGTAATAGTGAATGAGGCTTCTACGTCGTTGTGGTTTGATCCTTAGATCAATTGTAAATGTTTGATCAACCTTCTTGGCTTTTCCAGATTTAATTCCTTGAGAAGTGTAAATGAGAAAGTTTCTTCTATTGTTGAGAATGGAAAAATCAATAATTCTTTGCATCTTGCTACTAGAGAAATACAAAGAGAAGTGAATCAAGTTTGTGTTCATGCATTGGGTCAGGCTGATCATTTTGAATGGTGTGGTGGTGGTTCTTTCACCTTTCATAAAGCTTGGGACATGATCAGAAAGAGGGAGCCTACTGTGTCTTTGCACAAGGTTATTTGGCATGCTAAAACTTCTAACAAAATGTCTTTTATTTCTTATTTAGTATAAAATAACTGGTTATACACAAAGGATCGAATGGTTCGTTTTGGTATAATAGATGAAAATATTTGTTGTTTATGTGGGCTTTTTGAAGAATCGGTGCATCATCTATTTTTTGAATGTAAGTACTCTGCTTAAATTTGGAGCTCAGTAGCTTTGAAGTTGGGTTTGCCAGTTGATAATTCAAGTATTTTTGAAGCTGAAGCAGTAAAAATCTTGAATGTTTTCAAAGATAGAGATCAGAATTTGGACGTTGCTTGTGCGACGTTCATAGTTGCTGTTTATCAAATATGGATGGAAAGGAATTCACGAATCTTCAATAATAAAAGATTGGCTAAAGAAATCAGAATGTGCATGATTGAGAGAGAAGTGCAGTTCTTAGTGAAAGGAAATGGCTCCAAAACAAGGAGATGTCATGGAAAAGTAGAAATTCTGGAGAGATGGGGTGTTGAGCTTGTCGATACTAGATGATGTATATGTGATTTTTTTTATGGTTTACTGTATGTAATGGGAGATATGTGGTGTTGTCTGGTTGTATTTGTTTGGTATATGCAATAAAGTTTACAATTTTCAAATATATATATATATTAGTACAGTTAAGGATGAAGTCGCAATGCACTGGCACCACTATGGAGATGGATAATCGTTTTCTCTGTGCAGATTAAACGATGAGCCGATACGCAAGGGGTGCCGGTAGAGGAGCCAATAATGGGAATGTTGTTGATATGAGGACGATGTTTACTGACCTCATGAGGGAGATGCTTAGAGAAGTTTAGAGGGGAGCTCCCAATGCTGGTAATGGAGGTGGTCCAACAGTGCAGGCGCCTAGGGTCGATTTCGCCAAGCTGAACAAGGATTATACTAGTCTTGGTGGGAAGCCGTTCCACGGAACGGAGTCAGCTACGGATGTTCAGGATTGGTTGGATAGCTGCAAGCGTATCTTCGAAGACTTGGGTATCGAGGATGCGATGTAGAGAAGGCTAGAATCCCGTCAGCTGCAAGGATGGGCAATGAATTGGTGGAATGATATAAAGGCAGCTACTCCAGGGGATCAGATTACTTGGGATCAGTTTAAGGCTGGCTTTAGCGATAAGTTCATTCCAGCTGCTCAGAAGTCAGTGTTGTTTAAGAAATTCTTGGAACTCAAGCAGAATGGCAGAGCTGCCTCGGAGTATATTGCCGAATTCGACACTTTGTCGAAATATGGGTTATCCCTAATAGATACTGCCGAGAAGAAGAACGAGAAGTTCATAACTGGTTTGGATGGATAATTGGGGGAAAGGCTTATTAACCACATCGATGAGACGTTTGAATCGATTGTGGGGAAAGCTTTAAGATCGGAAAGTCTTTACCCTAAGTCGAAGATTGAGGTCGCATCTGCAGAGGAGCCAAAACCGCAAGCAAGCGGTGGAGGCAAGAGTGGTTCTCAGAATAAGAGGAAGCAGAACCAGAATAAGGATGGCCAGAAGAAGAAGAAAGATGTTGAACGCTTTAGCTATGGCAAGATGGGCCACTATTCTAGTAATTGTCGAGCAAAGCCAGCAGACAGGAAGTACTTCAACTGTGGCTAAGTGGGACATCACAAGGACAAGTGTCCGCAACCCCCTAAAGAAAAGCAGATGGTGAAAGCATATGCCCTTAATGTTGTTCCTTCTTCGTTGAATGCCCCAACTACGGCGGAGAAGGGAAATAATGTCGTTATTCAAGGTATGCTTTCTGTTTATGATGTTCCTGTTAGACTTTTGTTTGATACCGGAGCTTCCAGTTCTTTCATATCTAGTGACCTGGTAGATAGGTTGGGACTGGAAACCGAGATTATCGATAGACCTTTAGTAGTGACGAACCCGATTGGTGGTTCGACTAGTCTTAGCATGATTTGACGTAATGTGGTCTTATCGAGTCATGGATGCATGTTTGTTTGTGATTGCTTTGTTTTGGGCTTTACTGGGTTTGGAATTATTTTGGGAGTCAATTGGCTCCAAAGATACGGGGTGGTGGTAGACTGTGAGGGCTTTTTGGTGACAGCTAGAGCGAATGATGGGCGGAGGGTAGTGTTTGGTGGTCTACCTAGTGATGGGGTAATGGCTAGTTTTCTAAATTCCCTCGACATCACGCATGATGAGTTGTCAGGTTTGCCCGTGGTTGGCCAGTATCCGGACGTCTTCGAGGAAGTGACCGGACTTCCACCACACCGAGAGATTGATTTCTGTATTGATTTGGTGAAAGATGCCAGACTTATAGTGATGCCAATTCGTCGTATGGCGCCAAGGGAGCAGCGAGAGCTCGGGGTGCAAGTAAGCGATCTTTTGAAGAAGTGCTTTATCAGAAGAAGTGTTTCTGAGTGGGGAGCACCAGTTGTGTTTGCTACCAAGGATGATGGTTCCCTTCGATTGTGTGCGGACTACCGCGAATTGAATAAGGTGACGAGGAAGAATAAGTATCCTCTACCGCGGATAGATGATTTGTTTGATCAGTTAAGTGGCACGAGACTATTTTCCCAGTTGTATCTCGCGACAGGTTTTCATCAGCTTAGAGTGGAAGCTGAGAGTATAGCTAAAACGTCCTTCTGAACGTCGTCTGGATTTTATGAGTGGTTGGTCATGCCATTCGGGTTGACCAATGCACCAGCATATTTTGTGGATCTTATGAATAGGGTATTCAGAGATCAGTTGAATAAGTTTATTCTTGTGTTCGTGAATGATATTTTGGTCTACTCAAGGATAGAGGAAGAACCCAAGGAACTTTTAAGAATAGTGATGGAGGTGTTGAGAAAACACCAATTGAAAGTAAAGTTTTCTAAGTGTCACTTCTGGAGGAGGGAAGTGAGATTCTTGGGCCATGTTGTTTCAGAGAATGGTATTGCCATGGAACATGCGAAGGTGGCTACGGTACAAGATTGGTCTATGCCCAAGAATGCAACGGACATAAGAAGTTTCTTGGGATTAGTTGGATATTATCGTAAGTTTATCTAAGACTTCTCCAAGATAGCAGCACCGTTGACTCAATTGACTAAAAAAATCAAGCTTTCGTCTGGGACGAAAAGTGCGAGAATGCGTTCAAGAGTCTAAAGGAAAAGTTGACATGTGCACCAGTGTTAGTCATTCCTAAGGGGAAAGAAGAGATGACGGTATATACAGATGCATGTGGTACCGGACTAGGTGCTGTGTTGATGCAGGGAGGTAGAGTTGTAGCTTATGCAAGTCAGCAACTGAAACCGCACGAGAAAAGGTACCCTACCCATGACTTGGAATTAGCAGCGGTCGTGTTCGCATTGAAGATGTGGAGACATTATCTCTTGGGAGAAATATTTGAGCTGTTTACCGATCATAAATCGTTAAAGTATCTCTTCTCTCAGAAGGATCTAAATCTCCAACAACAAAAATGGTTAGAATTCTTGGCTTCCTATGATTTCGATATCGCATATACACCAGGAAAGAGAAATGCAGTGGCTGATGCATTGAGTAGAAGACATGCCAGTTTAGGGGCTATGTTTCCAGAATGGAAGCAACTGGAGTACATCGCTGGGTATGATTTCAGACCAAAGTGCGAATTAGATCCAAAAATGTTAGCAAGTTTGACGATCAGATCCACTTTGATTGAGCGGATTGGTTCCAGTCAGAGGGACGACCCTAACTTATTGGAAATCATCTCAAAGTTAGAGATGGGAATCGACAAAGAGATGAACAAGTATGAGCTTGATCGAAATGGATGGCTTAGAAAGAATGGAAGATTAGTTGTACCCAATGTCAATGGATTGATAGATGAAGTGCTTAGAGAATGTCATCACTCAAAACTGACTATACACCCCGATGGTAACAAAATGTATCGAGACATGAAGCAGACCTACTACTGGGAAGGGATGAAAAGAGACGTTGGGAAGTTTATATCAAATGCATGAATTGCCAGCTAGTTAAAGCTGAGCAAAAGAAGCCTAGTGGCTTGTTACAACCATTAGAAATTCCAGAATGGAAATGGGAACAAGTTTCAAAGGATTTCATTGATGGGCTACCAAGGACTAGTCGGGCCATGATAGCATTTGGGTGATTGTGGACAGACTGACCAAAAGTGCAAGATTTATACCCGTCAAGTCGAATAAAACGGCAGCTAAGTTAGCTGAACTATATGTAAAGTGGGTAGTAAGATTTCATGGAATACCCAAAGGCATTGTGAGTGACCGAGATCCATTGTTCACTAGTGGATTTTGGAAGAGCTTACAAGAGGCGTTAGGATTAGAATTACATCTCAGTACCGCGTATCATCGTCAAACCGACGGACAGACAGAGAGGGTGAATCGAGTGTCGGAGGATCTCTTGAGAGCTTGTATATTAGACTTTGGTGGATCATGGGATGACCATCTACACCTAGTAGATTTTGCATATAATAATAGTTATCAATCCAGTATTGGTATGGCTCCATTTGAAGCTTTGTACGGAAGACCGTGCAAGTCACTGTCATATTGGTTAGAGACCGGTGAGAAATATGTGCTTGGACCAGAAGTAATAAGAGAAACATCAGCCAAGATTAAGGTTGTCCAACAGCGAATGAAGGCTTCCCATGATAGGAAGAAAAGTTATGCTGATAAGAGGAAAAGAGAATTAAAGTTCTCCATTGGCAACTTGGTGTTTGTCAAGATTTCTCCGTTAAAGAGCGTGATACAAAATGGCAGGAGAGGCAAGTTAGCACCAAGATTTGTTGGTCCATTCCCAGTTCTTGAGCAAATTGGGAATTTGGCATATAAAGTTGAATTACCAGACAAGATGGCAGGAGTTCACAACGTATTTCATGTTTCCTAATTAAGGAAGTTCGTGCACGACCCCAATGTGACTATTTCACCTGATCAGTTGGATGATATCGAGGTTGAACCCAAGGTGGTTGGGAACCGCAGGCCTATGCTTTTTGTTGGGAACAATACGAAGCAATTTCGAAGGAAGGAGGTGAAATTAGTCAAAGTTCAGTGGGGCGAGAATGAGAATGACTGTACTTAGGAGACAGAGGAGAGCATTAGAAAGACGTATCCAGAACACTTCGCCTGGTAAGATTTCAGTTTCGATTTAGTCTTTCTGCATGCTAGGATAGGTTTTGTTTTTGTTCTACATGTTTGATTGTTGTATGATTGGTGGGCATGCGGGATCCTTTGTATGTTTTGGGTAAAGGAATTTTGGGGACGAAATTTCCTAAGGGTGAGGAGAATGCAACGACCCGCATTCTATGCATTGAAGGATCGTAGAATATTTATTTCTTTCACATACGAAGTCGTGTGGTCATATAACTTTGGGAGACGACTATTGGAGTCATTTCCCATGTTCATGATTTTTGCCAATTTTTAAATGATCGTTTTGCCCCTAGCTGATCTTGTTTTGGCCATAACTTTTGACCGGAAAGGGATTTTGACCTGAAACCAATTCCATTAGATCCGAATGATGGTTTACCTTTCCGTAGAGTGATCACATTAGCCAAACAGACTAATTGTTTGGAAGATATGGCTGAAACAAGTTTCAGATGGTGAAAAACTGCTTAACCGGGCCTAATTTGGGTGATTAGTGAGTGGACCCATAACCCATTTCAGGATTAGGGTTATGGGGAGGCTGATAGGGTTAGGAAATTCAGTTCCTATCATTTTCCAGCCGCCACTTTTTATTTCTTCAAGTTTAGCCATGGCCTCTACTTTTTAAAAACACCCCAAACCACTTTCTAATCGCTAATTAAGCCAAATCTACATCAAATCAAGGAAGATCTTCACCAAATCAGTAATAGGACTGGTGTATTGCTTTGGTATTCACGACAAACAGAGAATCATTTCAGATCTAAAGTTTATTTGTGGCAAAGGTGAGTGATTTGCATAGTTTTGCACTAATTAAGGTTAATTAAGGGTAATTAGTGGTGGTTAATGAAATTAGACATGATAAAATTCTGGAAAAATATTCAAAAATTCCAAAATATTGTTCTAGACCTCTGTTTAAAGTTTGGGTTAACCTGGTTAAGTTTTGCTAATCATATCATTAGATTCGCCTAAACATGCTTAAGGGAAAATATGGGGTTTTGGTTATGTTTGATCCGTTTTAACCAATCAAATTATTGTTTTGATGTTTGTGGTCAGTTCTACATGTTGTTATGACTGTATGGTATGCTTTATGATTGATTAGAAAAGTAAGATTGGTCGAAAACGCCGCCGAATGGCGTAAAACAGTCGCTGGAAAAGTTGCAGGAATTTGACCCGGACCGGATCGGATCGTAGGAGGGAGCCAAGAACCGACCCGCTCGTGAAGGGTTACCACGACCCGACCCGATGGGAGGAGAATGAATCGAGCACACTCGAACCGACCCCTTTGAGTTGAGCTCCACGAGTCGATTGCTTAAGCAATCCACGAGCCGCCCTTGTTCCTATGACTAGGAGATCACGAAGGGTGGCGACGAATCAAAATAACCTTGGCATGGTGGCACGAAACGACCCAGTGGAAGGAGCACGACCCGATCCGACCCGAAGGAGCTTGTCACAAACCGAGATGTTGAGCACGAACTGAGGATGCATCGAACCGAACCGAACTGAAGATAGAAGGAAGGACTGAACCGATCCGGAGAAGACCAAACCCGAGATGCAAAGGAAGTCCGAATGAGAAGTTTATACTCTGGATCCAGATGGGAACCAACGAGTGAACTTCATGATTGGGCTTTGCTGCGGGACGTGTGCTAAGGGGTTTTCGATGTCTATGACTTTGGATCATTATGTGTAGGGGGTACGTGAACGGATTCAGGGCCACGGTGGCCTAGGTATGACAAAAAGGGGCTATAGACCAATGGAGTGGGGTCATTTGTAAAGATTTAGTCATGATCCCATGGGATAAGCTTGGTGGTAGTAGTAGTTGTACAAGTCGAACTCCGTCATTACCTCGATGGGTCTAGTGATCAAAGTGGTGGATATCGTATGCTTTACGCACTGGTGAGAGATGTGAGGATGGTTGCTATGCTTGATTTGTTTACCATCAGTATGACATGCACACCCCCTCCCCCGCTATCTTCACACCAAGTTTAGTGGCACCTTAGAGTATTGTACGGTATGTAGTGCTAACTCTTTGGTTGCAGGTCCAGGTTCAGGTACGGTTTAGTATACCTGTTATTGTTCTGTTTGTTGCTTATCGCTCATACCATACTTTTTGTCTGACCCAGAGTTTTATGTCTCTTCTTATTACTCTGGGTTCTCTCATGAGAAGACTAGAGACAGTCTAGGTGGTATGCACAAGTAGCTACACCGGAGATGAGCAGGAGGCTTCCATGTATGATATATAGAAATTTTCCATGTGTCACTGCTAGTCACTACTTTGGGCATTAGTAGTGTATCCTTCCTTTCTTTTACTTTAGAGACAGTTTTAAAGTTGTAATAATGATGATGTGGAACATAAGCTGTATTTGGATTTTCTGCTGCTATGATGTTTAGTTTTCAGCTTATGCACTATCTCGCCTGTTTTATGTCAAGTATGTTGTTATTATATTTTATCCCATGCACTGTGAGACATAGGTTTTTGATTAGTTCATTCTCTTCTTTCCTTTCTTTGGCGACTGTTCCGTGCTAGTCGGGCATGTGTACAGCGCACTTTCGGAGGAAATGCCGGTTGGTATGGGACGAGCCGTCACATGAATACACCTATGCATGCTTAGAATAAAATACTTAAGCACAACCTTTTCATCTAAGATCTGGAGCTAGATGCTACTTAATAGCTATACCGAAGAAAAGAATATCCATACTGCTTGGAAGCCGAACACTTAAAATTGTTATCCAGTCCCTGTTTCGTGAAATCTGAAACCTAGTTGTCGTGATATTTTTCCATGACCCTGTACTCGTTAATTTGCATGTACTGCACCTTTGTGTAGTCTATTACATGTGTTTATACTTGTGTATGCTGTTACTGATAATTACATATTATTACCATGCTCACTATTTGTACATGGGGACTGCTTCGGTTGCTATTACCAATGGGAAAAGAAGTGAGGAACTTAGTTGTTAACCTGGTTGAAAAGCTAGCGTTTATATGTTAATTCACATATGTACTATCTTGTTTGGGAATCATACACTAAAACCTTATGCACTTATGCATTGCATTTTGCATGCATACGTTTTTGGTGTATAGTTTGGTAATTTTGTCACATATGAAGATGGCCTAGGAAATATTTAAAAAAAAAAAAAAAGAGAAATGTCGTACCCAACGTTAACATGAATTTTCTGCAGAAAAATAAAGGTGACACATTAACACTTTTTGCCAAAAAGGCTCTGCACTTCCCTTTTGACTAGGAATACCCATGCCCTGGCCACCGTTTAGAACGTTGTAGTTTTCTTTCACTCATTAACAACTATTCCCTATGTAATGTATGTGGTCGTTGTTACTCATACTATCTGATGAACTCTGTCTAGAAAAGTTAAACAATAAGATATCATGGAATATTGGCGCACATTGATTTATATCAAACATCATAAAAATATGCATATTATATTCAATATAGCCGGGGTTAAAGTGGGTTCACAAATGTTTTATATCCTACATTATCAGGATTATTTTATTTATTTTTTGATTACTGTATATTGCTACTTTGTAAAGTTATCGATCACAGGACAACATGAAACTAAAAAGCATATGGTAGATAAAGAATATATAAACTAGAAAGTCAAACATCTATATTGACGCCTTTGTATATACCCACAAATGAAATGATGGGTAAATATATACACCACCATTTTAAATTGTTGAAAACCTATATGCGTAATCCCTTGTTTGTTTCTGTGTCCCCCTGATATAGTAAGTGGAACAATGTGTAGCCAAGTTCTCACAACCGATGCAAATTCCATTTATGTCATCATATACCTTTGCAATGGACCCGGTTTATGTGTGCATGCCACACTGAAATATTTATACTATCCAAACTTCTATTGCTACACTTTGAGTTTGCTACCCAGGAATTTTTTGCAGAAATTCAAATTGATTGTCTTACTGTTAATCTCTTTATTTATTTTTGGCATTTGCCTTACGCAATTGTATAGTTTGCCATTTGCTTATGGCAACTTTCATGCATGCTTGTTGTCCAGTCTCATTTTATAGAAATAGCTGCATTTTGGGTTAATTATTTGACTATGCAATATGCCACCCATTGTTGCCACACATACAAGTGTTTGACCCATGCAGGTACTTCAACCCATTTTGCTATATCAATATGTATATCTGTGACGACCCGCCCCGCACCAACTGACATTTACTCCAAATGTGCGTTGTACACATGTCCAGCTAGCACGAGACGGTCGTCAGAAGAAAGGAAAGAAGAGAATGAACTAATCAAGGAACCTGTAGAATGTCTCACATCGCATAGGATAAAATATAATAACAACATACTTGACATAAAACAGGTCAGACAGTGCATAAGCTGAAAATAAACTAATATAGCAGCGGAAAATCCAAGTACAACTTATGATCCAAAGCCAACATTATTACAACTTTCCAAACTGCCTCAACGAAACAAAAGCAAGGTAAAGGAGGTACACTACTAATGCCCAAGTAGCGACCACCAGCGACACAGGGAGAATATCTATATATCATACGTGGAAGCCTCCTGCTCGCCTTCGAATCAGCTACTCACGCATCACCAGCTAACCATAACCTGTCTCTAGTCTGCTCGTGTGAGCACCCAGAGTAATAAGAAGAGACATAAAACTCTGGGTCAGACAAAAAGTCTGGTATGAGCGATAAGAAGCAAAACAGAACAATAACAGGTATAATCCAATCATACCTGAACCTGGACCTGCAACCAAAGAGTTAGCACTACATACCGTACAATACTCTAAGGTGCCACTAACATACTGTGTAAGAGATACGGGGGTGGGGTGTGCATGTCATAGTGGTGTCAAACAATCAAGCATAACAATCATTCTCACATCCCTCACTCAGTGCGTAAAGCATACGATATCCACTACTTTGGTCACTTAATACTTTGGGCCATGACGGAATCCAATCCCGTGTAACTATCACTACAAGCCCACTATCCATCTCTCAGTGGTGAACCAAAGTTATGAATATCGACAACCCCTATGCACACGTCCCACAGCAAATCCCAACCATGAAGTGAACTCATTGGTTCCCAACTGGATCCAGAGCTCTAACTTCCCATTTGGACTACCTTTGCATCTCGGGTTATTGGTCATTACTAGGTCGGTTCGGGTTCCCTTCTAGCCATCGGTTCGGGTCGGGTCCTCTACCCTGAATTGGTTCGGTTCAGGGTCTTCCTCTGGTAACGGTTCGGTTCGGATTCACTACGTCGCATTGGTTCGGGTCGGGTGTCCCACTTTGGGTCGGCTCGGGTTGCCATCTCCCTTTCAGTTTGTGCTCCATCTCCTGTTGCCTCTTCTGGTCCCGTTCCCTATTCTAATCCGATCCGCTCCCTTCGCTGTAATAACTTGAAAATGCGAGCCAGTTTGAAATTTTTATTTTGGCAATTTTAGCGAATTTTAATTATATAAAATAGATTATTTTAAATAAAAACGACGAGAAATTTATTTTGAATATAATTCTACGTATATATTATACGCGTCGTCGTTAGAATATAAATATTTATATATAATTATAATAGAATTGAAAATGGCGCGGTAGTTCGATAATTCGATTTCAAACTTCAATTGAATGTACCGGGTGCAAAACAATCCGGATTTTAGTGAAACCAAAAATAATAGGATCTATTTGATAATATCTTTCCAACGAATCCGAAAGATCAAAATTTCATAGTGGGAATCAAAAGATATGTCCAGTTGAAAATTCTGAATAGTCGCTATGGAATTCAGGCCCTTAAAAATAGACATTTTGCAAATGACCTCGGATTTCGACGAAACCACTTTTGTTGGATCCGCAGTGTCAAGTTATTGCTGGATTCCAAATTTCATAATTTTTCGAATCAATATGTGAGCGTGGCAAAGGAAAACGCGTTTGACCAGTTTCAGTTGATTTTAATCGACTGGAAAATGGCCATTTTTCCAACGGTCTCAGAATTCGACGAAACTAGTTTTGTTAGGACCGTATCGTCAATACGAAGCTAGAAAATATTTTTCGGGAATTTTTCGAGTTCGTATGTGACCCCGGTAATTTGAAATGTACGTTTAAAATTCAATATAATGATTTAAATGTAAATTCAACGGAAACTGATTGTAACTATCGAATCAGCTTGCGATACATATCCCATTGTGTTCGGAATGGGGGTAAAACGCTATAGGCGGCAGGCGGTGGGCCTCGTTTTGTGGTGAAAAAAAAGTTGCTTTATGTGGAAAATTAAATAAAATAAAATAAAAAAACCTTTCCCTTCCCCTTAACCAGGCCCCCCCCCCCGATATTCTCAATTTAGTTTTAAATAAAAAAAGAAAAAAAAAGAGGCAGTGAATCGCAGAACCCCGTTCGCCATCGCCGATCGCGGCCCTCAACGGCGGCGCCACCACCTCCCCCTCCGCCCTCGTTGCTCCCTCCTCCTCCAATCGGTGCTCCAAGGAACCCTAGCCCCCTTAAAAACCCGCCGCACCACCCCCCCTTTTTAGCCACTGCAGGATCCAGCGACGGGACCTCCGATCACCTGCCGCCGACGAAGTCGATGCCCCCCTTTTTTCTTCGATACAGTAAGTTTTTTTTCTCTTTACTTTATTTTATTTTTATTTTCAATTCTGAAATTCTGATTTTAAAAGCATTTAAAACTGATTTTTAAAAAAGGTTTAAAACTGATTTTATTTTTAGATTTTAAATAGCAAAAGATTTAAACTTTAAAAAGAGAAAGGTTTGAACTTTAAAATTGAAAAGATCGGATTTTTAGAATAGAAAAGATCATATTTTTAAAATAGAAAAGGCGGAATTTTTATTGAGTAGAAGAAGTAAGATATGATTTTTATATTTTTAAAGCAATAAAAATATAATTTTTACATCATAGGAATATTAAAAATATAATCTTTACTATATAGAAATATTAAAAATAGGATTTTTATATTTTTAAAGTATTAAAAATATAATCTTTATAGGATAGAGAATATAAAAATATCATCTTTGTATATGTAGCGAAATAAAAATCTGATTTTTATTTTATATACGTTGAAATAAAGTGGTGATTTTCATAACGATGAAATCTATATTTTTGTAAGGGTGAAGTCTTTATAGTTGAAAAGGCGAGATCTTTATATAGAAAATAGAGGAGTAAAAATATGATTTTTATATATTAAATATCGAAGTAAAAATATAATTTTTATATATTGAATAGCGGAGTGAAAATGCGATTTTTAATATATGAGGTGATTATAAAAATATGATTTTTAAATTGAAAGTAAACAAATAAAAATGTGATTTTTATTTTAAAGACATCGAAATATAAAAATGTGTGATTTTTATATATATAGTGACTACGGGCAACGAAGATGACGAAGATGGGATAACGAAGAAGATTTCTATAAATGAAGAGTCAAGATGATTGGATAGCTATCGGTGAGAACTTCTCACCTTTCAATTTAATCTTTCTAGTTATATATATATATACTAGGATGCAGACGGTGCTTAGTAGCACCCGACACCCGTCATCCACAGACCATGGATGGCTTGTTTGTTAAATAGTTTGGTTGTGTAGTTGGTTAGTCTAATTGGTTTGAATTGAATTGTTTGGTGAATTGAAATTGATTTGATTGATGTGTGAATGGCGTGGGCCTTCACTAGACCGGGGATAAGGCTAGGCCTCGTCCCGTTTCTAGTATTGTGCCGTTATGCCGCCGAAATTTTCTAAAATATGTTAGAAAAATAAAAATATCATTTTTATTGTGTAAATGAACTGAATAGAAATTCAAGTGTTGAAATAAATATTTTTGACGTTAAAAATATAGTTTTTAACGTGAAAGTGAGTAAATAAATATTTATAAACAAATCGGCCGATTTGTTTATTTACACTGATTTGACTGATATTTATTGGGTTGATAAATTTTACACATCGCCCAACTGCACAAACAAAAGTGTGTGTTTGTTGATTTGAAACCCCACACGGGTGTTGGGATGATATTTGGCGTACACTAATCCCAATTATTTAATTATTGTCGATCGATTGGTCGACAGACTGTGTAAGCGTCGATTATTTATATTTGATGCTTATGCAGTTATATGGTGCACTTTGGATGATGGTTGATTGTTTATCAATGCTATTATATACATGTGTTGTATGGAATCCATATAATTAACGTTATATGGTGATTGATTGGGCCTCATTCCAATCGGGAAATTAATGAATATTATAAAAGAAAATTCATGTGTTGAATATAAAAATAGTCGTGTGTTGACGACGTTCATGTGTTGAGTGAAATATTTTAAATAATAAAAATTACATCTTTATCATATTTACGATTAGAATCTACTTTACGGTGGAGTCTAATTAAAATCAAACGATAGATACCATAGTTTTATAAAATATTTTACATAACAAAAATAGTGATGTGTTGACAGTACTCATGTGTTGAGATTAGTCGTGTGTTGAAAAAAATATAGATTCATGTGTTGAATGGGATAAATATTCATTTGTTGAATAAAATAAAGAAGTTGTGAAAAATATAAAGCCGTGTTGATTAGTTTTGCGCCATTTTGACGTGAACGATATTTATATCGATTTTATTCGTTTTATAATGAATATTGAAAGTGATTTCGAAATTAAATATTTTGAAATTGAAATTTGAAATGAATTGAATTGAAAACGATTTCGAAATGAATTGAATTGAAAACGATTTCGAAATGAATTGAATTGAAAACGATTTCGAAATGAATTGAATTGAAAACGATTTCGAAATGAATTGAATTGAAAACGATTTCGAAATGAATTGAATTGAAAACGATTTCGAAATGAATTGAATTGAAAACGATTTTGAAATGAATTGAATTGAAAACGATTTCGAAATGAATTGAATTGAAAACGATTTCGAAATGAATTGAATTGAAAACGATTTCGAAATGAATTGAATTGAAAACGAATTCAAATTGAATTGAAAATGAATTGAAATGAATTCAAATTGAATTAAAATTTGAATTGAATAGAAATGAATTTTAAAACGGATTTATAAAGAAGAATTCAATTTTGATTTGAATTGAATATAGAAGTTGAATTGTTTCAGAAACAATTTTAAAACGATTTATAAAATTCGTTTTAAATAGAAATCGACGAAATATATATTATATATATTATATATATAATATAATGGCCTGAATAGAACGCGCCGCGCCGCGGCAGTTCGTGAATTTCGACCATTTATTTCAAACGGACATTGCGGGATATCCGACCGTCGGATTCTCCTAAAACCGGAACCGTTGGGTTCGTATCGAAAAGAGCTTTCCAATGAATATTAGAAATTTGAAATCTAACGGTTGGATTTGGAATTATGTCCAAATCAAATTCGAAAAAGGTCGCTGTAAGTGCAGTTCGATGGCCGTTGATGGAAATCGACTGTACGGGCCTTGATAAAATTATTAAAAATATCTATAATTTGTGTAAAATTATAATATGTGAATTGGAAAGAATTGGGCTGGAAAATTCCACATTAGAAGGTAAAAATAGATTTTTATCGAAATGAACCGGTTTTGAACTAGAATTAAAATCAATTTATTTTTGAAATAAATAAATTGAATTTGAAAGTGATTTTGAAAATAATCGATAATTTCCAATACGTGGATTGGACTGGAGTTGAATCGAAATTATCTTCGGGATATTTCGATGTTGGATTTCGTGACTATACAAATATTGTTATGGGGATTTGAAAGATATATTTTATATCGTTATTTCCAATACGATATTTGTTGGTTTCAGAATTTGATATTGAATATAAGCCGATATATTTTTCTATTCAGAGCCTTGTGTTTAATATCAAATGTGATTTGGGTTTATCGTGAATCGTGTTTTAGATGACATTGGTTCTTTAACCCAGTTAAAGGCAAGATGTTGATTTCTGAAAGAATTAAGACTAAGTGTGGTTTTAATGAATCTTTAATTAGATTAAAATGTGAATTGATAATTTAAATTATCAAATCAGAAAAGTGATCGAGAATGGAGTACCACCAGTTTTGCTCCAATGCGATAGTTAAATCTTTAATTAGATTTGAACGTGAAATGGTAATTAATTTTACCGATAGCACCATGGTGTTAGATATGGAGTATCACCAGTTTTGCTCCATGGGATATATAGGTTGGGATTGGGAAATAAAATAAATAATTACTTCGATGTGGTTCGTTAATCCCGACTAGTTAGAAATGATATCCAAAGGAGGATTGAAGAATAAATTTAGAAGAATTTATCTTTGATAAGATTAATGGGAACCTTTCCCTAAGAATGTGATTTTGTGAATAAAAGAATATTCTGAATTGGAATGAGGCGTTTGTTGTGTTTGTGTAAGATTTGTTTACTATATACGTGGGTTATTCAGAAAGGCCGGGTTATACCCATTCTGAATAACCGATTCGACGAGATGTCGAAGATGAAGACGGTGGTTGAAGACCGGAAGTCTTCACATCGTTTGGGTGATTACTGATGATCTTGATTGGGCTGTACACCCAGGATGAGGGAAACAGTTGGTGATCGTCCAGACGTACTTGGAGATGGATGGATATGCGAGGAAAGTGCCTCCGGTTTCGTTCAGACCCAGAACGAACTTGTAAATGGATTGTGTGTCTGACATTGGATTTTATTCTGTGTTGATTGATCTCTATTAAATATACATCTGTTTGGCGGCGGAGAATTTATTCTCTTGCTTAACGCCCTTCTCTGAGACGTACGAGCTCAGAGGTTGTATATCGATGGACATAAGTCGCATGGAGTGAATTGTCAATGTGGCACGCGTAAGTGGCAATTGATCAAGGCTTCTGTTGAAAAGCAAAGTCTTGTGGTTGATGATCAAAGCACGGCCTGTGTGGCGTAGCTTTGTGTATAACGTGAATTCGCGAGCCTCACACCTCGGTATGAGTCAAAAACGAGATACGGACCCAAGGAGTGCACGACGTTTCTTTCTAGCTAGGGTAGTGTCAGTGACCTACCAGCCCTGACATTTATATACTTTTCACCTGTGTGGTTGTTGGATACGAGGCGCCTCGGATATAGGTCTGTAAGGACCGGGAAACGTGTGTTCAGGAATAACTAATCCTCAAAAGTAAGAGAGGACCGGCCTTGGAGGTTCCAAAGGATCATAGTGGGGTCCTGAGGCATTGCTAGAGTGTCTCGAACGCGGAGAGGAGCTTGCCCCTTGCCTCGACTCATGATGGAATCCAATTTCCAATACGTGTATTTCGGTTTTATTTGTAGAGCCTAGTATGGCGACATAGTAGATGGTAGCTATGCCGCCTATGATTGATACTTATGATTGAAATTGTTTTGACACTATACACTTATAATAGTATCAAATAATGTGATTTAAACGTATCAAGCATGATTTGGCTGTTATAAGGGAAAACCCTATCCTCCGGCTTGCGTTGCATTGTGTGATGGGACCTGGGTCTTATAACAGCTTCATTTTTCTTTATTTAGCATTGCGCTGTTTGTTCTATGCACTGGTATTCTTGGGAGGAAACTCGTTCCGTGTTTTACGGCGTGGTCCCTTGATTTACCAAACTTTAAAACCAATATTAATAACTGTTTTAGTTCTCACACCAGTCCCATGACTGACCTGGAGTTTATTGTTTTAACCTAAACTCTGGGTGCCCCTATTTTCCGCACGGGAAGCTAGTAGTTTTGGTTTTGCAGATTTATATTCACAGGATCCTGATTTACAGCTGGAACGATGCTCGGAAAGCTCTGTATCCGTGTATCACTTTCAGTTGTGCTTTTGTATTATTTTCCGCTGCGATGTATTTAAATGTAATTTAAATCTCTGATATTTGTCAAATGTAATTTATTCATTTATACTCTGTATATTCTTGTATCTGATGGAATTGTTGTAATAACAATGAAATGTTCTTCCGTCTGCGTCCTTTTGTGTGTTGTTCTCAAAGTATTCGTGCTTTCCTTTACGGGGAAGTTACGGGTTCTTTCAGTTGGTATCAGAGCTTTGGTTTACAGAGCTCGAGAACAAGACACATTAGAACCATACGAAAGAATTCATCAGATATTGGATTAGCAATATCCAATTAGAATGACTCGTTAGAGATAGGATCAGTAGTATCCTAGAACGAGTGTGAAGAGTATATTTTTCAAATGAAAACAATTTTGTTTTGAAATTTAAACCATTTTAAAACGTATTTGATTATTTATTTTGAATATGGACAATCGAGTATATATAGATTTCGCGTATACGCGTCATGAACGTATATTCGAAGTTTTAATATACTGGATAGATATGGAATCACATTCTAGACACCCGGGGATAATTCTGATGATGTGGCCACATCATCAGTATTTATATTCGTGTTTCGAAGGTGTGATATCTATATATTTCCATTAGGCTGGTGTGAGAACCAAAACCAATATAGCTTGAACACTTTGTTGTGAACTGGCATCAAAACAAGATTTTCCGTATATATATATATATATATATATATATATATATATATATATATATATATATATATATCAAATTATGAATTTGAAACTCTAATTCACAAATTGATTGATGTTTGTGTTGTTTGTTTATTTGTTTGCTAATTTTTAAACCATTTGGTCAAATTGTACCCAATATTGAACTGTATTGAAAATTGGTCGCATTTGCTTGCATACGTATACTTACATTGAACAGGTCGTAGCAAGGAGGCTAGAGCCGGAGAATAAAATTTGTTTGCCCGACAAATAGGTACATGTTTACTACATAATTTACTGTTTTGTTTGGGTGATGATGATTTTGTGAGCCTATTGGCTAGCCGCTTGGCTTTTTCTTTTTCTTTTTGAGATCTGAAGGACCGGGGAAGCTATTTGAAATTCCCCGATGCTCCCGGTGCAGGGGAGGTTATGGCGAAATTTTTCGAAAATTTAGGGTGTTAGCCAAATTTTTGAAGAATTTGAAAATTCTCAGAAACTAAAAAGTTGGAGAATGGAAGCCAGATCGAGCGTAGAGTCGATTAATCAAACCACTTTCGACTTTGTTCCTTTTCGGGGACGAAAAGTTTTAAGTGGGAGAGATTGTAATAACCCGAAAATGCGAGCCAGTTTGAAATTTTTATTTTGGCAATTTTAGCGAATTTTAATTATATAAAATAGATTATTTTAAATAAAAACGACGAGAAATTTATTTTAAATATAATTCGACGTATATATTATACGCGTCGTCGTTAGAATATAAATATTTATATATAATTATAATAGAATTGAAAATGGCGCGGTAGTTCGATAATTCGATTTCAAACTTCAATTGAATGTACCGGGTGCAAAACAATCCGGATTTTAGTGAAACCAAAAATAATAGGATCTATTTGATAATATCTTTCCAACGAATCCGAAAGATCACAATTTCATAGTGGGAATCAAAAGATATGTCCAGTTGAAAATTCTGAATAGTCGCTATGGAATTCAGGCCCTTAAAAATAGACATTTTGCAAATGACCTCGGATTTCGACGAAACCACTTTTGTTGGATCCGCAGTGTCAAGTTATTGCTGGATTCCAAATTTCATAATTTTTCGAATCAATATGTGAGCGTGGCAAAGGAAAACGCGTTTGACCAGTTTCAGTTGATTTTAATCGACTGGAAAATGGCCATTTTTCCAACGGTCTCAGAATTCGACGAAACTAGTTTTGTTAGGACCGTATCGTCAATACGAAGCTAGAAAATATTTTTCGGGAATTTTTCGAGTTCGTATGTGACCCCGGTAATTTGAAATGTACGTTTAAAATTCAATATAATGATTTAAATGTAAATTCAACGGAAACTGATTGTAACTATCGAATCAGCTTGCGATACATATCCCATTGTGTTCGGAATGGGGGTAAAACGCTATAGGCGGCAGGCGGTGGGCCTCGTTTTGTGGTCGAAAATAAAAGTTGCTTTATGTGGAAAATTAAATAAAATAAAATAAAACTTTCCCTTCCCCTTAACCAGGCCCCCCCCCCCCCCCCGATATTCTCAATTTAGTTTTAAATAATAAAAAAAAGAGGCAGCGAATCGCAGAACCCCGTTCGCCATCGCCGATCGCGGCCCTCAACGGCGGCGCCACCACCTCCCCCTCCGCCCTCGTTGCTCCCTCCTCCTCCAATCAGTGCTCCAAGGAACCCTAGCCCCCCTTAAAAACCCGCCGCACCCCCCCTTTTTAGCCACTGCAGGATCCAGCGACGGGACCTCCGATCACCTGCCGCCGACGAAGTCGATGCCCCCCTTTTTTCTTCGATACAGTAAGTTTTTTTTTCTCTTTACTTTATTTTATTTTTATTTTCAATTCTGAAATTCTGATTTTAAAAGCATTTAAAACTGATTTTTAAAAAAGGTTTAAAACTGATTTTATTTTTAGATTTTAAATAGCAAAAGATTTAAACTTTAAAAAGAGAAAGGTTTGAACTTTAAAATTGAAAAGATCGGGTTTTTAGAATAGAAAAGATCATATTTTTAAAATAGAAAAGGCGGAATTTTTATTGAGTAGAAGAAGTAAGATATGATTTTTATATTTTTAAAGCAATAAAAATATAATTTTTACATCATAGGAATATTAAAAATATAATCTTTACTATGTAGAAATATTAAAAATAGGATTTTTATATTTTTAAAGTATTAAAAATATAATCTTTATAGGATAGAGAATATAAAAATATCATCTTTGTATATGTAGCGAAATAAAAATCTGATTTTTATTTTATATACGTTGAAATAAAGTGGTGATTTTCATAACGATGAAATCTATATTTTTGTAAGGGTGAAGTCTTTATTGTTGAAAAGGCGAGATCTTTATATAGAAAATAGAGGAGTAAAAATATGATTTTTATATATTAAATATCGAAGTAAAAATATAATTTTTATATATTGAATAGCGGAGTGAAAATGCGATTTTTAATATATGAGGTGATTATAAAAATATGATTTTTAAATTGAAAGTAAACAAATAAAAATGTGATTTTTATTTTAAAGACATCGAAATATAAAAATGTGTGATTTTTATATATATAGTGACTACGGGCAACGAAGATGACGAAGATGGGATAACGAAGAAGATTTCTATAAATGAAGAGTCAAGATGATTGGATAGCTATCGGTGAGAACTTCTCACCTTTCAATTTAATCTTTCTAGTTATATATATATATATATATATATATATACTAGGATGCAGACGGTGCTTAGTAGCACCCGACACCCGTCATCCACAGACCATGGATGGCTTGTTTGTTAAATAGTTTGGTTGTGTAGTTGGTTAGTCTAATTGGTTTGAATTGAATTGTTTGGTGAATTGAAATTGATTTGATTGATGTGTGAATGGCGTGGGCCTTCACTAGACCGGGGATAAGGCTAGGCCTCGTCCCGTTTCTAGTATCGTGTCGTTATGCCGCCGAAATTTTCTAAAATATGTTAGAAAAATAAAAATATCATTTTTATTGTGTAAATGAACTGAATAGAAATTCAAGTGTTGAAATAAATATTTTTGACGTTAAAAATATAATTTTTAACGTGAAAGTGAGTAAATAAATATTTATAAACAAATCGGCCGATTTGTTTATTTACACTGATTTGACTGATATTGATTGGGTTGATAAATTTTACACATCGCCCAACTGCACAAACAAAAGTGTGTGTTTGTTGATTTGAAACCCCACACGGGTGTTGGGATGATATTTGGCGTACACTAATCCCAATTATTTAATTATTGTCGATCGATTGGTCGACAGACTGTGTAAGCGTCGATTATTTATATTTGATGCTTATGCAGTTATGTGGTGCACTTTGGATGATGATTGATTGTTTATCAATGCTATTATATACATGTGTTGTATGGAATCCATATAATTAACGTTATATGGTGATTGATTGGGCCTCATTCCAATCGGGAAATTAATGAATATTATAAAAGAAAATTCATGTGTTGAATATAAAAATAGTCATGTGTTGACGAGGTTCATGTGTTGAGTGAAATATTTTAAATAATAAAAATTACATCTTTATCATATTTACGATTAGAATCTACTTTACGGTGGAGTCTAATTAAAATCAAACGATAGATACCATAGTTTTTTAAAATATTTTACATAACAAAAATAGTGATGTGTTGACAGTACTCATGTGTTGAGATTAGTCGTGTGTTGAAAAAAATATAGATTCATGTGTTGAATGGGATAAATATTCATTTGTTGAATAAAATAAAGAAGTTGTGAAAAATATAAAGCCGTGTTGATTAGTTTTGCGCAATTTTGACGTGAACGATATTTATATCGATTTTATTCGTTTTATAATGAATATTGAAAGTGATTTCGAAATTAAATATTTTGAAATTGAATTTTGAAATGAATTGAATTGAAAACGATTTCGAAATGAATTGAATTGAAAACGATTTCGAAATGAATTGAATTGAAAACGATTTCGAAATGAATTGAATTGAAAACGATTTCGAAATGAATTGAATTGAAAACGATTTCGAAATGAATTGAATTGAAAACGATTTCGAAATGAATTGAATTGAAAACGATTTCGAAATGAATTGAATTGAAAACGATTTCGAAATGAATTGAATTGAAAACGATTTCGAAATGAATTGAATTGAAAACGATTTCGAAATGAATTGAATTGAAAACGAATTCAAATTGAATTGAAAGTGAATTGAAATGAATTCAAATTGAATTAAAATTTGAATTGAATAGAAATGAATTTTAAAACGGATTTATAAAGAAGAATTCGATTTTGATTTGAATTGAATATAGAAGTTGAATTGTTTCAGAAACAATTTTAAAACGATTTATAAAATTCGTTTTAAATAGAAATCGACGAAATATATATTATATATATTATATATATAATATAATGGCCTGAATAGAACGCGCCGCGGCAGTTCGTGAATTTCGACCATTTATTTCAAACGGACATTGCGGGAGATCCGACCGTCGGATTCTCCTAAAACCGGAACCGTTGGGTTCGTATCGAAAAGAGCTTTCCAATGAATATTAGAAATTTGAAATCTAACGGTTGGATTTGGAATTATGTCCAAATCAAATTCGAAAAAGGTCGCTGTAAGTGCAGTTCGATGGCCGTTGATGGAAATCGACTGTACGGGCCTTGATAAAATTATTAAAAATATCTATAATTTGTGTAAAATTATAATATGTGAATTGGAAAGAATTGGGCTGGAAAATTCCACATTAGAAGGTAAAAATAGATTTTTATCGAAATGAACCGGTTTTGAACTAGAATTAAAATCAATTTATTTTTGAAATAAATAAATTGAATTTGAAAGTGATTTTGAAAATAATCGATAATTTCCAATACGTGGATTGGACTGGAGTTGAATCGAAATTATCTTCGGGATATTTCGATGTTGGATTTCGTGACTATACAAATATTGTTATGGGGATTTGAAAGATATATTTTATATCGTTATTTCCAATACGATATTTGTTGGTTTCAGAATTTGATATTGAATATAAGCCGATATATTTTTCTATTCAGAGTCTTGTGTTTAATATCAAATGTGATTTGGGTTTATCGTGAATCGTGTTTTAGATGACATTGGTTCTTTAACCCAGTTAAAGGCAAGATGTTGATTTCTGAAAGAATTAAGACTAAGTGTGGTTTTAATGAATCTTTAATTAGATTAAAATGTGAATTGATAATTTAAATTATCAAATCAGAAAAGTGATCGAGAATGGAGTACCCCCAGTTTTGCTCCAATGCGATAGTTAAATCTTTAATTAGATTTGAACGTGAAATGGTAATTAATTTTACCGATAACACCGTGGTGTTAGATATGGAGTATCACCAGTTTTGCTCCATGGGATATATAGGTTGGGATTGGGAAATAAAATAAATAATTACTTCGATGTGGTTCGTTAATCCCGACTAGTTAGAAATGATATCCAAAGGAGGATTGAAGAATAAATTTAGAAGAATTTATCTTTGATAAGATTAATGGGAACCTTTCCCTAAGAATGTGATTTTGTGAATAAAAGAATATTCTGAATTGGAATGAGGCGTTTGTTGTGTTTGTGTAACATTTGTTTACTATATACGTGGGTTATTCAGAAAGGCCGGGTTATACCCATTCTGAATAACCGATTCGACGAGATGTCGAAGATGAAGACGGTGGTTGAAGACTGGAAGTCTTCACATCGTTTGGGTGATTACTGATGATCTTGATTGGGCTGTACACCCAGGATGAGGGAAATAGTTGGTGATCGTCCAGACGTACTTGGAGATGGATGGATATGCGAGGAAAGTGCCTCCGGTTTCGTTCAGACCCAGAACGAACTTGTAAATGGATTGTGTGTCTGACATTGGATTTTATTCTATGTTGATTGATCTCTATTAAATATACATCTGTTTGGCGGCGGAGAATTTATTCTCTTGCTTAACGCCCTTCTCTGAGACGTACGAGCTCAGAGGTTGTATATCGATGGACATCAGTCGCATGGAGTGAATTGTCAATGTGGCACGCGTAAGTGGCAATTGATCAAGGCTTCTGTTGAAAAGCAAAGTCTTGTGGTTGATGATCAAAGCACGGCCTGTGTGGCGTAGCTTTGTGTATAACGTGAATTCGCGAGCCTCACACCTCGGTATGAGTCAAAAACGGGATACGGACCCAAGGAGTGCACGACGTTTCTTTCTAGCTAGGGTGGTGTCAGTGACCTACCAGCCCTGACATTTATATACTTTTCGCCTGTGTGGTTTTTGGATACGAGGCGCCTCGGATATAGGTCTGTAAGGACCGAGAAACGTGTGTTCAGGAATAACTAATCCTCAAAAGTAAGAGAGGACCGGCCTTGGAGGTTCCAAAGGATCATAGTGGGGTCCTGAGGCATTGCTAGAGTGTCTCGAACGCGGAGAGGAGCTTGCCCCTTGCCTCGACTCATGATGGAATCCAATTTCCAATACGTGTATTTCGGTTTTATTTGTAGAGCCTAGTATGGCGACATAGTAGATGGTAGCTATGCCGCCTATGATTGATACTTGTGATTGAAATTGTTTTGACACTATACACTTATAATAGTATCAAATAATGTGATTTAAACGTATCAAGCATGCTTTGGCTGTTATAAGGGAAAACCCTATCCTCCGGCTTGCGTTGCATTGTGTGATGGGACCTGGGTCTTATAACAGCTTCATTTTTCTTTATTTAGCATTGCGCTGTTTGTTCTATGCACTGGTATTCTTGGGAGGAAACCCGTTCCGTGTTTTACGGCGTGGTCCCTTGATTTACCAAACTTTAAAACCAATATTAATAACTGTTTTAGTTCTCACACCAGTCCCATGACTGACCTGGAGTTTATTGTTTTAACCTAAACTCTGGGTGCCCCTATTTTCCGCACGGGCAGCTAGTAGTTTTGGTTTTGCAGATTTATATTCACAGGATCCTGATTTACAGCTGGAACGATGCTCGGAAAGCTCTGTATCCGTGTATCACTTTCAGTTGTGCTTTTGTATTATTTTCCGCTGCGATGTATTTAAATGTAATTTAAATCTCTGATATTTGTCAAATGTAATTTATTCATTTATACTCTGTATATTCTTGTATCTGATGGAATTGTTGTAATAACAATGAAATGTTCTTCCGTCTGCGTCCTTTTGTGTGTTGTTCTCAAAGTATTTGTGCTTTCCTTTACGGGGAAGTTACGGGTTCTTTCATTCGCCATACTCCGGTCCGAGCCCTTTTTCCTTAAGTCGATCTGATCCCCAGCTTAACCAACATGGCCTTCCTTTTTGCCAAGCCTCTCAAGTGTTAAGTTCCGATCGATTCGGATGTCCTTGCCCGTCCACTTATCCGATCCGAGCCCCATATCTGATCCGGTCCGGTTCAAAACCTGCACTCTTCCTAAGACTTTTCCAGCGAGTGTTTTACGTCATTCGACGACGTTTTCGACCATTCTAACTATTGAAATCAATCGCAAAGCATACCATACAGTCATAGCAACATTTGTAATCAACCACAAACATTAAAACAACAATATGATAGGTTAAAGTGGATCAAACCTAACCAAAACCCCATATTTCCCCTTAAGCATATTTAGGTGAAACTAATGATGTGATTAGCAAAACTTAACCAAATTAACCCAAATTCATATCAGAGGTCTAAAATGATGTTTTAGAATTTTAGGAATTTTTCTAGATTTTTATGAGCCATAATTTCGCTAATCTTCGCTAATTACCATAATTAGCCGTAATTAGTGAAAAACAATGCAAATCACTCACCTTAGCCACAAACAAACTTTAGATCTGAAATAATCTCTGATTTGGATCCAATCCCTATGTGTTCCAGTAGCTCTCTCTCTGATTTGGTGCTACCCTCCCTTGATTTGATGTAGTTTTGCTTAATCTTCTATTAGAAAGTGATTAGAGACGATTTGGGATGAAATTAGAAGGTGGAGGCCATTACTAGGGTTTCAAGAAGGAAAGTGGCGGCTCAAAACTGAAATGAAAATGATTTCCCAAACCCTATCAGCCTCCCCATAACCCTAATCCCGAAATGGGTTATGGGCCTAGCTGTTAACTACCCGGTTTAGCCCAATTAAGCTGTTTTTCACCTTCTAAACCTTGTTTCAGCCATATCTACCAAACGGTAAGTCCGTTTGGCTAATGTAACCACTCTACGGAAAGAGAAACCATCATTCAAATCCAATGGAAATGGTTTCAGGTCAAAACTCCTTTCCAATCAAAATTTATGGCTGAAACAGTACCAACTGGGGGTAAAACGGTCATTTAAAAATCGACAAAAATCATTAACATGGGAAATGACTCTAATGGTTGTTTCCCAAAGTTACATGACCATACGACTTCATATGAGAAAGAAATAAATATTCTACGATCCTTTGATGCGTAGAATGCGGGTTGTTACAATATCTTTCGGTAGTTAATGGGATGTTATGCTCAAATCAGTTAATAATTGTTGGAATCAAACTAATTATATTTATGTGTTATTCGAAGTTTACTGACTTGAAATAAGTTTAAACCTGACCCGAGTTTTTTTTAATCGGGTCGGGGTCAGACCCGAGTGTTACAGATTTGGAGATTTCAGTTTAATATTTGAAGATGGTGAAGTTGGGATTCCGAAGGCGGCACACTCTGAAGTTTAAACCACTAAATATTTTCTTGTATTCAAACTGTATTTTCAATTCCGCAGTATATAAACATCTTGTATTTAAAATTTTGATTAATATATAAAATATTATTTTGCTATTCAATATTATGTTCTTTATTTATTCTGTATTTTCTGTATCGATTCTATTTTAAACTCTGTAAGCTAAATAAAGATCCGTCAATTTAAACGTTTTAATTGGTTTAATTACCAATTTTAAGCGTTTAAAAAGGCGGGACATTACATCACATGTATTAGCCAAAAGGCATTAGTTGTCATCTGAAATTTTCATACTTAGGATATAAATATTTTTCTTCCTAACTCCTTCAAATATAATATTTGAATTATTATCTTCGATGTAACACTTATCTTTTTCAAATTTAATTTTATAACCTTTATCACATAACTGACTTGTACTAAGTGAATTGTGTTTGTAATTCTTAATTAACAAAACATTAGAAATAGTATGAGTTTTAGAGTTACCGACATTGCCGATGTCAATCACATATCTTTTTGAGATGTCACCCAAATTAATCATTCCTCCATCTTCATAAAGTATAGCATTCAGTATATCTGGTGTTCTAATCAAATGTCTTGAACAACCACGATTAAGTACCTATTTGTTTTTCTTGATTTGCACCATTTGTCCATTGAGGGTTGAATCGTCAAGAGCTATATAACATATCTTTTCTTGTATAATACACTAATTCGGCAGATAATTTGATTTTACAAAGTAATTAAACGCAAACACATGAAATAATGATGAATTGAATAATTTTGAACTAGGTTATCAGAAATTCCACAAATTGCCCTTTTAAACTTTCCAAAAATTCAGTATGAAAAACTTTGAAAACCAATGCTCTGATACCAATTATTGGGGAATGTGTGTCATGGATCTTAAGGCTAACTTAACACCAGAGGTTAGGTGAACAGTATTTAATTTTGAGATCCTTTTGAATTTAACAGAATCAAATGATAATCACAGATATAAATCAAACACAGAATGAAACACAAATGTAAACAATAAGTAAAAGCAGTAAAGGAAAGAACACACCAGAATTTTATACTAGTTCGGAGTTACGCTACATCCAATCCCACACAACTCTGGGTTAGAAGATTTCTTTTCAAATAATGTTCAATCTTACATCCACGATTTCAAGGACCACGAGGTCCATCCCCGACTGCTTCCAAGCACAGGGCATTCTCTTCATTTAACCACACTACAAGATCACCTAATTGATAAACAAGCAACAATTACACCAAGCTGATTTGAACACGCTACAACCACACCATTCCAATAATAGTTTGATAGAGAGATTCGATAGGACTTTCATATTTTGATCTTTGATTACAAATACTCCTAACACTAAATATCACTTAAATCTTTGATAGTGGTAGAGATTCAAACTAGAAAATATTTAATTTGATTCTCTTTGAATTTCGCTAGAGTTTGATTGTGGAAACTTGAAATTTAAGAGTATAAATGGATAGGAGCAAAGGAGAGAAGAAGATAATGAAATGTTGGTTAAAAAATTAAACTTAGATGGGTATTTATAGAGAATCAATAGTCGTATCTTTTTGGGAATTTTTTTAAATAAATAGTCACTTCTTTTGAAATTTAAATTTTTTGAAAAAAAAGGGCTATGATGTCAACATGGTAGGGGATGCCGACATGCCCTATATTATTTTGAAATTCAATTTTTTGAAAACAAAGTAAATGATGTTTAAATAAATCAAGATAATTCAGGAATTTGATCAAACTATTTACCTCTATATTAAAATAGTAAGTAAGAATCTAAATTAAAAACATATATTTATAATTTATAAAAGTGTTATCAAAGCTTAATATAAAAATATAAACATAAATATAAGAAAATTGAAACTTTAGATATAAAACTAAAAATATGAATACAAGGACATAAAACTTAATAAGATTGAAAATATATAAAAAAAACTAAAATATAAATAAGAAAATCTAAAATATTTAAATCAAAAGTTATTTAAAATTTAAGAAATATTTTAAATAATCGAAAGATAAATATACTAAAAACGAATTAATTTTAAAATCAATTGAAATAGAAGATTTTTGAAATATTATAAGATAGAATTGATAAGAGAATTAGAATAAAGTTTTTAGTTCTATTATAGAGTTTTAACACAAATTTAGAGTCTATTACTTATCCTGATTTCTTGAACTCTTGCCATTCATGAGTCTTTAATCTTGAACTCTTCTTCTTTGTAATCTATACTCTTGAATCTTTAAATTGCATAGTCTTCAAAATCAATACATTCATAAGGTACTTGCACATACATCCTACACACACACACACACACACACACACACACACACATATATATATATATATATATATTTGTATACAATAGTTATAGTATATATTTATAATAATAATAGTTAAAACAAGGTTGTTGTTATCGAAACCATCATCACCATCATCTCGATCCTTAACAATTCTAAATTCGCTCTCACCCCATTCTTGTTAATTATTCTTTTGACCACTTTTTCCCTCTCCCAATGTATGTGCCCAATCTCAATCCCAGATATGAGATCATCAGTTCTAGATCCGAAAGGGAATGCTATTAGCAATGAGTCCTATCTATAATCTAAGTTTTGTTTTCTTGGCTCAATCCCTGATCTGAGCCTAACCTACTAACTCTGTCCCTAACCTAAGAAATTGATATTTTACTTTTATCATAATATGTTTTAGATTTTCATTTTATTATGATGTTCTAATATGTCAGCACAGTTTTCAATTATCATAATAAACTTTACATTTTTCTTACTTCTTAAACTATAACGAGTGTCAAAATTTACTGCAAATTCCTATAATTTGTCTATTTCAACCTGATTCCTTTTTATTATAGATCCACAATTAATACAAATGCTTTTTGTAAATTTAGCATTCTATTGCTTAATATATATTTGTGAAGTTTACACTCTTTACATCATTTTTCACGCATAAAAAGAGGATTAAATCTGTGTCTTTAAAACTAACATTTACATATTAATGTATCATTCAAAAAAAATGTAAATAGTTATAGAAAACTGTAAATAATGGGAGGAAATAAAATAACTATAAGGGAAAAAGACTAAAAAACATACTTACAGAAATTAACTAAAAACGGTAAGAAAATACCTATAGAAAAAATAACTTAAAAACTGTAAGAAAAACTACAAGGATTAAGAACCTTATTTCTTTAAGTCACTTAAAATCTAAATAATTATAACACTCACCGGTAGTCATTGGCTCTTATCCATGATCTTTCCAGATTTCGTCCTTAGGTCGTCTGTAGATTTTGTATTTTAAAATCCCTTCCCAGAAATATTTAGTTTTTAGGTTTTTGCTACAAGCAAAATGAGCTTTGATGGAAAAGATTGGTATGTGATAGAATAACTAGGCCCAGGGTCTTATTCATAGTAGATTTAGAGGTTCTCTGACCATCGGATTAGATGATTAAATCTAATCCAACCACGTCATAGACTCAGATTCAACCATTAGATTTGAAATTCAATGCCCAAAAACTCAAAAAACATTTTTTAAAATTCTTCGGCTCATACCTGGACTATTCAAGTCAAGGGAACAAAGCGGGTCGACCTTACCTGTAACAACTCGGATTTTCAGAACCAATTTAAATTTTTTATTTTAGCTATTTTAATGGATTTTGGAATGTTTAATTATTGTTATATTCCAACTTTCAGAATTTTTGGAATTAATATGTGAGCGTGGTAAATTTAAATGTGTTTAGTACTTTTAATTTGAATTTAATCGACTGGAAAATGGCCATTTTTCAAATGGTCTCCAAATTCGATGAAATTAGTTTTGTTAGAACCGTATCATCAAAACATTGCGGAATTTATTTTTCTGGAATTTTTGGAGTCAGTATGTGGCCCCGGTAAATTAGAATGTACGTTTGAATTTAATATATATTGATTTATATTTTAAATTTGATAAAAACTAATCGAAACAGTCGAACTGGCTTACGAAACATATCCCATTGTGTTCGGAATAGGGGTATTTGGCTAGGGACGACAGTCGTCGGGTTTGATTTGGAGTTCGTATGGATAAACAAGTATTTTTGGAAATTAAAGGAACTAAATATAATAAAATAAAATTATATAAATAACCCTTCTATCCCCAAACCCTAGCTCAAAGAGGAGCCGCCAATAACGTTGAACGGTGAAAATCGTTCGAAATAAAATACTTTAATTTCTCTCCAAACAATCAATTAGTTAGGGATTCTTAAGTGAAAATCAAAGAGTGTTCATAGATCTATAATCCCATACGGGTATGATCTGGATTGGAGGAGTAAATCAATCAGATTTTAGGCACGAAGTGCTGGTGTTTGGGCGTGGATTTCGCGCAGGTGGGGCCATCGAACTGCAAAGGGTTGAGGGTGGAGGTGGAGGGCGGTCACAGCGACGTCAAAGGTGGTGGTGGATCAGGGTCCGCGCCCCTCTGGTGGCATGCGTTTTGGGATGAAGGGAACGACAATTTTGGGTTCCAGTTCGACGGGTTTCAGAGGGGGATGGAAGATAATTAAGCGGTAATTAAGGTTTTAATTGTTTAAATTAATTCCTTAATGACCCGTATAATTATTCCAATGTAAATAATACAATATCTTTTTACATACAAGGTCCAAATCGTGCGAAACTGGATCCATTGCGATCATGGGGAGGACAGCTTCACAACAAAACTGACTGGGCCCAATTTGGAGCTAATTAGTAATTTAGGCAAATTCAAACCTAAACTGTACTGAAACCATCAGTTAAAGAATGGCGGAGTGAAAATCAAAGTGAGAACTCTTTCTCACTCAACTATTGTACTATGTTACTATATCCTAGGCTGTAGACGGGGCTTAGTAGCTCCTGACACTATTTCTTGCAAACCATGGTTGTATTGATTGATGATTGTTTACAGCTTAATGAAGCATTATTAAACTGTGATTATGAATATTTATACATAATAAACAAATTTACATGGATTGTGATGTAAACCCCACACGGGTATTGGGACGATAATTTTACACATCGCCCAAGGTACAAATAATATTTGTTGATGTTTGAAAACCCCACACGGATCCGGGGATGATAATTTATTCACATCTCCCCTGAATTTAATTATATGTCAATCGATGGATCGACAGACTGTGATGATCGTTATTTATTTATTTTAATGCTTAACAGTAGTGAATTGTACCCTGGATGATTGTTAAATGTTTAATGATTATTTATCATTATTGTGAATACATGCGATGTATGAAACCCATATGACTGAAATTATATGGTAATTGATTATGTCGGATTCCAATTCAAAAATCACGAACATTTAAAAAAAATATTAAGTATAGTTTTCAAATATTATTCATTATAGTTTTGGATATTACTCATCATTATTTTTAAATATTATTCACTAAGTTTTAAATATTATTCAGTATAGTTTTTAAATATTATTCATTATAGTTTTAAATATTATTAAGTATTGTAACGACCCACCTTTTTGCCCGGTTCTCGCCGGTAATTAAACCAACTTAAACCTTTCAGAAAGACGAATTGTAATGGGTACATACATACAATGAAAAAAAATAACAGAACTTTTCATTGCTCAAAAAAAATATTACATCAGAGTTACAACTTACATACAGCAGAAGAAAAGATATAAATAAACTCTCAGCGGAAGAAATCATATGATATAGCGGAAGCTCCAAACTCTAGCGTGGACTCAAACTCTAAAAGCGCACCGAACTTTGCTCCAACGAAACCTGTCTGCAAACTAAATTACTAGCTACCCATGTGAAAAATTAATGGGAACCCAGAGTTTAGAAAGGAACAATAAACTCCAGGTCAGTCATGGGACTGGTGTGAGAACATAAAACAGTTGCTTTAAGGTTTATTTTACAATTGGGAATTTCACCGGACCACGCCGCTAACGCGGAATGGGTTACTCCATGTGAATGCCCGTGCATATAAATACGCAACGACTTTTGAAAATAAAGCTATCATAAGCTCGTCCCACAACACACAATGCAAGCGCACACCAGATGGGCGAGGTTTATCTTATGATAACCAAATATGCTTTCATACGTAAAAATCCTCTTTCGATGCCATAACACATATATAGTATGGAAAACATTCCGCAAATAAATGTATTAATCCTAGACAACATAATACCCCATAATATTATGTCACCGTATATATATACAATCAAAATCGTATGGCTCGTATTGGAGATTTGGGTTTCCAACTTGATGGTTCCTGGCACGAAAGATCTATCTGAACACAAACAAAATGTAATCCTTGGTTTTTCATCCAGACGTGGACACTAATACAAATCGCGAGGTAGATCAACGGTTTTCGACCGGACACAGCCCCTCGAACATAACCTATTCCATAAGTCATAAGTGGTTTCCCACTGCTGCAGCGGTCAACATCAACTCATATACACACACACACACACACAACCTAACCGCCTGTTTCTCATCATCCGAGGTTTGAGGTTTGTCGATGTCACGTCATACACAAAGCATGCCTAGAAAAGCAATGCCCTGATCGTACAGGCTCATTTCATCTCTTAAGTATGTCACATTATCCATTCACAACATGGCCACTGATTTCCATCCATACATAACCACTTCGAGCTCATACGTCACAAACCAGATGCATATCAACGGAAATCAGTGTTATGCCGTCAAGTACAATGTCAGACACACAATCCATACAAATCCGTCCTAGGTCTGAACGGAACAAAATCCGAAAGTTCTCCCGACAAGTTCGGACTTCTTGCCACTCCGGTAATAGGGGCATCTCTCTATTGTAGCTATTCAGTAAAGAAACCAATCAGAAGATAGTCCGTTCGATCTGTGAAGAACCATGGTCTTCATTCATCGATTCCAAGTCTCAAAATTTTTGCTACACGCGTCGTATTATTACTTGGAATGGTTTTCGGACTTAAATCCGATCCCGGACTTCCCAAGTAATAAGCGTATTCTTAAATCGATAGTCATGGATCATACGGACTTTTCAATTCAATTCCCTTCTAATCATTTCAATTCATTAAAATGTCAAGGTTGAAATTTGTCATAAATTCTTTCATCATTTTTACTTTTCTTTGAATATTCGATTTACCCAACCCTTTTATTTCAAACATACCTTCAATTCTCATACCTCTTTATTTCTTCCTACAAGTTCTTAAATTTACCCCATCTCTATTTGGATTAAAATTTCATTTCGATCATCCTAACAACTTATATTTAAATATAAGTTTGATAGAGTCAAATCGACATATATCATACATGAATTCACAACTCAACAAGCACTGTCAGAACTTTGATGTAGATATTTCCTATTGCTTCTGATAGTATTTGTTCAATCCTGGAATTTCATATCAAATCTCTGACAACAACTCTATCCAACTCGTTTCCTTTTAAAATTCAAATTCTTTTATAATTAATAATTAATTCCATATTCAATCACTTAACAACCTCCATAACCATTTTACCATCCTTTTTAACCATTTAAAATAATGGTTTACGAATATAAATTTCAAAACCCATTTATCTTTGGAACTGAAATAATAACGGTTGAACGTTAGTAAAAGTGCTGCAATAGCCATTTAATTCAAATAGATTCCCAAAAAAATTCAAAAATTCAAATAATTCAGTTCTAATTACTTTAACTTAATAAAGTAAGATTTTCATGAATTTTCTCAACTATTAAAACTTATTTATTTGAATTTTTCGTTATGGTTGCCGAACTGCACGTATAGCGACCTTTTCCAAATTTGTTTTGAATATAACTTGAAAATAGTACGTTGAAACTTGAAAATTTCTTTTCTATTCAAATTTTTTTAATATTTGAAAATCAACGTTTTCTTATTTCAAGTTAAACCGATTTCAAATGGTCAAGTTATAATCATTTGAAAATTTAAATCGATGTTTACGAACTGTCGTGCCGCAGCACGTTATAATATGATTTAAATATAATTCCTTCAAATCCCGTAGAATTTTAAATTTAAAATTTCAAAACAAATAAATTTGAAAACCGATTTTTAAGTTAAATCAAAATCCTTTCCAAATCTAAATTTAAAATTTTAAACAAGTTGTAAACCATAAGAATTCAAAAATCCTTTTTATTTAAATTTAAATTTGAATTTTCATAAATGGTCCATAGGTTTTTCTAAGTTTTGCTACAACTTCAAATTCAAATTCTAATTTTATTTGAATTAACCGTTCCGTCCATCGGACCAGTTAGGGATAGCCAGGGAGAGCAGAAAACTGGATTTCCAAACTCAAGCCTAGACACCATCCTCTTTGTCATCCTAGAACAGTCTGGTATATAACATTATAAAATATTACTTAAATTTCCAAATCTCTTTTCAATTTAAAGAGAACTTAAAAGAAATAATATTTTAATATTTGAAAATGAATCTTCAATTATATGGAAGGAGGATTCGAATCGGTCGTCTATACGATTCCGCAACCATGGTGTTGTGTATACATCTTGCAAACAAAGTAAATCAACCATATTAATCAGATGATCATGAATTATAATCATCACCAATAACAAACAAATTCAGCTGTGCACAAGCGTTATGGTCAATAACGCTCATCAGTGTTTTGTCTAATTAAATGCACATCCGTTCACACAATAGCATCCATATCCAACCAATAATCACTGACTCAACACAATTAATTTATTTAATCACTAGTAATTAAATAAATTGAATTGAATTAAGTGTTCTCACTGAAACAACTCCAAAATCTTTTACTGTCAGGACGAACAAGCCACTGAAAACCGCTATTGTCAGTTATACTACTTCCAATCCCATTTCGTTAGCATCCGGTGATTTTCTGCTAATTATATATTTGGAATTGAATTAATAACAACAACGTTTGGTATATATTTTCATATATATATATATACGGACCTTTTATTTTGATTTCCATAATTTATTCTTAACTAAAATTACCAGAACTATATAATGATGGATTCTATTTTCAGATACGGTTATATCTAATCTAACGGCAAGTTAGTTGGATAAAAATCAAATGAGTTATCAGCTGTTAAAGTTTATATTTAAACTTAGAATAATTAAAGACATTATAACTTAAGATAAATTGGCCCAAGGCCCAAATCTTCGAACCATGACCCCGCCCTGCACACACTAACCGACCGCACTCCTTCTCCTTCTTCTCCCTTCTTCTTTCACGCAAAAAGGAAACCCATTCCTGCTATGCGCAACGTGCACACGCACAATCCCAATCCACCACCATTTCACAAACCGAAAGCACCCGCAAAACTCTTTCCTCCTCCTCTACGACTCACACTAACTCGCATTTGAACCCAGCACTCGCACTGAAATCCATTCTTGAAACCGACGTCAAAACCCGAGCCTAGAACAGACGAGAACGCACGCTGCCTTGAAAAAGATTGTGTAACGTCCCTGATTTTAGCTGTGTTATAATGAATATTTTTGTTAGTTTAAATATTTAATTGGGAATATAAATGAATTTTATGTTGAATTTATCGATTAAATAATTGATATAGGATATAATTTTGAATATATCGAATTATCAACACATAATCGAATTAGGAGTTAAAAATGAATTTAAACAGTTCAGTCGACCAATATAAATTCTATATTGAATCAGACTGATAATAATTATTTATTTTCAATAAATTTAATTATTTTGAAGTTAATTTACATCGATTGAAATTAGTAAGAAAAGAATAAATTAAAATCCAAGCTTAATTTGTTTAATTCGAATTAAAGAAAAAGAGAAATTTTAAACCAAGTTTAAAAAGTCCAATAAATTCATAACCGTTTAATATAAATCCGTTCATATAAATGCAACCAGATTTAAACACCAGTATATATTACCTTATACGATTATATTCCGGTAGCGTATAACCGAATGTTGAAATCATATAGTTTAAATCAAAATCTTTTCGAAATTTACAAATCGACCTACTCCTTGACAACGCCACCCTAACCATTTGTTAAATCATGCAACAGTTCCTTCTCGAGCAACCAACTTTTTCTCTAAGCTTCACGATCAGGCAAACAGGATTTTAATGGCCTTCGTACTTATGTCTGTTCTAGCGTCTATATATATACATGACCATCTCTTGTTGATTTCCTCAGAAGAAAATGAAAGATTTCGAGCTTCAGTTTTAAATAGCCTTCCCAATTCAAAATTCAATCGCAAGCCTCCTTTTCTTTCGAACGTCCGATAAATAAATAAAAGAAATCGCATATTGAGATTGAAGCCAGGGATCCCCTGAAGCTCAGCAACATATTGGAGTCGCGATTACAGGTTGTCGGTAGAGGTTACAAAGGCGACTTCGACCTAGATGAGTTGCTCAAGAGAAGTGACTGGGTCGCCGCGATTTCAGAGAGGGTGCGATGGGATTGTGGTAAGGGTTGGCATTCATCCGGAGCTGGTATCGTCCGCGGTTGAGTTGGGGTTCTGAAAGGGGCACATCTGCTATTCGAAGAAGCCGCGTTTTGGTCTTTGAAGCTCGATAGTTCAAGCGCAGCAAGGGTTGCAGATCTAGGTCAGTACGGCCATTATTGGTTCGTTTTAAGGTTAGCGTGCCATTCAAGGGAAAGTAGCAAGCTTGTTTTGGAACTCTTCGAACTATTTTCAGGATTCTGGATTGAAATGGTTAGGGTGGTGATACTGTACTGTTGTTAAAAGGTGGCCAGTAAACTGTGTAGACAAGTTTTTGTCATAGGAAGATGCTGCAACAGTTCAGAGGGGTGGAAATTGTTGATGACGGTATGGTGTTCGATGATATGCCATAATGAATGAAGCAACATTTTGGGGCTGTTTGCGGTGAGAGTGGATCGATGAATTATTGAGTTTACTTCATTGTTGATCGAGGCAATAAGGTATAAGTTATTTAGAAGTTTATATTACATAGAATAAATCATTTATGTTAGTAGCTAACTTAAATTAAATTAGTGTTTAATCGAAAAAATAAATAAATCGTAGGTAGTGATTTCTTTCGAGATTCGTCAAGTAGATTCGAAGGTGTAACATTGGAATTTAAAACAGGATATCCAACAAAAGAAAAAAAATCGGGTTGAGTAAATCTCACTCACAGATTTATATTTAAATTTATTTTTATCGTAAAAATAAATTTGTTGGTTGCTTGGGTGCATGGATAAATTGTTGAATTTTTTTGCTTATTGGATATTTCCCGCAATACTATTAGCGGATGCCCGCAGTACCATTAGCGGATGACCCTACGCCCACATATATAAGTGGATCCCTTTTTTACCGCGATATCCGGCCACGAAGTAGGATGGGTATTATTTCTGTTAACTAACGTCTGTGGATGCAGGAGAACAGGTTGGAGGGATCCAACTGGATTCCTCAAAATTTTTATTAATTGTCTGTTTTCACATATTATAATATATATAATGTGTTGATTGGAAATTGTGTTGTTTGAATGTTAAAATCACTGGGGCCAAATTGTTGATATATAAAAATATAGCAAAAATTATGTTTGAAATTAAAAAGGGAGAAATTCTATTTTTCCAAAATAGAATTTGAATTTTTAAATAGATTTGAAATATAAACTTGTTTTGAAAAATAAAACAAGTAGTTCCTTTATAAACGAAGTTTTTAAATAGCTCTTTTATAACAAAGTTATAAATGAAGTGAAAAGAATTATCATTTGATAATTCAGAAATAAAAATACAAGTGTGAAATTGAAAAGGGAAATCTATTTTCAAAAAAATAAAAATATCGATTTCAAAAAGAATTGAAATCGAGACTTGGTTAAAGATTGAATAAAGAAAATTCAAATAGAAATTGAATATAAAAATTCACATAGAAATTGAATATAGAAAATATAAAGGAATTCAAATATAGAATTCAAACAGATTGAAATGAGAATTTGAATATAGAATTCAAATAGAAATAGACTTTGAGTATAGAATTTAAAAAGTTAAAATGGAATTTGAATAGAGAATTCAAATGGAATTTAAACTATAGAATTTGAATAGAGAATTCAAATGGAATTTAAACTATGGGATTTGAATAGAGAATTCAAATGGAATTTAAACTATGGAATTTGAATAGAGAATTCAAATGGAATTTAAATTATGGAATTTGAATATAGGATTCAAATAGAAAATACAAAGGGAATTTGAATATAGAAATTCAAATGGAGTTTGAGTATATGAAATTCAAAGGAAAATCAAATATAGAATTTGAACGTAAAAATTCAAATGGGGTTTGAATAAAGGAAATTCGAATATAGAAATTCAAATAGAATTTGAAAAATAGAAGTGAATTGAAATTTGAATATAGAATTTCAAATGGAAGTGAAATAGATCGGAAATATTATGTTGAATTGGAAAATGGATTTGATATATATTAAAATATATCAGAATAGAGTTGAATTTATATAAACGAAGTTTTAAAACATTTATATATATAAATATAATTAAAACGAACTCGCCGCAGTTCGTAAATTGGCGATCCGAACTTCAATTGAGTATACAGAACTCAATTGAAGTCGGAATTCTTTGAAACAAGAAACGTCAGGACCGATTTGATAATAGTTTTCAAACGGAGGAGAAAAATATGGATTTCGTCGAATAGATTTTGAGTTATATCAAAATCAAATTTTCAGAAAAGTAGCGCCATAACCGTTTGGAAACCATAACGGTTTATTTAATTTTATAAAAGGATTTTAAACGAATAAAATTCGAATTTATATTTAGAAAATTTCAGATTTTGAGTTGTAATTATATGTGAACTCAAGTGAAGTAATGAATTTGATTTTTGAAACAGAAATCAAATTTTTGATTTTGAATAGAACTAACTAATTTGAATAGTAATTAGTTAATGGGATTTTGAATTGATATTGGGCTTTGAATAAGTGAATTCGATTTGAAAATTTATATTCGAAATCGAAAGGGAAACTAGAATTTGAAACTTGAAAGTTCAATCTGGATATAAGCTAATTAAATATTTTGTTTGAACATGTTATGTTCAAACAAAGTAGTGATATAGGCAGAATAGCTAATCAAAGGATAAATGGGCAAAACTGAATTCAAACGATTAGATAGCGTTGAATTGAATTGAAACAGGTGAACATGTGTTAGACAGGTATGGGAGGAAGTATATGAAGATTTTTATCTGTGTGCCCGACAGAAAGGTACATGTTTAAATTCATATATGAGGTTTTATGCGCCGTATCGGTAAACCGCTTGGCTTTTTCTTTTTCTTTTGGATTGGTGAGGGCCATGGGAGGCTATTTGAAATATCTCGAAGCTCCCGGTGTTGGGGAGGTTATGGCGAAATTTTCCGTGAATTTAAGGAGTTGGAATATTTTTCAGATAATTTGATAGTTAGAAATCAATATATCAATATATATATATATATATATTGAATTCGATAAGGAAACGAATTTAAAATAGAATGTTGTAAAAAAAAATGGAAATCTATAAATTAGAAATAGAAAGCGAACCATATACATGTTTTGAAAATGAATAATTGGGTTTTATAGTGTGTTTATTCGAGGTTAGTGGTTTTGCCGTTTTGAAGTTGAGGATGTTTTCAGTTAAGGTCTGAGAGGTAATTTTACCCCAACTTGATTGATTTTATTTTAAATTGATAAATAGCAAGATTCAGCCTCGAAAAGAAGTGTTGGAAAATAGTTAGTTGAATAAAATACTTTGGGTTGTTGTAACGATGTTTTACACAGCATTCGTTTAACCCAGTAGTGGAATTTTAGAAATATAAAAGTAAATATTTCCTGAGTATAATTAAAATAGTCGGGATAGAGATAAGTGATTGAAATTGTTTTCAATAGCAAATAGAGATATTTTCTAATATATAGAAAATAAAAGAATTTGACATTTGGAAACGTTTTCCAAATGGCATAAGAGACCAAGATGATTATTGAAAATATTTGGTTAACAAATATTGATAGGGAAATGGAGAAGAGATTTAATTAATGAAAATATTAATTAAAGAGCCCAGTGATTTGTTTGATATGTTGGATGAACACTTGTTTTTATTCGATAGTTAAATCACAGACTATCGAAGTTTTTGACCATCGTTGTCAATATGGAGAGACCGGTTGGATTATTATCCGTGAACCACTCTGTATCGGCAGTAGCGTTGCGAATCAGAATATATGAAGATAATCGAAGACGGAGTGAAGTGCAAGGGCTTTTTTCTATTAATAGAAATTGTGCCTTCGGTTTCGGTCAATCCCAAAACGAACGTATGTGGACGAATGTCTGACAAAGTATTTCCAATGATCTAATGGGTTGGTCTGTATAAATATATATGGTTGCAACGGATTTATTCCCTTAGCATAATATCCAGAATATTTGTGCAAATCAATTAGTGATTAACGGATCTGACAATGTGGCATTCAAAGTGATTGTGCTATCAATGGATAGAAAGTAATCGTAGCCTCAGGCCTCAACAACCGGGAAATGATAAAAATCGGGCAGGCAGCATGGCTATGTGGGTCGCTCCCATTAGGATGTATAATCACCTATCTAGAGATTCATTTAATTCCTTATTCTATTCGATGTTGTCCCAGTCGGGAAACGGTTGTTGATCCCAACCGTTGGTGATATACATTCGATACACTCAAGCGAAATGAGTGGTCGGTCATGTGTGGGTCGGGTTACAAGATGTTCTTGTTGAACTCTAGTGTATCGCCTCTAGAGTACACTGATCGGAAGGTGGTTCCATACCTTGTCATAGTTGGAATCCAATCTCCAATAAGCGCCCTGCAGTTTTTGATTTTATTCTATATATGTGGAGCGTGAGATGCAAGCGTTCTGCTATTTGGTTATTTATTTGATGTAGACATTATTATAATATCACTGGATTTTCATATCAAAGTGTTTTGGGTTAAAGTAAGATAAAAACCGTCCATGTTTATGTGTGGCCTGGTCTTACTATTATCTTTTCTTTTGAAAGGATTATTAAAGTTAAACAAGTGGTTGGAGTTTACTCACACCAGTCCCATGACTGACCTAGAGTTTATTTTGTTTGTTTTTCCTAAACTCTTGGGTGTCCAAATTTGTACGGGCAATCAAGTAGTCAGGATTTTACAGATTCACTTGGAAGAGCTGGAAGCAGGAGGCTTTTCCAGTTAGCTATAGACTATCATATATTCCGCTGTAAACCATGTTTGTATCTGGAAACAGGTGTTTATAACTGTTCCAGGAATAACTGTTGTGCTCTGATGATGGTATGTATGTAAAGTAACTGATTTGTATCTCAAAAGTTATGTTATATAATATATTTTATTCGTTCCGCTGTGAGATTTGTCTTCTTTGTTTTCTTCTATTCTAATATTTCTTTCTATTTCTCATCCTCTAACTTCTTTCTAATAATGATTCGTATTTCTGTGCAATTTGGGTTGGACGTGTGGTGTTATTAGTCAACTCAGATAGTACGGATTTGCGGGCCATTACAGTTGGTATCAGAGCTTAGGTTGAGCGAACACCTAGGCTTGTGTGGCATGTGCTTATTAGAGATAGGGTCAGTAGTACCCTAGAATGAGTTGAGTGTATATATATACGAGAGAGCGTATTTGTAAATTGATATAAAAATTGTTTTATATTGTGTTGGCTTGTCTGTTGGGTAGTTTATGAATTCTGGTCGAATCGTGGGACGCCACGACGTCGATAGGAGTTTCTATACACTTGAATAGAGGAATTGACATAATATTGTTTTAAAGTGGGTAAATGAAATAATTTTACCCAAAATTATATTTTGATATAAAATGAATAATTTTCTAGAATTATTTATAGATGGATGAGTTGGTTGCTATAATGAAATTATAAAATTTAAATGGTTATATATAATCAAATTTAATTTGTATGTTAATAATATATAAAAATGAGATAAAATTGAACTCAAACCAGAATTGGAATTTAAATCCCGAAATTTTAGAAAATATTTTTCCAAAGAATATTAAAATAGTATAGCTTTGGTTTGGAAAGATTATTGTATAAGTATCGTTCTGAATAGATATTGGAAAATGATAAATCATTGAAATCACTTCGGTTACTGGAAAATAATTCTGATGATGAACCGCGGCATCATCGGTATTCATTTTCGAGTCTCTAAGTGATGGATTGCTACCATAGTAAGATTCCCAATGGAAGTTTATTTTAAATAACAAGTTGCTGGAAAATTCAAATGTTTTGAATTTGAATAGGTGATTTCAAAATGGTTTGACATAAAATACCGGGTATTTGAATTCGGAATTCTAAATTTAACTTAAGAAAGTTAAATAAATCGAAATGATGGAAACCAGTTAAATGAACTGAAATTGAATATTCCCAAGAAAACTTAAAGTTGTATCGGACTTGAGTTATAAAATTTGAAATGCTAAAGTTATAACAATGTGGGCTTTTGAAGAGGAAGCATTTCTTCTGCCTTAGTAATTTCGGTGACGAAATTCTTTTAAGGGGGAAGGAACGTAACATCCCTGATTTTAGCTGTATTATAATGAATATTTTTATTAGTTTAAATATTTAATTAGGAATATAAATGAATTTTATGTTGGATTTATCGATTAAATAATAGATATAGGATATAATTTTGAATATATCGAATTATCAACACATAATTGAATTAGGAGTTAAAAATGAATTTAAATAGTTTAGTCGGCCAATATAAATTCTATATTGAATCAGATTGATAATAATTATTTATTTTCAATAAATTTAATTATTTTGAAGTTAATTTACATCGATTGAAATTAGTAAGAAAATAATAAATTAAAATCCAAGCTTAATTTGTTTAATTCGAATTAAAGAAATAGAGAAATTTTAAACCAAGTTTAAAAAGTCCAATAAATTCGTAACCGTTTAATATAAATCCGTTCATATAAATGCAACTAGATTTAAACGCCAGTATATATTACCTTATACGATTATATTCCGGTAGCGTATAACCGAATGTTGAAATCATATAGTTTAAATCAAAATCTTTTCAAAATTTACAACCCGACCTACTCCTTGACAACGCCACCCTAACCATTTGTTAAATCACGATACAGTTCCTTCTCGAGCAACCAACTTTGTCTCTAAGCTTCACGATCAGGCAAACAGGATTTTAGTGGCCTTCGTACTTAAGTCTATTCTGGCGTCTATATGTGTACATGACCATCTCTTATTGATTTCCTCAGAAGAAAATGAAAGCTTTCGAGCTTCAGTTTTAAATAGCCTTCCCAATTCAAAATTCAATCGCAAGCCTCCTTTTCTTTCGAACGTCCAATAAATAAATAAATAAAAGAAATCGCATATTGCGATTGAAGCCAGGGATCCCCTGAAGCTCAGCAACATACTGGAGTGGCGATTACAGGTTGTCGGCAGAGGTTACAAAGGCGACTTCGACCTAGATGAGTTGCTCGAGAGAAGTGACCGGGTCGCCGCGATTTCAGAAAGGGTGTGATGGGATTGTGGTAAGGGTTGGCATTCATCCGGAGCTGGTATCGTCCGCGGTTGAGTTAGCGTTCTGAAAGGGGCACATCTGCTATTCGAAGAAGTCGCGTTTTGGTCTTTGAAGCTCGACAGTTCGAGCGCAACAAGGGTTGCAGATCTAGGTCAGTACGACCATTATTGGTTCGTTTTAAGGTTAGCATGCCATTCAAGGGAAAGTAGCAAGCTTGTTTTGGCACTCCTCGAAATATTTTCAGGAATCTGGATTGAAATGGTTAGGGTGGTGATACTGTACTGTTGTTAAAAGGTGGCCAGTAAACTGTGTAGACAAGTTTTTGTCATAGGAAGCTGCTGTAACAGTTCGAAGGGGTGGAAATTGTTGATGACGGTATGGTGTTCGATGATATGCCGTAATGAATGAAGCAACATTTTTGGGCTGTTTGCGGTGAGAGTGGATCGATGAATTATTGAGTTTAATTCATTGTTGACCGAGGAAATAAGGTATAAGTTATTTAGAAGTTTATATTACATAGAATAAATCATTTATGTTAGTAGCTAACTTAAATTAAATTAGTGTTTAATCGAAAAAATAAATAAATCGTAGGTAGTGATTTCTTTCGAGATTCGTCAAGTAGATTTGAAGCTGTAACATTGGAATTTAAAACAGGATATCCAACAAAAGAAAAAAAATCAAGGTGAGTAAATCTCACTCATAGATTTATATTTAAATTTATTTTTATCGCAAAAATAAATTTGTTGGTTGCTTGGGTGCATGGATGAATTGTTGAATTTTTGTGGTTATTGGATATTTCCCGCAATACTATTAGTGGATGCCCGCAGTACCATTAACGGATGACCCTACGCCCACGTATATAATTGGATCCCTTTTTCACCGCGATATCCTGCCACGAAGCAGGATGGGTATTATTTCTGTTAACTAACGTCTGTGGATGCAGGAGAACAGGTTGGAGGGATCCAACTGGATTCCTCAAAAATTTTATTAATTGTCTGTTTTCACATATTATCATATATATAATGTGTTGATTGGAAATTGGGTTGTTTGAATGTTAAAATCACTGGGGCCAAATTGTTGATATATAAAAATATAACAAAAATGATGTTTGAAATTAAAAAGGGAGAAATTCTATTTTTCCAAAATAGAATTTGAATTTTTAAATAGATTTGAAATATAAACTTGTTTTGAAAAATAAAACAAGTAGTTCCTTTATAAACGAAGTTTATAAATAGTTCTTTTATAACGAAGTTATAAATGAAGTGAAAAGAATTATCGTTTGATAATTCAGAAATAAAAATACAAGTGTGAAATTGAAAAGGGAAATCTATTTTCAAAAAAATAAAAATATCGATTTAAAAAGGAATTGAAATCAAGACTTGGTTAAAGAATGAATAAAGAAAATTCAAATAGAAATTGAATATAAAAATTCATATAGAAATTGAATATAGAAAATATAAAGGAATTCAAATATAGAATTCAAACAGATTAACGAGAATTTGAATATAGAATTCAAATAGAAATAGACTTTGAGTATAGAATTTAAAAAGTTAAAATGGAATTTGAATAGAGAATTCAAATGGAATTTAAACTATGGAATTTGAATAGAGAATTCAAATGGAACTATGGGATTTGAATAGAGAATTCAAATGGAATTTAAACTATGGGATTTGAATAGAGAATTCAAATGGAATTTAAATTATGGAATTTGAATATAGGATTCAAATAGAAAATTCAAAGGGAATTTGAATATAGAAATTCAAATGGAGTTTGAATATATGAAATTCAAAGGAAAATCAAATATATAATTTGAACGTAAAAATTCAAATAGGGTTTGAATAAAGGAAATTCGAATATAGAAATTCAAATAGAATTTGAAAAATAGAAGTGAATTGAAATTTGAATATAGAATTTCAAATGGAAGTGAAATAGATCGGAAATATTATGTTGAATTGGAAAATGGATTTGATATATATTAAAATATATCATAATAGAGTTGAATTTATATAAACGAAGTTTTAAAACGTTTATATATATAAATATAATTAAAACGAACTCGCCACAGCGTTGCAGTTCGTAAATTGGCGATCCGAACTTCAATTGAGTATACAGAACTCAATTGAAGTCGGAATTCTTTGAAACAAGAAACGTCAGGACCGATTTGATAATAGTTTTCAAATGGAGGAGAAAAATATGGATTTCGTCGAATAGATTTTGAGTTATATCAAAATGAAATTTTCAGAAAAGCAGTGCTATAACCGTTTGGAAACCATAATGGTTTATTTAATTTTATAAAAGGGTTTTAAACGAATAAAATTCGAATTTCTATTTAGAAAAATTCAGATTTTGAGTTGTAATTATATGTGGACTCAAGTGAAGTAATGAATTTAATTTTTGAAACAGAAATCAAATTTTTGATTTTGAATAGAACTAACTAATTTGAATAGTAATTAGTTAATGGGATTTTGAATTGATATTGGGCTTTGAATAAGTGAATTCGATTTGAAAATTTATATTCGAAATCGAAAGGGAAACTAGAATTTGAAATTTGAAAATTCAATTGGGATATAAGCTAATTAAATATTTTGTTTGAACATGTTATGTTCAAACAAAGTAGTGAAATAGGCAGAATAGCTAATCAAAGGATAAATGGGCAAAACTGAATTCAAACGATTAGATAGCGTTGAATTGAATTGAAACAGGTGAACATGTGTTAGACAGGTATGGGAGGAAGTATATGAAGATTTTTATCTGTGTGCCCGACAAAAAGGTACATGTTTAAATTCATATATGAGGTTTTATGCGCCGCATCGGCAAGCCGCTTGGCTTTTTCTTTTTCTTTTGGATTGGTGAGGGCCATGCGAGGCTATTTGAAATATCTCGAAGCTCCCGGTGCAGGGGAAGTTATGGCGAAATTTTCCGGGAATTTAAGGAGTTAGAATATTTTTCATATAATTTGATAGTTAGAAATCAATATATCAATATATATATATATATATTGAATTCGATAAGGAAACGAATTTAAAATAGAATGTTGTAAACAAAAAGGGAAATCTATAAATTGGAAATTGAAAGCGAACCTTATACATGTTTTGAAAATGAATAATTGGGTTTTATAGTGTGTTTATTCGAGGTTAGTGGTTTTGCCGTTTTGAAGTTGAGGATGTTTTCAGTTAAGGTCTGAGAGGTAATTTTACCCCAACTTGATTGATTTCATTTTAAATTGATAAATAGCAAGATTCAGCCTCGAAAAGAAGTGTTGGAAAATAGTTAGTTGAATAAAGTACTTTGGGTTGTTGTAATGATGTTTTACACATCATTCGTTTAACCCAGTAGTGGAATTTTAGAAATATAAAAGTAAATATTTCTTGAGTATAATTAAAATAGTCGGGATAGAGATAAGTGATTGAAATTGTTTTCAATTGCAAATAGAGATATTTTCTAATATATAGAAAATAAAAGAAGTTGATATTTGGAAACGTTTTCCAAATGGCATAAGAGACCAAGATGATTATTGAAAATATTTGGTTAACAAATATTGATAGGGAAATGGAGAAGAGATTTAATTAATGAAAATATTAATTAAAGAGCCCAGTGATTTGTTTGATATGTTGGATGAACACTTGTTTTTATTCGATAGTTAAATCACAGACTATCGAAGTTTTTGACCAACGTTGTCAATATGGAGAGACCGGTTGGATTATTATCCGTGAACCACTCTGTATGGGTGGTAGCGCTGCGAATCAGAATATATGAAGATAACCGAAGACGGAGTGAAGTGCAAGGGCTATTTTCTATTAATAGAAATTGTGCCTTCGGTTTCGTTCAATCCCTGAATGAACGTATATGGACGAATGTCTGACAAAGTATTTCCAATGATCTAATGGGTTGGTTTGTATAAATATATATGGTTGCAACGGATTTATTCCCTTAGCATAATATCCAGAATATTTGTGTAAATCAATTAGTGATTAACGGATCTGACAATGTGGCATTCAAAGTGATTGTGCTATCAATGGATAGAAAGTAATCGTAGCCTCAGGCCTCAACAACCGGGAAATGACAAAAATCTGGCAGGCAGCATGGTTATGCGGTGTAACACCCCATCTCCGTTAAGATCACTCACAAAGGGAATGCCTTGACTTTGGTGGAGCATTTTAGTAAACAGAACAGAAACTTACAAGATAGATAAAACATTACTTGAAAAATTTATAACTTTATTACAACAGAAACCGAAATTAGCTTAGTTACATCCTTTCAAATCACAATATCAGAATTCAAGTACAAAATATCAGTCTTGTACAAAAGCCTTCTGAATGCATAGTTTAAAATCATAATCCCCACAGAAGAAGACAGGCCATACTTTAAGCACTTCAAGCGGAAGAAATCTGGATCAAGCTAGAGTACTCCCTTCTACAAAACCTGGGGGGAAACAGAAGAAAGGAGGCGAAACAACAAGGGTCAGACAAAAGTCTGGCAAGTCCAGTGATTTTCAGTTATGAACAGATAATAATGACATGACATGACATGAAAATAAAACTGGATCAGAGATAACAGTAACAGGTGTAGCGGATATAACAGAAGAACAGAATGACATAAGCTATTTCTTTACACTTCCCTGCACTAATACTAGTATAACATAATTAGGTGTCACACTAATGTCTAAACTGAAACAGAAATGGGTACAAAATAATTTCCACAGAGGAGAGTGCTAGTAATGGGCCTTTGCCACCCGAACAGAAACAGACAGAAGCAGAATGCTAATAATGGGCCTTTACCACCCGAACAGAAACAGACAGAAACAGAACGCTAATAATGGGCCTTTACCACCCGAACAGAAACAGATAGAAGCAGAAACAGATTAATCCCTACGGAAACAGAATGTAGAATTAGGTGTACACTAGTAAATGGGCCTTTACTACCCCAACAGACGGTACCACGCGGAAGCAGACAGGTGTTACCACCAAACAAAAACAGACGGAACTAAGTGTACCCTAAAACCCTACCCCAAGCGATCGGCTCCCTAATACATAAATACCTTGTGCCAGCCCCACAAAAGTTTTATCACTCCCCAAAGTTCCAACCTTTAAATGACACAGACCTATTTACAGATGCCACGTCATCTTAAATCCTCAGAGGCAGACCGGGATCCATGCACGCACATGACCCGGTTCGAACGCACCATCAACACCCCTCGCCATTATCAGAATGAACCGCTTATAATTAGTGCGTGCTCGGACCCTACCTACTGTTGGGTCAAAGTTTTGATACCAGAAAGGGTTACTGACTAATATGGGTCCCAAACAACAGATGACACAAGTAATTCCCCTCCTAACCTTGTGTCCCCAGACTAACAGATTGCAGATTAACTTGTTTACAAGTTTCAGACATACAGAATTCAGATCAACTAGTTCATAGATCAAATAAGTTTTCAGACTAACAGATCAGATATACGGATTTAACAGATTTATAGATTTGTCTAACTTTGCAATTGGGCCTACAGATTCACGGAACAGATTTATTAAATTCATCAGTCTAGTGGGTTTAATCCTATCCGCCCAACACGTTTTAGACATCATATTTATCTCTGATTTTCATTAATTAAATATTAATGCCCAGACCTCTCACATTAGACTGACAGTTTGCGGCTACTGGTTAGGCGGGTTGGTTCCGGGCAGATTTCTGCCGCAAACTGAGTCTAACCTCGGGTTTCAAGCACGTTATGACTAACTTCTCACATTAGAACCTATTGTTTGCGGCCACTGGATGTGTCGGGCGGTTCCGGGCAGAATCACGCCGCAAACTCATTCTAACCTCGAGTCAACCATGTTTATCTTTACGGCCAGTTAATTAATAATTTACCATTTATGCCCACGCCCAATATACATGTCAATTATTCATAGCTAATTCAGATTATGTCAATAACAGACTGAATATATCAACTTAACATATATAGCAGATAACAGATTTTCGCAGATTAGGCGACTTAACGGCTTCAGCAGATTAAGTAATTTAGCAGATTTAGCATATAATAGATTTGGCATTTTCAGCAGACTTAGCAGATGACAGATTTGGTAGATGAACAGATCTAGCAGACTAGGCAGTAGAGCAGAACTAGCAGATTAAGCAATATAACAGAACTAGTAGATTAGGCAATATAACAGAACTAGCAGATTAGGCAAATATAGCAGAACTAGCAAATTAGGCAAATATAACAGATTTAATCATTCCTTAAAGTTTCACAAACATATCTTGCCTAATTATAAATTTGTCCTAAGTTTGCATGCCTAAATAGTTGTCATGATTCACACTATGATCATATACCCCACGTTTGCATTGAATTTACATGTCACACATTATGGTCATAATTTACATGTCCCAATTTAGTTCAACTTGCCTAGTACAAAACATTCACATATAAATTAAACCAAATATAGCCATCGATTTCAATGCATGTCATATATTCAAAAATCTCCTACTTAGGTGTTATTTACATTTGATAGTTATCAAATCTTAATATAGATCTTCACACCTAAGTCATATTCTCTTTCAAATCATGAATTGTTATATAAACAATATGCCCAACAATCTAGTTATAACAGATCTTGATTCAAAATATGCGTTATGTCCAATGTCTCAAGTCACATGTTAACATACCATGGTTCCTCTTCTTCCAGTTCACAGAATATGCATAGATCTAAATCTAGTTTACAACCTATGTCCTTTTTCTTAAATCAGTCACAGATTTGTCGTGTCCAATTATGCCACATTCATTATTTATCCCAAACATTTTAGCGTTCGTGCGTTATTCTCTTAGGAGATTGGCGCTGGCTCGTAGTAGCCTGGCTATAGAACAGAAAGAAGAAGAGATAAAAAATAAAATAGATCAGAACAGAACATACACAATCTCAAATTCAAATTTACAATCATGTCACAATTATGATTAAAGTTTATATCGGAAAATAACTGCACTTGCCTTGATTGGTTTAAAGAAGAAGAAGAGTTGCAGTTGTTCTCTTTTAATTCTATTTAGCTTGGAAGAAGATGCTTTAGTCCTAGTTCCAGTTCAGATTTCAGCAGAGTAGTGACGCCATTATTTTATTTAATTAGAACAGAGGCAGAGTATAGGCAGAATGAAATGGTGTAGAGAGAATGAGGCTAGAGGGCTGTTTATATAGGGTTAGACGGATGAATCTAGGCAGAAAACGCGACCAAATACATCAGAACGAACCAGTTTCAAAAACTGGATTTCGATGGCAGGTCGACCCCCAGGTCGACTACCTAGTCGACCTGGTCAGGGGGGTCGACTACACAGTCGACTCCCTAGTCGACCTGGTCGGGGGGGGGGGGGAGGGGGGTCGACTACCCAGTCGACTCCCCAGTCGACTTAGGTCCTGGGCGGGAAACTTCCCGCCCAGCCCGCTTCTAGGTTTGAATTCGAATTTTGAATTCAAATTTCGAGCTGTTTTCGATTCCAGAAGTTCCTAAAACATCGGAGGGTCATATCTCCCTCATACGGACTCCGATTCTCGCGAACTCGGACTCGTTTCCAAGAAGAATTCCGAGACGAACGCAATGGCCCAACCCGTTTCCCTTGATTCTTATTCTAAAAATTAGTTATCCTCTGATTTGTTACTTATACGTTCATAGAAAATACGGGGTGTTACATTCTCCCCTCCTTAAAGGATTTCGTCCCCGAAATCTTCAAGTTAAGAAGAATGTGTCCTACCATCCAACATCCATCTACTCAATCATCAATCACTGGCGTCCATTGTCCTTAGAAACTTCTAATGTTGTATGAACATATGCAAAGGTGTGTGTATATTTTCCTTATCTAATGCAAAGATCAGGCGGTCCACTGATTCAGTTGACCTCCTTAATGCGAATTATGCCAGTGCCATGAGTCCAACATGTATGCAAATTTTCCTATTTGATACATATCATTTCTATATGAGTGCACAACCATTCAGTCATATGCAACATCCATGTGTTGAGCCAATCATTTTGCATCCACAAAAATTGAAAAATGCTCACATATCCATATGCAGTATGAGAGTGTTTTCGAGCCGATCTAGTGCCTAGTGTGTGTATATGCATCCACGAGCAACCACTAGCAACCACTTGCATCCACATGCAACCATCAAACATAACATGTCTCAAACACATGTTTACATCCATAGGATTCGTATCTATAGGTCGAAGACTCGATCGATAGGATACAGTCGAATGATGGAAGCGAGTGCAGATAGAACAAAAACTTGGTTTCCATTAAACCTTGGTTGAGAGACAAATTCCCTAAGTATCCGCCCCGACGAGATCAACATCAGATTGATGCCCAGAGGATTACCCTCTTTAGACAATGTCAAAACTGGAAATCTTAACCTTTTCAGAAATATCCAGATGCTTACAGACTACTAGTGCAGATCAGATTACCAAATGATTCTTAGGAAACTAAGCATGATAAAACCGAGAATGTATGCGTCCTTCTTACAGAAATTAACTAAAAACATACTACAAGGATTAAGAACCTTATTTCTTTAAGTCACTTAAAATCTAAATAATTATAACACTCACCGGTAGTCATTGGCTCTTATCCATGATCTTTCCAGATTTCGTCCTTAGGTCGTCTGTAGATTTTGTATTTTAAAATCCCTTCCCAGAAATATTTAGTTTTTAGGTTTTTGCTACAAGCAAAATGAGCTTTGATGGAAAAGATTGGTATGTGATAGAATAACTAGGCCCAGGGTCTTATTCATAGTAGATTTAGAGGTTCTCTGACCATCGGATTAGATGATTAAATCTAATCCAACCACGTCATAGACTCAGATTCAACCATTAGATTTGAAATTCAATGCCCAAAAACTCAAAAAACATTTTTTAAAATTCTTCGGCTCATACCTGGACTATTCAAGTCAAGGGAACAAAGCGGGTCGACCTTACCTGTAACAACTCGGATTTTCAGAACCAATTTAAATTTTTTATTTTAGCTATTTTAATGGATTTTGGAATGTTTAATTATTGTTATATTCCAACTTTCAGAATTTTTGGAATTAATATGTGAGCGTGGTAAATTTAAATGTGTTTAGTACTTTTAATTTGAATTTAATCGACTGGAAAATGGCCATTTTTCAAATGGTCTCCAAATTCGATGAAATTAGTTTTGTTAGAACCGTATCATCAAAACATTGCGGAATTTATTTTTCTGGAATTTTTGGAGTCAGTATGTGGCCCCGGTAAATTAGAATGTACGTTTGAATTTAATATATATTGATTTATATTTTAAATTTGATAAAAACTAATCGAAACAGTCGAACTGGCTTACGAAACATATCCCATTGTGTTCGGAATAGGGGTATTTGGCTAGGGACGACAGTCGTCGGGTTTGATTTGGAGTTCGTATGGATAAACAAGTATTTTTGGAAATTAAAGGAACTAAATATAATAAAATAAAATTATATAAATAACCCTTCTATCCCCAAACCCTAGCTCAAAGAGGAGCCGCCAATAACGTTGAACGGTGAAAATCGTTCGAAATAAAATACTTTAATTTCTCTCCAAACAATCAATTAGTTAGGGATTCTTAAGTGAAAATCAAAGAGTGTTCATAGATCTATAATCCCATACGGGTATGATCTGGATTGGAGGAGTAAATCAATCAGATTTTAGGCACGAAGTGCTGGTGTTTGGGCGCGGATTTCGCGCAGGTGGGGCCATCGAACTGCAAAGGGTTGAGGGTGGAGGTGGAGGGCGGTCACAGCGACGTCAAAGGTGGTGGTGGATCAGGGTCCGCGCCCCTCTGGTGGCGTGCGTTTTGGGATGAAGGGAACGACAATTTTGGGTTCCAGTTCGACGGGTTTCAGAGGGGGATGGAAGATAATTAAGCGGTAATTAAGGTTTTAATTGTTTAAATTAATTCCTTAATGACCCGTATAATTATTCCAATGTAAATAATACAATATCTTTTTACATACAAGGTCCAAATCGTGCGAAACTGGATCCATTGCGATCATGGGGACGACAGCTTCACAACAAAACTGACTGGGCCCAATTTGGAGCTAATTAGTAATTTAGGCAAATTCAAACCTAAACTATACTGAAACCATCAGTTAAAGAATGGCGGAGTGAAAATCAAAGTGAGAACTCTTTCTCACTCAACTATTGTACTATGTTACTATATCCTAGGCTGTAGACGGGGCTTAGTAGCTCCTGACACTATTTCTTGCAAACCATGGTTGTATTGATTGATGATTGTTTACAGCTTAATGAAGCATTATTAAACTGTGATTATGAATATTTATACATAATAAACAAATTTACATGGATTGTGATGTAAACCCCACAGGGGTATTGGGACGATAATTTTACACATCGCCCAAGGTACAAATAATATTTGTTGATGTTTGAAAACCCCACACGGATCCGGGGATGATAATTTATTCACATCTCCCCTGAATTTAATTATATGTCAATCGATGGATCGACAGACTGTGATGATCGTTATTTATTTATTTTAATGCTTAACAGTAGTGAATTGTACCCTGGATGATTGTTAAATGTTTAATGATTATTTATCATTATTGTGAATACATGCGATGTATGAAACCCATATGACTGAAATTATATGGTAATTGATTATGTCGGATTCCAATTCAGAAATCACGAACATTTAAAAAAAATATTAAGTATAGTTTTCAAATATTATTCATTATAGTTTTGGATATTACTCATCATTATTTTTAAATATTATTCACTAAGTTTTAAATATTATTCAGTATAGTTTTTAAATATTATTCATTATAGTTTTAAATATTATTAAGTATTGTAACGACCCACCTTTTTGCCCGGTTCTCGCCGGTAATTAAACCAACTTAAACCTTTCAGAAAGACGAATTGTAATGGGTACATACATACAATGAAAAAAAATAACAGAACTTTTCATTGCTCAAAAAAAATATTACATCAGAGTTACAACTTACATACAGCAGAAGAAAAGATATAAATAAGCTCTCAGCGGAAGAAATCATATGATATAGCGGAAGCTCCAAACTCTAGCGTGGACTCAAACTCTAAAAGCGCACCGAACTTTGCTCCAACGAAACCTGTCTGCAAACTAAATTACTAGCTACCCGTGTGAAAAATTAATGGGAACCCAGAGTTTAGAAAGGAACAATAAACTCCAGGTCAGTCATGGGACTGGTGTGAGAACATAAAACAGTTGCTTTAAGGTTTATTTTACAATTGGGAATTTCACCGGACCACGCCGCTAACGCGGAATGGGTTACTCCATGTGAATGCCCGTGCATATAAATACGCAACGACTTTTGAAAATAAAGCTATCATAAGCTCGTCCCACAACACACAATGCAAGCGCACACCAGATGGGCGAGGTTTATCTTATGATAACCAAATATGCTTTCATACGTAAAAATCCTCTTTCGATGCCATAACACATATATAGTATGGAAAACATTCCGCAAATAAATGTATTAATCCTAGACAACATAATACCCCATAATATTATGTCACCGTATATATATACAATCAAAATCGTATGGCTCGTATTGGAGATTTGGGTTTCCAACTTGATGGTTCCTGGCACGAAAGATCTATCTGAACACAAACAAAATGTAATCCTTGGTTTTTCATCCAGACGTGGACACTAATACAAATCGCGAGGTAGATCAACGGTTTTCGACCGGACACAGCCCCTCGAACATAACCTATTCCATAAGTCATAAGTGGTTTCCCACTGCTGCAGCGGTCAACATCAACTCATATACACACACACACACACAACCTAACCGCCTGTTTCTCATCATCCGAGGTTTGAGGTTTGTCGATGTCACGTCATACACAAAGCATGCCTAGAAAAGCAATGCCCTGATCGTACAGGCTCATTTCATCTCTTAAGTATGTCACATTATCCATTCACAACATGACCACTGATTTCCATCCATACATAACCACTTCGAGCTCATACGTCACAAACCAGATGCATATCAACGGAAATCAGTGTTATGCCGTCAAGTACAATGTCAGACACACAATCCATACAAATCCGTCCTAGGTCTGAACGGAACAAAATCCGAAAGTTCTCCCGACAAGTTCGGACTTCTTGCCACTCCGGTAATAGGGGCATCTCTCTATTGTAGCTATTCAGTAAAGAAACCAATCAGAAGATAGTCCGTTCGATCTGTGAAGAACCATGGTCTTCATTCATCGATTCCAAGTCTCAAAATTTTTGCTACACGCGTCGTATTATTACTTGGAATGGTTTTCGGACTTAAATCCGATCCCGGACTTCCCAAGTAATAAGCGTATTCTTAAATCGATAGTCATGGATCATACGGACTTTTCAATTCAATTCCCTTCTAATCATTTCAATTCATTAAAATGTCAAGGTTGAAATTTGTCATAAATTCTTTCATCATTTTTACTTTTCTTTGAATATTCGATTTACCCAACCCTTTTATTTCAAACATACCTTCAATTCTCATACCTCTTTATTTCTTCCTACAAGTTCTTAAATTTACCCCATCTCTATTTGGATTAAAATTTCATTTCGATCATCCTAACAACTTATATTTAAATATAAGTTTGATAGAGTCAAATCGACATATATCATACATGAATTCACAACTCAACAAGCACTGTCAGAACTTTGATGTAGATATTTCCTATTGCTTCTGATAGTATTTGTTCAATCCTGGAATTTCATATCAAATCTCTGACAACAACTCTATCCAACTCGTTTCCTTTTAAAATTCAAATTCTTTTATAATTAATAATTAATTCCATATTCAATCACTTAACAACCTCCATAACCATTTTACCATCCTTTTTAACCATTTAAAATAATGGTTTACGAATATAAATTTCAAAACCCATTTATCTTTGGAACTGAAATAATAACGGTTGAACGTTAGTAAAAGTGCTGCAATAGCCATTTAATTCAAATAGATTCCCAAAAAAATTCAAAAATTCAAATAATTCAGTTCTAATTACTTTAACTTAATAAAGTAAGATTTTCATGAATTTTCTCAACTATTAAAACTTATTTATTTGAATTTTTCGTTATGGTTGCCGAACTGCACGTATAGCGACCTTTTCCAAATTTGTTTTGAATATAACTTGAAAATAGTACGTTGAAACTTGAAAATTTCTTTTCTATTCAAATTTTTTTAATATTTGAAAATCAACGTTTTCTTATTTCAAGTTAAACCGATTTCAAATGGTCAAGTTATAATCATTTGAAAATTTAAATCGATGTTTACGAACTGTCGTGCCGCAGCACGTTATAATATGATTTAAATATAATTCCTTCAAATCCCGTAGAATTTTAAATTTAAAATTTCAAAACAAATAAATTTGAAAACCGATTTTTAAGTTAAATCAAAATCCTTTCCAAATCTAAATTTAAAATTTTAAACAAGTTGTAAACCATAAGAATTCAAAAATCCTTTTTATTTAAATTTAAATTTGAATTTTCATAAATGGTCCATAGGTTTTTCTAAGTTTTGCTACAACTTCAAATTCAAATTCTAATTTTATTTGAATTAACCGTTCCGTCCATCGGACCAGTTAGGGATAGCCAGGGAGAGCAGAAAACTGGATTTCCAAACTCAAGCCTAGACACCATCCTCTTTGTCATCCTAGAACAGTCTGGTATATAACATTATAAAATATTACTTAAATTTCCAAATCTCTTTTCAATTTAAAGAGAACTTAAAAGAAATAATATTTTAATATTTGAAAATGAATCTTCAATTATATGGAAGGAGGATTCGAATCGGTCGTCTATACGATTCCGCAACCATGGTGTTGTGTATACATCTTGCAAACAAAGTAAATCAACCATATTAATCAGATGATCATGAATTATAATCATCACCAATAACAAACAAATTCAGCTGTGCACAAGCGTTATGGTCAATAACGCTCATCAGTGTTTTGTCTAATTAAATGCACATCCGTTCACACAATAGCATCCATATCCAACCAATAATCACTGACTCAACACAATTAATTTATTTAATCACTAGTAATTAAATAAATTGAATTGAATTAAGTGTTCTCACTGAAACAACTCCAAAATCTTTTACTGTCAGGACGAACAAGCCACTGAAAACCGCTATTGTCAGTTATACTACTTCCAATCCCATTTCGTTAGCATCCGGTGATTTTCTGCTAATTATATATTTGGAATTGAATTAATAACAACAACGTTTGGTATATATTTTCATATATATATATATATATATACGGACCTTTTATTTTGATTTCCATAATTTATTCTTAACTAAAATTACCAGAACTATATAATGATGGATTCTATTTTCAGATACGGTTATATCTAATCTAACGGCAAGTTAGTTGGATAAAAATCAAATGAGTTATCAGCTGTTAAAGTTTATATTTAAACTTAGAATAATTAAAGATATTATAACTTAAGATAAATTGGCCCAAGGCCCAAATCTTCGAACCATGACCCCGCCCTGCACACACTAACCGACCGCACTCCTTCTCCTTCTTCTCCCTTCTTCTTTCACGCAAAAAGGAAACCCATTCCTGCTATGCGCAACGTGCACACGCACAATCCCAATCCACCACCATTTCACAAACCGAAAGCACCCGCAAAACTCTTTCCTCCTCCTCTACGACTCACACTAACTCGCATTTGAACCCAGCACTCGCACTGAAATCCATTCTTGAAACCGACGTCAAAACCCGAGCCTAGAACAGACGAGAACGCACGCTGCCTTGAAAAAGATTGTGTAACGTCCCTGATTTTAGCTGTGTTATAATGAATATTTTTGTTAGTTTAAATATTTAATTGGGAATATAAATGAATTTTATGTTGAATTTATCGATTAAATAATTGATATAGGATATAATTTTGAATATATCGAATTATCAACACATAATCGAATTAGGAGTTAAAAATGAATTTAAACAGTTCAGTCGACCAATATAAATTCTATATTGAATCAGACTGATAATAATTATTTATTTTCAATAAATTTAATTATTTTGAAGTTAATTTACATCGATTGAAATTAGTAAGAAAAGAATAAATTAAAATCCAAGCTTAATTTGTTTAATTCGAATTAAAGAAAAAGAGAAATTTTAAACCAAGTTTAAAAAGTCCAATAAATTCATAACCGTTTAATATAAATCCGTTCATATAAATGCAACCAGATTTAAACACCAGTATATATTACCTTATACGATTATATTCCGGTAGCGTATAACCGAATGTTGAAATCATATAGTTTAAATCAAAATCTTTTCGAAATTTACAAAACGACCTACTCCTTGACAACGCCACCCTAACCATTTGTTAAATCATGCAACAGTTCCTTCTCGAGCAACCAACTTTTTCTCTAAGCTTCACGATCAGGCAAACAGGATTTTAATGGCCTTCGTACTTATGTCTGTTCTAGCGTCTATATATATACAAGACCATCTCTTGTTGATTTCCTCAGAAGAAAATGAAAGATTTCGAGCTTCAGTTTTAAATAGCCTTCCCAATTCAAAATTCAATCGCAAGCCTCCTTTTCTTTCGAACGTCCGATAAATAAATAAAAGAAATCGCATATTGAGATTGAAGCCAGGGATCCCCTGAAGCTCAGCAACATATTGGAGTCGCGATTACAGGTTGTCGGTAGAGGTTACAAAGGCGACTTCGACCTAGATGAGTTGCTCGAGAGAAGTGACTGGGTCGCCGCGATTTCAGAGAGGGTGCGATGGGATTGTGGTAAGGGTTGGCATTCATCCGGAGCTGGTATCGTCCGCGGTTGAGTTGGGGTTCTGAAAGGGGCACATCTGCTATTCGAAGAAGCCGCGTTTTGGTCTTTGAAGCTCGATAGTTCAAGCGCAGCAAGGGTTGCAGATCTAGGTCAGTACGGCCATTATTGGTTCGTTTTAAGGTTAGCGTGCCATTCAAGGGAAAGTAGCAAGCTTGTTTTGGAACTCTTCGAACTATTTTCAGGATTCTGGATTGAAATGGTTAGGGTGGTGATACTGTACTGTTGTTAAAAGGTGGCCAGTAAACTGTGTAGACAAGTTTTTGTCATAGGAAGATGCTGCAACAGTTCAGAGGGGTGGAAATTGTTGATGACGGTATGGTGTTCGATGATATGCCGTAATGAATGAAGCAACATTTTGGGGCTGTTTGCGGTGAGAGTGGATCGATGAATTATTGAGTTTACTTCATTGTTGATCGAGGCAATAAGGTATAAGTTATTTAGAAGTTTATATTACATAGAATAAATCATTTATGTTAGTAGCTAACTTAAATTAAATTAGTGTTTAATCGAAAAAATAAATAAATCGTAGGTAGTGATTTCTTTCGAGATTCGTCAAGTAGATTCGAAGGTGTAACATTGGAATTTAAAACAGGATATCCAACAAAAGAAAAAAAATCGGGTTGAGTAAATCTCACTCACAGATTTATATTTAAATTTATTTTTATCGTAAAAATAAATTTGTTGGTTGCTTGGGTGCATGGATAAATTGTTGAATTTTTTTGCTTATTGGATATTTCCCGCAATACTATTAGCGGATGCCCGCAGTACCATTAGCGGATGACCCTACGCCCACATATATAAGTGGATCCCTTTTTTACCGCGATATCCGGCCACGAAGTAGGATGGGTATTATTTCTGTTAACTAACGTCTGTGGATGCAGGAGAACAGGTTGGAGGGATCCAACTGGATTCCTCAAAATTTTTATTAATTGTCTGTTTTCACATATTATCATATATATAATGTGTTGATTGGAAATTGTGTTGTTTGAATGTTAAAATCACTGGGGCCAAATTGTTGATATATAAAAATATAGCAAAAATGATGTTTGAAATTAAAAAGGGAGAAATTCTATTTTTCCAAAATAGAATTTGAATTTTTAAATAGATTTGAAATATAAACTTGTTTTGAAAAATAAAACAAGTAGTTCCTTTATAAACGAAGTTTTTAAATAGCTCTTTTATAACGAAGTTATAAATGAAGTGAAAAGAATTATCATTTGATAATTCAGAAATAAAAATACAAGTGTGAAATTGAAAAGGGAAATCTATTTTCAAAAAAATAAAAATATCGATTTCAAAAAGAATTGAAATCGAGACTTGGTTAAAGATTGAATAAAGAAAATTCAAATAGAAATTGAATATAAAAATTCACATAGAAATTGAATATAGAAAATATAAAGGAATTCAAATATAGAATTCAAACAGATTGAAATGAGAATTTGAATATAGAATTCAAATAGAAATAGACTTTGAGTATAGAATTTAAAAAGTTAAAATGGAATTTGAATAGAGAATTCAAATGGAATTTAAACTATAGAATTTGAATAGAGAATTCAAATGGAATTTAAACTATGGGATTTGAATAGAGAATTCAAATGGAATTTAAACTATGGAATTTGAATAGAGAATTCAAATGGAATTTAAATTATGGAATTTGAATATAGGATTCAAATAGAAAATACAAAAGGAATTTGAATATAGAAATTCAAATGGAGTTTGAGTATATGAAATTCAAAGGAAAATCAAATATAGAATTTGAACGTAAAAATTCAAATGGGGTTTGAATAAAGGAAATTCGAATATAGAAATTCAAATAGAATTTGAAAAATAGAAGTGAATTGAAATTTGAATATAGAATTTCAAATGGAAGTGAAATAGATCGGAAATATTATGTTGAATTGGAAAATGGATTTGATATATATTAAAATATATCAGAATAGAGTTGAATTTATATAAACGAAGTTTTAAAACATTTATATATATAAATATAATTAAAACGAACTCGCCGCAGTTCGTAAATTGGCGATCCGAACTTCAATTGAGTATACAGAACTCAATTGAAGTCGGAATTCTTTGAAACAAGAAACGTCAGGACCGATTTGATAATAGTTTTCAAACGGAGGAGAAAAATATGGATTTCGTCGAATAGATTTTGAGTTATATCAAAATCAAATTTTCAGAAAAGTAGCGCCATAACCGTTTGGAAACCATAACGGTTTATTTAATTTTATAAAAGGATTTTAAACGAATAAAATTCGAATTTATATTTAGAAAATTTCAGATTTTGAGTTGTAATTATATGTGAAATCAAGTGAAGTAATGAATTTGATTTTTGAAACAGAAATCAAATTTTTGATTTTGAATAGAACTAACTAATTTGAATAGTAATTAGTTAATGGGATTTTGAATTGATATTGGGCTTTGAATAAGTGAATTCGATTTGATAATTTATATTCGAAATCGAAAGGGAAACTAGAATTTGAAACTTGAAAGTTCAATCTGGATATAAGCTAATTAAATATTTTGTTTGAACATGTTGTGTTCAAACAAAGTAGTGATATAGGCAGAATAGCTAATCAAAGGATAAATGGGCAAAACTGAATTCAAACGATTAGATAGCGTTGAATTGAATTGAAACAGGTGAACATGTGTTAGACAGGTATGGGAGGAAGTATATGAAGATTTTTATCTGTGTGCCCGGCAGAAAGGTACATGTTTAAATTCATATATGAGGTTTTATGCGCCGTATCGGTAAACCGCTTGGCTTTTTCTTTTTCTTTTGGATTGGTGAGGGCCATGGGAGGCTATTTGAAATATCTCGAAGCTCCCGGTGTTGGGGAGGTTATGGCGAAATTTTCCGTGAATTTAAGGAGTTGGAATATTTTTCAGATAATTTGATAGTTAGAAATCAATATATCAATATATATATATATATATATATATATATATATATTGAATTCGATAAGGAAACGAATTTAAAATAGAATGTTGTAAAAAAAAATGGAAATCTATAAATTAGAAATAGAAAGCGAACCATATACATGTTTTGAAAATGAATAATTGGGTTTTATAGTGTGTTTATTCGAGGTTAGTGGTTTTGCCGTTTTGAAGTTGAGGATGTTTTCAGTTAAGGTCTGAGAGGTAATTTTACCCCAACTTGATTGATTTTATTTTAAATTGATAAATAGCAAGATTCAGCCTCGAAAAGAAGTGTTGGAAAATAGTTAGTTGAATAAAATACTTTGGGTTGTTGTAACGATGTTTTACACAGCATTCGTTTAACCCAGTAGTGGAATTTTAGAAATATAAAAGTAAATATTTCCTGAGTATAATTAAAATAGTCGGGATAGAGATAAGTGATTGAAATTGTTTTCAATAGCAAATAGAGATATTTTCTAATATATAGAAAATAAAAGAATTTGACATTTGGAAACGTTTTCCAAATGGCATAAGAGACCAAGATGATTATTGAAAATATTTGGTTAACAAATATTGATAGGGAAATGGAGAAGAGATTTAATTAATGAAAATATTAATTAAAGAGCCCAGTGATTTGTTTGATATGTTGGATGAACACTTGTTTTTATTCGATAGTTAAATCACAGACTATCGAAGTTTTTGACCATCGTTGTCAATATGGAGAGACCGGTTGGATTATTATCCGTGAACCACTCTGTATCGGCAGTAGCGTTGCGAATCAGAATATATGAAGATAATCGAAGACGGAGTGAAGTGCAAGGGCTTTTTTCTATTAATAGAAATTGTGCCTTCGGTTTCGGTCAATCCCAAAACGAACGTATGTGGACGAATGTCTGACAAAGTATTTCCAATGATCTAATGGGTTGGTCTGTATAAATATATATGGTTGCAACGGATTTATTCCCTTAGCATAATATCCAGAATATTTGTGCAAATCAATTAGTGATTAACAGATCTGACAATGTGGCATTCAAAGTGATTGTGCTATCAATGGATAGAAAGTAATCGTAGCCTCAGGCCTCAACAACCGGGAAATGATAAAAATCGGGCAGGCAGCATGGCTATGTGGGTCGCTCCCATTAGGATGTATAATCACCTATCTAGAGATTCATTTAATTCCTTATTCTATTCGATGCTGTCCCAGTCGGGAAACGGTTGTTGATCCCAACCGTTGGTGATATACATTCGATACACTCAAGCGAAATGAGTGGTCGGTCATGTGTGGGTCGGGTTACAAGATGTTCTTGTTGAACTCTAGTGTATCGCCTCTAGAGTACACTGATCGGAAGGTGGTTCCATACCTTGTCATAGTTGGAATCCAATCTCCAATAAGCGCCCTGCAGTTTTTGATTTTATTCTATATATGTGGAGCGTGAGATGCAAGCGTTCTGCTATTTGGTTATTTATTTGATGTAGACATTATTATAATATCACTGGATTTTCATATCAAAGTGTTTTGGGTTAAAGTAAGATAAAAACCGTCCATGTTTATGTGTGGCCTGGTCTTACTATTATCTTTTCTTTTGAAAGGATTATTAAAGTTAAACAAGTGGTTGGAGTTTACTCACACCAGTCCCATGACTGACCTAGAGTTTATTTTGTTTGTTTTTCCTAAACTCTTGGGTGTCCAAATTTGTACGGGCAATCAAGTAGTCAGGATTTTACAGATTCACTTGGAAGAGCTGGAAGCAGGAGGCTTTTCCAGTTAGCTATAGACTATCATATATTCCGCTGTAAACCATGTTTGTATCTGGAAACAGGTGTTTATAACTGTTCCAGGAATAACTGTTGTGCTCTGATGATGGTATGTATGTAAAGTAACTGATTTGTATCTCAAAAGTTATGTTATATAATATATTTTATTCGTTCCGCTGTGAGATTTGTCTTCTTTGTTTTCTTCTATTCTAATATTTCTTTCTATTTCTCATCCTCTAACTTCTTTCTAATAATGATTCGTATTTCTGTGCAATTTGGGTTGGACGTGTGGTGTTATTAGTCAACTCAGATAGTACGGATTTGCGGGCCATTACAGTTGGTATCAGAGCTTAGGTTGAGCGAACACCAAGGCTTGTGTGGCATGTGCTTATTAGAGATAGGGTCAGTAGTACCCTAGAATGAGTTGAGTGTATATATATACGAGAGAGCGTATTTGTAAATTGATATAAAAATTGTTTTATATTGTTCGCTTGTCTGTTGGGTAGTTTATGAATTCTGGTCGAATCGTGGGACGCCACGACGTCGATAGGAGTTTCTATACACTTGAATAGAGGAATTGACATAATATTGTTTTAAAGTGGGTAAATGAAATAATTTTACCCAAAATTATATTTTGATATAAAATGAATAATTTTCTAGAATTATTTATAGATGGATGAGTTGGTTGCTATAATGAAATTATAAAATTTAAATGGTTATATATAATCAAATTTAATTTGTATGTTAATAATATATAAAAATGAGATAAAATTGAACTCAAACCAGAATTGGAATTTAAATCCCGAAATTTTAGAAAATATTTTTCCAAAGAATATTAAAATAGTATAGCTTTGGTTTGGAAAGATTATTGTATAAGTATCGTTCTGAATAGATATTGGAAAATGATAAATCATTGAAATCACTTCGGTTACTGGAAAATAATTCTGATGATGAACCGCGGCATCATCGGTATTCATTTTCGAGTCTCTAAGTGATGGATTGCTACCATAGTAAGATTCCCAATGGAAGTTTATTTTAAATAACAAGTTGCTGGAAAATTCAAATGTTTTGAATTTGAATAGGTGATTTCAAAATGGTTTGACATAAAATACCGGGTATTTGAATTCGGAATTCTAAATTTAACTTAAGAAAGTTAAATAAATCGAAATGATGGAAACCAGTTAAATGACCTGAAATTGAATATTCCCAAGAAAACTTAAAGTTGTATCGGACTTGAGTTATAAAATTTGAAATGCTGAAGTTATAACAATGTGGGCTTTTGAAGAGGAAGCATTTCTTCTGCCTTAGTAATTTCGGTGACGAAATTCTTTTAAGGGGGAAGGAACGTAACATCCCTGATTTTAGCTGTATTATAATGAATATTTTTATTAGTTTAAATATTTAATTAGGAATATAAATGAATTTTATGTTGGATTTATCGATTAAATAATAGATATAGGATATAATTTTGAATATATCGAATTATCAACACATAATTGAATTAGGAGTTAAAAATGAATTTAAATAGTTTAGTCGACCAATATAAATTCTATATTGAATCAGATTGATAATAATTATTTATTTTCAATAAATTTAATTATTTTGAAGTTAATTTACATCGATTGAAATTAGTAAGAAAATAATAAATTAAAATCCAAGCTTAATTTGTTTAATTCGAATTAAAGAAATAGAGAAATTTTAAACCAAGTTTAAAAAGTCCAATAAATTCGTAACCGTTTAATATAAATCCGTTCATATAAATGCAACTAGATTTAAACGCCAGTATATATTACCTTATACGATTATATTCCGGTAGCGTATAACCGAATGTTGAAATCATATAGTTTAAATCAAAATCTTTTCAAAATTTACAAACCGACCTACTCCTTGACAACGCCACCCTAACCATTTGTTAAATCACGATACAGTTCCTTCTCGAGCAACCAACTTTGTCTCTAAGCTTCACGATCAGGCAAACAGGATTTTAGTGGCCTTCGTACTTAAGTCTATTCTGGCGTCTATATGTGTACATGACCATCTCTTATTGATTTCCTCAGAAGAAAATGAAAGCTTTCGAGCTTCAGTTTTAAATAGCCTTCCCAATTCAAAATTCAATCGCAAGCCTCCTTTTCTTTCGAACGTCCAATAAATAAATAAAAGAAATCGCATATTGCGATTGAAGCCAGGGATCCCCTGAAGCTCAGCAACATACTGGAGTGGCGATTATAGGTTGTCGGCAGAGGTTACAAAGGCGACTTCGACCTAGATGAGTTGCTCGAGAGAAGTGACCGGGTCGCCGCGATTTCAGAAAGGGTGTGATGGGATTGTGGTAAGGGTTGGCATTCATCCGGAGCTGGTATCGTCCGCGGTTGAGTTAGCGTTCTGAAAGGGGCACATCTGCTATTCGAAGAAGTCGCGTTTTGGTCTTTGAAGCTCGACAGTTCGAGCGCAACAAGGGTTGCAGATCTAGGTCAGTACGACCATTATTGGTTCGTTTTAAGGTTAGCATGCCATTCAAGGGAAAGTAGCAAGCTTGTTTTGGCACTCCTCGAAATATTTTCAGGAATCTGGATTGAAATGGTTAGGGTGGTGATACTGTACTGTTGTTAAAAGGTGGCCAGTAAACTGTGTAGACAATTTTTTGTCATAGGAAGCTGCTGTAACAGTTCGAAGGGGTGGAAATTGTTGATGACGGTATGGTGTTCGATGATATGCCGTAATGAATGAAGCAACATTTTTGGGCTGTTTGCGGTGAGAGTGGATCGATGAATTATTGAGTTTAATTCATTGTTGACCGAGGAAATAAGGTATAAGTTATTTAGAAGTTTATATTACATAGAATAAATCATTTATGTTAGTAGCTAACTTAAATTAAATTAGTGTTTAATCGAAAAAATAAATAAATCGTAGGTAGTGATTTCTTTCGAGATTCGTCAAGTAGATTTGAAGCTGTAACATTGGAATTTAAAACAGGATATCCAACAAAAGAAAAAAAATCAAGGTGAGTAAATCTCACTCATAGATTTATATTTAAATTTATTTTTATCGCAAAAATAAATTTGTTGGTTGCTTGGGTGCATGGATGAATTGTTGAATTTTTGTGGTTATTGGATATTTCCCGCAATACTATTAGTGGATGCCCGCAGTACCATTAACGGATGACCCTACGCCCACGTATATAATTGGATCCCTTTTTCACCGCGATATCCTGCCACGAAGCAGGATGGGTATTATTTCTGTTAACTAACGTCTGTGGATGCAGGAGAACAGGTTGGAGGGATCCAACTGGATTCCTCAAAAATTTTATTAATTGTCTGTTTTCACATATTATCATATATATAATGTGTTGATTGGAAATTGGGTTGTTTGAATGTTAAAATCACTGGGGCCAAATTGTTGATATATAAAAATATAACAAAAATGATGTTTGAAATTAAAAAGGGAGAAATTCTATTTTTCCAAAATAGAATTTGAATTTTTAAATAGATTTGAAATATAAACTTGTTTTGAAAAATAAAACAAGTAGTTCCTTTATAAACGAAGTTTATAAATAGTTCTTTTATAACGAAGTTATAAATGAAGTGAAAAGAATTATCGTTTGATAATTCAGAAATAAAAATACAAGTGTGAAATTGAAAAGGGAAATCTATTTTCAAAAAAATAAAAATATCGATTTAAAAAGGAATTGAAATCAAGACTTGGTTAAAGAATGAATAAAGAAAATTCAAATAGAAATTGAATATAAAAATTCATATAGAAATTGAATATAGAAAATATAAAGGAATTCAAATATAGAATTCAAACAGATTAACGAGAATTTGAATATAGAATTCAAATAGAAATAGACTTTGAGTATAGAATTTAAAAAGTTAAAATGGAATTTGAATAGAGAATTCAAATGGAATTTAAACTATGGAATTTGAATAGAGAATTCAAATGGAACTATGGGATTTGAATAGAGAATTCAAATGGAATTTAAACTATGGGATTTGAATAGAGAATTCAAATGGAATTTAAATTATGGAATTTGAATATAGGATTCAAATAGAAAATTCAAAGGGAATTTGAATATAGAAATTCAAATGGAGTTTGAATATATGAAATTCAAAGGAAAATCAAATATATAATTTGAACGTAAAAATTCAAATAGGGTTTGAATAAAGGAAATTCGAATATAGAAATTCAAATAGAATTTGAAAAATAGAAGTGAATTGAAATTTGAATATAGAATTTCAAATGGAAGTGAAATAGATCGGAAATATTATGTTGAATTGGAAAATGGATTTGATATATATTAAAATATATCATAATAGAGTTGAATTTATATAAACGAAGTTTTAAAACGTTTATATATATAAATATAATTAAAACGAACTCGCCACAGCGTTGCAGTTCGTAAATTGGCGATCCGAACTTCAATTGAGTATACAGAACTCAATTGAAGTCGGAATTCTTTGAAACAAGAAACGTCAGGACCGATTTGATAATAGTTTTCAAATGGAGGAGAAAAATATGGATTTCGTCGAATAGATTTTGAGTTATATCAAAATGAAATTTTCAGAAAAGCAGTGCTATAACCGTTTGGAAACCATAATGGTTTATTTAATTTTATAAAAGGGTTTTAAACGAATAAAATTCGAATTTCTATTTAGAAAAATTCAGATTTTGAGTTGTAATTATATGTGGACTCAAGTGAAGTAATGAATTTAATTTTTGAAACAGAAATCAAATTTTTGATTTTGAATAGAACTAACTAATTTGAATAGTAATTAGTTAATGGGATTTTGAATTGATATTGGGCTTTGAATAAGTGAATTCGATTTGAAAATTTATATTCGAAATCGAAAGGGAAACTAGAATTTGAAATTTGAAAATTCAATTGGGATATAAGCTAATTAAATATTTTGTTTGAACATGTTATGTTCAAACAAAGTAGTGAAATAGGCAGAATAGCTAATCAAAGGATAAATGGGCAAAACTGAATTCAAACGATTAGATAGCGTTGAATTGAATTGAAACAGGTGAACATGTGTTAGACAGGTATGGGAGGAAGTATATGAAGATTTTTATCTGTGTGCCCGACAAAAAGGTACATGTTTAAATTCATATATGAGGTTTTATGCGCCGCATCGGCAAGCCGCTTGGCTTTTTCTTTTTCTTTTGGATTGGTGAGGGCCATGCGAGGCTATTTGAAATATCTCGAAGCTCCCGGTGCAGGGAAAGTTATGGCGAAATTTTCCGGGAATTTAAGGAGTTAGAATATTTTTCAGATAATTTGATAGTTAGAAATCAATATATCAATATATATATATATATATATTGAATTCGATAAGGAAACGAATTTAAAATAGAATGTTGTAAACAAAAAGGGAAATCTATAAATTGGAAATTGAAAGCGAACCTTATACATGTTTTGAAAATGAATAATTGGGTTTTATAGTGTGTTTATTCGAGGTTAGTGGTTTTGCCGTTTTGAAGTTGAGGATGTTTTCAGTTAAGGTCTGAGAGGTAATTTTACCCCAACTTGATTGATTTCATTTTAAATTGATAAATAGCAAGATTCAGCCTCGAAAAGAAGTGTTGGAAAATAGTTAGTTGAATAAAGTACTTTGGGTTGTTGTAATGATGTTTTACACATCATTCGTTTAACCCAGTAGTGGAATTTTAGAAATATAAAAGTAAATATTTCTTGAGTATAATTAAAATAGTCGGGATAGAGATAAGTGATTGAAATTGTTTTCAATTGCAAATAGAGATATTTTCTAATATATAGAAAATAAAAGAAGTTGATATTTGGAAACGTTTTCCAAATGGCATAAGAGACCAAGATGATTATTGAAAATATTTGGTTAACAAATATTGATAGGGAAATGGAGAAGAGATTTAATTAATGAAAATATTAATTAAAGAGCCCAGTGATTTGTTTGATATGTTGGATGAACACTTGTTTTTATTCGATAGTTAAATCACAGACTATCGAAGTTTTTGACCAACGTTGTCAATATGGAGAGACCGGTTGGATTATTATCCGTGAACCACTCTGTATGGGTGGTAGCGCTGCGAATCAGAATATATGAAGATAACCGAAGACGGAGTGAAGTGCAAGGGCTATTTTCTATTAATAGAAATTGTGCCTTCGGTTTCGTTCAATCCCTGAATGAACGTATATGGACGAATGTCTGACAAAGTATTTCCAATGATCTAATGGGTTGGTTTGTATAAATATATATGGTTGCAAAGGATTTATTCCCTTAGCATAATATCCAGAATATTTGTGTAAATCAATTAGTGATTAACGGATCTGACAATGTGGCATTCAAAGTGATTGTGCTATCAATGGATAGAAAGTAATCGTAGCCTCAGGCATCAACAACCGGAAAATGACAAAAATCTGGCAGGCAGCATGGTTATGCGGTGTAACACCCCATCTCCGTTAAGATCACTCACAAAGGGAATGCCTTGACTTTGGTGGAGCATTTTAGTAAACAGAACAGAAACTTACAAGATAGATAAAACATTACTTGAAAAATTTATAACTTTATTACAACAGAAACCGAAATTAGCTTAGTTACATCCTTTCAAATCACAATATCAGAATTCAAGTACAAAATATCAGTCTTGTACAAAAGCCTTCTGAATGCATAGTTTAAAATCATAATCCCCACAGAAGAAGACAGGCCATACTTTAAGCACTTCAAGCGGAAGAAATCTGGATCAAGCTAGAGTACTCCCTTCTACAAAACCTGGGGGGAAACAGAAGAAAGGAGGCGAAACAACAAGGGTCAGACAAAAGTCTGGCAAGTCCAGTGATTTTCAGTTATGAACAGATAATAATGACATGACATGACATGAAAATAAAACTGGATCAGAGATAACAGTAACAGGTGTAGCGGATATAACAGAAGAACAGAATGACATAAGCTATTTCTTTACACTTCCCTGCACTAATACTAGTATAACATAATTAGGTGTCACACTAATGTCTAAACTGAAACAGAAACGGGTACAAAATAATTTCCACAGAGGAGAGTGCTAGTAATGGGCCTTTGCCACCCGAACAGAAACAGACAGAAGCAGAATGCTAATAATGGGCCTTTACCACCCGAACAGAAACAGACAGAAACAGAACGCTAATAATGGGCCTTTACCACCCGAACAGAAACAGACAGAAGCAGAAACAGATTAATCCCTACGGAAACAGAATGTAGAATTAGGTGTACACTAGTAAATGGGCCTTTACTACCCCAACAGACGGTACCACGCGGAAGCAGACAGGTGTTACCACCAAACAAAAACAGACGGAACTAAGTGTACCCTAAAACCCTACCCCAAGCGATCGGCTCCCTAATACATAAATACCTTGTGCCAGCCCCACAAAAGTTTTATCACTCCCCAAAGTTCCAACCTTTAAATGACACAGACCTATTTACAGATGCCACGTCATCTTAAATCCTCAGAGGCAGACCGGGATCCATGCACGCACATGACCCGGTTCGAACGCACCATCAACACCCCTCGCCATTATCAGAATGAACCGCTTATAATTAGTGCGTGCTCGGACCCTACCTACTGTTGGGTCAAAGTTTTGATACCAGAAAGGGTTACTGACTAATATGGGTCCCAAACAACAGATGACACAAGTAATTCCCCTCCTAACCTTGTGTCCCCAGACTAACAGATTGCAGATTAACTTGTTTACAAGTTTCAGACATACAGAATTCAGATCAACTAGTTCATAGATCAAATAAGTTTTCAGACTAACAGATCAGATATACGGATTTAACAGATTTATAGATTTGTCTAACTTTGCAATTGGGCCTACAGATTCACGGAACAGATTTATTAAATTCATCAGTCTAGTGGGTTTAATCCTATCCGCCCAACACGTTTTAGACATCATATTTATCTCTGATTTTCATTAATTAAATATTAATGCCCAGACCTCTCACATTAGACTGACAGTTTGCGGCTACTGGTTAGGCGGGTTGGTTCCGGGCAGATTTCTGCCGCAAACTGAGTCTAACCTCGGGTTTCAAGCACGTTATGACTAACTTCTCACATTAGAACCTATTGTTTGCGGCCACTGGATGTGTCGGGCGGTTCCGGGCAGAATCACGCCGCAAACTCATTCTAACCTCGAGTCAACCATGTTTATCTTTACGGCCAGTTAATTAATAATTTACCATTTATGCCCACGCCCAATATACATGTCAATTATTCATAGCTAATTCAGATTATGTCAATAACAGACTGAATATATCAACTTAACATATATAGCAGATAACAGATTTTCGCAGATTAGGCGACTTAACGGCTTCAGCAGATTAAGTAATTTAGCAGATTTAGCATATAATAGATTTGGCATTTTCAGCAGACTTAGCAGATGACAGATTTGGTAGATGAATAGATCTAGCAGACTAGGCAGTAGAGCAGAACTAGCAGATTAAGCAATATAACAGAACTAGTAGATTAGGCAATATAACAGAACTAGCAGATTAGGCAAATATAGCAGAACTAGCAAATTAGGCAAATATAACAGATTTAATCATTCCTTAAAGTTTCACAAACATATCTTGCCTAATTATAAATTTGTCCTAAGTTTGCATGCCTAAATAGTTGTCATGATTCACACTATGATCATATACCCCACGTTTGCATTGAATTTACATGTCACACATTATGGTCATAATTTACATGTCCCAATTTAGTTCAACTTGCCTAGTACAAAACATTCACATATAAATTAAACCAAATATAGCCATCGATTTCAATGCATGTCATATATTCAAAAATCTCCTACTTAGGTGTTATTTACATTTGATAGTTATCAAATCTTAATATAGATCTTCACACCTAAGTCATATTCTCTTTCAAATCATGAATTGTTATATAAACAATATGCCCAACAATCTAGTTATAACAGATCTTGATTCAAAATATGCGTTATGTCCAATGTCTCAAGTCACATGTTAACATACCATGGTTCCTCTTCTTCCAGTTCACAGAATATGCATAGATCTAAATCTAGTTTACAACCTATGTCCTTTTTCTTAAATCAGTCACAGATTTGTCGTGTCCAATTATGCCACATTCATTATTTATCCCAAACATTTTAGCGTTCGTGCGTTATTCTCTTAGGAGATTGGCGCTGGCTCGTAGTAGCCTGGCTATAGAACAGAAAGAAGAAGAGATAAAAAATAAAATAGATCAGAACAGAACATACACAATCTCAAATTCAAATTTACAATCATGTCACAATTATGATTAAAGTTTATATCGGAAAATAACTGCACTTGCCTTGATTGGTTTAAAGAAGAAGAAGAGTTGCAGTTGTTCTCTTTTAATTCTATTTAGCTTGGAAGAAGATGCTTTAGTCCTAGTTCCAGTTCAGATTTCAGCAGAGTAGTGACGCCATTATTTTATTTAATTAGAACAGAGGCAGAGTATAGGCAGAATGAAATGGTGTAGAGAGAATGAGGCTAGAGGGCTGTTTATATAGGGTTAGACGGATGAATCTAGGCAGAAAACGCGACCAAATACATCAGAACGAACCAGTTTCAAAAACTGGATTTCGATGGCAGGTCGACCCCCAGGTCGACTACCTAGTCGACCTGGTCAGGGGGGTCGACTACACAGTCGACTCCCTAGTCGACCTGGTCGGGGGGGGGGAGGGGGGTCGACTACCCAGTCGACTCCCCAGTCGACTTAGGTCCTGGGCGGGAAACTTCCCGCCCAGCCCGCTTCTAGGTTTGAATTCGAATTTTGAATTCAAATTTCGAGCTGTTTTCGATTCCAGAAGTTCCTAAAACATCGGAGGGTCATATCTCCCTCATACGGACTCCGATTCTCGCAAACTCGGACTCGTTTCCAAGAAGAATTCCGAGACGAACGCAATGGCCCAACCCGTTTCCCTTGATTCTTATTCTAAAAATTAGTTATCCTCTGATTTGTTACTTATACGTTCATAGAAAATACGGGGTGTTACATTCTCCCCTCCTTAAAGGATTTCGTCCCCGAAATCTTCAAGTTAAGAAGAATGTGTCCTACCATCCAACATCCATCTACTCAATCATCAATCACTGGCGTCCATTGTCCTTAGAAACTTCTAATGTTGTATGAACATATGCAAAGGTGTGTGTATATTTTCCTTATCTAATGCAAAGATCAGGCAGTCCACTGATTCAGTTGACCTCCTTAATGCGAATTATGCCAGTGCCATGAGTCCAACATGTATGCAAATTTTCCTATTTGATACATATCATTTCTATATGAGTGCACAACCATTCAGTCATATGCAACATCCATGTGTTGAGCCAATCATTTTGCATCCACAAAAATTGAAAAATGCTCACATATCCATATGCAGTATGAGAGTGTTTTCGAGCCGATCTAGTGCCTAGTGTGTGTATATGCATCCACGAGCAACCACTAGCAACCACTTGCATCCACATGCAACCATCAAACATAACATGTCTCAAACACATGTTTACATCCATAGGATTCGTATCTATAGGTCGAAGACTCGATCGATAGGATACAGTCGAATGATGGAAGCGAGTGCAGATAGAACAAAAACTTGGTTTCCATTAAACCTTGGTTGAGAGACAAATTCCCTAAGTATCCGCCCCGACGAGATCAACATCAGATTGATGCCCAGAGGATTACCCTCTTTAGACAATGTCAAAACTGGAAATCTTAACCTTTTCAGAAATATCCAGATGCTTACAGACTACTAGTGCAGATCAGATTACCAAATGATTCTTAGGAAACTAAGCATGATAAAACCGAGAATGTATGCGTCCTTCTTGATGCCTAACACAGATATCTCTCAAACCCCAATCTATCACAAGCAGATGAGTCGTAACCCCTATGGGGTTTGAGACTATAACTAGATCAGAAACAAGACTAGCATTGAAGTGCAGAGACTCGACTACAGAATCAGAATGCCATAATCGGAAAGAGTTCTAACTAAATAATCAGATAAGGAAACTAAACTCTCTACGGAAATTTTCCTACTTATATCCTATCCACCATCTATGAGAGCATTCGCCTGCCTTCCTGAAGTAGGTCATGTCCTCTGTCCTTGCCCCCGTTTCTTCGGTCAGTCCCTAGTGAAGTGTCCCATCTCACCACAGTTGAAGTGAGTGTCCTTCCTCTTTTGGCAATCCTTATTCAGACGAGTCAAGCTTCCATAAGTAAAGCACATTTCTCCTCCTTTATCATCGGACTTTTCTTCCTTCTTTTGTGTTTCCTTTTTGCCTACTTTGTGAACCAAGTCCATATCCATGAGTTTCTCATCCTTGGGTTGTGCTCCTTAGCCAAACTCCCTCATTCTCATCTTTACTATCCGTGTGTAACACATTGACAAGTCCCTCGAAAGCGGCCTCCATCGCATGGAAAATCCTACAAAGCTCGAAATAAAATTAGCCGTAGGTGAGACTACTGCGGCTACAGATGGAAGTCGGGCGCTTATTTGCCCTTTGACCAGTGTCGTAGTCTTATCAAGCCTACAGAACCATGCCGCGATGAGGTTACCTCCCAGAAAGCCGGGAGCCCCGGAGAAAGAAGGAAACAAAGATTCAAACAGAGGATCAAAAGATAGATATATGGCTTTTGGGGATTATGTTTTTCAAAAATAAGCTTTACCTTTGAAAATACTTCCTTTTTAAATCCTTTTTGAAAATAGTTTTCAAAACTTTTTATCAAATTTGGTAACCTTCAGCTCTGATACCAAGTGTAACACTCCACCTCCGTTAAGGTCACTCAAAAAGGGAATGCCTTAACTTAGGTGGAACATTTTAGTAAACAGAATAGAAACTTACAAGACAGATAAAACAGTACATGAAAAATTTATAACTTTATTACAGCAGAAACCGAAATAAGCTTGGTTACATCCTTTCAAATCACAATATCAGAATTCAAGTACAAAATATCAGTCTTGTACAAAATCCTTCTGAAAGCATAGTTTAAAATCATAATCCCCACAGAAAAAGACAAGCCATAATTTAAGAACTTCAAGATGAAGAAATCTGGATCAAGCTAGAGTACTCCCTTCTACAAAACCTGGGGGGAAACGGAAGAAAGGAGGCGAAACAACAAGGGTCAGACAAAAGTCTGGCTAGTCCAGTGATTTTCAGTTATGAACAGATAATAATAACATGAAATGAAAATAAAACTGGATGAGAGATAACAGTAACAGGTGTAGCGGATATAACAGAAGAACAGAATGACATAAGCTATTTCTTTACACTTCTCTGCACTAATACTAGTATAACATAATTAGGTGTCACCCTAATGTCTAAACTGAAACAGAAACGAGTACAGAATAATTCCCACAGAGGAGAGTGCTAGTAATGGGCCTTTACCACCCGAACAAAAAAAGACAGAAGCAGAATGCTAATAATGGGCCTTTACCACCCGAACAGAAACAGACAGAAACAGAATGCTAATAATGGGCATTTACCACCCGAACAGAAACAGACAGAAGCAGAAACAGATTAATCCCTACGGAAACTGAATGTAGAATTAGGTGTACACTGGTAAATGGGCCTTTACTACCCCAACAGACGGTACCACGCGGAAGCAGACAGGTGTTACCACCCAACAGAAACAGATGGTACCAACAGAAACAGACAGAACTAAGTGTACCCTAAAACCCTACCCCAAGCGATCGGCTCCCTAATACATAAGTACCCTGTGCCAGCCTCACAAAAGGTGTATCACTACCCAAAGTGGCAACCTTTAAATGACACAGACCTATTTACGAATGCCACGACGTCTTACATCCTCAGAGGCAGACCGGGATCCATGCACGCACATGACCCGGTTGGAACGCACCATCAACACCCCTCGCCATTATCAGAATGAACTGCTTATAATTAGTTCAGTAAGCGTGCCTGGACGCTACCTACTGTTGGGTCAAAGTTTTGATACCAGAAAGGGTTACTGACTAATATGGGTCCCAAACAACAGATGACACAAGTAAATCCCCTCCTAACCTTGTGTCCCTAGACTAACAGATTTCAGATTAACTTGTTTACAAGTTTCAGACATACAGAATTCAGATCAACTAGTTCACAGATCAGATAAGGTTTCAGACTAACGGATCAGTTATACGGATTTAGCAGATTTATAGATTTGTCTAACTTTGCAATTGGGCCTACAGATTCACGGAACAGATTAATTAAATTCATCAGTCTAGTGGGTTTAATCCTATCCGCCCAACACGTTTTAGACATCATATATATCTCTGATTTTCATTAATTAAATATTAATGCCCAGACCTCTCAAATTAGACTGACAGTTTGCGGCTACTGGTTAGGCCGGTTGGTTCCGGGCAGATTTCTGCCACAAACAGAGTCTAACCTCAGATTTCAAGCACGTTATGACTAACTTCTCACATTAGAACCTATTGTTTGCGGCCACTAGATGTGTCGGGCGGTTCCAGGCAGAATTACGCCGCAAACTCATTCTAACCTCGAGTCAGCCATGTTTATCTTTGCGGCCAATTAATTAATAATTTACCATTTATGCCCACGCCTGATATACATGTCAATTATTCATAGCTAATTCAGATTATGTCAATAACAGACTGAATATATCAACTTAACAGGTATAGCAGATAACAGATTTTCGCAGATTAGGCGACTTAACGGATTCAGTAGATTAAGTAATTTAGCAGATTTAGCATATAACAGATTTGGCATTTTCAGCAGACTTAGCAGATGACAGATTTGGCAGATGAACAGATCTAGCAGACTAGGCAGTAGAGCAGAACTAGCAGATTAAGCAATATAACAGAACTAGCAGATTAGGCAATATAACAGAACTAGCAGATTAGGCAAATATAGCAGAACTAGCAAATTAGGCAAATATAACAGATTTAATCATTCCTTAAAGTTTCGCAAACATATCTTGCCTAATTATAAATTTGGCCTAAGTTTGCATGCCTAAATAGTTGTTATGATTTACACTATGATCATATACCCCACGTTTGCATTGAATTTACATGTCACAGATTATGGTCATAATTTACATGTCCTAATTTAGTTCAACTTGCCTAGTACAAAAGATTCACATATAAATTATACCAAATATAGCCATCGATTTCAGTGCATGTCATATATTCAAAAATCTCCTACTTAGGTGTTATTTACATTTGATAGTTATCAAATCTTAATATAGATCTTCACACCTAAGTCATATTCTCTTTCAAATCATGAATTGTTATATAAACAATATGCCCAACAATCTAGTTATAACAGATCTTGATTCAAAATATATGTTATGTCCAATGTCTCAAGTCACATGTTAACATACCATGGTTCCTCTTCTTCCAATTCACAGAATATGTGTAGATCTAAATCTAGTTTACAACCTATGTCCTTTTTCTTAAATCAGTCACAGATTTGCCATGTCCAATTATGCCACATTCATTATTTGTCCCAAACATTTTAGCGTTCGTGCGTTAATCTCTTAGGAGATTGGCACAGGCTCATAGTAGCCTGGCTATAGAACAGAAAGAAGAAGAGATACAAAATAAAATAGATCAGAACAGAACATACACAATCTCAAATTCAGATTTACAATCATGTCACAATTATGATTAAAGTTTATATCGGAAAATAACTACACTTGCCTTGATTGGTTTAAAGAAGAAGAAGAGTTGCAGTTGTTCTCTTTTAATTCTATTCAGTTTGGAAGAAGATGCTTTAGTCCTAGTTCCAGTTCAGATTTCAACAGAGTAGTGACGCCATTATTTTATTTAATTAGAACAGAGGCAGAGTATAGGCAGAATGAAATGGTGTAGAGAGAATGAAGCAAGAGAGCTGTTTATATAGGGTTAGGCGGACGAATCTAGGCAGAAAACATGACCAAATACATCAGAACGAACCAGGTTCAAAAACTAGATTTCGGGGGCAGGTCGACCCCCAGGTCGACTACCCAGTCGACCTGGTCGGGGGGGGGGGGGGGGGGTCGACTACACAGTCGACTCCCCAGTCGACCTGGTCGGGCGGGGCGACTACCCAGTCGACCTGGGTCCTGGGCGGGAAATTTCCCACCCAGCCCGCTTCTGGGTTTGAATTTGAATTTTGAATTCTAATTTCGAGCTGTTTTCGATTATAGAAGTTCCTGAAACTTCGGAGGGTCATATCTCCCTCATACGGACTCCGATTCTCGCAAACTCGGAATCGTTTCCAAGTAGAATTCCGAGACGAACACAATGGCGCAACCCATTTCCCTTGATTCTAATTTAAAAATTAATTATCCTCTGATTTGTTACTTATACGTTCATAGAAAATACGGGGTGTTACATGTGGGTCGCTCCCATTAGGATGTATAATCACCTATCTAGAGATTCATTTAAATCCTTTTTCTATTCGATGTTGTCCCAGTCGGGAAACGGTTGCTGATCCCAACCGTTGGTGATATACATTCGATACACTCAAGCGAAATGAGTGGTCGGTCATGTGTGGGCCGGGTTGCAAGATGTTCTTGTTGAACCCCATTGTATCGCCTCTAGAGTACACTGATCGGAAGGTGGTTCCATACCTTGTCATAGTTGGAATCCAATCTCCAATAAGCGCCCTGCGGTTTTTGATTTTATACTCTATATGTGGAGCGTGAGATGCAAGCGTTCTGCTATTTGGTTATTTATTTGATGTAGATATTATTATAATATCACTGGATTTTCGTATCAAAGTGTTTTGGGTTACAGTAAGGTAAAAACCGTCCATGTTTATGTGTGGGCTGGTCTTACTGTTATCTTTTCTTTTGAAAGGATTTTTAAAGTTAAACAAGTGGTTGGAGTTTACTAACACCAGTCCCATGACTGACCCAGAGTTTATTTTGTTTGTTTTCCCTAAACTCTTGGGTGTCCAAATTTGTACGGGTAGTCAAGTAGTCAGGATTTTACAGATTCACTTGGAAGAGCTGGAAGCAGGAGGCTTTTCCAGTTATCTATAGACTATCATATATTCCGCTGTAAACCATGTTTGTATCTGGAAACAGGTGTTTATAACTATTCCAGGAATAACTATTGTGCTCTGATGATGGTATGTATATAAAGTAACTGATTTGTATTTCAAAAGTTATGTTATATAATATATTTTATTCGTTCCGCTGTGAGATTTGTCATCTTTGTTTTCTTCTATTCTAATATTTCTTTCTTTCTATTTCTCATCCTCTAACTTCTTTCTAATAATGATTCGTATTTCTGTGCAATTTGGGTTGGACGTGTGGTGTTATTAGTCAACTCAGATAGTACGGATTTGCGGGCCATTACAGATCGACACTTTTATGCTCCGAAATCCTCCAAACAACTCCGCATCGAAGCTCTCTCCGTGTTGATCACAATGCCACTCTCCGATTCTAACATCATTGCTTCCACCTATGACAAAGCTCAGACCTAGTTTTCAGCTTCTCAAATCATCAACACGGAATCGATCCAAATTCACATCAAAAATACTACACCTCCTGCTGATCGCAATGGCGCTGACGAAGCGATCTATTTCGAAGCAGATTGGAAGAATTGATTTTACCAAGTTTCCTTTGAAAAATTCCTCTTTGTTGTAAATCCCCGATTTCTCCTTCGTTTCTTTATGAAATTCGGATCCGTCAATTTCTAAAAATCAGAAATGATGATCTGAATAATATTCGTGTGGATTATTTTGGCAAAAATCGAATAGATTAGAAGTTATTGATTTTTGATTGAAGTGGGGATGGGTTTTTCTTTTACTGTAAGGTGGAAAAAATGTGAAAGAGGAAGAAGGAGTCGAGAGATTAATCTGTAGCTTTGACCAGAGAAGGAAAATGTGTTTTTGTATAGGATTTTAGAAAATATTTTAATTATTAAATTAAGGGACACTTGTGCTTTCTTTAAGAAACTCCATACATGCATGTAGCCACATAAGAGGACAACTAATTTTATTAAAAAAATTAGCCAATGCATGTTGAAGTAAATAAGTTATTTATTCGTTTGTTAATTTTTTTTTTAGTTTTAGTTACACTTTAGTAACACTTATAAATGTAGCTAGCTTACAATACATATGTGTGAAACAAATATTTGACTTAAGATTCATAACATACTTAATAATTCAAAATATGTATTCATCATTATTTTAACATTTATTATAAAATGAGGTTTTAGACCTCAACAATCTTCAGGGAAATCAACATATTTTATAAACTAAATAATATTATCACATAAAAAAATTATTTAAATAAATCTTAAATAAAAATCTTAAAATAAGCTATTCATATCAAAACAAAATATTTACACAAATATACATATATAATATTTTAAAAAAAAATTTGTATTCGAACCTAATTAATTTCACTTGATATTCAGAAAATTGGATTTTTATTATATTTTAATCATTAAAAATCCTGGTTCGTTACAAGTATGGTTTTCAAATATTATTCATTATAGTTTTTCAAATAATATTCAGAAAATTTTAAAATAATATTCAGTAAAGGATTAAAATGTGAATTATATGTCCGATTTTGGATGAACACGAAAATATTGGAATATGTGAAGCCGTGTTGATTAGATACGCTTCATTTTAACGCGAACGATATTTATATCGATTTTATTCATTTTTATAATGAATATCGAAAAGGAAATGAATTCAAAATCTGATATTTTAAAAATATTATCATTTAAATATTATAATGATAAAGAATATTCAATTTTGACTTAAAAATTGAAATGAAAGTGGGAATCGTTTTAAAAAGAATTTATAAATGATTTATAAAATACATTTTAAATGGAAATCGATGAAATGTATATAATATGTATACTATATATATTTAATGGCTTAAGTAGAACGCGTCGCGACCATTTGCGAATTTCGACCATTGACTTCAAATTGACATTGCGGGAGATCCAACCGTCGGATTCTCCTAAAACCGGAACCGTTGGGTTTGTATCGAAAAGAGCTTTAAAATGAATATAAGAGGTTTGAAATCTAACGGTTAGATTTAGAACTATGTCCAAATCAAATTTGGAAAAGGTCGCTATGGATGCGGTTTGGTGGCCATTATTGGAAACCGACTGTACGGGCCTTGATAAAATTATTAAAAGTATTAATAATTTGGGTAAAATCATAATAAATGATTTGGAAAGAATTCGGGTGAAAAATTCCACGCTTATGAAGATAAAAATATATTGTTATCAAAATGAACTAGTTATTAACTAGAAAAATAATCCAATGTTTTTAAATAAATAAATGGGGTTTAAGAATGGTTTTAATCTAGCCAGAGTTTTCCAGTATGTTAATTGGAATGGATTTATATAGAAATCATCTCCGGAATATTTCGATATTGGATTCCGTGACAATACGGATATTGTAGAAGAATTTGGAAGATAGATATATATCGTTGTTCCCTATACGATATGTGTTGGTTTTAGAATTTAATGTCAAATATAAGCCGATATAATTTCTACTCGGAGCCTTATAATTATGTAACGAAAAGGAATTTCGCTCGATCCGAATCAGTCGCTAAACCGACCCAGACCGTTCGAAATGCCTGATTGTTTTGAGAACATGACAAATTAGAACGCAGACGGAAGAACATTTCATTGTATATTACAACAAATCCATCAGATTACAAGAATATACAGAGTATGGATAAATATTACATAGAAAAATATCAGAGATTACAATAAATTACATAGCAGCGGAAAATAATACAAAACCCAACTAGAAGTAATACGCGGATACAGAGCTTTCCGAGTATCGTTCCAGCTGTAAATCAGGATCCTGTGAATATAAATCCGCAAAACCAAAACTACTAGCTGCCTATGTCAAAATAAGGGCACCCAGAGTTTAGGTTAAAACAATAAACTCCAGGTCAGTCATTTGACTGGTGTGAGAACTAAAACAGTTATTATTCTTTATTTTAAAGTTCGGTAAAACAAGGGACCACGCAGTATAACACGGAACGGGTTTCCTCCCAAGAATATCAGTGCATAAAACAACAACGCAATGCTAAATAAAGAAAAATGAAGCTATTATAAGACCCAGGTCCCACCACACAATGCAACGCAAGCCGGAGGATAGGGTTTTACCTTATAATAGCCAAAGCATGCTTGATACGCTAAATTTCATCTTTTATTATTACTATAAGTGTATAGTATTAAAACAATTTCAATCATAAGTACCAATCATAGGCGGCATAAGCGCCCCATCCCATTATGTCGCCATATATAGGATTACAATCAAAACCGCAAAGTCACGTATTGGAAATTGGATTTCCATCTGCGAACCGAGGCCAGGGATCGTCCTCTACCGATTCGAGACTCTCTAGCCCGAGCCTCAGGCAAGCGCGCAGACAAGCCTTGGATCGTCAGGGTCGGTCCACCGATGTGGATTATTATGCCTGGACACTACGTTTCCCCGCCCTTTGGGGCGTAAATGAGCCAACGAATGACTCCATCGGACCCGGATCGTCCGATCTAACGAAGGAGCCTCGCAACAATAACAACCACATAAGTCAAACTCGTCAGGGTGTGTAAAACAACTGACGCCACTTCTAACTAGAAAGAAACGCATGTCCTCCCTGAGGTCGTTCTCCCGTTTCTGGTTCTCAACCGGGGTGTGAGGCTCGCGAATCAATGTTACACAAAGCTATTCCACACAGGTCGTGCTTTGATCATCACCACAAGACTTTGCTTTTCAACAGAAGCCTTGATCAATTGCCACTTAGGCATGCCACACAGGAAATTCACTCCATGCGTTTGATATTTATCAACATATAACCCCTGAGCTCGTATGTCTCAGAGAAGGGCGTTAAGCAAGAGAATAAATTCTCCGCCGCCAAATAGATATATATTTAATAGAAATCAATCACACAGACTAAAATCCAATGTAAGACACACAGTCCATTTTCACGTTCGTTCTGGGTCTGAACGAAACCGGAGGCACCTAGTACCCCGCATATCCATCGATCTCCAAGTACGTCTGGACGATCACCAACTGTTTCCATCTTCTTGGGTGTACAGCCCAATCAAGATCATCAGTAATTATCCAGACGACGTGAAGACCTCCGGTCTTCAACCACCGTCTTCATCTTCGACACCACGTCGAATTAGTTATTCAGAATGGGATAAACCCGGTCTTTCTGAACAACTCGCGTATATAATAAACACGTGTTACACAAACACAACCTACGCCTCAATCCAATTCAGGATATTCTTTTATTCAAATACCCTTATACTTTGGGAAAGGTTCCCATAAATTTTGTCAAAGATAAATTCTTTAAATTTATTCTTTAACCAATCCAGACTAGTCGGGATTAGCGAACCACACCGAAGTAATCATTTATTTTATTTCCCAATCACAACCTATTCATCCCATGAAGTAAAACTGGTAATACTTCATATCTAACACCATAGTGTTATCGGTAAATTCAATTACTATTTCACATTCAAATCTAATTAAAGATTTAACTATCGCTTGGAGCAAAACTGGTGATACTCCATTCTCGACCATTTCAATCTAATTAAAGATTCACTAAAACCCCACTTAGTTATAATCTTTACAGAAATCAATATCCTGTCTTTAACTGGGTTGAAGAACCAATGTCATTTAAAACACGGTTCACGATAAACCCAAAATCACATTCCATTAATTATCGGGTTAAAAACCAGTGTTATTTAAAACACCATTCACGATAAACCCAAAAATCAACCCCAATTCAATTCCAATTAAATATTATTTAATTGGCACATTTCATTAAATCTAATTAAAAAGATTTAATCCTTTTCTCAACTGGGTTTAAGAACAGTGCTAATGAAGACACCATTCACGACAAACCCAAATCAGATTTGATATTAAATACAAGGCTCTGAATAGAAAATATATCGGCTTATATTCAATATCAAATTCTATGACCAACAAATATCGTATTGGATATAACGATATTTATATATCTTTCAAATTTCCATAACAATATCTGTATAATCACGAAATCCAACATCGAAATATTCCGAAGACAATTTCGATTCAAATCCATTCCAATGCAATTATTGGAAATCCCGGTTATTTTCAAAACCATTTCAAATCCAATTTATCTATTTTTAAAAATAAATAAATTATTATTCTAGTTCAAAACTAGTTCATCTCCATAAAAATCTATTTTTCTCTTTTCAAATATGGAATTTTTCATCCCAATTCTTCACAAATCATTTCTTATGATTTTACACAAATTATTGATATTTTTAATAATTTTATCAAGGCCCGTACAGTCGATTTCCATCAACGGCCATCGAACTGCACTTACAACGACCTTTTCCAAATTTGATTTGGACATAATTCCAAATCCAACCGTTAGATTTAAAATTTCTAATATTTGTTAGAAAGATCTTTTCGATACGAAACCAACGGTTCCAGTTTTAGGAGAATCCGATGGTCGGATCTCCCGCAATATCCATTCGAAGTCAATGGTCGAAATTCACGAATTGCCGCAACACGGCGCGTTCTATTCAGGCCATTATATTATATATATAATATATATAATATATACTTCGTCGATTTCCTTTTAAAACGTATTTTATAAATATTTTTAAATTCGTTTTCAAAACGATTTCCACTTCATTTCAAATTCAAATCAAAATTGAATTTTTCCCTTATGAATTCGTTTTAATTTCATTTCAAATTGATTTCAATTCAAATCGATTTTCGGTTCAATTTCAATATGTTTTAAATTCAATTCAAAAAGATTTCAATTCTATTTCAATCTAATTCAAATTTCAATTCTATTCAGTTTAATTCGAATTTCAATTCTATTCAGTTTAATTCGAAATTCAATTCTTTTCAGTTTAATTCGAAATTCAATTCTATTCGGTTTAATTCGAAATTCAATTCTTTTCAATATAATTCGAATTTCAATTCTTTTCAATATAATTTGAATTTCGAAATCTCTTTCAATATTTATGGAAAAATGAATAAAATCGATATAAATATCGCTCGCGTCAAAATGGCGTCAATCTAAACAACACGGCTTCATATATTTCTATTTTCAAATATTCTATCTCAAATATTTCTTTTTCAAATATTCTATTTCAAATATTTATATTTCAAAACTGGAATGAGGCCCAATCAATTATCATATAATGTTGATTATATGGATTTTCCACAACACATATATAAAATAACAACGATAAATAATCAACCATCAACCAGAGTGCGTTCTACACTGTATAAGCATCAAATATAAATATTTAACGCTCATAACAGTCTGTCAATCAATCGATCGACATACAACTAATTATTGGGATTAGTGTATGTCATATATCATCCTAATACCCACGTGGGGTTTAAAACAATCAAACACAGATTTTATTTGTGCAGTTGGGCGATGTGTAAAATTTATTGTCCCAATCAATATCAGTCAAATGTGTGTATATATACAAATCGTTCGATTTGTCTATATTAATTTATTTCATTTCATATATACCTTAAAAATTCTATTTTTAACTATAAAATATTTTTAACTATATAAATATTTTATTTCATTTCACATCACATTACACAATCAACTACACATCAAAATCAAACAAACAAGCATACAAGCCGTCCATGGTCTGTGGACGACGGGTGTCGGGTGCTACTAAACACCGTCTGCATCCTAGTATATATTTTAACTAGAAAAATTAAATTAAAGGTTAGAATTTCTCACAGAGGCTTCAACTCCGTCGTGCTTTGCTTCTGAACTGCTGAACCATCCGGATCGGCTTGAAATTCCAATTCAGTTCTTTTCACACTGTTCAAATAAAAATTATATTTTTACTCTTTCATTTCAATAAATAAAAATCATATATTTATTTCTACTTTATATATTTTATAAAAATTATATTCTTATTCTTTCTATAATATAAAAATCATATTTTTATTCTTTCTATAATATAAAAATCATATTTTTATTCTTTCTATAATATAAAAATCATATTTTTATTCTTTTTCACTTCAAAAAAAATGATCTTTTCCACATCAAAAATATGATCTTCTTCACATCAAAAATATGATCTTTTTCCAATTAACATCATAACTTTACTTCGCTACAACATATAAAATAATCGTATTTTTAATTCAAATATTAACATATAAAAACATGTTAAAAATCTGAAATTTCTACGCTATAATACATGCTAAAAATATGAATTTTCTATGTTATAATACATGCCAAAAATCTGAAATTTAAAACAATGTGGATATAAATTAAAAACTCACTTTTCTTCTTTTTAGAAATCGAAGCTTGGTGGAGGTGTGGGTGCTGATGATCTACGGGCCGGGGGGAGGAAGTCGCGGCTGGCCTGGGGCGGTCTTGTGGCTTGCGACGGTCTTCAGTTGAGTGGGGTGGTGCGGACTAGGGTGGTGCGGTCGATTTGGGGGGCCTGCGTCTTTGGTGGAGTGAGGGGGGTCGCGGCAGGAGGAGGAGGAAGAAGAAGGGGGAGCGGCGGCGGTAGACGTGCGGGGGGGGGGGGGGGGGGGTGGCGCGGTCGGATCTCGATCGATAGGGTTTTTTTCTTTTTTTTCTGGAATGAAAGAGAACGGGGGGGGCTGGTTTGAAGAGGAAAGGAGATGGGGGGAGAATCTAATAATATATATTTATTTTAATTGCTTTAATTTTCAAAAGTAACTTCTGTTTTCGAACTCGAAACGAGACCCACCGCCTATCGTCCATTACTAATTACCCCTATTCCGAACACAATGGGATATGTATCGCAGGCTGATTCGGCTGTTTCGATCAGTTTTCATCAAAATCCAAATATAACTCTATATATTGAATTTGAACGCACATTTCAATTTACCGGGGCCATACACTAACTCGAAAAATTCCAGAAAAATATTTTCTAGCTTCGTATTGAAGATACGGTCCTAACGAAACTAATTTCATCGAATTCTGAGACCGTTTGGAAAATGGTCATTTTCCAGTCGATTAAAATCAACTGAAACTGGTCAAACGCATTTTCCTTCGCCGCGCTCACATATTGATTTGAAAAAAATTGAAACCTAGCAATTATTTGACATCGCGGATCCAACAAAAGTGGTTTCGTCGAAATCCGTGGTCGTTTGCAAAACTTCCATTTTTAAGGGACAGAATTCCAAAGCGACTATTCTGAATTTTCATTTGGACATAACTTTTGATTCCCTCTATGAAATTTTGATTTTTCGGATTTGTTGGAAAGATATTCTCAATTAGATTCAAATATTTTTGGTTTTACTAAAATCCGGTTTATTTTGCATCCGATACATTCATTTGAATTTTTGAACTCGAATTAACGAACTACCGCGCCATTTTTAATTCCTTTTAAATATATAAATAAATATTTATATTCTAATGACGATCTAAATAAATATATACGTTCTAACTCCTTTCAAAATAAATTTCTCATCGTTATTATATAAAATAATTCATTTTAAATATTCAAAATTCACTAAAATTTCCAAAATAAAAATTTTAAATTGGATCGGATTTCCGAGTTATTACAATTTAATATTAAATTGGATTTTGGGTTTGGCGTGAATGGCGTCTTCATTGACACTATGCTTAAACCCCATGTGAAAAGAATAAATCTTTTAATTAAGATTATTAGAGTTTGCAGTTATATTTAGTAACTGGGATAAAATGGAATGTGAATTAGGTTTATTATGAACTGTGTTTTTAACGACATTTGTACTTTAACCCGATTAATAGTGAAATGTGATTTGGAATATATAAATCTTTTATTAAGATTTAATGGAAATTTTCCAAAGTAAAGTTTTCCAATTTAATATATTAAATTGGAATTGAATGGAATTCGATTTGGAAATAATCGAAGCGAGCTTCTTTGGAGGAAGACTGTTAATATATATATATATATATATATATATATATATATATATGGAATTTAAAAGGCTTTGTCGTTATTCCATTTATATTATTAGTCGGATACGGAAATTGATATCGATTATATATTGATCTGTTTTATTTGAAGATCCCATGGTTAATGGAATGTGATTTTGGGTTTATCGTTAACTGTGTTTTAAATGACACTGGTTCTTTAACCCAGTTAAAGACAGGATTACATGGCTAATATTGCATTTCGAACTGTATTCGTTGATCTCTGCTAAATATATATTTGTTTCGTGGCGGAGAATTTATTCTCTTGCTTAACACCCTTCTCTAAGACGTACGAGCTTAGAGGTCATACATCGGCAGAAATCAGTGGTACAATGTAGATTGTCGATGTGACATGTTTGGGTTTCCAAAGTTAAATAATCATTGAATAATGATTGTTGGAAGATTAAAACTAAGTGAAGTTTTAATGAATCTTTAATTAGATTAAAATGTGAATGTGATAATTTAAATTATCAAATTTGGGAAATGATCGAGAATGGAGTATCACCAGTTTTGCTCCAAGCGACAGTTAAATCTGTAATTAGATTTGAATGTGAAATGTAATTAAATTTACCGATAACACCGTCGTGTTAGATATGGAGTATTAACAGTTTTGCTCCATGGGATGAATAGGTTGGGATTGGGAAATAAAACAAATGATCACTTCGGTAAGGTGCGCTAATCCCGACTAGTTTGGAAAACCTTCATTTGGTTTAAATTGTGAAAAGAATATTTGAATAAAAGAATATTCTGGATTGGAATGAGGCATATTTTGTGTTTTTATAGCACTTGATTATAAGATACGTGAATTATTGGGAAAGGTCGGTTTTATACCCATTCCGAATAATTGATTCGATGATAAGTCGATGATGAAGACGGTGGTTGAAGACCAAAGTTCTTCACATCGTTTGGATGATTACTGATGTCTTGATTGGGATGTACACCCAAAATAAGGTAATAAGTGGTGATCGTCCAGATGTACTTGGAGATCGACCGGATATGCGAGGACCTCTCTCCTGTATTGGACATATGGGCGAAGAATAAGGTGCCTCCGGTTTCGTTCAGACCTAGAACAGACTAGTAAATGGATGTGTGTCTAACATAGGATTTTATTCTGTCTTGATTGATCTCTATTAAATATATATTTGTTTGGTGGTAGAGTCTTGTAGTTGATGATCAATGCATGGCTTTAAATAGCATAGCTTTGTGTATAGCGTTAATTCGCAAGCCTCACACCCCGGTATGAACTAAAAATGGTAGAGGACTGCAGGGAGAATATGTGTTTCTTTCTAGTTAGGAGTGGTGTCATGGTATGGAGCCCAGACATTTAACTCATGTGGATGATGCATATTATTTGATGGATAGCGAGGCGCCTCGGATATATCGGTCACTACGGGGCCGGTGGATGATATGGTCGACATACTGACCATTACGCCCCATAGGGCGGGGAAACACGTTGTTCAGGGATAACCAATCTACAAACGTAAGAGTGGACCGGCCCTGAAGATCCAAGGTGCAGTTGCGGCTGTAGCCTGAGACATGGTAGGATAGATTGTCTCGAATTCGGTAAGGATGTTCCCTTGCCTTGGTTCATGATAGAAATCCAACTTCCAATGGGATATCGGGCTGTTTTGATTGTGAAACTAGTATGGCGACATAGTAGCATGGGATACTATACCGTTTATGATTGATACATTTATATTTGAAGTTGATTTCTTCACTCATAGTAATAATAAAAGATTAAATTTCGTGTATCAAGCATTATTTGGATATTATAAGGTAAAACTCTATCCTCTAGCTTGTGTTGCATTGTGTGATGGTATCTGAGTCTTATAATAGCTTCATTTTCTTTAATTAGCACTGCATTGTTTGTTTTATTCACAAGTATTCTTAGGAGGAAACTTGTTCCGTGTTATACGGCGTTATGCCTTGATTTATTCTGTTTTTAAGTAAAGTTTAAATAACTATTTTAGTTCTCACACCAGTCCCATGACTGACCTGGAGTTATTATTTTAACCTAAACTATGGGTGCCCCAATTTTCCATACGGGCAGCTAGTAGTTTTGGTTTATGTAGATATTATTTTCACGGGATCCTGCATTTACAGCTGGAGCTATATTCAGAAAGCTTTGTATCCGTGTATCTCTGATTTTTTTTTTGATGTGTATTATTTATTCATACTTTTTTATATTCTTGTACTCTGATGTAATTGTTGTAACAACAATGAAGTGTTCTTCTATTTGCGTTCTAATTTGTCGTGTTCTTAACTCAATCCGGCCTTTTCCGTCTCTTCGGAGATCAGGGATTTCGGATCGTTATAGTTTGGTATCATAGATTTGGTTTACAGAGCTCGAGAACAAGGAACATTAGAACCGAATGAAAGAATTCACCAGATACTAGATTAGTAATATCCAACAAGCATGACTCATTAGAAATGGGATCAGTATTATCCTAGAATTAGTTGGAATGTGTAAGCACTGAGAATGACGTAAGCACCAAAATGTTAGACCAAAAATTGGCTCTAACACCCAAACTAGTTATGATTTTAACGAAATAGAATCAAAAAGCAGTAAAGAATACACAATTTATAGTTGTTCGGCATTAAGGAGCCTACGTCCACTTTGTTTTCGACAACAATAATTCTCACTCAACTTCACAATTACAATGCATAAACTCAATCAAATCCCTCAAATATAAACTTTAAGAGATGGTTTTGATCTGAATATGATTATAGAATTCGGTTAAGGAGGAGGTAAGAACTGAGAATTTGCCAAAAGATTCATTCAAATGCCTCTAGATGGTGTATTTATAGATGAGAAATCTATTCAAAGTAGCTCCGGTTCGGAATTGCGTGGCATCCATCCCTTGAGAGTCGGGTTCGGAGGCTCCAAGATGGCTACAGCGCATTGATTTAGTAGAAGATCGTGGGAGAAATGGTCAGATCTTGTCCGAGTCTTCAGGAGATATGCGCAACAACGGTTTGCAGATTCAAATGGGAAAAGGGGTTCGGATTGGGTCCTCCGATCCGATCCGGTGAGGCAGCATGCTATCTCTTTATGTTGTTTGTGTAATCCTCCGATCCGGTGCAGTCGTTTGTTGTTTAATGTGCTAACGCATCTCTCCGATCCGCTCCGATGAGGTCACTTGATATCCTTTGACATTCCTGACGCACTCATCCGATCCGAACCGATGGGATTGCTTGCTTTCTTCTGATGTCGCTGAAGCGTTCCTCCGATCCGAACCGCCGAAGCTACCTGCTTCATGATGTTGCTGCAATACTCCTCCGATCCGAACCGATTGGTGTCTTCCTCACTATTTGCTCTTTGTGTAGCCTAGTTCACAAAGTAGGCTAATAGTTATGTATTATTTTTCTACTGCTATGTAATGTATTTTAAATCTCTGATTTTTTTTTTTTGATGTATATTATTTATTCATACTTTGTTATATTCTTGTACTCTGATGTAATTGTTGTAACAAGAATGAAGTGTTCTTCTATTTTCATTCTAATTTGTCGTGTTCTTAACTCAATCCGACCTTTTTCGTCTCTTCGGAGATCAGGGATTTCGGATCGTTATAGTTTGGTATCAGAGCTTTGGTTTACAGAGCTCAAGAACAAGGCATATTAGAACCGAACGAAAGAATTCGCCAGATACTGGATTAGTAATATGCAACAAGAATGACTCATTAGAAATGGGATCAGTAGTATCCTAGAATTAGTTGGAAGAGTATTATTTATTAAAAATAAAAATGAAAACGATTTTAACTTTGAAAATTTAAACCCTATTATACGTATTTGAGTATATTATTTTATTTTATTTTGGACAATCGAGTATATGAAAATTTTGCATATGCGCGTCATGAACGTATATACGAAGTTTCAAATATAGTAGATAGATATAGAATCACACTGTAGTTGCTCGGTGATGATTCTGATAATGCTGCAGCATTATCAGTATTTATTTTCGAGTGCCGAAAGTGGGATATCTATATATTTCCAATTGACTGGTGTGAGAACCAAAAACTAGATAGGGTTTATTGTTGTGATTTGGCAATAAAAGTATGATTTTGAATATATATAAAAAGCTATATATTTGAAAAGCTAATCAACTAATTGATTGCTAGTTGTGATGTCTGATTATTAGTTTACTAATAAAAATATTGGAGTGATAATTAATGTAAACAATATGTGAATGAATGGTAAATTTAGCCAAATTGAATTAATATTGAACTGATTTGGAAATTCATTAGAATTGCATATATGTACATATACATATAATGAACAGGTCATAGCATGGAAGCTAAGAAGAGGAATAAAATATTATTCCCAACAAATAGTTACATGTTTACAGTATCTCTTGGGTTTTTATGATTTTATGAGCCGATTGACTAGTCGCTTGGCCTTTTCTTTTACTTTTGGATTGATGAGGGCCCTGTGAGGCTAGTCGCGGTTTTAAAGGTCCCCCCGTACAAAGGAGGTTATGGAGAATTTTTCGAAAATTTAGGGTGTTAGCCAAATTTTTGAGAAATTAGAAAATTCTTAGAAACTGAAAAGTTGAAGAATAAAAAGATAGAATGAAAGTTGAGTTAGTTAGTTAAAGAACTTTCAGCTCCGTTCCTTTTCGAGGACAAAAAGATTTTAAGTGGGGAGATTGTAACAACCCGGATTTTCAGAACCAATTTATAAATTTTATTTTAGATATTTTAATGGATTTTGAATATTTAAAATGGTTTATTTTAAATAATAACGACTAAAAATCTATTTAAATCAAAGTTAGAACATATAAATTTATTTTGATTATAAAATGAACGAGAAATGGCGTGCTAGTTTGAAAATTAAATTTTTAAATTCAAATGAATATGCAGAATTCAATGTAAATCAGAATTGGACGAAACAAGAAATATTTGAATCTATTTAACTATATGTTTCTAACGAATGTAAGGAACTGAAATTTCATACTATAAATTGAAAGTTATGTTCATCTTAAAATTCAAAATAGTCGTTATGGAATTCATATATATTTTAATATAATATATAGCCCTTAAAAATAGCCATTTTGCAAAAGACCTCCGTTTTCGATAAAACGACTTTTGCTGGATTCGGAATGTTTAATTATTGTTATATTCCAACTTTCAGAATTTTTGGATTTAATATGTGAGCGTGGTAAATTTAAATGCGTTTGGTAATTTCAGTTTGAATTTGATTGACTCGAAAATGGCCATTTTTCAAACAGTCTCCAAATTCGACGAAATTAGTTTTGTTAGGACCGTATCGTCAAAACATAGTTGGATTTATTTTTCTGGAATTTTTGGAATCAGTTTGTGGCCCCGGAAAATTAGAATGTACATTTGAATTTAATATATATTTATTTATATTTTAATTTTGATAAAAACTGATCGAAACGGTCGAATTGGCTTACGAAACATATCCCATTGTATCCGGAATGGGGATATTTGGCTAGGGACGACAGTCATTGGGTTTGATTTGGAGTTCGTATGGATAAACATGTATTTTTGGAAATTAAAGGAATTAAATATAATAAAATAAAATTATATAAATAACCCTTCTATCGCCAAACCCTAGCTCAGAAAGAGGAGCCGTCAATAACGATTGAACGGTGAAAATCACTTGAAATAAAATCCTTTAATTTCTCTCCAAACAATCAAAATTAGTTAGGGATTCTTGAGGGAAAATCAAAGAGTGTTTTTAGATCTATAATCCTATATGGGTATGATCTAGATTGGAGGAGTAAATCATTTAGATTTTGGGCACGAAGTTCCGTTGTTTGGGCATGGATTTCACGCATGTGGGGCCATCGAACTGTAAGGGGTTGAGGGTGGAGGTGAAGGGCGGTCACAGCGATGTCGAGGTGGTGGAGGATCGGGGTCCTCGCCCCTCTAGTGTCGTGCATTTTGGGATGAATGGGGCGACAATTTTGGGTTCCAGTTCGATGGGTTTCAGAGGGGGATGAAAGATAATTAAGTGTTAATTAAGGTTTTAATTATTTTAATTAATTCCTTAATGACCCGTATAATTATTCCAATGTAAATAATATAATATCTTTTACATACGAGGTCCAAATCGCGCGAAACTGGATCCGTTGCTATCATGGGGACGAGAGCTTCACAACAAAACTGACTGGGCCCAATTCGGAGCTAGTTAGAAATTTAGGCAAATTCAACCCCAAACTGTACTGAAACCATCAGTTAAAGAATGGCGGAGTGGAAACCAAAGTGAGAACACTTTCTCACTCAACTATTGTACTATTTTATTATATCCTAGGTTGTAGACAGGGTTTAGTAGCTTCTGACACTATTTCTTGCAAACCATGGTTGTATTGATTGATGATTGTTTACAGTTTAATGTATCATTATTAAACTGTGATTATGAATATTTATACATAATACAAAAATTCACATGGATTGTGATGTAAACCCTACACGGGTGTCTGGACGATAATTTTACACATCACCCAAGGTACAAATAATATTTGTTGATGTTTGAAAACCCCACACAGGTCCGGGGGTGATAATTTATTCACATCTCCCCTGAATTTAATTATATGTAAATCGATGGACCGACAGACTGTGATGAGCGTTATTTATTTATTTTAGTGCTTATACAGTAGTGAAATGCACTCTCGATGATGGTTGAATGTTTATTGATAATTTATCATTATTATGAATACATGCTATGTATGAAACCCATATAACTGAAATTATATGGTAATTGATTGTGTCTGATTCCAATTCAGAAATCACGGATATTTTAAAAATATATATTAAGTATTGTTTTCAAATATTATTTATTATAGATTTAGATATTATTCATCATAGTTTTTAAATATTATTCGTTATAGTTAAATATTATTCAGTATTGTTGTTAAATATTATTCATTATAGTTTTAAATATTATTAAGTATAGTTTTCAAATATTATTCATTATAGTTTTTCAAATAATATTCATACTATTTTAAAGTAATATTCAGTAAAGGATTAAAATGTGAATTTGATGTCTAATTTTGGATGGACACGAAAATATTGGAATATGTGAAGCCGTGTTGATTAGATACGCGTCATTTTAATGCGAGCGATATTTATATCGATTTTATTCATTTTTATAATGAATATCGAAAAGGAAATGATTTCAAAATATGATATTTTGAAAATATTATCATTTAATTATTACAATGATAAGGAATATTCAATTTTGACTTAAAAATTGAAATGAAAGTAGGAATCATTTTAAAAAGAATTTATAAATGATTTATAAAATATGTTTTAAATGGAAATTGATGAAATATATATAACATATATATATTTAATGGCCTAAATAGAACGCGCCGCGTCGCGGCCGTTCGCGAATTTCGACCATTGACTTCAAATTGACATTGCGGGAGATCCGACCATCGGATTATCCTAAAACCAGAACCGTTGGGTTCGTATCAAAAAGAGATTTCCAATGAATATAAGAGATTTGAAATCTAATAGTTAGATTTGGAATTATGTCCAAATCAAATTTGGAAAAGGTCGCCATGGATGCAGTTTGGTGGCCGTTATTGGAAACCGACTGTACAGGATTTGATAAAATTATTAAAAATATTAATAATTTGTGTAAAATCATAATAAATGATTTGGAAAGAATTTGGATGAAAAATTCCACGTTTGTGAAGATAAAAATATATTTTTATCAAAATGAACTAGTTATTAACTAGAAAAATAATCCAATGTTCTTAAATAAATAAATTGGGTTTAAGAATGGTTTTACTCTAACCAGAATTTTCCAATATATGAATTGGAATGGATTTGAATAGAAATCATCTCCGGAATATTCCGGTATTGGATTCCGTGACTATACAGATATTGTAGAGGAATTTGGAAGATAGATATGTATCGTTATTTCCTATACGATATGTGTTGGTTTCGGAATTTGATGTTGAATATAAGCCAATATAATTTCTATTTAGAGCCTTATATTTAATATTAAATTGGATTTTGGGTTTGTCGTGAATGGTGTCTTCAGTGACACTGTTCTTAAACCCAGTGTGAAAAGAATAAAACTTTTAATTAAGATTATTAGAGTTTCCAGTTATATTTAGTGTCTGGAATAAAAAGGAATGTGAATTGGATTTATTATGAACTGTGTTTTTAGCGACATTCGTTCTTTAACCCGATTAAGAGTGAAATGTGATTTGGAATATATAAATCTTTTATTAAGATTTAATGGAAACTTTCCAAAGTAAAGTTTTCCAATTTAATATATTAAATTGGAATTGAATGTAATTCGATTTGGTAATAATCGAAGTGAGCTTCTGTATAGGAAGACTGTTAATATATATGGAATTTAAAAGGCTTTGTCATTATTCCATTTATATTATTAGTCGGATACGGAAATTAGTATTGTAACAACCCGAGATTCCAACAGACCAATTTTTTTTCAAAATTCAAATCCATCGAGACCCGAACTGTTTTGCTCTGGTATCCTGCAGAAAAGACAGAGATAAAGAAACATGTCAGAACTCGTAAAGCGCCTCATAGCGGAAGGACTAAAATATATTGTAATTAAAATATAGCTTTACCTTAATAAACATACTGCTTAACCAGTATCCCAAGCTATCATATCTCTGTCACTACGTAACCTGCGAGTATGTAATCAGAAGGGGGTCAGAGCATAAGTTCTGTGTGAATGGGTTTAAACCACAAATGTTGAATAATCCTACGTATACCGGTCTGTTATATTTTCTTGTTTATTAGGTTATTTGTGTTAATAGCCCTTATGGTCTGTACACACATCGCACCCATCTACTACCTAGTAGATCAACCTAATATAGTGTATATGTAGCTACCCCCAATTAAGGTATATCCCACTCGCACGGTCTCCTCCGTATGTATGCAGTCCCTTATCCAATGCCACATGTCGTACTGAATCTCATGTATATATATGTATGTATGTATTTGTGTACCAATGCTACGTCTGCATAGAACCTTTGTTACTATATTACATAAGTGTATGGGCTGCCACTCTAGGTTTGACTAGGTTCCGTCATCGAGTAATGCCCTTTAGTCTACGATACACCACCCAGAGCGATGTGTATGCACCTAGGCTTTTCCCACGTACGTATTCGTTAATCGTACTTACTGTCTACTTGCACATGTTCTCTATATGTGCGAACCCGAGTCCCGTGGCAGGGCTAATCGAGAAACACGGAACTCGATCGGGAGTTTAAGATATCTGCCAATGCAGATGCTAAGGTCTGCCTTTACAGTGGCTATGGTCCCACTAGACCCCTCCCTCAACTAACAAATGAAAGTCACCCATGAAAATCAAGAATGAGAACTTTCCCTTGGCACAACTGCCTGGCCCTTTTGTGCCCTTCCCTATTAGCCTTACGTCACCCATAACTAGATAGCAAGTATATGGTCTTTTGGAGTTCTCTGCCATTCCGCTTTTCGTACTGACTGAAGATGGTAGGTAGATGACGAGTTGCTATCACAGGGCACTAATCGGTCTCGCCGACTCACGCTGGTCCATCCTAGTCTTTAAGCTGCTTCCTAATTATTGCAACCAAGGCATACTCTTGGTTCGTAACCATGCAGACCTAACCTCTGTGAGCCCAGGTGGATTATCTGCATTCTCACAGAGGGATACCAAGAGTACCCTACTATACGTCCCCTGAAGCTGCGTGCTTCATATCCCAGTCCGTTGTAGTCTATCCGAGTTTCTAAATAGACATGGGCTCCTTTAACTAAGGTTTTGTACTTAGTTCTCTTAAATAAGGTTTTGTACTTAGTTCTCTTAACTAAGGTTTTGTACTTAGTTCTCTTAAATAAGGTTTTGTACTTAGTTCTTTTAACTTAGGTTTTGTACTTAGTTCTTTTAACTAAGGTTTTGTACTTAGCTCTTTTAACTAAGGTTTACTGACCCACTCATCTTATCGTTCATGTTTACACTGGTAAAAGAATAATAACCTAAGTGTCAACCCCGAAGACCGAAGTCAACATCAGGTTGACACTTAGAGGATTATTACATTCAACCAATCTCTCACTATGTTATTCTTGTGACTTATGTCATTCTCATTAATTGATTACACCCTATCACTTTACATTAAGATAGGTTGTTAACATTCCCCATACTTCTTTACTTTTACACGGTTATATTGGTTAAGCGTTGTCTAAGCACCCCAGTTGACTTAACCCCATCTACTTATTCGGTCACAAGTTACGTTGGTTAAGTGTTGGTTATTCATTCATGTTGACTTAATCCACCCACGCGTCATGTCATATTGGTTAAGTGTTAGTTATTCATTCATGTTGACTTAACCCACCCACGCGTTATGTCATATTGGTTAAGTGTAGTTACTTAACCCTACCATACTTAGCATGTGTCGTTAGCATTAATTAATTTTTAATGCACCAACCTCTCACATTAGACCTATTGTTGCGGTTGATGGATGTGTCGGGCGGTTTCGGGCAGACTTACACCACACCTCAATCTAACCTCGGGTTCGAGCACGACATGACTAACTTCTCATATTGGAACCTATTGTTTGTGGTCACTGTAACAACCCGTATTTTTATAACGTGTAATAACCATAAATCAGGGCATAATTAATTTTTAAAATAATAATCAAGGGAAACAGGTTACGCCATTGCATTCGCCTCGAAATTCTACTTGGAAACGAGTCCGAGTTTTCGAAAATTGGAGTTCGTATGACCAAGATATGACCTTTTGAAGTTTTCGTAAGTTTTCAAGTTCAAAACAGCTCAGAATTCGAATTCGAATTCAAATTTCTAAATTCAAACCTCAGAATGGACTGGGCGGGAAATTCCCCCCCCCCCCCCCCCGGACCAGGTCGACCTGGGGGTCGACTATGTAGTCGACCTGCCCAGGACCAGGTCGACCATAGTGTCGACCTTGGGGTCGACCTGGTGACAGAACCCATTTTTGAGTCTGAGTTCGTTTTGATGTATCTGGCCTCATTTCTGTCTACACTCGTTGGCCTGACCCTATATAAACAGCCCCTAACACTAGTCTCTCTACACAAAATTCTCTCTGACCTTATGCTGCTCTAATTCTGGTTGGGAAGTTAAAGAAAGAGACTACTTCTACTACGTCAAAGCTACATTAAGAGAATTGCTGATTTGGGGACTTCTGTTAGGACTCGACTAAGCATATAAAGATTCAACATCGGCTCTCTTTTTCTAATTCTCGAACCACGATTTGTAAGCCCAAATTACTTTTAGTTTTAAACTGTAAACATAATATGTATATGTGTAAATTGAAATTGGACTTATGTATGATGACTGTTTTACATCTATTCTTGTTCATCTTGGATCTTGACCTTTGGGTATATTACTATGACATTGATTTGGGGCCTATTCATGTTGTAAATCAAAAAAAGAAAAACCCCTCCTATTATCATGCCTGAAATGTTGAATCTGCTATTAGTCACAAGTTAATGACTATCACCTTGTGTCAACCGTTACCATGACTATCACTTTATGCCAACTGTTATCTTGACTAGTGCCTCATTTTGCTAGATTTGGAATCTTTATGTTTGAGGCCGACATTCCATATGCCAGTAATGTTATAATCATTTATCTCAAGTTATACCTTGTTATGCTAGTAATCACTTTTGTCACCTTATATCTATCCCTTTTTATGTTATTCCCTAATTAGATTTATTTATATCGATTCGAGTTTACGTGCGATGGGAATACGATTTGGGTAGATTAGGTAAAACATGAATTGGTTTTGAACTTGAATATGAACGTTATTATAACTTGAACCTGTATATGGACAAGAACATGACATGAAACTTACATGAAATCTGACATGAAACTCGACATGAATTTTGACATGAAAACTTGAACATCAACATGACACTTAGATAAACTTGAAAATGGCCAACTCGAGGTTGGGTTGTGTTTGCAGTGTAAATCTACCCGGAACTGCCCGGCGAATCCAGTAACTGCAAACAATAGGATCCAATGTGGGTAATTGGTCATATCACATCTAGAACCCGAGGTTAGACTATGTTGTGGTGTAAATCTTCCTGGAACCGCCCGACAAATCCATTGACCACAACAACTAGTCTAATGTGAGAGGTTGGGGTGCATTAATGAATTAATGCCACATGATAGGGTTAAGTCATGAACCACTTGAATATACTTAACCAATTTGACACGATGATTTGATAGGGTTAAGTCATGAACCTCTTGAACACACTTAACCAACTTGATACATGATTTGGATAGGGTTAAGTCACGAATTTGAATGACAACACTTAACCCATTAGAAAACCCTAGTTACGCGGTCCTTTTTAACAGTAACCCACTTAGATATATCACGATACCCTGGGACTAGGCAGGGTGGGGCACGATTACTGGGCTGATTGTAAGCAACCAGAACGACGGCTGAGTAGGTGCGCCATTGTAGGTTCAGGCAGAATATGGTCGTGCACGTAGTCCGGAGTTGAAAAAGCAGGCATTGGGCACCCGTAGGTTTACACTGTGCGTGCTTGATTCGTGTCAGTGGTTGGCACCCTAGGACTTGATGCACCCTAGGGTGGACCTAGCACAGGTGACTACATTTCGTGATTGGGCCATATGACATAGACACTTGACGAGCTAGAACTTGTAGGGAGCCGATCGATTAGTAGATCGTACCGTGGTACCCCATAATGGGTCACTTCATGATATTGGGCCAAGGGATCACTTCATGATAAATACTTGACATGGGTTAGAATACTATTACGGTTGGTGCAGCGAGCCTTGAACATGCGATGCTATACTTGAGTTATCTCGTTATCTTAGTTTATCACGCCAGACTTATAATCATCCTTATGTTTATTTTCAGTTTATACCTGTCTTGTTACCTTTACTAGTTTTTATACTGAAAGTTACTAGGACTTACCAGTCTTTATGACTGACCCTTTTTCTTTCGCCTCTTTTTCTTTCGTCCCCCCCCCCCAGGTTCTTAGGGAGGAAACACTAGCTCTTAGCTTGGATTTAGCTTGCTTTCTAACAGCTCATGTACAGTTTGGTCTTGAGCTATGCTATGGCTGCACTTCTTCTATGTTTGGGGAATAATTACTTTTTCTACTTTAAGTTTATGCTTCTTTATCTAGAACTTGGTGCAATGGAATAATGTGTACCTTGGATATATGAGGTTTTGACTCTTTTCTTGAAAGTAATGTAATTTGGTTTTTAATTTCTACCACTGCTTATTTTATGTTCTGTCTTGTGATATCTCTGTGTATGCTTACCTAGATAATACTCCACCAAAAATAGTGCATTCCCTTTGTGAGTGACCCTAGCGGAGGTGGGGTGTTACATTTGGTATCAGAACAGAAGGTTACCGGACGGGACAAAAGTTTTAACAAAAAAACTTCTAAAACTATTTTCCAAAAACCGTTTATAAAGAAGCATTTTTCAATAAAAGTTTTATGTTTAAAAAGGCTATTCCCCAAAAGCCATTAGCACTTTCCTTTGTTTCCTCGTTTGACTCTTTTTCTTTTCGTTTTTCAGCATGTCTGATCTTAAAGTTCCTGAGGCAGTACCCGTTCCTGGATGGTCCCGAAGGTACTTAGAAGCTAGGGCCAACGGCGCGGGCCCGGCAGACATCCCTCCTCCTCCTCACCCAGTGGTCGCGGTTCCTCATCCTCCTGGTACCGCCTTTGCCAAGATATGCAAAGACTTTAAAGCAATGGGCGGCAAGAACTTCGTTGGAACCGAAACCTTTGTTGAGGCACGAAACTGGCTAAAGGAGACAGAAGACTTGTTTATTATCTTTGATGTGGAGGACCATAGCAAAGTTCTGTTGGCAGCATGGTTGTTGAAAGAGGAAGCTGCATTTTGGTGGGAAGTCACCAACGCCACCAGGTCAATTGAGACTTGGGAAGACTTTAGAGAGAGGTTTGGGCTTAAATTCTTATCGTCGGCAGAAGAGAACCTTCAGATGGAGAGGTTCCTCGCACTCAAGCAAGGGGACATGTCTGTTAGGGAGTACATGAATAAGTTTAATCAGCTTGCTCGGTTCGGTTTGGACTTGGTCAATATGACCTAGAAAAAGGCTGTACGCTTTGCTCGAGGATTGAACGAGCCACTACACAGTTTGGCCATAACTCATATACCCATGGGGGCGACCTTTGAAAGCTTGGTGGATATGGCTCTACTTCATGAGGAAGACAAGAATAGCAAGAAGGAGGTTAAGCCTAATGAGACTTAGAATAAGAAAGTTGACTCCAAGAAGGAAGGCAACAAGAATAACAACAATAACAAGGGCAACAACAACAAGGCACGTGAGACAAGGAAGTGTAACTTTTGTGGGATTACGGGACATCTAGCTAAAGACTGTAGAAAGAAGAAGAGAAAGTTGGGTGAATGCTTTCATTGTGGTGATACTGGACACATCAGCAAGGATTGCCCTAAGAAGCAAGGATAGGGGCAAGGGCAGACCCAGCGAGCAGGACCTTCTGGAGGGCAGTTGCATGCTCTCAACACCACTCCAGCACCGGACCGAGGTAGTAATATTTCCGTAGAAAGCCTTGTTTACATTTCTGACTTTCCTGTTCGAACCTTATTTGACTCTGGCGCATCGCATACTTTTATTTCTTCTGATATTGTTGGAAATCTGCCCCTAAGTACCAGTCTAGTTGAGGATCCCGTTATAGTTTCAAATCCAATTGGGGGCTCTGCTCATTTATCTATGATTTGTGTGGATTTGAGAATTTCTATCTTAAGCGCAGAATTCGCGTGTAATGCTTATGTTCTCGGATTTATGGGATACGGATTGATTCTAGGCATGGATTGGTTGTCCAATTATGGAGCCATTCTTGATTGTGAACGAAGGGTAGTGAGGCTCATGACTCACCTTGGTAATACCCTTGAAATTTCTTGTAACCCTAAGGGTCCGGTCATGTTGTGTTATCTTGAATCTCTTGACTCGTCCATCGACAATTTGCAATCTGTAAAAGTGGTCCGAGAATATCCAGATGTCTTTGATGAGGTAAGGGGGTTACCTCCTAAACGCCAGATAGACTTCCGAATTTATCTTGTTGATAATGCCAAGCCAGTTTCATTGCCCGTAAGGCACATGGCCCCGCGAGAATGAAGAGAGCTCAGTAAACAAGTTAAGGAGTTGCTTGAGAAAATTTCATAAGACGAAGCATTTCTGAATGGGGTGCTCCGGTGGTATTTACTACTAAGGCGGATGGTTCGCTTCGTCTGTGCGTCAATTATCGTGAGTTAAACAAGCTGACAAAGAAGAATAGGCACCCACTGGCAAGAATCGACGATCTATTTGATCAGCTTGTAGGAGCATCTGTTTTCACTCAACTCGATCTAGCCACAGGGTTCCATCAGCTTAGAGTTGCTGAGGATAACATTGACAAAACTGCGTTTAGGACTCCATATGGGTTCTTCGAATGGCTCGTCATGCCGTTTGGGTTAACGAATGCACCCACGTATTTTGTAGATTTGATGAGTAGGGTGTTTCGGGAGTTCTTTAAGAAGTTTGTAGTGGTTTTCGTGGACGATATTCTGATCTTCTCAAAGTATGAAGAAGAGCATGCTAGACATCTCAAGGAAGTCATGGATACGCTCAGAGCATACCAGTTAAAGGCTAAGTTCTCCAAATGCCATTTTTGGAGGAAGGAAGTTCGGTTTCTTGGACATGTAGTTTCTAAGCAAGGCATAGCCTTGGACCCCGCAAAGGCGGTTGTGGTGCAAGACTGGAAAGTTCCTAAGAACGCAACTGAAGTGAGAAGCTTTCTTGGTTTGGCAGGCTACTATAGGAAGTTCATTAAGGACTTCGCTAAGATTTCATCCCCTCTTACTAGGTTAAAAAAGAAAAACCTAGCGTTTGCGTAGAACATAGAATGTGAGATTTCTTTTCAGAGACTCAAGAGAGCCCTCACCACAGCTCCAGTTTTGGCATTACCCGATGGAGGTAAGATGTTTACCGTGTACACAGATGCATGTGGCACGCGATTAGGCGCAGTCCTAATGCAAGAAGGGAAAGTGATATGCTATGGGGGTAGACAACTTGAAGTTCATGAGAAGAACTATCCCACACATGACTTGGAGTTGACGACGATCGTTTTTGCACTTAAATCTTGGCGCCATTATCTTCTTGGGGAGAGGTTCGAGCTGTATACCGACCACAAATCGCTGAAGTACCTCTTCTCACAGAAAGATTTGAATCTGAGACAACAGCGATGGATGGAATTCTTGGCATCATATGACTTCGATATAGCTTATACCCCTGGAAAGGGTAACGTGGTGGCAGATGTGCTAAGTAGGAAAAGGTTTACCTTGAGCCCCTTGTTTGTTGAAAGGAAAAATCTTGAGTTTACAGCAACCTTTGATTTCACACCTGCTATTGAGTCATTTGCTGCTACGTTAGCATCTCTTGAGTTAAGACCTACACTTCTAGATCAAGTAGGGACTTCACAAAAGGAAGACGCACAGATAGTTGAAATCATGGACAAGCTGATTAGGGGTGAGACGTTAAGTCACCTCAGTAGGTATGCCATAGATGACAAGGGATGGCTAAGGCGTGATGGAAGGCTATGCGTCCCGCAAGTGGGAGACTTAGTAAGGAAAGTTCTCAAGGAGGCACATCACTCGAAGATGACCATACATCCCAGAGGGGATAAGATGTACAGAGATATGAAACGCATTTTCTTTTGGACTGGAATGAAAAAGGACATGGCAGAGTTCGTTTCAAAGTGCATGGTGTGCCAACAAGTAAAGGCCGAGTCGAAGAAGCCCGGTGGGCTATTACATCCTTTGGAGGTTCCGCAATGGAAATGGGAGAGTATCTCGATGGATTTCATGGATGGACTGCCTAGGTCAAGGAAGGGAAATACTAGCATATGGGTCATAGTTGATAGACTCACGAAAAGTGCTCACTTCATTCCAGTAAAAAGCAAGAGGACCGCATCAGGGCTAGCGTCTATTTACCTTCAGGAGATAGTACGGTTACACGGGGTTCCTTCTAGTGTAGTTAGTGATCGTGACCCAATTTTTACTAGCCAGTTTTGGAATAGTCTACAAGAAGTAATGGGTACACGACTGAACTTGAGCACGGCCTATCACCCGCAGACGGATGGACAAACCGAAAGGGTAAATAGGGTGCTAGAGGATCTTTTGAGACTATGCATTCTTGACTTTGGTGGTACTTGGGAAGACCATCTTCCTCTTGTGGAGTTTGCATATAACAATAGTTACCAAGCTAGCATCGGAATGGCACCGTTCGAAGCCCTGTATGGAAGACTGTGCAAATCACCAACTTGTTGGTGGGAGACGATAGACAGACTTATACTTGGGCCCGACATGATAAGGGACACTTCTGAGAAGATTGAGTTGATACGAAGACGGATGAAAACGGCCCAAGATAGATAGAAATCTTATGCGGACCAGAGAAGGACAGACCTAGAGTTCGAAGTCGGAGATATGGTCTTTATAAAAGTTTCTCCTTTACGCAATGTAGTTCGTTTTGGGGCGGTTGGAAAACTAGCACCAAGATTCATCGGACCGTTCCCTATTACTGAGAAGATTGGGCGGATGGCCTATAAGGTAGAATTACTCGAGAGGTTGGCCGGAGTACACAATGTCTTTCATGTCTCGCATCTCCAAAAGTGCTTACATGAATCGGCCGAAGTGGTTGAGCCAAGCATCCTTGAAGGCGTAGAAGTGGAAAAGGAAGCAACATTGAGGCGAGTTCCAATTCGTATTTTAGGAACGGAGATCAAGAAGCTAAGGGATCGAGAAGTGAAGCTAGTTAAAGTTCAGTGGAGTGAAGCCCAAGAAGACGCAACTTGGGAAACCGAAGAAAAGATACGCGCGCTTTACCCATTTCTTTTTGAGGGTACATTCTCGATCTCTTTTTCCTATAAACTTGAAAACCTTTTCATATCATGCTTTTGCTACCGACGTTTGTCTTGTTATCTTCTTGATCTTATCTTGAGAACCTTAGGTAGAACCATATGGATGTAAACATGTGATTGAAACATGTTATGGTTGATGTTTGCAAATGGTTGCAAGTGTTTGCAAGTGATTGCTAGTGGATGCATGACACACATTAGGCACTAGATCGGCTCATTCACATTTTCATGTTGCATATGCATGAGTGCTTATACTTGTACATGGATGGAACTTGTTATGCTATCACTTGGATGTTGCACACGAATGAATGTTTGTGCACTCATGTAGAGATTATAAACTATGTTAGGAATTTGCATACATGGTGGATTCATTACACTAACATATTTTGCATTAAGGAGGTTGTAACACCCCACGTCCATTAGTGTCACTCACAAAGGGAATGCACTAAGTTCTGTGGAGCATTTAGGGTAAAAGATGCAGATAAATTACAAGACAGACAGAAATTAAATAGCGGAAAATAAAACTTTGCTTTATAGATAAAATAGTTTGTACAATGGTTTCTTTACAATATCAGAGTATCATCTGTCTTACAAAATAAAGAAGCATAAAAACAACATTTATATCCCCCGATTTTAGCAAGAGTCAGCCATAGCGTCTGAAAAGAGAATCCAAGCAAACTTCGACAAATCTTCAAGCTGGGAAAGAGTGGCAGTCCAACTTAACCTGAGCTAAACTATTCCCTCCTTTACTACCTGGGGGTGGAAACGGAAGAAAAGAAGACGAAAGAAAAACAGAGTCAGACATAAAGCCTGAGTAAGTTCAGTAACTTCTAGCATGTGAACATGGAAAAACAAAATGACATGAATTAACTTAATACAAGATTACAACATGATGATAGGGTCAACAAGATTAGACAAGGTAGTCATAAGATATGCTAAGATAAACTGGATACGCTCTAATACTTTCGCCGCTTCGCTATTTCCTTGTTATACTGGTTTCTATAAACTAGGGTTTTCTATCAAGTGCTTTCTAGATTTAACTAGAGTTTTACGCTATCTGCTGAACGCTTTTCGAGTTCAGGGTTTATGCCACCTAGTCCAACTAGGGATTACGCTACCTGTCGAACAATACCCCCAAGTCTAGGACACACTACCTAGAGTGGTATATGTTCCTATACTTCCCCACGCATGTATCGCGAATCGTTATCGCTTGTCTAGATGCACATGTCCTGTAATGTGTGGTCCGAGTCCTATGAGAGGGCAAATCAAGGAATACAGAAGTCGGTCGGGAGCTTTCAGATATCTGCCGATGCAGATGCTAAGGTCTGTTTTTTATTCCAGTGGCTATGGTCCCACTTGACCCCTCCCTCAACTAATGAAAGGCACACCTTGTAAAATGAGAACTATACGCCGGCCCCCGGTGCCCCACTATCCTATGGCCATCCGCAACCATAACTAGATAGCAAGTATATGGTCTTTTGGAGTTCTCCGCCTTTCCGCTTCACGTATCTCGATTGACCCAAGATGGATGGTAGACGACGAGTCGCTATCACAGGGCTACCGTTTGCTCGCCGAATCATGCCGGTCCATCCTGGTCTTTAGGTTGTCATGTATTGCAACCAAGGCATACCCCTGGTTCTTCTACGCAGACCTTAACCTCTGTGGGCCTAGGTGGATCATCTGAAGCCCCACAGAGGGATACCAAGAGTACCCTCACGTCCCCTCGAAGCCTCGGGCTTCGTAACCCACTTCGTTGGAGCCTTCTTTTTAATCAGACGGACGTTCACTCCTCCTCGTGTTATACTAAGAATTACTACTTAGTTTTGTCAACTAAGGTTTTCCACTTAGTTTCCAGAATCGTTGTTTTCTTAACTAAGGTTTACTACTTAGCTCCTTTTAACTAAGGTTTACTGCTTAGTTCTCTTTCCCATCAATTTAGATTGGTTAAGTGTCATTAGTCAATTCAAGCTAACTTAACCCTCTTCATTTATCCTGTTATGCTGGTTAAGTGTCATTAGCAATTCACGTTGACTTAACCCTACCACAAACCAAGTTATATTGGTTAAATATTTCTTATTACTTAACCCTATCCCTTCATCCTGTATTGGTTAAGTGTTCCTTTTTAGCTTAACCTTGCCCGTCTGTTTCAACTAACATGTTATTAATGGTTAAGTATTATCCTATCATGTTCTAGACTTAACCTCATTCCTTTATCACAATCTGATGGTTAAGTGTTCAGGTTTTCTTAACCCTACGGTCTAGCCCAGCTAACATATCAAAATTGGCTAAGTGTATTAGATTTTACTTAACCCCAACCTCTAGTCTAGTTAACATATTAATTTGGCTAAGTGTATTAACTTTACTTAACCCCTACAAGTCTCGTTTTGCTACCTTGAGTTTGGTTAAGTGTCTCTATGGACTTAGCCCTCCCATTCTAGCTTAACCGTGTTAAGTGGGTCTGAACCTAACCCCACCCATCAGTCTAGTTATCATGTTGAACTGGTTAAGTGTCTTAGTTAACTTAACCGTACCATTCTTGTCTAGCTTTAACTAAATAGATTAAACCCGCGACCACTCACATTAGACAGATATTGTTGCGAATACTGGATGTGTCGGTTGGTTCCGGGCAGGTTTACATCGCAACTTAGTCTAACCTCGAGTTAGGCATATTCGTGTTTTCTAGTTCAAAGGGTTTTGATTAATTTTCAAATCAGGTTTTGAAAGTAACCATCCCGTCCATCGGATCAGTTAGGGATAGCCAGGGAGAGCAGGAAACTTGTATTTTCCAAACTCAAGCCTAGACACTATCCTCTCTGTCACCCTAGAACTTTCTGGTTTATTATTAAAAGAGATGTCGTTAACAAACCTTTAATTTGTCTAAATTAACATTTCCACATTTAGGACAAATTCTATAAGTAAATTAATCCTAATTTACTTGTTTCCCAATTACTCTTTTAATGTAAATTGTCAACATTTATTCTTACAGCCCATTTTCCCCTCTATATCATGTTTATGCTTTTTGGTATGTAAACCATACCAAATGAAGTGTCACTAACCATGATTTTGCTAATCCTGACAATTACTCCCAATTATGGCCAATTTCAAGTTTATGCCAATATACTTATCGAGCCAAATTAGCTAATCCAATTCTGATTTAACATTCTAATTCACGTCAAACTAGACTTATTACTCTAGTTCACAATTCATGTAAATGTTAGATTTACATGTCAATACTAGATTCAAATTACACAATCCTGTCATTCCTGTCAAATTTACCCCATTTGCATTTCTATGAACATGCCATAATACATGTTCCCAATTTATGCCAATTTCCAAGTTTGTAACTATGTTTTAGTAAATTTCATATTTTGCCCCAAATCGCATTCCCACCGTTCATATAATCGTGATTCAATCTAGATTATAGATAAATCTAGATTCACGGAATATAGGGAATGAACCAAAGATGTTATGCAAAAGATAGACATAATAACTGGCATAAAAAGGGTTAAATAACGACGTCGGTTCAAGAACATGGGTAGACCTAACTTAATAGTTAAATTCCCAAGGTCTAAAACCAAGAATAGACAGAATAGAGACAGAGGTTCAAGAACATGGGTAAACCTAACTTAATAGGTAAATTCCCAAGGTCTAAAACCAAAGATAACCAAGAATAAACTGAATAGAAAGTCAGGCCTAGATCCAAAATAATGTCAGTTTGTTAAACAACATGGTTTTGTAACTACAATGTCATGGGCATAAATAATAATCTTATATCCATAGTCATAGGCAATAATCCTCACAGTTCAATGAATCACAATCATAGGCGATGTTCATAGTCATAGGCAACGTTCATAGTCATAGGAAATGTTCATAGTCATAGGCAATAATCCTCACAGTTCAATGAATCACAGTCTTAGGCGATGTTCATAGTCATAGGCAACGTTCATAGTCATAGGAAATATTCATAGTCATAGGAAATGTTTTATGTCCCAAAATCAAAGGCTTATGTTCATAGTTCCAAGGCATATGGTTCCAAAGTCCATAGTTTCACCATCACAGTCTTTTTGGTCATCGAATCACAACAGTTCTTAATTAGGTCCAAAGGTACAAGCACTGATTCAAGTAGAAAGATTAGGGATAGTCTTTTATTCCTTTAATTTCATGTCACGAATAAAAACAAAACGTTCAAATCTATAAATAAATGACTTACAGAGATTCGATTCGATTCGTAGAAGAATAGTTGTTGAAGTTGTTGATTTAGCCTTCGAATCCTAATCTTGATTTCCAAGCTTAATTCCACGAAGAGTTTGATTAGCATAACCCCGTCTTGATTTATTTTAATTTAGAAGATAGAGGGAGAGTAGAGGCAGAATAGAGTTGTGAGTGAATTAGGTTTGGGTTTAGGGTCATTATATAGTTGTAGTGAGTGAATTAGGGTCATCAGATTAACCCTAATCCATCAGAGCCATACACATCAGCACAGAACAGTCCAGAATTTCCCAGAGCTGGGTTCTCGGTATGGGCGCACCTGCCAAGTGCGCCATCACAAAAACGTATTGGCGCACTTCCCAGGTGCGCCAGTGTATTTTTGTGCTGGTGCACTTGTCAAGTGCGCCAGTGCAATCCTGGCCTGTTTCCGGTTTTCTCTCCAAACTTCGTTCGTCCATATCTCCTTCATACGATATCCGATTTATGCAAACTCGGACTCTAACTCAAGCAAAATTTCGAGACGAACACAATGGCTCAACCTGTTTCCCTTAATTCTTCTTCTAAAAATTAATTATACCCTGATTTTTGAATCTTAGTGTTACATAATTACGGGGTGTTACATTCTCCCCCACTTAAAAGGATTTCGTCCCCGAAATCTTCAAGTTAGGAAGAATGTGTCCTACCATCCAATCACCCATCTACTCAACCATTCAATCACAGGCATTCATTGTCCTTAAAAGATTTCTAATGCTTTCATGTTCATATGCACAGTGTGTGTATATGTCCGTATCTAATGCAAAATCAGGCGGTCTACTGATTCAGTTGACCTCCTTAATGCGAATTATGTCAGTGCCATGCATCCAATCATGTATGCAAGCATCCCTAGTTATGTAAATACTACATGCGTGCATAGCCATTCATCCATATGCAACATCCATATGCAACATCCATATGCTACATATCAAGTTAAATCCGTAAACAAATGCATATGTGTAAATGCAATACTAAGGCGTCCGAGCTGATCTAGTGCTTAATACGTATGTATATGCATCCACGAGCAACCATTAGCAACCACTCGCAACCATCAATCATAACATGTTTCAAATACATGTTTACATCCAAAAGAGTTTCTACCTAAAGATCGAAGATACGACCTATAGGAAATATTTTGGAAAGAGAGAAACAATTATACGTAAAGCTCCTACAAAAAGGAATCAAGGATGCACCCTTAAGAAAAAGGGTATGATGCTAGTATCTAGTCTTCTTGAGATTTACTCCACTGTATCTTAACTAATTTAACTTTACGATTGTGAAGTTTCTGACCTCCATTTCCAAAATAAACAGATGTCAACCAAGTGTATATACTAGGATGATCAGAGATCTCTCCTCCTAGCTTATCCATCATGCCATAACTATAAGGGTCAAAAGGTCGCTACGTGCTTTTTGGAGTGCCTGCCACAACTATTCATCTCTCACGCAAACCATCCTAGTCGAACTCGACATTCCCCAAGTACAAACCCCAAAGTCCTAAACCAATATCAGACAAGCACCCAAGGAATACCTCCTCCGAATTTAGATGATCTACGTAAGATGATATAAGCAAACTCGATAGCTATTCTCAAATCCCTACTAACCAAAAATAAACGGGTCGAACCACCCACTGGATTTGAGACTAATTGGGATCTTTCACTATACAAGTACTAAGGTGCAGAGACTCAACTATGGAAGCAAATATGAACAAATGCGAAGCTCTAAAAAGGAAAGAGTATGAACAGAAAAACTAGAACCTTACTACCTTTCTCCTAGGTACGCTTATTATGTACTTGCCCTTTTGAAAATCTTGTCCTTTGTCCTTAATTATATGCCGTATCATACCATAGTAAAGATACTTCCTCTTGTCTTAGGTTTTATAATCCCTTCCTCCTTCGTGAGCCAAGTCTACATCCATGATTTCCTCATCCTTGGGTTGTGCCCCTTTGCCAAACTTCCGTGTGTAACCATGCTGGCAAATCTCTTGAAAGCTGCCTCCATCGTACGGAAACCCTATAAGCTTGAAAGAACACTGGCCGTAAGTAAAACAACTATGGTTATAGATGGAAGTCGGACACTACTTTGCCCTTCGATGAGGTTACCTCCCAGAAAGCCAGGAGCCCCAGAGACTCAAGAAAGAAGGAGACAAGAATTCAAACAGAGGAAGAGAAGACAGTGCGTATGGCTTTTGGGGAATGTGCTTTTAAACAAATCTTTTCTTTTGAAAATGCTTCTTTTAAAACCATTTTGAAAATAATTTTTCAAATCTTTTATCTGATCTGGTAAACTTCAGCTCTGATACCACGTGTAACACCCCACGTCTGTTAGTGTCACTCACAAAGGGAATGCACTAAGTTCTGTGTTGCATTTAGGGTAAAAGATGCAGATAAATTACAAGACAGACAGAAATTAAACAGCGAAAAATAAAACTTTGCTTTATTGATAAAATAGTTTGTACAATGGCTTCTTTACAATATCAGAGTATCATCTGTCTTACAAAATAAAGAAGCATAAAAACAACATTTATATCCCCCGATTTTAGCAAGAGTCAGCCATAGCATCTGAAAAGAGAATCCAAGCAAACTTCGACAAATCTTCAAGCTGGGAAAGAGTGGCAGTCCAACTTAACCTGAGCTAAACTATTCCCTCCTTTACTACCTGGGGGGGAGAAACGGAAGAAAAGAAGACGAAAGAAAAACAGAGTCAGACATAAAGCCTGAGTAAGTTCAGTAACTTCTAGCATGTGAACATGGAAAAACAAAACGACATGAATTAACTGAATACAAGATTACACCATGACGATAGGGTCAACAATATTAGACATTATATAGTTGTAGTGAGTGAATTAGGGTTGTGAGTGAATTAGGTTTGGGTTTAGGGTCATTATATAGTTGTAGTGAGTGAATTAGGGTCATCAGATTAACCCTAATCCATCAGAGCCATACACATCAGCACAGAACAGTCCAGAATTTACCGGAGCTGGGTTCTCGGTATGGGTGCACCTGCCAAGTGCGCCATCACAAAAATGTACTGCCGCACTTCCCAGGTGCGCCAGTGTATTTTTGTGCTGGCGCAATTGTCAAGTGCGCCAGTGCAATCCTGGCCTGTTTCCTGTTTTCTCTCCAAACTTCGTTCGTCCATATCTCCTTCATACGGTATCCGATTTATGCAAACTCGGACTCTATCTCAAGCAGAATTTCGAGAAGAACACAATGGCACAACCCATTTCCCTTAATTCTTCTTCTAAAAATTAATTAAACCCTGATTTGTGAATCTTAGTGTTACAGAAACACGGGGTGTTACAGAAGTTTACTGAATCAGTAACCGTCCGATCTTTTGCATTAGATAAGTACATATACACACACTTTCTGCATATGTTCATACAGCACTAGAAATCTTTTAAGGACAATGGTTGCCTGTGGATGATGCTTTGAGTAGATGGATGATTGGATGGTAGGATATAGTTTTTCTAACTTAGAGATTTCGGGGACGAAATCCTTTAAAGAGGGGAGAATGTAACAACCCGTATTTTTATAACGTGTAATGACCATAAATCAGGGCAGAATTAATTTTTAAAATAATAATCAAGGGAAACGGGTTACGCCATTGCATAATTCTCGAACTTCTGCTTGGAAACGAGTCCGAGTTTTTGAAAATCGGAGTCCGTATGACCAAGTTATGACCTTTCGAAGTTTTCAGAAGTTTTCAAGTTCAAAACAGCTCAGAATTCGAATTCAAATTTCGAAATTCAAACCACAGAACGGACTGGGTGAGAAATTTCCTGCCCAGGACCAGGTCGACTTGGGGGTCGACTATGTAGTCGACCTGTCCAGGACCAGGTCGACCGTGTTGACCGACCTGGTGACAGAACCCATTTTTGAGTCTGAGTTCGTTTTGATGTATCTGGCCTCATTTCTGTCTACATTCGTTGGCCTGACCCTATATAAACAACCCCTAACACTAGTCTCTCTACACAAAATTCTCTCTGACCTTATGCTGCTCTAATTCTGGTTGGGAAGTTAAAGAAAGAGACTACTTCTACTATGTCGAAGCTATGTTAAGAGAATTGCTGATTTGGGGACTTCTGTTAGGACTCGACTAAGCATATAAAGATTCAACATCAGCTCTCTTTTTCTAATTCTCGAACCACGATCTGTAAGCCTGAGTTACTTTTAGTTTTAAACTGTAAACGTAATATGTATATGTGTAAATTGAAATTGGACCTGTGTATGATGACTGTTTTACATCCATTCTTGTTCATCTTGGATCTTGACCTTTGGGTATATTACTATGACATTGATTTGGGGCCTATTCATGTTGTAAATCAAAAAATGAAAAACCCCTCCTATTATCATGCCTGAAATGTTGAATCTGCTATTAGTCACAAGTTTATGACTATCACCTTGTGTCAACTGTTACCATGACTATCAATTTATGCCAACTGTTATCTTGACTAGTACCTCATTTTGCTAGATTTGGAATCTTTATGTTTGAGGCCGACATTCCATAAGCCAGTAATGTTATAATCATTTATCTCAAGTTATACCATGTTATGCTAGTAATCATTTTTGCCACCTTATATCTGTCCCTTTTTATGTTATTCCCTAATTAGATTTATTTGTATCGATTCGAGTTTACGTGCGATGGGAATACGATTTGGGTAGATTAGGTAAAACATGAATAGGCTTTGAACTTGAATTTGAACATTATTATAACTTGAACCTGTATATGGACAAGAACGTGACATGAAATTTACATGAAATCTGACATGAAACTCGACATGAATTTTGATATGAAAACTTGAACATGGACATTACACTTAGATAAACTTGAAAATGGTCAACTCGAGGTTGGGTTGAGTTTGCAGTGTAAATCTGCCTGGAACCGCCTGGCGAATCCAGTAACTGCAAACAATAGGATCCAATGTGGGTAGTTGGTCATATCGCATCTAGAACCCGAGGTTAGACTATGTTGTGGTGTAAATCTGCCCGGAACCGCCCGACAAATCCAGTGACCACAACAACTAGTCTAATGTGAGATTTTGGGGTGCATTAATGAATTAATGCCACATGATAGGGTTAAGTCATGAACCACTTGAATATACTTATCCAATTTGACACGATGATTTGATAGGGTTAAGTCATGAACCGCTTGAACACACTTAACCAACTTGATACATGATTAGGATAGGGTTAAGTCACGAATTTGAATGACAACACTTAACCCATTAGAAAACCCTAGTTACGCGGTCCTTTTCAGCAGTAACCTACTTAGATGTATCACGATACCCTGGGACTAGGCAGGGTGGGGCACGGTTACTGGGCTGATTGTAAGCGACCAGAACGACGGCTGAGTAGGTGCGACATTGTAGGTTCAGGTGGACTATGGTCGTGCACGTAGTCCGGAGTTGAAAAAGCAGGCATTGGGAACCCGTAGGTTTACATTGTGCGTGCTTGCTTTGTGTCGTTGGTTGGCACCCTAGGACTTGATACACCCTAGGGTGGACCTAGCACAGGTTACTACATTTCATGATTGGGCCGTATGACACAGACACTTGACGAGCTAGAACTTGTAGGGAGTCGATCGATTAGTAGATCGTACCGTGGGACCCCATAATGGGTCACTTCATGATATTGGGCCAAGGGATCACTTCATGATAAATACTTGACATGGGTTAGAATACGAGTACGGTTGGTGCAGCGAACCTTAAACATGCGATGCTATACTTGAGTTATCTCGTTATCTTAGTTTATCATGCCAGACTTATCATCATCCTTATGTTTATTTTAAGTTTATACCTGTCTTGTTACCTTTACTAGTTTTTATATTGAAAGTTACTAGGACTTACCAGTCTTTATGACTGACCCTTTTTCTTTCGCCTCTTTTTCTTTCGTTCCTCCCCCCCCCCCCCCAGGTTCTCAGGGAGGCAACACTAGTTCTTAGCTTTGATTTAGCTTGCTTTCTGATAGCTCATGTATGGTTTGGTCTTGAGCTATGCTATGGATGCACTTCTTCTATGTTTGGGGAATAATTACTTTTGCTACTTTAAGTTTATGATTCTTTATCTAGAACTTGGTGTAATGGAATAATTTGTACCTTGGATATATGAGGTTTTGACTCTTTTCTTGAAAGTAATGAAATTTGATTTTTAATTTCTACCGCTGCTTATTTTATGTTATGTCTTGTGATATCTTTGTGTATGCTTACCTAGATAATACTCCACCAAAACTAGTGCATTCCCTTTGTGAGTGACACTAGCGGAGGTGTGGTGTTACAGTCACTGGATGTGCCGGGCGGTTCTGGGCAGAGTTACACCGCAAACTCAGTCTAACCTCGAGTTAGCCATGTTTCATCTTTAGCTAATTAACAGTTCATGTCGATTCTAGGTGTCATTTGCTAATTACCAAATTCACAAATATGTTCATGTTTAAGTTATGCCAATAGTGTCAATTTCATGCTTATAACCCGAGTTACCGAAATTTTAAGTCGTATATTCCAAAAAAAAAACTCGCTTATAATCATATTCATGCCTATTCCATGTTATAATTAATTGTCCAAACCACATATTTACGCACACCAAATCTGCATATTACCCAGTCCCACGTTCATGCATATAATTTAATTAATCCATTATGTTTGTCTTCCAAATTACAAATAACTTCACATCCCATGTTATCCAATTACATGTCAATCATAATAAATCACACAAGCTCCATATCCAGTTTTCTTATTATACAAGTTCCACATTTCAGTATCATCGTACCCTTAATTCTATTTCAAAATTATACACCACTACTTCCAATCCATATTACGCCCAACAATCCCTTTCCTTTCATAATTTCTCATTCACGTTTAAAACATATGTTAGACCAAAAATTGGCTCTAACACCCAAGTTGGATATGAATTCAATGAAATAGAATCAAAAAGCAATAAAGAACACGCAATTTATAGTGGTTCGGCGTTAACGAGCCTACGTCCACTTTGTTTTCTTTTAATTGATGATTTGAATACAAGTACAATAATGATTCTCACTCCACTTCACAATTACAATGCACAAACTCACTCAAACCTCTCAAAAATGGATTTTAAGAGATGATTTTGATCTGAATATGATTATAGAATTCGGTTTTGGAGGAGGTAAGAACTGAGAACTTGCCAAAAGATCCTTTCAAATGCCTCTAGGTGGTGTATTTATAGGTGAGAAATCTCTTCAAAGTGGCTCCGGTTCGGAATTGCGTGGCATCCATCCCTTGAGAGTCGGGTTCGGAGGCTCCAAGATGGCTACAGCGCATTGATTTAGTAGAGGATCGTGGGAGAAATGGTCAGATCTTGTCTGAGTCTTCAGGAGATATGCGCAGCAACGGTTGCAGATTCAGATGAAAAAGGGGTTCAGATCTGGTCCTTCGATCCGATCCGGTGAGGCAACTTGCCATCCCTTGGTGCTGCTGACATGCTTCTCCGCTCCGAATCGATAAAACCACTCGTTGTCTTTTGATATTTGCTGACGTATCTCCCCGATCCGGTCCGGTAACTTGATATCCTTTGACATTACTGACGTACTCATCCGATTCGAACTGATGGGATTGCTTGCTTTCTTCTGATGCCACTGAAGCGTTCCTCCGATCCGAACCGTCGAACCCACCTGCTTCATGATGTTGATGCCATACTCTTTCGATCCGATCTGATGTAATCTTTGCATTCTTGATTGTTTCTGACCTCCTGCGCTATCTCCCTTCGATCTGATCCGATTAGTGTCTTTTTTCACTATTTTCTCTTTGTGTAGCCTGGTTCACAAAGTAGGCTAACATTTTGCCCCCTCGAAGTACACTCTTATTTAATATAAAGTGTGCTTCGAAGCAATTTACAGAACATCCTTTGAATTAGAATCATTGAATGATCACTTCCACCTACTCGTAGTGATGTGTCACTTCATAACATCGTGGATTTTGCTGCTTATATATATCCATAATCCCTATGAGTTACTTTCCTTATTTTCAAACAACTTTGAGAGCTTTTATTTAACATCCAGTGATTCTTCCAGGTAAGCTTTTTCTTTACTTTTCCTCAGATTCACCCCACGTGTCAAATTAGTGTATATAGTCTCCTTCGGTTCGGATGCCGATTCGAATGGAATTCCTCCAACGGTGCACCCGAACAGATACATCGAACCAATGATTTCCTATGGATCAACAGGACTCAGGGCCTTTGTGGGCTTGATCTCCGGTCCGAACGGGTTGAGGGAAGTTGGGAATACGAGTGGTCACCACGATTTCATATAAGTACCCCCCTCGTCTCCTTCTTCCTCTTCCTTTTTTATTATTCTCTTCCAACGAAATTTGCATCAAAACCCCTGGAATTTTAAAAACTCCGAAACTCTCTCTCATTTTAATCCCGAATCCAACACATAGGTAGTATTATAATCTTGAATCTCCTCTTTATAATTACTTTTAGCTTAGATTCGCGGCTTCTTCGAACGATTCCAGCGATGTATTCGGTGAACTTTGCCGCCATGACCGCCTCCACTTCGTCATCATCGTTAATGGTGTTAAGTTTCCCTCGAGGCGACGGTGGTGGGGGTTAAGATCCTTTGTTGAGTGTTCGAATGCGTCAGCACTCGATTTCAGTTAGGACTTTCAACGTAGGGTCGAGCTTAATCCCAAGGAGGAGGAAAAAGGGAGAGGAGAAGTGCAGGGGATCGGTTCGGGTGACAGGGCAGAGACGAGGAAAAAGGGAGAGAAGGAGTGCAGGGGATCGGTTTGGATGACAAGACAGAGATGAGAATGGGGCTCAACTGACCGGATCGGGTCATACTTGCAAGCCAAGAGAAAATAGGGTTCACTTGACCGGACCGGATCGGAATGTGAAACAAAGAAGGGGAGAAGCATAGATGTTCAAGTCGATCCGGACCGTCCAAGTGTTCACCTCCGAACCGATCCGATCTTGGTCACTGGGCATCAATTCTTTTCCCAGGCTAGCATAAGGCCATCTCTCCGATCCGACCCTAGTGTGTGCATCCGAACCGAACCGAAAAACAGCCCAAGATTGTACATAAGACTTTGCTTAGTTTGTCAAACCAATTCTTAATATAATCTTCAACTTAATGGACGGTTAGCATAGTGCCTTGCGAAAATAAACAAATATCAAGAACCGTTCTGAACATTACTGCTTCCTTAGACCTTTGCATTATGCTTTCATCTATTTACTTTGCATCTTTGTCACACGTAGCACACACTTTAGTTCACATACACACGGGGGACACAGGCAACTTTACTCTAATCCTTGCCATTGTTTCTTCAATAGTCTAGCAATCATAGCCGAGAGACGTTTTTCTAGATTAGCAAAGAAGATAAGTTGCAGAGACTTCTAACAAAGTTACCATTGATGACATATCTTCTTCTTCAGACCCTAAATGGGAAGACGAGGGCTCGGATTATGAAGTAGGAACGCATAACAAAACGCCTTCTGATAGCGAAGTTTCTCTGGGCTATGAAGAGGAAGGAGAGATTGGAGATAATCGAGCTCCTGACGAATTTGAGTCTGCCATCATATTGGAATCGCCTCAAGATTATGTTGAATCGACGATTGACAAAGACAATCTTGTTCGAATACGCTTAAAGCACGGGATACTGAAAAGGGATACCCTGGTGCCATCGAAAACTGACCGTCCTCACAATCCCCCAGAAGGATTTATGGCAATTACTCACTTGATGTGTATGGTTGGGGCTATTCCACCGTTTCCGTCTTTTGTTGTCGACTTCCTGAGACAGATGCGGATTGCCCCCATGCAATTACACCCCAACTCCTATGCTTACTTATATACCTTATATATAGCATATCGAGAGATTTTGGGTACAGAGCTCACTTTCGACGACGTTCACTTTTTTTATAATTTCAAGCATCGGACTCGGGAAACTCCTTCCTTTTCTTATTTTGAAGCAGTTCCAAAAAGGAAAATCATTTCAGCGCCATTCAACAGCAAGGTCGACGATTCCAAGCTAGAATAGTTTTATATAAGGCAGCAGCCGGGATGTGCCAGGAGATGGACAAAATCAAGTAAGGCGCTGTTTTTCTAGATCTCCAATCCAAATGTTCACACCAACGCGTTAACCTATTTTCTTCTTGTTTGCAGTTGATAATCCAAAACAAATATCGGGTCAAATGTATTTTGATCGGATGCATCAGCTCCTCAATGGCGACCTAAAATTTCTAACCATCAATGAAGTCCTTCAGGATGAATATCTTCATCTTCATGGGTTGTTGTCCATTACCCATAGCATAGGCCACGGGTCGGGTCCATATGTATACATCCCCCCAGTGGACGTAATTCCAGAAACGGGCGAGAGCTCGAAAACCCCCACAATGCCACTTCGAACTTCACCTTCTCTGTCTTCAACTCAGGATGACGAGCTGGCCAACATAGCCGAAAAGCACCGAGAAGGGTACATCGTCCCTGAGGATACTATCTCTCCTGAAAAGTCGACGTCTTCCGATGAACCGCCAATAGATGCTTCCTATGGTGATGCCCCTAGTACCGATGATCCTACATTTCAGGGTTTAGGAGATCTCCCCTTACCTGAAACTATCTACACTTCAGAGGATTTTGGTACAAATCCTTTAGTTTTCACTTCCTCAGAAGTGACCACTCCCGCTAAGGCCAAAGAGCCCACTCGCACTAGTCTAGCTTCGGACTCTGGTTTGTCGGGGGGAACACCACTTAGGATGCACTTAACATAGTAGCACCACATTTCACAGCACTTACTTTTTATGAGAACACTAATTCTGAATTCCATTTACATTGTTGCATAGGTACAATGTCTCGTGCTCACTATGACATCAAGAAAATACGTCGCAGCATGGTCAGGCCCCTTTCCGATGCTGAGCATGACCGCCGTGAAAGCCGGGGTAGAGAGGACAGAAGGCTTCATGATTCTTATCAGTCGCGTACCTCGCGCTCTCGCTCCCCCATCCGCTCGGATCCAGATCGACATAAAAGCTATCAGAGCCGTCGAGGAGAAGATACATCGCAGTTGAAAGACCAAACTTCTCCTCAGGACAAACATGGTCGGGAAAGAAGCCCGCCGAAAGACACCAGCTCGCAAGGCAAACATAAGGGTTCTGATAAATGGTCTGGAAAGAGTGATGCGGCCATTGTGCCCACTAAACATAAGGATACTGAGCTAACGTACTGCCCACCTCCACCACTGGATGCTGAGTCCAAAGTTAAGCGGGCATATTTGGAGAAACAATTCCCCGAGCACTACTTTGAAAATTTGACTTTCTTACCTGCTCTCGAGCCTATTTCCTCGAGGTGGGCAGACGAGGCCAAAGCCAAGATTGATGCAGTGGAGAAACAATATTCAGAAATGTTTAAGTATTCGCGTAACCTCTCCAGAATCATTCGAACTTTAATCACGGATACTGAGTCAATGAAAAATACTGCAGCAGCTGATGCAAAAGCCTTGAAAAACATGGAGAAAGACCTTGAGAATACACAGGCCCAACTTGTCGTTGCTCAGCGGGACGCTACCAACTTCAAGCAGCAATTTGAAGAGCTACAAAAATGCTATCATGACTTGCTCGAGTCTCATAGTCGAGAGAGCTTGGAGCTAAAAAAGCAAGTAGAAGACGCTAAGTCGGATAATGCCAAAATGCAACTAGCTTGCAATTCTATTGAGCGAGAAAAGGCCGAGTTAGTGGGAAAGAACGCTGAATTGGAGAAGCGAAAAGCTGATTTGGAATCCAAGTTGATGGAGGCCGAGAATAGGGCTGCCCTAGCGGAGAAGAATGTGGAAAATGCTATTAAGTCTGCCGAGGAGACCCGGAAGCAGCTCTCAGAGGCCAAGGAGGAAGTGCATGGTTTCGGTGAATTAATGATCGAATTCTTTGCGCATATAATCCGTCGCCGAAACATCTCTTGGATTGAAGATTATCCGACTACCCTGGTTCACGTATGGAGTCAAATTATTGAATGGGAGAAAGAGGAACTCGGGTAGACTCTGTTGACGAAGGCAAGCTTATGGAAAAATATCTAAGAGATGACGAGCCGGCACGCCTGGCCGAGGGACGTCACCTCATCGCGGCTGCTATGGAGGAGAAGAAGCGGATGGCCAAACAAAAGAATATCCTCGAGGCTAGTTCTTCTTCTACTGCCATTGAAACTCCTGGAGTTGAGGGATATGACTCTGAAAACCTGGGGATCCCCCAGGCATCTCTTTTATCTCCGATACCTGAGACGGACGGCGGTCACTCTAGCTGAGAAGTCATCGGAAGGTATTTCTACCTTTTCACCTCAATTCGCCAAAGCTGTCTCCACTTTTCATCACATACTCGAGCAATCAATGAAGGATCCTTGATTTTCTCCTGAGTTGATGACCGTTGCTTCTCATTCTGTAGGTGTTGAACCGACCGAGAGGACTGACGTGCCCCCGGGAACCACCAGCGGAGCAAAACCCATAGAGAGGGCTCAAGGAGAAAAGGACAAGGCTGCCACAGCAGAGTCGGGAAGGGGAACTGAATTGCCTAAGGCTGATGCTCCTCATGACGACAAGATGGTAGACGCCTTGAAAGACGATGGCGGTGGCAAAGGGCATGTGGGAGACCCTGACGTGGCTACAGTCGGGGATCCTTAAAGCGTTAATGACATCACTTTGGCTGAAATGAAAGCCGAACGAGATAGACGTATGCAGCTAAAAGTCAAAGACCTGGACCCCGAAAGCCTCAAGCCTCTTGCAGTGGTGGATCCTGGATCAAGGTTAGTTGTTAAGCTTTCAACTAGGTCTATTACAGAAGAGCTTGCTAAAAAGTCTTCTCTTGATTCCAGTGTTCCGACTCCTGGGAAAAAAATCAACCGATTCCAGAACTTCGGTCACAGGGAGGAAAAAGCCAAAGTGCATTCTAACTGATGCTAAAGAGAGGCGAAGGATGCTCATAAGGCTGCTAAGAAATCTAAGTCCACTCCAAAGTCTAAGTGATGAAGTGCTTTGTTTTATTTTAGCAATTAATTGGCCCGCAATTGTTACAGCGAGCGCAGCCCTCGCATCTTCTTTTTCGCTTGTTTTCCTTGTACAAACTCACACGTTTGTGAATAAATATATTTTATTTCCTGCAATGTCTAATAATCGTTAGTTCAGTACTTAAATGAAAATACACAAGTATGTCAAATTAAAGTCGTATAATGAAGTCATTGTTGGGGGAAATATGTATGCGCATATACGCCCCCAGTCAATCTTGCGTAACTAAGCAAGGATCATTCAAGATTGGCTAAATCAAAAATCCAATTGTCCCCGATTCTCGGGCGGGGCCATATTCCTTTTGTTGTTGATGCCTATTCTTTCTAGCATCTTTATACTCTCATGTCTCGTAACCAGGTTAGAGTTTCGTTGAGGCGGTCTCTCATCTGGGTGCACCTTCACGCCTCATAGGACGTCATCTTCCCGTCCTTTATACTCTCTCTCGACTCTTGAGAGTTAGAGTTAAGAATGTTGTCTTCCCATTCTTCTGTATTTGGTCATATAGTCAGTTGTTTTATTTACTCCTGCACATGGGTCATCCCCAATCTTCTAAGTTTAGTTTAACATTTCGTGTTTCACAGTCATGATAGAATATTTGTCGAACGTATAAATAATGCAGGAAAGTAAATGGCACACGATATTTTTATAGTGGTTCAGCTAAGTCGTAGCCTACATCCACTTTATAATCCTTTGTTCACATAAATTGACTATTTAAGGCAAGTCGTGCCTTTTTACATAGCTTATGGAAACAAAAGAAATGACATTTCATATTTAGCTCAGATATCGTCATAAGTGTTGAGCGTTCCAAGCTCTGGGAATCTCTTCACCGTCTACGGTCGTTAGCTTGAATGCTCCCATATCAAGCTTCCGTTGGATGGTGAATGGCCTTTCCCATTTCGGACCCAGTTGGGTCGACGGCGGGAAGACTCGCTTTAGTACTAGGTCTCCTGGTTCAAAGGTTTTGAAGTGAACTTTTTGGTCATAATAGCGTGCTACTTGATGTCGATGTCTTGAGGCACGCAAGTCGGCTTCATCTCCTTTTTCTTCAATCATATCAAGAGATTCTAGGAGGAGTGCTTTATTTGTCATCGGGTCGTAGTACGCAACTCGATGAGAAGGGACTTCTAATTCTACCGGGATTACTGCTTCTGACCCAAAGGAAAGTGAGTAGGGAGTATGGACGGTAGCCATCTTAAAGGTTGTCCTGCAGGCCCACAGAGCTAATGGCAACTCGTCTACCCATCTAGATTTGGGCCGCTCCAACCGCTTCTTCAAAATTGATTTAATGAATTTGTTTGTGGCTTCGACCTGGCCATTTGATTGCGGGTGAGCTACTGTAGTATTTCGTTTATCAATCTTGTATTTCTGGCAAAAATTTCTGAACTCGATGTTGTCAAATTGCGTCCCATTATCAGTTATGATGGTTTTCGGTATCCAAATCGATAAATAATGTTTCTCACCACAAAACTGATCACTTTCCTTGCCATGATGGTTGTTAGAGGTTCAGCTTCCACCCACTTTATGAAGTAGTCAATGGCAACAATTGCATACTTAGCTCCTCCTCTGGCAATAGGTAGCACTCCAATAATATCAATCCCCCACATGGCAAACGGCCACGGACTTACCATCGACTTGAGCTGAGTTGGAGGCGCTTTGGGAACTTTGGAACATCTTTGACATCTATCGCAGCGTCGTGAATAATCTGCCGCGTCTTTATTCACGGTAGGCCAGAAATATCCATACCGTTATATTTTCTTTTCCAGGGTCTGACCCCCAGTGTGATCTCCACACTCACCTTCATGCACTTCTCACAGTACACATTTGATGTCGTCGTGTGCGATACACCGTAATAGGGGCATTGAAAACCCTTAACGATAAAGGACGTCGTCCTGTAACACGTATCTTGTAGCCTTGCATATTACCGCTCGTCTTTCGCTCTTTCTTAATGGGAGAGTTCCATCCTTGAGAAAATTCTTAATTGATGTCATCCAGGATTCTCTTTCTGGTTTGATTTCCAAGGCTAGCTCTGGTTCCAATAGATCGAAGCTTGGAGATTCCAGCACCTCGATCGGGACCGTTTCGGTTTCTTTAGGATTATCAGAACTTGCTAGTTTTGCCAGTCGATCTACTTTCTGATTTTCCGTTCTTGGAATGTGTGTTATGCTATAATGCTCCAAATCTTCCAATAACTCCTTTACCTTTTTAAGATAAGCACTAAGTCGAGGTCCTTTAGCAGCAAATTCTTCCCGAACTTGACATACAACTATCTTGGAATCGCAATATATATCTAATGTTTTCGCTCCCAAATCTTTGGCGAGTTTCAGCCCGGCAATCAGGGCTTCATACTCAGAATCACTGTTAGTAGCAATAAATTCCAACCATAATGCAATTGTCCTTCAGGAGTTATTAAAACAACTCTGGCGCCGGACTTTCTATCATTCTTGGCTTCGTCCGTATATAATTTCCACGGACTGAGCTCCAACTCTTGATCCAAAGTAACAATCTTATCACCCACCGTTTCTTCTTCAAAAATTGTAAATTAAGCTATGAAGTCAGCTAAGGCTTGCCCCCTTATTGATCTTCGTGGCTGAAAGTTCAGATCAAACTGACTCAGCTCGATATTCCATTTGAGTAACCGCACTGATGCTTCGGGTTTCTGCAGCACTTGCCTCAAAGGTTGATCGGTATATACAATTATCGGGTGTGCCTGGAAGTGATGGCGGAGTTTACGGGAGGCAATCAGGAGGCTATAAGCAAGCTTCTCTATCTTCGGATAGTTACGTTCTGCAGCAGCTAGTTTTTTACTTATGTAGTACATAGGTTTCTGGACTTTATCCTCTTCACGTACCAATGTTGTGCTGACAGCGTGAGACGATACTGCCAAGTAGACGAACAAATCCTCGTGTTCCACAAGCTTTGATAATATGGAGGCTTTTCTAAAAAGTCTAACAAATTCTGGAATGCCTCTACACAGTCGGGAGTCCATTCAAAATTTCGCTTTCCTCGTTTTATGAGATCGAAGAAAGGTACACACTTGTCTGTTGCCTTGGAGATGAATTGCCTAGTGCTACGACCTTGCCAGCTAAGCTTTGAACATCCTTAATCTTCCGCGGCTCCTCGATGTTCCTGATTGCTGTTATTCGGTCCGGATTGATATCAATTCCTATGGAACTCACGATATAGCCGAGGAACTTGCCTGATGCCACGCCAAAAGAACATTTCAAGGGGTTCAACTTCATCCCATACTTTCGTAGTATGCCGAACATTTCTTCCAAGTCCTTTGTATGATTGGTAGAATGCTTGGACTTCACGAGCATATCATCCACATACACTTTCATTGTTTTCCCGATTTGATTGTAGAACATGCGGTTGACTAGGCGTTGGTATGTGGCTCCCGCATTTTTTAACCCGAACGGCATTACCATGTAACAATACAATCCCAAGTCTGTAATAAAGCGTGTATGCTCTTGATCTGGTATGTGCATGGGAATTTGATTATACCCGGAATAGGCGTCCATAAAAGATAAGAGTTCATGCCCGGCGGTTGAGTCTACTAGTTGATCAATTCTGGGAAGAGGGAAGCTATCCTTCGGGCAAGCCTTATTCAAATCAGAAAAGGCGATACACGTTCGCCACTTTCCGTTTGATTTTTTAACCAGAACAGGATTCGATATCCAGTCGGGATATTTCGAATCCTTGATGAATCCATTATTTTTTTAATTTCTCTACTTCTTCTTTCAAAGCTGCTGACCGCTCTGGGCCTAACATCCGTCTCTTCTGCTTGACTGGTGGGTGCTTTAGATTGATACACAAGGAGTGGCTCATGATGGTAGGAGAAATCCCACACATGTCAGCGTGAGTCGAGTCAAACACATCCAGATTTTCCTTCAAGAAATCAGCCAATTCCCTTGCTCTTACTGGATCTAGTTGTGAGCCGATCTTCAGTACTTTTATTGGATCAGTTTCATCAATAGGTATGTCGATTGTTATTTCGTTGGGAGTTGCCTTCATGTCCCCAAGTTCTCTATCCTCTCTGGGATCTATATCCTCGAGCACGTCTGAGGGCGACTCTCTTGGGACAGGACCCATTAATTGCTATGCTGAGGCCCCCTTTGGAGGGGCGGAATCATCCTTAGCATCTATGTTAAACCCCTTCATTAGCATCTTTAACTCTGCCACATAACAAGCTCGTCCCGTAGCTTGGTCGGCTCTCATCGTCCCAACTCCCGAGTCAGTCGGGAATTTTAGCAGCAAGCACCAGGGCGCAATACATGCCCTAAATTCGGCAAGGGCCGGTCGGCCTAGGAAGGCATTGTATGGCGACTCCAAATACAGAACTACAAACGGCATGATCCTTACTCTTTGGCGATCCCCCTACCCTAGTGTGACTGGTAATTCCACAAAACCCATTGGAGTTGTGGATACTCCGTTAAAACCACGTATCCATCCTTGACATGGCTTTAAGTCTTTTGCTTTGAGCCTCATTTGTTCGAAGGCTTTCTTGAAGAGGATATTGACCGAGCTTCCGTTGTCCACTAGCACCTTATGGACTAGAGCGGGGCCAATTGTTGTGGTTATCACTAGCGGATCGTCGGTTGGGGATTGAACTCCAAACTCGTCTCTGTTACGGAATACGACATCGTCAAACATCGTTTTTTGATGTTTTATTGGAGTGACGTCTTCAAGGCTGCTGCATTCTCCTATTTCATAGTGCTTGGCGGCGTTGACGTACTAGTCCAATGCTTTAAAACTACGACCAACCAAGTGAGGGCCGCCTATAATGGAGTTAATGACAATCCTCTTACCTTTTTGTTGAGCCGTGGGTTTTGAAGCAGGCTGTTCTTGGTTCGGGGCTTGTCCCCCTTGCCCCCTGTCCCTTGGGGCGGCTTTGTACTCATCCAACTTCCCTTCTCGCAACAATTTTTCGACGATATCCCTCAAATGACGACACTCATTGGTGGAATGACCGTGTGTACCATGAAACAAGCAAAACTTTCCCGTTTCAATCTCCTTCTCAGTAGAATCTCTGAGTGGTGGTTTTTTGTACTGCAATATGATGTATGTGTCTAGATATATGTTCTCCAACGTATCATTTAACAGCGTGTAATTTTCAAAACTGTGGAATCTGGGTCTTTTGTTAGAGCTATTCCCACGGTTTCTGTTCCTTCTATTGTCGTTCCCATTTCTGTTGCTATTACCACCACTCTGGTTGCCGACATTTACTTCCACTTTCCCTGAACTGTCACCAGATTGTTTGACAGCAACGTTACTCTGGACACCTTCCTTCGAGGCCCCTTCGGACATTCTCTTCCGATTTGCCTTAACCTCTTCTCGCCTCAAGCGGATATTAGCCTTTTCATAGAACAATTCTCTGGTAGGAGGTGGTTTTCCAGCTAAGTAATCCCCGAATTCTGAATCGGGATCTACCCCTTCTATCAAGGCCATAAGGATAGTGGGCTCATGGGGATCAGTGACTTCAGTGACGGCAAGGTTAAAGCGATCCAAATATGACTTCAAAGATTCTCCTAGGGCCTATTTAATCCGTGACAATTCTATGACAGTCTTGGACTTTTGGGCATGAAGTCGGAATTGATTCATGAAACGTTCACTCAATTCTGTGAAATTAGATATCGACCGAGGAGGGAGTCGTGTGAACCACATTAAGGCTACATCTTCAAGATAGATTGGAAAAGCTTTGCATTTTACGGCATCTGGAGCTGCAGTTGCATTCATGAACCATGCATATCTCATTAGGTGTTGTCATGGATCTGTTCTCCCTGAATATCGATCCATCTGAGGCAGGTTGAATCGCCGAGGGAACTGGAAATTCAGTATGTCATCTGTGAAAGGGGTATGACTTCGTTCAATGCCCCAATCTTCATTATTATACCGCCGGCTTTCAGACATAATTTGGCGCACCATTGCCGATACATCGGTGTTGGTTAATGTCTGCACGGGCTCTCTAGATCTGATATTCGGATTAGCCCTGGGTTCCTGATCAGGAGATAACCTTCTGTTTCTGGTAGCAGCTGCTCTACGTTGCTCTCTGTGCTCCCGGTCGATCTCTAGAGGTAGAGGTTGGAGAAGTTGCTGCTGCGTGGGGTTGGTAATATTAGGATCCCTGGGTAAGACATGGGATCCACGCATAGGTAGCAGCATAGGTTGTTGCAGACTCGATGTAACGACAAGGAATTTCGCTCGATCCGAATCAGTCGCTAAACCGATTAAGACCGTTCGAAACGCCTGATTGTTTTGAGAACATGACAAATTAGAATGCAGACAGAAGGACATCTCATTGTATATTACAACAATTCCATCAGATTACAAGAATATACAGAGTATAAACAATATTACACATTATAAAATATCAGAGATTACAATACATTATATAGCAGCAGAAAATAATACAAAACACAACTGAAGGAGATATACGGATACGAAGCTTTCCGGATATCATTCCAAATGTAAACCAGGTTCCTGTGAAGATAAATCTGCAAAACCAAAACTACTAGCTGCCCGTGTCGAAAATAAGGGCACCCAGAGTTTAGGTTAAAACAATAAACTCCAGGTCAGTCATGTGACTGGTGTGAGAACTAAAACAGTTATTAATCTTTATTTTTAAGTTAGGTAAATCGAGGGACCACGCCGTATAACACGAAACGGGTTTCCTCCCAAGAATACCAGTGCATAAATCAACAGCGCAATGCTAAATAAAGAACAATGAAGCTATTATAAGACCCAGGTCCCATCACACAATGCAACGCAAGCCGGAGGATAGGGTTTTACCTCATAACAGCCAAAGAATGCTTGATATGTTTAAAACAAATCATTTGATACTAATATAAGAGCATAGTGTATAAAACAACTTCAAATCATAAGTATCAATCATAAACGGCATAAGCGCCCCATCCCACAATGTCGCCATACTAGGCTCAACAAATAAAACCCCAAAGTAACGTATTGGAAGTTGGATTTCCATCTATGAACCGAGGCAAAAGATACTCCTCTACCGAATTCGAGACGCTCTAGCCCGTGTCTCAGGGAAGTACTCAGTCAAGCCTTTGGAGCGACAGGGTCGGTCCACCGATGTGGATTAAAATTCCTGAACACTGCGTTTCCCCGCCCTATGGGGCGTAAATGAGCCAACGAATGACTCCATCGGACCCAGATCATCCGATATAACCGAGGCGCCTCCAATTCCAACAACCACATGAGTCAAACTCGTCAGCCAGTTCAAGCACTGACGCCGCTCCTAACTAGAAAGAAACGCTTGCCCTCCCTGAGGTCCTTCTCCCGTTTTTGGTTCACACCAGGGTGTGAGGCTCGCGAATTAACGCTACACAAAGCTACGCCACAAAGGCCGTGCTTTGATCATCAACCACGGACTCTGCTTTTCAACAAAAGCCTTGATCATTTGCATCTTAGCGTGCCACACAGGCAAACCACTCTATGCAACCGATATCAGTCACACAGAATGAAATCCAATGTGAGTCACACAGTCTATTTACAAGTTCGATCTGGGTTTGAACGAAACCGGAGGCACCTAGTACCCCGCATATCCATCGATCTCCAAGTACGTCTGGACGACCACTAACTGATTCTCTCCTCTTGGGTGTATAGCCCAATCAAGATCATCAGTAACCACCCTAACGACGTGAAGACCTCCGGTCTTCAACCACTGTCTTCATCTTCGACACCACGTCGAATCAGTTATTCAAAATGGGATAAACCCGATCTTCCTGAATAATCCGCGTATATAATAAACAAGTGTTACACAAACACAACATACGCCTCATTCCAATTCATCATTCACTAACCATAAATTAACAAGAGAATAATTCCCCAAATATTAACCCCGAAGGCCGAAACCAACATCCGATCAATACCCAGGAAACCGTTCTGCTTAGCTAACCTACAGTTAGTTTCTAAATTTCACATTCTTGGGGAAAGGTTCCCGTTAATTTTATCAAAGATAAATTCTTTAAATTTATTCTTTAATCTTCCTTTGAATATCACTTCAAACTAGTCGGGATTAGCGAACCACACCGAAGTAATCATTTATTTTATTTCCCAATCCCAACCTATTCATCCCATGAAGTAAAACTGGTCATACATCATATCTAACACCCCGGTGTTATCGGTAAATTCAATTACCATTTCACGTTCAAATCTAATTAAAGATTTAACTATCACCTGGAGCAAAACTGGTGATACTCCATTCTCGATCATTTCAATCTAATTAAAGACTCATTAAAACTCCACTTAGTTTTAATCTTTGACTGGGTTAAAGAATCAGTGTCATTTAAAACACGGTTCACGATAAACCCCAAAATCACATTCCATTAATTATCGGGTTAAAGAACAAGTGTTATTTAAAACACTGTTCACGATAAACCCAAAAATCAATACCAATTCAATTCCAATTAAATATTATTTAATTGGTACACCTCATTTAAATCTAAATAAAAAGATTTAATCTTTTTCTCAACTGGGTTTAAGAACAGTGTTAATGAAGACACCATTCACGACAAACCCAAATCACATTTGATATTAAAAACAAGGCTCTGAATAGAAAATATACTGGCTTATATTCAATATCAAATTCTATGACCAACAAATATCGTATTGGAAATAACGATATATATATCTTTAAAATTTCCATAACAATATCTGTATAATCACGAAATCCAACATCGAAATATTCCGAAGACAATTTCGATTCAAATCCATTCCAATGCAATTATTGGAAATCCTGGTTATTTTCAAAACCATTTCAAATCCAATTTATTTATTTTAAAATAAATTATTATTCTAGTTCAAAACTAGTTCATTTCGATAAAAATCTATTTTTATCTTTTCAAATATGGAGTTTTTCATTCCAATTCTTCACAAATCATTTCTCATGATTTTACACTAATTATTAATATTTTTAATAATTTTATCACGGCACGTACAGTCGATTTCTATCAACGGCCATCGAACTGCACTTACAGCGACCTTTTCCAAATTTGATTTGGACATAATTCCAAATTCAAACGTTAGATTTCAAATTTCCAATATTCGTTAGAAAGATCTTTTCGATACTAACCCAGCGGTTCTGGTTTTAGGAGAATCCGACGGTTGGATCTCCCGCAATGTCCATTCGAAGTCAATGGTCGAAATTCGCGAACTGCCGCGGCGCTGCGCGTTCTATTCAGGCCATTATACATATAATATATATATATATATATTATATTTCGTGGATTTCCTTTTAAATCGTATTTTATAAATCGTTTTAAATTCGTTTTCAAAACGATTTCAACTTCCTTTTCTAATTCAAATCAAAATTGAATTTACCCTTACCAATTTGTTTTAAATTCATTTCAAATTGATTTCAATTCAAATCGATTTTTAATTCAATTTCAATTCGAATTCATTTCTATTCAATTTCAATCCGAATTCTATTCAATTTCAATTCGAATTCGATTCTATTCAATTTCAATTTAATTCGAATTCATTTCAAAACGATTTTAATTCTATTTCAATTTAATTCGAATTTCAATTCTATTCGAATTTCAAATCATTTCAGTTTATGTCGAATTTCAATTCACTTTAATATTCATTTCAATTTGAATAAAATCGATATACATATCGTTCACGTCAAAATGGCGTCTATCTAATCAACACGGCTTCATATATTTCTATTTTCAAATATTCTATTTCAAATATTTCTATTTTCAAATATTCTATTTGAAATATTTCTTTTTCAAATATTTCTTTTTCAAAACTAGAATGAGGCCCAATCAATTACCATATAATGTTAATTATATGGATTTTCTACAACACATGTATTCAATAACAACGATAAATAATCAACCATCATCCAGAGTGCACCACACCACTGCATAAGCATTAAATATAAGTAATTAACGCTTACCCAGTCTGTCAATCTATCGATTGACATACAACTAAACAATTGGGATTAGTGTACGTCAAATCTCATCCCAATACCCGTGTGGGGTTTCAAACAATCAAACACAGATTTTATTTGTGCAGTTGGGCGAAGTGTAAAATTTATCGTCCCAATCAATATCAGTCAAATGTGTGTATATAAACAAATCGTCCGATTTGTTTATTTTTATTTCATTTCATGTACACGTCAAAAATTCTATTTTTAACTATAAAATATTTTCCACTATAAAATATTTTATTTCAACTGTATAGATATTTTAATTTATTTCACATCACACAATCAACTACACATCAAAATCAAACAAATAATCATACAAGCCGTCTATGGTCTGTGGACGACGGGTGTCGGGTGCTACTAAACACCATCTGCATCCTAGTATATATTTTAACTAGAAACAAATTTAAAAGTGAGGAGTTCTCACAGAGGGTTCCACTCTGTCGTGCTTTGCTTTTGAACTGCTGAACCGTCTGGATTTGCTTGAAATTCCAATGCAGTTCTTTTTCACGCTGTTCATATCAAAAATCATATTTTTAATATGATGTTTTATATATAAAAATCATATCATTACATCGCTACTTCGTTATAAAAATTATATTTTCATATCGTTCTTCTTCTAATAAAGATTATATTTTTATAACTCTACCTAAATAAAAATAATATTTTTATATCTTATATAATATAAAGATCGTATTTTTAATACTATACTTATATAAAAATCATATTTTTATTATTCCTACTATATAAAAATCATATTTTTATTATTCCTACTATATAGATAAAAAAACTAATTTTTATATTCTCTACTTCAATATGAAAATCATGCCTTTTCTAATCGAAAAAGATAATCTTTTCTAATAAAAATATAAGCTTTTCAGTTTTTATAGAACTAATTACTTTATATAAATAAAATAAAGAAATAAAAGTAAAGTAAATAAATAAAAGGAACTTACATAGAAATAGGAAGGAGGAGAGAAGCGTTCACTGTCGAATGCAGGTGGTGCAGAGGGGTTTGCTGGCCAATGGGGAGGCGGCTAGGAGGGGAAGCGGCTAGGAGGGGGTTTGGGCCCATGCAGGGTGGTGCGGTGGCTTGATAGGGCTGTTTTAGGGTTTGGGTTTTGGGGGTACGAACGGAGGAGGGCGCGTCAACCATCGGGAGGCGCAGTGCTGGACTTCCGATCGAGGAGGAGGGAATTCAATGGGGGTGGCGGTGACCTAGGGGGAGGAGCGACGGCGGGTCAGGCGAGGGGGTGGGTTGCGCGATCGTGGTTTTTTTCTTCTTCTGAATTTTGAAGTCAACGGTGAATGAAGGGTGGGGGAGAGAGAAGAAGGAGATAAGGATTATATAGAATTTTATATTTTATTTTATTTTAATTTCAAAAAGTAACTTTTTCATTTGAATTCGAAACAAGACCCACCGCCTGTCGTCCATAGCTAATTACCCCCGTTCCGAACACAATGGGATATGTATCTTAGGCCAATTCGACTGTTTCGATCAGTTTTCGTCAAAATCAACATATAACTCTATATATTGAATTTGAACGCGTATTTCAATTTACCGGGGCCACATACTAACTCGAAAAATTCCAGAAAAATATTTTCTAGCTTCGTATAGGCGATATGGTCCTAACAAAACTAGTTTCATCAAATTCTGAGACCATTTGAAAAATGGCCATTTTCCAGTCGATTAAAATCAACTGAAACTGGTCAAATGCGTTTTCCTTTGCCACGCTCACATATTGATTCGAAAAATTAAGAAATTTAAACCTAGCAATAACTTGACATCCCAGATCCAACAAAAGTGGTTTCGTCGAAATCCGAGGTCGTTTGCAAAATTTCCATTTTTAAGGGCCAGAATTCCATAGCGACTATTCTGAAAATTCATTTGACCATAACTTTTGATTCCCGTTATGAAATTTTGATTTTTCGGATTCGTTGGAAATATATTCTCAATTAGATTCAAATATTTTTGGTTTCACTAAAATTCGGTTTATTTTGATTCATGTACATTCATTTAAATTTTGAAATTGAATTATCGAACTACCGCGCCATTTTCAATTCCTTTTATAATTATAAATAATTATTTATATTCTAACGGTGATCTATATAAATATATTCATTCTAATCTATTCAAAATAAATTTCTCGTCGATATTATTTAAAATAATTCATTTTAAATAATCAAAATTCACTAAAATTGCCAAAATAAAAATTTTAAATTGGCTCAGAATTTCCGGGTTATTACAATCTCCCCCACTTAAAACTTTTTGTCCTCGAAAAGGAACGAAGCCAAAAGTTGTTTAACAAATCAACTCAACTTCCACTATTTTGATTACGTCTTAAGTTCTTCAACTTTTCAATTTCTAAGAACTTTTCAAATTTTTCAAAAAATTGGCTAACACCCTATATTTTCGAAAAATTTCGCCATAACCTCACCTGCACCGGGGACTTCGGGATATTTCATATAGCCTCCCATGGCCTTCTTCAATCCAAAAGAAAAAGAAAAAGCCAATCGGCTCATAAAATCATCATCACCCAAACAAAACAGTAAATTATGGTAAGCATGTACCTATTTGTCGGGCAAACAATTTTATTCTTCTGCTCTAGCCTCCTTGCTATGACCTGTTCAATATAAGCACATGTATATGCATGCAAATGCGACTAATTTTCAATACAATTCACTATTTGGTTCAAATTGGCTATATGGTTCAAATTTATGAATCAAACAATAATCCAACAACACAACCATCAATCAATTAGTGAATTAGCTTTTCAAATTCATAACTTTGGTATATAGTCAAAAATCACATTTTTGATGCCAAATCACAACAGTAGGCCCTATATAATTTTGGTTCTAACACCAGTCAGTAGGAAATATATAGACGTCCCACCTTCGTCACTCGAACATAAATACTGATGGTACGATCGCTATCATCAGAATTATTCCCGAACGACTACAGTGCGATTCTATATATATCCAGTATATTAAAACTTCGAATACACGCGGATCAGATGTATACTCAAAGTCTATATATACTAGACTGTCCAAATCAATACAAATAAATATTCAAATACGTATAAAACGATTAAAATTTTCAAAACAAAATTTGTTTTCACCTTAAAGATATACTCTTCACACTCGTTCTAGGATACTACTGATCCCATCTCTAACGAGTTATCCCCATTGGATACTACTAATCCAATTTCTGATGAAATCTTTCGTATGGTTCTAACGTGTCTTGTTCTCTGAGCTTTGTAAACCAAAGCTCTGATACCAAAAATGTAACGACAAGGAATTTCGCTTGGTCTGAATCAGTCACTAAACCGATTAAGACCGTTCGAAACGCCTGATTGTTTTGAGAACACGGAAGACAGAAGGACATCTCATTGTATATTACAACAATTCCATCAGATTACAAGAATATACAGAGTATAAACAATATTACACATTATAAAATATCAGAGATTACAATACATTATACAGAAGCGGAAAATAATACAAAACACAATTGAAGGAGATATACGGATATGAAGCTTTCCGGATATCATTCCAGCTGTAAACCAGGTTCCTGTGAAGATAAATCTGCAAAACCGAAACTACTAGCTACCCGTGTCGAAAATAAGGGCACCCAGAGTTTAGGTTAAAACAATAAACTCCAGGTCAGTCATGTGACTGGTGTGAGAACTAAAACAGTTATTAATCTTTATTTTAAAGTTAGGTAAATCGAGGGACCACGCCGTATAACACAGAACGGGTTTCCTCCCAAGAATACCATTGCATAAAACAACAGCGCAATGCTAAATAAAGAACAATGAAGCTATTATAAGACCCAGGTCCCATCACACAATGCAACGCAAGCCGGAGGATAGGGTTTTACCTTATAACAGCCAAAGAATGCTTGATACGTTTAAAACAAATCATTTGATACTATTATAAGTGCATAGTGTATAAAACAACTTCAAATCATAAGTATCAATCATAGACGGCATAAGCGCCCCATCCCACTATGTCGCCATACTAGGCTCTACAAATAAAACCACAAAGTAACGTATTGGAAGTTGGATTTCCATCTGTTAACCGAGGCAAAAGATAGTCCTCTACCGAATTCGAGACGCTCTAGCCTGTGTCTCAGGCAAGTACTCAGTCAAGCCTTTGGAGCGACAGGGCTGGTCCACCGATGTGGATTAAAATTCCTGAACACTGCGTTTCCCCGCCCTATGGGGCATAAATGAGCCAACGAATGACTCCATCGGACCCGGATCGTCCGATATAACCGAGTTGCCTCCAATTCCAACAACCACATGAGTCAAACTCGTCAACCAGTTCAAGCACTGACGCCACTCCTAACTAGAAAGAAACGCATGCCCTCCCTGAGGTCCTTCTCCCATTTTTGGTTCACACCGGGGTGTGAGGCTCGCGAATTAACGCTACACAAAGCTACGCCATAAAGGCCGTGCTTTGATCATCAACCACAAGACTTTGCTTTTCAACAGAAGCCTAGATCATTTGCATCTTAGCATGCCACACAGGAAAACCACTCTATGCAACCGATATCAGTCACACAGAATGAAATCCAATATCAGACACACAGTCCATTTACAAGTTCGTTCTGGGTTTGAACGAAACTGGAGGCACCTAGTACCCCGCATATTCATCGATCTCTAAGTACGTCTGGACGACCACTAACTGATTCTCTCCTCTTGGGTGTACGACCCAATCAAGATCTTCAGTAACCACCCAAACGACGTGAAGTCCTCCGGTCTTCAACCACCGTCTTCATCTTCGACACCACGTCGAATCAGTTATTCAGAATGGGATAAACCCGGTCTTTCTGAATAACCCGCGTATATAATAAACAAGTGTTACACAAACACAACATACGCCTCATTCCAATTCATCAGTCACTAACCGTAAATTAACAAGAGAATAATTCCCCAAATATTAACCCCGAAGGCCGAAACCAACATCAGATCAATACCTAGGAAACCGTTCTGCTTAGCTAACCTACAGTTAGTTTCTAAATTTCACATTCTTAGGGAAAGGTTCCAATTAATTTTATCAAAGATAAATTCTTTAAATTTATTCTTTAATCTTCCTTTGAATATCACTTCAAACTAGTCGGGATTAGCGAACCACACCGAAGTAATCATTTATTTTATTTCCCAATCCCAACCTATTCATCCCATGAAGTAAAACTGGTCATACTTCATATCTAACACCACGGTGTTATCGGTAAATTCAATTACCATTTCACGTTCAAATCTAATTAAAGATTTAACTATCACCTGGAGAAAAACTAGTGATACTCCATTCTCGATCATTTCAATCTAATTAAAGACTCATTAAAACTCCACTTAGTTTTAATCTTTGACTGGGTTAAAGAATCAGAGTCATTTAAAACACGGTTCACGATAAACCCCAAAATCACATTCCATTAATTATCGGGTTAAAGAACAAGTGTTATTTAAAACACTGTTCACGATAAACCAAAAAATCAATACGAATTCAATTCCAATTAAATATTATTTAATTGGTACACTGCATTTAAATCTAAATAAAAAGATTTAATCTTTTTCTCAACTGGGTTTAAGAACAGTGTTAATGAAGACACCATTCATGACAAACCCAAATCACATTTGATATTAAAAACAAGGCTCTGAATTGAAAATATACCGACTTATATTCAATATCAAATTCTACGACCAAAAAATATCGTATTGGAAATAACGATATATATATCTTTCAAATTTCCATAACAATATCTGTATAATCACGAAATCCAACATCGAAATATTCCGAAGACAATTTCGATTCAAATCCATTCCAATGCAATTATTGGAAATTCTGGTTATTTTCAAAACCATTTCAAATCCAATTTATTTATTTTAAAATAAATAAATAAATTATTATTCTAGTTCAAAACTAGTTCATTTCGATAAAAATCTATTTTTATCTTTTCAAATATGGAGTTTTTCATCCCAATTCTTCACAAATCATTTCTTATGATTTAACACTAATTATTAATATTTTTAATAATTTTATCACGGTCCGTACAGTCGATTTCCATCAACGGCCATCGAACTGCACTTACAACGACCTTTTCCAAATTTGATTTGGACATAATTCCAAATCCAAACGTTAGATTTCAAATTTCCAAAATTTGTTAGAATCTCTTTTCGATACGAACCCAACGGTTCCGGTTTTAGGAGAATTCAACGGTCGAATCTCCCGCAATTTCCATTCGAAGTCAATGGTCGAAATTCGCGAACTGCCGCGGCGCGGCGCATTCTATTCAGGCCATTATATATATAATATATATATTTGGTCGATTTCCTTTTAAAACGTATTTTATAGGTAGTTTTAAATTCGTTTTCAAAATGATTTCAACTTCCTTTTCTAATTCAAATCAAAATTGAATTTACCCTTATCAATTCATTTTAAATTGATTTCAAATTGATTTCATTTTAAATCGATTTTTAATTCAATTTCAATTCGAATTTATTTCTATTCAATTTCAATTTGAATTCAATTCTATTCAATTTCAATTCTATTCAATTTTAATTTAATTCAAATTCATTTCAAAACGATTTCAATTCTATTTCAATTTAATTTGAATTTCAATTCTATTCGAATTTCAAATTATTTCAGTTTATTTCGAATTTCAATTCACTTTAATATTCATTTCAATTTGAATAAAATCAATATACGTATCGTTCACGTCAAAATGGCGTCTATTTAATCAACACGGCTTCATATATTTCTATTTTCAAATATTCTATTTCAAATATTTCTATTTTCAAACATTCTATTTCAAATATTTCTTTTTCAAAACTGGAATGAGGCCCAATCAATTACCATATAATGTTAATTATATGGATTTTCTACAACACATGTATTCAATAACAACGATAAATAATCAACCATCATCCAGAGCGCACCACACCACTGCATAAGCATTAAATATAAGTAATTAACACTTACCCAATCTGTCAATCCATCGATTGACATACAACTAAACAATTGGGATTAGTGTACATCAAATCTCATCTCAATACCCGTGTGGGGTTTCAAACAATCAAACACAGATTTTATTTGTGCAGTTGGGCGATGTGTAAAATTTATCGTCCCAATCAATATCAGTCAAATGTGTGTATATAAACAAATCATCTGATTTGTTTATTTTTATTTCATTACATATACACGTTAAAATTTCTATTTTTAACTATAAAATATTTTCCACTATAAAATATTTTATTTCAACTATATAGATATTTTATTTTATTTCACATCGCATCACACAATCAACTACACATCAAAATCAAACAAACAAACATACAAGCCGTCCATGGTCTGTGGACGACGGGTGTCGGGTGCTACTAAACACCATCTGCATCCTAGTATATATTTTAACTAGAAACAAATTTAAAAGTGAGGAGTTCTCACAGAGGGCTCCACTCTGCCGTGCTTTGCTTTTGAACTGCTGAACCATCTGGATTTGCTTGAAATTCCAATACAGTTCTTTTTCATGTTGTTCATATCAAAAATCATATTTTTAATATGATGTTTTATATATTAAAATCATATCATTACATCGCTACTTCGTTATAAAAATTATATTTTCATATGGTTCTTCTTCTAATAAAGATTATGTTTTTATAACTCTACCTAAATAAAAAATAATATTTTTATATCTTCTATAATATAAAGATCCTATTTTTAATACTATACTTATATAAAAATCATATTTTTATTATTCCTACTATATAAAAATCATATTTTTATTATTCCTACTATATAAAAATCGTATTTTTATTATTCCTACTATATAGATAAAAAAACTAATTTTTATATTCTCTACTTCAATATGAAAATCATGTCTTTTCTAATCGAAAAAGATAATCTTTTCTAATAAAAATATAAGCTTTTCAGTTTTTATAAAACTAATTACTTTATATAAATAAAATAAAGAAATAAAAGTAAAGTAAATAAATAAAAGGAACTTACATAGAAATAAGAAGGAGGGAAGAAGCGTTCACTGTCGAATGTAGGTGGTGCGGAGGGGGTTGCTGGCCAAGGGGGAGGCGGCTAGGAGGGGGTTTGGGCCCACGCAGGGTGGTGTGGTGGCTTGATAGGGCTGTTTTAGGGCTTGGGTTTTGGGGGTACGAACGGAGGAGGGCGCGTCAACCATCGGGAGGCGCAGCACTGGACTTCCGATCGAGGAGGAGGGAATTCAACGGGGTGGCAGTGACCTAGGGGGAGGAGCGACGACGGGTCAGGCGAGGGGGTGGGTTGCGCGATCGTGTTTTTTTCTTCTTCTGAATTTTGAAGTCAACGGTGAATGAAGGGTGGGGGAGAGAGAAGAAGGAGATAAGGATTAAATAGAATTTTATATTTTATTTTATTTTAATTTCAAAAAGTAACTTTTTCATTCGAACTCGAAACGAGACCCACCGCCTGTTGTCCATAGCTAATTACCCCCGTTCCGAACACAATGGGATATGTATCTTAGGCCAATTCGACTGTTTCGATCAGTTTTCGTCAAAATCAACATATAACTATATATATATTGAATTTGAATGCGTATTTCAATTTACCGGGGCCACATACTAACTCGAAAAATTCCAGAAAAATATTTTCTAGCTTCGTATAGGCGATACGGTCCTAACAAAACTAGTTTCATCAAATTTTGAGACCGTTTGAAAAATGGCCATTTTCCAGTCGAGTAAAATCAACTAAAACTGATCAAACGCGTTTTTCTTTGCCACGCTCACATATTGATTCGAAAAATTACGAAATTTGAAACCTAGCAATAACTTGACATTCCGGATCCAACAAAAGTGGTTTCGTCGAAATCCGAGGTCGTTTGCAAAATTTACATTTTAAGGGCCAGAATTCCATAGCGACTATTCTGAAAATTCATTTGACCATAACTTTTGATTCCCTTTATGAAATTTTGATTTTTCGGATTCGTTGGAAAGATATTCTCAATAAGATTCAAATATTTTTGGTTTCACTAAAATCCGGTTTATTTTCAATCCTGTACATTTATTTAAATTTTGAAATCGAATTATCGAACTACCGCGCCATTTTCAATTCCTTTTATAATTATTAATAATTATTTATATTCTAACGACGATCTATATAAATATATTCGTTCTAATCTATTAAAAATAAATTTCTCGTCGATATTATTTAAAATAATTCATTTTAAATAATCAAAATTCACTAAAATTGCCAAAATAAAAATTTTAAATTGGCTCAGAATTTCCGGGTTATTACACTCGGGTCATCAGGACCCAACACACGAGCAACGTCTTCTCGGGATCCCAAAGATCCAAAAGTCAATTGATCTAGGTTCTGAGTTCGTCCAAGCGGCCTTCTCTCGCGAGGACGTTCCTCCTCCGAGGAAGACAAATCATCTGTGGGAATACGGTGCGGTAGGGAAGGAGTTCTCTGCCTCCAGAGCTCTTGTAATTCCCTACCCATGGTGATCATATTTTTCTGCATGCGAAGGTTGTCACGCCTTTGGGCTTCCAATGCTTCTTTAGTGCTCTGAAGCATGTCAAGAAAACGTGAAAAATCTCCCTGAGTAATGGGTGCAGATGGATCAGGCTGAACATTAGTCATCATGGATGGAATCAGAGCGTTGGAAGGAGCTCGAGTAGAAGTTCCAGCCTTACCCTAGTTCGGATCAGATCGGTTCCTAGCAGCATGGTCAGTGCGGTTCGGAGGGAGAGATTGAGAGCCCACACCATCATCGGCTCGGATCGGTGTTAACACGATCTGATTTGTTTCCTTTCGGTTCGGATCGGTACCTCCGATCCAGTTCGGATCCTCCTGGCTGGAGTGATCTGCTCCAGAGCTTTGAGCGCGTGACGTTGTTAACACAATAGCTTGCTGATCTTCTCTGGGTTCATTTCCCTTTTCACCTTGCACTTCCTTTCCTTTGGTCTTAGCCATAACACTTGATTCTTCAACGGTTAGTCAACAAATACTGAAAGACGTCAGAGAGAAAGGATTACTTCTTTGAACTCGAACGGCCAAATAGTAGAATTATAATCCCGAAAAAGCTGAGAATTCGAAAGTCTCTAGTGAAAGCACCAAAATGTTGGACCAAAAATTGGCTCTAACACCCAAGTTAGATATGAATTCAATGAAATAGAATCAAAAAGCAATAAAGAACATGCAATTTATAGTGGTTCGGCGTTAACGAGCCTACGTCCACTTTGGTTTCTTTTAATTAATGATTTGAATACAAGTACAGCAATGATTCTCACTCCACTTCACAATTACAATGCAAAAACTCACTCAAACCTCTCAAAAATGGACTTTAAGAGATGATTTTGATCTGAATATGATTGTAGAATTCAGTTATGGAGGAGGTAAGAACTGAGAACTTTCCAAAAGATCCTTTCAAATGCCTCTAGATGGTGTATTTATAGATGAGAAATCTCTTTAAAGTGGCTCCGGTTCGGAATTGCGTGGCATCCATCCCTTGAGAGTCGGGTTCGGAGGCTCCAAGATGGCTACAGTGCATTGATTTAGTAGAGGATCATGGGAGAAATGGTCAGATCTTGTCCGAGTCTTCAGGAGATATGTGCAGCAACGGTTGCAGATTCAGATGAAAAAGGGGTTCGGATCGGGTCCTCCGATTCGATCCAGTGAGGCAACTTGCCATCCCTTGGTGCTGTTGACATGCTTCTCCGCTCCGAACCGATAAAACCACTCGCTGTCTTTTGATATTTTCTGACGTATCTCCCCGATCCGGTCCGGTCACTTGATATCCTTTGACATTACTGATGCACTCATCCGATCCGAACCGATGGGATTGCTTGCTTTCTTCTGATGCCACTGAAGCGTTCCTCCGATCCGAACCGTCAAAGCCACCTGCTTCATGATGTTGATGCCATACTCTTCCGATCTGATCCGATGTAATCTCTGCATTCTTGATTGTTTCTTACCTCCTGCGCTATCTTCCTCCGATCCGATTAGTGTCTTTTTTCACTATTTGCTCTTTGTGTAGCCTGGTTCACAAAGTAGGCTAACAACGTATGTAACCATGATAGACGTAGGATCGAGATAGCCTAACTATAAAAATAAAAAGGGGAAAGAATAAAAGGAGAGAATTCAATGTAGGCATAAATAAAATAACAGATCTTGTTGAATTAACATCATATTCATTATATGTAGACATGGGGAATGGTGAACGATATTAATAACATTATACAACAAATATAATTTAAAGTCCACTCACATTGCTTTGCATCCCAAACTCTAGACCTGATTTGTTTTTGATTTACCCCCTTTTTCTTCTATAATTTATAGATCTGATTCTTCTCTTTTCTTGTGTGGTGTTTTTGGATCTGAAACCTCTTCGTTGTTTTCTTTGCGTTAGTGACAATCCTAAGTCTAATCTTTTTGATTTAAGAATAACTTTTGAAGAGAAAGAGGAGAAGACAGATCTAGTTTTAAGTGGAGAATAAGGTGAGTTTAGATTAGAGCAGAGCCATGGCGTCGCCATGGATTATTGTGAAGATAACAATTGGATTAGGGGTCCCCTTTATAGCAGCAAACCAACGAATCAAGCCAGAAAATCCGTCCAAGATCGAACAAAAGCACCAAGCCCACGTTCTGGCTGAACAGGTCGACCCCCCTAGGGAGGTCGACCCTAGTGTCGACCTTCTTCAAGGGAGGTCGACCCCATGGTCGACCTCCCTTAAGGGGGGTCGATCACTTTGAGCAGGAGTTTTCCCGCTCATCTTCCTAGCCTGAATTCGAATTATTTTGAACTGGTTTGAACGTTGGTTTGGTTTATATACATATATAGTTTTCTATGTGTATACAAACTTATATGGCTCATAACTTCTTCGTACATTATCCGATTTACTCAAACTTGGACTCTATCCTAAGAAGAATTCTGAGATGGACGCAATGGTAATGTCCATTTTACTTAATTCTTGGTATTTAAATTAAGTATCCTTATTTTATTATCTTTTCCGCTACACACACTGTTATAGAAGAAAATTTTCCTTCTCTCTCATGTATTCACTAATTTTTATTTTACATCACCATTACTTACCTATCTTTGCATAAATACACATATGTATATTTTTAATTATACTAAAAATACGGGGTGTTACAAGTATCGATTATATATTGATCTGTTTTCTGTGAAGATCCCATGGTTAATGGAATGTGATTTTGGGTTCATCGTGAACTGTGCCTTAAATGACATTGGTTCTTTAACCCAGTTAAAGACAGGATTACATGGCTAACATTGTATTTTGAACTGCATTCGTTGATCTCTTCTAAATATATATCTGTTTGGTGGCGGATAATTTGTTCTCTTGCTTAACACCCTTCTCTGAGATGTACGAGCTTAGAGGTTATATATCAGCAGAAATCAGTGATACGGTGTAGTTTGTCGATGTGACATGTTTGGTTTTCCAAAGTTAAATGATCATTAAATAATGATTGTTGGAAGATTAAAACTAAGTGAAGTTTTAATGAATCTTTAATTAGATTGAAATTTGAATGTGATAATTTAAATTATCAAATTTGGGAAATGATCGAGAATGGAGTATCACCAGTTTTGCTCCAAGCGATGGTTAAATCTGTAATTAGATTTGAACGTGAAATGGTAATTAAATTTACCGATAATATCGTAGTGTTAGATATGGAGTATAACCAGTATTGCTCCATGGGATGAATAGGTTGGGATTGGAAACTAAAACAAATGATTACTTCGGTAAGGTGCGCTAATCCCGACTAGTTTTGAAAACCTTAATTTGGTTTAAACTGTGAAAAGAAATAAGAATATTCTGGATTGGAATGAGGCGTATATTGTGTTTTTATAGCAATTGATTATAAGATACGTAAATTATTCGGAAAGGTCGAGTTTATGCCCATTCTGAATAATTGATTCAACGATAAGTCGACGGTGAAGACGGTGGTTGAAGACCGGAGTTCTTCACATCGTTTTGATGATTATTTGAAACACCCCACCTCCGTTAGGGTCACTCTCAAAGGGAATGCCCTAATTTTGGTGGAGGTTTTAAGTATAAGTCACAGATATACAAGACAGATATAAAAACACATATTTGTAAACAGCGGAAAAACAACAACTTTTACTTCATAAAAGCAAATACGTGTTACAACACATCATCATGATTGTCTTACATCCTTTCCAAAACATAACATAACACTTTCATAATCTGTCTTGATTACATTATTTAAAGAAGCATAAATAAAACATAGATAAACTGCAAAAGCCCCATAGTGGTTGTCCAAAGCCATAGTTCAAAACGAAAAGGTCCAAGCAATACATTTCTCTTCTTCAAGCTGGATGTTAAGGCTGGTCAAGCTGCAGTGTTCCCTCCCTGTGGACCTGGGGGGGGGAAACGGAAGAAAAGAAGACGAAAGAAAAGTAGAGTCAGACATAAAGGCTGAGTAATTCTAGTACTATTCTGTCTATGAATAAAGAACTGGGTATGATAAGTATAAACAAGAAGTGGGAAAGCACTATAAACTTGGTTAAGTTGTCTAGGGTCGAATATGCTATCGTACCCCATGTTAATCTCTGAACCCATATAAACTTGTTTCCAACTGGCACCCCATAATCAGGGTGAAGTGATCCATTCTATGATGATCGGCTCCTACTCGCATAGTTACATGTGTCTTACGGCCCCCGATGTTGTAGTTACCTATGCTGGTCCCACCATGGGGTGTATCAAGTCCCATGGTGGCGGCCCGACACAATCCTAGAATGCACAGGTATGCTACTGATGTCCAGTGCCTTATTTTTCTGCGCCGGAGTGTGTGCACGCCCGCACCCCGTTAGAACCTACACTGCTACACCACCACCGTCGATTTGACCTCTTATAATCAGCCCAGTAATCGTGCACCACCCTGCCTAGTTTCAGGGTATCCTGATACACCTTCTAGGGTTACTGCTGAAAAGGGTCCCCCGTTACTAGGTTTTCTATCTCTAGCCAACATGCTAAGTTGGTTAAGTGTTTTCTAACCTAACCCCCACCAGTCCGTTTAGTTTAGCATGTTCCATTTTGATTAAGTCTTTAGTTCACTTAATCCTAACAATCCTGACTCAGCCTTAATTGTCTTATTAAATCCTTGACCTCTCACATTAGACAGGTATTGTTGTGGCTGCCTGTTGCCGGTTGGTTCCGGGCAGTCTTACGCCACAACTCAGTCTAACCTCGGGTCCTTATTGGGCTCCATGTTTAACCTCCCACATTGGATAGGTATTGTTGTGACCACTGGACAGCCGGGCGGTTCCGGGAAGGTTTACATCACAACTCAATCCAACCTCGGGTTAAACACATCGTATGTTCTACATTTACATATTTTGTCTTTCTTCTTTATTTTCTTATATGTAAATATTTGCGTCCCATTATTAAGTTAATGGTGTAAAGGTTACACCGATCATGGGCCCAACCCACACTTGAATTTGGGCCCTTCTACTTTATATTTTCATTTATTAATAGATTTAACCCAACGTTATTTTCCCCCGTTTAACACGTCCGTTTATTGTATATATGTTGGGCTTAGCCTTTTTAAGCCCAACTTAGCCATGAGAAAAAGGGGAGGCTTAAAGCGTGATTACATACACAAAAAGGGGAATGTGAACGCATGAACTTGCAACATAACGTTGGAACTACAAAATAGAAACTGGTGTACTTGCATAGTAGTAATGTATACTTTGGTCATAAAGCATAAGTGACATGAATCAAAGCATGTAAACTTGTAGTTGAGATACGAATATCACTATTGACACATAGGCTTAACTACAACATAAACCTATATTTTTATTCAGGCATAATGTCAAACATAAGCAAATCATGTTCATAAGATTACTACATGTTTACAAAGGTGCTTACTTTTGTTACTAACACAAAAGTATAGTTCAACTTAATCATGATTTTAAATCTATTCACATAACCATGGCATAAATATTTCTAACATAAAATCATGATTTTTACTTTAGTCATGCAAACTTGCGAAAGGGATTTTTGAATCTAACCTAGCTATGTACCACATATGTCATCATATAATTCTTGTTAACAATATAGACTTAACATGGATTTCAATTATGCAAAATATCAATCATAGCCTAGTCATATTCATAAGTTTTCAAATAGGTTTCCTAGTACAAAAGCATGGCTTAATACATAGATCATGATGCCAAAATTTCAACATAGTTTCATATGAACTATAATAACCCAAATTTGTTCCAATTACGTACAAAATGATTTTTGTACAAAAATATACATTATGATGGCATAGTAGCAAAACCCCAAACTTGCATGAATTTCAATTAATCAACTACATACATGTAGCTTCAACATGGATTACATAATTTGCGAATATTCCAAACGTATACTTGCATAAAACTACCGCAAATATGTAGTTTTTTATAATGAATAACATAATTCGAGAATATCCAAACGTATACAATATTCCAAATCGATAAGAATCATAGTAACGCACAAATATGAATCACTTTATCGCCACAAATCAAGTATACAAACCAACACAATTATTTGTTCATACCAAAATAATACTCTACTTACAATTGTGTGGCAAATTCTCCAATTTAGGAATTTGGAGATGTGATTCCTTGTTGATTTGATTTGATTAAGTTGCTTTATGCTTTAGAATTTGCCTCCTAATCCTCTCTCCAATTGGTGGCTACTCTTAGGCGTTCCTCAGCAACATGATGGCCTTGTTCTTATTTTTGAATGAATAGATTAGGTTGAGTCTAGGGTCATTTTTATAGGGGTTATGAACTGATTAGGACCATCGATGTTGCTTGGATTGATCGTAGCCTTTCATTCGAAAGAGAGACCAATTAGAGCCTGCCACCTAGCCCTAATGACAAAGAAGACTTCTGAAAATCGACCAACATAGAATAGGCCAGCCAGGTTGGGCTGGGTTCGACCTGGCTCTGGACCAGGTCGACAGCCCTGTCGACAGCCCTGTCAACCTGGCTAGACCAGGTCGACAGCCCAGTCGACCTGGGTGCATTAGGCGGGAGTTTTCCCGCCCTGGCCAATTGGGCCCGATTTTGGAATTTAAACTTGTTTTTCTGAGCTGTTTTATTCTGTTCGAATTTTAAACTTAATTCAGAAACTTCCGAAGGCCATATCTTCTTCATACGGACTCCGTTTTTCGAAAACTCGGACTCTATTTCGCGTATTTTTCCGAGACGAACGCAATGGCGTATCCCGTTTCTCTTAGTTCTTTGATTTTAAATTAATTATAATTTAATTTGTTAATTTCACAGTTAGAGAATACACGGGGTGTTACATTCTCCCCCACTTAAAAGGATTTCGTCCCCGAAATCTTCAAGTTTAGGAAAATGTATATCCTAACATCCAATCATCCATCTACTCATCCATCAAACACGAGCATCCATTGTCCTTAAAAGACTTCTAATGCTTCATGATCATATGCGAAGTGTGTGTGTACATGTACTTATCAAATGCAAAATCAGGCGGTCTACTGATTCAGTTGACCTCCTTAATGCGAATTATGTAAGTGCCATGAATCCATTATGTATGCAAATTTCCCTATTCATGATTCTACATGAGTGCACAATCATTCAATACAAATGCAACATCCATATGACAACACATTAGAGTTCAACCATATACGAATGCAAACATATATGCATATGCAATATGAAGTGACTGAGCCGATCTAAAACCTAGATTGTGTGTGTATATGCAACCACGAGCAACCACTAGCAATCACTTGCAACCACTTGCAACCATCATCCATAACATGTTTCAACTACATGTTTCCATCCAAAGGGTTTCTACCTAAAAGATAAGGTTGAGGAAATATACCTAAAAAGATAGATAAAAGCGCAACTTAAGGAAAAGAAAAGATCAAGGATGTACCCTCGAACAGAAAAGGGTAGGCAGTGCGTATTCTTGCTTCAGTTTCCCAAGTCGCGTCTCCCTCGGCGTCGCTCCACTGAACTTTGACGAGCTTGACTTCGCGGTTGCGTAGCTTCTTCACTTCCGTTCCTAATATGCGGGTTGGAACTTTCCTTATGGTTGCTTCGCGTTCCACTTCGGCCTCTTCGAGGATATTTGGCTCTACCACTTCAGCAGACTCATGTAGACATTTTCGGAGATGTGAAACGTGAAAAACGTTGTGGACTCCGGCCAACTTCTCGGGTAGCTCTAATCTATAGGCCATTTTCCCAATTTTCTCGATGATAGGGAATGGCCCTACGAACCTTGGTGCCAGTTTTCCTGTGGTTCCAAAACGAACAACGTTCCTTAGCGGTGATACCTTGAGAAAAACTCTGTCTCCAACCTCAAATTCAAGGTCGGTCCTTCTCTTGTCGGCATAGGACTTTTGTCTGTCTTGGGTCGTCTTCATCCTTCTTCTTATTAAGTCTACTTTCTCTGAAGTCTCTCGGATCATATCTGGTCCAAGTATGAGCTTATCCGAAGACTCCCACCAACAAGTGGGCGATCGGCACGGTCTTCCATATAAAGCTTCGAAGGGCGCCATTCCGATGGTTGCTTGATAGCTGTTGTTGTAGGCAAATTCCACCAAAGAAAGGTGGTCTTCCCATGTCCCTCCGAAGTCGAGGACGCATAGCCTTAAAAGGTCTTCCAAAACTCTGTTCACTCTCTCTGTTTGGCCGTCGGTTTGGGGATGATAGGCTGTGCTCAAGCATAACTGCGTTCCTACTGCTTCTTGCAGACTCCGCCAAAACTCACTGGTGAAGATGGGGTCTCGGTCACTAACAATGCTAGATGGTATTCCATGGAGTCGAACGATTTCCTTGAGGTAAAGTGATGCTAGGGATGAGGCAGTTCTTTTACTTTTGACAGGTAAAAAGTGGGCGCTTTTAGTAATCCTATCCACTATTACCCAAATGCTAGTGTTGCCTCTCCTAGACCTAGGCAGCCCATCGATGAAGTCCATTGAGATGCTATCCCACTTCCACTGCGGGACCTCCAGAGGATGTAGCAGTCCGCCAGGCTTTTTCTGTTCCGCCTTAACCTGTTGGCACACCATACACTTAGAAACGAACTCTGCCACGTCCTTTTTCATGTCGCTCCAGAAGAAAGTCCTTTTTATGTCTTTGTACATTTTATCTCCGCCTGGGTGTATCGTCATCTTGGAGTGATGTGCTTCCTCGAGAACCTTCTTTACTAAATCTTTTGTCTGTGGGACGCATAGTCTTCCGTCTCGCCTTAGCAAACCCTTATCGTCGATGGAGTATCTGTTGAGGTGACTTGAAGTCTCACCCCTAATTAGCCTATCAATTGTTTCCACAAGCTGAGGGTCTTCGCGTTGTGCTGTCCCTACTGAATCCACTAAAGTTGGGCGCACTTCGAGAGATGCTAACAAGCCTGGTACGAAATCGGAGGAAGGCCTAAAGTCGAAACTGGCTATAAACTCTAGGCTTTGTCTTTCAACAAACAACGGGCTTAGGGTCAATTTCTTTCGGCTCAACGCGTCTGCCACTACGTTGCCTTTGCCCGGAGTGTAGGAGATTTCGAAATCGTACGAGGCAAGAAACTCCATCCATCTTTGTTGCCTCAAGTTAAGATCCTTCTACGAGAAAAGATATTTCAACGATTTATGGTCAGTGTAAAGTTCGAACTTCTCACCTAGGAGATAGTGTCGCCAAGACTTGAGTGCAAAGACGATGGCGGCTAACTCAAGATCGTGGGTTGGGTAGTTCTTTTCGTGCACTTTCAACTGCCTCCCGCCATAAGCTACTACCCTTCCTTCTTGCATTAAGACGGCGCCTAGCCCTGTCCCACATGCATCCGTATAAACAGTGAACATCTTGCTCCCATCTGGCAGTGTCAAAACTGGGGCTGTTGTAAGAGCCCTTTTCAGTCGTTGGAAAGCAAACTCGCAATCCAAATCCCAATTGAACACTAGATTCTTCTTAGTCAATTTCGTGAGTGGAGCTGAGATTTTCGCAAAATCCCTTATAAACTTTCGATAGAAACCTGCTAGTCCTAGAAAGCTTCGGACCTCAGTTGCATTCCTTGGTGTCTTCCAATCCTGTACCGCCACTACCTTAGCAGGGTCCACTGCTAACCCTTGTTTGGATACTATGTGCCCAAGGAACCTCACCTCTTCTCTCCAAAAGTGGCATTTGGAGAATTTGGCTTTTAGTTGATGGACTCGCAAAGTTTCCATGATTGCCCTTAAGTGATGGGCATGTTCCTCTTCACTCTTTGAGAAGATAAGGATATCATCTACGAAGACCACTACGAATTTGTTGAGGAAATCTCTAAATACCCTACTCATCAGGTCCACGAAGTAAGCAGGTGCATTTGTCAAGCCGAAAGGCATGACAAGCCATTCAAAGAAGCCGTCTGGGGTTCTGAACGCCGTTTTATCGATGCTATCTTCAGCCACCCTTAGCTGATGAAAACCGGTTGCTAAATCGAGCTGGGAGAAAACAGACGCTCCTACAAGCTGGTCAAACAAATCGTCAATTCTAGGGAGAGGGTGCCTATTCTTTTTCGTTAGCTTGTTGAGCTCCCTATAGTCAACACATAGACGGAGTGAACCATCCGCCTTTGTAGCGAACACCACTGGAGCGCCCCATTCTGAAATGCTTCTCCTAATGAACCCCTTTTCTAGAAGCTCTTTAATCTGTTTACTGAGCTCTTTCCTTTCCCGTGGAGCCATGTGTCTAACGGGTAACGCAACGGGCTTTGCATTATCTACAAGATATATGCGGAAGTCTATTTCCCGCTTCGGAGGCAAGCCCTTCACCTCTTCAAAGACATCCGGATATTCCCGGTCCACTTTAACTGATTGCAAATTTTCAACAGAGGCATCTAGCGATTCAAGATAACTAAGCATAACCGCATACGAGGGATTACAAGAAATTTCCAAAGTATTACCGAGCTGGGTTAGGAGCCAAACAACCCTTTTCTCACAATCAAGGATGGCCCCATTACTGGATAGCCAATCCATACCCAAAATCAAACCATAACCCGAAAAGCCCAAAACAAAAGCACTACATTGAAATTCTACACTTAGAATAGAAATTTTCAATCCCAAACAGATCATAGACAAATGAGCTGGGCCCCCAATTGGGTTTGAAACAATTAAGGGGTCCTCTACCATACTAGTTTTTAGGTGCAGAGATTCTACTAAAGCAGACGAGATAAAGGAGTGTGATGCGCCAGAATCAAATAAAGTGCGAACGGGGTGATCATAAAGATAAACTACACTTTCTACAGAAGTATTTATACCTCGCTGTTGCAGAGGTGGCGCTTCCAGCACATGAACCTGTGCCCCTGGGGTGGATCCAGCCCTCTGCCCCTGTCCTCGTTTCTTTGGGCAGTCCTTAGCCCTGTGGCCTGTCTCACCGCAAGAAAAGCACCCACCATTCTCCTTGGCCTTCTTTTTTCGGAAGTGAAACACCCCACCTCCGTTAGGGTCACTCTCAAAGGGAATGCCCTAATTTTGGTGGAGGTTTATAAGTATAAGTCACAGATATACAAGACAGATATAAGAACACATATTTTGCAAACAGCGGAAGAACAACAAATTTTTATTTCATAAAGTCAAATATGTGTTACAACAACAACCTTTCCAAAAACATAACATAATACTTTCATAATCTGTCTTGAGTACATTATTTAAAGAAGCATAAATAAAACATGAGTAAACTGCAAAAGCCCCATAGAGTGTGTCCAAAGCCATAGTTCAAAACAGGAAAGTCCAAGCAATACATTTCCCTTCTTCAAGCTGGATGTCAAAGCTGATCAAGCTGCTGTGTTCCCTCCCTGAGGACCGGGGGGGAAACGGAAGAAAGAAGACGAAAGAAAAGTAGAGTCAGACATAAGCCTGAGTAAGTCTAGTACTACTTTGTCTATGAATAAAGAACTGGGTATGATAAGTAATAACAAGAAGTGGGCAAACACTATAACTTGGTTAAGTTGTCTAGGGTCGAATATACTATCGTACCCCATGTTAATCTCTGAACCCATATAAACTAGTTTCCAACTGGCACCCCATAGTCAGGGTGATGTGATCCATTCTATGATGATCGGCTCCTACTCGCGTAGTTACATGTGTCTTACGGCCCCCGATGTCTGTAGTTACCTATGCTGGTCCCACCATGGGGTGTATCAAGTCCCATAGTGGCAACCCGACACAACCTTAGAGTGCACAGGTATGCTACTGGTGCCCAGTGCTTTATTTTTCTGCGCCGGAGTGCGTGCACGCCCGCACACCGTTAGAACCTACACTGCTACACCACCGCCGTCGCTTTGACCTCTTACAATCAGCCCAGTAATCGTGCCCCACCCTGCCTAGTTTCAGGGTATCCTGATACACCTTCTAGGGTTACTGCTGAAAAGGGTCCCCCGTTACTAGGTTTTCTATCTCTAGCCAACATGCTAAGTTGGTTAAGTGTTTCCTAACCTAACCCCACCAGTCCGTTTAGTTTAGCATGTTCCATTTTGATTAAGTCTTTAGTTCACTTAATCCTATCAATCCTGACTCAGCCTTAATTGTCTTATTAAGGCCCGGACCTCTCACATTAGACATGTATTGTTGTGGCTGCCTGTTGCCGGTTGGTTCCGGGCAGTCTTACGCCACAACTCAGTCTAACCTCGGGTCCTTGCTGGGCTCCATGTTTAACCTCCCACATTGGATAGGTATTGTTGTGACTACTGGACAGCCGGGCGGTTCCGGGCAGGTTTACATCACAACTCAATCCAACCTCGGGTTAAACACATCGTATGTTCTACATTTACATATTTTGTCATTCCTCTTTATTTCTTATACGTAAATATTTGCGGCCCATTATTAAGTTAATGGTGTAAAGGTTACACCAATCATGGGCCCAACCCATACTTGAACTTGGGCCCTTCTATTTTATATTTTCATTCATTAATTAATTTTTAACCCAACGTTATCTTCCCCCGTTTTACAAGTCCGTTCATATACATTGGGCTTAGCCTTTTAAAGCCCAATTTAGCCATGCGAAAAGGGGAGGCTTATGGCGTATACACGAAGAGGGGAAAGTGAGCGCATGAACTTGCATATGACGTTGGAAAATACATAATAGAAATTGGTGTACTTGCATAGTGGTGACATGTATTTTGGTCATAAAACATAGGTGACATAAATCAAGGCATGTAAACTTGCATAGGTTTAACTACAACATGAACCTATATTCTTATTTAGGCATAATGTCAAACATAGGCATGGCACAAATACTTCTAGCATAAGCATGGCATAATGTCAAACATAAGCATGGCATAAATACTTCTAGCATAAACATGGCATAATGTCAAACATAAGCATGGCATAAAATACTTCTAGCATAGGCATGACATATTGTCAAACATAAGCATGGCATAAATACTTCTAGCATAAACATGGCATAATGTCAAACATAAGCATGGCATAAATACTTCTAGCATAAACATGGCATAATGTCAAACATAAGCATGGCATAAATACTTCTAGCATAAACATGGCATAATGTCAAACATAAGCATGGCATAAATACTTCTAGCATAAACATGGCATAATGTCAAACATAAGCATGGCATAAATACTTCTAGCATAAACATGGCATAATGTCAAACATAAGCATGGCATAAATACTTCTAGCATAAACATGGCATAGGTATAGTTAAATTTGTTCATGGCATAAATATAAACAAGTCATGTTCATAAGGTTTCTACATGTTTACAAAGAGGATACTTTGTAACTAACACAAAAGCATAGTTCAACTTAATTAAATTTAATCACATAACGATGGTATACTTATGCATAAATATTCCTAATCATGGTGTTTGCTTTTAACTTGCAAAAAAGGGATTTTTGTGTCTAACTTAGCCATGTCTCACATATGTCATCATATAATTCTTTTAAACAAGATAGACTTAATCATGAATTTCAATTATGCCCAATATCATTCATAGCCTAGCCATATTCATAAGTTTTGCAAAAGCATGACTTAATACATGGATTATGGTGTCAAAATTCCAACATAGTTTCATATGAACTATAACAACCAAACTTGTCTCAATTACTTGCAAAATGATTTATGCACAAAATAGATATCATGATGGCATAATAACAAAGCCCCAAACTTGCATGAATTTCAATCAACTACATACATGTAGCTTCAACATAGACTACATAATTTGCGCAATATTCCAAACGTATATTTGCATAGAACTACCGCATGTAGTTCTTTATAATTGAATGACATAATTCAGAATATCCAAAAGTATATAAATCGCACAAATACGAATTTCATTGCCACAATTCAAGCATACATATCTACACAATCATTTGTTCATACCAAAGTAATACTCTACTTACAATGGTTGCGGAAAATTCTCTAATTAAGAGATATGATTCCTTTGTTGAATTGATTAGCTTTAGGTTGCTTGAATTGCTTTAGGCTTTAGAACTTTCTCCCTAATCCTCTCTCTCTAGATGGCAGCTATTCTTTGTCGTTCCTCAGCAACATGGCGGCTATGCTCTTAATTTGAATGAATAGATTAGGGTTTAGTCTAGGGTTGTTTATATAGAGGTTAGGAATTGATTAGAACCATTGATGTTGCTAGGTTAGATCGTAGCCATTCATTAGATAGAGAGACCAATTAAAACTTGCCACCTAGCCCTAATGACAAAGCAACCCACAGAAATTCGACCAAACACAGACCAGGCCAGCCAGGAGGGACTGGGTTCGATTTTCAAAAATTAAACTTTAAATTGAGCTGTTTTAGTCTATTTGAATTTTATCTATTGTATACATATATTTTTGCATATATATATATATATTCTCATATATATACATATATTTTCTTTATTTCCTTATATGTACGTTCTTATCCTTTCAAAATTTGAATTTGTATACGTACATGTATTTGCATGCTCAGTTGGCCCTCTCTAAAACAGAGATAAAAATTATGTCGCCGCCGGGGTTCGAACCCCCGACCTCCATGCTACAAATCCAATGCCTTAACCAACTGAGCTACAGAGGCTTTTGTTAATAAGTCTTAGAATAATAATAATTATTGTCCTCTCCTTACTTCTCTTTTTTCATGTTTTGCTGTAATATTTAAATTAAAGATATCTTCTTCATACGTTATCCGTTTTGCGCAAACTCGGACTCTATCTCAAGCAGAATTCCGAGACGAACGCAATGGTGATGTCCGTTTCCCTTAATTTTTCTGTTACAATTTAATTATACTTTAATTTGTTAATTTACTGTTAACGGAAAAATCCGGGGTGTTACATTCTCCCCCACTTAAAAGGATTTCGTCCCCGAAATCTTCAAGTTTAGGAAGAATGTAAATCCTAACATTCAATCATCCATCTACTCATCCATCAAACACGAGCATCCATTGTCCTTAAAAGACTTCTAATGCTTCATGATCATATGCGAAGTGTGTGTGTTCATGAACTTATCTAATGCAAAATCAGGCGGTCTACTGATTCAGTTGACCTCCTTAATGCGAATCATGTAAGTGCCATGTATCCATTATGTATGCAGATTTTTCCTATTCATGATTCTACATGGGTGCACAATCTTTCATACAAATGCAACATCCATATGACAACACATTACAATTCAACCATATACGAGTGCAAACATATATGCATATGCAATATGAAGTGACTGAGCCGATCTAAAACCTAGATTGTGTGTGTATATGCAGCCACGAGCAACTACTAGCAATCACTTGCAACCACTTGCAACCATCATACATAACATGTTTCAATTACATGTTTTCATCCAAAAGGTTTCTATCTAAAAGATAAGGTCGAGGAGATATTCCTAAAAAGATAGATAAAAGCGCAACTTAAGGAAAAAGAAAGATCAAGGACGTACCCTCGAAAAGAAAAGGGTAAGCAGTGCGTATTCTAGCTTCAGTTTCCCAAGTCGCGTCTCCCTCGGCGTCGCTCCACTGAACTTTGACGAGTTTGACTTCGCGGTTGCGTAGCTTCTTCACTTCCGTTCCTAGTATGCGGGTTGGAACTTTTCTTATGGTTGCTTCGCGTTCCACTTCGGCCTCTTCGAGGATATTTGGCTCTACCACTTCAGCAGACTCATGTAGACATTTTCGGAGATGTGAAACGTGAAAAACGTTGTGGACCCCGGCCAATTTCTCGGGTAGCTCTAATCTATAGGTCATTTTCCAAATTTTCTCAATGATAGGAAATGGTCCTACCTAAAGGTATAGTCGAATGATAGAAGCAAGTAAGAACTTTGTGCCCATTAGGCAATGTCAAAACTGAAAACCTATGCCACATATATACTGATTAGGAGAAGAACTCTCTAAGCATCAGCCCCGAAGACCGAAATCAACATCAGACTGACACCCAAAGAGTTAATCAATCCAACCACCATATATGATTCTAGGCAACTAAGCATGATGGACTCCTTTTAGGTCACAAGGGAGTCCCTTCCTAAGTCCAACTATGTTGCCAAATGTACTTACTAAGGTGATTCTTTACAACTCATGCATAAGTGAAATGAACCTTCAGCCTTAGTGGCGAACACTCCTGGAGTGCCCTATTCTGAAATGCTCCACCTAATGAACCCCTTATCTAGAAGCTCTTTAATCTGTTTACTGAGCTCTTTTCTTTCTCGTGGAGCCATGTGTCTAACGGGCAACGCAACGGGCTTTGCATTATCTACAAGATATATGCGGAAGTCTATTTCCCGCTTCGGAGGCAAGCCCTTCACCTCTTCGAAGACATCCGGATATTCCCGGACCACTCTAACTGATTGCAAATTTTCAACAGAGGCATCTAGCGACTCAAGATAACTAAGCATAACCGCATACGAGGGATTACAAGAAATTTCCAAAGTATTACTGAGCTGGGTTAGGAGCCTAACAACCCTTTTCTCACAATCAAGGATGGCCCCATTACTGGATAGCCAATCCATACCCAAAATCAAACCATACCCCGCAAAGCCCAAAACAAAGGCACTACATTCAAATTCTACACTTAGAATAGAAATTTTCAAATCCAAACAGATCATAGACAAATGAGCTGGGCCCCCAATTGGGTTTGAAACAATTAAGGGGTCCTCTACCATACTAGTTTTTAGGTGCAGAGATTCTACTAAAGCAGACGAGATAAAGGAGTGTGATGCGCCAGAATCAAATAAAGTGCGAACGGGGTGATCATAAAGATAAACTACACTTTCTACAGAAGTGTTTGTACCTCGCTGTTGCAAAGGTGGCGCTTCCAGCACATGAACCTGTGCCCCTGGAGTGGATCCAGACCCCTGCCCCTGCCCTCGTTTCTTTGGGCAGTCCTTAGCTCTGTGGCCTGTCTGACCGCAAGAAAAGCACCCACCATTCTCCTTGGCCTTCTTTTTCCGGCAGTCCTTTACTAAGTGCCCCACTTTGCCACAGAAATTACACGTCCTCTTCTCTTTGTTGCCTTCCCCGCCTTTCTTAAAGTCTGTCTTCTTAGGCTGCAAACCCTCTTTCTTCCCTTGAGAGCTTTCTGCCTTTGCCTCCTTCTTGCCCTTATCCTCCTCATTCAGCAATGCCATTTGCACCAATCTTTCATACGTGGCCCCCATGGGTATATGTGTCATGGCCAAACTGTGTAATGGCTCATTTAACCCTTTGACGAAACGGAGAGCCTTCTTGTGCGGGGTGTTGACTAGGTCAAGCCCAAACCTAGCCAGCTCATCAAACTGATTCACATACTCTCTAACAGTCTTGTCTCCTTGCTTAAGAAATAAGAATTTCTCCAACTGCAAACTTCTTTCCGCATCTGAGAGAAATTTGGTCTCAAACCTTGCCCTAAAGTCCTCCTATGTTTCTACTGGTCTTTTAGCATTAGTGACTTCCCACCAGTAGGAAGCCTCGCCCTTCAATAGCCACACCGCCAATTGTACTTTTTGTTTGTCCTCTACCTCAAAGATGATGAATAGATCCTCAGTTTCCTTCAGCCAATTTCTAGCTGCTACGAAGGACTCAGTTCCATGGAAATCCCTTCCTCCCATAGCTTTAAAATCCTTACATATCTTAGCAAACGCGTTTCCTCGTGGAGGAGGTGGAGGAAGAGGTGCTGCTGCAGCTGGATGATTCCCTGCAGCTGGGGGAGGAGGAACGGTAGGACCTGGTTGAGTGGCCCTAGCTTCTAAGAATCGTCTAAACCAACCAGGTATTGGTACTCCTTCCGGCAAGTTAAGATCTTCGGACATGCTGAAACAAAAGGGATAGATTCAAAACGAAGGATAAGAGATAGTACCTATGGCTTTGGGGAGTGGACTTTGCCTTTTTTAAAATAAAATAATATTTTTATCTTTTAAAAATGCTTCTTTAAATTTCCTTTTTGAAAATAAATTTCCAAAACTTTTTATCTTATCTGGTAAACCTATGCTCTGATACCAAGTGAAACACCCCACCTCCGTTAGGGTCACTCTCAAAGGGAATGCCCTAATTTTGGTGGAGGTTTATAAGTATAAGTCACAGATATACAAGACAGATATAAGAACACATATTTTGCAAACAGCGAAAGAACAACAAATTTTTATTTCATAAAGTCAAATATGTGTTACAACAACAACCTTTCCAAAAATATAACATAATACTTTCATAATCTGTCTTGAGTACATTATTTAAAGAAGCATAAATAAAACATGAGTAAACTGCAAAAGCCCCATAGAGTGTGTCCAAAGCCATAGATCAAAACAGGAAAGTCCAAGCAATACATTTCCCTTCTTCAAGCTGGATGTCAAAGCTGATCAAGCTGCTGTGTTCCCTCCCTGAGGACCTGGGGGGGAAACGGAAGAAAGAAGACGAAAGAAAAGTAGAGTCAGACATAAGCCTGAGTAAGTCTAGTACTACTTTGTCTATGAATAAAGAACTGGGTATGATAAGTAATAACAAGAAGTGGGCAAACACTATAACTTGGTTAAGTTGTCTAGGGTCGAATATACTATCGTACCCCATGTTAATCTCTGAACCCATATAAACTAGTTTCCAACTGGCACCCCATAGTCAGGGTGATGTGATCCATTCTATGATGATCGGCTCCTACTCGCGTAGTTACATGTGTCTTACGGCCCCCGATGTCTGTAGTTACCTATGCTGGTCCCACCATGGGGTGTATCAAGTCCCATAGTGGCAACCCGACACAACCTTAGAGTGCACAGGTATGCTACTGGTGCCCAGTGCTTTATTTTTCTGCACCGGAGTGTGTGCACGCCCGCACACCGTTAGAACCTACACTGCTACACCACCGCCGTCGCTTTGACCTCTTACAATCAGCCCAGTAATCGTGCCCCACCCTGCCTAGTTTCAGGGTATCCTGATACACCTTCTAGGGTTACTGCTGAAAAGGGTCCCCCGTTACTAGGTTTTCTATCTCTAGCCAACATGCTAAGTTGGTTAAGTGTTTCCTAACCTAACCCCACCAGTCCGTTTAGTTTAGCATGTTCCATTTTGATTAAGTCTTTAGTTCACTTAATCCTATCAATCCTGACTCAGCCTTAATTGTCTTATTAAGGCCCGGACCTCTCACATTAGACAGGTATTGTTGTGGCTGCCTGTTGCCGGTTGGTTCCGGGCAGTCTTACGCCACAACTCAGTCTAACCTCGGGTCCTTGCTGGGCTCCATGTTTAACCTCCCACATTGGATAGGTATTGTTGTGACTACTGGACAGCCGGGCGGTTCCGGGCAGGTTTACATCACAACTCAATCCAACCTCGGGTTAAACACATCGTATGTTCTACATTTACATATTTTGTCATTCCTCTTTATTTCTTATACGTAAATATTTGCGGCCCATTATTAAGTTAATGGTGTAAAGGTTACACCAATCATGGGCCCAACCCATACTTGAACTTGGGCCCTTCTATTTTATATTTTCATTCATTAATTAATTTTTAACCCAACGTTATCTTCCCCCGTTTTACAAGTCCGTTCATATACATTGGGCTTAGCCTTTTAAAGCCCAATTTAGCCATGCGAAAAGGGGAGGCTTATGGCGTATACACGAAGAGGGGAAAGTGAGCGCATGAACTTGCATATGACGTTGGAAAATACATAATAGAAATTGGTGTACTTGCATAGTGGTGACATGTATTTTGGTCATAAAACATAGGTGACATAAATCAAGGCATGTAAACTTGCATAGGTTTAACTACAACATGAACCTATATTCTTATTTAGGCATAATGTCAAACATAGGCATGGCACAAATACTTCTAGCATAAGCATGGCATAATGTCAAACATAAGCATGGCATAAATACTTCTAGCATAAACATGGCATAATGTCAAACATAAGCATGGCATAAAATACTTCTAGCATAGGCATGACATATTGTCAAACATAAGCATGGCATAAATACTTCTAGCATAAACATGGCATAATGTCAAACATAAGCATGGCATAAATACTTCTAGCATAAACATGGCATAATGTCAAACATAAGCATGGCATAAATACTTCTAGCATAAACATGGCATAATGTCAAACATAAGCATGGCATAAATACTTCTAGCATAAACATGGCATAATGTCAAACATAAGCATGGCATAAATACTTCTAGCATAAACATGGCATAATGTCAAACATAAGCATGGCATAAATACTTCTAGCATAAACATGGCATAGGTATAGTTAAATTTGTTCATGGCATAAATATAAACAAGTCATGTTCATAAGGTTTCTACATGTTTACAAAGAGGATACTTTGTTACTAACACAAAAGCATAGTTCAACTTAATTAAATTTAATCACATAACGATGGTATACTTATGCATAAATATTCCTAATCATGGTGTTTGCTTTTAACTTGCAAAAAAGGGATTTTTGTGTCTAACTTAGCCATGTCTCACATATGTCATCATATAATTCTTTTAAACAAGATAGACTTAATCATGAATTTCAATTATGCCCAATATCATTCATAGCCTAGCCATATTCATAAGTTTTGCAAAAGCATGACTTAATACATGGATTATGGTGTCAAAATTCCAACATAGTTTCATATGAACTATAACAACCAAACTTGTCTCAATTACTTGCAAAATGATTTATGCACAAAATAGATATCATGATGGCATAATAACAAAGCCCCAAACTTGCATGAATTTCAATCAACTACATACATGTAGCTTCAACATAGACTACATAATTTGCGCAATATTCCAAACGTATATTTGCATAGAACTACCGCATGTAGTTCTTTATAATTGAATGACATAATTCAGAATATCCAAAAGTATATAAATCGCACAAATACGAATTTCATTGCCACAATTCAAGCATACATATCTACACAATCATTTGTTCATACCAAAGTAATACTCTACTTACAATGGTTGCGGCAAATTCTCTAATTAAGAGATATGATTCCTTTGTTGAATTGATTAGCTTTAGGTTGCTTGAATTGCTTTAGGCTTTAGAACTTTCTCCCTAATCCTCTCTCTCTAGATGGCAGCTATTCTTTGTCGTTCCTCAGCAACATGGCGGCTATGCTCTTAATTTGAATGAATAGATTAGGGTTTAGTCTAGGGTTGTTTATATAGAGGTTAGGAATTGATTAGAACCATTGATGTTGCTAGGTTAGATCGTAGCCATTCATTAGATAGAGAGACCAATTAAAACTTGCCACCTAGCCCTAATGACAAAGCAACCCACAGAAATTCGACCAAACACAGACCAGGCCAGCCAGGAGGGACTGGGTTCGATTTTCAAAAATTAAACTTTAAATTGAGCTGTTTTAGTCTATTTGAATTTTATCTATTGTATACATATATTTTTGCATATATATATATATTCTCATATATATACATATATTTTCTTTATTTCCTTATATGTACGTTCTTATCCTTTCAAAATTTGAATTTGTATACGTACATGTATTTGCATGCTCAGTTGGCCCTCTCTAAAACAGAGATAAAAATTATGTCGCCGCCGGGGTTCGAACCCCCGACCTCCATGCTACAAATCCAATGCCTTAACCAACTGAGCTACAGAGGCTTTTGTTAATAAGTCTTAGAATAATAATAATTATTGTCCTCTCCTTACTTCTCTTTTTTCATGTTTTGCTGTAATATTTAAATTAAAGATATCTTCTTCATACGTTATCCGTTTTGCGCAAACTCGGACTCTATCTCAAGCAGAATTCCGAGACGAACGCAATGGTGATGTCCGTTTCCCTTAATTTTTCTGTTACAATTTAATTATACTTTAATTTGTTAATTTACTGTTAACGGAAAAATCCGGGGTGTTACATGAAGTCCTTTACTAAGTGCCCCACTTTGCCACAGAAATTGCACTTCCTCTTCTCTTTGTTGCCTTTCCCGCCCTTCTTAAAGTCTGTCTTCTTGGGCTGCAAACCCTCTTTCTTCCCTTGAGAGCTTTCTGCCTTTGTCTCCTTCTTGCCCTTATCCTCTTCATTCAGCAATGCCATTTGCACCAATCTTTCATACGTGGCTCCCATGGGTATATGGGTCATGGCCAAACTGTGTAATGGCTCATTCAACCCTTTGACGAAACGGAGAGCCTTCTTGTGCGGGGTGTTGACTAGGTCAAGCCCAAACCTAGCCAGCTCATCGAACTGATTCACATACTCTCTGACTGTCTTGTCCTCTTGCTTAAGAAATAAGAATTTTTCCAACTGCAAACTTCTTTCCGCATCTGAGAGAAATTTAGTCTCAAACCTTGCCCTAAAGTCCTCCCATGTCTCCACTGGTCTTTCAGCATTAGTGACTTCCCACCAGTAGGAAGCCTCGCCCTTCAATAGCCACACTGCCAATTGTACTTTTTGTCTATCCTCTACCTCAAAGATGATGAATAGGTCCTCAGTTTCTTTCAGCCAATTCCTAGCTGCCACGAAGGACTCAATTCCATGGAAATCCTTTCCTCACATAGCTTTAAAATCTTTACATATCTTAGCAAAAGTGTTTCCCCGAGGAGGAGGTGGAGGAAAAGGTGCCGCTGCAGCTGGATGATTTCCTGCAGCTGGGGGAGGAGGAACGGTAGGACCTGGCTGAGTGGCTCTTGCTTCTAAGAACCGTCTAAACCAACCAGGTATTGGCACCCCTTCTGGCAAGTTAAGTTCTTCGGACATGCTGAAACAAAAAGGATAGATTCAAAACGAAGGATAAGAGATAGTACCTATGGCTTTGGGGGGACTTTGCCTTTTTTAAAATAAAATAATATTTTTCTTTTAAAAATGCTTCTTTAAATTTCCTTTTTGAAAATAAATTTTCAAAACTTTTTATCTTATCTAGTAAACCTGTGCTTTGATACCAAGTGAAACACCCCACCTCCGTTAGGGTCACTCTCAAAGGGAATGCCCTAATTTTGGTGGAGGTTTATAAGTATAAGTCACAGATATACAAGACAGATATAAAAACACATATTTGTAAACAGCGGAAAAACAACAACTTTTACTTCATAAAAGCAAATACGTGTTACAACACATCATCATGATTGTCTTACATCCTTTCCAAAACATAACATAACACTTTCATAATCTGTCTTGATTACATTATTTAAAGAAGCATAAATAAAACATAGATAAACTGCAAAAGCCCCATAGTGGTTGTCCAAAGCCATAGTTCAAAACGAAAAGGTCCAAGCAATACATTTCTCTTCTTCAAGCTGGATGTTAAGGCTGGTCAAGCTGCAGTGTTCCCTCCCTGTGGACCTGGGGGGGAAACGGAAGAAAAGAAGACGAAAGAAAAGTAGAGTCAGACATAAAGCCTGAGTAAGTCTAGTACTATTCTGTCTATGAATAAAGAACTGGGTATGATAAGTATAAACAAGAAGTGGGAAAGCACTATAAACTTGGTTAAGTTGTCTAGGGTCGAATATGCTATCGTACCCCATGTTAATCTCTGAACCCATATAAACTTGTTTCCAACTGGCACCCCATAATCAGGGTGAAGTGATCCATTCTATGATGATCGGCTCCTACTCGCATAGTTACATGTGTCTTACGGCCCCCGATGTTGTAGTTACCTATGCTGGTCCCACCATGGGGTGTATCAAGTCCCATGGTGGCGGCCCGACACAATCCTAGAATGCACAGGTATGCTACTGATGTCCAGTGCCTTATTTTTCTGCGCCGGAGTGTGTGCACGCCCGCACCCCGTTAGAACCTACACTGCTACACCACCGCCTTCGATTTGACCTCTTATAATCAGCCCAGTAATCGTGCCCCACCCTGCCTAGTTTCAGGGTATCCTGATACACCTTCTAGGGTTACTGCTGAAAAGGGTCCCCCGTTACTAGGTTTTCTATCTCTAGCCAACATGCTAAGTTGATTAAGTGTTTTCTAACCTAACCCCCACCAGTCCGTTTAGTTTAGCATGTTCCATTTTGATTAAGTCTTTAGTTCACTTAATCCTAACAATCCTGACTCAACCTTAATTGTCTTATTAAAGCCTTGACCTCTCACATTAGACATGTATTGTTGTGGCTGCCTGTTGCCGGTTGGTTCCGGGCAGTCTTACGCCACAACTCAGTCTAACCTCGGGTCCTTATTGGGCTCCATGTTTAACCTCCCACATTGGATAGGTATTGTTGTGACCACTGGACAGCCGGGCGGTTCCGGGCAGGTTTACATCACAACTCAATCCAACCTCGGGTTAAACACATCGTATGTTCTACATTTACATATTTTGTCTTTCTTCTTTATTTTCTTATATGTAAATATTTGCGGCCCATTATTAAGTTAATGGTGTAAAGGTTACACCGATCATGGGCCCAACCCACACTTGAATTTGGGCCCTTCTACTTTATATTTTCATTTATTAATAGATTTAACCCAACGTTATTTTCCCCCGTTTAACACGTCCGTTTATTGTATATATGTTGGGCTTAGCCTTTTTAAGCCCAACTTAGCCATGAGAAAAAGGGGAGGCTTAAAGCGTGATTACATACACAAAAAGGGGAATGTGAACGCATGAACTTGCAACATAACGTTGGAACTACAAAATAGAAACTAGTGTACTTGCATAGTAGTAATGTATACTTTGGTCATAAAGCATAAGTGACATGAATCAAAGCATGTAAACTTGTAGTTGAGATACGAATATCACTATTGACACATAGGCTTAACTACAACATAAACCTATATTTTTATTCAGGCATAATGTCAAACATAAGCAAATCATGTTCATAAGATTACTACATGTTTACAAAGGTGCTTACTTTTGTTACTAACACAAAAGTATAGTTCAACTTAATCATGATTTTAAATCTATTCACATAACCATGGCATAAATATTTCTAACATGAAATCATGATTTTTTACTTTAGTCATGCAAACTTGCGAAAGGGATTTTTGAATCTAACCTAGCTATGTACCACATATGTCATCATATAATTCTTGTTAACAATATAGACTTAACATGGATTTCAATTATGCAAAATATCAATCATAGCCTAGTCATATTCATAAGTTTTCAAATAGGTTTCCTAGTACAAAAGCATGGCTTAATACATAGATCATGATGCCAAAATTTCAACATAGTTTCATATGAACTATAATAACCCAAATTTGTTCCAATTACGTACAAAATGATTTTTGTACAAAAATATACATTATGATGGCTAGCAAAACCCCAAACTTGCATGAATTTCAATTAGTCAACTACATACATGTAGCTTCAACATGGATTACATAATTTGCGAATATTCCAAACGTATACTTGCATAAAACTACCGCAAATATGTAGTTTTTTATAATGAATAACATAATTCGAGAATATCCAAACGTATACAATATTCCAAATCGATAAGAATCATAGTAACGCACAAATATGAATCACTTTGTCGCCACAAATCAAGTATACAAACCAACACAATTATTTGTTCATACCAAAATAATACTCTACTTACAATTGTGTGGCGAATTCTCCAATTTAGGAATTTGGAGATGCGATTCCTTGTTGATTTGATTTGATTAAGTTGCTTTATGCTTTAGAATTTGCCTCCTAATCCTCTCTCCAATTGGTGGCTACTCTTAGGCGTTCCTCAGCAACATGATGGCCTTGTTCTTATTTTTGAATGAATAGATTAGGTTGAGTCTAGGGTCATTTTTATAGGGGTTATGAACTGATTAGGACCATCGATGTTGCTTGGATTAATCGTAGCCTTTCATTCGAAAGAGAGACCCATTAGAGCCTGCCACCTAGCCCTAATGACAAAGCAGACTTCTGAAAATCGACCAACATAGAATAGGCCAGCCAGGTTGGGCTGGGTTCGACCTGGCTCTGGACCAGGTCGACAGCCCTGTCGACAGCCCTGTCGACCTGGCTAGACCAGGTCGACAGCCCAGTCGACCTGGGTGCATTAGGCGGGAGTTTTCCCGCCCTGGCCAATTGGGCCCGATTTTGGAATTTAAACTTGTTTTTCTGAGCTGTTTTATTCTGTTCGAATTTTAAACTTAATTCAGAAACTTCCGAAGGCCATATCTTCTTCATACGGACTCCGTTTTTCGAAAACTCGGACTCTATTTCGCGTATTTTTCCGAGATGAACGCAATGGCGTATCCCGTTTCCCTTAGTTCTTTGATTTTAAATTAATTATACTTTAATTTGTTAATTTCACAGTTAGAGAATACACGGGGTGTTACATTATTGATGTCTTGATTGAGATGTACACCCAATATAAGGTAATAAGTGGTGATCGTCCAAACATACTTGGAGATCGATCGGATATGCGAGGACTGCTCTCCTGTATTGGACATATGGGACGAGGAATAAGGTGCCTCGGTTTTATTCAGACCCAGAATAGACTAGTAAATGGATGTGTATCTGACATTGGATTTTATTCTATGTTGATTAATCTCTATTAAATATATATTTGTTTGATAGCGGAGAATTTATTCTCTTGCTTAGCACCCTACTCTAAGACGTACGATCTTAGATGTTATATATTGATAGACATCAGTTGCATGGCGTGAATTGCCAGTGTGGCATGTTGAGATGCAAGTGATCAAGGCTTCTATTGAAAACCAGAGTCTTGTGGTTGATGATCAAGGCACAACTTTATATAGCATAACTTTATGTATTGCGTTAATTCGCGAACCTTACACCCCAGTATGAACCGAAACGGGAGAGGTCTGCAAGGAGAACATGCGTTTCTTTCTAGCTAGGAGTGGTGTCATGGTATGGAGCCCGGACATTTTTAATCATGTGGATGTTGCATATTATTTGATGGATAGCAAGGCGGCTCTGATATATCGGTCACTACAGGACCGATGGATGATATGGTCGACAAACTGACCATCATGCCCCATAGGGCGGGGAAACGCATTGTTCAGGAATAACCAATCCATAAACGTAAGAGTGGACCTGCCCTGAAGATCCAAGGTGCAGTTGCGGCTGTAGCGTGAGACATGGTAGGCTAGATTGTCTCGAATTCGGTAAGGATAATCCCTTGCCTTGGTTCATGATGGAAATCCAACTTCCAATATGTCGTCATTCGGTTTTGATTGTAAAACTAGTTGGCCGACATAGTAGCATGGGATACTATGCCGTCTATGATTGATACATTTATATTTGAAGTAAATTTCTTCACTTATAGTAATAATAAAAGATTAAATTTCGCGTATCAAGCATTATTTGGCTATTATAAGGTAAAACTCTATCCTCTAGCTTGCGTTGCATTGTGTGATGGGACCTAAGTCTTATAATAGCTTCATTTTCTTTAATTAGCACTGCGTTGTTTGTTTTATGCACTAGTATTCTTAGGTGGAAAGCCGTTCCATGTTATACGGCATTGTCCCTTGATTTATTCTATTTTTAAGTAAAGTTTAAATAACTGTTTTATCTCAGACCAGTCCCATGACTGACCTGGGGTTTATTGTTTTAACCTAAACTCTGGGTGCCCTCTAATTTCCACATGGACAGCTAGTAGTTTTGGTTTTCGCAGATATTATTTTCACAAGATCCTGGATTTACAGCTGGTGCTATATTCGGAAAGCTTTGTATCCATGTATCTCTTTCAGTTGTGTTATGTATTATTTTTTGTATGTAATAGATTTTAAATCTCTGATATTTTTTTCTAATGTATATTATTTATTAATACTTGGTTATATTATTATACTCTGATGTAATTATTGTAACAGCAATGAAGTGTTCTTCTGTTTGCGTTCTGATTTGTCATGTTCTTAACTTAATCCGGCCTTTTCCGTCTCTTCGAAGATCGGGGATTTCGGATCGTTATAGTTTGGTATCAGAGATTTGGTTTTCAGAGCTCGAGAAGAAGGCACATTAGAACCAAACGAAAGAATTCGTCAGAGATTGGATTAGTAATATCCAATAAGAATGACTCGTTAGAGATGGGATCAGTAGTATCCTAGAATGAGTTGGAAGAGTGAAAATTTAAACCCTATTATACGTATTTGAGTAAATTATTTTATTTTATTTTATTTCGGACAATCGAGTATAAGAAAAATTTTCATATATGCGTCATAAATGTATATACGAAGTTTCAAATATACTAGATAGATATAGAATCACACTGTAGTCGCCCGGGGATGATTCTGATAATGCTGCAGCTTTATCAGTATTTATTTTCGAGTGCCGAAAGTGGGATATCTATATACTTCCATTTCACTGGTGTGAAAACCAAAAACTAGATAGGGTTTATTGTTGTGACTTGGCACTAAAAATATGATTTTGAATATGTATAAAAGGCTATATATTTGAAAAGCTAATCAACTAATTGATTGCTGGTTGTGATGTTTGATTATTAGTTTAACTAATAAAAATATTAGAATGATAATTAATGTAACCAATATGTGAATGAATGGTAAATTTAGCCAAATTGAATTAATATTGAACTGATTTGGAAATTCATTGTAATTGCATATATGTACATGTATATATAATGAACTGGTCATAGCACGAAAGCTAAGAAGAGGAATAAAATTGTATGCCCGACAAATAGGTATATGTTACTATATTTCTTGGGTTTTGATGATTTTATGTGCCGATTGGCTAGCCGCTTGGCTTTTTCTTTTTCTTTTGGATTGATGAGGGCCCTGTGAGGCTAGTTGCATTTTTAAAGGTCTCCCTGTACAAAGAAGGTTATGACGAAATTTTTCGAAAATTTAGGGTGTTAGCCAAATTTTTGAGAAATTAGAAAATTCTTATAAACTGAAAAGTTGAAGAACGAAAGCCAGAATGTAAGTTGAGTTGGTTGGTTGGTTAAACAACTTTCAGCTCCGTTCCTCTTCGAGGATGAAAATAATTTAAGTGTGGGAGATTGTAACAACCCGAATTTTCAGAACTAATTTAAAATTTTTATTTTAGCTATTTTAATGGATTTTGAATATTTAAAATGGTTTATTTTAAATAATAACGACTGAAAATCTATTCAAATCAAAGTTAGAATGTATAAATTTATTTTAATTATAAAACGAACGCGAAATGGAGCGTAGTTTGAAATTTTGATTTTTAATTTCAAATGAATATGCAGAATTCAGTATAAATCAGAATTGGACGAAACAAGAAATATTTGAATCTGTTTAACTACATCTTTCTAACGAATGTAAGGAATTGAGATTTCATAATATAAATTGAAAGCTATATCCTGTTTAAAATTCAAAATAGTCGCTATGGAATTTATATATATTTTAATATATTATATATCCCTTAAAAATTGTCATTTTGCAAACGACCTTCGTTTTCGACGAAACCACTTTTGTTGGATCTGGAATGTCAAATTATTGTTATATTCCAATTTTCAGAATTTTTGGATTTAATATGTGAGCGCGGTAAATTTAAACGTGTTTGGTACTTTCAATTTGAATTTAATCGACTGGAAAATGGTCATTTTTCAAACGGTCTCCAAATTCGACGAAATTAGTTTTGAGAGGACCATATCATCAAAACATAGTTGGATTTATTTTTTTGGAATTTTTGGAGTTAGTATGTGGCCCCGGAAAATTAGAATGTGCATTTGAATTCAATTTATATTGATTTATATTTTAATTCTGATTAAAACTGATCAAAACAGTCGAATTGGCTTATGAAACATATCTCATTGTACTCGGAATGGGGGTATTTGCCTAGGGACGACAGTCGTTGTGTTTGATTTGGAGTTCGTATGGATAAACACGTATTTTTGGAAATTAAAGGAATTAAATATAATAAAATAAAATTATATAAATAACCCTTCTATCCCCAAACCCTAGCTCAGAAAGAGGAGCCGTCAATAACAATTGAATGGTGAAAATCATTCAAAATAAAATCCTTTAATTTCTCTCCAAACAATCAGAATTAGTTAGGGATTCTTAAGGAAAAATCAAAGAGAGTTTTTAGATCTATAATCCAATACGGGTATGATCTGGATTGGAGAAGTAAATCGTTCAGATTTTGGGGACGAAGTGCCAGTGCTTGGGCGCGGATTTCACGCAGGTGGGGCCATCGAACTGCAAGGGGTTGAGGGTGCAGGCGAAGGGCGGTCACGGCGACGTCGAGGTGGTGGAGGATTGGGGTCCGCGCCCCTCTGGTGACCTGCGTTTTGGGATGAAGGGGTGACCATTTTGGGTTCCAGTTCGACGGGTTTCAGAGGGGGATGGAAGATAATTAAGCAGTAATTAAGGTTTTAATTATTTTAATTAATTCCTTAATGACCCGTATAATTATTCCAATGTAAATAATACAATATCTTTTACATACGAGGTCCAAATCGCCGAAACTGGATCGGTTGCGATCATGGGGACGAGAGCTTCACAACAAAACTGACTGGGCCCAATTTGGAGCTAGTTAGAAATTTAGGAAAATTCAAACCCAAACTGTACTGAAACCATCAGTTAAAGAATAACGAAGTGGAAATCAAAGTGAGAACTCTTTCTCGCTCAACTATTGTACTATGTTATTATATCCTAGGTTGTAGACGGAGCTTAGTAACTCCTGACACTATTTCTTGCAAATCATGGTTGTATTGATTGATGATTGTTTACAGTTTAATGTATCATTATTAAACTGTGATTATGAATACTTATACATAATAAACAAATTCACATGGATTATGATGCAAACCCCACATGGATATTGGGACGATAATTTTACACATCGCCCAAGGTACAAATAATATTTTTTGATATTTGAAAACCCCACACAGGTCCGGGGATGATAACTTATTCACATCTCCCCTGAATTTAATTATATGTCAATCGATGGATCGACAGACTATGATGAGCGTTATTTATTTATTTTAATGCTTATATAGTAGTGAATTGCACTCTGGATGATGGTTGAATGTTTAATGATTATTTATCATTATTGTGAATACATGCGACGTATGTAACCCATATAACTGAAATTATATGGTAATTGATTATGTCTGATTCCAATTCAGAAATCACGAATATTTTAAAAAAAAAATATTAAGTATAGTTTTAAAACATTATTCATTATAGTTTTAGATATTATTCATCATAGTTTTTATATATTATTCATTATTGTTTTAAATTTTATTCAGTATAGTTTTTAAATATTATTCATTATTGTTTTAAATATTATTAACTATAGTTTTCAAATATTATTCAATATATTTTTTCAAATAATATTCAGAATATTTTAAAATAATACTCAGTAAAGGATTAAAATGTGAATTTGATGTCCGATTTTGGATAGACACGAAAATATTGGAATATGTGAAGTCATATTGATTAGATACGCGTCATTTTAACGCGAACGATATTTATATCGATTTTATTCATTTTTATAATGAATATCGAAAAGGAAATGATTTCAAAATATGATATTTTGAAAATATTATCGTTTAAATATTATAATGATAAGGAATATTCAATTTTAACTTAAAAATTTAAATGAAAGTGGGGAGCGAACTCCAAGCTAATATGAAGCGCACGGATCCAAGTTATGCTTGGAATGAAAGAAATTCCGAATCAGCTTTGTCTACGAACAAGGAAGCTATAAGTAATGCAACTATGAATCTCATGGAGAGTTCGATCCTGGCTCAGGATGAACGCTAGCGGGATGCTTAACAGATGCAAGTCGGACGGGAAGTGGTGTTTCCAGTGGTGGACGGATGAGTAACGCGTAAGAACCTGCCCTTGGGAGGGGAACAACTAGAAACGGTTTTTAATACCCTGTAGGCTGAGGAGCAAAAGGAGGAATCCACCCGAGGAGGGGCTCGCATTTTAAAACGAACTTATAAATGATTTATAAAATACTTTTTAAATGGAAATCGAAGAAATATATATAATATATATTTTTAATGGCCTGAACAGAACGCGCCGCGTGGCGACCGTTCGCGAATTTCGACCATTGACTTCAAATTGACATTGCGGAAGATCCGACCGCCGGATTCTCCAAAAACTGGAACCGTTAGATTCGCATCGAAAAGAGCTTTCCAATGAATATAAGAGATTTGAAATCTAACGGTTAGATTTGGAATTATATCCAAATCAAATTTGGAAAAGGTCGCTATGGATGCGGTTCGGTGGCCGTTATTGGAAACCTACTGTACGGCCTTGATAAAATTATTAAAAATATTTATAATTTGTGTAAAATCATAATAAATGATTTGGAAAGAATTAGGATGAAAAATTCCACGTTTGTGAAGATAAAAATATATTTTTATCAAAATGAACTAGTTATTAACTAGAAAAATAATCCAATGTTTTTAAATAAATAAATTGGGTTTAAGAATGGTTTTAATCTAACCAAAATTTTCCAATATATGAATTGGAAAGGATTTGACTAGAAATCATCTTCGGAATATTTCGATATTGGATTCCGTGACTATACAGATATTGTAAAGGGATTTGGAAGATAGATATATATCGTTATTCCCTATAAGATATGTGTTTGTTTCAGAATTTGATGTTGAATATAAGCCGATATAATTTCTATTCAGAACCTTATATTTAATATTAAATTGGATTTTGAGTTTGTCGTGAATGGTGTCTTCAGTGACACTGTTCTTAAACTCCATGTGAAAAGAATAAATCTTTTAATTAAGATTATTAAAGTTTCCAGTTATATTTAGTAATTGGAATAAAATGGAATGTGAATTGGGTTTATTGTTAACTGTGTTTTTAACGACATTCGTTCTTCTACCCGATTAACAATGAAACGTGATTTGGAATATATAAATCTTTTATTAAGATTTAATGGAAATTTTCCAAAGTAAAGTTTTCAAATTTAATATATTAAGTTGGAATTCGATTTGGTAATAATCAAAGTGAGCTTCTGTGGAGGAAGAATGTTAATATATATGGAATTTAAAAGGCTTTGTCGTTATTCCATTTATATTATTAGTCGGATACGGAAATTGATATCGATTATATATTGATATGTTTTCTGTGAAGATCCCATGGTTAATGGAATGTGATTTTGGGTTTATCGTGAACTGTTTTTTAAATGACATTGGTTCTTTAACCCAGTTAAAGACAGGATTACATGGCTAACATTGTATTTCGAACTGTATTCGCTGATCTCTACTAAATATATATCTGTTTTGTGGCGGAGAATTTATTCTCTTGCTTAACATCCTTCTCCGAGACGTACGAGCTTAGAGGTTATATATCGGCATAAATCGGTGGTACGGCGTAGATTGTCGATGTGACATGTTTGGGTTTCCAAAGTTAAATAATTATTAAATAATGATTGTTGGAAGATTAAAACTAAGTGAAGGTTTAATGAATCTTTAATTAGATTGAAATGTGAATGAGATAATTTAAATTATCAAATTTGGGAAATGATCGAGAATGGAGTATCACCAGTTTTGCTCCAAGCGATAGTTAAATCTGCAATTAGATTTGAACGTGAAATTGTAATTAAATTTACTGATAACACCGTGGTGTTAGATATGGAGTATTACCAGTTTTGCTCCATGGGATGAATAGGTTGGGATTGGAAAATAAAACAAATGATTACTTCGGTAAGGTGCGCTAATCCCGACTAGTTTGGAAAACCTTAATTTGGTTTAAATTGTGAAAAGAATATTTGAATAAAAGAATATTCTGGATTGAAATGAGGCGTATGTTGTGTTTTTATAGCACTTGATTATAAGATACGTGAATCATTCGGAAAGGCCGGGTTTATACCCATTCTGAATAATTGATTCGACGATAAGTCGACGATGAAGACAGTGGTTGAAGACCGAAGTTCTTCACATCGTTTGGATGATTACTGATGTCTTGATGGGGCTGTACACCCAAGACATGGTAATAAGTGGTGATCGTCCAGACGTACTTGGAGATCGACCGGATATGCGAGGACATCTCTCTTGTATTGGACATATGGGACGAGGAATAAGGTGCCTCCAGTTTTGTTCAGACCTAGAACGGACAAGTAAATGGATGTGTGTCCGACATTGAAATTTATTCTGTGTTGATTGATCTCTACTAAATATATATATCTGTTTGGTGGCGGAGAATTAATTCTCTTACTTAACACCCTTCTCTGAAACGTACGAGTTTAGAGGTTATATATTGATAGATATCAGTTGCATGGCGTGAATTGTCAGTGTGGCATGCTGAGATGCGAATGATCAAGGCTTCTGTTGAAAAGCAGAGTCTTGTGGTTGATGATCAAAACACGGCTTTAAATAGCATAGCTTTATGCATAGCGCTAATTCATAGCCTCACACCCCGGTATGAACTAGAAACGGGAGAGGACTACAGGGAAAACATGTGTTTCTTTCTAGCTAGGAGTGGTGTCATGGTATGGAGCCCAGACATTTTACTCATGCGGATGTTGCATACTATTTGATGGACAGAGAGGCACCTCGGATATATCGGTCACTACGGGGCCGATGGATGATATGGTCGACATACGGACCATTACGCCCCATAAGGCGGGGAAACGCATTGCTCAGGAATAACCAATCCACAAAAGTAAGAGTGGGCCAGCCCTGAAGATCTAAGGTGCAGTTGCGGCTGTAGCCTGAAACATGGTAGGCTAGATTGTCTCGAATTCGGCCAGGACGATCCCTTGCCTTGTTTCATCATGGAAATCCAACTTCCAATATGACATCGTGCGGTTTTGATTGTAAAACTGATACGACGACATAGTAGCGTGGGATACTATGTCGTCTATGATTGATACAATTATATTTGAAGTTGATTTCTTCACTTATAGTAATATTAAAAGATAAAATTTTGCGTATCAAGCACTATTTGGCTATTATAAGGTAAAACTCATTCTTCCGGCTTGCGTTGCATTGTGTGATGGGACCCGGGTCTTATAATAGCTTCATTTTCTTTAATTAGCATTGCACTGTTTGTTTTATGCATAAGTATTCTTGGGAGGAAACTCATTCCGTGTTATACGGCGTGGTACCTTGATTTACTCTATTTTAAAGTAAAGTTTAAATAATTGTTTTAGTTCTCACACCGGTCCCATGACTGACCTGGAGTATATTGTTTTAACCTAAATTCTGGGTTCCCCTATTTTCCATACGGGCAACTAGTAGTTTTGGTTTTTGCAGATATTATTTTCACAGGATTCTGGATTTACAGCTGGAGCTATATTCCGAAAGCTTTGTATCCGTGTATTTCTTTCACTTGTGTTATGTGTTATTTTTCCGCTACTATGTAATGTATTTAAAAACAATTCTGATGTATATTATTTATTTATACTCTGTTATATTCTTGTACTCTAATGTAATTGTTGTAACAGCAATGAAGTGTTCTTTTGTTTGCGTTCTTATTTGTCGTGTTCCCAACTCAATCCGACCTTTTCCGTCTCTTCGGAAATGGAGATTTTTGATCGTTAAACCCGTGCTAGCGTCGACCTATAGGTCGATCTAGGTTAAGGTCGAGTCGACCAACCCATGTGTGTGTGTGTGTCTTTTATTTAATTATGAACTTATGTTTTTCTAAATTCTTATTTCTTTAATAAGTTTTCATATGAGCTTAGATTTCAATAAGTTATACATGTGAATTGCTCAGAAAATGTAATGACCCGGATCCTTATGGGTTAATTTTTGAATATTTAATATTTAGTTTAAATATTGGGTGGATAATATAAGTGGAATTTTATATTGTGTTATTAGTTTAATAATCAATTTCGATTTAAAAATCGAATATTTTAAATTGACGAATAGGAAAAACAATAAATATATATATTCGAAGTTAGAGCTGAATCAAGATAATTCAGATGATCTGTGGAAATTCTAATTCGAATATAAACGATAAATAATATTTAATTATTATTGAAGAAATTAATTGGTTTGAAATTTAAGTGACAATTTAAATTAAAGGATTCCAGTTTAAATAAAAATAAAATATCTTTTTGTGTGGTCAGAATAAAAGCTACAAGGCAAAAACCAAAATGAAACTGTGGCTCATTTATTACCACCAACTAAAACCAAACTGTGTCCCCTTCCACTCCACAAGTTAATGGTCTTGTTGTCCAAGTTAGAAGTCGCGCCTTCCTGGTATAAATCGATGGCCACTTCTTTCTTTAATTTTCATTTCTCAGATCAAAACAATAAATGGCCGCTCCCCATGGTTCAAAATCAAACACAGATCGTCCCTCTCCTTTATTACTTTATAGAAATAAAATCCTCAGTAAAATCGAGTTAGTGATCGGAAATCCTAAGACCAGGAGCTCGACTCAACCGGAGACACTTGCGTTGGGAATTGGGTATCGCGATGTGAAGCTCGAGATTTCCTGAAGGATTGAACAAGCCAGAACGCTCCGTGAAAGAGGGGACCCTCGAATTGAAGTCGCGATGCATGATGGAGGGGTTTAAGGGGTCACGGTGGATTTTTTTTGGGCAAGAAGAGGATACGGTGGTATAAGGAGCAGATCTGCTTCTGCGTTCGATCAAAGTTCTGAAGCTGGACTGAATGGCGATGGTGTTTTCGGTGGTGAGTGCGATTGCCAATTTGGGAGGATTCGACTGTGATAAGGATGGTACCAGCGTGTTCGACTGTGTTGATGATGGTGGATTCAAGTGCAGATGTGAGAAGCAACATGGGTAATGGCTGAGGTCGATAGTTTGCTCCAGGGGTTTGACGCGCCAGGTTCAACGAAAGGGGATTTATTGGTAGTCTGAAAGTTAATTTGAGTGGGAGATGTTTTGGGTATTCAATAATTACAGAGATCGTTGTTTGCTGTGTCGCTCGCAAGGATGAGTTGAAGGCTGAAAATGTTGAAACAGTGAAGAAGAAAGTAATGGTAAAATGTTGCAAGAACCGGTCCATACTATCGAAACAGAAAGAAGGAGTTCATTCATTGACCTAGAATGAAATAGCAAAGGTGCCTGATAAATTTCAACACGAGTACATCGTAGCCGCGACGATACATGATTTAACTAGATATTCGGCAATAGGAAATTCGGTGAGTAAAATCTCACTCACCATTTAATTAGAATTATTTTTATATAGTTAAAAATAATTGTCTGTGCTTGTTTGAATGCTGTCTGATTATTTTAAAATATATATTAGTTATTTAGGATATATATCTATATACTGGGTTGATGATTGGTTGGATTCCCGCAGTCTCATTAGCGGATGCCCGCGGTTTCATTAGCGGATGATTACCTTATGCGTCCCACGCTATGATAGTGGATGACCTTCTATTTCGCGATATCCTGCCTCGAAGCAGGATGGGTATTATTTTGTTGACTAACGTCTGTGGATGCAGGAAAACAGGTTGCGGGAATCCAACTGGATTCCTCAAAAATATATTATCTGTTTGTTTATTTATTTGCATATATACTGTCATATATGATGGGTTAGAGAAATAAATAATTGGTTGTTGTGTGTTTAAATATCACTCGGCCTGAATATTGATTATTTAAAATACCCTGAAAGGGTATTTGAGATTTAAAAAGGGAATTCTATTTTTTATAAATAGAATTTGAATTTTAAATAAACTATAGAAAATGTTAACTTGTTTTGAAGATATATAAAACAAGTAATTGAATTTATAAACTTTGTTTATAAATGAAAATGTGGGAAGTTATTGAATTTATAAACTTTGTTTATAAATGAAAATGTGGGATTTGAATTGAATTTATAAACTTTGTTTATAAATGAAAATGTGGGATTTGAATTGAATTTATAAACTTTGTTTATAAATGAAGGTATGGGATTTGAATTGAATTTATAAACTTTGTTTATAAATGAAGATATGGGATTTGAATTGAATTTATAAACTTTGTTTATAAACGAAGATACGGGATTTGAATTGAATTTATAAACTTTGTTTATAAATGAAAATGTGGGAAGTAACTGAATTTATAAACTTTGTTTATAAATGAAAATGTGGGATTTGAATTGAATTTATAAACTTTGTTTATAAATATATAATGGGGGCATTTTAAGTGAAGTTATAAACGTTATTTATAAATAATGCAGAGAATTCAAATAGAATTTGAATATAGAATTCAGATGGACTTTAAACTATAGAATTTGAAAGTAGAATTCAAATGAAGTTTAAATAAAGAGAATTCAAATAGAATTGAATTGGAATTTGAATAAGAAGTCGATAAGGAAACGAGAGTATGAGTATAATTAGAATTTGTTAATATGCAAGTTAAAATATATTTGAACATGTCATGTTCAAATACGAAGGTGAAATAGACTGAAGAGTTAAGTAACAAATTTATTTAACAAATTTAGTTAAAAAGATGGGTATAGTTAAAATAGATTGGACAGGTATAAATATACAGGAGACAGGTTTGGAATAAAGTATAGAAGTGAAATAAATAGAATGCCCGACAAAAAGGTATGTATTTAATTCACATATGAGATTTTATGCGCCGTATCGGCAAGCCGCCTGGCTTTCTTTTTTCTTTTTGATTGGAAAAGGCATGTGTGGCAGTTTGGGGATTTTCCCGATGCTCCCGGTACAAAGGAGGTTATGGCTAATTTTTCCGGGAATTTAAGGAGTTAGAATATTTTTAAGATAATTTGATAGTTAGAAATCAACGTATCGATATATATAGAAGTTGATAAGAAAACGAACTTAGAAATAGAATAGTATAATCAAAAAGGAAGCCTAGAATAAAAACTAGTAAGAATAGAAAGAGGAAGTGTATATGTGTTTAAAGGTGAATAATCAGTTGTATGGTATTGATTATTCGAGTAAGTAGTCCTATCTGTTTTGACGTTATAAATGTTATTCAGTCAAGGTCTGAGAGGTAGTTATACCCCAACTTGATTGATTTCATTATTAACAAATAAATAGTAAGATTCAGGCTCGAAGATAAATGTTGGATAAGAGTTAGTTGAATATAGTATTTGGGTTGTCGTAACGATGTGGTACACAACATCTGTTTTGACCCAAATAAGTGTAAGTATAGAAATAAACGAGTTCGGAAAGAGATAAGTAATTTGAATATTTTCCAATTATAAATAGAAGATATTTTCTAAGTTTAGAAAATAAAGGAAGGCGATATTCGGAAATGTTTTCCAAATAATAGAAAAGGGCAATATGGTTATTGAAAATATTTGGTTAACAAATATTAGAAAAGAAATAGAGAAGTGATTTAATTAATGGAATATTAATTAAGGGCTTAGTAATTGGTTGATAATTGGATGAACACTTGTTTTTATTCGATAGTTAAATCATCGACTATAGAAACACTTGTTTTTATTCGATAGTTAAATCACAGACTATCGAAGTTTTGACCATCGTTGTCAATATGGAGAGACCGGTTGGATTATTATCGGAAGAACCACTCCGTATTTGCAGTAGCGTTGCGAATCAGATTATATAAAGATAATCGAAGACGAAGTAGGGTGCAAGGACTTTTTCTATTAATAGAAATAGTACCTTCGGCTCATCCTGTTCCTGGGTGACTTGTATGGATGAATGTCTGACAGAGTATTTCCTGAAAGGTCACGTACATTGATTTCTTCAACCGTACCAAGAGTGGAAGCGGAGAAGGAAACTTCTTTTAGCTAACACGTAATGTACTGTTGTAGACATCAATTAGTGATTTTCGATGGATCTGACAATGTAACATTCGAAGTGAATCTGGTGTGATGATAAAGCGTAGCTTCAAACCTCACATCCGGTAAATGACTGAAATCGGGCAGGCAGCATGTCTATGTAGGTCGCACCTATTAGGGTGTATAATCACCTGATCTAGAGTTTCATTTACTTCTAAAAATCTTTTGTCGATGTTGTCCCATTCGGGAAACGGTTGCTGATCCCAACCGTTGGTGATATACATTCGATACACTCAAGCCAAATGAGTGGTCGGTCATGTGTGGCTGAGTTGCAAGATGTTCTTGTTGAACTCGGTGTATTCTCCTCTAGAGATATACCAGCGGAAGGTGGTTCCATACCTTGTCATAGTTGGAAATCAAATACCCAATACGTGCTTGCGGTTTATGATTTGTATATATATGTGGAACGTGAGATGCAAACGATCCACTAGATTGCTATCTACTTGATTTAGACATTATTATAATATCAAAAGAGTTTTGATATAAAGATTATCGTTCCTTTCAAAAGGGATTTTTGAAAGTTAAATCAAGTGTTTGGATTCTCATAAGGGAAAAACCCGTTCCGTGTTATACGGCGTGGTCTTATGAGATATCAATTAGTTTTTTGAAAATGTTTTAAACTGTTTACTCATACCAGTCCCATGACTGACCCGGAGTTTATTTTGTTTTGTTCTACCTAAACTCTTGGGTGCCTAAATTTGTACGGGCAGTCAAGTAGTTCAGGATTTTACAGATCTATCTAAAGGAGCTTGGAGCAGGAGGCTTCATTGTTAGTTATATAGAGCTTTGTTCCGCTTTGTTGTAAGTGTTGTATTCTAATAAGTGTATGTTATACAGTGAAGATTTTGTATTTCAAAGATATGATATATTATATTTTGTTCCGTTACGATGTGAGATTCTGTGTTGTTATTTCTGTTCTTCTTCTATCTCTCCCTTCTAAAAAAAATGTTCCGTATTTTCGTGATATTTAGGTTGGACGTATGATGTATATAGTCAACTGTGATGTTACGGAAATTTGGGTCATTACAGTTGGTATCAGAGCTTAGGTTGAGCGAATACCTAGGCTTGTTGGAATGTGCTCATTAGAGGTTGGGTCAGTAGTACCCTAGAATGAGTTGAGTGTATATATATATATACGAGAGAGCGTATTTGTTATTTGATATAAAAACTGTTTTATATTGTGTTGGCTAGTCTGTTGAGTGGATTATAAATTTTGGTCAAATCGTGGGACGCCACGATGTCGATAGGAGTTTATAAACACTTGAACAGAAGATTGGACACGATATTGTTTTAAATAGTTGAATTGATTGTTAGGATTATAATCGGATTAGATTATAAAACAGAAATAGTTATATATATAACCAATGGAATTTATATATGAAATCAAATATACAAATGAGATGAATTGAAATTGAATTCAAACCTGTGAAAACCCGAAACTATCCCGTTAAGGAAAGCGGCGGATAGTTCGAGAACAAACCACAACAGAACACATACAGAAGAACATTTCATTGTATATTACAGCAATGCATCAGATTACAAGAAAATACAGAGTATAAAAGAATATTACACAGAAATATCAGAGATTTAAATTACATTGCAGCGGAAAATAATACAATACACAACTAGACTGAGATATACGGATACAAAGCTTTCCGGATATCGTTCCAGCTGTAAACCAGGATCCTGTGAATATAAATCTTCAAAACCGAAACTACTAGCTGCCCGTGTTGAAGTAAGGGCACCCAGAGTTTAGGTTAAAACAATAAACTCCAGGTCAGTCATGGGACTGGTGTGAGAACTAAAACAGTTATTAATCTTTATTTTAAATCATTAGGTAAATCAAGGGACCACGCCGTATAACACGGAACGGGTTCCTCCCAAGAGTACCAGTGCATAAAACCAACAGCGCAATGCTAAATAGAGAAAAATGAAGCTGTTATAAGATCCAGGTCCCATCACACAATGCAACGCAGCCGAGGATAGGGTTTTCCCTTATAACAGCCAAAGAATGCTTGATACGGTTAAAACAAATCGTTTGATACTATTATAAGTGCATAGTGTATAAAACCACTTCAAATCATAAGTATCAATCATAGGCGGCATGGGTACCATATATCATGTCGCCATACTAGTTTTACAATTAAAACCGCAAATATCACGTATTTGGAAATTGGATTTCCATCTATGAACCGAGGCAAAAGATAGTCCTCAACCGATTCGAGACAATCTAGCCTACCATGTCTCAGGAACAGCCGCAACTGCCCCCTGGATCGTCAGGGACGGTCCACCGATGTGGATTATTATGCCTGAACAATACGTCTCCCCGCCCTTTGGGGCGCAAACGAGCCAACGAATGACTCCATCGGACCCGGATCGTCCGATCAAACCGAGGCGCCTCGCAACAGCAACAACCACATAAGTCAAACTCGTCAGGGCGTGTAAAACCATTGACGCCACTTTTAGCTAGAAAGAAACGCAAGTCCTCCCTGATGTCCTCTCCCGTTTTTGGTTCATACCGGGTGTGAAACTCGCGAAGTAAACGTTACACAAAGCTACGCCACAAAGGCCTTGCTTTGATCATCACCACAAGACTTTGCTTTTCAACAGAAGCCTCGATCAATTGCCACTTAGGCATGCCACACAGGCAATTCACTCCATGCGTTTGATATCCATCAATATATAACCCCTGAGCTCGTACGTCTCAGAGAAGGGCGTTAAGCAAGAGAATAAATTCTCCGCCGCCAAACAGATATATATTTAATAGAGATCAATCACACGGACTAAAATCCAATGTCAGACACACAGTCCATTTACAAGTCCGTTCTGGGTCTGAACGAAACCGGAGGCACCTAGTACCTCGCATATCCATCGATCTCCAAGTACGTCTGGACGATCACCAACTGTTTCCATCTTCTTGGGTGTACAGCCCAATCAAGATCATCAGTAATCACCCAACCGACGTGAAGACTTCTGGTCTTCGACCACCGTCTTCATCTTCGACTCCACGTCGAATCAGTTATTCAGAATGGGATAAACCCGGTCTTTCTGAATAACTCGTGTATATATTATAAAAGTGTTACACAAACACAACATACGCCTCATTCCAATTCAGAATATTCTTTTATTCAAATATTCCTATACTTTGGGAAAAGTTCCCATTAATTTTATCCAAGATAAATTCTTTAAATTTATTCTTTAATCTCCTTTGAATATCAATTCAAACTAGTCGGGATTAGCGAACCACACCGAAGTAATCATTTATTTTATTTCCCAATCCCAACCTATTCATCCCATGAAGTAAAACTGGTAATACTTCATATCTAACACCACAGTGTTATCGGTAAATTCAATTACCATTTCACGTTCAAATCTAATTAAAGATTTAACCATCGCCTGGAGCAAAACTGGTGATACTCCATTTTCGATCATTTCAATCTAATTAAAGATTCATTAAAACTCCACTTAGTTTTAATCTTCAACTGGGTTAAAGAATCAGTGTCATTTAAAAAAACACGGTTCACGATAAACCCAAATCACATTTGATATCCAATATAAGGCTCTGGATAGAAAATATATCGGCTTATATTCAATATCAAATTCTACGATTAACAAATGTCGTATTGGAAATAACGATATAAATATATATCTTTCAAATTTCCATAACAACATCCGTATAATCCCGAATTCCAACATCGAAACATTCCGAAGACAATTTCGATTCAAATCCACTCCAATGCAATCATTGGAAATTCTGGTTATTTTTAAAACCCTTTTTCAAATTCAATTTATTTATTTAAAAATAAATAGAATTATATTTCTAGTTCAAAACTAGTTCATTTCGATAAAAATCTATTTTTATCTTTTCAAATATGGAGTTTTTCATCCCAATTTTTCCCCAATCATTTCTTATGATTTTACACAAATTATTACTATTTTTAATAATTTTATCAAGGCCCGTACAGTCGATTTCCATCAATGGCCATTGAACTGCACTTACAGCGACCTTTTTCAAATTTGATTTGGACATAATTCCAAATCCAACCGTTAGATTTCAAATTTCTAATATTCATTAGAAAGCTCTTTTCGATACGAACCCAACGGTTCCGGTTTTAGGAGAATCCGACGGTCGGATCTCCCGTAATGTCCGTTTGAAATCAATGGTCGAAAGTCACGAACTGCCGCGGCGCGGCGCGTTCTATTCAGGCCATTATATTATATATATAATATATATAATATATACTTCGTCGATTTCTATTTAAAACGAATTATATAAATAGTTTTAAAATTCGTTCCAAAAGCAATTTCAACTTCCATTTCAATTCAAATCAAAATTGAATTCTTCTTTATAAATTCGGTTTAAAATTCATTTCTATTCAATTCAAATTTCAATTCAATTTGAATTCATTTCAATTCAATTTGAATTCATTTCAATTCACTTTCAATTCAATTCGAATTCGTTTTCAATTCATTTCGAAATCGTTTTCAATTCATTTCATTTCGAAATCGTTTTCAATTCATTTCATTTCGAAATCGTTTTCAATTCATTTCATTTCGAAATTGTTTTCAATTCATTTCATTTCGAAATCGTTTTCAATTCATTTCATTTCGAAATCGTTTTCAATTCATTTCATTTCGAAATCGTTTTCAATTCATTTCATTTCGAAATCGTTTTCAATTCAATTCATTTCGAAATCGTTTTCAATTCAATTCATTTCGAAATCGTTATCAATTCAATTCATTTCGAAATCGTTATATATCGATATAAATATCATTCACGTCAAAATGGCGTCAAACTAATCAACACGGCTTCATAAATTTCTATTTTCAAATATTCTATTTCAAATATTTCTTTTTCAAAATAGTTGTTATTATCAAAATATTTCGTTCAACACATGACCAATCTCAATGGATGAGTACTGTCAACACATGAACCTTTATTTTATAATATTCTTTATTTTTCAAATTGGAATGAGGCCCAATCAATAACCATATAAAGTTAATTATATGGATTCCATACAACAAATGTATATAATAGCAACGATAGATAATCAACCATCAACCAAAGTGCACTACACTGTATAAGCATCAAATATAGGTATCTAACGCTTATAACAGCCTGTCAATCAATCGATCGACATATTTAATCAATCAGGATGAGTGAGATTCATACTTCATCCCAACACCCGTGTGGGGTTTTCAAACAATCAAACACAGATTTTAGTTGTGCAGTTGGGCGATGTGTAAAATTTATTGTCCCAATCAATATCAGTCAAATCAGTGTATATAAACAAATCGGCCGATTTGTTTATAAATATTTATTTATTCACTTTCACGTTAAAAATTATATTTTTAACGATAAAACATTTTATTCAACCTATGAATATTCTATTCGGTTCATTTATTCAATAAAATGATATTTTTATTTTTCTAACATATTTTAGAAAATTTCGGCGGCATAACGGCACGATACTAGAAACGGGACGAGGCCTAGCCTTATCCCCGGTCTAGTGAAGGCCCACGCCATTCACACATCAATCAAATCAATTTATTTCACCAAACAATTCAATTTCAAATCAAATCATCACTAATCTATGCAACCAAACAAACAAGTCCATGGTCTGTGGACGATTGTGTCGGGTGCTACTAAGCACCGTCTGCATCCTAGTATATATATATAACTAGAAAAAGAAATTGGAAGGTGAGAAATTCTCACCGAAAGCTATCCAAACATCTTGACTCTTCTTTGATATAAATCTTCATCTTTCACGCCTTTTTGTCATCTTCGTCGCCCGCTTTCACTACCTATGTAAAAATCGAATTTTTACTTCGCTATTCCATATATAAAAATCATATTTTTATTTCGAAGTTCAATATATAAAAAATCATATTTTTATTTCGAAGTTCAATATATAAAAATCATATTTTTATTTCGAAGTTCAATATATAAAAAATCATATTTTTATTTCGAAGTTCAATATATAAAAATCATATTTTTATTTCTTTCCTTGATATAAAACTTCCTATAATATAAAAATACGATCTTTCTTCCTTTTAAAAAAAAACTGTTCTTTCTCATTTTTAAAAAAAACTGTTCTTTTTCATTATTAAAAAAAACTGTTTATATATAAAAAAAACACATTACAAAAAAAAGTAAAGATAAAATAAAATAAAATAAAAAAAAAAAAGAGGCTTACAGAGGGGGGGGAAGTCTGCTGCTCGTTCGTCAGTGGAAGGGGGGGTCTGCTGGCGGCGCGCTCTTCAAGGAGGAGGTGCGGGGTCGTCTGGGAGTGCAGGCGGCGGTGGAGGGCGTGGGGTCTTGGGGATGTGGTGGCGCGTTTCTGAAGGGGGGTGCGGCTGTCGATTGAAGAGGAGAGGGAGGCGTAGAGGAGGGGGGAGGTACGTCGGAGGGCCTCCGATGAAGGCGCGGCGTCGGCAGTCCGCCTGGAGGCGGCGGATTCGAACGAATTCCTCGTTTTTTTTTTATTATTCTGTGGATTCGATTGGAAATGAAAGGGGGGGCCAAAGCGAGATTAAGGGAAAGAAAGGTTTTCTTTTTATTATTTTATTTTTATTATTTAATTATTTTATTTTCTAAAAAGTTGACTTTTACATACGACCTCTAAACGAGGCCCCCCGCCTGTCGTCCCTAGCGTTTTACCCCCATTCCGAACACAATGGGATATGTATCGCAAGCTGATTCGGCTGTTACAATCAGTTTCCATTACATTTACATTTAAATCACTAGATTGAATTTTAAACGTACATTTCAAATTACCGGGGTCACATACTAACTAGAAAAATTCCAGAAAAATATTTTCTAGCTTCGTATTGATGATACGGTCCTAACAAAACTAGTTTCGTCGAATTCTGAGGCTGTTGGAAAAATGGCCATTTTCCAGTCGATTAAAATCAACTGAAACCGGTCAAACGCGTTTTCCTTTGCCATGCTCACATATTGATTCGAAAAATTATGAAATTTGGAATCTAGCAATAACTTGACACTGCGGATCCAACAAAACTGGTTTCGTCGAAATCCGAGGTCATTTGCAAAATGTCCATTTTTAAGGGCCTGAATTCTATAGCGACTATTCAGAATTTTCAACTGGACATATCTTTTGATTCCCGCTATGAAATCTTGATTTTTCGGATTCGTTGGAAAGATCTTCACAATTAGATTCCATTATTTTTGGTTTCACTAAAATCCGGATTGTTTTGCACCCGGTACATTCAATTGAAGTTTGAAATCGAATTATCGAACTACCGCGCCATTTTCAATTCTATTTATAATTATATATAAATATTTATATTATAACGACGACGCGTATAATATATACGTTCGAATTATATTCAAAATAAATTTTTCGTCGATTATTATTTAAAATAATTCATTTTAAATAATCAAAATTCGCTAAAATTGCTAAAATAAAAATTTTAAACTGGCCCAGATTTTCGGGTTATTACAAAACCTGAATTAAGTATTTAAAATCCTGGGAGTTTGGAAAATATTTTTTCTAAATGAATGTCAAGTGATATAGCACTGAACTCACTTCAGTGGCTGGGAAATAATTCTGATGATGGTCGCAACATCACCAGTGTTCATTTTCGAGTTTCTAAGTGATGAATTGCTGCCTTAGAAAAGTTTTTGATGGAAATTTGTTTGAAAAGAAACAAGTTGTTTGAAAATTCAAATGTTTTGAATTTGAGATAGATATATATATATGTATGTATATATTTATATTACTTCAAAGGAATTTTGAAATTGGAATTGGAATATAGATTTCAAATAGAAGTGAAATGGGAATTGGAATATAGATTTCAAATAGAAGTAAAATATAAGGATTCAAATAGGATTTGAAATGGAATTTTAAACATATATAATTCAAATAAAATGTGAGTATAACATTTGAATATAGAATTTGAATAAAGAAAATTCAAAATAGAAATTCAATATAGAAATTCAAATGGCGTTTGAATATAGTAATTTAAAAGGGAATTCAAATATAGAATTTGAACATAGAAATTTAAATAGGATTTGAATAAAGAAAATTCAAATAGAAATTGTATAAGAAAAATTGAAATGGAATTTGAATTCGAAGGAATTCAAATGGATTTGAATAAAGAAAAGTCAAATAGAGATTTGAATATTAGAATTCAAATGGAATTTGGTTAAATAGAATTTCAAAGAGAATATAAAGTGGAGGTTGAATATTAGAATTCAAAGAATATATAAAGTTTGAAATAAAATTTTAAATAAAAGGAGTTTAAATAGAATTTGAATTCAAAGTGAAATTAAATAGAATTTGAATTCAAAGGATTTCAAATAGAAATTGAACAAAGGATTTCAAATATAAATTGAACAAAGGAATTTAAATAGAAATTGAATAAAGGATTTCAAATGGAATTTGAATAAGGGATTTGAAATGGGTTTTGAATAAAGGATTTCAAATAGAAATTGAAGATAAGAAATTCAAATAGAATTTGAAGATAAGGAATTGAAATAGAATTTGAATAGAAGAAAATTCAAATAGAAATTGAATAGAAGGAAATAATATAGAGTTTGAATAAAGAAACTCAAATGGAATTTGAATATTGTAAATATATAGGATTTGAATATTAGAAGTGAAATAGATCGGGAATATTATGTTGAAATGAAAAAAAAATGGATTTGATACATATTAAAAATATATCAGAATGGAGTTGAATTTATAAACAAAGTTAGAATGTTTATATTTATAAATATAGTTAAAACGAGCTCGCCGTAACGCGACATTTCGTAAATTGGTGATTCGAACTTCAATTTGGTATATAGAACTCAATTGAAGTCAGAATTCTTTGAAACAAGAATCATCGGGACCGATTGAATAATAGTTTTCTAATGAAAGAGAAAAATCTGGATCTCGTCGTATAGATTTTGAGTTATATCAAAATCAAATTTTTAGAAAAGCAGCGCCAGAACCATTATAAAACCATAACGGTTTAATTAAATAAATAAAAGGATTTTTAGGAAATAAAATCCGAATTGGCATTAGAAAAATCCAGGCTGGAGATATAAAATAAATATGAACCCCAGTGAAGTAAGTGAAATGATTTTTAAGACAAAAATCATATTTTAAATGGTTAAATAGAATTAACTAAATTGAAAAATAATTAGTTAAAGAAAATTTGAATCGAAATTGGATTTTTGGATAAGTGAAAGAAATTGAGAATTTATATTCGAAATCGAATATATAACTCGAGTTGAAAATATAATTAGATTAATTTATAATTAAGTTGACATATATTTGAACAAGTTATATTCAAATAAAAAGGGTAAAATAGGCAAAACGGTTAATTAGCAACTAGTTAATGGGAATTTGAATGATTGAAATTAAATATAACTTAAGTAAGTTAAATGGATCTGTAACGACCCAGATTTTTGAATAAGTTATTTTAAATATTTAATATTGTTTTAAACATTTAGTTGATAATATAAATGATATTTTATATTGAATTATCAATTTAATATGGCCGTTTATATTTACATTCGAATTTAAATTTCAATATCAGTTCCGTTGAGTTCAGAATAGCGTTATAATCTGGTATCGTAGGTCGTCACGGTTGAATAGTGGTTCAGGATTACTAGTTAAGGACCGCGAGATATTTTATTTATTTAATTAAAATAAAATCAATATAAATAATAGAAGTAAAAGTAAAAGAAAAAAAAATATATATAATAAATGGCCGACCTATCGTTTAATCAAGCCACCCTACCTTGTCCATCGCACAGATCTACTCCTTCTCGAGCAAACAACGTTGTCTCCAAGTTTCACGATAAGGCAAACATGATTTTAATGGCTCTGGTACTTCTGTCTGCTCTCTTGCTTATAAATAAGCTTCGCCTTCATTATTTTTATTTTCTTTCCTATACCCTAAACCAGAAAATCAATCGCACCTAACCAATTGAATCCATTTACTTTCCTTTCCACTGTTTCAAAATCGAATCAAAAATCGCGTTCGCAAACCCTGAAGCTCGACAGCAGGTAGAAGACGCTTACGAATTAGGGTTCGTTGAGGGTACAGTTGCTGGGACGGGGCGTCAACCTTGAGGGACGAAGTGCAAGGTTGATCGATGATGTGGGGAGGGCACGTTGTTGAAATCGACGGTAAAGTCGAGGGCGATGTTGGTCACGGGATGCGGCTCGGTGGGTGTTCTGGCCATCTTAAAGGAGGTACGATGATGGGATTCAAGGGTTCGGTGGAGATTTCAACCTTAGATGGGGAGTACGACTGACAGGGGAGTTCGTTCTCTGAATTGGGAAGTTTGGGAAGATGGCGGATTGTGGTGAGGATAGCAGATGGCTCGCGGTGGTTTCAGGCTATTTTGGGGGAAAAAGGATTTGCTGAAAATGGTCGGGAATCAAAGTAAGGTAATTTACTAATTTAATTTAGTATTTTAAATTATATAATGACATTTTTTTTTTATATAAATGGTACCAAGTTTGTAAATACATGCTAACTGAGAATGTGATATTAAGGTATACTTTTTACTGGAAATTTTAGGAATACACAACATAAATAATTTAATTATGATTGTGGTTGATTTAAATTAATAATCATTTAATCGTCAGATAAAATAAAATATCGTAGGAATAAATTCATTCAAGACAATTCGAGATGATTTGTGGCTGGGACGAGTTGAATCAAATTGGATATTTGGCAAAGGAAATTCTGGTGAGTAAATCTCACTCACCTTTTATTTTAAATTATTTTTATTTCGTTAAAAATAATTGTTTGTTGCTTGTGTGAATGCTTTCTGGTTGTTTATATATATTAGTTATTTAGGCTATATATATATATATTGGGTTGATTGATTGGTTGGATTCCCGCAGTCTCATTAGCGGATGCCCGCAGTTTCATAGCGGATGATTACCCTATACGCCCCACGCTATGATTAGTGGATGACCTTCTATACCGCGATATTCTGCCACGAAGCAGAATTGGTATTATTTATGTGCTAACATATGTGGATGCAGGAAAACAGGTTGGAGGAATCCAACTGGATTCCTCAAAAATATATTATCTGTTTGTTTATTTGTTTGCATATATATTGTTATATATGATGTGTTAGAAAAATAAATAATTCGTTGCTTTGTGTGTTTAAATATCACTGGGCTTAAGTAATGATATTTAAAAATATCGTGGAAGGATATTTGAGATTTAAAAAGGGAAAATTCTATTTTTAAATAGAATTTGAATTTTAAATGGAAATAAAGATATAAACTTGTTTTGAAAAATAAAACAAGTAGTTTCTTTATAACGAAGTTTAAAAATAGTTCTTTTATAACGAAGTTTAAAAATAGTTCTTTTATAACGAAGTTTAAAAATAGTTCTTTTATAACGAAGTTATAAATGAAGTGAAAAGAATTATCAGTTGATAATTCAGAAATAGAAATACAAGTGTTTGAAAATATGATTTAAAAGGAAATTTAAATATAGAATTTGAATGAAAGAAAAGGAAATGGAAATTTGAATTCAAAAAGAAAGGGAAATGGAAATTTGAATTCAAAAAGAAAAGGAAATAGAAAATTTGAATTTAGAATTCAAATAGAAAATCCAAGGTGGATTTGAATATAGGACTTTCAAATGGTGTTTGAATATAGAGAATTTGAAATAGAATTTCCAAATAGAATTTGAAATAGAATTTCAAAATAGAATTTCAAAAGAGAATTTGAAATAGAATTTGAAATATAGAATTTCAAAGAAGAATTAAATAGAATTTGAAATATAGTATTTCAAAGAAGAATTCAAATATGAAATTTGAATTGAGATTTGAAATAGAAATTCAAGTGTTGAATTTGAACATGGAATTGAATATAGAAATTCAAGTAGAAATTTGAATATGAGATTTCAAATAGAATCTGAAATAAACTTTGAAAAATAGGATTTCAAAGTAGAATTGGAAATAGAATTTCAAATAGGATTTCAAAATAGGAAATCCAAATGGTTTTGAAATGGGAGTTGAATTCAAGGGAATTCAAATGAATTTGAATAATAGAAATTCAAATGGTGTTGAAATGAATTTGAATAATAGAAATTCAAATGGTGTTGAAAATGAATTTGAATATTAGAAATTCAAATGGTGTTGAAAATGAATTTGAATATTAGAAATTCAAATGGTGTTGAAAATGAATTTGAATATTAGATATTCAAATGGGTTCAAAAATGGAAAATGAAATTTGAATATAAGAGATTCAAATTGAATTCAAATGAGATTTGACCTACGGAATTTGAATATGAAATTCAAATGGGTTTTAAACTATGGAAATTTGAATAAAGAATTTAAAAAGAAGTTTGAATATTTGAATTCCAATAGAATTCAAATATAGAAATTGGAATATAGAAGTTCAAATGGAATTTAAATATAGAGTTTGAATAAAAGAATTCAAATGAATTCAAGTCTAGAATTTGAATATAGGGAATTCAAATAGAAATTTAAGTATTGAATTTGAATATCAAATAGAAAAGGGATTGAGATTGAATATGGAATTCAAAGTGAGATTGGAATTTGAATCAAAGAATTCAAATAGAGTTAAATAGAGTTGAATTTATTTTAAAGAAGTTTAAAAAGGTTTATATATATAAATATAATTAAAACGAACTCGCCGCAGCGCTGCAGTTCGTAAATTGGCGATTTGAACTTCAATTAAAAATACAGGACTCGATTGAAGTCGGATTTCTTCGAAACAAGAAACGTCAGGACCGATTTGATAATAGTTTTCTAATAAAAGAGAAAAATCTGGATTTCGTCGTATATATTTTGAGTTATGTCAAAATCAAATTTTCAGAAAAACAGCGCCAGAACCATTATAAAACCATAACGGTTTATTTAATTAAATTAAAGGATTTTAAGCAAATAAAAATCGAAATTTCTATTTAGAAATTTCAGATTTGGGTTATAAAATATATGTGAACTCCAGTGGAGTAATGAGTTGATTTCTGAAACAGAAATCAGATTTTTGATTTATTGAATAGAGTTAACTAATTCGAATAGAAATTAGTTAATGAGATTTCGAATGAATATTGAGCTTTAAATAAGTAAATTCGATTTGAAAATTTATATTCGAAATCAAAAAGGAAACTAGAATAAAAATTGAAATTCAATTTGGTTATGAACAAGTTAAATATTTTGTTCGAACATGTTATGTTCAACAAAGAAGTAAAATAGGCGAAAAGGCTAATTAAAGAATAATTGAGCGAAACTGAATTCAAACGATTCAAAATTTAATTCAAACGACTGGATTGAGTTGAATTGAATTGGAAACAGGTGAACAGGTGTTAAACAGATATGGGATGAAGTATATGAAGGTATATAATTTATGTGCTCGACAAAAAGGTACATGTTTAAATTCATATATGGGTATTATGCGCCGTATCGGCAAGCCGCTTGGCTTTTCCTTTTTCTTTTTGATTGAGGAAGATACCGGGAAGCTATTTGAAATTTCCCGATGCTCCCGATACAGGGGAGGTTATGGCGAATTTTTCCGGAAATTTAAGGAGTTAGAATATTTTTAAGAAATTTGACAATTAGAAATCTATATATCGATGTATATAGAATTTGACAAGGAAACGAAATCAAAAATAGCGTAAAGGGCCAATATGGTTATTGAAATATTTGGTTAACAAATATTGATAGAGGAAATGGAAAAGTGATTTAATTAATGAAATATTAATTAAAGAGCCCAGTGATTTGTTTGATATGTTGATTGAACACTTGATTTATTCGATAGTTAAATCACAGACTATCGAAGTTTTGACCATCGTTGTCAATATGGAGAGACCGGTTGGATTTTTATCCGTGAACCACTCCGTATCGGCATAAGCGTTGCGAACCAAGTATGCTGAATATATTGAAGACGGAGTGAAGTGCAAGGGCTTTTCTATTTATAGAAATAGTGCCTTCGGTTTCGTTCAATCCCAGAACGAACGTAAATGGACGAATGTCTGACAGAGTATTTCCAATGATCAAATGGGTTGGTCTGTATGAATATATATGGTTGCAACGGATTTATCCCTTAGCATAATATCCAGGATATTTGTGCAAACTCAACTAGTGATTAACGGATCTGACAATGTGGCATTCAAAGTGATTGTGTTATCAAGGACTGGTAAGTATGCGTAGCCTCAGGCCTCAACAACCGGGAAAGGACAAAAATCGGGCAGGCAGCATGGCTATGTGGGTCGCACCCATTAGGGTGTATAATCACCTATCTAGAGAAATTCCTTTTGTTTCTAAATCTATCGATTCTGCCCATTCGGGAAACGGTGGTTTGAGTCCAACCGTTGGTGATATACATTCGATACACTCAAGCGAAATGAGTGGTCGGTCATGTGTGGGCCGGGTTGCAAGATGTTCTTGTTGAACCCAGGTGTATTCGCCTCTAGAGATACATTATCGGAAGGTGGTCCCATACCTTGTCATGTTGGAAATCCAATCTCCAATAAGCGCCATGCGGTTTGTGATTTTATACTATATATGTGGAGCGTGAGATGCAAGCGTTCTGCTATTTGGTTATTTATTTGATGTAGACATTACTATAATATCACTGGATTTGATATCAAAGTGTTTTGGGTTATAGTAAGGTAAAAACCGTCCATGTTTATGTGTGGGCTGGTCTTACTATTATCTTTTCTTTCGAAAGGAGTTTTAAAAGTTAAACAAGTGGTTGGGGTTTACTCACACCAGTCCCATGACTGACCCAGAGTTTGTTTTGTTTTGTTTTTCCTAAACTCTTGGGTGCCCAAATTTGTACGGGCAGTCAAGTGTTTCAGGCTTTTACAGATACACTTGGAGGAGCTTGAAGCAGGAGGCTTCAACGTTAGTTATTTAGAGTTACTTCCGCTGGATCAAATGTTATGTGTACTCTGATGATGGTATGTATATATGTACAAAACAGATTTGTATTTCGAAGCTTATGTTATATAATATATTTTATTCGTTCCGATGTGAGTTGTGATCTTCGTTTTTCTTCTATTCTAATATTTCTTTCTTTCTATGTCTCATCCTCTAACTTCTTTCTAATAATGAGTCGTATTTCTGTGTTATTTGGGTTGGACGTGTGATGTATTTAGTCAACTCAGATAGCACGGATTTGCGGGTCGTTTCAGTTGGTATCAGAGCTTAGGTTAAGCGAATACCTAGGCTTGTGTGGCATGTGCTCATTAGAGATAAGGGTCAGTAGTACCCTAGAATGAGTTGAGTGTATATACGAGAGCGCGTATTTGTATGTTGATATAAAAATTGTTTTATATTGTGTTGGCTAGTCTGTTGAGTGGTTTATGAATTCTGGTCGAATCGTGGGACGCCACGAAGTCGATAGGGATTTCTAAACACTTAAACAGAAAATTGAACACAATATTGTTTTTAAGTGGGTAGATGAAATAATTTTACCCAAAATTTCTATTTTTGATATAGAAAGAATAATTTTCTGAAATTATTATAATATATGGATGTGTTGATTGTTAGGATTATAATCAAACGAAATTATAAAAATTGGAATGGTTATATATAACCAAAATAAAACTTGTATATAACATATACAAATGAGATGAATTAGAATTAAATTCAAACCAGAATTAAGAATTCAAAATCCTGGGAAATTGAAAAATATTTTTCAAAGTAATTAAAATAATGTAGTTTTATTTTAAAAGGGTTTTGAATAAAAATCATTTTGAAGTAATAAAGCACTGAACTCACTTTGGTGGCTGGGAAATTATTCTGATGATGATTGCAACATCATCAGTATTCATTTCCGAGTTTCTAAGTGATGGATTGCTACCTTAGAAAGTTTTTGATGGAAATTTGTTTGAAAGAAAACAAGTGGTTTAAAAATTCAAATGTTTTGAATTTGAAATGAAAATAAATATATGTATATATTTATGTGATTTCAGAAGAATTTGAAAAGAAAACCCAGGGATTTGGATTCTGGAATTTAAATTTAACTTAAACAAGTTAAATGGGTCGAAGTGAATGAATTGATTAGAATCAATTTGAATAGGTTTGATGTAATATAGATTGGATATAAATGGATTGATCGTAGATCATTCGAATTAAATGTGTGAAGACCAAAAGTTTTGGTTGGAGCTAATTTGTTGGAATACGAGGGGTTGAGTTTCAACATAAGTGAGATTTTTGAAAAGTAATAGATTTGTACCATTTTTCCTATCTTAGCAATTTCGAGGACGAAATTATTTTAAGGGGGAAAGAATGTAACGACCCAGATTTTTGAATAAGTTATTTTAAATATTTAATATTGTTTTAAACATTTAGTTGATAATATAAATGATATTTTATATTGAATTATCAATTTAATATGGCCGTTTATATTTACATTCGAATTTAAATTTCAATATCAGTTCCGTTGAGTTCAGAATAGCGTTATAATCTGGTATCGTAGGTCGTCACGGTTGAATAGTGGTTCAGGATTACTAGTTAAGGACCGCGAGATATTTTATTTATTTAATTAAAATAAAATCAATATAAATAATAGAAGTAAAAGTAAAAGAAAAAAAAATATATATAATAAATGGCCGACCTATCGTTTAATCAAGCCACCCTACCTTGTCCATCGCACAGATCTACTCCTTCTCGAGCAAACAACGTTGTCTCCAAGTTTCACGATAAGGCAAACATGATTTTAATGGCTCTGGTACTTCTGTCTGCTCTCTTGCTTATAAATAAGCTTCGCCTTCATTATTTTTATTTTCTTTCCTATACCCTAAACCAGAAAATCAATCGCACCTAACCAATTGAATCCATTTACTTTCCTTTCCACTGTTTCAAAATCGAATCAAAAATCGCGTTCGCAAACCCTGAAGCTCGACAGCAGGTAGAAGACGCTTACGAATTAGGGTTCGTTGAGGGTACAGTTGCTGGGACGGGGCGTCAACCTTGAGGGACGAAGTGCAAGGTTGATCGATGATGTGGGGAGGGCACGTTGTTGAAATCGACGGTAAAGTCGAGGGCGATGTTGGTCACGGGATGCGGCTCGGTGGGTGTTCTGGCCATCTTAAAGGAGGTACGATGATGGGATTCAAGGGTTCGGTGGAGATTTCAACCTTAGATGGGGAGTACGACTGACAGGGGAGTTCGTTCTCTGAATTGGGAAGTTTGGGAAGATGGCGGATTGTGGTGAGGATAGCAGATGGCTCGCGGTGGTTTCAGGCTATTTTGGGGGAAAAAGGATTTGCTGAAAATGGTCGGGAATCAAAGTAAGGTAATTTACTAATTTAATTTAGTATTTTAAATTATATAATGACATTTTTTTTTTATATAAATGGTACCAAGTTTGTAAATACATGCTAACTGAGAATGTGATATTAAGGTATACTTTTTACTGGAAATTTTAGGAATACACAACATAAATAATTTAATTATGATTGTGGTTGATTTAAATTAATAATCATTTAATCGTCAGATAAAATAAAATATCGTAGGAATAAATTCATTCAAGACAATTCGAGATGATTTGTGGCTGGGACGAGTTGAATCAAATTGGATATTTGGCAAAGGAAATTCTGGTGAGTAAATCTCACTCACCTTTTATTTTAAATTATTTTTATTTCGTTAAAAATAATTGTTTGTTGCTTGTGTGAATGCTTTCTGGTTGTTTATATATATTAGTTATTTAGGCTATATATATATATATTGGGTTGATTGATTGGTTGGATTCCCGCAGTCTCATTAGCGGATGCCCGCAGTTTCATAGCGGATGATTACCCTATACGCCCCACGCTATGATTAGTGGATGACCTTCTATACCGCGATATTCTGCCACGAAGCAGAATTGGTATTATTTATGTGCTAACATATGTGGATGCAGGAAAACAGGTTGGAGGAATCCAACTGGATTCCTCAAAAATATATTATCTGTTTGTTTATTTGTTTGCATATATATTGTTATATATGATGTGTTAGAAAAATAAATAATTCGTTGCTTTGTGTGTTTAAATATCACTGGGCTTAAGTAATGATATTTAAAAATATCGTGGAAGGATATTTGAGATTTAAAAAGGGAAAATTCTATTTTTAAATAGAATTTGAATTTTAAATGGAAATAAAGATATAAACTTGTTTTGAAAAATAAAACAAGTAGTTTCTTTATAACGAAGTTTAAAAATAGTTCTTTTATAACGAAGTTTAAAAATAGTTCTTTTATAACGAAGTTTAAAAATAGTTCTTTTATAACGAAGTTATAAATGAAGTGAAAAGAATTATCAGTTGATAATTCAGAAATAGAAATACAAGTGTTTGAAAATATGATTTAAAAGGAAATTTAAATATAGAATTTGAATGAAAGAAAAGGAAATGGAAATTTGAATTCAAAAAGAAAGGGAAATGGAAATTTGAATTCAAAAAGAAAAGGAAATAGAAAATTTGAATTTAGAATTCAAATAGAAAATCCAAGGTGGATTTGAATATAGGACTTTCAAATGGTGTTTGAATATAGAGAATTTGAAATAGAATTTCCAAATAGAATTTGAAATAGAATTTCAAAATAGAATTTCAAAAGAGAATTTGAAATAGAATTTGAAATATAGAATTTCAAAGAAGAATTAAATAGAATTTGAAATATAGTATTTCAAAGAAGAATTCAAATATGAAATTTGAATTGAGATTTGAAATAGAAATTCAAGTGTTGAATTTGAACATGGAATTGAATATAGAAATTCAAGTAGAAATTTGAATATGAGATTTCAAATAGAATCTGAAATAAACTTTGAAAAATAGGATTTCAAAGTAGAATTGGAAATAGAATTTCAAATAGGATTTCAAAATAGGAAATCCAAATGGTTTTGAAATGGGAGTTGAATTCAAGGGAATTCAAATGAATTTGAATAATAGAAATTCAAATGGTGTTGAAATGAATTTGAATAATAGAAATTCAAATGGTGTTGAAAATGAATTTGAATATTAGAAATTCAAATGGTGTTGAAAATGAATTTGAATATTAGAAATTCAAATGGTGTTGAAAATGAATTTGAATATTAGATATTCAAATGGGTTCAAAAATGGAAAATGAAATTTGAATATAAGAGATTCAAATTGAATTCAAATGAGATTTGACCTACGGAATTTGAATATGAAATTCAAATGGGTTTTAAACTATGGAAATTTGAATAAAGAATTTAAAAAGAAGTTTGAATATTTGAATTCCAATAGAATTCAAATATAGAAATTGGAATATAGAAGTTCAAATGGAATTTAAATATAGAGTTTGAATAAAAGAATTCAAATGAATTCAAGTCTAGAATTTGAATATAGGGAATTCAAATAGAAATTTAAGTATTGAATTTGAATATCAAATAGAAAAGGGATTGAGATTGAATATGGAATTCAAAGTGAGATTGGAATTTGAATCAAAGAATTCAAATAGAGTTAAATAGAGTTGAATTTATTTTAAAGAAGTTTAAAAAGGTTTATATATATAAATATAATTAAAACGAACTCGCCGCAGCGCTGCAGTTCGTAAATTGGCGATTTGAACTTCAATTAAAAATACAGGACTCGATTGAAGTCGGATTTCTTCGAAACAAGAAACGTCAGGACCGATTTGATAATAGTTTTCTAATAAAAGAGAAAAATCTGGATTTCGTCGTATATATTTTGAGTTATGTCAAAATCAAATTTTCAGAAAAACAGCGCCAGAACCATTATAAAACCATAACGGTTTATTTAATTAAATTAAAGGATTTTAAGCAAATAAAAATCGAAATTTCTATTTAGAAATTTCAGATTTGGGTTATAAAATATATGTGAACTCCAGTGGAGTAATGAGTTGATTTCTGAAACAGAAATCAGATTTTTGATTTATTGAATAGAGTTAACTAATTCGAATAGAAATTAGTTAATGAGATTTCGAATGAATATTGAGCTTTAAATAAGTAAATTCGATTTGAAAATTTATATTCGAAATCAAAAAGGAAACTAGAATAAAAATTGAAATTCAATTTGGTTATGAACAAGTTAAATATTTTGTTCGAACATGTTATGTTCAACAAAGAAGTAAAATAGGCGAAAAGGCTAATTAAAGAATAATTGAGCGAAACTGAATTCAAACGATTCAAAATTTAATTCAAACGACTGGATTGAGTTGAATTGAATTGGAAACAGGTGAACAGGTGTTAAACAGATATGGGATGAAGTATATGAAGGTATATAATTTATGTGCTCGACAAAAAGGTACATGTTTAAATTCATATATGGGTATTATGCGCCGTATCGGCAAGCCGCTTGGCTTTTCCTTTTTCTTTTTGATTGAGGAAGATACCGGGAAGCTATTTGAAATTTCCCGATGCTCCCGATACAGGGGAGGTTATGGCGAATTTTTCCGGAAATTTAAGGAGTTAGAATATTTTTAAGAAATTTGACAATTAGAAATCTATATATCGATGTATATAGAATTTGACAAGGAAACGAAATCAAAAATAGCGTAAAGGGCCAATATGGTTATTGAAATATTTGGTTAACAAATATTGATAGAGGAAATGGAAAAGTGATTTAATTAATGAAATATTAATTAAAGAGCCCAGTGATTTGTTTGATATGTTGATTGAACACTTGATTTATTCGATAGTTAAATCACAGACTATCGAAGTTTTGACCATCGTTGTCAATATGGAGAGACCGGTTGGATTTTTATCCGTGAACCACTCCGTATCGGCATAAGCGTTGCGAACCAAGTATGCTGAATATATTGAAGACGGAGTGAAGTGCAAGGGCTTTTCTATTTATAGAAATAGTGCCTTCGGTTTCGTTCAATCCCAGAACGAACGTAAATGGACGAATGTCTGACAGAGTATTTCCAATGATCAAATGGGTTGGTCTGTATGAATATATATGGTTGCAACGGATTTATCCCTTAGCATAATATCCAGGATATTTGTGCAAACTCAACTAGTGATTAACGGATCTGACAATGTGGCATTCAAAGTGATTGTGTTATCAAGGACTGGTAAGTATGCGTAGCCTCAGGCCTCAACAACCGGGAAAGGACAAAAATCGGGCAGGCAGCATGGCTATGTGGGTCGCACCCATTAGGGTGTATAATCACCTATCTAGAGAAATTCCTTTTGTTTCTAAATCTATCGATTCTGCCCATTCGGGAAACGGTGGTTTGAGTCCAACCGTTGGTGATATACATTCGATACACTCAAGCGAAATGAGTGGTCGGTCATGTGTGGGCCGGGTTGCAAGATGTTCTTGTTGAACCCAGGTGTATTCGCCTCTAGAGATACATTATCGGAAGGTGGTCCCATACCTTGTCATGTTGGAAATCCAATCTCCAATAAGCGCCATGCGGTTTGTGATTTTATACTATATATGTGGAGCGTGAGATGCAAGCGTTCTGCTATTTGGTTATTTATTTGATGTAGACATTACTATAATATCACTGGATTTGATATCAAAGTGTTTTGGGTTATAGTAAGGTAAAAACCGTCCATGTTTATGTGTGGGCTGGTCTTACTATTATCTTTTCTTTCGAAAGGAGTTTTAAAAGTTAAACAAGTGGTTGGGGTTTACTCACACCAGTCCCATGACTGACCCAGAGTTTGTTTTGTTTTGTTTTTCCTAAACTCTTGGGTGCCCAAATTTGTACGGGCAGTCAAGTGTTTCAGGCTTTTACAGATACACTTGGAGGAGCTTGAAGCAGGAGGCTTCAACGTTAGTTATTTAGAGTTACTTCCGCTGGATCAAATGTTATGTGTACTCTGATGATGGTATGTATATATGTACAAAACAGATTTGTATTTCGAAGCTTATGTTATATAATATATTTTATTCGTTCCGATGTGAGTTGTGATCTTCGTTTTTCTTCTATTCTAATATTTCTTTCTTTCTATGTCTCATCCTCTAACTTCTTTCTAATAATGAGTCGTATTTCTGTGTTATTTGGGTTGGACGTGTGATGTATTTAGTCAACTCAGATAGCACGGATTTGCGGGTCGTTTCAGGATCGAAATGAATAAATTGAGTAAAATCAATGTGAATGAAATATGAATTGGGTGTGAATAAATGAAAAACCAAAAAAGTTAAAAAGAAAATATATTTGTAAACCAAATATAAAGGAAATATATTTGTAACACAAATACAAAGGAAGTTATGTGCAAACAAATAGAAGGAGAAATATTTGTAAAAGCATTTACAAATAGAATTTAAAAGGAAATATTTGTAAAACATTTACAAATAGATTAAATGGAAATATTTATTTATAGAAAATAAATAGAATTTTATAGATGAGATATTTATTTGTTAAATAAATAGAATTTAATCAAAGGAATATTTAGAAGATGAATAGAAAATGGAAATCTGTTTTTAACAGATAAATAGAAAAGATTAATTTATAAATAACAGTTTATAAATTAAATTAAATATTTATCATCGATAAATGGAATATATAAGTGAACTTATATAGAGAAGAGATATTGATTTTTAACACCGATAGTTTTAAATAGAAGGGGTACACAACACTTGTGTAAGTGAAGTAACGTCATTAAGGAGAACATTTATAAAGTGAAGAACCGTTACTAAAAGTAAATCTTTATAAATGAATAAACGTTATCCAATAGGAGTTATTCGAATAGGAGAAGTCGACTAGAGTTAGAATAAATCGATTAGAGTAAGAATTAACCAGTTTGAGTTAATCAGTTAGAGTTAATCCGTAGAGTTAATTGAATATTAGTTATTCAATTAGAATTTATTGAATATTTGTTATTCAAATTAAGAGTTAACAAGATAGAGTAAATTGAACATAGTTAATCGAATTAGGATTTAATTGAATGTTAGTTATTCAATTAAAGTTGATCGAATATAGTATTGAGATAGAATTAGTCAAACATAGTTACTCAGGATAAGTTGACATTTCGTACGACTGCTAGCATAATTCGCAGGGCTGCAGATAGCCTAGGACAGTCGGATGTTTCCTGAGGGAATCAGGCATAACCATTGTGATCGCTGCGATCTAGAGTCAGGCGAATGGAGTTAAATTGAATATTAGTTATTCGAATAGAATTAAAGGGAGTTATCGAATATTAGTTATTTGAATAGAATTAAAGGGAGTAATAGAATATAGTATTCGAATAGAGTTAAAGGAGTTAATCGAATATAGTTTATTCGAATAGAGTTAAAGGAGTTATCGAATATAGCTTGTTCAGAAGGAGTTAAGTGAAAAGAGCTAATCAAATAGAGTTAATCGATAAGAGTTAAATCTTATAGTGTTAATTGATAAGAGTAAATTGAATAGAGTAAATCGAATATAGTTTATTCGAAGAAAGGTTTTCGAATCTAGTTATTCGATAGAGAGATTATCGAATATAGTTATTCGAAGGGAGGAGTTATCGAATAGGGATTTATTCGAAAGAGGGTTACGTAAGGAAGTTTGAAATGTTGAGTATCAACATAAATAAGTTTTGAAAATATAAATGGGTTTGTAGCACTTTTTCTACCTTAGCAATTTCGAGGACGAAATTATTTTAAGTGGGGAAGATTGTAATGACCCGGATCCTTATGGGTTAATTTTTGAATATTTAATATTTAATTTAAATATTGGGTGGATAATATAAGTGGAATTTTATATTGTGTTATTAGTTTAATAATCAATTTTGATTTAAAAATCGAATATTTTAAATTGACGAATAGGAAAAACAATAAATATATATATTCGAAGTTAGAGCTGAATCAAGATAATTCAGATGATCTGTGGAAATTCTAATTCGAATATAAACGATAAATAATATTTAATTATTATTGAAGAAATTAATTGGTTTGAAATTTAAGTGACAATTTAAATTAAAGGATGCCAGTTTAAATAAAAATAAAATATCTTTTTGTGTGGTCAGAATAAAAGCTACAAGGCAAAAACCAAAACGAAACTGTGGCTCATTTATTACCACCAACTAAAACCAAACTGTGTCCCCTTCCACTCCACAAGTTAATGGTCTCGTTGTCCAAGTTAGAAGCCGCGCCATCCTGGTATAAATCGATGGCCACTTCTTTCTTCAATTTTCATTTCTCAGATCAAAACAATAAATGGCCGCTCCCCATGGTTCAAAATCAAACACAGATCGTCCCTCTCCTTTATTACTTTATAGAAATAAAATCCTCAGTAAAATCGAGTTAGTGATCGGAAATTCTAAGACCAGGAGCTCGACTCAACTGGAGATACTTGCGTTGGGAATTGGGTATCGCGATGTGAAGCTCGAGATTTCCTGAAGGATTGAACAAGCCATAACGCTCCGTGAAAGAGGGGACCCTCGAATTGAAGTCGCGATGCATGATGGAAGGGTTTAAGGGGTCACGATGGATTTTTTTGGGCAAGAAGAGGATACGGTGGTATAAGGAGCAAATCTGCTTCTAGGTTCGATCAAAGTTCTGAAGCTGGACTGAATGGCGATGGTGTTTTCGGTGGTGGGTGCGATTGCCAATTTAGGAGGATTCGACTGTGATAAGGATGGTACCAGCGTGTTCGACTGTGTTGATGACGGTGGATTCAAGTGCAGATGTGAGAAGCAACATGGGTAATGGCTGAGGTCGATGGTTTGCTCCAGGGGTTTGACGCGCCAGGTTCAACGAAAGGGGATTTATTGGTAGTCTGAAAGTTAATTTGAGTGGGAGATGTTTTGGGTATTCAATAATTACAGAGATCGTTGTTTGCTGTGTCGCTCGCAAGGATGAGTTGAAGGCTGAAAATGTTGAAACAGTGAAGAAGAAAGTAATGGTAAAATGTTGCAAGAACCGGTTCATACTATCGAAACAGAAAGAAGGAGTTCATTCATTGACCTAGAATGAAATAACAAAGGTGCTTGATAAATTTCAACACGAGTACTTCGTAGCCGCGACGATACATGATTTAACTGGATATTCGGCAATAGGAAATTCGGTGAGTAAAATCTCACTCACCATTTAATTAGAATTATTTTTATATAGTTAAAAATAATTGTCTGTGCTTGTTTGAATGTTGTCTGATTGTTTTAAAATATATATTAGTTATTTAGGATATATATATATACTGGGTTGATGATTGGTTGGATTCCCGCAGTCTCATTAGCGGATGCCCGCGGTTTCATTAGCGGATGATTGCCCTATGCGTCCCACGCTATGATAGTGGATGACCTTCTATACCGCGATATCCTGCCTCAAAGCAGGATGGGTGTTATTTTGTTGACTAACGTTTGTGGATGCAGGAAAACAGGTTAGGGGAATCCAACTGGATTCCTCAAAAATATATTATCTGTTTGTTTATTTATTTGCATATATACTATCATATATGATGGGTTAGAGAAATAAATAATTGGTTGTTGTGTGTTTAAATATCACTCGGCCTGAATATTGATTATTTAAAATACCCTGAAAGGGTATTTGAGATTTAAAAAGAGAATTCTATTTTTTATAAATAGAATTTGAATTTTAAATAAACTATAGAAAATATTAACTTGTTTTGAAGATATATAAAACAAGTAATTGAATTTATAAACTTTGTTTATAAATGAAAATGTGGGAAGTAATTGAATTTATAAACTTTGTTTATAAATGAAAATGTGGGATTTGAATTGAATTTATAAACTTTGTTTATAAATGAAAATGTGGGATTTGAATTGAATTTATAAACTTTGTTTATAAATGAAAATGTGGGATTTGAATTGAATTTATAAACTTTGTTTATAAATGAAGGTATGGGATTTGAATTGAATTTATAAACTTTGTTTATAAATGAAGATACGGAATTTGAATTGAATTTATAAACTTTGTTTATAAATGAAAATGTGGGAAGTAATTGAATTTATAAACTTTGTTTATAAATGAAAATGTGGGATTTGAATTGAATTTATAAACTTTGTTTATAAATATATAATGGGGGGATTTTAAGTGAAGTTATAAACGTTGTTTATAAATAATGCAGAGAATTCAAATAGAATTTGAATATAGAATTCAGATGGACTTTAAACTATAGAATTTGAAAGTAGAATTCAAATGAAGTTTAAATAAAAAGAATTCAAATAGAATTGAATTGGAATTTGAATAAGAAGTCGATAAGGAAACGAGAGTATGAGTATAATTAGAATTTGTTAATATGCAAGTTAAAATATATTTGAACATGTCATGTTCAAATACGAAGGTGAAATAGACTGAAGAGTTAAGTAACAAATTTATTTAACAAATTTAGTTAAAAAGATTGGTATAGTTAAAATAGATTGGACAGGTATAAATATACAGGAGACAGGTTTGGAATAAAGTATAGAAGTGAAATAAATAGAATGCCCGACAAAAAGGTATGTATTTAATTCACATATGAGATTTTATGTGCCGTATCTGCAAGCCGCTTGGCTTTCTTTTTTCTTTTTGATTGGAAAAGGTCTGTGTGGCAGTTTGGGGATTTTCCCGATGCTCCCGGTACAAAGGAGGTTATGGCAAATTTTTCCGGGAATTTAAGGAGTTAGAATATTTTTAAGATAATTTGATAGTTAGAAATCAACGTATCGATATATATAGAAGTCGATAAGAAAACGAACTTAGAAATAGAATAGTATAATCAAAAAGGAAGTCTAGAATAAAAACTAGTAAGAATAGAAAGAGGAAGTGTATATGTGTTTAAAGGTGAATAATCAGTTGTATGGTATTGATTATTCGAGTAAGTAGTCTTATCTGTTTTGACGTTATAAATGTTATTCAGTAAAGGTCTGAGAGGTAGTTATACCCCAACTTGATTGATTTCATTATTAACAAATAAATAGTAAGATTCAGGCTCGAAGATAAATGTTGGATAAGAGTTAGTTGAATATAGTATTTGGGTTGTCGTAACGATGTGTTACACAACATCTGTTTTGACCCAAATAAGTGTAAGTATAGAAATAAACGAGTTCGGAAAGAGATAAGTAATTTGAATATTTTCCAATTATAAATAAAAGATATTTTCTAAGTTTAGAAAATAAAGGAAGGCGATATTCGGAAATGTTTTCCAAATAATAGAAAAGGGCAATATGGTTATTGAAAATATTTGGTTAACAAATATTAGTAAAGAAATAGAGAAGCGATTTAATTAATGGAATATTAATTAAGGGCTTAGTAATTGGTTGATAATTGGATGAACATTTGTTTTTATTCGATAGTTAAATCATCGACTATCGAAACACTTGTTTTTATTCGATAGTTAAATCACAGACTATCGAAGTTTTGACCATCGTTGTCAATATGGAGAGACCGGTTGGATTCCGTATTTGCAGTAGCGTTGCGAATCAGATTATATAAAGATAATCGAAGATGGAGTAGAGTGCAAGGACTTTTTCTATTAATAGAAATAGTACCTTCGGCTCATCCTGTTCCTGGGTGACTTGTATGGATGAATGTCTGACAGAGTATTTCCAGAAAGGTCACGTACATTGATTTCTTCAACCGTACCAAGAGTGGAAGCGGAGAAGGAAACTACTTTTAGCTAACACGTAATGTACTGTTGTAGACATCAATTAGTGATTTTCGATGGATCTGACAATGTAACATTCGAAGTGAATCTGGTGTGATGATAAAGCGTAGCTTCAAACCTCACATCCGGTAAATGACTGAAATCGGGCAGGCAGCATGTCTATGTAGGTCGCACCTATTAGGGTGTATAATCACCTGATCTAGAGTTTCATTTACTTCTAACAATCTTTTGTCGATGCTGTCCCATTCGGGAAACGGTTGCTGATCCCAACCGTTGGTGATATACATTCGATACACTCAAGCCAAATGAGTGGTCGGTCATGTGTGGCTGAGTTGCAAGATGTTCTTGTTGAACTCGGTGTATTCTCCTCTAGAGATATACCAGCGGAAGGTGGTTTCATACCTTGTCATAGTTGGAAATCAAATACCCAATACGTGCTTGCGGTTTATGATTTGTATATATATGTGGAACGTGAGATGCAAACGATCCACTAGATTGCTATCTACTTGATTTAGACATTATTATAATATCAAAAGAGTTTTGATATAAAGATTATCGTTCCTTTCAAAAGGGATTTTTGAAAGTTAAATCAAGTGTTTGGATTCTCATAAGGGAAAAACCCGTTCCGTGTTATACGACGTGGTCTTATGAGATATCATTTAGTTTTCTGAAAATGTTTTAAACTGTTTACTCATACAAGTCCCATGACTGACCCGGAGTTTATTTTGTTTTGTTCTACCTAAACTCTTGGGTGCCTAAATTTGTACGGGCAGTCAAGTAGTTCAGGATTTTACAGATCTATCTAAAGGAGCTTGGAGCAGGAGGCTTCAGCGTTAGTTATATAGAGCTTTGTTCCGCTGTGTTGTAAGTGTTGTATTCTGATAAGTGTATGTTATACAGTGAAGATTTTGTATTTCAAAGATATGATATATTATATTTTGTTCCGCTACGATGTGAGATTCTGTGTTGTTATTTCTGTTCTTCTTCTATCTCTTCCTTCTAAAAAAAATGTTCCGTATTTTCGTGATATTTGGGTTGGACGTATGATGTATATAGTCAACTCTGATGTTACGGAAATCTGGGTCATTACAGAAAATTACTACAAATTCAATGATGCAACTCCCATAGCTAAATTTTTGACAATTTCACAAACTTATTTTGTTATTTAATTAATTATTATTGTTTAAATTTTTGGATTGTTACGATGCAATAGTAAGTAGACCAAATAGTTCGAAGTTCGTTTGAGATTAATTTAAAGAATGCAATCATCCGAGATTATTTTTTCAATGCAAATGTGGTAATTAGGTTCACTGGGTCGAATTTACACTAGACCTTGCAGGTTTTTGTTCTACCCAAGTTGAATTTTTTCGAGTTTAACTTTTATTTCTTAAAATCCTGATCCAATACAGGATTTGATTCAGATTGGATCAATTCTGATTAGATAATAACACTAAAAATGCATACATTTTCTCTTTTTTGTCCAATCTTCCCTATCCAATTTCGCTTTATTTTTTAAACAAATAGATCTGAACCGTGAACATCATATTCAAGTCGAGTTCTTAGCGCTTTAATTTGAATTTGCAAATCATATTTTTAATTGTTTATCGTAGTTCGGTGCAGTGATAACACAAATAAATAGTTCAAATTTGTTGGAGAGCAGTTCAAAATATAATTAAGTCATTGTATAAAGACTAAAGTATATATGATTATGTCAATATACAATGATCAACACTTTTGTCCCCTTGGTTAGGCACTACGATTTGGATGTAGGAGATCGCAGGTTTGAAACTTGCGTAGCTTGATTCGAACATAAGTTGCATGCTTACCTAAACTTGTATACCAGTGTTCAACTTCAATATACAAACATACATACACAAATATACATATATATATATATATATATATATATATATATATATATATATATATATATATAAACACACACACACACACACATACACACAGAGAGAGAGAGAGACACACACACATAAACGCGCGCGCACGCGCACACACATATTCAATCATCATGGGTTATCAGTTTTAATAGAGAACCATAAAAAATAAGTAAAAAGTAATAATGAAGAGGTACGCCATTTCACAATCGTCACGCATTTCCGTGTGTGTCACGCCATACGAAAGAAATGTGGAAACGCCGCAATGTGCCTTGTGCCTTACGCCATGGCATGCATCGTGGTGCGTCTTTCATAACTATGGTCACTCTTGCATCATACACCAGTCTCTCGAACCATCGATTTAGCATAATCTTAAGCACGCGCCCTTCATTGTGTGTGCTGGCCTACATGATAAAACTTTGAATGTGCCGATGGCCCGATTGATTATTTCTCATCGCCTCCCAACATGCATATACATAGTTTTGGCAACACTTAGTTTACAATCAAGATTTCAAAACTCAAGCTTTGATTGCATCTTGTTTTGAGAATTGTACGAACATCTTATATGAGACGAGATCTTCGATAAAATGAGTGTATCTTAAGTGTACCTCTCGAACTAACATCTCAAATTTCAAAGTCCACCTCAAGAGTATTTTGATGTAGCCTAACTTCTAAAATTTACTTATTAAAGATTTTTTATATTAATTGTTATCCAAATATAAATTATGAAATACACAATTTACATGCAAGTACTAAGTTTTCTTTTTAGAGTAGAGGGATGAACGATTTATTTCTATAGATTTAACAGATTTCACACATTTGAACATTAAAAATAAAAAATATGTACCAATTTTTATTTTTCGTTTACATTTTAAACCTAAAAAATTGAACTTGAGCATTAGTAAAACGTTACTAGAGCGAAATTATATTTGGATCTACTTAATAAGAAAATTAAGTACATAAATTAAAAAAAAAAAAAACATAACACCCGACACTCCTAGCTCAGTTGGTCAGAGGTGGGCGAATTAGGATGAGACATAGGTCTCAGGTTCGAGGGCCACCTCTGCCAATTTCTAGTGGTGACTACCTAGGTAGTGTGAAGGCGTTGAAAAATCGGGGTATATCACTACCCGTGGGGTTTACTAAGACCGACAAGCAATGGCTTGAGTGAAGTCTTAGGTTCCACACGTAAAATAAAAAAAAAAAAAAAAAAAACATAACTTCATACAAGATCTTATATTGAGACACTTCCTCAGACTTTGCTTGACAAGATTTCAAACTATAACAGTTTGTTCATTGAATCTTTGTCAATTCCATTACTGACATGAGAATTCTTAGCTTCAACATTGATAACATTCTTGGCTTCAACGTCAATAGACTCATATAAACTATAAATAGTGGCTTCCAAAAAGCTAAAATGTTAATTGTATAAACCAATCCAAATGTGATAGTTAATTTCTTAGTTTTTCATTATCAAAAGTATCATTTTTTGCATTCAAACTCAAGTGTTCTTTTCCCTATTTTCGATTAAAAGCTTGCAAAGAGTGCTTTGTCGATTAGAGAGTTCATCCGACCTTTTTTCCCCCCCTTTTTTTTAAACCTTTCGAGTATTTCCAATTCCTATGCATTCTGAAAATTGCAGAAAACAAAGGAAAAAAAAGATCTCCTCAAAATAATAATAATAAAGTTATAACATAATGTTCATTTTAAATTACTCATACTTTCATCAGGAACAATAATTTACATAACTAACGGGAAGTATATATCAAAAATTTCTTAACCAATCAATTCATAAAAGTACTACATTTTTAAGTTTTAACCCACAAACAGCAAAATTATGTGCATTTACAGTGCAAAGTGAATTTGAACCAAAGTTATCTATATAGAACATGCTGAATTTGTCAAACTCATTCATAGATAAAAAATTAATACTTGAAAGGAATGAAATGAATTGATAGAAAATTATGTGGAAATAACAGCCTCTTTTTAATCTACATGCAAATAATATGTACCAAAAAACTACTTGTATCGATTGACTTAGGCAAAAAGAAAATATTAACCTTTGAATTACTACTCAAACAAACTTATTTATAATCAAATCTAACATTCAAATTGATACATAAGATGAAATCAATCATCAACTAAATTGAAAAATTATCAATCTAAGAAGGAATAAGGAGATCCGTGCAGAATTGTCTATCTCAAAAATAGCATTATGCTAAATTTAGTTTTCTTTTTCAGACCACGTTCGAGTTTGTTGTTTAATTTTTACCATTACACAGATCGCCATTATAGACAAGCTTTTTCGGTTCAAAGCCAAAGCAGCCTTCTTAAATGTTCAAGTCCTAATAATAACTGAATTCTGAAGAGTGTTAACGTCACTTCCAATACAATGCCAACTGGAATCCAATTACAAGCAACTCTGAAGTGGAAACCCACTTCGATTTGAGTTGCAATGGGCACTATTTTTAGTTTATGGTCTTTGCATGAATAAATCTTTCATCACATTACATCTTTCCCAATGGTACCTAAGTTTAATAATTGTTTTATGTTGACATGAAAGTATATTTTTAAGCCAAAAACACATTGAAAACGGAAACTGATATTTTTGATAGTGTGAACAAAACATTAGACCTGATTGATGGAAATCGGTGAATCCCAAGAAATTATGTTTACACTATAAAAAATAGTGTGAACAAACTCGGACTCACCTAAGAGGTGAGATAAAAAAACATCCTTAGAAGATGTGAATACAAACAAGTGATCAAACTCGCAACAGAGAATAAGTGGGCAATTATAACTCAAACATTGATATGGTACAAAGAACAGTGAAGGCCCCCCAACATGAATTTGATATGAATTTATATTTCTTTCAACATCAACAAAAGAGAATCTCAATACTTTATGTGATACCTAAGTTAAATAATTCCCAAATCAAGCAATTATTGGCACTCGGAAAGTGATTGAATGCTAACCTTGAACGTCTCATGTCCAAAAAACATAAATTGTACAGATTTATTCCGGAGTATAGGCTTCGGTTGGAATCGATTACATCCATCACTTGTTACTGGATGTAGATGCATGTGTAATTTTCTCCATAGCCACGCAGCCTGTTTAGAAAATATAGAAAATTATTTGTACACATATGAAGAGTACAAATATTTTCTTCATGGTATAAAAGAAACATGCAACTGATATATATTCATAACTAGTGGTGTTGCAGTTCCCCAAACTCAATCTTCTTACCTCCATGTTCCACTATATACCTTATCCATTTATATCTCAACTTCCCACTATCATCGATTATAAAACCAAATAGTCCATTTGGATATGCCAAAACTACTTACAAAACTGAGTGTATTGTGCCACAGATACCTTTCATCCCATTATATCTACAAAGACTATAGCAGCAAAATATATCCACAAATAGCTGCACTATAGGCATTCATGCAATCATGCTACCGCACTTAAAAATATAGTGGGGTTACATTGCAAGGCTTATGTGAACAAGCCACACTAGTCAATATTGCCTCTGGTCATCCACTATCACAACATTGCTCTATAAATTGTATGCTAACTAGCTAGACAAAGCATATAGAAAAAAGCAGTCATGAATGGGGTTTGGCTTCTAAAACTCGCTGTATGTCTTTTGATCATCTTCGTCGATGCTGTTGAAGAAAGAAGACAAATCTATGTAGTTTACATGGGAGCAATCCCTGATCAGTTGAATGCTTATTCTCTTAAAGAAACTCATTATCGGCTTCTAACATCCGTGTTGAAAAGGTGACACGCACTACTCTTAGATCATTTAAATTTTGATTTGCATTCTACTGAGCTCCCATCCTATATTTCTTTGACTACTTATTTATAGAGGGCATCGAGCAGAGGAAACGATTGTTCATAGATATGAGCATGGATTCTCTGGGTTTGCTGCAAGACTGACAAAGGAAGAAGCAGTTGAGATTAATAAAAGATCGGATGTGGTTTCAGTATTTGTTGATCCAGTGTATCAACTTCACACAACAAGGTTACTAGATTGATTTTTTATTATGTTTTGTTGACACACTCACAATAATTAGTAATGAGGTATGACCACTATAATCAGTCAATACATCTGAAGTATATCATGTCAAGCTCCTAGCATTCTTCTAGATAAAACAAAGGCAAAACCATCATGTTTCCAACTCAAAGCTAAATCTTTGCCTGGATAAATTGCTTGGGAAGAAGTTTGAATATCTAAATCATTATTATTTTCCTCGATAAAAATACCAGTGATGTAACATGTTTGCTTCATAAGGGTTTTTTTATAATTTAAGCAGGTCATGGGAGTTTCTACAAGAATCAACGGTTGAGACTAGCATCAAGCAAGAATCTAGTCCACGATCATTGGCTAGCAGTACTTCAGACACTATTATCGGACTTTTGGATACTGGTAACTCATTTAACTTCATACACATAGTTACTGTCTTATCTTAAAAATAGAACATAATACACAAGTACCCAACTTACCCATGTTTAACAACAATAGGAGTATGGCCTGAATCAAAAAGCTTTGATGATAGTGGAATGACAGCAATTCCTAGTAGATGGAAAGGAACTTGTGTGAAAGCATCCGACTTCAATTCCTCTAACTGTAACAAGTAAGCAAAGCTTAGTGTTTTTCCCTTCTCCTAAGATTCAGTGTCGATTACTTTAACTATCAACATTTAGAAACCAGTTTAGGTTTGATAAAAACTGCATCTTCAATCAAATACTCGTAGCAGAGCTGATTGTTAATAATCCTAAAATATTAAAGTTCCAGGGAATAAATCTTAAAAAATATACATTAACCTCTAATTTATAATTCAATAGGGGCATGTTTGGGAATTCTACATATTTCGTTCCTTAATGGTTGATTACTTGATCACCCATAGGGCCACAATAATCCAACATATGCAACAGAGTAAAATAATGTTCCAGAGTTGTATACATGTTCAGCAAAGTTACAACTTGTACCAGAAAAAACTGAAATAGGTGTCAAGAACCTCTAGCTTAAGTGCCCAGAGGTACGATGTTCATGGATTTAAGCCCTTGAGACATCATAATGAGTGCTCTACTCGAATAAAGTGCACGTTTTTTTTCTAAATAAGTAAATAAAACTGAAATAGGTGCTTGTTTAGTAGGCTTCCAATTGCTTGATGGCTAGAAGCACGCTTCTACTAGCTAGGTGCCTGTTAAACATGCTCATAGTTAGAAATTGTCGTGGCCTAACTTTTGTTGATGTCTGTTTAATAGGCTCACATGTTTTAACAATATTCCGGAAGTTTGTTTAACATGCACCTAGCCACAGCTACGCTTTTTTGGCCATTATTTTGAATTCAAGCTTTCATTACAAGTTGTAGCCAACTGCTTAGGCTTGGAATATAAAAAATATAACATATGATCTTCTTGATATGGATATTCTAAAGTAAATAAGCTTCTAATTAAAACTGACCAGTTAGTACTTCGTCCAAAACAGAAAGTTAATAGGAGCAAGATTCTACAACACCGACGATGACGACGACAGTAAATCCACATCACTGACTGACCAAGGTACACCTCGAGATAGTATCGGTCACGGGACCCACACATCATCTACAGCAGGAGGGTCCTTAATACAGGACGCGTCCTACTACGGCCTAGCTCCAGGCACTGCCAAAGGAGGTTCACCAGGATCAAGAATTGCAATGTACAAAGTATGTGGCTCCTTCGGGTGCACCGGATCAGCACTCCTGGCTGCTTTTGACGATGCTATATCAGATGGAGTTGACGTGCTGTCTGTCTCTATTGGTGCTTCTGCATTTGCCAAACCCGATTTTTCGGTTGATCCCATTGCTATAGGTTCTTTCCATGCTGTCTCTAAAGGAATCACAGTTGTTTGCTCTGCTGGGAATGATGGCCCAGGCGATCAGACCGTCGTTAACGCTGCTCCATGGATACTCACTGTTGCTGCCACTACAATTGATCGAACGTTTGAATCAGACATTGTTTTAGGGGGTAATCATATAGCTATAAAGGTAAAAAGCATAAAAAAGATCCACTTATAGCTCTTACCTCTACTGATATAGTGATATGCGTGCCTTTTTGTTGTAGGGAGAAGGCATAAATTTTTCAAACCTTTCAAAATCTGCGGATTATCCATTGATTGGTGGTGGATCTGTGAAATCTAATTCGAGCACTGAGACGGAATCAAGGTATACAACACATGATTTGCCAAATTAGCATATTTCAATTCTTGCATATATTATTTTTGGTGATGTCCTACTGATCAAAAACCTGGACATTGTAGTCACTGCGAGATTGGTGAATTGGATCCAAGTAAGATTAAAGGAAAAATAATTTTCTGCAAACATTCAACTGGCGATTCTTCAAAGACGTCAAAAGCAGATTTCATGAAAAGAGATGGTGCGATCGGAGCAATATTTGCAGTTGAAACAGAAACTGCCAATTTTGGATCTTTCGTCGACTTCCCAGTCACTATAGTCTCTCCAAAAGAAGCTGGCACTCTCTTAGCATATATCAACTCCACAAAGTAAAAGTTAAAACACCATAAAAATACATTTTTTCATTCATATAAATCAGTCTAACATGCAAACAATTTCAATATGGAGAAATCCGACAGCGACCATACTGGCATCGGTAACAGTGGAAAAACACAAACCAGCACCTGCAGTGGCATCTTTTTCGTCAAGAGGCCCATGTTCTCAAACTGGTAACATACTGAAACCCGATATCGCAGCACCAGGGGTTAACATACTTGCATCATGGATTCCAACAAACGATTCATCAGAAGTCCCTGTAGGGCAAAAGCCTTCATCTTTCAGTTTAGATTCAGGAACTTCCATGGCATGCCCACATGTTGCAGGCGTTGCTGCTACAGTCAAATCTTGGAACCCTTCCTGGAGCCCTTCAGCTATCAGATCAGCTATTATGACTACCGGTAAGCATATTCAAGCCTAATATAATCATCATCATCATCATTCAATAACTTCATTAGAAGTAACAATTTTATTCAAAATACAGCAACACAAACAAACAACGACAAGGGACCTATAACAACAGATGCAGGCTCAGTGGCAACACCACACGACTATGGAGCAGGAGAAGTGAGCCCAGCTGCTGCATTACAGCCAGGGCTAGTCTATGAAATACAAACCAAAGACTACTTGGAGTTTCTTTGCAACTACGGATACAATGTATCCACCATTAAACTGATTACCACTGTACCAGATAAGTTTGAGTGCTCAAAAAATTCAAGTTCGGACTTGATATCTAACCTGAATTACCCTTCTATATCCGTTTCTAAGTTTAATGGAAAAGAAAGAAGGGTGAATAGAATAGTTACCAACGTTGGAGCTGAAGAAGAAACATCATATGTTGCGAGCATTAAATCTCCCGATGGTTTAGACGTGAAGGTGAACCCCGAAAAGCTCCGGTTTACCAAAAACATCAAGAGTTTGAGTTATGAAGTAACATTCTCCGGTTCAAGTTCTTCACTCAAAGGATCTGTGTTCGGGTCAATAACTTGGACGGATGGAGTACACAGAGTCAGAAGTCCGTTTTCCGTAGAAACTAATTAACTGGAATCGGTTTCCATATAGTTCAATAAGGAATGACATTGAAGTGTAATGCCTAACTGGCTATATATAGCAACAAAAATGTAAACTAGAAACGGCCGGTAAAATGGTTTGCACATTACATACATATTCAGTAATCAATCTTAAATACATTATAATAAAAGCAATATCACAGGGAGTCCCATTAAAATCAAAGGGATCGGGCCGACATATACAACAATCCAAGTGATAGTAAACCACAATAAAATGAAATACCATAAAAACACATGGAAAACCAAGTTATATAGTTCAACATTCCCTTTAGCCAAAAAGCTAATTATTTTTACACAGAATGAAAACAAAATAAGAAAAGCTCTTAGCCCCCAGCAGAACTAAATGAACATAAACAGATAAAACCACCATGCATTCTTAGAAACAGATCAAACCACCAACATTGCAAACCCAAATGCGAACAAAATACGAGCTCATAGCTCCCAGCAGAAACAAAATAACAGAAACAGGTTAAAAAAAACGCATGTACTAAGAAACAGAATGGCCATCAAAATCATACCCAAAATGAAAACAAAATAAGAGCAGCTCATAGATCATAACACAGTTGATGGACTAAAACAGATAAAACCATTAATAGCCATATGTACCAAGACAGATGAAGTCGCTAAATTTATACCCACTATGATGGCAAAATAAGAAAGCTCATAATAGCCCATAGCAAAGTTAAATTAACTGAGCAAATAAAACCACCAAATGTACGAGGAGATGAAAACACTAAATTTATACCCACAATGAGAAGAAAATAAAAGGAGCTTATAGCTCATACTAAAGTCACTGAACTAAACCATCACGTCTACTCAAATGCCCACTGGTTCTCCCTGCGAACCTCTTCTTCTTCCTCCGGAGTGAAATCATTTTTTATGTTGAAAAGCGTGCGAATCTCCTCAGGAGTCTTTCCTTTAATCATGTCTGCAACGGTTTGGCAAGTAAGATCCAGCAAAGACTTGATGTTGAGATAATTAGCTGCCTGTTAAGATATGATTACATTAGTACTAACTAAATGTTATAGATAGGATGACAACGGAAACATAAACAGATATTGAATAAATATTCTCTTACGCCAAACTATTAAACAAATAGAATAAAAGGAATGCTAAGCACAGTCGCCTCGCCTATAAGCGACTGTGCAAAACACTTGCTGCATGATTGGCTATTTCAATGGTTGCAGGACACACATCCACTTACAAAAATAACTTAAAACCCAAAACTGTCACTTTTCAACCAATCAGGCAATGAGTTTTTTGCACAGTCGCTCATAGGCGACTGTGCTTAGCATTCTTCTTAGAATAATAGATTGCTTCTAAAGCTCCTTGCAAATATATGCCAGCTTTTTATAGCTGATCCATATCCGTGTCAGCCAATACAAGAAAAATCTGTTGCCCAAATGAGTCAGCCATGCTTTTCAAGTCAGTGTTATATTATATCGCCAACAATTTGGGTAATATGAAGTGTTTCCCCCACTTTTTCTTTCCAGTGAAACAAAAAATGTATTTAGATGCATTTAGAACCACTACCTTTTTCTTGAAAGGTATAAATCAAGGCTAATTCTATTTAAACCCGAAGAAATGCTGCGTTCACCCAAAAAAAATCAATGACCAAACTACCTCTGTTTTGCTATAATTTATTTTTTTAAATTTTCAGCATACCTCGTAGAGACCTTACGAGATTTTCTAGGTGATCTCGTAGACACTCTACGAGGTGTCTTTAGGGCACCTCATTGGGGCTCCACGAGAAGGGTGAACTCAGCTAATTGCTGGGTTTCTCCCCTTTTTTTGGTTTTGTTGGGTTACCTCAGCAAAACTTGGGTTTAAATAGAATTACCCATAAATCAATTGCTCCGTACTAAAACATATCTTTAATAGGCCAAGGAATATTGCACTGAGAGGTTATAATTTAGCATGTTTATGAGACAGCAAACATGTAGGTGGACCACATTGTTTATGTATTCTCTAATATATAAAGTATACACATGTTTTGTTACAATATATATATCCTATGTTTATACTATTTATTCATCATATATAATCTCCAAAATCATTGACTAAATTCAATTAGAAGAAACACCAGTTTTAGACCAAAGATCTACTTTCCACATAAAACAATTACAGAATACACCACAAACATGAAAAACGCAGTTTCAGGTCATGATTCACTATGCAATCCAGATTTTCAAACAAAAATATATTAACAAAGAACATAAGAAAAAAAGTTAATTGAAAAATGTACCAAAATCATGTCAAACAGTGTAGCTTGGTCCACTTTTACGAAATCAGCATCCCAAGCCTTCAAATCTTCATCTCCAGCCTTACCGTTGATCTCGGATTTGGAAGCACATGCAACGTGTTTCTTGGTATACTCAATCACTTTCGCCATAATCCTTCCAGTAACGTTAGGAATAGGAATTCCTCCTTCAGTGCAGCCGTCCTCAATCATGTTCGCGATTGTCTGTGACTGCTTGGCTGCTTCTTCTTCAATCTCAAATTCTTCACCGTCCGAACTTCTTAAAGTTACCATGTTGGTGGCGGCCATTGAAAGAAAACCCTAAAAGTACTTTGTTGTAGGGCAACGTTAGGGTCTGTTTGGCGTTATATAAGATTCTGCTGAAGAATCGGTTTAATTTGAATAAATACTACATTTAATAAAGCAAAGGGCTATTCAGATACAAAAGCAAGAGAGCAGATCACTAGGGGTGTAAATCGGTCGGACCGGACCGGACGGAGATGTGTTCAGTTTCTGTCCTAAAAAAAATCGGACCGAACACGGATCGGACCAAAAAATTTCTCGGACAAATTTCGTTGTCCTAATTCGTGTCCTAAATAAAATCGGTCGGACACGGACATGTTCGGACCGATCGGACTCGGTCGGACATGGCTATTTATATCACATTTTGTACATTTTACTAGATTTTCTCTCAACTATATGTTGAATTACAAGTAATTCGGACGAATTCGGACGAGCTCGGACCGGACATGAGTTTTTTCTCGTACAAATTTTGTTGTCCTAACTCGTGTCCTAAATGAAAATCGGACGGACTCGGACGGACGTATTTCGGTCACGGACACGAACGGACGTCGGACATTCGAACAAAATTTACAGCCCTACAGATCACCATCAAATTACTATCTTGGAACAATTTGCAATTTGTCCCCTTTGCATAAATCAAAGTACATGGAACAAACTGCAAATTGCTTCAAAATAGACCAATTTGATTGGTGCGGACCACCGGAGCAGGAACCCTCCTGGTCCAAGTGATTTGCACCCCAAAATTAAAAGCAACATTAGAAATACAAATTATGAACCATTAAATTCATTTGTCTTTTCGTGGTAAGTGAAACTCAGGGAGAGATCTACTGATTCATATTGTTTGTGTTTAATTTGGTGTCAACATTTTGTGTTTAAATAGATTTTCCTTTAAATAAAACAATTATACTAGCGTGTAACACTGTAACTACGCGGACACGGGACGTTGTTATGAAATTTATTATGAAATGGAAGGTTGTTATATTAAGATAAATACGCATTGTAACTTCTATTATTGACGCTTGAATAAAAAACAATTATCGTTTTTATTCACAAAAATGAGGTACAAATTTTTATTAATAATTGAAATGAAATAGAAACATAGGTTTCTGGTTAAATCTTTTAACTTCGTAAAATCCCTCATGTATAATATTTTTATTTTTTTATATTAAATGTTACTCTATGTGATCATCTGAATGAACTAAGCGATACTACTATACAATTATTTTAGATGTATTCAAATTTAAATGCCGATTCAAATTAATTCATGGAAATTAATGACATGTTGCTCTTTCTAGAATTTATTCGTTTTACTTCTCTTTTAAAAATTATTTTATTCATCATTCTTTTTATTATTCTCTCTTTTATACCTCTCATGTTCCAATTTAAGGATGGCAGGCAAGACATATCTCATGTTGTTATGAGGCATAAAAAATGTTAAAGTTAGTATAATTGTCCAAAATCCTTTTGAATTACATATATTTTTCTGAATATATGGAAAAGTATTTTGTAAAAGGGAATTTGAAGGAGCCTAAAAATTAGTTTTAGTTGTAAACGAGAAGGAATAAAAAGGCATTAGAGAAAAATGAAGAGAAAGTTTATTTACATCGGATCTTCACAAACAATAAAACATAGATCTATTTATAAGCATATCTTAAGAAATAAAAATAAAAATAATGTCCTTGTGACATTACCATGTTTGTCTTTATAAATTTACATATATCATAGCACTCGCCCTTGAACGTGTATCTTCAAAATCTTTAATGCTCAATTTACATATATTATAGCACTCGCCCTTGAACGTGTATCTTTAAAGTCTTTGATGCTCAAATGGTAATTTGAAGTTTTCCTTTTTAAAACATACATGATGATTGTTTACTTTAATTATTATTTTGTTTACATATATATACTCAATCAATATAGATATTGTTTATTACCTCATTGAAAACCTCCATTAGGAAAACGTAATAGGAAAAATCTTAAAAGAAGAAACATAGAATATCATATATAAATGATACTCTTAAGTTTGATACTTCAAGATCAAGTAACGCCTCGGTAAAACGTTCTAAGAAAAAACGATGAGAAAAATCATAGTGAAGTAAAATGAGTACAATAACACATTTTAATATCTTACTTCATTAAAAGAAAGTTGATACTTTTGGATTAGGATAATGCCTTGTTAAAACTTTATCAAAAATCCAGTGGAGAAAATAATAGTGAAGAAAATATATTAAATATGGGGATTGTTAAAGGGACTCCATATTTGGTTAAGGCAAGTATAATTTTAAGGTAACTCCAACATAAAAAAAAATTGTTAAAGGGGTCTGGTTTATTTTAAAAAGAAAATAAAAGGAGACCTAACTACCCTGAGCTATTCACTATGTTAAACCCCTAACTTACTAAATTCAGCGTAAGTAACAAATGTGCAAATTACTAAAAATCTCAATTACACAAATTTGATATAGCGTATTAGATCAAAGTTTTTGTTTTGCATTTATTCTAAATTAATCGTACCAATTTCAATATAAAATTACAATTAATTATCTAATCTAATGCCTTCCAATCATCTACACACAAAAATTGTCTCCATTACATTATTTATATCCATTTTTTATTTTTATGTGCTGCATTAAATTGTAAGCATTAATTAAAGTTTATGTTTTATATTAATGAGGATTATAGAGGTTAATATCAAAATTTTAATTTATATGTTTAAGGGGAGGCTAATCTATTTTGTCCTCCCATAAAAATTATATAGTAAATAAAAATTGGTCCTCCCCTTATCCAAATGTGGATTCCTTTTAACAATCCCCTTAAATATAGCAGTGACATATTTTTATAGTTTATTGCATGAAAGGATGTTTGAAGTTTCCAGATTAAGACACTTCCTTGTTAAAACTTATTAAGAAAAACCTAATGGGAAACTTTTGATGAATGAGAAAAAATTATATAATATGCCAAGTTTCAATAATTTACTGTATCAAATGGACCTTGATACTTCTCGATCTATTTAATACTTTGTTAAAACTTCATTAAGATAAACCAGTGAGAAAATTCTTATTAAAGGAAAAAAAATACATCTATGATATACTTGTGCATGCACTCTCACTACACCAAAACAGGGGATTCCCAACAAGTATAAGTGTTACAAATAATTTCTGTAACACTTTTATGTGTCACCAACGGTATGTGAGGAATTTCCTGTAACACTTATAAGTGTTACAAACAGAGTAACTGCTAACACCAAACAGAGTAACTGCTAACACTTATAAGTGTTACAAACATATTCATTCTAACACTTATAAGTGTTACAAACATATTCATTGCTAACACTTATAAATGTTGGAACTATAAGATATGGTAACACTTATAAGAGTTACAAACATGTTCATTGCTAACACTTATAAATGTTGGAACTATAAGATATGGTAACACTTATAAGAGTTACAAACATATTCATTGCTAACACTTATATTTGCATATAAGATGGCATAAGCTCTATTTAATATGCATTCATCCATGATATTATCTCGACATAACAACATGTAACGAAATCCATAAGAAAAAAATTCATATTCGTGACAACAACGAAGTACAAACTAACAAAAAATAATAATACATAAAGATACTAAATTCAACACATATACAATATCCAATTCCATAGTAAAAACAATACATAATTAACAAAATGCAAGATGTTATTCATATTTGAAGTCTACAAGTACTAAACGCGAAACTCTAGCCATATAACAAACCTTACATCCAAAAATTTGCATAGCTTGTACCACCAAAATTTATCTTTTTCTCCGTTTCACTGCTTCCTGCGTGCATTTAATTAAATAGCATCATTTAAGTTTCAAATAGTGTAAAATCCTATAAGTTCAAAATCATACCTTCTTAATTTTGACACATCTTTTGTCTATTGAACTCGATGAAATCTTGCAATTTAAATTCCTTTTTAAGCCTTCTATTTTCTTCAAGAACCTCCAACCCAAATTGTAACACCCCACGTCCATTAAGGTCACTCACAAAGGGAATGCCTTAACTTCAATGGAGCATTATGGGTACTGGAACAGAAATATTACAAGACAGACATATATAAAACAGCGGAAAGTAAAGTGGAAGTACTTAAAATCATTTATTGAATATGATTGTTACAATAAAAGCCCATCAACTTCCAATACCCAATTACATAGTTAAAATATCTGTCTTGCTCAAAACAAAGAAGCATAAAAACAAACTGTAGTATTCCCCAATAAAGCAAAGCAAGCCATAGCCAAGAGAAATCCAAGCCATACATGAAAGAGCCTTGGAGCTTGGTAAGATCCGAACTAAGCTGTATTCCCACCCTGTGAACCTGGGGGGGGGACGGAAGAAAAAGAGGCGAAACAAAACGGGTCAGTCATAAAGACTGAGTAAGTCCTAGTGGCTTTCAGCACAAAAATAGTTAAGGATAATGTGGCATGAGTAAACTGAAAGTAAACATAAGCATGATGACAAGATAAGCAACAGGCAAGATAACTAAGGTTAACATGATGTGATTTTTGTCAAGTAATATCGCAAGGTTCCCATTCAAGATAAACTAAGTATAATTTCTTAAGATTCCTATCAAACATAACAAGATTCCTCTGCTTCGCCATTAAAATATTTCTATGAGATCTACTTGCTCTGCACCACCTAACTAGCATCCTCACAAGTGTCTTACAAGGAATGATCCGTATTCTTACTAGTACTCTAACTAGTGTCCTATGTAACAAGGATCCTTACCCCCTACTAGTGTCCCAACTAGTAGCCTGTGTTATATACTAAGGTGATCCTGCCTACTGAACATAAGTGATAATAATAATGGTAGTTTCGTGTACCCCTAGCTGCTGTCATAGGTGCCGCCTGCTCCTATCTCCACTAGTGGTACCCACTACCCTCCCCATTCTAATTACAATATTCATAATATGGTAGCTGTACTCCTAGCTGCTGTCATAGGTGCCGCTTGCTCCTATCTCCGCTAGTCGTACCCACTACCTTCCCTATTCGATCGGCTCCCTAACTCATAGATACCCGTGCTGGCCCCAAAGTGGGGTGTATCATTCCCCAAAGTGGCAACCCGATACAACAGAGATGCACGGCTTATACCTACACGATGCAACAACGTCTTACCTACCAGCCCGGGTCCACACACGCATATGAAACCCGTTGGACTTGTGTTGCCACCGCTAACCCGTTTTGACCTCTTACAATCAAACCCAGTAAGCGTGTCCCGTCCTCGACATGGGTCGAGCTCACAAAGATACATAATGGGCTACTGGTCTGAAAAGGGTCCCCTTTCCTCGACACAAGCTTCCCACCTATGATTGGTCCCCTCTAGTAATTCTTACTTAACCCCTTCTTATTCATGTCCACCTACATGCTTAAATTTTGGTTAAGTATACACCGGTTATGTCTTACATGTTACCCATATCCCCCAGTTAACCCCTACATCATCCTCATGTCTTAATACATGCTTTATCTTGGTTATGTGCTTATAGGTTATATTTTACATGTCATTCATATTATCCCCAACGTCTGGGTTTAACCAAGCGCCTTGGCTTTATCTGCCATTAGACCCTATGTCTATCCATTAATTATGCGCTTGTGCTACCTCATCAGTCTTATCATTTAACTTGGTTATTTCCATTCATACCAACCTTCAACTTTGCTTATTAATTCAATTCTTAACTTGCACTATATTAAGTCCATTAATAAGCCCACAACATGTTATTCCTATGATTCATACAATAACCCCTGTTATGGTACAATAACATGTTCTTATTCAATCTTTTACAACCAAGTACCCCTTAACTTACAAACACACTGGAGATAGAGAATAATTCCCTAAATACCAACCCCGAAGACCGGAATCAACATCAGATTGATACTCAGAGGATTATCCAACCTAACCAATGTTTTGTTCCTTTTTATAATTTAACTTATGTCGCCTTCAATTGTAAATTCATTCTTGTCTTTACATATTGCTTAATCTACAATGAAGCACATCTTTCCTTATTACATAAGTTATCTCATCTTATCTATTGTTCCGCCTAACTTACTTTATTCCATAAGTTATCATTCCCACTTAGGCATTAATTAAGATTTACTTAACTCAACCATTCATGTCATAACAGTTAAGTGTCATTAGCCTGGTCATATTACTTAACCCACCCATTCATACCATATTGGTTAAGTGTCATTAGCCTAATCATATTACTTAACCCACCCATTCATACCATATTGGTTAAGTGTCATTAGCCTAATCATATTACTTAACCCACCCATTCATACCATATTGGTTAAGTGTTCTTAGTTTACTTAACCCTATCCACGGGTCTAATTACCATGTTATGTTGGTTAAGTATTACTATTCGTATTTCCATATGTCACCCATATGTCACCCACTTAACCCCCATGTCCCACCACATGTTTATCTGGTTAAGTATTTCTTAATTCATTAAGGCCGTAACCCTATAAAGACCACTCACATTAGACTGACATTTATGGTAGCTGGATTTGCCGGGCGGGTCCGGGCAATCTTACACCATAAAAGAGTCTAACCTCGTGTCTTTACAACTGTTATGCTTTTAATTTGGGCCTAGGACCTCTCACATTGGGCTACCATTTGTGACTACTAGATTTGCTGGGCGGGTCCGGGCAGTTTTATGTCACAAATGAGTCCAACCTCGTGTCCTAAGCATTGATTATCTCTTATAATCATTTACCCCAGTCTTAATAATTTCCCTATTCAAATTATTAATTAATTCCTAATTTAACGATGTCCGTAATTGGCTCAATTATGTTCATCAATTAATGGTATGCAAAATCATACCAATTTTACCACAATTTATCTTATGCCATTAAAGGCAACTTATCTCAATTTATATTTATCCCTCCTTTAAGGCTATTACATGCCAACTACCAAAAACTCACTTAGGCTTGTTCATATTAGCCCCTTTTCAAAACATAAATTATCATATGTGTTTCAACTACAAATCTCACATAATTAACATATGCCCAAGTTCTAGATTACATGTCCGTTTTACATATGCCTAATTCATACCAAATTTACATATGTTCAGTTCATGCCATTTTATATGTATGCCAATTTTTATGTCAATTTACACATATCAAGTTCTAGCCAAAAATTACATATGCCAATCCCAATTCTTACAATTACCATTTTAATGGCAATACCCAATTATCAAATTTCATATTAATTGCAATAATACCCATATATCCAATTTTCATGTTATGCCATCAATTCCACCAATCACGTATATCCAAATAGGTAATATTCCCATACTTTTCCCCGTATTCAATCGTACGCAAAATTGTGGTTTAGGCCTAGATCCGAAATTGATCTAGGTTCATCAAAAGAAAATAAATAGGGGAAAGGAAGAATTTTGCAATAAAACAAGATCAGAGAGAAAACAACATAAAATCATCATGATAGGCATAAAGATTGGATCTTGGTAATAATATCAACATGAATCCAAGAAACTGATTTACAATGACTGAATAGAGCATGAACTAGACATAAGAATGGAGATGAACAAGTCTCAAAACTCAAGGTTCAAAGGTAAACAGGAATAGGTCTGAATTGATAAACATGCTTATATCCAATTACACTTTATTCCATAGCCATATTAAAATTAAGTATTTTAATCTAAAAAGTAACTAGAACTTACATAGCATGACTAGCGAATTTAAGAATTGAAATCGTTGTTGTAGCGTTGTTGATTCATCTCCTTGAATTGTTGTAGAAGTCTTCATCTTTGCATTGGATTGCGTATGAAAGCTTAAGAAGAAGATTAGAGACGGCGGCCATGACCAAGAGGGATTTTAGCAGTATAATGGTGGCTAGATATGTTGTAGTGAATTAGGGTTAAGCCTTAGGTTGTATTTATAGATGTAGGAACTCATTTAGGCCCTTAGATCATCCCTAGAGTCAATCCGAACCATCAAAACTCACCCCGGGCCTCAAAAATGGGTTCTGGGCCACACCAGGCCGACCAGGTCGACCTGTAAAGGGGGGAGGTCGACACAACAGTCGACCTGGGGGGGGGGGGAGTCGACTGTGCAGTTGACACTACAGTCGACCTGGGGTCAGTCTGCCTGAAAGTCTACTGAAACTTGTACAGGCCATAACTTGGTCATACAGACTCCGAATTTTTGAAAACTCGGACTCTATTTCATGTAAAATTTCGAGATGAATGCAATGGCGCAACCCATTTCCCTTGATTCTTATTTTAAAATTTAATTCTGCCTTGATTCTTGTATTAACATGTTATAAAAATTCGGGTTGTTACACAAATTCCACACCACGATCACATAATGGTTCGTCAATCCAATGTATGAATCCACAGTTTCTAAGAGTTCCAGTGTTTGCACAAGCAAAATATCGACGCCCAACGTTTTAATTCATATAACATGTTTTGAATATTGGTTCAATGTTGCAATGACATAGCAACCTTTGATATTGTACTTCTCCAACATTGAATGTTGGCAGGGATGACAATCTTATTGGTGTTGTCGTCTTTTTTTCTCTTAATTGGAAGATTACGGTATCATTGACTAACACCAAATCAAACCAATCAAGAATTTTCTGCTATATATAAATGACAACAAAAAAAATAAAAATAAAACTAACACAAATTAGAAAATAAAATATTTTTGTGAGTTTTTTTATGGAAAAAAAAAGAAAAAAAATGGAAAAAAAATAACTCGAAGGATTTAAAAATTAAAATAATTTTGATCCCCGGCAACGGCGCCAAAATTTGTTTGCGAACAAATTAAACAGTTGTAAACAACTGTAAAATCCGTTCGGCTTTCCTAAACAACAAGGATTGTTGTAGAGGGTGTCGAACTCTGGGACCAAAAATATTTTAATTAATAAATCCAATCAAGTTATTCCAGAATTTTTATTGATTGCAAATTGATAGAAAATAAATAGAAAGCGAGTTTCTTTTTAACAATAAAGAAAGTAATTAGGTAGTAATGACATAGATTAGAGTAATATTCATCAATAGCCAAACGAATAAATACATATTTAATTCATGTTTCTGTCACAAACATGAATCAACGATAATTAGATTTCTAGAAACAAATATGTAAATAACAACAAGTATAGCCTATGCAGGAGCTCAGCTCTTAAATAACCATAGGCTATCAGGACAGATTCACTATTTTATTTCTAAAACCCTAAATATTCAATCTAAATCTGATAAGTGTTAGACCGAACTCAAATATACCCAATGAAGGAGCACAGCTCTTAAACGACACAGGGTATGAATGTTGAGATCTAACCCTTAGTTCATATCTAGATCTGCTTGCATGAAGTTCAAATCTTTTGGCTATGCGATTCATATTGAATCATATCTATTAGCGTCATCACCCCCTAATTAAAGAGGATTAGCTAGACATAGCTAAAAGAAAAGAAAATAAAAATAAACAACATAAATAAAATGCAATAAAAACTAAATAGAAGAGAGAAAGAAGAGTTTTATTCCAAGAAGAGAATTACAGAATAAAACTAAGTGTGTTTTTACAATGAATGAGATAAAGTGTATTTATAGCTGATATGACAAAGGCTACTTGGCAAATTCCATAATGTGGGACTAAAGAATTAGCCCAACTAACACATAAGCTAGTGTGAACGCAGCTGTAGAGTGAGAGGCCTTGCAAATGAGCTAATGTGAACGCAACATGAGTGAGATGCCCTGTAAATGAGCCAATGTGAATGCAATATGAGTCTTTAGTGAGCCAAATCTACCCAACTGAACTCTATTTGCAACCATTCTTCAAGCTTTAAACTCTTCAAGCTTTAGTAATTTCAACTTCACTCTTTTTAAGCAAATTCTTCATGCTTTATCCATCAAATGCTCTAAACCAAGCTTTTTATCAACAATCTGAAAACACAGCTATAAATACACAATATCAGTTATTTTAAATAGAAAACTAGATAAATAAGCGGATAAAATATACACATTTACGTGTATATCAAATACCCCCACACTTATCTTTTTATTCGTCCTCGAATAAACTAAACTAAGATATGTCACACTTTCGTAGGAAACACGATTGCATTTAGCGTAGGCAACAAGCCGTTAAACCTCTGGGTGTCCCCAGCAGGACGAGTGTTGTCTCGTGAGGGTTTTCAGCGGATACTACCCACAAAATCCAAAGCGTCTTATGTACGCAGATTAATCAAACAATATATTTAAGGTCTTTCACATTCCAAGGATTTCACCTAACTTCAATAATAACGGTTTAGCCCCAAATTGTCCATCCCATAATTAGTGCAAAAATGAACAAAAATTTTCAAGCTGAATCGTAATTCCTTGATAACACTGTAATTGTCTTGAAGGTTAAGAGCGTGGTGTCAACCAAAGTTCTACACATCGACAATGTGCACCCAATCATTTCTTTATTCTTTATTCCCTTTTTTTTTAATGATTTTGCACCAATGTAACTGTAATGTATTGGATATGAGTTATGCATAGATGAAGGAAAATTTTGTAAGTTCTAAAAATATTTTAGATAAGAGGGAAAGTGTATTAGTTGAACTTCAAATTACAAATGATAAAGTAATACTAAGGCACATATGAATATTTTTATTTCCTTTCATCTCATCTACTACAATCCTCACTTCTAAGTACAGTAGAATGGATGTGGATGGAATGGAATTGAATGCTTTTATAGTCAAGAATGATGAATGACTATTTTATTCAGAGAGACTCTCTCTTTATTCCATTTTTTTTCTCTTTTTTTTCTTTCCTTCTTTTTTTTTTCTTTTCTTTTCCCTCTTTTTTTTTCTTTTTTTCTTTTTTTTTTCAATTTTTTTTTGCATGATGAATGATGAGTGGAGATGGAATGGAATGATACCGTACATTATTTCATTTGATTCCTCCTCTACTAAACCAACACTTCATGAAAGGAAAGTTTTGTGCCCTAGTTACTCTACTTCTATAACCTTAATTCAACGCACAAGTCTGGATTGATGTTATACAAAAAGCTGAAAGGAATGATAAACAAAGTTTCGTAAGATAGATAACCCATATAAAATAAGATGTGGTATATGGTTATCCTACCTTAAAACAAGTACGGAATGGGTAGTGTAATATTGGTATATAAAGTGATGTATTTAACCTTTGAAAATAAATCAGTGAAAAGGTTCTTGAGTATACCAATATAAGAAAAAATTATCGAAACATGGACGTAAATCGACTAAAACTTGGGTTTGAATAATGTGGGGTATCGAAGAAGAATGCTACAATGAGTCATTTCTCCTTAATTGGGCCAAGTGGAATTTAGAACTTACAAGTGTGAAAATTTGAGTGAGAAAAATATTATGCATGAAAACGAACACAGAAAATCCAACATATGTAAGTGCAAACTCATTTTTTTTTATTTTTGATTTTTTTTTAATTATTTTTACTTGCACATTCTAACATGTATACAAAGGTTAACACGCTTACTCCAGAACACGACTAACGTCTGCACAGTCTCAAGCTAGCATCTTAAAAAGACACATTACGATTCAATGAATAAATAATGTTCATTCCCATCACCCAACAATTCAACTTATCAAATAAGAACCAAGGTGTTATTTATGAATTTTAAGTTAATCCTTGTTCAATGAATGACCTACTTCATAAAATTTGATTGCTGATGTAGTGTAAATCCCCCCCACACTTGAGCGTGACTGTGTCCTCACAGTCTTAATCAGACATATCTTAGTGAAAGGGAAAAACAACTAAGAGAATATTTACATATGTACAAAAGAGGGTTAGTGCGTCTTACCGAATGTAATGTGGCTCATGGAGGACCATGAGCTCTTCCTCTTGGTTGGGTATTGGTTCCAAGTAAGGTTTAAGGCGTTGACCATTGACCTTATAGGACGATCCATCGGTTGGATTCTCAATTTCTACTTCACCATACGGAAAAACAGTTCGCACAGTGTAAGGTCCTGTCCATCTAGATTTTAACTTACCCGGAAATAAATGCAGTTTTGAGTCATACAACAGAACTTTTTGACCTAGCATGAAAGTTTTACGTAAAATTGATTTATCATGAAAAACTTTTGTTCTGTCCTTGTAAATTCGTTCATTTTCATAGGCATCATTTCGAATTTCATCAAGTTCATTAAGTTGAAGCTTCCTATGTTCACCTCCTTGCTCTAAATCAAGATTCAAAGTTTTTATTGCCCATAACACCCTATGTTCTAGTTCAACTGGCAAGTGACATGGCTTACCAAAAATCAACCGATAAGGGGACATACCCAAGTTTGTTTTGAAAGCAGTGTGGTAAGCCCAAAGAGCGTCGGTTAACTTTTGGGACCAATCTTTACGATTTCGATTCACAATTTTCTCAAGAATTTGTTTAATTTGCCTATTCGATACTTCAACTTGCCCACAAGTTTGAGGATGGTAAGGAGTGGATAACTTGTGGGTTATCGAATACTTTCTCATGAGAGCTTCAAAAGAACGATTACAGAAGTGTGTTCCATTATTACTGATTATTGTGCGAGGTGTGCCAAACCTAGAGAAGATATTTTCTTTCAAGAAGCGCACAACAACCTTGTTATCGTTTGTTTTGCATGGTACAGCTTCGACCCATTTGGAAACATAGTCAACAGCTAAGAGAATGTAAAGGTTCCCAAAAGAATTAGGGAAGGGACCCATGAAGTCTATACCCCACACATCAAAAATTTCGACCTCTAGAATGGGGTTTAGGGGCATCATATTCCGTTTAGAAAATTTCCCTAAGAATTGACATCGATCACAAGTTTTGCAAAATTCGTACGCGTCTTTGAAAAGGTTGGGCCAGTAGAAACCCGATTGGAGAACCGTTTCAGCTGTCTTTTTGGGACCGAAGTGACCACCACAGGCTTGATCATGACAGAAAGAGAGGACACTGTGAGTTTCAGTGTCGGGAACACACCTTCGAATGGTTTGGTCGGGACAATACTTGAAAAGATAGGGGTCGCCCCAATAAAATTGTTTCACTTGGGAAAAGAATTTGTGTTTATCCTGCTTAGACCAAAAAGAAGGGATCTGCTTGGGGACTAAGTAGTTGACAATGTCAGCAAACCAAGGATCACTGGATAGAGAAAACAGCTGTTCATCGGGGAAATTCTCTTTGATCGGAGGGGTGGGCATTAACCGAACCACAGGGCGTAAACCGCCCAAACCGAACCTCAAAAATGGTGCAAAAAACCGATTTGGATGCTCTCTCTAATAAAAATATCCAAACCAAACCGACTCGCAAAGATACGGTTCGGTTGTGACTTAACCGTTGATCAAATCGTATTGAATTGGACTAAACCGCGGACCTTTATACCGAACCGCGCCCACCCCTAGATCGGAAGACAAGAAGACGGGGCATTTGGAAGGCGAGACAAGTGGTCCGCAATAACGTTGTCAGATCCTTTTTTATCCTTAATGGTAAGGTCAAATTCTTGAAGTAGAAGGATCCAACGAATGAGACGAGCCTTAGCATCCTTTTTAGAGAAAAGATACCTAAGTGCGGAATGATCGGTATAAACCGTGATGTGTGAGCCAACTAGATAAGGCTTGAATTTTTATAGAGCAAAAACAACTGCCAAGAGTTCTTTTTCAGTGGTCGTATAATTAATTTGGGCATCGTTCAAAGTCTTACTCGCGTAGTAAATGACATGAAGAATTTTATCGACGCGTTGTCCTAAGACAGCGCCAACAGCGAAATTCGAGGCATCACACATGATTTCAAAAGGCAGCTTCCAGTTGGGAGAGCAGATGATCGGAGCCGAGACAAGTTCATTTTTAAGATGCTCAAAAGATGAAATGCAATCAGAATTGAAGTCGAAAGGAACATCCTTACCAAGAAGATTGGTCAAAGGTCGAGTGATTTTGCTGAAATCTTTTATAAAGCGACGGTAAAAACCAGCATAATCTAAAAAGGATCGGATGTCCTTAACGGATTTGGGAATGGGAAGATTCGAGATAACCTCAATTTTGGCTTTGTCTACTTCAATTCCTTTGTTAGAGATGACATGTCCTAAAACAATGCCATGTTTGACCATGAAGTGACACTTTTCCCAATTAAGCGTTAAGTGTTTATCTTTGCAACGGTTAAGAACAAGATCAAGATGATGTAAACACTCAGAGTAAGAATCACCAAATATGGAAAAATCATCCATGAACACTTCCAAAAATCGCTCGATCATATCAGAAAAAATGCTAATCATGCACCTTTGAAAGGTTGCAGGTGCATTACAGAGACCAAAAGGCATACGTCGGTACGCAAATGTACCAAATGGACAAGTGAAAGTGGTTTTCTCTTGGTCCTCAAGAGCGATAGGGATTGTATTATAGCCTGAGTACCCGTCGATGAAACAATAGTACTCATAACCAGCTAGTCGTTCTAACATTTGATTGATAAATGGCTGAGGGAAATGATCCTTACGTGTTGCGGCATTAAGTTTCCTATAGTCAATGCAAACACGCCAACCGGTCTGGGTGCGGGTTGGGATAAGCTCGTTAGCTTCATTTTGGATCACGGTAATCCCTGATTTCTTAGGTACGACATGAATCGGACTAACCCATTGACTATCAAAAATCGGGTAGATGATTCCATTGTCAAGGCATTTAAGGATTTCAGCACGAACTGCTTCTTTCATGATGGGGTTTAGTCGACGCTGGGGATCACGAGTGGGTTTGGCATCATCTATAAGGTGGATTCGATATTGGACAATCGAAGGACTAATCCCCTTAATATCAGCCATGGACCAACCAATTGCTTCTTTATTTTTCTTAAGAATGGTAAGGAGCAATTGTTCCTGCTCTAGAGTAAGGTCAGAAGCGATAATGACAGGAAAAGTTTCATTGTCTCCTAAGTAAGCATACTTAAGATGACTGGGCAGCACTTTGAGTTCAGATTTTGGGGACAACTCAACCGAAGAAATTGGTTGAGGAATAGGCTCGTTTGTGAGAGGCTCGACAGGAATTGAATCAGAGACATTTTCGGGAGTATCTTGAAACAAAGTTTCATAATTTGATTCAATTTCGTTATTCAGATGGTCGAGCTCAGATTCATTATCATTGACAGCATGGATTTCAGAAAACTGGTCCATATAAGAGTTATGAGAGTTTTCGGTTCTAAAGATGTTTAGCTCGACAGTCATGTTACCGAAAGAAAGTTTCATAGACCCATTTCTACAGTTGATGAGAGCATTAGAGGTTGCTAAAAAGGGTCGTCCTAGAATCAAAGGGATCTGGTTTGCAGGATTGCTAACCTGTTGAGTTTCTAAGACAATGAAATCAACTGGAAAGATGAATTCGCCAATTTTGATCAACACATCCTCGATTTCGCCCACAGGTTTCTTAATTGACTGGTCAGCAAGTTGAAGGGTAACCTTGGTGGGTTTCAGTTCTCCTAGCCCTAATTGGCGATAGACGGAATATGGAAGCAAGTTAACACTAGCACCTAAGTCTAGCAGGCATCTATCGATTTTCTTGTCCCCAATAGTACATGATATTGTGGGGCAGCCAGGATCTTTGTATTTCACTGGCATTGATTGGGACAAGACCTCGCTTAGAGTTGCCGCTAGAAACACTTTCTTAGGTACTTGTGTATGACGTTTTTGAGTGCACAAATCTTTTAGAAATTTTGCGTATTGTGGAACTTGCTGTATAATATCTAAAAGAGGAATGTTCACTTTAACTTGCTTAAATATTTCAAGCGTCTTTTCTAGAAGATCCGTCTTTTTCCTAGGTCGGAGTCTATAAGGAAATGGAGCAGACAACTCAGTAGGTTGCGCTACTTGAGTTTGAGGATCGTCCTTGTCATACATTGGCTCAATGTTTTGATCTGAGTTGGTTGAATTTTCGATGGGGTTTGGAAGATCGTCCGGTAAATCATTTGGGTTGCCCACATGGTTGTCAATCTTTTTGCCAGATCTAAGAGTCGTGACCGCATTTAAGTGACTAACGTTTGAATCTTGAATGATGTGAATTTGGTAGGGGTTTGAATTTTGTCCTCTAGGGTTTTGAATGGGTTAACTTGGAAAAGTACCCTTTTCCCGTTCACTTAATCTAGCGTTATGCTGAGACATTTGTTTTTGGAGTTCACTCATTTGTTGATTCGTGTTTTGCATATATGATTGCAGGGAGTTGTCTAGCTTGTTTTGATTTTCAACAGTTTGCTTAGTCATTTGCGCTAATAGGTTGCTCACCTCAGATAAATTCCCCTCAATTGTAGAAAAGCGTTTTTCATATTGGGGGTGCAACCATTTGATTGTGGAAAGGCGCCTGGTTCGAAGTGTACTGATTTTGCCTAGGAGGAGGGTTCACAACATTGTTTGGAAATGCTCGATTCAAAGGTCTGTTTATCAGGGGGTTATTTGGACCATAAGAAAGATTTGGTTGGTTGTTAGGTCTATTGAAAGCGTTTACTTGCTCAAGGGACTGGGGACAGTCATCAGCCATGTGATTGGAGTCAAGACAGACGTGACACATGGCTTGGGAAGCGTTATTAGACTGTGTGTGTGTGTTCTAACAACGTTCAGTATGGCATCAACAAGAGTATTAGAAGAAGAAGAAGTGGATTCAACAGAATTACTACTGGAACGCGAATAGAGAAATTTTTCATTGGTTCATTCCCATTGTTTCGATTTTTCCGCTAACTCGTCTAGAAATTCCCAAGCTTCTACGTCAGTCTGTTTTAGAAAATTGCCCTGACACATGGACTCTAACATTTGCCTAGTACTATTATCAAGTCCATCATATACAGTTTGACATAGCGACCATGTTTCATAACCATGACGGGGACAACTTAACAGCAGTTCTTTAAATCTTTCGAAGTATTGCCAAAAAGATTCACCCCTTTTTTGGTGGAAATTGGTGATTTCATTTCTGACTCTAGCTGTTTTTTCTAGGGGGTAGAATTTTTTAAGGAAAACTGCTGTAAATTCATCCCATTTTTTAATCGAATTTGGGGGTAAGCTGCGAAACCATTTTTCTGCGGAGTCAGTTAGTGCGAACGGAATCAAACGAAGTTTAATACCATCCTCACATAACTGTTGTAATTTAAAGGTTGCACAAGCATATTCAAATTTCGTTAAGAAACTATATGGTTCGTCATGAGAAAAATTACCAAATTTGGGAAGGATGTTTATCTGACTCGATCGAATTTCAAAGTGATTACCCACAGGATTGGGTAACTGAATGCAAGAAGGGACAGAAACTCTATCGGGAAGAATTCTGTCCATCAGGGTGCGAGGTGCAGGATCGTTAGCCATTTCTAAGGGTTGTTCGAGAAAATTGGTTTTTGAAGAAGGGGAAGGTGGTCTGATTCTAACCAAACGACGGGATTCTTGGTCACGGGTCCAAGTTTGCATGCACTAGAAAGAACAAGAGAGTTCGTCAAAGAAATTTAGACAATGGAAAAGTTCAGAGAGAGGTGAGAAGGAAAAAAGTTTTGAAAATGGGAGTTTTTTTTTTTTGAAAAGTACGACCTACAGACTAGCGAGATTTAAAAGAGAGGAAAAAAAATTATTTGTTTTTCAAATTTTTATTTGTTTTTGAGGAATTTTGATTTTTTTTATACACAAAACAATCACACACAGAAATTAGCTACAATGAAATTTTCTGTCCTTGATAGCTCCTAACTCAAAATTATATAGTGACACGTTTGATTACTTAGACCAAAAGATTTCTCAGCCAGTTAACGGACAGGAGTTATCGGTGCACCAGGAATCACCCTAGCAATGCAGCCGAAGGTTTGAGTACCTTCAGAGTAATAACCGATATAATATTTACGAATCACCGTAATATTTATAAACGGTTATTTCTCAGCCGTAGTCTAGACACCAAGAAATAATTCGTTCCAAATAAATCAACTATCACAATACAATTAAGCCCTATATGAGCCCGTGACTCCCTTAGGTCTAATGTCTAACCGTTATTATTAGTCAGATTCTATGATGAATGCAGTTTGTGGGCTAAGGAAAGGGTAATGAAATCCCTCACCTTATGTGAATTGGGGTATTTCCCTTAACAGAATGAACACAGATGCAGAAATAAGAATTGCAGAAATTAAAAGATTGTACAAGCAAGCCGCTGCCCCTGCAGAAGATTTTTACAAGCAATGTCTATTTTTTTTTATTTGCAGCAGCAGTCCCTGTAGAGTTTAGAAATACTCACCTAGATCGGCAGTCCGTCCAGTGCAATTGAGTCGCGCTAGCGCGTTCATACCCTACTTGGTGTGCAACCTCTCCAATCAAATCTATTTGCAAATCACTCGGCTGAACCCTTCACTTCTCGTTGGCCTTTGAATTGATTTCTTTGCTTGACTTCGATTCCTTGATTTGTTTGCTTGAGCCTTGAATTCTTTCTGCTTTGGCCTTTGTTTGAGTTCTCTCTTTCTCTTTTTGACTTTTTTTTTTGGAAGGAAAACTAAAATGGCACTAAAACAAAAACAAAAGAAAACTAAGGCTAATAAAAAATAATAAACAAAGAGATGAAATCTCTTTCTTCCTTTTTTTTAGGAAACAAAAGAAAATATATAACAAATAAAGAAAACAAATTTTATTTTATTTAAAAAAAAAAGGATTTGGGAAAAGAAAGCTAGAACCAACCTACAAAATTCAAAGAAGAGAAAAGGATTTTTTTTTTTAAAGGGAACAGGGAGAACTATAAACTATGAGAAGAAAAAAACACAAAGGAAGAGGATGGGGTATTGGTTTGAGAAGTGGTTGTGGTGACTATTGTTTGTGATGAAGAGGTTGAAGAGGATGGGTATATGTAGACAGAAGAAAGAAAATTGGAAAGAATTGAAAAAGGATTTTTTTATTTTTATTTTGGGAAAAGGAATGTATTCATACAAGGAATATTGGAAAGTAGAGAAGTATGGAAAGAAATTAAATAAAAGAAAGGAAAGGAATTGTAATAAAAGCAATTTTTTTTCTTTTTTAGAGAATTGCTGAAAAATAGAAAGAGATAGTAGAGAAATTTGGAAAGAAATAACAGAAAAGAGGGGAAAGAAATTGGAAAAAGTTGGAACGAAATTAATGAAAGGAAGGGAAGGAAATAAATGAAGAAAGAATGGTAATGAATAGAAAAGAAAGTAGAAAAGGAAAGAGATCAAACTAAATTTGCAAGTTTTTTTTAATTAGAATTGTTGTAAAAGTAGAGGTGTGGAAATGTGGAAAGAAATTTGAAAGAAAAAGAAAAGAATTAAAAGAAAGGAATTGTCAGAAAAGTTGAAATTTTTTATATGGAAATGTTGAAAGGAGGAAGCAAGATGCAAATAAAAGTGGAAAGAAATAAATAAAAAAAATGCAATTTTTTTTATTGTTGTCAAAATAGAAGAGAGAGAAGAAATTGTGTAGAAGAAAAATCGGAAAGAAGTAAATGAGAAAAAAGGGAAACAAAAAGAACAAAAATTGCACAAAAAAGGGCAAGAAATTTTATTTTTGTTTTTTTTTACTGTAAGAAAATGAAATATGAGAGTTTGGAAAGAATTTTTTTTTAAAAAAAAAGGAAATCTAAGAAAAAAATTGGAAAGAAATTTGAGAAAATAGATGGCAAGAAATCGAATACAATTGTGGCAATTTGAATTGGTGAAATCAGGTGTAAAAGGAATGAATAAAAAAGGAAGAATTATAAGAGAGATCGGAGATTGGGGATATAAAATTACAAAAAGTTTTTTTTATATATATATAAATATATAAAATTTTAAATAGAAGGAAGAAAAGTGAAAAGAAACAGGAAAGAATTCAAAACAAATATGGCATTTTTTTTTACGACAGAAAAATATGTAAAAGAGGAAAGAAATTTAAAACAAAAATTGGCAACTTTTTTTCTTTTTTTCTCTTAATTGGAAGATTACGGTATCATTGACTAACACCAAATCAAACCAATCAAGAATTTTCTGCTATATATAAAAGACAACAAAAGGAATAAAATAAAAATAAAACTAACACAAATTAGAAAATAAAATATTTTTGTGGGTTTTTTTTATGGAAAAAAAAAGAAAATAAATGGAAAAAAAATAACTCGAAGGATTTAAAAATAAAAATAATTTTGATCCCCGGCAACGGCGCCAAAATTTGTTTGCGAACAAATTAAACAGTTGTAAACAACTGTAAAATCCGTTCGGCTTTCCTAAACAACAAGGATTGTTGTAGAGGGTATCGAACTCTGGGACCAAAAATATTTTAATTAATAAATCCAATCAAGTTATTCCAGAATTTTGATTGATTGCAAATTGACAGAAAATAAATAGAAAGCAAGTTTTTTTTTAACAATAAAGAAAGTAATTAGGGAGTAATGACATAGATTAGAGTAATATTCATCAATAGCCAAACGAATAAATACAGATCTAATTCATGTTTCTGTCACAAACATGAATCAACGATAATTAGATTTCTAGAAACAAATATGTAAATAACAACAAGTATAGCCTATGCAGGAGCTCAGCTCTTAAACAACCATAGGCTATCAGGACAGATTCACTATTTTATTTCTAAAACCCTAAATATTCAATCTAAATCTGATAAGTGTTAGACCGAACTCGAATATACCCTGTGAAGGAGCACAGCTCTTAAACGACACGGGGTATGAAGGTTCAGATCTAACCCTTAGTTCATATCTAGATCTGCTTACATGAAGTTCAAATCTTTTGGCTATGCGATTCATATTGAATCATATCTATTAGCGTCATCACCCCCTAATTAAAGAGGATTAGCTAGACATAGCTAAAAGAAAAGAAAATAAAAATAAACAACATAAATAAAATGCAATAAAAACTAAATAGAAGAGAGAAAGAAGAGTTTTATTCCAAGAAGAGAATTACAGAATAAAACTAAGTGTGTTTTTACAATGAATGAGATAAAGTGTATTTATAGCTGATATGACAAAGGCTACTTGGCAAATTCCATAATGTGGGACTAAAGAATTAGCCCAACTAACACATAAGCTAGTGTGAACGCAGCTGTAGAGTGAGAGGCCTTGCAAATGAGCTAATGTGAACGCAACATGAGTGAGATGCCCTGCAAATGAGCCAATGTGAATGCAATATGAGTCTTTAGTGAGCCAAATCTACCCAACTGAACTCTATTTGCAACCATTCTTCAAGCTTTAAACTCTTCAAGCTTTAGTAATTTCAACTTCACTCTTTTTAAGCAAATTCTTCATGCTTTATCCATCAAATGCTCTAAACCAAGCTTTTTATCAACAATTTGAAAACACAGCTATAAATACACAATATCAGTTATTTTAAATAGAAAACTAGATAAATAAGCGGATAAAATATACACATTTACGTGTATATCAATATTGTACTTCTCCAACATTGAATGTTGGCAGGGATGACAATCTTGTTGGTGTTGTCGATATGGTAGGCGGTGCCATATCATTCTGAACACTTAATAATGTCAAATCTCTTTGTAAGCTCGACTCTATTCTCTTATAGACTCTAAATGGAGTTGTCGTACGAGGTTCGGCTGAACAAACAATTTGAGAAGGATCGGTTGAATCGTCTGAATACACTAGGAAGTAATCATGGTAATCAGTCGAAGGTCTTGAGTATGAAGACATCTACAGAAAATAAATAAACAACATAATGATTTTCAAATAGAGTTCAATATGTAAATATCAATTATCAAGAGATTTCCACAACTCTTACTTCTATTTCAAGCCTTTTTTTCCTGTCTCAAGTCTCATTAATAGTTACTAGTGATAAGTGTACATTGTAAGTGTTGAAAATAGTACCTTGCCAATGTAACGACAACAACTCTTCAATAAGAACAAGAACGTTTTGATAGTTCAAATCGATAACAACTCTTCAATAATCTAGAAAATAATCCTGAAAGCAAGAAAGGAATAGATTGAAGATTGCAAATCAATAAAAGATCAATTAAGTGGAGAATATACCATCTTTTATTCTGGTTTGATTTATTAGTATTCAGGTAAATTATATATCATTTGAAAATCTTCAACAGAATATATGACATAAAATGATCACAAATTTCTATTTCAACAAAGAAATAGATTGAAGATTGCAACCAAGGGCAGATCTACTTCTATTACATAAGCTGTGACATAGATTCAATTTTTGAAGCCACTCCATGAATATATTACTATTTTTTAGTAATAAATCTTGCATAAACTAAGAAATGAAATTCATGTTTTACTGTAACAATTAATCATTTACTTTTTTTCTTTTTCAGCTGAAGAGTCTGAAATGCATAGGAACATTGAAGTTTTCCAAAATTCCTGGCATTTTCAAGAGTGCAAGTTAATCAACCAAACCTATGCTCAACATATTTATGATGTTTTCTCCTCAATTTTCAATTTGAACCAATCTGAATATGATTGTATTATACCTCTAAGTATAATCTAATATAAATATGCAACAAACTTTGTTTCGCTTATATCTGACAGAAGTATAATTTATAAACCATGCACTGGAAAAAAAAATTTAAGGCTTTTCTATAGCCCATTCTTGAATGTTTAACTAAATAAATGGTTTTAGGCCTAAAAGCTCCAAAGGGCAAAAAGACTCTGATTACAAAGTCTATTCGTGGCTAGTTAGAGGCCCATAAGGGATATGATATGGTGACCCATAACAAAAAAATCATGCAATAACAGAACAGTTCAGGTCTTGTGATCAAAATTTCTTATTGTTCCATTTGAATTTGGGTAGAGTTCGGATTATAAACGTTCCCTCAGCTAAAGGCAATAATATATACCATAGGCTCGCATATAGTCCTAAACTGTCTGGCTCAGTTTCTAAAAACTAGCCAGTCCAGGCTCAGTTTCAGAAACTGAGCTTTCCCGGCTCGGTTCCGGCTCAGTTTCGAATCTGAAACCGAGCCGAAAAGGCTCGGTTTTGAGTTGAACCTTCTCGGTTCAGTTTCGAATCCAAAACTGAGACAGATAGGCTCAGTACATAGATGTATTGATAGTTTACCGTGTTGACATGTTGACTTTTTCTTAACAAGAAAATATTATAGAAAATTACCAAAAGAGAACTTTATACCCCTTCTTTCTGGTAGTATTTATTATCCTTCTGCTCTTAATAATTTATCTCCTAGTGATTTGCATTTTCTAACTGGTAATCCTGGATTTATTTTTGATGATTCTCAGTTAGATCATTCAAAAAATGAAGCTTATTAGTTGAAATGTGAAAGGGTTACTTGACTTAGATAAATGCACCAAATTAAGGTCTTTTTTTAAAATAATAATATGGATATAGTCCTTATTCAAGAAGTCTTACAAGAAGTCGATACCGATAAGGTAAATACTGCTATTCAGTTTCAGCGAGCATACACACATTAAGGTTTGCGACTAAGTTTAATGCTTGCACGCAAACACGCAAACCACGGTCTATAATAATATGTAATATCCAAGCTACACACGCTAATACTTAGTTTAATGCTTGCATTCAAATTCGAAAAACTCAAACTAAACAAAAACTATTAAGATTCTAAAGTTGAATCACATTAAAAAAAGCAACAAAAATAAAAGAAACCTGGTGAGATTTGCGGACCAACCAGGAAACAGTGTCATAAGAAAACCGTTGACAAATCAGCAAGTGCATGTTCAAATGAAAAATTACGGAGATGGAGTTAGCTTGATTGGATATTACAAGATAGGCAGGCTCTGCATAAGAAGTGCACATTGGAGTTAGGTTGATTGGATATTACAAGATAGGCAGGCTCTGCATAAGAGTTGCGCACCAACCAGGAAACAGTTTTGTGCTGAACCTTCCCAGTTCAGTTTTCAACTTTTTAGCTATTCAAGATACTTTTTCAATTGTTCAATAATACAGTTCTGCAAAATAAAGTTTTTAACAATGCTATCAATGAGACTAGTCTTATTCACATGTTTATTTTTTGCAGATTGGTCATATTTATCATGCAAAAGCGGATAGAGGATGGACAACAAGAGACCATATATGCACAGATGTAGTTAAAAATAAATGAAGCGCTAAATAATTTGTTCTAAGTATGGAAAATACGTAAGCTATTATCTAGCTCGGTGAAATGTTCATATATTTTCATAAATTATTGATGCTTATTAGGTCTCTTTGCACACTGAGAAGGCAGGCTCAGTTTTGATGAGCCATCATACTCTGTTCTGGATGAGCTTGAAGGCTCATCAAAATTGAGCCTTCAAGTACATTAAAACAGAGCCTAATGATTCGGTTTTGATTTCACATGATGACCAATTTTGTAACAAGTACTTCAATGGGTTCAACTTAATGCTATCGATTTCCATAACTTGATTAAAATTTGGTTCCCAATATAAAAGCATCAGTAAATGAAAAGCAAACCTGAACCTCGTCCGAAGGCAGCAAAGGAATTGGTGAGGCCGGATATAAATCACAAGCAGCTGCAACAAATGGTGAAAACAAATAAAATTAAGTTAGTCGGAGGTAGAAGACACACAAAAAAATAAACAAATTCCTATATTTTTCTCTAATTCAATTTCACTTACTGTCTTATAATGTTACTTATTTAAAATCAGTTTACAAACACAAAAATCAAAGTAGCATAAATCAGTTGCACACACCAACTACAACAAAAGAGTTGATACAAATAACAACATTGAAAATAGCAACGGGGAAATGCATGGACCCTCAGTTAACTGCAAACTTTAGTACTTCCCACAGGGCCATGCTGGACATTCTAAACCTCATACTGGTCATATGGTATACTGCATACATACTGGTCATGGGATAATAATTTCTTTGTGCATGACCACTTGCAACTGGTTCAATTGATCAACCTTAAGGACATATTTCATTGTTGATCTAAGTATGATGGCGGTAATAGTCTACTATATTAATCAAGTTGAAGATAATAGTAAACAAACAATAGACTGCTTCAGAGATCAGTGTATAGAGTATAGACAGTGGAAGGAAAGGAAATAGAAAATTGAGGACGCGTGCAATTAATACTGTATCAAAGCTGAAAAGTAAGACAATAATTGAAGAAGAGAAAGGAGACAACCTATCAATAATTCTATAATTGATAAACAAAACAAACAAACAAGGCATTCTAAAAAAAAAGAGTATCAACTGTAAAACTCCATGAAATAATTGATCACATTCAAAATTGGTATTACATTACACCTTACAAACTCCCAATTTTTGAAAATTGTCAAATATCCTTGACCATCTTTAGAATTTTCAGGACTGAACTTCTTATAACTACTTGTTCATACTTCATATATGTGTATATTAGTGCATTTATTTTTTGGTCATATCTTGTAAATATGATTAAAGGCATGATTATAAGGATGATTGATGCATATTAACATGGATAAGCTTGTAAAAAATGTAGCAATAGGCTGGTAACAGGAAAATTAATATAAATTTACAAATATAATAGTGAATAAGTGATCAATCAGCAAATAACTAATGAGTAATAAGCTTGAGGTGTAATAAAATAAAATGTGGATTTCTATATAGCCGCAAGTTTGATCGAAACATTGATGTTGAAATTCAATCCAACATAGTTTAACACAGATACCTGATCAAGAATATAAACAAAGAAAAAAAAAACTTCACTCCCCACCACCAGCAATGTAAAACCGTTGACGAGGGAGATTTATAATTTGAATTAGGAGGATATCAGGTAAGGAAGATAATTTTGATGCAAGATTCTTAGTTTGGTTCATCAAATATTAAATAGTTTGGAATATTAGGTAAGGAGAACAATTATGTTTCCGCTTTTTTCAATCTTGTGTGATCTATTGATGCTGCATGTATGTTACGCTTAAAATATATAAAGCATATTACATAAACCTTTAAAAAGGAAGAAAAAGCTAAAGTGACTACAGAATCACTTCAGAATTAAAGTAGCAAAAGAAGCACAATATTGTCTAACAACAAAATTTCGGTTTGTAGTAGCGAAATAAAGAGGGTAAAATCAATAAAGATAAAACTCAAATGAGGATATATTAGACATTTCAAAGTATGAAATGCCTTCTCTTCAAAATGAGATGCATCGGCCTCCTCTGTCGAAACATTCTCCAGAGTGAACTTTACAGGATCAAAAGCCTGAAGAAAGGAATGAAGCAAAATCATGATTCATAAGAAATAATCAGCAACCAGCATCATAGTCAAACTTCTACTGCCATCTTTCACACATTCTATTTTCTAAAATTTTGTTCATTTTATTATCCACAAACACCAAGACATCTTGTTGGCATATAACTATGATATAATAAAATTGCATCCTTGAGCTTGCCCCAATTATATTTTCAGTGGAACTATAATCTTCATAAAAAGTGCAAGTTGTGTTCTCAATATTAGTCAACTACACTACACAGTTTGCTCCCATGACCAGTCAACTAAATCAAGCAAAAAACCCCTAAACCACTGACTATGCAAATTAGATAACAATATCGCTGGGATTCGAGTGAAACCTATAGTCTAACATCATAAAATCATGTTTCATACCTGAGTAACCTCACCTCAAATCGAAGATAATTCTGTTCCCCAAAATCACCACGGTCGGCGGCCCACTCGCACTCCTCAATAAATTCGAACCTCCTTCAATCACTCGCGAATTTGTAACCTCGATTTCTAGACTAAATTTTAATTTTAATTGTGTATTTCATGATTTTATCGTCGATAGAGGTTTTTTTTTCCGCTGCAGATGGAAAACCGAAAGATTAGGTTTTGATGATAGATCCAAAAAAGGGAAAGATACGCGGCCTTGAGGAATAAGCGTTGAGGAATAAGTGTTGAGGCACCGATTAGGTTAAATTGTGAGAACTTACCCTTTTGCCCTTAGAATATAAAAGTTGACCATTCATGGCAACACATAGAAGTGTTGGCACATTTTTGGTGACAGATTTTTACTATAGCAACACATATTAGTGTCACTAGTCTACAACACATATAAGTGTTGGCAGTTGAAAAAAAGTTGGCAGTTGAAAAAAATAAGAGTTGCCAAATGGCCATTATGGTGTAGTGTCTCTAGTTTTATTTTTCCCCTTTTAAATCTGAATGCGTATTCGATAATTCAAATACTTGTATAAAATAGCGTTAGCCAGCTTTAATTAAACAAAAAATAGAAGATAATAATTCTATTTTCTATTTTCAAATTTTTATCATTTACAAACATAATTTGGATATTATGCACTTCGTATGTTGTTTTGTGAAAAATATTTCATGTGATTTCATTTGGAAGCTACAAACTGGTTTGCATGTTGCAACTACATGTTTGATGGATATTAATAGTTCCATTACAATAATTCTTAAAAGTATAAATAATCACTTTTCATGAGTTATATTAAAATTTTCATTACAACAACACTTAAAAGAAGATTGTAATCTACCCTTGTTGTTCTTTGCATTATTTATAACTGTAAAGTTATTTATATTTTTTGGAAAATTTGTATACTTTCATTATTTAGTATGATCTAACCAATATTTGTACGTTTGGGGTATTTTAAGTGTTTCAAACGCTTCCGCTGCATTAAACAATTTAGTTATTTTTCAAATTTTCTTGTCTTGATCATTTAACATGTTGGCACTATATGTGCTTCAATAATTCAAATTTCATTGTATTTTTTTCATTACATATATATATATACACACACACACGATTATGAGCACGGCAAACAGTGCAACGCCTCTTTAGTCCCCCTGATTTCCCCCACACTTACTGATTTCTTTCTCCTCCACCGGCTCTCTCTTCTTCCACTAACTTATTTTACAATAAATGAGTGCTGAAAATAGATGGGCTATTGGGCTGCTCCATTTTTGAGGTGCTATTGAACGCTCATAATATATATATATATATATATATATATTCGTACATGCACATATGTACACAAGCACTTAGTTGCACCCATAATAGTGCTGCACCCCAAAATGCCTCATGATTTCAACCATCCAACTGCATTTCTCTTTCTACCCACTAACTCCCTCTTTTGTCCACTCAGTTATTATTAGTGTGGTGCTAAGAGCACCCCAATTTCCTCTTTCTATTACCATAACTAACAAATTAAAACACATTAAATTTTCTATGTTTACTAGTACCACATTGATCTCTTTCTAATCTCTCACTCAATCATTGATTGCCGAAATAATCATGTAGTCAACCCTAATCTAAAACTCTAACTTGTTCGTTCCTTTACCGCCGTTGTTTTTTCACGGCTTCAAAATTCATCTTCACTTATTCTTCTTTTTTGTTAAATTCGATCTTTATTCACAATTTTTTTATTTGCATTCGCTCATTCTTGTAGTAGCGTAGAATTCAGTGAAGAAAAGGATGGATGAACATGTTGAAAACAAAAATCATGGCAGTCTAGGGTTTTCGAAAGAGAAAGAATGGACGAATTGAAGCCGAGTGTGAGAAATATCTATAAATGGTGGTAGCCCCTATTTTTTAATGTGGAGTATTAGGAAGTGCAGAATGTTAATATTTTTTGGTAATTTTTACTTGCGGTAATATAAAGAGGAAATTGTGGTGCCTTTAGCACCACACAATTTTATAACATACTTGATCATCTATTTATCACCTTTAAATAATTTAAAATTATCAAACCGACCGCTAAGGAGGTTTCAAGCCAAAAGCAATTTGTCTGTGCCAATCAAATTCGACATACTGTTCGCGCATCATATATTTCCTCCGCGTTTTCTCCGTTAATTTTTTTGCTCCTCCTTTCTCGCTATTCTGATTCTTCTCTGCTAACCAACCCCTCTCCCGAAACCTAATCGGTTACCTAATCCAAACCCGCAACTAGCCTACCATCGAATTCACATAGCAACCCCTCTCCCGAAACCTAATCTGTTTTCGATCTCAAATTTGCGTCACACCCTTAGGTTCATCAGATCTACGTTATGTTGAGCATACTTCAGCCAAGCAATCATCTTAAGTAAGATCCGAGGTAATCCTTTGATTTTTGTAATTATTACTAAGATTGGTAATATTGTTATTATTTACAACTTTATTCGCCATTCGAAACTAATTATTCTGTTCAAAACTGAAATTTTGTAAATTGGTTTTTTATGCCAATGGATCTGTGATTTTTGAAGGTGTGGTGTGATGGATCTGAAACGTAATCTGATTGTGAAGTAATTGGATTGGATATTCAGTATAACTCTATTATGGAGGTTGAATGAACAACATATCATGGATTTCTCTCTCTCTCTCTCTCTTTTTTTTTTACTGTTTTATACTTATGCAAAGTCATGTTTGATTGGGTGCAAATCTGTGTGGTGGTTGAATTCGTATGATCTGAAATAATTACAATACCTCAAGTGTTAAGTTAATAAATTGGTTGATAGCTTGATGAAGTGGTAAAATTATATACATCTGGTGCAATTATACATACAAGCAAATAATCTAGGCAAGATATGTATATTTATGATGTCAAGATTGTTATTTTTTTCCTTAAGTTACGTAAATAATTATACACTGTTTGAATTTTGTAATGGAAATGTTTTTGCAGTTTTATGATGTTAAGATTGTTATTTTTTTCTTAAGTTAGGCAAGATATGAAAATTTATTATCTATGACAAAATTAACTGACAAGAATTTGGAAAGATACTTATGGTGTGTTTTCGGAGCCAGTTAGTTCTGAAGAGTTGCCCGATTAACATGTTGTCATTAAGAACCTAATGGATTTTTGAACTATACTGAAGAAGTTGGATAGTAAGAGCTATAACAATTTGGAAGAATTTGAGGTCAGTAACTATATAGTTAGTGCAAGCTATTAGGAATCATCATTCTTCTTTTTAATGTTGGGTTGTTGATGTTACTCCTGCTGGGTTTAGTCCAAATGTCCACCAATAGTTTGGATACACTGATTCATTGTTCATGTTATCTAGTCCTTCATGATAATTGCTAGTTCTCTAATGTCTGGTTGACAATGTTATTTGCAGTAGGGTGGATAACTGCTTAGGAAGCATAGAAAAATAAGGTATAAACAGGCACATCTATAAAACATAGGACACAGATTCCCATGTGCTACATTACTGTACATATATTGTATATTAATTTGTTGGTCCTGAATCCTGATAGTCTGTCTTCGTTACTGTAGACTGTAGTACATTTATTATTTCTCATCGAACGAGAAATGATAGTCCTCGAGAATGTGTAAAGGATTTTGAATAAGAAGAAAAACTTATGTTCCGACTGGCTTAGTTTAATTTTGCTATTTACCATGTTGAGCATTTTGGATTCATGGGTAATATTTGCAGTAAGCGCAAGGTTGGTAATAGCAAGTAAAAGACACGTTTTAATTTGCCCTTTTTCTTCAATTTTTTGTTAATTTATTTATATTTTACAAACATACACACACACACACGTGTGTGTGTGTATATATGTTTTATTTTTGTTTTGTTTTGCAATTTATTGTTGACCATGTTGAACATACAATGATATCAATGAAATATATAATCTCATAGCAAAGCAACAAGGTTAACCATTGACGATGTCAAACGCAAAAATAGAATCTATTAAAAGAGACATCATTATTTGTTAAGGAGAGGCAAAATTTTATACGGAATTTGTTAAGAAGGGCAATAATAACCATTAATATGAATTATGTAAAAAAAATGAACACATATTGATAAATGAGTTTTACCACCATCTGATTTATTTTTCTCGGCATTTCTCTCCCAAAATACTGACAATTTTCCATTAATCAATTCAATTTCAACGAATTTTTCTTCCCATTAATATTTTCATTTATCACTTTGTTTATTTATTTCACCCATTTTTTCTTTCTTTCATCATTCTTTGGTAAATTTAGTTATATTGTTTCTTCTAGTTTACGTTAACTTATTAATTATAATATTTAGTTAATTTTAATGTTTTATATTTAATTTTTGTTCAATTTCAGATTGGCAAGTCATTACCAAACTGATATCAGGACAGTTGGGACCGAATTTAGAATCAAAATTTCCGAAATCTCTTAATTTGACCGAAGTCATGAAAAAAAACTAAATGAGCGAAACCGGACTCTAGAGCGAGTTCTCAAACTGTGAAATTAGACTTATCCGGTTGACAATGGTGTATCATACATATAATATTTTGATGTCTGCATTGTATTGTACCTCAAAAGGTGGGTGTTATTGCTGCACCATGTCCTAAGGCTTTTGAAGGGTATTGTGCATCCAAGTGTCCTGCATTGTAAACAACTCTGGGTTAATTTTGAAATAGGGAAGTGTAGTAAAAGCCCTTTGGGGATTTCATGATAAAAAGTGAAAGGAGTTTGTTAGTAATTAGGCAATGATAAATGCCATGAAGAGAATTTGAAAGAAAAAAAACATGTTTTTCCAAGGGCAAGGATAAGTGGCCTAAGTGTTATCAAAAAGAGATTAAAAAAACAATCCTTTGAAATGTGAAGGTTACAAGAGTTTCCCATAGGCTTTGTTTAAATTTAGGTTCCTTTGCCTCCTGTCGGCCAAATTTTGAGTAGTGTCTCCATCTCGCATCTGAAGGTTGTTTTTTTGGAGGCTTGCACATTGATAAATTTTAGCTTAGCGCCCATCCTAGAATCGCACATTCAAATAATCAAAATCCTTGCCATCAAAATATATTTGTCGTTGTGTAAGTGCTGGAAGAAATATCCTGTAGAACATTTGCTGAAAAGTCTTGACATTTCTTATTTCAGGTGTTGCATACAGCATTAGTACCATATAATCATTAACCATTGGGTCTTTGGTTCAACTTGACTATAATGTCAAGAAAATGTTGGATTATGTAAACACAGCGTGCATTTAGCTGTAATGTTTCGTCAGCAAGGGACCTCAAAGACTGTCTTCACTTGCTAAAATATTGCAAAGCATAATAAATATTTCTCGGTTATGCTGTATATATCAAGTGCAGTTTACCATGTTCAAGAGTTCCTGGAAACTGTTATGATTATGAAAAAGAAAAACATAAACCCTGACTACTTGCTGTTTTGTGGGGATGGGAATTTTCTGCAGATTTTCTCAACTTGTTTGAATAGTCTATCGACTGTTTTCCAAATGTACCTGCAAGTGTTCTACCATCTACCCAAAGTTAATTAAACGTAGAGTACAATCGGAATCTTGTGAACATTTACAAATTGTCGTGTTTCATTTGTTTGCAGACCTCCAAATTGATGGTAAAATGTTAAAACTGACCTATTCATTGTGTTCACCAGGGTTTCTATTCCAGTGTAATTTTAAGATTATTCAGGGAAGTGTTTATTATTCCAATATTATGATATCTGAGAAGAATATGCAGTGTTTTTTCCTTCTTTTTTTAATTAGGGATGACTATTTGGACACGAAATTAGACACCATTGATGACACAAAAGATCTGGACTATTCGACATTTTTATCATTGTACAGAAGGTGAAAATGACAAGAATAACTTTAAATTCCTGAACTTTTGAATAGTTTAAATAACATTACAGATTCCAGAATACCACTACTGACAATTAACAAATAGAAGATTCATTTCTGAAAAAAGTTAAAACATACATGGACTTTATTCCCATTGAAATTGATTTATTTTTCAATGTCCTATTGAATTTAACGAAATCAAAGTTAATCCCTTTTTTTTGGTTAAGTTGGAGTTATGATTTAACTATAAAAAAAGTTCAATTTTTTTTACTATTTATTCCATTAAGTTCCATCTCTATACTGAATATGTTATTATGTACTTGGTTGGCTTCCCACCTGTACTTGGTTGGCTTCCCACCTGTACTTGGTTTAGTCTTACATTAGCATTATCATCGCATGTAAGCTTTGTTCCCCTTACATAATTTATTTTATAATCAATTTATACCCAATATATTTTACAGAGAGCTTAATGCCTTTATCTAATTGGTTTAGCCATTTAGCGAAGTCTAGAATAAAAGCTTGCTGCTCAAAATAAGATACAAATATGCAACTATAAGAACTTACTTAGAGACGTTCAGTTTTACTTTGTAGATTTTTTTGGTAATGTGCAATCTATTTTGAAATGTCTTATATGTTTATACTAGCTAGTGAAATTCTTAAGGTTAGTTTCGATAAGGTCGTCAATTCAGAGATGGATGTACCTAAAGATAATGTCAGAACACAAACTACTTATCATTTTTTGAAGTTGATACCAAATGCGGAGAAAGTGATTTGAGTGGTTGATGTTCTTGAACCAGATGCACCCATCTACGATGGTCCTCAAAATGAAATGCACAAGTTATGTGAATTTTCAGATGGAGGCTTGATTATTAATATTTAGCTATGAATAATATATTGTCTTTTGGTATTTCAATTTGATGTGATTATGGGATTGGTTAATTATGTATTGAATTTAGTAACTTAATTATGTATGGTACTTGTTTTTTGTTAATTGATATTTTATGTTGTTATCATGATTATGGATGTTGTTCGTCGTGTTGCGGAAAAACGAATAGGAATGAATTGATGGTGAGGCAAAACAAACAACAGATAGTCACCAGCAAAGCAATCGCAGATCTAGCAATAAAAGAAATAACACAAGAGGTTTATAGTGGTTCCACTAATGTCTTGTTAGTGTACGTCCACTTAGGGAGAGGAGATTTTATTCTTTTCTCAATAAGAAAAATTACAAGACTAATAGTTGGAAAGAAGAACTTTTTAGAGATGATACACCTCACATTTTTGAGATGATAATACATTCACCTAATCCCTATCCTTATATAAGAATTAATGCTTGGGGTTGAAGAAATTGATTTATGACATAAATTAATTCTTCAATTCTCCTGATAGGCCTCCTTGTTTAACCAACCAATTAGAGAATTAATTCCTTACTTCACTATCCCATAAAAGAAACCTTCTTCAAATTCTTCCACTTATGTAGGTAATTTATTGCCTATTCCTTTTACAAATAAAAGAGCAATAAATTTATGATATCTTCCAAATCTTCTGTTGTTGGAAATATTATGTTACTCAAATTAACAATATTTTTCAAATCTTCTCTATTTGGAAATATTCTATCACCATAATTAATAATATCTTCCAATCTTCAGCAAATGGAAATATTGTATCACAAATTCTAACAATCTCCACCTTGATACTATATTTCCTTGAAAGCATACGAACTCCACCTACATCCTCTTACTCTAAGCATCTTCTCGGACAAGACAACATGGTTACTTCCCCTAATGAGCTTCGGCATGGCCATCACCCATTGCACTTTGTCAACAAACTCTGCCAACGCCACTGCCTGCCAACAAAGTGTACAAAGGAACCCCTTCAAGTAAGACCTATCAATCTTCACCATGAAAACAAACATCTCCATGAACCATATCAACCCTCTCCCCAAACCGTGCCACCACGTGGCACCTAGCATTTCGATAAGCGATTCCAGTTCGAGCAACGCCCAAACTTAGCAGTCTGCAAAGACTTATGCATATCCACTGCTTTCTCCTTTGATCTCTGACCAACTTCAGACGATCCATTCTTCCGCTTATCAAGCATATCCTCTTGGCAAAGTCGCACCTTGTTGAAGCTTTCCCCTTTGATGATATTCTGCCTATGCAGAAACTCAAAGTCCCTTCTCGTATGCCTAGCTTTGACATCTTTCCACGAGAACTGTAGGCTCCAACCCTTGACTCTCCAAGTACAGTGCTTCTGTAATGACCCGGATTCTTATGGGTTAATTTTGAATATTTAATATTTAATTTAAATATTGATTTGATAATATAAGTGAATTTTTCTATTAAGTTATTAATTTAATAATCAATTTCGATTTAATATCGAATATATTAAACCATCGTAATACGAAAAATAATTCAGTTCGAGATTTACAACTGAATTAAATATAGCTCAGACTTCTGTTTGAATTCGAATAATAATATTAATTTATTTTCGCAAAATAAATTGTGTTGAATTTAATTTATATCAACTTAAATTAATATCTTCTACAGATGATCAAATGGGGTTTCGATACCTGTCCCAGTGTGTTCAGAATAGCGGTTTTACCCTAGGAATGCCGGTTGTTGGGTTCAGAAAGGAGTTCGGGATCATGAAGTGTTTTAAATTTAGGATACCGTTTTTTTTTAATAAAACCAAATTTAAAATAAAATATAAATCCTTTATTGGTGTGGACCAGAACAAAACACACCGTGCACTCGTTATATCCACAAACAAAACAAACCCGTGCTCTCCTTTATTACCACAAGCAAAACAAAACCGTGTATATCTCCATCTCTACTTATTAAAGACCTCGCTGTTCAAATTAAAACCTGTTCCCTTCTTTACTTATTTAAAAGCCTCAGATCCAATTAAAATGACCACTTTCTTCTGAAATCGAACAATGGAGGGGGAAAGAGGCTCGATCGTTCATCACGAACTAAAGGTGGGGTCGCAATTTCAAGTCGCTCGAATTGGGCGAGTTGACGGGGGTGGTACGGGGCCGGTTGCTGTTGATTTGGGTAGGCGGGTTGAAGGAGACCTTCAATGGCAGATCTAGTGGTCCCGTGGTAGGGCATTAGTCGTTCAAATCAGGCGGAGCAGCTGGGTAACGGGTTTCAAGAAGGAAATGGTTCGTGGTCCTTTATGACAGTCGCGAGCGTTGAGAAGGACGCGTTCATCTGTTGAGCAGTTAGGGCTCATAACTTCTGGAAATGTCGCTGCTAAAACTAGGAGATTGAGACTGCTATTCAGGAGCAACTGAAATGGAGTTGAGGCTGGACTAAGGTGCTGAGGCGATTGCGGGGTCGGTCAGTGGCGAATGTGAAGGGGTTAGCACTGAGTTGGAGATGCCGGAGTTTGGCAGATGGGTTGATATGGGGTTTCATTTTTGGGCAAGAGGAGAGTTAAATGTGTTTGCAGCAATTATTGATAAAGTCGGCATGGCTTTAGGCAAATGAAGGTGACATGAGGTGTTAGAGAAAAAGAAATAGAGTTGTTTGCAAAGTGTTCGAGAAAATGCCGTAAAGGAAATAAGATATTTTTGAATTGAAATTTAAATGGTTATTACAAAACTGGTTTATAAGAAGGAAGTTAATTAAATTAAATAAGTGGTTAATCGATAATAAAATAATTATCGTAGGTACAAATTTAATTCACTCGAGATGATCCGAAACGATTCGTAGAAGAAATAACAAGGAATCGAATGGGATATTTGATAATGGAAAATCAATGTGAGTAAATCTCACTCACCTGTTATTTAGAATTATTTTTATTCGGTAAAAATAATTGTTGTTGCTTGTTTGAATGCTTTCTGGTTGATTTAAATATATTAGTTATTTAGGGTTGACTATTATATAAACATTAGGTTGATGATTGGATTGTTCCCGCAGTCTCATTAGCGGATGCCCGCGGTATCATTAGCTTATGATTTCCCTACGCGCCCCACAAATATATATTAGTGGATGACCTTCATACTGCGATATCCTGCCTTGAAGCGGGATGGGTATTGTTTATGTTGACTGACATCTGTGGATGTAGGAAAACAGGTTGGAGGGATCCAACTGGATTCCTCAAAAATATATTATTTGTTTGTTTGTTTGTTTGCATATATGCTATCATATATGACGTGTTAGAAAATCTGAAATAAATAATTGGTTGTTTGTGTGTTTAAATACCACTGGGCCTAAGTGTTAATTTATAAAAATATCCTGAAATGGATATTTGAGATTTGAAAGGAAAATTCTATTTTTTTTCTAAAACAGAATTTGAAATTTGAATAGAATAAAAATATTAACTTGTTTTAAAATAATAAAAACAAGTAGCTCTTTTATAAACGAAGTTTATAAATGAAGCGAAAAGAATTATCATTAGATAATTCCGAAATAAAAGTACAAGTGTGAAATTAAAAAGGGAAATCTATTTTTCCAAAAGTAGAAATATCGATTTCAAAAGAAATTGAAATTGAGACTTGTTTAAGAATGAATAAAGAAAAATTCAAATAGAAATTGAATAAGGAAATTCGAATATAGAATTTGAATATAGAAATTCAAATATAGAATTTGAACATAGAAAATATAAAGGAAATTCAAATATAGAATTTGAATATAGAAAGTGAAATGGAATTTGAATAAAGGAATTTTGAAAATGGGAATTTGAACATAGAATTCAAATAGAGTTGAAATGGGAATTTGAATATAGAATTCAAATAGAGTTAAAATGGGAATTTGCATATAGGATTCAAATAGAGTTAAAATGGAATTTGAATATAGGATTCAAATAGAATTGAAATGGAATGTGAATATAGGAAATTCAAATAGAATTGAAATGAAATTTGAATATAGAAGATCGAAATATAAATAAATTTATTTCCGAGTTAGGGAAAATCGAAAATTTTAGAAGATCAGAAATATTATGTTGAATTGGAAAATTGGATTTGATATATATTAAAAATATATCAGAATGGAGTTGAATTTATTAGAAACGAAGTTTAAAAGTTTTTATATATATAAATAATTAAAATGAACTCGCCGCAGCGCGGCAGTTCGTAAATTGGCAATTCAAACTTCAATTGAGTATATAGAAGTCAAATTAAGTTAGAATTCTTTGAAACAAGAATCGTCAGGACCGTTGGAATAATAGTTTTCTAATGGAAGAGAAAAATCTAGATTTCCTCATATAGATTTTGAGTTATGTCAAAACCAAATTTTCAGGAAAACAGCGCCAGAACCATTATAAAACCACAACGGTTTAATTAAATAAATAAAAGGATTTTTAGGAAATAAAATTCGAATTGGCATTAGAAAAATCCAGACTGGAGATATAAAATAAATATGAACTCCAGTGAAGTAAGTGAAATGATTTTTGAGACAAAAATCATATTTTTAATTACTAAATAGAATTAACTAAATTGGAGAATAATTATTTAAAGGAAATTTGAATCGAAATTGGGTTTTTGTATAAGTGAAAGAAATTGAGAATTTATATTCGAAATCGAATATATAATTTGAGTTGAAAATAGAATTAGATTGGTTCATGAGTAAGTTGAAATATATTTGAAACATGTTATATTCAAATATACAAGTGAAATAAGCAGATAGTTAATTAAAGAGTTAATTAACGAGTTGAGTTAAAACGAGTGTATTAAGTTGAAATGAATTAGAAATGCATGGATATACATGAGACAGGTATGGAATGAAGTTAATGAAGATATATATATAGAATGCCCGACAAAAAGGTATGTATTTAATTCACATATGGGTTTTTATGCGTCGTATCGGCTAGCCGCTTGGCTTTTTTTTAATGGAGAGGCCTGTGTGGCGGTTTGGGGATTTTCCCAATGCTCTCGGTACAAAGGAGTTTATGGCGAATTTTTCCGGGAATTTAAGGAGTTAGAACATTTTTATGAAAATTTGATAGTTAGAAATCAATGTATCGATATATATAGAATTCGATAAGGAAACAAACTTAAAAATAAAATAGAATTAACAAAAAGGAAATCGAAAATCTGGTAATAGAAAGATAAATGTATATACGTTTAAAAAAATGAATAGTTGGTTTGTTTGGTGTTGATTATTCGAGTTAAGTGGTTGTAACACCCCACACCCGCTACGGTCACTCACTAAGGGATTGCCATAACATCGGTGGAGTATTTTAAGTGAATATAGAACAGAAAAATTACAACAAGACAGATATAAGTAATACTTGAGAATTTAAAACATCATTTCATTCCAGCGGAAAGTAAAACATGTTTGGTTACACCAAAACCATAAATAAGAGTCAAGTACATAATATCCATCCTGATAAAAACAAAAGTACATAATCCCACTACGTAACCAAATAGCCATAATAGAAAAGATAAACTGAGCTTTACATCCGCGGTCCAAGCTCCAAAAGATAGATAAAGCAGTCTGATCAAAGCCCACTAGTGCTAGGCCCACTCTGAAAACCTGAGGGTTGGGAAAAAGATAAAGAAACAACGGGGTCAGACATAAGTCTGAGTGAGTCCTATAACCCTAACAATACAATCATTAAAGTAATTAGGGTATGATATAAACAAGGTACGGTACCTCTGGGGATAATGACTACACTAAGTAGCCAACTAAACACAGGATGTACTAAGATAACTGAAAAGACGCATTTATCCACCCAAGGATAATTACTAGATTGCACCACCCCAGATCTACCCACCCAAGGGTAATTCCTACACTGCACCACACCAGTTCTACCCACCCAAGGGTAATTCCTACTTAAAGGTTGATCCCACTAAGTGTACTTAGTAATTTTATCCAGTAATTTCTTGTACCCCTAGCTGACTACATAGGTACCGTCTGCCCCTATCTCCACTAGGTGTACCCACTACTCCCAAGCGATCGGCTCCCTACCGTAGATACGCGTGCTGGCCCCACAGTGGGGTGTATCACTCCCCAAAGTGGCAACCCAATAATCAATGGTGCACGGCTTATACCTACACGATGCAACAACGTCTTACCTACCAGCCCGGGTCCACACACGCATACGAAACCCGCTGGACTCGCGTTGCCACCGCTACCCCGTTTTGGCCTCTTATAGTCAAACCCAATATGCGTGTCCCGTCCTCGACTTGGGTCGAGCCCACAAAGATACGTTTGGGATATTGGTTGAAATGGGCCCCCACAAGCTACTATTTAAGCTTGTCATTTTATCTAGTGCATCCCACTTAACCCCTTTTATAATCATGCCCCCTTACATGTTAAGGTTTGGTTAAGTCATCTAATTATATTTCAATTGCCACTTAAGGCCCCCACAAGCTACTACTTAAGCTTGTCCTTTAATTATATTTCAATTGCCACTTAAGGCCCCCACAAGCTACTACTTAAGCTTGTCATTTAATTATATTTCAATTGCCACTTAAGGCCCCCCCACAAGCTACTACATAAGCTTGTCATTTAATTATATTTCAATTGCCACTTAAGGCCCCCACTAGATTTCCACATGCCACCCAAGGCACTTACTTGATTCCCACATGCCACCCCAGGGCACTTACTTAACCCTTTAATCATGTTTAATTACATGTTCCGCTTTGGTTAAGTATTCTAATCGTATTTTCTATTGCCACCCAAGGCAACCCACTAGTTTCCTCATGCCACCCAAGGCACCCCCACTAGTTACTACATGCCACCCAAGGCACCCACTTAACCCCTCATGCCTCACTACATGCTAATTTGGTTAAGTGTTTCTTAATTAGTTAAGATCGTAACCTTTATAAAGACCTCTCACATTAGACTGTCTTTTATGGCAGCTGGATAAGCCGGTTGGTTCCGGGCAGCCTTACACCATAACAGAGTCTAACCTCGTGCCTTTACACTTGTCACGTATTTAGTTTATGACTAAGACCTCTCACATTGGGCCAATCATTTGTAGCCGCTGGATTTGCCGGTCGGTTCCGGGCAGTCTTATGCTACAAAAGGGTCCAACCTCGTGTCTTAGTAGATTAATTACACCTAATTAATCACCCCCATAATTTGTATTAATTATCCCTAATTAATTACAAATATTTAAGAATATGAGTAGACCTAACTCAATAGGTAAATTCCCAATTCCATAATATGGGTAGACCTAACTTAATAGGTAAATTCCCAATTATGTCCATCCACTTTACGGTATGTTTAATCATACCCACTTCACACAATTTTATGTGTTCATTAATTTTTACCCCATCGTCCCCACGTAAATACGTTAACATGACATACTTCAAAAGAGAAGATTCATCATACACACAATGGGTTCAACTTAGCATATCATTAGCATTATCATGGGTTTAAAAAGTGTCAACTTGTATATATGACCATAAACCCAACTTGCATAAATAACCAACCCAAACTTGCATGAATCACATATGTCATAAAGATGGTAACTTGCTTAAATGTTCATGTCATAGACCTATCATAAAGGTGTCAACTTGCATACATGTCATAGGTCTAAAAGGGATGAACTTGCACATGTACTTATGTCATACATAGAGGCAAACTTGCATATGAACTTGCATCATAACTTGCATATGAACTTGCATCATAACTTGCATATGAACTTGCATAACATGCCATACTTAGAGGCAAACATGCATATATTATGCATATCATAAAAAGAGACAAACTTGCATATGAACTTGCATCATAACTTGCATATGAACTTGCATCATAACTTGCATATGAACTTGCATCATAACTTGTATATGAACTTGCATCATAACTTTCATATGAACTTGCATCATAACTTGCATAAAACCAAACACTTAGCATGCATAAAACCAAATACTTAGCATGCACAAAACCAAATACTTAGCATGCATAAAACCAAATACATAACTTGCATAATCATGTTACATATAAACTTGCATATAATCTCACATATAGCTTGCATAACATGTTACATATGCATTAATGTTCAACATAGTGTTTTACATAGTGAGCATCATAAAACATAGCATCAAACTTGTATATAGCATAAAACTTGCAAAACACACAACATACACTATACTAAACTTGCATAAGCACATTTATCCACAAACATAGCCATATCTTATCATATCCTATCATAATCAATTTAACAATTGATTATTAAGGCTATAGAAACTCACCACTAAACTCCAATAAGCAAACCCTTGCCAAAAATCACCCAAAAACTCTAGCCTTGAACATAAAGCTTGCAACTTGATGATGAATACAAGCTAATGATCACTCATACAACTCAAAGATGCTTGTATGAACATGAAAGCCTTCATAGAAATAGTTTTATGAGAGGATGGAGGCTAGGGCTTTGAGTGGAGGCCATGATCATAGAAAATTTTGGCATAGTTTAGTTAGAGTATAGGATTATGATCATTTAGGGCTAGCTTAGGGTCTTATTTATAGGATTAGGCAAGTGTTTTAGGCCATTAGATTAACCCTAAATTAGATTAGGACCATCAGATCTCGGAAGCTTCCAGAAACCAGCCCCAAAACACAACCCAAACCCTGAAATGGTGCACCAGGCCAAACTGGCCGAGCACCCCCTGTCGACACCCAAGTCGACAGGGCTGTCGACTTGGTCCTAGCCAAGTCGACTGCCCAGTCGACAGGGCTGTCGACCTGGCTAGCTAGGCGGGAATTTCCCCCCGCGGCCCAATGGCCCCAATTTCGAAATTTGAACCTGAATTTTAAATCTGTTTTGAACTTTGAATTTTCTGTAAACTTCATTGGGCCATAACCGGGCCATACGGACTCCGATTCTCGAAAACTCGGACTCTATTTCGCGTATTTTTCCGAGACGAACGCAATGACGCAGCCCGTTTCCCCCAATTCTCACATCTGAGATTATTTATTCTGTAATTAGTGAATTTTAGCATTAACCGAAATTCGGGGTGTTACATTCTCCCCTCCTTAAAGGATTTCGTCCCCGAAATCTCTAAGCTAAGGAGAATGCATATCCTACCATCCAAACAACCATCTACTCAATCCATCAAACACGGGCATCCATTGTCCTTAAAACAATTTCTAATGATGTATAAGCATATGCAAAAAGTGTGTGTACATGTTCCCTATCTAATGTATGAACATATGCAAACCATGATAGTGCCATGCATCCAATATGTATGCGAAAGATCCCTATCCACACATACTACTTCTACATGAGTGCACAATCATTCACCAAAATGCATCATCCATGTGATAACACAACCATTATACATCCATTAATATAGCTACCTACACACAATTTTATGCAATATGCAATATGAAGTGATTGAGCCGATATAGTGCCTAGAGTGTGTATATATGCATCCACGAGCAACCACTAGCAACCACTTGCATCCACATGCATCCATCAAACATAACATGTCTCAAACACATGTTTCAACCATAGGTTTACCCTATCTAAAGGTCAAAGGTACTAATGAGAGGACACACTAAAGATAAGATAAGCACTAGACAAACGATAAAGGAGACGTTTAAAGGACATACCCTCAAAAAGGAATGGGTATAACGAGCGCATCTTCGCTTCTGTCTCCCAAGTAGCATTGCTCTCACCTTCTCCCCTTTTCACTTTGACTAGTCGAACATCTCTGTTTCTCAACTTCCTAATCTCTGACCCAAGGATGCGGGTAGGAGCTCGTCGAATAATCACATCACGCTCTACCTTTACTTCTTTAAGCAAGGTCGGCTCTACCGCCTCTGCGGTCTCATGTAGGCACTTCCTCAAATGTGACACATGGAATACGTCATGTTCCGTATGCAACCGAACTATCTCTCGAATATAAACTGAAGCTAGACATGGAACAGTCCTCTTGCTCTTCACGGGTATGAAATGGGCACTCACAATCCAAATTCCCGTATTACCCTTCCTCGATCTCGGTAATCCATCGAGACACTATCCCATAACTGGCTTTGCTCAACCTATTGAGCACATACGAAAACTTATTTCGCTCCTAGAAAAGGCCAAGATGTCATTTACAAAGACCATCACGAACTTATTTAGGTACTCCCTGAACACCCTTCTCATCAAATCAATATAGTATGTGGGGGCGTTCGTCAAACCAAATGGCATCACCAGCCACTCATAAAACCCATCCGGAGTCCTAAAGGCAGTCTTCTCTATACTATCCTCAGCCACTCTCAACTGACGAAACCCCGTGGCTAAGTCCAACTGCGAAAATACTGAGGCGCCAACTAACTGATCAAAGAGATCATCAATCCTCGGCAATGGGTGTCTATTCTTCTTTGTGAGTTTATTTAGTTCTCCTTAGCCTACACAAAGTCTGAGGGACCCATCCGCCTTCGTGGCAAAAACTACTGGAGCACCCCACTCCGATATACTTCGTCTTATGAACCCCCTTCTCAAGCAAATCGCCTACTTGCTTATGGAGTTCCCTCCTCTCACGAGGAGCCATGTGGCACACTGGCCAAGATACTGGTTTGGCATTGTCTACCAGATATATTCGGAAGTCAATCTCCCGCTCCGGAGGTAAGCCCTTCTCCTCCTCAAACACATCCGAGTATTCCCGGACCACTCTAACAGATCGCAAACTCTCGACCGACGTGTCAAGCGATTCTAGATAACTTAGCATAACAGATTCCATGGGATTACAAGAGATCTCGAGAGTGTTACCCAAGCGGGTCATCATCCTAACAACTCTCCTTCCACAAACAAGAACGGCACCATTACTGGATGACTAGTCCATGCCCAAAACTAACCCATAGCCCGTGAAGCCCAAAAAGCCTCACATCTAAACTCAACGCTAAGTATAGAAACTTTCAAACCCAAACATATCATGGAGCCCCAATTGGGTTTGAAACAACTAAGGGATCATCTACTAAACTGGTGTCTAAGTGCAGTGACTCAACTAACAATGATGAGATAAACGAACTCGATGCGTCAGAATCAATTAAAGTTTGAACCGGATAATAAAGAAATCCGAATTCCAACCTAGACGGTCCTATCCCCATCTGGTACACTAGCCATGAGGGAATACAACTACCCTCCAGGAGATTCCGTACCTTGCCCTTGCCTCTTTGGACAATCCTAATAAGGTGTCCTATTCCTCCAAAAGGATAACTACTCGCCTTCTTCTTCCGATTCTCCACTCGTAACCTCCCACCAATGAGGTTTCATCCTTCATTAACCAAACAACTATTTGAGCCTTCCTCCCATCGTCTATCCAATAGGTACCTACCAGTCCTCCTCCTTCTTGAACCAACTTCTAATACGACTAATGTCTAAGTCCCTTGAAGTGGTTTTCCATTCTTATCTATCTTAGAAAGATCATTTATACACGGAGGGGAAACTCAAAACGAGAGAGGAAGAGATTCAGAACAGAGAATTCAAAAGATAAAGATATGGCTATTGGGGATTATGCTTTTCTTTCAAAAACTTTTCTCTTAAAAGACATGTTTTTGAAAATACTCCTTTCAAAAATATTCTTAGAAAATAGTTTTTTTCTAAAAAATTTATCTGTTCTGGTAACCTTAAGCTCTGATACCACGTGTAACACCCCACACCCGCTACGGTCACTCACTAAGGGAATGCCATAACATCGGTGGAGCATTTTAAGTGAATATAGAACAGAAAAATTACAACAAGACAGATATAAGTAATACTTGAGAATTTAAAACATCATTTCATTCCAGCGGAAAGTAAAACATGTTTGGTTACACCAAAACCATAAATAAGAGTCAAGTACATAATATCCATCCTGATAAAAACAAAAGTACATAATCCCACTACGTAACCTAATAGCCATAATAGAAAAGATAAACTGAGCTTTACATCCACGGTCCAAGCTCCAAAAGATAGATAAAGCAGTCTGATCAAAGCCCACTAGTGCTAGGTCCACTCTGAAAACCTGAGGGTTGGGAAAAAGATAAAGAAACAACGGGGTCAGACATAAGTCTGAGTGAGTCCTATAACCCTAACAATACAATCATTAAAGTAATTAGGGTATGATATAAACAAGGTACGGTACCTCTGGGGATAATGACTACACTAAGTAGCCAACTAAACACAGGATGTACTAAGATAACTGAAAAGATGCATTTATCCACCCAAGGATAATTACTAGATTGCACCACCCCAGATCTACCCACCCAAGGGTAATTCCTACACTGCACCACACCAGTTCTACCCACCCAAGGGTAATTCCTACTTAAAGGTTGATCCCACTAAGTGTACTTAGTAATTTTATCCAGTAGTTTCTTGTACCCCTAGCTGACTACATAGGTACCGTCTGCCCCTATCTCCACTAGGTGTACCCACTACTCCCAAGCGATCGGCTCCCTACCGTAGATACCCGTGCTGGCCCCACAGTGGGGTGTATCACTCCCCAAAGTGGCAACCCGAAAATCAATGGTGCACGGCTTATACCTACACGATGCAACAACGTCTTACCTACCAGCCCGGGTCCACACACGCATATGAAACCCGTTGGACTCGCGTTGCCACCGCTACCCCGTTTTGGCCTCTTATAGTCAAACCCAATATGCGTGTCCCGTCCTCGACTTGGGTCGAGCCCACAAAGATACGTTTGGGATATTGGTTGAAATGGGCCCCCACAAGCTACTACTTAAGCTTGTCATTTTATCTAGTGCATCCCACTTAACCCCTTTTATAATCATGCCCCCTTACATGTTAAGGTTTGGTTAAGTCATCTAATTATATTTCAATTGCCACTTAAGGCCCCCACAAGCTACTACTTAAGCTTGTCCTTTAATTATATTTCAATTGCCACTTAAGGCCCCCACAAGCTACTACTTAAGCTTGTCATTTAATTATATTTCAATTGCCACTTAAGGCCCCCACTAGATTTCCACATGCCACCCAAGGCACTTACTTGATTCCCACATGCCACCCCAGGGCACTTACTTAACCCTTTAATCATGTTTAATTACATGTTCCGCTTTGGTTAAGTATTCTAATCGTATTTTCTATTGCCACCCAAGGCAACCCACTAGTTTCCTCATGCCACCCAAGGCACCCCCACTAGTTACTACATGCCACCCAAGGCACCCATTTAACCCCTCATGCCTCACTACATGCTAATTTGGTTAAGTGTTTCTTAATTAATTAAGATCGTAACCTTTATAAAGACCTCTCACATTAGGCTGTCTTTTATGGCAGCTGGATATGCCGGTTGGTTCCGGGCAGCCTTACACCATAACAGAGTCTAACCTCGTGCCTTTACACTTGTCACGTATTTAGTTTATGACTAAGACCTCTCACATTGGGCCAATCATTTGTAGCCGCTGGATTTGCCGGTCGGTTCCGGGCAGTCTTATGCTACAAAAGGGTCCAACCTCGTGTCTTAGTAGATTAATTACACCTAATTAATCACCCCCATAATTTGTATTAATTATCCCTAATTAATTACAAATATTTAAGAATATGGGTAGACCTAACTCAATAGGTAAACTCCCAATTCCATAATATGGGTAGACCTAACTTAATAGGTAAATTCCCAATTATGTCCATCCACTTTACGGTATGTTTAATCATACCCACTTCACACAATTTTATGTGTTCATTAATTTTTACCCCATCGTCCCCACGTAAATACGTTAACATGACATACTTCAAAAGAGAAGATTCATCATACACACAATGGGTTCAACTTAGCATATCATTAGCATTATCATGGGTTTAAAAAGTGTCAACTTGTATATATGACCATAAACCCAACTTGCATAAATAACCAACCCAAACTTGCATGAATCACATATGTTATAAAGATGGTAACTTGCTTAAATGTTCATGTCATAGACCTATCATAAAGGTGTCAACTTGCATACATGTCATAGGTCTAAAAGGGATGAACTTGCACATGTACTTATGTCATACATAGAGGCAAACTTGCATATGAACTTGCATCATAACTTGCATATGAACTTGCATCATAACTTGCATATGAACTTGCATAACATGCCATACTTAGAGGCAAACTTGCATATATTATGCATATCATAAAAAGAGACAAACTTGCACATGAACTTGAATCATAACTTGCATATGAACTTGCATCATAACTTGCATATGAACTTGCATCATAACTTGCATAAAACCAAACACTTAGCATGCATAAAACCAAATACTTAGCATGCACAAAACCAAATACTTAGCATGCATAAAACCAAATACATAACCTGCATAATCATGTTACATATAAACTTGCATATAATCTCACATATAGCTTGCATAACATGTTACATATGCATTAATGTTCAACATAGTGTTTTACATAGTGAGCATCATAAAACATAGCATCAAACTTGCATATAGCATAAAACTTGAAAAACACACAACATACACTATACTAAACTTGCATAAGCACATTTATCCACAAACATAGCCATATCTTATCATATCCTATCATAATCAATTTAACAATTGATTATTAAGGCTATAGAAACTCACCACTAAACTCCAATAAGCAAACCCTTGCCAAAAATCACCCAAAAACTCTAGCCTTGAACATAAAGCTTGCAACTTGATGATGAATGCAAGCTAATGATCACTCATACAACTCAAAGATGCTTGTATGAACATGAAAGCCTTCATAGAAATAGTTTTATAAGAGGATGGAGGCTAGGGCTTTGAGTGGAGGCCATGATCATAGAAAATTTTGGCATAGTTTAGTTAGAGTATAGGATTATGATCATTTAGGGCTAGCTTAGGGTCTTATTTATAGGATTAGGCAAGTGTTTTAGGCCATTAGATTAACCCTAAATTAGATTAGGACCATCAGATCTTGGAAGCTTCCAGAAACCAGCCCCAAAACACAGCCCAAACCCTGAAATGGTGCACCAGGCCAAACTGGCCGAGCACCCCCTGTCGACACCCAAGTCGACAGGGCTGTCGACTTGGTCCTAGCTAAGTCGACTGCCCAGTCGACAGGGCTGTCGACCTGGCTAACTAGGCGGGAATTTTCCCCCCGCGGCCCAATGGCCCCAATTTCGAATTTTGAACCTGAATTTTAAATCTGTTTTGAACTTTGAATTTTCTGTAAACTTCATTGGGCCATAACCTGGCCATACAGACTCCGATTCTCGAAAACTCGGACTCTATTTCGCGTATTTTTCCGAGACGAACGCAATGACGCAGCCCGTTTCCCCCAATTCTCACATCTGAGATTATTTATTCTGTAATTAGTGAATTTTAGCATTAACCGAAATTCGGGGTGTTACAGTGGTCTTGTCTGTTTTGAAGTTAATGATGTTTCAGTGAAGGCCTGAGAGGTAATTATACCCCAACTTGATTGATTTCATTTTTAACTGATAAATAGCAAAATCCAGTCTCGAAGAGGAATGTTTGGATAAGAGTTAGTTGAATGCAGTGTTTGGGTTGTCGTAACGATGTTTTACACAACATTCGTTTTAACCCAAGGAAGTGAATTTTTGGAAATATGATTATAAATATTCCTAAGTCTAAAAATGAATGGTCGTGAAAGAGATAAGTAATTGGAATATTTTCCAATTATAAATGGAAGATATTTTCTAAGTACAGAAAACAAAAGAAGACGATATATGGAAATGTTTTCCAATTAACGTAAAAGGCCAAGATGATTATCAAAAATATTTGGTTAACAAATATTGATAAAGAAATGGAGAAGTGATTTAATTAATGAAATATTAATTAAGGGCTAAGTAATTGTTTGATATTTGGATGAACACTTGTTTTCTTCGATAGTTAAATCATAGACCATCAAAACACTTGTTTTTATTCGATAGTTAAATCACAGACTATCGAAGTTTTGACCATCGTTGTTAGTATGGAGAGACCGGTTGGATTATTATCCAAAGAACCACTATGTATTGGCAGTAGCGTTGGGGATCAAATTATATGAAGATAATCGAAGACGGAGTAGAGTGCAAGGGCTTTTTCTATTAATGGAAATTGTGCCTTCGGTTTAGTTCAATCCCAGAACGAACGTAAATGGATAAGTGTCTGACAAAGTATTTCCAATGATCGCATGGGTTGGTCTGTATAAATATATATATGATTGCAACGGATTTATTCCCTTAGCATAACATCCAGAATATTTGTGTAAACCAATTAATGATTAACGGATCTGATAATGTGGCATTCAAAGTGACTGTGTTATCAATGAATGGAAAGTAATCGTAGCCACTGGCCTCAACAACCGGAAAATGACAAAAATCAGGCAGGCAGCATGGCTATATGTTTAGCTCCCATTAGGGTGTATTATCACATATCTAGAGATTCATTTAATTCCTTGTTCTATTCGATGTTGTCCCTTATCGGGAAATGGTTGCTGATCCCAACCGTTGGTGATATACATTCGATACACTCAAGCGAAATTGTAACGACCCGGGGGAAAGGTCGACGCTCGAGTTCTCGACAACAATACATAAACCTGTATCGCTTGCCAAAAACCCAAGTATCGAATCCCCAGATTGTCATGAGAAAGAATTTAGAGGGTGAGAATAGAGAGAAAGAAGTATTAGAATAGAAGAAAGAAGAAGAACACCACATCAGAATCTCATAGCGGAACAGATAAAATATAATATCAAATCTCTTTATACAAAAGAATTGTATATACATACCAATCATCAGAGTACAACATATCAGTCACAGCGGAATAATATCTGTATATAACTAGCGGTGAAGCCTCACGCTTCTAGCTCCTGAAAACTCCAAGCGAAACCTAACCTGGAACATACTCGGTCTGACCCGAGCACATTTGATTTAAAAAAAAATACACAGGGTCAGTCTGGAATACTATCAGTGATAAATTCACAGAACACACATTTGTTTAACTTTGGAAATCCTTTCTGAAATCAAAGGATAATAGTAAGACCAGCCCACACATAAACACGGACGGTTTTTACCTTACTATAACCCAAAACTGTTTTTGAAATCATAACTTGCTCTGATATTATCATAATGTCTAAATACAAATAAATATCAATCTAGAGGAACGCTTGCATCTCACACTCTCCATATATAGTATACAATCAAAAATCGCAGGCGCTTATTGGATATTGGATTCCAACTATGACAAGGTATGGGACCACCTTCCGCACCTGTATCTCTAGAGGCGAATACACTGGGTTCAACAAGAACGTCTTGCAACCCGGCCCTCACATGACCGACCACTCATTTCGCTTGAGTGTATCGAATGTATATCACCGACGGTTGGGATCAGCAACCATCTGTCCGAAAAGGGACAACATCGATAGATTTAAGAAGCAAAAGGAATTTCTCTAGATAGGTGATCATACATCCTAATGGGAGCGACCCACATAGCCATGCTGCCTGCCCGATTTTTGTCATTTCCCGGTTGATGAGGCTTGAGGCTAGAACTCATCTGGTCATCATTCACTTTGGATGCCACATCGTCAGATCCGCCAGATCACACCTGATTGACGTCCACCCAAAAATACTCTAGTTATCAGGCTAGAGAATAACCATTCCTCCGCCATCAACTATGGTACGTTTGGAGAAATCAACGCGTGAAATTCCTTTTGGAAATACTCTGTCAGACATCCATCCATACAAGTCATCCAGGAACAGGATGAACCGAAGGTACTCTCCTACTGCATCCAATATAGGAATCACCCCATGGATCAGTAGCGAGAAGTCCTTGCAACCTGTAGATTCCAATCATGACAGAACCACAGCTTATCTCTGGGAGCTCACCAAAGAACATTAGTGGACCTTCCACTTATGAAGATCTACAGTCTTCAATGCTCCATCACGATCATCTTCTGATATCTTCACGTATTTGTTGGATGGAATGGTATTCGAATATAATTTGATCCCGGTCTTTCCATACCAACAATCGTATTGGTCAACTTCGATAGTCGGTGATTTAACTATCGAAATAAGCAGTGTTTCAAACATAACAACAAATGAGTACACTGGTTCAGTATTCAGCATCGCTTGGCCTTTAATACTGATTTTCTTTTGTTAAATTAAACCTCTAACTCTTTAATATTCAAAAATACGATATTTGAATAACTCTAATTTGATTTAACTCTAATTGATTAACTCTATCTTGACTAATTTGACTTATTTAATTCACTGGATTAACTTGACTTGATTACTACTATTGATTAACTAGTACTCGACTTAACTCCATTCGTTTGACTCTAGATCGCAGCGATCACAATGGTTACGCCTGATTCCCTCAGGAAACATCCGACCGCCGTATGCTATCTGCAGCCCTGCGAATTACGCTAGCAGTCGTACGCAATGGAAACTCTTTCTGACTAATTCCGTTTGACTAACTCTATCGATGTTCGATCAACTCTAATTGAAAAACAAATGTTTAGTACAATTTGAAATCACTTATTCTTATTTCCTTGGAACCATTATTGCAATATTATTTAATTTCCAAAACCTTGCATTAGAGTTCGATATACCTCGTATAGGGTAAAACAATTTCAACAACTTTACTCACTCCAAACTAATACTTTTCCTCGATAATAGTGAAGCCAACCAAGTTGGGGTATTTTAGTTACCTCTCAGACCTTGATCAACCCGTTCTTATCTCGGAATAACATCAGTTTGTCACTTAACTATTAACATCTCAATTTCCTCCTTTTTGGTTTCAAATCTGGTTTTATAAACCTTTTCTTACTTTGAAATCTTTGTTCGATAATCTCTTTACTCAATTCCCTTAATTAAGTAAATCTTAATTTACAGCACACCTCTTAACTTTACAACCCTTACACCATCTAATCACTTCAGTGAATTCCAATTAAAAACTCATTGCTTAAATCCTCATTAATTAAAACAATAATTAACTTCATATATTAACTATGTAAAAATATAGTTAACTTGGTTATTTATCAAAAATATGATAATGGTTACTCTTAAAAGCTGATTAAACAATACTTTTCTTTATAAATTCTTACCCAATCAAATACCTATTCTGAGGTTTAGTTAATCGAAGATTAACTAAAATTTAACACTAAACAATTCAGAAATCCTTTATTTATAGTTAATCAAAGATTAACTAATTATTTAGCACCACTCGACAAATTTGACGAACATTCAGAACCCAATTAATCCCATTATCGTCATCAGTTAAAAACAGTTGGTTTTGTCGACCTAACATCTCAGTTAACCATTAACTGAATTCTCTTGTCATTTCTCCTTTTTGAATTTATCAAATAACTCAATTAGTTTAAAAACCCTATTTAATTGTTTAAAACAATTATTTCACCTTCCTAACCCGTTGGTAAATCTTCGGTTTCTTTTGTTTAAAAACTGGTAAAATCCATTTAAATAATCCCTTTAACTCAATTAAAAATAGATATATATAAATTTCCATTTAATTCCTTATATACTTTAATTTGAACTTAAATTCGGTTATCAAATAATTCTAACTTTAAAACTACGTCAATTTCCCGAACAGTCAACTGACGTTAGCCACAACACATTTTTAGACATTCACCGTCAATTACCAAATCAACACGGTCGGGTGATTTTTAACACATCACGGGTGAATATTATTCAACCATACAAATAAGTTTTTGTGTTAGTCAGGGTGAACAACTCATATATAAGCACAACAAACAAATATAAAGCTTTATTTGAGGAATCCGGTCGGATCCCTCCAACTTGTACTTCTCTGCATCACAGATATCAGTCGATAAAATATACGAATTAAATAATTGATAGATTATAAATAACTGCAATCAATCAACAATAGCAACCAATTTGCATCCATCGCATCCAATCAACCAATTTAGACTGTTAACTATAAAATATATTTTACTGTGAATGTACCACAACACAGGATTCCAGAAAGTGTGAGAATTAACTCACCAGAGTTTGTTCCGGTCGACGGTTGACGAGTTTGTTGCTTTTAATTTGGAACGAACGTTCAAAATTAACTGAATTTTCAACTGTCTCAGATCAGAGCCTAGTCAGTGCCATCGCCTAGGTCTCGTCCCTGCGATCCCAATGGATCCAGTTTCGTTAAATTTCGTTAAAGTATGAAGAAGTTATGCTATTTTTTAAGTTTTGAATATATATACGATTTATAATTTAACTATTAATTAATAAATTAATTAGATCATTAAGTAATTATTACCCAAATCATACCTGGTCCACGTCAGCACCGTTATTTCCTTCATGCGTTTTCCTGAATCGAATTCCCTGAACCCCGATATGCTTCTTTTCTTCTTCACAAAACATGACCTTGCCAACCAACGAACTGACTACAACTTCAACCCTCCCAGCGCCGCCGTCCGACCGTCGGACCACCCACCAACGCCTCGTACAGCTGCGCCGCCATGCCCAGCTTCCTCCTGATCCAGTCCCCGATTGCCAAGCATGCCCAAACGCCAGAAAACCCCAACTGACCAAATCCCGTTCATCAGTGATTTGCCAACGCCACGGGCCACGAAAAGATGCCGGACCACCGCCAATAGGACGGCGTCGCCACCCCCTATTCTTCCGCTTCAGGCCCCGACACCCAAAATGACTGACATCGCCGGAATTTGGTGAAATCCGTCCACAGCTTTTTGAAAATACCCAAAAACGACTACCTCTGTTCATCTCCTCCTCACGACCACCACAGACCACCAGAGGTCATGCCACCGGTGCCAAAAGAAAGCCGGATCCTCCCTCTACAAAACCCCCAAGGTCTGGATCCCTGAAATCGACCACAGCCCGTGAATTTTGGCAAAGAATGAAAGTGGTTTTCGCCGGTTTTGGTGAAATTCCGGCCACTACAAGCGTCGATACCTCTCCAACTTTTCACAGTAGCTAGATAGGAACCCGATCTACCACTTTCTCTTTGGTTGCCATAGCAAATTCCTTCTAGAATGGAAGATATAAATGATTTTGCGTTGAGGGTCTTATTTGCAAATTTACATGGCTGGGAAATTGTAATGGAGGTGTTTATATAGTGAGGAAATAATATAATTTATGTCGACGTGACCCGTGATGACGACTAACAATTTTTATTTTGTACCTATCGCATTTTCGAACGTCGTTTATTCGCTCCTGCGCTCACATACGAACCCCGTTCGACACGCGAATGGACGGTATAGTATAATTTGACGATACGGTCCTAACGAAACTTGTTTTGTCGAATTCCGAGTTCGTTTGCTCGTATGGCCCTCGTTCACGTCTAAATGGTCGTTTTTATTTACATTTTATTTTGCCACGCTCACAAATTAACTCCGATTGACGCGCCACTTGAAATCTAGCAATAATTTACTGTTGCGGTCCCAATAAAATTTATTTCGTCGAAAACTGAGGTAGTTTGAATAAAGGCTCTTTTATAACTGGCCAATTCAAATAAAATAAACCAATTTTAAAATACCTCAATATAATATTAATAAAATATTGAAATTGGCCATACACGGCCAGAATATCATATATTACCAAGATAAAATATCCCGGGTTGAGTTTGAAACCAAATCGATATTATAAAAATTTAAAAACCCTTTTATTTAATATAAATAATGTTATAATATATAACGAAATTCCACAGCGACCTTTTCAAAATTTGATTTGGACATAAAATAAAATCTACAACACGAAAACTCGATTTTTCTCTTTCACTAGAAAGATATTGTCTAACTGGTCCTGACGTTTCTCGTTTCGAGGAAATTCGACTTATTTTGAGCCCGGTACGACCCATTGAAGTTCAAAACGCCAAATCGCGAACTACCGCGTCGCTGCAGCTCGTTATTTAATTAAATTATAAACCATATCGCTCGACCGCCGTTTTCGAATCGAAATCGCCACTATATTTTCAATAAAAAACAAAATCGAACCATTTTAAATCGCCCGTTCACGTTATATGGCAAATTCGACATTTCCTAAATATGCCGAAAATAAATTATTATTATATTATTAATATAATTTAAATATTCAAATTAAAATGATCAAAATCGATTATTTAACTAAAATCAATATTTTAAATAAATAAAATATTTCAAATAATCGACTAGAAAATACGGGACATTACATTCCTTCCCCCTTAAAATAATTTCGTCCTCGAAATTGCTAAGCTAGAAGAAATGCCGTCTACTATTATCTTTGCAAAAAGAATAAATTTTAAAACTCGAATAAATTTTCAAACTGACCCCGTTGGTTTTAAAACCAATTTATTTGAAATAAAAGAATTTTCCCAAAAAAATTTCAAAAATTTTCTAACACCTTAAATTTTTGAAAAATTTCGGCAGCGTCTTCCCTGTACGGAGGACATCTGCAAAATCGCAGGTTCAAGAAATATATATATCTCGACTCTCATGGTCGGAAAAATTCAAAATCCAAACTCAAAACCCAAATAAAACCAAAAATTTCATATTTGCGTAGGCGTTCCTTTTGGCGAGCGTTATCATGCGATAAACGATATATTTTATTCGAGCTTGCTCAATTATTTTGCAGCTCGATTCGAACTGGATTTGATTAACTCCAGGTTTTTCTTGCTTAAACTGATTTAAAGCTGAATTGGCTCTTCAGCACCTGTTCTTACTCAAACAAACCTCATCAATATCCACAACAAATGTTAATTATGTTTAAAACATCCATACCATTTATATCAACACACAATCCACACGAGATCATAATCACTTCGTTTATTTTCTTTAATTATCCATTTAGATCTGTTCAATTTGCATTGATTTATCCAACTTGTTTATTTCATCTAGACTTTAAACAAATTGATTCATGTTCGGATTTATATCCCAGCAACCAATAACACAATCCAAACAAATCCAAATAATTTGCTCATACTATAATAATCCTTTACTCTTTATTTTATAACAAAATAAATTGGGCAAAAATAATTTCTAAAATAATTTTATATCAAAATACAAATACACTCTCTCGTATATCTATACGAACTCAATCCAGGGCACTGCTGACCCCATCTCTATTGAGTCACACCACAGAGCCAAGGTTATATCTAAACCTATAGCTCTGATACCACTGTAACGACCCGGGGAAAAGGTCGATGCTCGAATTCTCGACAATAATACATAAACCTGTATCGCTTGCCAAAAACCCAAGTATCGAATCCCCAGATGGTCATGAGAAAGAATTTAGAGGGTGAGAATAGAGAGAAAGAAGTATTAGAATAGAAGAAAGAAGAAGAATACAACATCAGAATCTCACAGCGGAACAGATAAAATATAATATCAAATCTCTTTATACAAAAGAATTGTATATACATACCAATCATCAGAGTACAACATATCAGTCACAGCGGAATAATATCTATATATAACTAGCGGTGAAGCCTCCTGCTTCTAGCTCCTGAAAACTCCAAGCGAAACCTAACCTGGAACATACTCGGTCTGACCCGAGAACATTTGATTTAAAACAAAATACACCGGGTCAGTCTGGAATACTATCAGTGATAAATTCACAGAACACACATTTGTTTAACTTTGGAAATCCTTTCTGAAATCAAAGGATAATAGTAAGACTAGCCCACACATAAACACGGACGGTTTTTACCTTACTATAACCCAAAACTGTTTTTGAAATCATAACTTGCTCTGATATTATCATAATGTCTAAATACAAATAAATATCAATCTAGAGGAACGCTTGCATCTCACACTCCCCATATATAGTAAACAATCGAAAACTGCGGGCGCCTATTGGATATTGGATTCCAACTATGACAAGGTATGGGACCACCTTCCGCACCTGTATCTCTAGAGGCGAATACACTGTGTTCAACAAGAACGTCTTGCAACCCGGCCCTCACATGACCGACCACTCATTTCGCTTGAGTGTATCGAATGTATATCACCGACAGTTGGGATCATCAACCGTCTGTCCGAAAAGGGACAGCATCGATAGATTTAAGAAGCAAAAGGAATTTCTCTAGATAGGTGATCATACATCCTAATGGGAGCGACCCACATAGCCATGCTGCCTGCCCGATTTTTGTCATTTCCCGGTTGATGAGGCTTGAGGCTAGAACTCATCTGGTCATCATTCACTTTGGATGCCACATCGTCAGATCTGCCAGATCACACCTGATTGACGTCCACCCAAAAATACTCTAGTTATCAGGCTAGAAAATAACCATTCCTTTGCCATCAACTATGGTACGTTTGGAGAAATCAACGCGTGAAATTCCTTTTGAAAATACTCTGTCAGACATCCGTCCATACAAGTCATCCAGGAACAGGATGAACCGAAGGTACTCTCCTACTACATCCAATATAGGAATCACCCCATGGATCAGTAGCGAGAAGTCCTTGCAACTTGTAGATTCCAATCACGACAGAACCACAACTTATCTCTGGGAGCTCACCAAAGAACATTAGTGGACCTTCCGCTTATGAAGATCTACAGTCTTCAATGCTCCATCACGATCATCTTCTGATATCTTCACGTATTTGTTGGATGGAATGGTATTCGAATATAATTCAATCCCGGTCTTTCCATACCAACAATCATATTGGTCAACTTCGATAGTCGGTGATTTAACTATCGAAATAAGCAGTGTTTCAAACATAACAACAAATGAGTACACTGGTTCAGTATTCAGCATCACTTGGCCTTTAACACTGATTTTCTTTTGTTAAATTAAACCTCTAACTCTTTAATATTCAAAAATACGATATTTGAATAACTCTAATTTGATTTAACTCTAATTGATTAACTCTATCTTGACAAATTTGACTTATTTAATTCACTGGATTAACTTGACTTGATTACTACTATTGATTAACTAGTACTCGACTTAACTCCATTCGCTTGACTCTAGATCGCAGCGATCACAATGGTTACGCCTGATTCCCTCAGGAAACATCCGACCGCCATATGCTATCTGCAGCCCTGCGAATTACGCTAGCAGTCGTACGTAATGGAAACTCTTTCTGACTAATTCCGTTTGACTAACTCTAACTATGTTCGATCAACTCTAATTGAATAACAAATGTTTAGTACAATTTGAAATCACTTATTCTTATTTCCTTGGAACCATTATTGCAATATTATTTAATTTCCATAACCTTGCATTAGAGTTCGATATACCTCGTATAGGGTAAAACAATTTCAACAACTTCACTCACTCCAAACTAATACTGTTCCTTGATAATAGTGAAGCCAACCAAGTTGGGGTATTTTAGTTACCTCTCAGACCTTGATCAACCCGTTCTTATCTCGGAATAACATCAGTTTGTCACTTAACTATTAACATCTCAATTTTCCCCTTTTTGGTTTCAAATCTGGTTTTATAAACCTTTTCTTACTTTGAAATCTTTGTTCGATAATCTCTTTACTCAATTCGCTTAATTAAGTAAATCTTAATTTACAGCACAACTCTTAAATTTACAACCCTTACACCATCTAATCACTTCAGTGAATTCCAATTAAAAACTCATTGCTTAAATCCTTATTAATTAAAACAATAATTAACTTCAAATATTAACTATGTAAAAATATAGTTAACTTGGTTATTTATCAAAAATATGATAATGGTTACTCTTAAAAGCTGATTAAACAATACTATTCTTTGTAAATTCTTACTCAATCAATGTAATGACCCGCATTGGCAGAGGTATTATGATTAATTAATTTAATTATATAAATGGTGGTTTAGTAAATTAAATGATCGTGGAATTAAACAATGATGAATATTTAATTAAAATAATAAATTAAAAATGTATTTAATTCTGAAATAATCAGAATTGGCTGAAATGACGATATGGTGTGAAACAGATCATCTTTGATATTTAATTCAGCTTGGAATTGAATTTGAATAACGAATATATTCAATCATCGACAGTTGAACGTATAGTTTATAATATAATTATAATCGAGCGCGTAACGACGCGGCAGTTCTCTATTTGGCGATTTGAACTTCAACTGAATGTACAAGATTCGTTTTAAGCCGGATTTCTGTGAAACAAGAAATGTGTGGAGCTGGTGGAATATATCTTTCTAGTGGAAGAGAAAAATCGGGATTTCGTCGTATAGATTGTGGGATATGTCCAAATCAAATTTTGAAATAGTCGCTATAGAATCGTTCATCGACCATAACGGTTGATTCGATATAACTAGAGATCGGGTTTGAATTTAGACGTAGTTCTTTTGAGACATATCGATAATTTAATTTTTAGAATTTTACTAAAATTTTTAATTAATTAAATAAGCAACTTTTTATGTGGAATATTTCGCACCCTGAAATCAACATTTTGAAGTTTCAAAATATGAGTCCACCTACCGGTATTATTATATTTTTGGGATCTCGGCACATCACTGAGCACAATCGTATTTTTCTTTCTGTCCATAGCAACTCACATGAACAGGGTTTTAAGAAATGGAGTACCGTTAAACTCCGGCTTCTAAAACTTAAATAAAGGTATATTTAAGAGGGTACGTTCAGTATTCAATGCCAACCATACGTACTAGGATAATAACGCAATTAGATGACCTGTGATATATTCAAATGCATGGATGTAAAGGGCTGAACGTCCATCCGCAAGAAAGCAAAAACGTGGAGCATTCTCCTCCAATAAAATCCTCAACGAAATCCTATAAAAGCCATGCTATAACCTAATTTCCGCACACAACATTTCGTGGTCAAAGAAATTAAAACGGCCGCCAGTCTTTTGTTTCCCAAACGAGAAAATCCTCCTTTCTAAAATCCAAACTTCAGTAAAATCAATTGATTTCCAGTCCGTTCGCCTTGTCTTCAGAAAAGCTTCCATCTTTTACTAATTTTCTTTATTGCGATCAAATTCCCGACGCTCGAGAGTTCACTGCGAGACCTAGGGTTTACGTTTTTAGGCCGAGGCAGGTGATACTTGGCGAAGTTGAGGTCAATGTTGGGGTTATGGGTCGGAGCCTGGCTCGTCGGTCGCGACGATTAAAGGGAGGCCGAGTTCTTCAGTCAGGGTATGGAATTGGAGAGCTCGCAAGGGAGATTGGTTTGGTGAAGTCAGGTTTTAGTTGTTGAAGAACTTGATGCGTGAGGGACGATAAGGAGGGTCGGCCACTACTGTGCATTAGAAGAAGTAGCAGGAGGGTTGGTTTTTGTTTAGAGTGAATTTTTTTGAATGTAAATGGATGGAGGAAGAGCAGTTCGAAGGCAAGAAAAAGGGAGGTGGTGTTTTGGTTATAACAGGAAGTTGGAAATTTTGTTGTGAGGAAGGATTGGAAATGGTACAATTCTGGTATGCCTTTTGTATTTTGTTCGAAACTGAGCAGAAGTTAGGAAATAAGGACCGTTGGTACTGATTGAAAGAAAAGTTTGTGGAGAGTTTAAATGTAGTTTTTGTTTTTAAAATTTGTGAGAAGAAGAGAGAGGACCTTGCGTTGAAAATAGTTGGAAATGGTAAGAGAAAATCATTGGCAGATGGGTGATGTTTGTTTGTAGAGTTTGTGGTGTTTAGTCTGGTCTTTTGGTTTCGAATATGGGAAGAGTTGATATTAATTGGTGAATTTGTTGGTCGATCTTGGCAAAAGGAAGGGAAGCTAAGGAAGTTCTAGTATTTATTATAATTGGTGAAATGGCAGTGATGGGTTTTATTAGCATCAAGGAAGAAGAGCTCAAATACGTGATTAACTTGGAATCCGATGAAACTAACTACGTTGGATTCGTAATGACGAACTCTACGCTGTGGAACTATCTCCGCTGAAAACAGGACCATTGGAATTTCGAGGAAAAATCAGATGTTTATTTTGTTTTGAACAAAACAAAAGCAGAATCATCAAGCGATGGTTATCGTTATTAACGATGATCGTCCAATGTGAGTAAATCTCACCAACTATGAACAGTTTATAATTTCATGTTATATTTTTTTAGAACTGTTAGATATTGGCTGATTGACTGTATGTTGACTGTTTGATTGAACTGCTAGTCAGTTAGTTAAATTTCTATATTGATTCTGTTTAACAGAATATATCATATGGAACTGAAAAGTGATGTTATCTATACTGTTTAACATCTGTGATGCAGGGAAACAGGTTGGAGGAATCCAACTGGATTCCTCAACATTTATTTTACTGTTTTTCATATATTGTGATATATGATGTGTTATATAATCTGTTATAGATTATGTGTGTTGGAATGATGTTGATCATTGTTATTCGATATTGTAAATATCATAAAAGACCCTGGGATGTAAAAAGAATTTATTTCAATGTATATTGAAATAAAGGAATTTTATAAAATCACAGGATTTTATAAAAGGAATTATTTATAAAACGAACACGGTTTTATAAAAGGGATATTTATTTAGAGGGTAAATAGAAGTTATAAAAAGGATATATTTGTAACGGTAAATAGAAGTTATAAAAAGGATACATTTGTAACGGTAAATAGAAGTTATAAATAGGATATATTTGTAACGGTAAATAGAAGTTATAAATAGGATATATTTGTAACGGTAAGTAAACGTTATAAAAAGGAAATAGTTGTAACGGAAAACGTAGTTTATCAAAAGAAGTTAATCGATGTTAGTTAATCGATTAGAGAATAAAGTAAAAGGAGATAATCGATGTTGGTTAAATCGATTAGAGTAAAGTAAAAGGAGATAATCGATGTTAGTTAAATCGATTAGAGTAAAGTAAAAGGAGTAAATCGATGTTAGTAATCGATTAGAGTAAAGTAAGAGGAAATAATCGATGTTAGTTAATCGATTTGTGTAGAAGTTAAAATGAGTTAATCGAATATAGTTATTCGAATAAAAGAAAATGAGTTAATCGAATATAGTTATTCGAATAAAAGAAAATGAGTTAATCGAATATAGTTATTCGAATAAAAGCAAATGAGTTAATCGAATATAGTTATTCGAATAAAAGAAAATGAGTTAATCGAATATAGTTATTCGAATAGAAACAAATGAGTTAATCGAATATAGTTATTCGAATAGAAGTAAAAGGAATTTATCGAATATAGTTTATTCGAAAGGAGTTAAGTGAAATGAGTAAATCAATAGCATTAGTCAAATAGACTTAATCCAATAGTGTTAGTCCAATAGAGTTAATTGATAAGGGTTAATCGAATAGATTTAAGTGAAAAGAGTCAATCGAATATAGCTATTCGAAGGAGGATTAAGTAAGGAAGTTAGTAAAAGGAATAAAGTGAACTTTGCCTATTTCAAAGTTAGAAATGTTGTTCAGTTAAGGTCTGAGAGGTAGTTCTACCCCAACTTGATTGACTTCATTTTTAACTAAGGAATAGTTAAGGTTCGACATTAAAGGAAATGGTTTGAGTTGGCATCGCAATGGTTTGTTTAAACATCTGTCTAAGTCCAATGAAGAAGCTTTGGAAATGTTTTCCAAATAAGAAACCAGAAATGTTTTCTAATAAAGAAAACAAGAAATGGAAATGTTTTCCATTGTTAATAACGTATATTTTCTAAATGTGGAAAATAAGAAATATTGAATATAGGGAAACAGGAGATAAGTAAATTTATGAAATAAGGATATAAATGTTAAATGATGTTTGATCGATATAATTTCCATTTGGAAATAATATCGTTGTTTACACACTTGTTTTTATTCGATAGTTAAAGCACAGACTATCGAAGTATTGACCATTTTAACGTTGTTAATATGGAGAGACCGGTTGGATTAATATCCGAAGAACCACTCTGTATTGGCATAACCGTTGCGAATCATATATGCCAAAGGAAATTGAAGACGGAGTTATGCAAGGGCTATCCTGTTTACAGAATAGTGCCTTCAGTTCATCCTGTTCCTGGGTGACTTGTATGGATGGATGTCTGACAGAGTATTTCCAGACGATCACATATATTGATTTCTCCAACCGTACCAAGAGTGGAAGCGGAGAAGGAAACTTCTCTTAGCTAACACATAATGTATGGTTGAGGACATCAATCGGTGATTGGATGGATTTGATGATGTGACATTCAAAGTGAATCTGGTATGATGATAAAGCGTAGCTTCTAGCCTCATCATCCGGTAAATGACAGAAATCGGGCAGGCAGCATGGCTAAGTCGGTCGCACCGAAGTAGGGTGTATAATCACCTGATCTAGAGTTTCATTTTCTTCTAAAAATCTATTGTTGATGCTGTCCCATTCAGGAAACGGTTGCTGATCCCAACTGTTGGTGATATACATTCGATACACTCAAGCGAAATGAGTGGTCGGTCATGTGTGGCCGGGTTGCAAGATGTTCTTGTTGAACCCAGTGTATTCCTCTCTAGAGGTACACGAGCGAAAGGTGGATCCATACCTTGTCATAGTTGGAAACCCATTACCCAATACGTGCTTGCGGTTTTAATTGTATACTATATATGTAGAACGTGAGATGAAAGCGTTTCTGCTAGATGATTATATATATACTGTGGTTGATAGACATTATTATAATATCAAAAGGTTTTTGATATAAAAAGATAAATTTGGATTCTCATAAGGGAAAAACCCGTTCCGTTATGCGGCGTGGTCTTATGAGATATCGTTTACTTGTTCAACTGTTTTTAACTGTTTTACTCACACCAGTCCCATGACTGACCCGGAGTTTACTTTGTTGTTTTCCATAAACTCTTGGGTGCCTAAATTTGTATGGGCAGTCAAGTAGTAGGGATTTTACAGATACATTGAAGAGCTGGAGCAGGAGGCTTCAGGATCATATAGCTATAGTTATTTCCGCTGTGTTGTAAGTGCTGTACTTTGATAATGATGTATATTCAAATACAGATGTATATTTCAAAGTTATGTTACATATATTATATGTTATTCGTTCCGCTGTGAGATTTGTGTTACTCTGATGTTGTGTTCTTCTTCTTCTTCTGTTCTAAGTTTCTATCTTATCTTTCCTCACCCTCTAATTTCTTTCAATAATTACCAGGATTTTTCGATGTTTTGGTTATCGACATCGTGCTTATGTCGATAACCAAAGTCGCCGAAAATCCGGGTCGTTACAATCAAATACCTATTCTGAGGTTTAGTTAATCGAAGATTAACTAAAATTTAACACTAAACAATTCAGAAATCCTTTATTTATAGTTAATCAAAGATTAACTAATTATTTAGCACCACTCGCCAAATTTGACGAACATTCAAAACCCAATTAATCCCATTATCGTCATCAGTTAAAAACAGTTGGTTTTGTCGACCTAACATCTCAGTTAACCATTAACTGAATTCTCTTGTCATTTCCCCTTTTTGAATTTATCAAATAACTCAATTAGTTTAAAAAACCTATTTAATTATTTAAAACAATTATTTCACCTTCCCAACCCGTAGGTAAATCTTCGGTTTCTTTTGTTTAAAAACTGGTAAAATCCATTTAAATAATTCCTTTAACTCGATTAAAAATAGATATATATAAATTCCCATTTAATTCCTTATATACTTTAATTTGAACTTAAATTCGGTTATCAAATAATTCTAACTTTAAAACTACGTCAATTTCCCGAACATTCAACTGACGTTAGCCACAACACATTTTTAGACATTCACCGTCAATTACCAAATCAACACGGTCGGGTGATTTTTAACACATCACGGGTGAATATTATTCAACCATACAAACAAGTTTTTGTGTTAGTCAGGGTGAACAACTCATATATAAGCACAACAAACAAATATACAGCTTTATTTGAGGAATCCGGTCGGATCCCTCCAACCTGTCCTTCGCTGCATCACAGATATCAGTCGATAAAATATACGAATTAAATAATTGATAGATTATAAATAACTGCAACCAATCAACAATAGCAACCAATTTGCATCCATCGCATCCAATCAACTAATTTAGACTGTTAACTATAAAATATATTTTACTGTGAATGTACCACATCACAGGATTCCAGAAAGTGTGAGAATTAACTCACCAGAGTTTGTTCTGGTCGACGGTTGACGAGTTTGTTGCTTTTAATTTGGAACGAACGTTCAAAATTAATTGAATTTTCAACTGTCTCAGCTCAGAGCCTAGTCAGTGCCATCGCCTAGGTCTCGTCCCTGCGATCCCAATGGATCCAGTTTCGTTAAATTTCGTTAAAGTATGAAGAAGTTATGCTATTTTTTAAGTTTTGAATATATATACGATTTATAATTTAACTATTAATTAATAAATTAATTAGATCATTAAGTAATTATTACCCTAATCATACCTGGTCCACGTCAGCACCGTTATTTCCCTTCATGCGTTTTCCTAAATCGAATTCCCTGAACCCCGATATGCTTCTTTTCTTCTTCACAAAACATGACCTTGCCAACCAACGAACTGACCACGACTTCAACCCTCCCAGCGCCGCCGTCCGACCATCGGACCACCCACCAATGCCTCGTACAACTGCGCCGCCATGCCCAGCTTCCTCCTGATCTAGTCCCCGACTGCCAAGCGTGCCCAAACGCCAGAAAACCCCAACTAACCAAATCTCGTTCATCAGTGATTTGCCAACGCCACGGGCCACGAAAAGATGTCGGACCACCGCCAATAGGACGGCGTCGCCACCCCCCTATGCTTCCGCTTCAGGCCCCGACACCCAAAATGACTAACATCGCCGGAATTTGGTGAAATCCGTCCATAGCTTTTTGAAAATACCCAAAAACGACTACCTCTGTTCATCTCCTCCTCACGACCACCACAGACCACCAGAGGTCATGCCACCGGTGCCAAAAGAAAGCCGGATCCTCCCTCTACAAAACCCCCAAGGTTTGGATCCCTGAAATCGACCACAGCCCGTGAATTTTGGCAAAGAACGAAAGTGGTTTTCGCCGGTTTTGGTGAAATTCTGGCCACCACAAGGGCGATACCTCTCCAACTTTTCACATTAGCTAGATAGGAACCCGATCTACCACTTTCTCTTTGGTTGCCATAGCAAATTCCTTCTAGATTGGAAGATAGAAATGATTTTGCATTGAGAGTCTTATTTGCAAATTTACATGGCTGAGGATGGTGATGGCTGGGAAATTGTGATGGAGGGTGTTTATATAGTGAGGAAATAATATAATTTATGTCGACGTGACGTGTGATGACGACTAACGATTTTTATTTCGTACCTATCGCGTTTTCAAATGTCGTTTATTCGCTCCTGCGCTCACATACGAACCCCGTTCGACACGCGAATGGACGGTATAGTATAATTTGACGATACGGTTCTAACGAAACTTGTTTCGTCGAATTCCGAGTTCGTTTGCTCGTATGGCCCTCGTTCACGTCTAAATGGTCGTTTTTATTTACATTTTATTTTGCCACGCTCACAAAATATCCCCGATTGACGCGCCACTTGAAATCTAGCAATAATTTACTGTTGCGGTCCCAATAAAATTTATTTCATCGAAAACTGAGGTCGTTTGAATAAAGGCCCTTTTATAACTGGCCAATTCAAATAAAATAAACCAATTTTAAAATACCTCAATATAATATTAATAAAATATTGAAATTGGCCATACACGACCAAAATATCGTATATTACCAAGATAAAATATCCCGGGTTGAGTTTGAAACCAAATCGGTATTATAAAAATTTAGAAACTCTTTTATTTAATATAAATAACGTTATAATATATAACGAAATTCCACAGCGACCTTTTCAAAATTTGATTTGGACATAAAGTAAAATCTACAACACGAAAACTCGATTTTTCTCTTTCACTAGAAAGATATTGTCTAACCGGTCCTGACGTTTCTCGTTTCGAGGAAATCCGACTTATTTTGAGCCCGGTACGACCCATTGAAGTTCAAAACGCCAAATCGCGAACTACCGCGCCGCTGCAGCTCGTTATTTAATTAAATTATAAACCGTATCGCTCGACCATCATTTTCGAATCAAAATCGTCACTATATTTTCAATAAAAACAATATCGAACCATTTTAAATCGCCCGTTCACGTTATATGGCAAATTCGTCATTTTCTAAATATGCCGAAAATAAATTATTATTATATTATTAATATAATTTAAATATTCAAATTAAAATGATCAAAATCGATTATTTAACTAAAATCAATAATTTAAATAAATAAATTATTTCAAATAATCGACCAGAAAATACGGGACATTACAGAAATGAGTGGTCGGTCATGTGTGGCTGAGCTGCAAGATGTTCTTGTTGAACTCGGTGTATTCTCCTCTAGAGATATACCAGCGGCAGGTGGTTCCATACCTTGTCATAGTTGGAAATCAAATATCCAATAAGTGCCCGCGGTTTATGATTGTATATTATTATGTGGAACGTGAGATGCAAACGTTCCACTAGATTGTTATTTACTTGATTTAGACATTATTATAATATCAAAAGAGTTTTGATATAAAGATTACCGTTTCTTTCAAAGAGGATTTGAAAGTTAAATCAAGAGTTTGGATTCTCGTAAGGGAAAAACTCATTCCGTGTTATACGGCGTGGTCTTATGAGATATCATTTAGTTCCTGAAACTGTTTTAAACTGTTTACTCATACCAGTCCCATGACTGACCCGGAGTTTATTTTTATTTGTTTTACCTAAACTCTTGGGTGCCTAAATTTGTATGGGCAGTCAAGTAGTTCAGGATTTTACAGATATATCTAAAGGAGCTTGGAGAAGGAGGCTTCAGCGTTATCTAGTTATAGTGTTGTTCCGTTGTGTTGTAAGTGTTGTACTCTGATAAGTGAATGTTATACAGTTGAAATTTTGTATTTCAAAAGGTTATGATATTATATTTTATTCCGCTGCGATGTGAGATTCTGTGTTGTTATTTCTGTTCTTCTTCTATCCTTTTCTTCTAAAAAAAATGATTCGTATTTTCGTGATATTTGGGTTGGACGTATGATGTATATAGTCAACTCTAATATTATGGATTTGCGGGTCATTATAGTTGGTATTAGAGCTTAGGTTGAGCGAATACCTAAGCTGTGGTGAAATTGTACTCACTAGAGATAGGGTCAGTAGTACCCTAGAATGAGTTGAGTGTATATATACGAGATAGCGTATTTGTAGTTGATATAAAAGTTGTTTTATATTGTGTTGGCTAGTCTGTTGAGTGGTTTATGAATTCTGATTAAATCGTGGGACACCACGACGTTGATAAGAATTTATAAATACTTGAACAGAAGATTGAACACGATATTGTTTTTAAGTGGGTAAATGAAATAACTTTACCCAAAACTATATTTTGATATAGAAAGAATAATTTTCTAAAATTATTATAATATATGGATGTGTTGGATGTTAAAATTTAAATCGAATAAGATTATAAAAATTGAAATGGTTGGTTATAACCAAATAGAACTTGTATATGAATGAAGTATATACAAATGAGATGAATTAAAATCAAATTCAAACCAGAATTTAGAATTTAAATCCTGGGAAGTTGGAAAATATTTTTCGAAGTATATTAAAGTAATATAGCATTACTTTGAAGGGATTTGAATAAAATCAATTTTTGAATGGATTTTGAAAGTGATAATGCACTGAACTCACTTCAGTGGCTGGAAAATAATTCTGATGATGACTGCAACATCATCAGTGTTCATTTTCGAGTTTCTAAGTGACGAATTGCTAACTTAGAAAAGTTTTTGATGGAAATTTGTTTGAAAAGAAAACAAATTGTTTGAAAATTCAAATGTTTAGAATTTGAGATGGATATAAATATATGTATATATTTATATTATTTCAAAGGAGTTTTGAAGTAAAACCTTGGGAATTTGAATTTTAAAATTTAAAATTTAACTTAAGCAAGTTAAATGAATCGAAGTGAATAAAGTAATTAAATTCAATTTGAATGAAATTGAATGCATGTAAATTGGATTTGAATGAATGGAAACCAAAAGCTTTGGTAGAATTAAATTTGTGGAAATATAAAGTGTAGAGTTCAACATAAGTTGATTTTGAAAAGTAAATAGGTTTGTAGCATTTCTCCTACCTTAGTAATTTCGGGGACGAAATTCTTTTAAGAGGGGAAGATTGTAATGACCCGGATTCTTATGGGTTAATTTTGAATATTTAATATTTAATTTAAATATTGATTTGATAATATAAGTGAATTTTTATATTAAGTTATTAATTTAATAATCAGTTTCGATTTAATATCGAATATATTAAACCATCGTAATACGAAAAATAATTCAGTTCGAGATTTACAACTGAATTAAATACAGTTCAGACTCCTGTTTGAATTCGAATAATAATATTAATTTATTTTCACAGAATAAATTGTGTTGAATTAAATTTATATCAACTTAAATTAATATCTTCTACAGAAGATCAAATGGGGTTTCGATACCTGCCTTAGTGTGTTCAGAATAGCGGTTTTACCCTAGGAATGCTGGTTGTTAGGTTCAGAAAGGAGTTCAGGATCATGAAGTGTTTTAAATTTAGGATACTGTTTTTTAACAAAAACAAATTTAAAATAAAATATAAATCCTTTATTGGTGTGGACTAGAACAAAACACACTATGCTCTCGTTATATCCACAAACAAAACAAACCCGTGCTCTCCTTTATTACCACAAACAAAACAAACCCGTGTATATCTCCATCTCCACTTATTAAAGACCACACTGTTCAAATTAAAACCCGTTCCCTTCTTTACTTATTTAAAAGCCTCAAATCTAATTAAAATGACCACTTTCTTCTGAAATCGAACAACGGAGGGGGAAAGAGGCTCGATCGTTCATCACGAACTAAAGGTGGGGTCGCGATTTCAAGTCGCTCGAATTGGGCGAGTTGACGGGGGTGGTATGGGGCTGGTTGTTGTCGACTTGGGTAGGCGGGTTGAAGGAGACCTTCAATGGAAGATCTAGTAGTCTAGGGCGTTAGTCGTTCAAAGCAGGCGGAGCAGCTGGGTAACGGGTTTCAAGAAGGAAATGGTTCGCAGTCCTTTCTGACAGTCACGAGGGTTGAGAAGGACGCGTTCATCTGTGGAGCAGTTAGGGCTCGTAACTTCTGGAAATGTCGCTGCTAAAACTAGGAGAACGAGACTACTATTCAGGAGCAACAGAAATGGAGTTGAGGCTGGACTAAGGTGCTGAGGCGATTGTGGGGTCTATCAGTGGCGAATGTGAAGGGGTTAGCACTGAGTTGGAGATGCCAGAGTTTGGCAGATGGGTTGATATGGGGTTTCATTTTTTGGGAAAAGGGGAGTTAAATGTGTTTGCAGCAATTATTGATAGAGTAGGCATGGCTTTAGGCAAATGAAGGTGACATGAGGTGCTAAAGAAAAAGAAATAGAGCTGTTAGCAAAGTGCTCGAGAAAATGCCGTAAAGGAAATAAGGTATTTTTGAATTGAAATTTAAATGGTTATTACAAAACTGGTTTATAAGAAGGAAGTTAATTAAATTAAATAAGTGGTTAATCGATAATAAAATAATTATCGTAGGTACAAATTTAATTCACTCGAGATGATCCGAGACGATTCGTAGAAGAAATAACAAGGAATCGAATGGGATATTCGATAATGGAAAATCAATGTGAGTAAATCTCACTCACCTGTTATTTAGAATTATTTTTATTCGGTAAAAATAATTGTTGTTGTTTGTTTGAATGCTTTCTGGTTGATTTAAATATATTAGTTATTTAGGGTTGACTATTATATATACATTGGGTTGATGATTGGATTGTTCCCGCAGTCTGATTAGCGGATGCCCGCGGTATCATTAGCGGATGATTTCCCTACGCGCCCCACAAATATATATTAGTGGATGACCTTCATACTGCGATATCCTGCCTTGAAGCAGGATAGGTATTATTTATGTTGACTGACATCTGTGGATGCAGGAAAACAGGTTGGAGGGATCCAACTGGATTCCTCAAAAATATATTATTTGTTTGTTTGTTTGTTTGCGTATATACTATCATATATGATGTGTTAGAAAATCTAAAATAAATAATTGGTTGTTTGTGTGTTTAAATACCACTGGGCCTAAGTGTTAATTTATAAAAATATCCTGAAAGGGATATTTGAGATTTAAAAGGAAAATTCTATTTTTTTCTAAAATGGAATTTGAAATTTGAATAAAATAAAAATATTAACTTGTTTTAAAAGAATAAAAAAAGTAGTTCTTTTATAAATGAAGTGAAATGAATTATCATTGGATAATTCAGAAATAAAAATACAAGTGTGAAATTAAAAAGGGAAATCTATTTTTCCAAAAGTGGAAATATGATTTCAAAAGAAATTGAAATCGAGACTTGTTTAAGAATGAATAAAGAAAAATTAAAATAGAAATTGAATAAGGAAATTCAAATATAGAATTTGAATATAGAAATTCAAATGGAATTCAAATATAGAATTTGAACATAGAAAATATAAAGGAAATTCAAATATAGAATTTGAATATAGAAATTCAAATGGAATTCAAATATAGAATTTGAACATAGAAAATATAAAGGAAATTCAAATATAGAATTTGAATATAGAAAGTGAAATAGAATTTGAGTAAAGGAATTTTGAAAATGGGAATTTGAATACATAATTCAAATAGAGTTGAAATGGGAATTTGAATATAGAATTCAAATAGAGTTAAAATGGGAATTTGAATATAGGATTCAAATAGAGTTAAAATGGAATTTGAATATAGGATTCAAATAGAATTGAAATGGAATTTGAATATAGGAAATTCAAATAGAATTGAAAGGAAATTTGAATATAGAAGACCGAAGTATAAATAAATTTATTTCCAAGTTAGGGAAAATCGACAATTTTAGAAGATCGGAAATATTATGTTGAATTGGAAAATTGGATTTGATATATATTAAAAATATACCAGAATGGAGTTGAATTTATTAGAAACGAAGTTTAAAAGTTTATATATATATATATATATAAATAATTAAAACGAACTCGCCGCAACGAGGGAGTTCGTAAATTGGCGATTCGAACTTCAATTGAGTATATAGAAGTCAAATTAAGTCAGAATTCTTTGAAACAAGAATCGTCAGGACCGTTGGAATAATAGTTTTCTAATGGAAGAGAAAAATCTAGATTTCGTCGTATAGATTTTGAGTTATGTCAAAACCAAATTTTCAGGAAAACAGCGCCAGAACCATTATAAAACCATAACGGTTTAATTAAATAAATAAAAGGATTTTTAGGAAATAAAATTCGGATTTGCATTAGAAAAATCCAGACTGGAGATATAAAATAAATATGAACTCCAGTGAAGTAAGTGAAATGATTTTTGAGACAAAAATCATATTTTTAATTATCAAATAGAATTAACTAAATTGGAGAATAATTAGTTAAAGGAAATTTGAATCGAAATTGGGTTTTTGGATAAGTAAAAGAGATTGAGAATTTATATTCGAAATCGAATATATAACTCGAGTTGAAAATAGAATTAGATTGGTTCATGAGTAAGTTGAAATATATTTGAAACATGTTATATTCAAATATACAAGTGAAATAGGCAGAGAGTTAATTAAAGAGTTAATTAACGAGTTGAGTTAAAACGAGTGTATTAAGTTGAAATGAATTAGAAATGTCTGGATATACGTGAGACGGGTATGGAATGAAGTTAATGAAGATATATATATATATATATATATATATATATATATATATATATATATATATATAGAATGCCCGACAAAAAGGTATGTATTTAATTCACATATGGGTTTTTATGCGCTTTATCGGCTAGCCGCTTGGCTTTTTCTTTTTGAGTGGAGAGGACTGTGTGGCGGTTTGGGGATTTTCCGATGCTCCCGGTACAAAGGAGGTTATGGCGAATTTTTCCGGGAATTTAAGGAGTTAGAATATTTTTAAGAAATTTTGATAGTTAGAAATCAATGTATCGATATATATACAGAATTCGATAAGGAAACGAACTTAAAAATAGAATAGAATAAACAAAAAGGAAATCGAAAATCTGGTAATAGAAAGAGAAATGTATATACGTTTTTAAAAATGAATAATTGGTTTGTTTGGTGTTGATTATTCGAGTTAAGTGGTCTTGTCTCTTTTGAAGTTAATGATGTTTCAGTCAAGGTCTGAGAGGTAATTATACCCCAACTTGATTGATTTCATTTTTAACTGATAAATAGCAAGATCCAGTCTCGAAGAGGAATGTTTGGATAAGAGTTAGTTGAATGCAGTGTTTGGTTTGTCGTAACGATGTTTTACACAACATTCGTTTTAACTCAAGGAAGTGAATTTTTGGAAATATGATTATAAATATTCCTAAGTCTAAAAATGAATGGTCGTGAAAGAGATAAGTAATTGGAATATTTTTCCAATTATAAATATAAGATATTTTCTAAGTACAGAAAATAAAAGAAGACGATATATGGAAATGTTTTCCAATTAACGTAAAAGGCCAAGATGATTATCGAAAATATTTGATTAACAAATATTGATAAAGAAATGGAGAAGTGATTTAATTAATGGAATATTAATTAAGGGCTAAGTGATTGTTTGATATTTGGATGAACACTTGTTTTCTTCGATAGTTAAATCATAGACTATCGAAACACTTGTTTTTATTCGATAGTTAAATCATAGACTATCGAAGTTTTGACCATCGTTGTTAATATGGAGAGACCGGTTGGATTATTATCCAAAGAACCACTCTGTATTAGCAGTAGCGTTGCGAATCAAATTATATGAAGATAATCGAAGACGGAGAGAGTGCAAGGGCTTTTTCTATTAATGGAAATTGTGCCTTCGGTTTCGTTCAAGCACAGAACGAACGTAAATGGACGAGTGTCTAACAAAGTATTTCCAATGATCGCATGGGTTGGTCTGTATAAATATATATGGTTGCAACAGATTTATTCCCTTAGCTTAACATCCAGAATATTTGTGTAAACCAATTAATGATTAACGGATCTGATAATGTGGCATTCAAAGTGATCATGTTATCAATGAATGGAAAGTAATCGTAGCCTCTGGCCTCAACAACCGGAAAATGACAAAAATCGGGCAGGCAACATGGCTATGTGGTTAGCTCCCATTAGGGTGTATTATCACCTATATAGAGATTCATTTAATTCCTTGTTCTATTCGATGCTGTCCCTTATCGGGAAACGGTTGCTGATCCCAACCGTTGGTGATATACATTCGATACACTCAAGCGAAATGAGTGGTCGGTCATGTGTGGCTGAGTTGCAAGATGTTCTTGTTGAACTCGGTGTATTCTCCTCTAGAGATATACCAACGGCAGGTGGTTCCATACCTTGTCATAGTTGGAAATCAAATATCCAATAAGTGCCCGCGGTTTATGATTATATATTATTATGTGGAACGTGAGATGCAAACGTTCCACTAGATTGTTATTTACTTGATTTAGACATTATTATAATATCAAAAGAGTTTTGATATAAAGATTACCGTTTCTTTCAAAGAGGATTTGAAAGTTAAATCAAGTGTTTGGATTCTCATAAGGGAAAAACCCGTTCCGTGTTATACGGCGTGGTCTTATGAGATATCATTTAGTTCCTGAAACTGTTTTAAACTGTTTACTCATACCAGTCCAATGACTGACTCGAAGTTTATTTTGTTTTGTTTTACCTAAACTCTTGGGTGCCTAAATTTGTACAGGCAGTCAAGTAGTTCAGGATTTTACAGATATATCTAAAGGAGCTTGGAGCAGGAGGCTTCAGCGTTATCTAGTTATAGTGTTGTTCCGTTGTGTTGTAAGTGTTGTACTCTGATAAGTGAATGTTATATAGTTGAAATTTTGTATTTCAAAAGGTTATGATATTATATTTTATTCCGCTGCGATGTGAGATTCTGTGTTGTTATTTCTGTTCTTCTTCTATCTTTTTCTTCTAAAAAAAAAATGATTCGTATTTTCGTGATATTTGGGTTGGACGTATGATGTATATAGTCAACTCTGATATTATGGATTTGCGGGTCATTACAGCTTCCCAACTCTTGACTTTATTTTCTTCTTCTTCTCCCCTCTCTCCATACCAGCTAATAAGGCTTCTGTAACACCCCACGCCCGCTATGGTCACTCACTAAGGGAATGCCATAGCATCGTTGGAGTATTTTAGTGAATATAGAACAGAAAAATTACAACAAGACAGATATAAATAGTACCTGAAATTTAAAACATCATCTCATAACAGCGGAAATAAACATGTCTGGTTACATCATAAAACCACGATAAAAGTCAAGTACAATATCCATCAAAATAAAGAAATACATAATCCCACTCTGTCATACAATAGCCAGAACTAAAGAAAAGATAACAGGATAACTGGAGCTTTACATCTACCCAAGCTCCAAAAGACTGGAACAGCAATCCGATCAAGCTCCACTACCGCTAGGATCCACCGTAGGACCTGAGGGTTGGGAAAAAAAAGATAAAAGCAACGGGGTCAGACATAAGTCTGAGTGAGTCCTATAACTTTAACAATACAACCATTAAAGTAACCAGAGAAGACATAAACTTGACATACGGTAATGTCCGGGGATGAATGACTACACTAAGCAGCTTGGTAGACTTAGGATAAACTAAGATAACCGTAAAGACGCATCTACCCACCCAAGGATAATTACTACACTGCACCACACCAGTCATTCCTACTTAAAGGTTGATCCCTCCAAAGACTTAGAAAATTTTCCCAGTAGTTCCTTGTACTCCTAGCCACTACATAGGTGCCGTCTGCCCCTATCTCCACTAGGTGTACTTAGTAATTTTTACCCAGTAGTTTCGTGTACCCCTACATAGGTGCCGTCTACCCCTATCTTTACTAGGCGTACCCACTACTCCCCATCGATCGGCTCCCTACCGTAGATACCCGTGCTGGTCCCACAGTGGGGTGTATCACTCCCCTAAAGTGGCTACCTGATAATATCAACGGTGCACGGCTTTATATCTACACGATGCAACAACGGCTTATCTACCAGCCCGGGCCCACACACGCATATGAAACCCGTTGGACTTGCGTTGCCACCGCTAACCCGTTTTGGCCTCTTATAATCAAGCCCAATATGCGTGTCCCGTCACTCGACATGGGTCGAGTCCACAAAGATACGTTTGGGATATTGGTTGAAATGGGCCCCCACAAGCTTCCCACCTAAGCTTGTCACATATCTAGTGTATCCCACTTAACCCTTTAATCATGTTTAATTACATGTTTCCACTTGGTTAAGTATTCTAATCGTATTTTATATTGCCACCCAAGGCAACCCACTAGATTCCACATGCCACCCAAGGCAACCACTAAATTTCCACATGCCACCCAAGGCACCCACTTAACCCCTCATGTCCCACTACATGCTAATATGGTTAAGTGTTTCTTAATTAATTAAGACCGTGATCTCCCATAAAGACCTCCCACATTAGACTGGCTGTTATGACCGCCTGGTTAAGCCGGTAGAGTCCGGGCAGTCTTACGTCATAACAGAGCCTAACCTCGTGTCTTTACTTTAATCACGTATTTAATTTATGGCTAAGACCTCTCACATTGGGCTGCCAATTGTAGCAACTGGTTAAGCCGGTCGGGTCCGGGCAGTTTTACACTACAAATGAGTCCAACCTCGTGTCTTAGTCGATTAATTACACCTAATTAATCACCCCCATATTAATTATCCCTAATTAATATCAAGTTTTCCATAACATGGGTAGACCTAACTCAATAGGTAAATTCCCATGGGGTAGACCTAACTCAATAGGTAAATTCCCACTTATGGTAATTTATTTTTATGGTATGCTTAATCATACCCAATCATACATTTATTAACATATTTACCAGCCCCATCGTTCCCCACGTAAATCGTTCTCATTTCATGACATAAATAAGGGGAAGATCATCACAAATATCATGGGTTTAGCATACAACTTTGTCATGGGTTAAGAGGATGTCAACTTGCATATATGAGCATATATTAACCCAACTTCATATAACCCAAACTTGCATATTCTCATACACATGATTTGCATAACATGTTGCATATGAGCTTGCATATTATCATACACATATCTTGCATAACATGTTGAACTTGCATATAAGCACTCTCATAACTTGCATAACATGTTAAACATGCATTTAAGCATACACATAACTTGCATAAGCATTCACATACTTGCATAAGCATTTAAATACTTGCATAAGCATTCACATACTTGCATAAACATTCACATACTTGCCTAAGCATTTACATACTTGCATAAGCATTCACATACTTGCATAAACATTCACATACTTGCATAAGCATGCATAACTTGCATATCATGTTAAACTTGCATTTAAGCATATACATATCTTGCATAAGCATTCATATACTTGCATAAGCATTCATAACTTGCAAATCATGTTAAACTTGCATTTAAGCATATACATAACTTGCATATAACTTGCATAACTCACTTTGTTAAACATGCATAAATCCACTTATTAAATATGCATAAACCCACTTGTTAAACATGCACAAACCAACTTGTTAAACATGCATAAACCAACTTATCAAACATGCATAAACCCACTTATTAATTATGCATAAACATAAGAAAACATAGAGTAGCATATCATTATAAATGATTCAAACTCACTAATCCGCATTTAAGACCATAAGTCTCATTACACCCAATCTACTTACTTTAACAATTGATGTTAAAGTGATAGAAACTCACCAAAACCAAGATTAGCAAACTTATGAAGGGGAATTAGTTGCTAAATATGAAGATGGTGATGATTAGAGATTGATTAGAGAGTGATTAGCTTGCAACTTCCTTCATAAACAAGTGGAGACTCCTTCTAAGATTTAATTTGGCGGCATGAGGCCATCATTTCTATTTTTAGTATGGTTTAAGGTAGGTTTAGGGTGTATTTATAGATTAGGAGAGTGTTTTAGGCCCTTAGATTAACCCTAGATTAGATTAGGTCCGTTAGATTTAGGAAATCTCTAGAACCCAGCCCAGCCCTAGCCAGAAAACCAGATCTGGTGCACCCAAGCCCCCTGGTTCGACACGCCGTGTCGACAGGCAAGTCGACAGGCAAGTCGACACCCCTGTCGACAGGCCTGTCGACAGCCCTGTCGACATGCTTAGGGCGGGAATCTTCCCGCCTGGCCCCGCTGGTTCTATTTTAAAATCTAAATTTGAATTCCTAAATCTGTTTTTAGCTTTTAAATTTTCTGCAAACTTCTTTGGGCCATAACCGGGCCATACGGACTCCGATTCTCGAAAACTCGGACTCTATTTCCCGTATTTTTCCGAGACGAACGCAATGGCGCAGCCCGTTACCCCCAATTCCCACGTTTGAGATTATTTATCCTGTAATTAGTGAATTTTAGTATTAACTAAAATTCGGGGTGTTACAGCTTCCGTACTACTTCCTCCTCTACCTTCACTCAACCCCTTCATCTGATCCTTCAAGTCTTCAAATAGAAGACCTTCCTTCACATCAAGATGTGCCTTCACTGAAGTACCCTCTCTCATCCACATGGTGAAAAACATCCTCAGCAAAATCAGACGGTTGGTTAGTGACTTCTTTAGATAGAGTTTTTCCAGCTTGGTCCAAATGTCCTTAGCAGTTGTCTCACCGCTAATCTATGAAATGACATTTTCTCCCATTGCTAATTGTAAATGACCATCGTTCCATCTCCTTCCTTTCCACGGCTGAAATATCATCCGTCAACTCCTCAGGAGCAAATACCACAGGATGAACATTGTTTCTCGTTAGAACAACTTTCATCCTCCATTGCCACTTCTCGAAGTCTTTATCCCCATTCCATCTTTCTATTGCTAACTGAGATCCTGCTTCCATATATGTCCCTTTGACATATGACCTCGATACAATTGTTGAATTCTCCTTATCTCCTGCCATAATGCCTAACACCTTTTCTCAATCAACCTCGTAGCTCCGATACCAATTGTTGCGAAAAAAAAAACGAACAGGAACGGATTGATGGTGAGGCTAAACAAACAACAGATAGTCACTAGCAAAGCAATCGCAGAACTAGCAATAAAAGAAATAACACAAGAGGTTTATAGTGGTTTCACTAACTTCTTGTTAGTGTACGTCCACTTGGGGATAAGAGATTTTTTTACTTTTCTCAATAGGAAAAATTACAAGACTGATAGTAGGAAAGAAGAAGAACTTTTTAGAGATGATACACCTCACATTTTTGAGATGATAATACATTCACCTAATCCCTATCCTTATATAAGAATTAATGCTTGGGGTTGAAGTAATTGATTTATGATATAAATCAATGCCTAATTAATTCTCCAATTCTCCTGATAGGCTTCCTTGTTTAACCAACCAATTAGAGAATTAATTCCTTACTTCGCTATCCCAAAAAAGAAACATTCTTCAAGTCCTTCCACTTATGTAGGTAATTTATTGCCTATCCCTTTTACAAATAAAAGAGCAATAAATTTCTGATATCTTCCAAATCTTCTGCAGTTGGAAATATTATATTACTCAAATTAACAATATTTCCCAAATCTTCTCTAATTGGAAATATTCTATCACCATGATTTATAATATCTTCCAATCTTCAGCAAATGGAAATATTGTATCACAAATTCTAACACGTTGGTATTGATTGAGCTATACTTTTCCAAATTGGTATATTTTCAGTTTATATTAAATACAGTCTCTGTTATAATCATGTGTACCGTGTTAGTTGCAACACTTATGTTACAACTTTGTTTTTGATGATACTTATATTTGTTAGTATGAAGAAGTTGGCAATGTTTATAACTGATGAAAATGTACTGATGCTTATAAGTGTTGGCAAAGAAATAATGTTAACGCTTATAAGCGTTGGCAAAGAAATCCTATCAACGCTTATAAGCATTGGCACTAGTTGCCAATGCCCCTACAACAATACTTATAAGCGTTGTTGAAATTATTTGTGACACTTGTACTCGTTGAAAATCACCTGTTTTGGTGTGGTGTAAGTTTTGCTGATTTCATGCACATGTTTATAAATCGATTTCTAAAGAATTTTCGATCCAAAATCTAATTTCGAGATAAGTATTCCATAATTTAATTTATAAAATGTATAATCATTTCTAAAGTTATTATATATACGATCTCTATTAAAAAGAGATTTTTGAAGGAAAAGTTCTGATGAGACACATATATGAACGAATAACTCTTAATGGAAAAGTAAGCGGTTTCTTGAAACTGAAAAAAAAAACTTATTCTGGATTCTCAATGCAATGCGGAATGAATACAATGCAGATAATGATACTATCTTGATGTAAACTTTGTTTTGTTTGTTTTTTGTTGTGTCTCATCTATTATTTATATTTTAAATCATACAAGTTATTTTTTATTCAACATATTAGTTATGAGATTAATAGAAATGAATAGAACTACGTTTTTTTTTTTTTTTTTTTTTGAAATGACACCTTCAAACGGTCGGTTTTTCCACCGTTGCGCGGTAATACTGGCCATACTATCGGGCCCGGCCCAAGATCCCTTTAAATGGGGGGGCATTACCAGTCGCAAATAAAACACAAACGCGAGATAGGGCAACTATTTCTGCTGCCGCCGCCGCGTGTCGCCTCCATACCCGCTACTGTTTTCAAACTTCGCCTCCAGTTATCTTCATCCACCGCTGCCTTCTACAGTTCCTGACCCTGTGCGGATCCTGATCTTCAGACCACCCTGCTATATCCTCATCAAATTCTAGAACCTAAATATGTGAGTTAATTTGAATAAGCTGAGAATTGATATGTCGATAAATGTTAACTTATTGAGAATTGAAATGTGAGAATTTACAGGTTATGGGTTAGGGTAAAATTGTTTGTTTTGCATTTCAGGTATGCAGATGCAGATGCAGCGTTAGGATACGTTGCGATTAATAGATTCCTGGACTCGATCTTAGGGTTTACGATAGTACGAAAAACTCAAAAATCAGATGAGCGAAAAAATCATAAAATAGAAAATAATCAGACTTGAATCCTTGATGGTTCAATTTAAGTATACATTCCTCTCCTTCTTCTTGTTTTTTCCCTTTAGATTGCTGAATGAGTCTGCGGTGCAGAACTAAATCTCATTTGAAGTTTAAATTGGAATCGTGATCCAATAGTGGATTGCCATATTTTGGTTCTGAAATAGGATCGTACAAGTTAAACGGGTTGTGATCCAATTTAATTTTTAAATTAGGGAGGCTACAGTGCACTCCAAATCGCGTTTTGGAATGTACTACTTTGCGATTTTTCCTGCTACTGATTATGGCAAATTCTATTCGAACCTCCTAAAATGCTGAGTTGCCCCCCACTTAAACCAAAAATCGTGATAACGAAATTACCCTTTTGCTTACTTATTTTTTTTTATAGCTTCAGCCTCCCTCGCACTGCCAGTGCGAGGTTCCTTAGCGTACCACGTAGAGCCACTGCGTGGTATGTTAACGAACCTCGCACTGACGGTGCGAGGTTCCTTATATTACCACGCAGTGTTGCTACGTGGTACGCTAAGAAACCTCGTACTGACAGTGCGAGGGAGGGTAAATTTGTCTTTTTTTTAAAAAAACACGGGGGCAACTCAGTAAAGGGGGGGGGGGATTTGTGTTTTTTCTCAATTTTTTTGGGGGGGGGGGGGGCAACTCAGCATTTTAGGAGGTTCGAATAGAATTTGCCACTGATTATATGACTGAGTTGCTCAGTCATGATAAATTACTAAGATGTGGATTGCTTAGTTATCCTAACTTATTAAACTGTGACCATTTCATGCCCAATAATCATGGTAAATTATTAAGTCCAATCTTTAGTTGCTTAATGCCCTTGATGACTATTAATATGTTATTATTCAATATATTAATATATTATGCATAATTGAAAAGCCTGATTGTTTTTTTAATGCTTGAACTGTCAGTATTGCTCCATCAATAGATGAGTTTGGTTCTAAACAGTTATGGTATTATTGATATGTTAGGTTATTATATTGACATCTTCTTTAATATGTACTCTGAATGGTCATATTTTGCTCTCGACGATAAATTTAAAGTAAAATCCGTAATTTGTTTCATATGTATAAAAGTAGTGTTTTTAATAAAAAAATACTGGTGCAACAAAAACTAAAATAAAATAAAAGTTCATCTTGGGCATTGAATGGTTGAGATGGCCCTATTAATAATAATAATCAAGGTTCTCTGTTAATTGACTGCATGTTGTTGGATTATCCGATTGTTGGGCTATTCTCTGAATTAGAGCTGGAAATTTAATCCACGGGGATGGGTACCCGCGGAGACTTGCCTCTAATCGGATGGGATTCCCCGACCGCGGTTAATGGGGAGGTGCCGGAGGATGATTTCAGTACCTGAAACGGATATGGGGCGGTTACGGAGGTGATACCATTCGCCCCATATCCGACCTAGTACATATAGTTTTTTTTGCAAGACGTATATGATATATATAGTTTCTTTTTATATTTATAATGAGTATATACATACTAAAAAAAAAAAAATATTAATTGGTGTATTAAGTATTGATTCTATTGACCATTCATCTTCCTTTATTACATTCGATTAGAAAATGTAACTAATATTATTGATGTGTTGGATATTGCTTTGCTGAATATTGATTATGAAGTATAATTAATATTTGTTTAATTTAAATTTAAATTTGTTGTTTACCTTTTATTTTTATTTATTATCTTTTTATCTTCATCTTGCCTTAATGGGTACACAATGAATTTCCCATAACCGATTGGTATTCCCCTACCCGAATCCGATTGGTATTAAACGGGAATGAGACGGGGATGGGGGGCATAAATGGGTAGCGGGGATGGAGGCGGAGGATGCATTCCCCGCATATTGCCTGCCCCATTTCCATCCCTACTCTGAATACAAGCTGGTGCTTGTTCTTATATTCTTGACGCATATGGTTATCATTAGAAACCGTCAGTATTCAGACATATAAATGCACGGATGCTGACCTTTGTGAAGAAATAGTTCTGTTTATTCTGTCAGATCGGATATTATTCTCACCATTTTATATGTTAATCCCATCTATCATACAGAATCATTCCAATTTTTTTGTAATTCAACATATTCTTTGTATAATGATATTATGAAAGGTTAAATCAGTTACAACTGCAACCTTGTTTGCCATCTTTTCGTCCATTGTCGCGTTGATGCTCAATTTGCACTTTCAGGTCCAAGACTAGAAGACAAGAAAAATCTAAAAGCTCTAAACGTAAACTTGAGAAGAGGCTTCAGTTTCAAGCTAGTAAGATTTTTGATCACTTAAACATATATTCGTGTTTGTCTCATCTGATCATATGAGACCCACCTCAAAGACTAGGTCATGCCTTCTATATTTACAGCAGTGTGGGACTTTTGCTTATGTGCGCCTAACCCTACAATCAGGGACGGAAACGGGGGGGGGGGGGGGGGGGTAAGTAGGGGCCATGCCCCCCCCTTGATTTTAAAGTATTAGATTTTTTTTTACCCTATTAATACAAAAATGACCATTTTAAGGCATTTTTATTAGTATTTACACAATATTTTTGTCTAAAACTTGATAATATAAGACATTATAGGTTGAAATTAAGATTAATTTAGGGTAAACTGGTATATAAAAAAAAAAATTTGGCCTTCCCTTCGAATCGGCCCCCTGCTGAGCCAATTCCTGGTTCCGTCCCTGCCTACAATCTATCCATCAGGCTCCCACAAATACGATAATGCTGAAGCATGGTGTGCCAATGTTTCATGTTTAGTCATAAAAACATGTTTAAATGTTTTAAGTACAAAATTTAAACGTCGACAAGTATCTTTTTTACCTCTCTTTTCTTTTTATCTTTCCCCGAAAATACAAAGAAGAAGAAAAAACGGACCTCTTAACTGATATCTGTTATATGTTACCTTTTGCTTTAAAGAAAGTACAGAAAGGGGTAGTTACCTAAGTGTATTCATGTTTTATGAATGATCTAACAAGATAATGAAAACCTGATTTTACTTTTATATTATGTCTTGCTGAACTGATAGAAAACTAGAAACGTATATCAATACTTATATTGTTTTTGATATTTTCTTAAAACATGCATTTATCATGTACACAAAGTTAGCTAGGAATGTTTATGTCATTAACTCGCTACTGAACTTTGTCTAAAATTCCCACATATTCAAAAATTTGATACCTTTTGATAGGCAACTGGATTATGTTTTTCTAATATACAACTGTTTGGTACCTAGCCATCAGTCTTGTGAATATACGTACAGTGAGCTCAAACACCATTTTTCCTTTGTTACGCACCTTTTTTTTTTTTTTCATGGGTGGTTAAGATGTTTATCCCCTTTCGAAACCTAATTAGATGGATGCAATTTACTCTACTTGTTCACGTGATAGGTAATTTATTTATTCATTTTGCAGAAGTTAAAGATGCTACTACCAGTTTATCTGCTACAAAAACCATTGAAAAGGTGTCTGTTCTCATCTTTATGAACTTTTGTTTTATACCATATCAGTATAGGAAGGCGACGACATAAAGGGAAGATACTGTGAATATGTTCGGTTAGCAAAGTTGGAAAGGGCAACAAATGTTTGATCAAAAGACAAAGAAATTGAACTTTCCTCATACAGTCTATTTTTCCATGGTTTTCCCAAGTAATATAATGTGATTATGATTACTGTTGTAGACATCAAATCATCACATGATCCACTGCTGATGGTTTACAAATCCGTGCCTTACATGAATATGACAATGTTTTCTCCCCTATCATATTATTGTTGGCCTTTTCAGAAATATTTTCTACGACTCATATCAAATCTTATATATATATATGCTGTTTCTCACAGAAAAAGAGGAGACCTGGAAGTCGACAAAGGAAACTGAAAGTATACGATCTATCATCACTCTCTGAGTTCCTTCCTGATCTGAACGCCGTCAAAAAACCAGCTAATACGACCAGTACCAAACTCAACTGCAAATCTCGACAGAAGCTAGTGTGCGTTATCAATCATCTTTCATTATTCTCATGCCCATGAACTTTGTTCGTTCGTTTATTTACGTTTAACGATCTAAACACTTGCATGTATATATCAGGAAAAAGGAAACTGCATTGATGAAAGCAGTACTGAACAATCCTGTATTTCAGTCGGATCCTATTGCTTCTATTCAACAACACTTAGAGAATACGCAACCTCCATGTAATATAGATCAGAGAAAGAAGTTGAGTGATAAAGAGAAGAAAGAAATGAAGAAAGCTAAGAAGAAGAAGCGGAAGATGAGAGCGAAGAACTCACCTTCATTGTCCCCAATGTCAATGGAGATGTAATAATCAGTATGGTAGTTTTCCATGTTGGTGCACATGAGGAGTATTTGTGTTGATTTGTATGTTGGTGTCTAGATATGACTTGCCTTTTTTTTGACGTATGTAATCTTAAGTTTGGCGAACGTTTTTAATGATTCATATTAAGGTGTAATCAGAGTGATTGAATTCCAAGCTTGATACTGAACCTGAATCCTATTTATAATATATGAGCATTGAAATTATGCTTTGTGCAATTATGATTGTAGAAATTATGTATGTTTGAGCGAAAATGATGTGCATTAACTTTTTGTTATATTTTTATGTTGAAATCCTATGCAGTTAGCTTGATTTTTTATTTTTGAAGTCTTAATTGCACAATTTAATTTTTTATTACTTTTAAATGTTTATGTGTTATTAACTTATAAAAACGATAATGTAGAAAATGTTTACTTTTTAAGTTTTATTTTAAGCGATCACTGGTAAATTTGTAGAAATACAGTTTGAATCTGTAAAATGATGTAATTGTTAGATACTACTTTCAAGTGACATATAAGAATAAAAACGAGGGGTGAGCACGGTTCGGTATGATGCGGTTTGGATCCAAACCGCTTCCGCACCGCATCAAGTGGTTGATCAAAAATACAAACTATTATACTAACTGATCAAATGGTTCGGTTTGTTCAAACGGTTCAGTTTTGGTGTTATACGGTCTTGTTTGAACCGGTATTAAATATGAAATAAGAGAATTAATTCTATCAATAATCAATTTGCGATTGTGTGATGTTGTGTCACTTAAAGGTTAAAACACACGGTTTTATCCTAAATTGAAAGATTAGTTTTTAATTGTATGAATGCTTTAATTCTACAATTAATGAAAAGTGAAGTTGTTTTAATACATTAACCAAACATCAACGTTAATCAATGCATAAATATTACGCAAGATAATTAGCATTATCCAAAAAATGATGTGAAAACTATTATACTGAAACTATAAAAAAAAATTCCTTTGTGATAACGATTATTATTAATATAACAACGCTATATGCTGAAAATAAAATATATATCGTTAAAATAAAAAGCTAAATTTGAATTAGTGATATTTTTATCATAACATTACCAGTGTAGGTATGAGGTTCGGTCCGGTTTAATACGGTTGGGTTAACAGTTCAAACAGCAACTGAGCCGTATCGTTGCGAGTCGGTTCGGTTTGGGGTATGTGCTTTAGAGAGAGAATTCGGTCCGGGTTTCTGCACCGTTTTTGCTGTTCAGTCTGGACGGTTTTCGCATTATGGTGCAGTTTATGTCCACCCATAATAAAAACAATCAAGGGCAATTTCAAAATTTTGTGGTCGGACTGAAATTTGGGCTTTCAAGTCAATTATTAATAAAAATCTCTGTGCTATTAACTTATAAAATACGATGTTGTAAAAAACGTTCATTTATTAGATTTTATTTTTAAGTGATATTAGGATTTATTAAATTTTGTAGAAGCACAGTTTGAATCTGTAAAAATGGTCTGATTGCTAGATCCTACTTTTGAGTAGGGCTGTAAATTTTGTACGAATGTCCGACGTCCGTTCGTGTCCGTGATCGAAATATGTCCGTTTTAGTCTGTCTGATTTTCATTTAGGACACGAGTTAGGACAATAAAATTTATACGAAAAAAATCATGTATGGTCCGTGTTCATTCGAATTCGTCTGAATTCCTTGTAATTCTGTATATAGTTAAGAGAAAATCTAATGAAATGTACAAAATGTGATACAAATAGTCATGTTCGACCGGATCCGTTCACGTCCCTGTCTGAAAAGCATATATTTATGTCCGACTGATTTTATTTAGGACACAAAGGACAACAAAATTCGTTCGAGAAAAATTTCGTCTGGTCTGTGTTCGGTTCGATTTTTTTAGGATAGAAACTGAACACACCTCCGTCCAGTCCGGTCTGACCGAGTTACACCCTACTTTTAAGTGACATATAAAGATAAAAATATTCAAGTGTAATTTTAGAGGTTTGCGATCGGACTGAAAGTTTGTGCTTCCAACCCGATTAATAATAAAGATATTTATTACTTTTAATATTTATTTGCGTTATTAAGTTATAAAAAATGATTTTGTAAAAAATGTTCATTTACTAGATTTTATTTTCAAGTGATATTAAAATTTGTTGAAATGCAGTCTAACTCTGTAAAAATCATTTAATTGCTCGATCCTACTTTTAAGTGACATATATAAGGATAAAAATATTCATAGGCAATTTTGGAAGGTTACGACCGGATTGAAATTTTGTTCTTCCAAGCCAATTATCAATAAAGATATGTTAATTTCAAAAATGAAATTAATTCTAAATCAATATGGAAATACCAACCTTAAAGTCAATCTAGATGATATCAGACATAGAATTCAAAACAAACAAGTAAACAAAAAAAAGAGAAAATAAATACAAGAACTTTTATAGTAGGCGGGTAACTTAATTTTCGTCAACTTTAATCTATCTTTTATTGATATTACTAGTTAGATTTACTCAGATCTTAACTAGTTAGTCCTATCTATTATACAAGTGTTTAGTGTAGGCAAGAAGTAAAGAAAATGGTAGCAATCTAGCAGTGTAATGATGTCTCTGGGTAGATCAGATCTAGTCTCCGGTGGTGGATATGTCTCTATTTATAGGCAAACCATTCTGCACTGGGTCAGAATCCAAGTTGTAGAGAAGTCCAAACTTCATACGGAGTCAACATCGAAAATGGCACAGTCAATCGAGTATCCATTATGACTTGGTGCTGATCCATCGTGATGACTTAATGTTGAGTCAAGGAATTTGGCACTTTGACTTTTTTCCATCTTTCTTTTTCCATTTTGAGTCGTATCATACAATTTTGAGTCATTTTTAATTGGTTTGGTCATCTGTAACACCCCGAATTTTGAATAATTGAATTAACTAAATTTAAGAATATTTAATTTATAATGTGAGAATTAAGGGAAACGGGTTGCGCCATTGTGTTCGTCTCGGAATTCTGGTCGAGATAGAGTCCGAGTTTGCATGAGTTGGACTTCGTATGAAGAAGTTATGGCGATAAGAAGTTTCAGAAAAATTCAAACAGATTTCAAATATTTGAATTCAGACTCAGATTGGGCTAGGCAGGAAATTTCTCGCCAGGGCCAGGTCGACCAGGGGGTCGACCTGGGGGTCGACCTACCCATACAGGTCGACCAGAGGGTCGACCTGCCCCCCCCGGACAGATTTGTTTGATGACGATTTAATGACTGTTTGCTGAGTCATTAAGGTTTCTGATTTGGTCTGAATGGCTGGGGTTAATTCTGGGTTGATCGGATGGCCTAAATTAATTCTAAACTCTATATAAACACATGTAGACTCAAACCCTAAAATCAAATAAAAATTAGAATCATGGCCTCCATGCTTTCACCTTGCAACCTAGAATAGCCGCCACCAATTAGAGAGGAAGAAAAGCTAATCAACTCAATTCTATTCAACTCAAACCTAAACAACAACGGATTTGTCTTCTTCAAAGGAAAGCTAAATCAATTTCAGAACTCAGATTTCAGAACCCAAGACCTTCTTTGAATTGTGAGTTCGATTTCTTTAATAAGATAATTAACAAATTAATTAGGTTGAGTTATGATTTGGATTATATGGTTATGTTGTGAATCATTGACCGTTATGTTATTATCTATGTTGTAAATCTATGATGTTATTATCTATGTTGTAAATCTATGTTAATTGTTGGCTTATGTACAATCAATTCATAATAATGCTTCATATGCTAGTTTGGTTATGTTTGTGGAACAAATTCATATGTTAAATCATATATGTATGTATGCAAGTTTGGATGTCAAGTTAGATATGAATCATATGCAAGTTAATGAGAATCACATACCACTTTACATGTTTCATGACACCTATTTTATGTGTAAGCTTGGATCTAAAGTTTAGGCTAATACATGTGTGAGTTATATGCTAGTATACAAAATTCTATATGCTAGTTTACATATAGATCTTAATTTACATGTTTAGGTGCAAGTTTACACCATAGTTTATGTTGCATAAATCACATATGCAAATATATATATGTTTGGAATATGAATCATGTAATGTAAGTTTGTGACTATTTCCTATGCAAGTTTACACCTTATGATTAGATTTATGACACCCATTGTCTATGCAACTTTAGATGAAACACCTTATTCACACATGCAAGTTCACCCCTTATGTTTAGATCTATATGCCAATTCATGCTATGACTTTTGTTCATAAGTTAGATCTAATTTATATTCTATGCATGTTGTGATGTTTTCTCTTTATTCCATAAGTTAGACTTTCGAGTCTAACGTATATTTCACGTTAAACGAACAAACGTACAACGTGGGGGCAATAGGACAATATTAAAAGGTTTAATTGGCATAAATGCCTTAAATGTGATGTTAATTGGTATAATTTTATATACCATAAATTGATGGACATAATTAAGGTGTTAATTATGGTCATAGTTAAATTTGTAATTGATTGATAATTTGAATAGGGAGATTAATTCAAATTGGGGATAATTAATTATGTAATAATAAACCGCCTAAGACACGAGGTTAGACTCGTTTGTGGTGTAAGACTGCCCGGACCAGCCCGACAAATCCAACTGCCACAAATGCCAGTCTAATGTGAGAGGTCTTAGGCATAAATTAAATACGTAACAATTGTAAAGACACGGGGTTAGGCTCGTTTGTGGTGTAAGACTGCCCGGACCCGCCCGGCAAATCCAGCTGCCACAAATGCCAGTCTAATGTGGGAGGTCTTTACAAGGTTGCAATGTTAATGAATTAAGAAAAACTTAACCATATAAACATGTAGTGGGACATGAAGGGGTTAAGTGGGTGCCTTGGGTGACATGTGGAATTAAGTGGGTGCCTTGGGTGGCATTTGAAATACGATTAGATGCACTTAACCAAGATTGAAACATGTAAGAAGACATGAATAAGAATGGGGTTAAGTGGGGAAAAACCTTAAAGGGGACCAAGCATAGGTGGAAAGCTTGTGTCATGCATGGGGGCCCTTTTCAAACCAGTAACCCATTAAGTATCTTTGTGGGCTCGACCCAAGTCGAGGATGGGACACGCGTACTGGATTTGATTGTAAGAGGTCAAAACGGGTTAGCGGTGGCAACGCAAGTCCAACGGGTTCATATGCGTGTGTGGGCCCAGGCTGGTAGGTAAGACGTTGTTGCATCATGTAGATATAAGTCGTGCATTTTTGGTAGTATCGGGTTGCAACTTTGGGGAGTGATACACCCCGCTGTGGGGCCAGCACGGGTATCTACGAGTTAGGGAGCCGATCGAATGGGGGTAGTGGGTACACCTAGTGGAGATAGGGGCAGACGGCACCTATGGAGGTAGCTAGGGGTACACTAAACTACCATTAGCAGTATTAAGTTCTATAGGCGGGATCAACCTTTTGGGTGACTAGTGGTGGTGCAGTATAGTAATTATCTTATAGTGGTTTAGGTGTGCCTTTAACGTTATCTTTGTTCATCTTATTTCCTTGTTTGCTCTGTCATACCCAATTGTTCACAGTCATTTCCTTATTTTCCAGCTAATGCCTTATCCTAGTTATTTTGATAATTATATTGTTAAAGTTATCGCACTCGCCAGACTTTATGTCTGACCCCCTTTTCTTTCCACCTCTTTTCTTCCTTCCCCCCAGGTTTGCAAGGAGGGAATACCACAGGTTAGTGCCGATTTCTTTCAGTTGCTTGAAGAGAGTAGATGTATCGCTTTGGACTCTCTCATCTTTATGGCTTTGCTTATGCTCAGTGGGGATTTATGCATCTATGTTATTTAAGTATTTGCTTCTTTATGTACTTTGAAGTTTTTGGAAAAGACTATTGATCCTGTTGTAATGGTTTTGGAGATCACTTATGTAAACTCGCTTTGAGTTATGATGCAATAAAATAAGTTTTTAACTTCCGCTGTGTTGTTTTATTTATTTATTCTTGTAATTTATCTGTTCTATACAACAATAATGCTTCATGGACATTGATGCATTCCCTTTGTGAGTGACATTAATGGACGTGGGGTGTTACATCATCCATCTTCGTGAGTCATTTAAATCTATCCAATTTCAGAGATGAGTCTTACATACCTTGTTCGATAATTATCCAAAACACATGAAACTTCATGGGTGATCTCAAGAAGAACATAAGAGTCAAGCATGTGAGTCATATGAGCCAAGTCATTACAACTATGACTCATACCCGAGTCATAGAGTTGACTCAGGGACGAGTCATGTAGACAACTCCAAAGTCACTCAAACGTTCTAATGTTCCTTTTCATGTTTTCTAAGTATTATAGTGAAGTTTGGTTCTAATTCTATCTCATTTGAATCTTCTAAGTTTAGTTAAAACTGCTTTAATCCAAAAGCAGGTAAACATTTGCCACCCCATTCCCCTAAAAGTGTGTTTTTTGAATGAAAAACGTGCTTCGAATAAGACAAGTTTTGAAAATCCATATTCGATGATTGAGCATTCCAGTTGTTCCCAGTTCTTCGTCAAATTTAAACAGTTGTGCTATTCGGCAAGTCTGAGATAATGTCAGGTCTTTTGATCAATCTAAGCATGATCCAAATAAAGCTCTCATGCTAACCATAACGATGCTCTCCAACTTTCAAGTCCTAATCTATGTACAATTCTTTTAGCTTTGAACCTTCAAAACTTTCCGGCTAAGCCGACCGGGTGTAATGGCGCGTTTTGTTAGCTGTTGAATAATTAATTTATTTAATTGTTGAAATGGTGGTTTAGAGAATTTAATGGTCGTGGAATTTAATAATGGCGAATATTTAATTAAAATAATAAACTAATAATATATATAATTCGGAAATAATCAGAATTGGCTGAAATGACGAATGGAGTGAACCGGATCATCTGTGATATTTAATTCAGTTTGGAATTGAATTTGAATAACAAATATATTCAATCGTCGACAGTTTGAACATAGAATTATATTATAATTAAAACCGAGCTCGAAATGGCGCTGCAGTTCGTAATTTGGCGATTCGAACTTCAACTGAATGTACATGATTCGTTTTAAGCCGGATTTCTGTGAAACAAGAAACGTGTGGAGCTGGTGGAGTATATCTTTCCAGTGGAAGAGGAAAATCAGGATTTCGTCGGGTAGATTCTGAGATATGTCCAAATCAAATTTCAGAATAGTCGCTATAGAATCGTTTATCGGCCATAACGGTTATTTCAATATATTTGAATATCGGGGTTGAATTTAGACAAGGTTCTTTTGGGAAATAGTGATAATTTAATTTTTAGAATTTTATTGTAATTTTTAATAAATTAAATAAGCAACTTTTTATTTGAAGTATTTCGCACCCTGAAATCAACATTTTGAAGTTTCAAATTATGAGTCCATCTACCGGTATTATTATATTTTTGGGATCATGGCACCAAGCTGATTAGAACGGTATGTTTACTTCTGTCGACAACAGTTGTAAAGAAAGGAAATTCTTTATAAAACATGAGGGCAAACTTTATAACATTTAACAAAGGACCACGTTGCACTCATTTCAACCGACCATTTTCTTTAGTTCAAAACAAAATACTTGGCACTCAGAAGATCCATACATTCGAAACAAAAAAATCCTATATAATGCCTTTACAAACGAAACCTAATATGGTTCCTTCCTCTGATCGAAATAATGAGCCGCCACTTTTTTCTTTTTCTTTTTCTTTTTTTTCTTCAAAACCGCAAGACTTAAAAATCTCGAGCTCCTCTTTACTTTCTCTTCCCAACGATATACCTTTCATCAAGTTCGAACCCATCTAAGGTTCGACGCTTTTCAGCAGCCGTGCGTTTGGAGTGATGTTTGGGGGAGATGAAGGATTAATTCACGATTTAAGGGTTGTTGCAGGTTTCAACCGGTAGTTCAACATCTCGAGGTGAAGTTTGGCGAAGTCGAAGTCAGTTTCAGGTGGTAGAAGCTCGCGGGGAAGGGCATGACGGTGGCGAAGGGTTTATCAGGGGGTCGTTTTCTTTATTGTAGTTGGAAAGGGCAGTTCGGGTTTGCATGATTGGTGCTGAGGGTTAAGCGAGGAGATGGGTATGTAAAGCGAGAAAAAAAAACAAAATACTGGGAGACATTCTTTTTACTGCTACCATGGGTTCAAGGAAATAGTGGAGTTCGGAGATGGGTCTGATGCGTGAAGTAGTTGATCAAAGAGGGGGAGTAGGTGATGAGAGCGGTGAAGGTTGGTGAGTAACGAAAGAGAAGAGGGATCAGATTGAGGAGCTCACTTGAGTTGTACATTTTCTTTTTCTAAAATAATGGATGAACGACGGTCTAATGGAATCAGCGGTGCTGTCTGTATTGCGATGGGAAGAGGGCGGCATTTCCTTTTGTTCAAAAACTGATAGCGGTTGCGTGAATTCAAATGGAAGAAGGACTTAAGCGTTGAAGGATTTAATTGGGGTTAATGACGGTCAGAAATTCATGAAGTTGTTTTGGTTTTAATAAGGGGATTGAAGTTCATCTGTGGGAAGGCATCATAAAAATGAATTAATGGTTTTAGGAGGAGTGCCTGTATGAATGGGTGAAGGCTGTATGCAAAACGTTAGGATCAAGGAAATGTGGTCAGCTGGTTCAAAGTAATAACCGAAAAATAAAAGGATAAGTTGGTGAAGTTCACTGTCCAACTTTTCACGCGGGTCTGTTTTCTTTTTCTTTTGTGGGTCTGGGTTTTGTTTAACTGATTTGGCCGAATATTTTGAGACAAGCCCAGTGGAATGAAGGAATATATATACTATTATATAAGAGAAAGATGGGCTAAACATTTAAGAGGAGGATGGGCTGAATGAAGGATTTGACGAACCGAATATTCTGGAACTGGTCTGGACGCGTTGGGAAACAGGAACAAATTACAGTTAGATCGAACGACTGTTTGATCTGATCGTAACCAAACCAATCAGCGGACGCAAACCGTTATTTAACGGCTAACGCGCAAATGTGAGTAAATCTCACAAACTCTAAACAGTTTTATTTTCACGTTGTATTCTTAGAACTGTTAAAATATTATTTGTTTGACTGTTTGACTGTGTGTTGACTGTTTGATTAAACTGCTAGTCAGTTAGTAGAGATTTTATATATATATTTACGTATATATATAAACCGTTAAATAGTCATATGTTGATTCTGCTATCAGAATATTTCACAGTGAAGTGAAATCGATGTTGTTGTATTGTCTAACATCTGTGGTGCAGGGAAACAGGTTGGAGGAATCCAACTGGATTCCTCAACAGTTATTTTACTGTGATTTTTATATTGTGATATATAATGTGATGTATATAATCTGTGTGATTATGTGTGGTGGGACGATATTTATCGTTGTTATATGGGGTGTTTAATACCATGAGAAATACCAGAATGTAGGAGAGGGGTTTTCAAAGTATATTTTGAAAATAGTTTATTTATATAAAATCAAGGGATTTTATATATATATATATATATATATATATAAGAAAAAGGATTCTGAATATAAAGGAATATAGTTGGTAAAAACAAATATAAAAGAATTATATTTGTAAATCAATATACAAGGGAATATATATGTTAATCAAATATAAGGGAATATATTTGTTAATCAAAATATAAAGGAATTATATTCATTAAAAGAAATATAAAGGATATTTATTTAGAGATTTAATAAATAGAATTAAACCAAAGGAGATATTTATTTGTTAAATAAATGTGAGTTAACCAGTTAGAGTTTACCATTTGAGTTAACCAGTTAGAGTTGACCAGTTAGAGTTGACCAGTTAGAATTATCCAAGTAGAGTTAATCGAGTAGAATTGCCGAATATCACCTATTCGAAGTAGAGTTATCGAATATAGTGTAGTCGGGGGAAGAGTAATTGAATATAGTTTATTCGAGTGGAGAAATCAAATGTTATTCATTTGAGAAGAGTTACCAAATATTATTTATTCGAAGAGTAGTTATCGAATATTGGTTATTCGAAGTTAGTTAATCCAAAGGAGTTATTCGAAGTTAGAAATCCAAAGGAGTTATTCGAAGTTAGTTAATCCAAAGGAGTTATTCGAAGTTAGTAATCCAAAGGAGTTATTCGAAGTTAGTAATCCAAAGGAGTTATTCGAAGTTAGTAATCCAAAGGAGTTATTCGAAGTTAAGTAATCCAAAGGAGTTATTCGAAGTTAGTAATCCAAAGGAGTTATTCGAAGTTAGTTAATCCAAAGGAGTTAGTCGAAGAGTTAACAGAATATAGTTATTCGAAAGAAGGTGTTAATCGAATATAGTTATTCGAGTAAAGTTAAAAGAGTTAATCGAATTTAGTTATTCGAAATGAGTTAATCAATTTGAGTTAAGTTAATCGATTTGAATTAAGTTGGATCGAAATGGAGTAAATCGATTAGAATTAAGTTAATCGAGTTAGAGTAAATCGAATATTGGTTATTCGAAGGTAAGTTATTCGAATTAGTTATTCGAAGGAGTTAATCAAATGAGTCGATCCAAAGGAGTTAGTCGAATATTAGTTATTCGAATAGAGTTAAAGGAGTTATCGATTTTAGTTTGATCGAAAGGAGTTATCGATTTTAGTTTGATCGAAAGGAGTTATCGATTAGTAAATCGAAAGGAGATTTTCGAATATAGCATATTCGAAAGAAAAAGATCGAATATTGTTTATTCGAAAGAGAGAGATTTCGAATATGAGTTATTCGAAGAGAGATAATCGAATATAGGTTATTCGAAGAAGAGTTAATCAAATAGAGATTACTCGAAAGAGAGTTATACGTCGAATTCGATTATAGCGAATTCGGGAAAGTACTATTTACTTTCCAGGGTTTAAATCAAGATTTAGTTATTGATTTAGAAATTAGGTGTCTGTTAAATTATTCGAGTTAGGAGATAAAGTTATAATTTAGGTTAGACATTGCAGAAGTAGGAATTATAACGTTATAGTTATAATCAAACGTTTTCATATAAGAAGTAGATTCGTAACCTGAATCCGAGAATTTGCGTAAACAGATGATGGGAAAAAGTGAGTGACGAGCTTCATCTATTTCACAGTAAAGGACGTTGTTCAATTAAGGTCTGAGAGGTAATTATACCCCAACTTGATTGACTTCAGAATTGACAAAGGAATAGTTGTGGTTCGATAGAAAAGGTTGATTTGAAATATAGTTAAGTAATAAGCGATTAATGGATTAAGCGTAACGATGTTTTATACAACGTTCATTGGAAATCCGTAAATGAGTTTTGGAAACGTTTTCTAAATATAGTCAGATATGTTTCTAAACATAGAAAATGAAATGTTTTCATGATAAGAATTTAAGAAATAGAGTTAAGCAAATTCAGAAACTAACTGGAGAGGGTAAGTTGAACGGTTTTCTAAGTGACGATCTGATGTTGGTTTCGACCTTCTGGATTGATACTTAGAGAATGGTTCTCATACTAGTTACAGTTAGGGACTGATAGTTGCGAAATAATAGTGATGTGAAAATAAGCTATGGAAATGTTTTCCAATGATTAATAACATATATTTTCTAAATATATGAAATAAGGAAATATGAACATATGATGATTGATCGATCGAATTTCCATTTGGAAATAAGATCGTTGTTTGTACACCGACATGTTTTCATTTGATAGTTGAATCACAGACTATCAAAGTTTTTACCATTTTAACGTTGTTAATATGGAGAGACCGGTTGGATTATTATCCAAAGAACCACTCTGTATTGGCATAAGCGTTGCGAGCAATATATGCCAAAGATAAATTGAAGACGGAGTAAAGTGCAAGGGCTGTTGTATAAGTCTTAGATAATAGTGACTAAGATGGATATACTGAATAGTGCCTTCGGTTTGTCCAGTCCCAGGACAACGTATATGGAAGAAGGTCTGACAGAGTATATCCAATGGATCGCGCAATTTGATCTGTTCAAACGTATTCACATTTGGTGGCGGAGGAATTCGTTTCTCTTAGCTATATACCCGTGTTATTTTTGGATAAGTCAATTTGTGATTTGGCGGGTATGACGATGTGGCATTCAAAGTGAATGGTGATCAGATGTTCTGAAGATAGACGTAGCCTCTAGCCTCACACCAGGAAGTAACAAAAGTTGGGCTAGGCAGCATGGCTAGTTGGGTCATCCCCAAGCAGGGTGTATTGTCACCGATCTAGAGAATATTCATATTTATACTTCTTTTTGATTCTGTATCTTCGGATGACGGTTTGATGGCCTACAACCGTGGTGGCAATATATTTGCGACACTCAAGCTAAATGAGTGAGCGGTCATATGTGGCCGGGTTGCAAGACGTTCTTGTTGAACCTTGAGTGTATCACCTCTAGAGTACACTATTCAGAAGGTGCTCCCATACCTTGTCTGTTGGAATCCATTCTCCGATAAGCGCCCTGCGGTTTATGATTTTTACTATGTATGTAGAACGTGAGATGCAAGCGTTTCTGCTGGATTGATACCTATTTGTACTTAGACATTATTATAATATCACAATGATATTGCTTGTCAAAGTTGTTTAGATACTCATAAGGAAAAACCCGTTCCGTATTCACGGCGTGGTCTTATGAGATATCATATACCTGTTCAATTGTTTTAAAACTGTTTTTACTCATACCAGTCCCATGACTGACCCGGAGTTTACTTTGTTGTTTTCCCTAAACTCTTGGGTGCCTAAATTTGTACGGGCAATCAAGTAGTCGGGATTTACAGATATGCTTGGAGAGCTTGGAGCAGGAGGCTGCAAGATTCTATAGCTATAGTTATTTCCGCTGTGTTGTAAGTGTTGTACTCTGATAAGTGCTATTGTATATATATAACTGTTTACTTCAAAGTTATGTTATATATTATATGTTATTCGTTCCGCTGTGAGGTTCGTGTTACTCTGATGATTCTGATGTTCTTCTTCTTCTTCTTCTATTCTATTAGTTCTATCTTTTCTTTCTCACCTTCTAAATTCTTTCACTAACGTCACGGAATTTCCGACTCTCGAGGAGTCGGAAATTTCCAGCCGTTACAGTTGGTATCAGAGCTTAAGTTAAGTGATTACCTTGGCTCTGTGGCATAACTCGATAGAGATGGGATTAGTAATATCCTAGATTGAGTTTGAGTGTATATATATGAGCGCGTAATTGTTATTCAATATAAAATGGTTTTATATTGTGGAGATTTATTGGTTGAGTGGCTTATGAATTCTGGTCGATCAGTTGATCCACTATATCGATAAGGGTTACTAAACACTCGAGTACGATGAACCGACATGGTATGTTTTGGAAGAGGGTAAATGAAATAATTTTTCCCAAAATATATTTGTTTATAGAAGAAATATATATCTTGAAATTATTATAGTATATTGATTGTGTTGGTTGTTATTATAATCGAATAAGATTATAAAAGGGTGAAATGGTTATAAATGACCAATCAGAATTCATATGAATGTAATATATGAAATAGTTTGAATCAAATATGAATTTAAATCAGAATTTGGAATTAAAATAAGGAAATTTTAAGTTCCTGGGAGATTTGAAAATGTTTTTCAAATTTAAAACGATATAGTATTGAACTCACTTCGATAGCTGGAAAATAGATTCTGATGATGAATCTAGACATCATCAGTGTTCATTTTCGAGTTCTAAGTGACGGATTACTACCAAAGGTTTTGTTTTTGAATTGTTTTGAGAAAACAAGTTGTTTAGAAATTCAAAGGTTTTGAATTGGCATTATGATTTCAAATTGATTTGAAAGAAACCCAGGTACTTAAGTTCTGGAATTAAAATTTAACTAATGAAGTTAAATAAAATGAGATGGTAAAAATAAATTGAAATTTAACTTGAACCGAGTTAAATAAAATTGAATTGGATTAGAGATAATCTAGAATGGAACCAAATTGATAAGTCAATAATTTGAAATTTGATATTAGAGTTCGAATGAAATTCGATTTGGATTTGAGGACATGAACTGATTGGAGATCAATTGGAATAGATAACATTGGTATATGTTGAAGTGGTAGCAGATGAAAGGGATAGAGTTGATATGCCCGACCAAAAGGTACAAGTTTATTTTTGATATAAGCATGAGATTTATGAGTCGAATTGGCAAGCCGCTTGGCCGTTTGATTTTCTTTTGGGTTGGAGATGGCCTAGAGAGGCGAGTGTGGTTTTACCGATAGGGCTGTACAAAGGAGGTTATGGCAAAATTTTCCGAAAATTTAAAGTGTTAGAAAATTTTCAGAATTTTTGAAAATTTTAGTTGGTCGGAAATGAATTAATAAATTAATTAAAATTAAATGGGTCCAGTCGAAACTGAAATTTAGAGGTAAACAAAAAAAAGGATTTTTAAATCTAGTTAGTAGAGTTAGTAGCATCTTTCTAACTTAGCAATTTCGAGGACGAAATTATTTTAAGGGGGGAAGTCTGTAATGGCGCGTTTTGTTAGCTGTCGAATAATTTATTTATTTAATTTTTGAAATGGTGGTTTAGAGAATTTAATGGCCGTGGAATTTAATAATGGCGAATATTTAATTAAAATAATAAACTAATAATATATATAATTCAGAAATAATCAGAATTGGCTGAAATGACGAATGGTGTGAACCGGATCATCTGTGATATTTAATTCACTTTGGAATTGAATTTGAATAACAAATATATTCAATCGTCGACAGTTTGAACATAGAATTATATTATAATTAAAACCGAGCTCGAAATGGCGCTGCAGTTCGTAATTTGGCGATTCGAACTTCAACTGAATGTACAGGATTCGTTTTAAGCCGGATTTCTGTGAAACAAGAAACGTGTGGAGCTGGTGGAGTATATCTTTCCAGTGGAAGAGGAAAATCAGGATTTCGTCGGGTAGATTCTGAGATATGTCCAAATCAAATTTCAGAATAGTCGCTATAGAATCGTTTATCGGCCATAACGGTTATTTCAATATATTTGAATATCGGGGTTGAATTTAGACAAGGTTCTTTTGGGAAATAGTGATAATTTAATTTTTAGAATTTTATTGTAATTTTTAATAAATTAAATAAGCAACTTTTTATTTGAAGTATTTCGCACCCTGAAATCAACATTTTGAAGTTTCAAATTATGAGTCCATCTACCGGTATTATTATATTTTTGGGATCATGGCACCAAGCTGATTACAACGGTATGTTTACTTCTATCGAAAACAGTTGTAAAGAAAGGAAATTCTTTATAAAACATGAGGGCAAACTTTATAACATTTAACAAAGGACCACGTTGCACTCATTTCAACCGACCATTTTCTTTGGTTCAAAACAAAATACTTGGCACTCAGAAGATCCATACATTCGAAACAAAAAAATCCTATATAATGCCTTTACAAACGAAACCTAATATGGTTCCTTCCTATGATCGAAATAATAAGCCGCCACTTCTTTCTTTTTCTTTTTCTTTTTTTTCTTCAAAACCGCAAGACTTAAAAATCTCGAGCTCCTCTTTACTTTCTCTTCCCAACGATATACCTTTCATCAAGTTCGAACCCATCTAAGGTTCGACGCTTTTCAGCAGCCGTGCGTTTGGAGTGATGTTTGGGGGAGATGAAGGATTAATTCACGATTTAAGGGTTGTTGCAGGTTTCAACCGGTAGTTCAACATCTCGAGGTGAAGTTTGGCGAAGTCGAAGTCAGTTTCAGGTGGTAGAAGCTCGCGGGGAAGGGCATGACGGTGGCGAAGGGTTTATCAGGGGGTCGTTTTCTTTGTTGTAGTTGGAAAGGGCAGTTCGGGTTTGCATGATTGGTGCTGAGGGTTAAGCGAGGAGATGGGTATGTAAAGCGAGAAAAAAAAAACAAAATACTGGGAGACATTCTTTTTACTGCTACCATGGGTTCAAGGAAATAGTGGAGTTCGGAGATGGGTCTGATGCGTGAAGTAGTTGATCAAAGAGGGGGAGTAGGTGATGAGAGCGGTGAAGGTTGGTGAGTAACGAAAGAGAAGAGGGATCGGATTGAGGAGCTCACTTGAGTTGTACGTTTTCTTTTTCTAAAATAATGGATGAACGACGGTCTAATGGAATCAGTGGTGCTGTCTGTATTGCGATGGGAAGAGGGCGGCATTTCCTTTTGTTCGAAAACTGATAGCAGTTGCGTGAATTCAAATGGAAGAAGGACTTAAGCGTTGAAGGATTTAATTGGGGTTAATGACGGTCAGAAATTCATGAAGTTGTTTTGGTTTTAATAAGGGGATTGAAGTTCATCTGTGGGAAGGCTTCATAAAAATGAATTAATGGTTTTAGGAGGAGTGCCTGTATGAATGGGTGAAGGCTGTATGCAAAACGTTAGGATCAAGGAAATGTGGTCAGCTGGTTCAAAGTAATAACCGAAAAATAAAAGGATAAGTTGGTGAAGTTCACTGTCCAACTTTTCACATGGGTCTGTTTTCTTTTTCTTTTGTGGGTCTGGGTTTTGTTTAACTGATTTGGCCGAATATTTTGAGACAAGCCCAGTGGAATGAAGGAATATATATACTATTATATAAGAGAAAGATGGGCTAAACATTTAAGAGGAGGATTGGCTGAATGAAGGATTTGACGAACCGAATATTCTGGAACTGGTCTGGACGCGTTGGGAAACATGAACAAATTACAGTTAGATCGAACGACTGTTTGATCTGATCGTAACCAAACCAATCAGCGGACGCAAACCGTTATTTAACGGCTAACGCGCAAATGTGAGTAAATCTCACAAACTCTAAACAGTTTTATTTTCACGTTGTATTCTTAGAACTGTTAAAATATTATCTGTTTGACTGTTTGACTGTGTGTTGACTGTTTGATTAAACTGCTAGTCAGTTAGTAGAGATTATATATATATATATTTACGTATATATATAAACCGTTAAATAGTCATATGTTGATTCTGCTATCAGAATATTTCACAGTGAAGTGAAATCGATGTTGTTGTATTGTCTAACATCTGTGGTGCAGGGAAACAGGTTGGAGGAATCCAACTGGATTCCTCAACAGTTATTTTACTGTGATTTTTATATTGTGATATATAATGTGATGTATATAATCTGTGTGATTATGTGTGGTGGGACAATATTTATCGTTGTTATATGGGGTGTTTAATACCATGAGAAATACCAGAATGTAGGAGAGGGGTTTTCAAAGTATATTTTGAAAATAGTTTATTTATATAAAATCAAGGGATTATATATATATATATATATATATATATATAAGAAAAAGGATTCTGAATATAAAGGAATATAGTTGGTAAAAACAAATATAAAAGAATTATATTTGTAAATCAATATACAAGGGAATATATATGTTAATCGAATATAAGGGAATATATTTGTTAATCAAAATATAAAGGAATTATATTCGTTAAAAGAAATATAAAGGATATTTATTTAGAGATTTAATAAATAGAATTAAACCAAAGGAGATATTTATTTGTTAAATAAATGTGAGTTAACCAGTTAGAGTTAACCATTTGAGTTAACCAGTTAGAGTTGACCAGTTAGAGTTGACCAGTTAGAATTATCCAAGTAGAGTTAATCGAGTAGAATTGCCGAATATCACCTATTCGAAGTAGAGTTATCGAATATAGTGTAGTCGGGGGAAGAGTAATTGAATATAGTTTATTCGAGTGGAGAAATCAAATGTTATTCATTTGAGAAAAGTTACCGAATATTATTTATTCGAAGAGTAGTTATCGAATATTGGTTATTCGAAGTTAGTTAATCCAAAGGAGTTATTCGAAGTTAGTAATCCAAAGGAGTTATTCGAAGTTAGTTAATCCAAAGGAGTTATTCGAAGTTAGTAATCCAAAGGAGTAATTCGAAGTTAGTTAATCCAAAGGAGTTATTCGAAGTTAGTAATCCAAAGGAGTTATTCGAAGTTAGTTAATCCAAAGGAGTTAGTCGAAGAGTTAACCGAATATAGTTATTCGAAAGAAGGTGTTAATCGAATATAGTTATTCGAGTAAAGTTAAAAGAGTTAATCGAATTTAGTTATTCGAAATGAGTTAATCAATTTGAGTTAAGTTAATCGATTTGAATTAAGTTGAATCGAAATGGAGTAAATCGATTAGAATTAAGTTAATCGAGTTAGAGTAAATCGAATATTGGTTATTCGAAGGAGTTAATCAAATGAGTCGATCCAAAGGAGTTAGTCGAATATTAGTTATTCGAATAGAGTTAAAGGAGTTATCGATTTTAGTTTGATCGAAAGGAGTTATCGATTAGTAAATCGAAAGGAGATTTTCGAATATAGCATATTCGAAAGGAAAAGATCGAATATTGTTTATTCGAAAGAGAGAGATTTCGAATATGAGTTATTCGAAGAGAGATAATCGAATATAGGTTATTCGAAGAAGAGTTAATCAAATAGAGATTACTCGAAAGAGAGTTATACGTCGAATTCGATTATAGCGAATTCAGGAAAGTACTATTTACTTTCCAGGGTTTAAATCAAGATTTAGTTATTGATTTAGAAATTAGGTGTCTGTTAAATTATTCGAGTTAGGAGATAAAGTTATAATTTAGGTTAGACATTGCAGAAGTAGGAATTATAACGTTATAGTTATAATCAAACGTTTTCATATAAGAAGTAGATTCGTAATCTGAATCCGAGAATTTGCGTAAACAGATGATGGGAAAAAGTGAGTGACGAGCTTCATCTATTTCACAGTAAAGGACGTTGTTCAATTAAGGTCTGAGAGGTAATTATACCCCAACTTGATTGACTTCAGAATTGACAAAGGAATAGTTGTGGTTCGATAGAAAAGGTTGATTTGAAATATAGTTAAGTAATAAGCGATTAATGGATTAAGCGTAACGATGTTTTATACAACGTTCATTGGAAATCCGTAAATGAGTTTTGGAAACGTTTTCCAAATATAGTCAGATATGTTTCTAAACATAGAAAATGAAATGTTTTCATGATAAGAATTTAAGAAATAGAGTTAAGCAAATTCAGAAACTAACTGGAGAGGGTAAGTTGAACGGTTTTCTAAGTGACGATCTGATGTTGGTTTCGACCTTCCGGATTGATACTTAGAGAATGGTTCTCATACTAGTTACAGTTAGGGACTGATAGTTGCGAAATAATAGTGATGTGAAAATAAGCTATGGAAATGTTTTCCAATGATTAATAACATATATTTTCTAAATATATGAAATAAGGAAATATGAACATATGATGATTGATCGATCGAATTTCCATTTGGAAATAAGATCGTTGTTTGTACACCGACATGTTTTCATTTGATAGTTGAATCACAGACTATCAAAGTTTTTACCATTTTAACGTTGTTAATATGGAGAGACCGGTTGGATTATTATCCAAAGAACCACTCTGTATTGGCATAAGCGTTGCGAGCAATATATGCCAAAGATAAATTGAAGACGGAGTAAAGTGCAAGGGCTGTTGTATAAGTCTTAGATAACAGTGACTAAGATGGATATACTGAATAGTGCCTTCGGTTTGTCCAGTCCCAGGACAACGTATATGGAAGAAGGTCTGACAGAGTATATCCAATGGATCGCGCAAGTTGATCTGTTCAAACGTATTCACGTTTGGTGGCGGAGGAATTCGTTTCTCTTAGCTATATACCCGTGTTATTTTTGGATAAGTCAATCTGTGATTTGGCGGGTATGACGATGTGGCATTCAAAGTGAATGGTGATCAGATGTTCTGAAGATAGACGTAGCCTCTAGCCTCACACCAGGAAGTAACAAAAGTTGGGCTAGGCAGCATGGCTAGTTGGGTCATCCCCAAGCAGGGTGTATTGTCACCGATCTAGAGAATATTCATATTTATACTTCTTTTTGATTCTGTATCTTCGGATGACGGTTTGATGGCCTACAACCGTGGTGGCAATATATTCGCGACACTCAAGCTAAATGAGTGAGCGGTCATGTGTGGCCGGGTTGCAAGACGTTCTTGTTGAACCCTGAGTGTATCACCTCTAGAGTACACTATTCAGAAGGTGCTCCCATACCTTGTCTGTTGGAATCCATTCTCCGATAAGCGCCCTGCGGTTTATGATTTTTACTATGTATGTAGAACGTGAGATGCAAGCGTTTCTGCTGGATTGATACCTATTTGTACTTAGACATTATTATAATATCACAATGATATTGCTTGTCAAAGTTGTTTAGATACTCATAAGGAAAAACCCGTTCCGTATTCACGGCGTGGTCTTATGAGATATCATATACCTGTTCAATTGTTTTAAAACTGTTTTTACTCATACCAGTCCCATGACTGACCCGGAGTTTACTTTGTTGTTTTCCCTAAACTCTTGGGTGCCTAAATTTGTACGTGCAGTCAAGTAGTCGGGATTTACAGATATGCTTGGAGAGCTTGGAGCAGGAGGCTGCAAGATTCTATAGCTATAGTTATTTCCGCTGTGTTGTAAGTGTTGTACTCTGATAAGTGCTATTGTATATATATAACTGTTTACTTCAAAGTTATGTTATATATTATACGTTATTCGTTCCGCTGTGAGGTTCGTGTTACTCTGATGATTTTGATGTTCTTCTTCTTCTTCTATTCTATTAGTTCTATCTTTTCTTTCTCACCTTCTAAATTCTTTCACTAACGTCACGGAATTTCCGACTCTCGAGGAGTCGGAAATTTCCAGCCGTTACACCGGGTCCACACAGGGAAAAGCTATCTAGGTAAATCGACTGAGTTCAGTCATGGAACAACTGTTAAGATGAGTCGATTGAACTAGCTCAAGATGAGGCTTCAAACTAAACTGACGGAAGTCCCTCAAAGCAAATCCATTTTAGGGTAAATAGACCTGATTTACTCAAAGCAAAGCCATCAGGCTAAACCGATCGAATCCAAGCTATTCGAGCTAGACCGACCAGTCTCAAACCCACTTAGGGGAAATCGATGAAAACAAGTTGAACCAACCAAGAATAAATCATTCTTAAGGCGATGCTAACTAGCTAAGCTGTTCAAAACTCATTCCGGCTTAAGGTAAACCAGCCAATGGCCTATCTTACTCCAGGTATATCAATCAAGAATCAACACCGCTCAAGTTAATATTAAATCCCAGTATCGCTCAAGGAAAAAATTTCAGTTGGGCCGACTAAGACTTAATCATGCTCAACGTTCCCAGCCAAACTGACCAAGAATAAGTTTTGTTCATAACAAGGCCTTCAGTTAAACCAAAAGAGACCTTCCAATATCTATCTCTTGAGTTTAAGGCATCCATGTTTAAGGTGTTTCAATCTATCTAAGTGCACTGCGTGCAACTCGGGGCATGCCCTCACCGGGCTATCCCATCGACTAAGAGTCAACCCCCCCTCAAGGTAAGAAATTCAAGAAAAATTCCTTAGTCTTGTTGAAGGCAATGATTTTTGGTTGACCCAACCAAGACTTGATCATGCTCAAGGTTCCCGACAAAATCGACCAAGAATAAGCCCTGCTCAATACAAGGCCTTCACATTCACTTTCCAATATCTATCTTTTAGTTTAAGACATCAAGCTTTAAGGCATTTCAATATATCCAAGTGCACAAAATGCAAACTGGGGCATGGCATGACTAAGCTATCCTGTGTCCAGTTTGAGTTGGTCTCTCCCAATTGTTTGGTACTGAAATTAAGAAGGCAACCTTTCCGGATTGTTTACTATTCAAGTTAGAAAGTGTGACCCATCTGCATTATTCATAGTTTAAGTTCTAAAGAAGCTAGTACACGGTTCAAATGAACCAATTCATGGTCTCTTCGGACCTAACAAGGTCTCTCTACACCTTTTCATAGCCTCCTCGGGTTTATCGTGGCCTATATCCAAGCCCTAATCAAATCCAAACCCGTCACTCTATAAGGTGGTACAACAATTATAAACCAATCCTATCGTCCTCCGATGAAGAGACTCACTCCTTGCACTCTAGTCCTTCCTTTTGGAAGGTATATTTAAGCGACTAAAGAGGCCTATCCTTTTCATCTTCGGGTGATATGGCCTGCTTTTTACTCGAAGGAGACCATCTGCATTATTCCATCCCCTCGCTCTCCATCGAGGTGACTCACACCTTGAACTCCAGCTCCTTTTCTCTGCAATGTAGCATTAAGCGGCATATCCATTCAGCTCTGTCTAGTGGAATTTCCATAATTCAAGAGTTCAAACAAAGCAAGCAAGAAAGAAAACAAGTATCCTAGATAACCATTTGAGACATCGAATTCAAAGCATTCCTAGGGATCTCTCTTATTCATATATATGTGTAAGCAATTTGACTATTGTCCTAAAAAGTAGATAAAACTCGAGTGCAGAGAGTAGGGGATGAGAAATGAACCTACCATGCTTATCTCGATCATGGTATGAGGGGTCTCGAGGTTATTTTCCTCACATATGCATCCTCATGTTATAGATAACTTTCAGCCTCATAATAGAACTCAACCAAATCCATCAGTGGATCTCTATCTAAGGCCAATTTGAAATCTGTTTACTTGCATCCATCGAAATCGCTGTCTCCACCAAGATAATTGATCGGTCTGGTTTGTCTACTACAACAACTGCTGCATTGAATCTGCTTAGGTAACTCCCAAGGCTCTCTTCGGGCCTTTGTTTCAAACTAGACAAGACATCACATTATTCGTTCTTGACATGTGCACTTTGAACTGTCTCAAGAACTTATTGACCAACTCATTATGTTCTTCATCTACGTAAACCACATACCCACCAAATCGGTCAAGTAAAGAAGGAAACATCATACCATAACATCCTCTGAGGCTCTAAGTACTTCCACACATCCGATGTATCTCATAAAATTGAAGGTTGAATCCTACTTACCTTGATATGTATCTAGCATAATCGGGTGCCTGAAATTAGGGGGATTCATAGTTTTCTGAATATTAGCAGAAAACGGTTCTTGTTAACATCCTCCAAGCTCTGATTTGGTGTTCCTCCTATAAATTCCCTTCTAATCAATTAAACCATCTTTTTTATATTATTGGGTAAAAGAATTTTGTCCATAGCAACATCATGCACCTCGATCTTATGAGGCACTTCTAGCAATATTTAGGCATCCATCAATTAAAGTTTTGATCAACAACTCTAGTATCATATTAAGCATTGTTCCTCCTAGACAATTATGATACATGCTCTTTAGTTCACAACCTCCTAGTATTCAGATCTAGATATTTTTGCTCCAGTTTCATCCATTCCAGGTTTTAGTTATTCCAGCATTGGTTCCAAAATTAACCCAACATTATCAATATTGATTCCAACGTTGCCCCTAAGTATCCATCATTGCACTTGCCGGAAGATTACTCCAACCTGCTCTAATCCAACTCCAAAAGCTCTTATGTTAATATCTGAGGTTCTATTCTGATTTTGATTCTTTAAAAATATAGTCATCCCTTGTTCCTCAAGTCTTTGGAAAAAACCTTCCATTATTTGCCCTTTCTTAGTCAAAATTCCATTCTACATATTTTTCGTCTTCCTTTCCATTTCCTCCATGGTGAAATAACTATATTTATTTGAGTTAAAGGATATTTATTAACAACCCCTATGTCCAGGTTGATTTCCTTCAGTCCTATTTCTTCCTTCAGTCCAAGATTAAGCCCCAGGCCTTGCCATTTCTCTAGATCTTCCACTTCCAATACCTCTTCTTCTTTCTCTATCCCAATGAAAACACCAAATGTTAACTTCGAAAATGAAATTAATTCCGAATTAATGTGAAAGCACAAACCTTGAAGGAAATCCAAATAATATCAAACATGTATCTCAAAGAAACAAGTAAATGCAGAAATGGGAAAAAGACGTAAGAATTTTTTAACGGTTCGACTGACTCTGGCCTATGTCCACTTTAATATATCTTTTATTGATCTTGCTGTTATATTTCTTCGAATATGAACTACTTAGTTCTTAGATGTAGGTAACAAGTGTTTGAGAGTTGTTTAAAGGGGATAAGAATTTAAGAAAATGATCAATCGAGTAGCATAATGATGTCTTTGGCTAGATTAGATCCATCATCTAGTTGCAGACATGTCTTTATTTATAGACAAACCATTATGCACTCGGTCAAAATCCATGTGGTAGAGAAGTCCCAACATCATGCCGAGTGAGAATCTGGAATCTCATAGTCAATCGAATCGTCATTATGACTTAGTGTTGAGTCAAGGAGTTAGACTTGTTTGGCATTTTTACTTTTGTTCCACTTTCCCTTCTTTATGTTAAGTCATCTCATCCATTCTTGAGTCATTCCGAGTTAGTTTGATCATCCATCTTTGTGTGTCTTCCAAATCCATCCAATTTCAAAGATTAGTCACCCATATCTTGCATAATACTTATCCCAATCACATGAAAATTTATGAGTGCACTCAAGAAGAGTAGGGAAGTCAAGCATGTAATTCGCTTGAGCTATGTCATTGCCATTATGACTTGTACCCGAGTCTCAAAGTTGACTAGGGGCTAAGTCATGTAGATGGCTCTAAAGTCACTCAAACTTGGTTAAGTTCCTCTTTTCATGTTTTTGAGGTACTCTTGTGAAGTTTGGTTCCGTTCCAATCTTGTTTGAATCTTATAAGTCCAATTAAATATACTTTGATCTAGAAGTAGGTAAACAACATATATTTAGCTAAGTTTGGTGAACTTTTCTGATTCGGTTTCTTATTTGCATATGAACATTGCCAAAATTAGAGGGTTAAATCGCATTGAGTAACATTATTACATACTATTATCGGAGTTAACCTTTTAATAATCCTCATATAAGTAGGGGTTAGCGATATTCGGTTCAAACAAAATTAACTGACCAAACTGGTTCGTTTCGGCTGGTTCAGTTTGGTTTGTAAAATAAATTTTTGTGGTTATCTGTTTAACCGAATTTTTTATTTCACTACTAAAAAAGTGGGCATATTCGACACTAATTTGTGTGCGTTTCATGAAAAGTGTGGCGAAAGTTATGCTTTCTTTGATTTTCTGCAACAACATTCATATGATGTTGCATTAGATGTGAATGCAGTGTTGCGGTTGGAATTCTTGTGTTATGACGGGCAACACCAGTCCAAAGTGTTGTTTTACATAAATACATATCAGGTCAGCGATTCGTGTTATCAGTTTAAACAAATAAATAACCATAAATGTTGATTAATCCAATGGTTCAAGCCGATCCCTGCTTCAGTTTAGTTAAAATTTGGCACGATGTTTTCCTTATTCATGAAATACTTCCCCCCAAAACAAATTTCTCCCGTACTCTTCCTTCTGTTTGTTTCTCTCTCCATGAATTCCATCCACAAACACCTCCGATTGCTACTCTACCTCCAGTTACAAACTATAAACCTCTGATTTCTCATAATTTGGATCTTTTAGGACAATTACAGGTAGTTAGGGCTTCATCATTTCGGTTTTATTTAGATGATTTCATCTCTAACTTATTTTGGTCTACATTCAAAGTCTCTAGGTGACTTGGGTATACCGATTGCCATAAATTAGGGTTTTTCATACTTGAAGTGTTGTATTTATATGTTTGCATGTGTTGAAATTGTGCAAGTTCTGTATTTTTATGTTTGCCAAACCATTGATGTATTGGTAAATAATGCCTATTTAGAAAAGTGGAAACAAAATTTAGAGGACAAAAGAAATTCAATTTAAATGTTTAAATGTCTATTTCTGTCTATAGTTAAATAATGCCTATTTCTCTTCCTACATCGTATGACTACAAAGATACCCTGGTCATGGGTGATCTACGACTGTCAAACCAATCATCATCAGAAACTCCTATTGATTTTTATATAGAGATGCAAGAAAGGCACTACGATGATTTTTGTGAGTATGAACTAGAGCAAGAAGAACTCCGAAGACAATGGCGATAAGAAGAATGACGTGAAGAAAGGGCAATGCGATGGCATAGACGTGCTGCCTTGCGTCGTCAGCATTAAAACAACCAAGTGGTTAACGAACAACAAGCTGACTCACCAATCATAACTGTAGTTCAACTGACTTCCTAAATGTTTGGTTTTAATTAATTAGTTTGTTTCTTAAATTTTGTGTTTGATATATTATAGGCTAGGTAGGTCATTCCGGAAGAAGGACACAAGTGGGTCTTGAATACGCTTAACGACTCTTGGAGGCAGTGCAAGTCTAGCGTCAAAACAAGTTATTATAAAAATATTCAACTGATGAGGTAAGGCTTGCAAATAGGCCCAGTACAATTTTGTTGGAGGATTTTAAAATGCTCTTGGAATACTGGGGGGATGAAGCAGTTCAGGTACGGCTTTAATGTGACCACAAAAGAAAACTAATGGTATCCACATTTGTATAATGTTTAGTAGTTCACGTTATCTTGTTCAGTGCTAATCTTTTCTTTAGTAGTTCGCATTATCTTGTTTAATGCTAATCTTTTCTTTGGTTGTTCTCATTATCCTTGTTTAGTGTTATTTTTTTTGGATTTCCAGGCCCTAGCTGAGACTAATACTACACATCGAAATGCATTAAATGAGACACATACCATGGGTCCCAAAACTCATGCAGTAGCCAAAGAACAGATAATATGTGTTTTTTTGAACTTATGTTAATTTTTTTTTGTGATTGAGTTGAATAGGCCACATGATAATTCTAATTTGTTATATCATTGAATTATATTTTATATCATTGTCACAATGTTCATAGGCAGCAGCTAGATTTGTAAATTCTTAAAATTGAATCTTAAAAATTATGTTTAATTTTTGGTAATCCTAATACTTGACAGAGAAAGAAGGACCCAAAAAAAGCCGCCCCATCCGCTGCCTTGGTCTATTTGGAAACGTATAAACGAGAACCGGGGAGAACTTACAAGACTAACACGGATGAACTAAAGGCCAAATACATAAGTACATTAGATACTGAAACAACAATACTTGTGTCAGTATAATTGGCACATTGTACATTTGTTGGAGCTGCTTATTAAATCGAACACACAGTTAATTTGAAAGAAAACCCGTTCTATTAATAAATTCATTCCCGCCAGCTGCCTGTTTATAAATATGCTTAATTGGTTTTTATTTTGTAGGCGAAGATTCAAGCAATGGTGGATGCAAGAAACATTGCTGAGGCAGATGCACTTATCTCTGGTGGGAAGAGCCACACACGGAACTGGCTTGTAGGAAGGCGAGGTAAAATGGCAGAAAAGTGTCCAACAAATCCTGGTTCTTCAGACAGTTATGTGCATGAGCTGACCCAAAAAATAAGGCAAGAGCTTCAGGAGGATTAGGAAGAAAAGGTGAACAGAAAAGTGAAAGAGAACGTGTCATAGGTGTTAAAAAAGCTAGGTGAAGCCAATTCAGATCTTAATTTAGATGTCGGAGACTTTTGTGTCACCACAACAAGTGATGAAGATGACATTGGTACTCCTGCAACCCCGGCAACTGAATGAAGTATTTGGAAGGTATGTGTTAGCACTTGTGATATATTCGAATTGTTATTTTAAATTATGGAACTTGTGGTATGTGTTCGTGGTGGCACTTGTGCTATGTTTTGGTGATGACACTTGTAGTATGTGTTGGTGATGACACTTGTGAGTTGGTATATATAACTGGTTGGTCTGACTGTGGTGATGAATGTTTTGGGAGGATTTATTGTATGAATATTTTGATATATATGTGTGAATGTGGTACAATGTTTTGGATTGTATATATGTACTGCAGAATTTGTAATTACAGGGTTGTATTACAGTTGCAGTTGGTGTTGCATTTGATTTTTTTTATTGCAGTTTATTTTTCCTGATGTTGCATTACAATGTTGTATTGTTGCATTAGACGGTGTTGGAGTAAAGTGTTCTAGTGTTGTATTAGATGGTGTTGCATATAGTGCATTATTATTAATTCCACAATGGTACGGCACGTGGGGACCACAACTTACGTGGTGCCACGTGGATAGCTGACGTGGCATGTGACACATGTGCAGCTGACGTAGAGAGATGACATGGCATGTGACACGTTGGCAGTTGACGTGGAAAGTTCATGTGGGCCCCACTAACATTACCTGGAAGTCGGGCCTTGGCTTCTACTTAACGCAACGTTGTGTATTGTTGCATTACTTGCATATATTGTTGTAATTGGGTTATAATGCAACACTTTCTTTCCATGGTCGTAGATGAGCAAAAGCGTTGCCTTAGAGGGCTAATGCTACGGTCGCGGATGCCATGCCCCTTTGGTGTTGCCTATTTGAAAAATGGCCTACGTCGACGCTTTTTTGATCTAGGACCACATAAAAAAGTGTCGAATATGCCTACTTTTGTATTAATGTTTATTGTCTAATTTTACGATATTTTAGTACTTTAAATAACTAGTTCAGTGATAAATACAAAGACATGTGTCACAAATAGGTCAAATTTTGTTACAAACATAAAATTTACTATATACAATTTCTTAAAACATGGATTTATCTTTTACACTGAGTGAATTCATCATTTAAATAATAACACAACCTTTAAATTTAGTTAAATCCGTTTACTGACCAAATTAACCAAAATTAATCTGGTTTGCTTTGGAAAATTTTCGGTTCCAATTTGGTTTGATTTTTTAATGTCAAAACCAACTGAACCGACCGAACACTCACCCCTATTTATAAGTACAAATGTTACCATTATTCGATACTTTATGGCTTCTACTACATGATGGATTTCTCATATTGGCGTTATGATAACTAGTATAACTACAGGTTTATGCGTGCCTTTAGTCGTTATAGGTATCTAATATTGGCTTTTAATTTTATTTTCTCATTTCAATAAATCATTTTGTTCCGATAAATGACTTTTATGTACGCAATTTAAATATAATTTTTTTTTATCATTGAGGTTCATATTTTTGGACTAATTTAAAGATGCTTCCACCTACTTGAAGAACTTTTTCTTTGACGCTCATAGTATTGGATATCCCATCATTGGATACATTTGATCCTGACTATTGATCATTATCCTCTACTTTTAGTACAAAATTGCTTATAGGCACTGCTACTACAAATAAGGATTGAATGCAGTCGACCATCCCTGGAAATAGCTGGGTTTAAGCACATCTCATGTTAAATGGTCCTAAAAACTGTTCGCTACTGCAAAAGTGGGCATATTCGACACTAGTTTTATGTGATTGTAGATCAAAAAAACGTTGTCGTAGGTCATTTTTTCAAATACGCAACGACAGACGGGCGAGGCATCCACGGCCATTGCCTTAGCCCTCTAAGGCAATGTTTTTGCCCATCTACTTCCACGAAAAGAAAGTGTTGCATTATAACCCTATTGCAACAGTATATGCAAGTAATGCAACAATATACAACGTTGCCTTAAGCAGAAGCCAGAGCCTGGCTTCCAGATCATGGTAGTGGGGCCCACATGAACTTTCCACGTCAACTGCCAATGTGTCACATGCCACGTCAACTCTCCACGTCAGCTGCACATTTATCACATGCCACATCAATTATGCACGTGGCACCACGTAAGCTATGGGCTCCACGTGCCATACCATAATGTAATTAATAATACTGTACTTAATGCAACACCACAATACCATCTAATGCAACACCACAACACTGTAATGCAACACCAGAAAAAAATCAACTGCAATAGTAAAAAAATCAACTGCAACACCAGAAAAAAATCATCTGCAACTGCAATACAACCCTGTAATTACAAATTATGCAGTACATATGTACAATCCAAAACATTGAACCACATTCATACATATGTATCGAAATATTCATACAATTAATCCACCCAAAACATTCATCACCACAATCAGACCAACCAATTATATGTACCAAACCACAAAGGTCATCACCAACACATACCACAAGTGCCATCACCAAAACATAACAAAAGTGCCATCACGAACACATACCACAAGTGCCATAATTTAAAAGTACAATTCAAAAATACCACAAGTGCTAACACATACAATCCAAATACTTCATTCAGTTGCCGGGGTTGCAGGAGTACCAATGTCATCTTCATCACTTGTTGTGGTGACACAAAAGTCTCCGGCATCTAAATTAAGATCTGCACTAACTTCACCTAGCTTTTTCAACATCCATGACATGTTCTCTTTCACTTTTTTGTTCACCTTTTGTTCCGAATCAGCCTCAAGCTCTTGCCTTATTTTTTTGGTAAGTTCTTGCACATAACTCTCTGAAGAACCAGGAGTTGTTAGAGACCTTTTAACCATTTTATCTCGCTTTCATACAAGCCAGTTCCGTATGTGGCTCTTCCCACCAGAGGCAAGTGCATCTTCCTCAGCAATATTTCCTACACCCACCAGTACTTGAATCTTTGCCTACAAAATGGAAACCAGGCAAGCATATAAACCGGCAAGCATATAAATAGGCAGCTAGCAGGAAAGAATTTATTAACAGAACTGGTTATCTTTCAAACTAACTATGTGTTCGATTTAATAAGCATCTCCAACAAAGGTACAATGTGCCAATTATACTTATATAAGTTATCTTCCAAACTAACTATGTGTTCGATTTAATAAGCATCTCCAACAAAGGTACAATGTGCCATTTGTACTGATACAAGTATTGATTCATAATTGATCTTGGGTCAAATAATTTATATAAGCTACACGATAAAATTTATTACAGAAGTGGTTATCTTTAAAACATATAAATTAAAATATGGAAGTTTCAGCTGCAATGTAGTCATCTTTCAAACTAACTTTTAAATTTCTATTTCACTATCTAATGTACTTACGTATTTGGCCTTTAGTTCATCCGTGTTAGCCTTGTATTTTGGAGAATGGAGTTTTGATGACAACAACTTTATTTTAATTATCACTGATTATAAAATATATACTAACACATTTTTGTATAGAACACACACACACACACACACACATATATATATATATATATAAATATGTAGGAATTATATATAGGAAATATCACTGAAGACTGTATAGTTTTAAAGATAATAGAGATACAAAGAACAAAGAAACTTCAAGACTCATGAGTATTCAAGATTTCAAGAGTTCAAGATTAATATAGTTATAGAGTTTAGATTTTGTAAGACTCTAAATAACACTCTAGGTTCAAATTCAAATTCTGATTTTTCAATTCTATCCTCAATCCTCTCTATTTTATTATCTATCTTTTCTATTTTTTCCTTTCTTATTCTTCTTTGTTTTTCAAACATAAATTTTATATATTTATATTCTTATACTTTATATATTTATTTAGTTTAAAATCTTATATGTTATAATTTTATAAATATATTTATATAATTTAAATTTATGTTTTCATATGTTTTTCTACTATATAATATTAATTACAACACTAGATTTTTACTCAAGAATTTCCAGAATTATATTAATATCAAAACACTTGAAAAATGTTTGGAAATACAAAATTGCACTAGTGTATGTCGACATACCAAAAACACCATGTCGACATATAACTATCACTTTTTCAATTTTGAAAGGAAGTGTCTTTTCACTATTTGAAATGATTCAGAACCATTGCAACCTTTCACGCTCTATAAAAAAGGGTTAAAACCAAAATTTTAATCATATCTTCTTCTCCACTTTAATCTCTTTCATTATATAATTATTCTTAATCATTTTTTTGATTCCTACACTTATACTCTGCCGAATTCAATTCCATTTTCATCAAAATTCTTCTTTCTACACTCTCTTCTCATCTCTCTCTGAATCAAGTGCTATTGAAGAGTTCGGGTTGTTTGTAATTGTCTGGGTTAAGTAAAGGTTAGAATCGATGGTATCCCTTGTAGCCGTGAAATCAAGAAGGTTAGAATCGGTGGTATCCCTTGTAGCCGTGAAATCAATTAGGTTGGAATCGGTAGTTTCCCTTGTAGCCGTGAAATCAAGGAGGTTGTAATTGAATTTGGATATAGAAATAAAACTCTGTGTAATCCAGTGTTGCGTGGGACTGGACGTAGGAGCAATCCGAATTAGTATAAAATCCGGTGTGTTCTTTCCTTTTCTGCATCTTTATTTCAGTTTATTTTATATTTATGTTTGAATCTATGCCTGTGATTGTATTTGTGATGTTTGATTCATCTCGTAGTTCAAATAAGTTTTAGATTTTTTTTTTAAATTCTAACAAACGCTATTCACCCACCTTTAGTGTTTGTTTTGCCCTAACGATCCATTCTGCATTCCATAACAATTGGTATCAGAGCAAGATCTTTCAAAAAGTTCATAATCTGATTTTTGAACATAGTGATAATGGCAACCAACACTGGTAGCAATAATAGTTCTTTTATAGAGGGTCAATCCACTGTTAGACCACCATTGTTTAATGGTAGTAATTATTTATATTGGGCATGTAGAATGAAAATTTATTTACAGTCGGTAGGATTAGACACATGGAATACTACACAAAATGAATATATTGAACCCACAACTGCATTTGTACAATGGACAAATGAACAAAAGGTTGCTGCACAGAGCAATTCTAAAGCCATAAATATGTTATTTTGTTCATTAGATAGGAATGAGTTTAATAGAGTATCAGTATGTAAGACTGCTTATGAAATCTGGAGTACTTTACAAGTTACTCATGAAGGAACTAGTAAAGTTAAACATACTAAGATAGGCATGTTAGTTGATCAATTTGAATTATTAAAAATGAACGAGAATGAGTCTATTTCAGACATGTATTGCAGATTTCAAGAGATAGTGCATTCGCTAATAGAACTTGAAAAACTTATTCTGAAGCGCATCAAGTCAGAAAAATATTAAATTCATTAACTTCAGAATGGGATCAGAAGACTTTGGCTATTGAAGAAGCTAATGATGTCAATGAAATGAAGATTGAAGAGTTAATTGGAAATTTGCTATTTTATAAAGTTCAATTACAGAAAAGAAAAGAAAATAGATCAACTGAAAAGAAATCTATTGCACTGAAAGCAACAACAAATGATTCTGACTCGAGTAGTGAAGATGATGAAGAAACAACACTTATGACAAATCATTTTAGAAGATTTCTAAGATATAGAAGGAAGGGTTATAATGAAGGAAATTCAAAAATGAATGAAGGATGATGTATTAACTGCAGCAACCAGGTCATATAAAGAAAATGTGTCCATATCCAGACAAATCGACTCAACAAACGGACAACAACAATTCGTCAAGGAGAAGAAAGAAAGCATATGCAACAACATTATATGATTCAGATTCGTCATCAAGTGATGAAGAACCAGAAACCAGAAATACAAATATATGTTTTACGGAAATTCAGAGTTCAGAAAATCATGAAGAAAAGGATCGATAAACCGAGTACGCATTAATTAAATTTTAATTTTATTTGGATGAATGGTTGCTTTGCTTGTTTTTTCTAGTTTGTTTGTTTTGGTTTGAATTTAAAACTTTAAAAACAAAATTTTAAAATTAGAAACTCAAATTTGAATTTTGAAATTCAAAATAATAATATAATATTAAATAACCAATAAATTAATAAAATATTTTTTTGAGTGTTTATTAAGATTAGAATTATTTCAGGAAATCGTTAAACTTGAAATATAAATCGATAATATATTTCAAAACATAAAAATCCAATTTCCTTTTCAAATAAGTCAAGTATGCTGACATACAGAAAAGTATATGTCGACATATCTAACCAGTTTTTGAAATTTAAATTTTGAATTTCAAAAGTTTAAACTTTCAACCTTCCCTCCAATCTTTTCACCAACTCCCAAGGTCTGAAAAGGTGTCCTTTCAATCTGAAAAGTTGCGCATGTTCAATTCATATCTATTCCATTTCTATATATACATATATATATCCATTCTTTCTACCTTTCATTCATAACTCAAAACTATATTCTTCATATCTGTTATCTTCCAAAAAAATTATCAATTTAATCGCTTCCTCAAGTTCATCTCAAAAATTAAAGATAACCAAAACCATCAAAGGCTATCTTCATAATGACAAAGAGGCCATCAAAACCTATGGTAACAATTTAGCAAACGCTAAAGTTAACCTAGGTGCTTTTGCTATCTTTAGCGACTTTCCCTCTTATGATCTCGTTTCTCTTTTTGAACACAATGAAGCGTTGAGTCTAATAACTCTCGTGATAACAACGGAGTATGTTATCCCAAACTCGTGAAGATGTTTTATGCAAATCTCAATCGCAGATTTTACGAAGGCAACAAAAACCAAATTTGGAGTAGTGTCAAAGTAATTCAAATTGTTCTCGATGCCAAACTCTTAGGCACTATTCTAAATTGTAGAAGCGTAGGCTCAGATTTTTCAACTTTTGCTATCGAAGAAACCGATATGGAAACCTTTCATGATATTTTTGAAGATGGGGCTCCAATGGATTTCAAAAATCATTTCTTATGCCCAAAAACAAGAATTGTAAACCTTCTCCTTCAACATACCATCACTCCCCATTCCGGAAATTTCAACAATCCAACTCTTAAAGTCCAAAAGGCTCTCTTTGCTATTATGGGTGGATATATTATCAATTGGGCCGATATGATTCTAAATGAAATAAAGCACATAGATTTATCTACAAGAGAAAACACTCTTTACTATGGTATTTATCTCACTCGCATTTTCAAATACTTTAATGTTGATCTTCATGGAGAAGAATTTGTCCCTAGAAAAGTATTTGACGCATCAAACATTTATCTCATGCAAATTTCTCTCACTTTCAAACCTTATGAGACATTCGAGGCCAAACAAGCTTGAATGCAAGAAGAACAAGAGCAAATGGAAGTCGAAGAAGAAGAAGAGGCTTCTATGGAAAGTATTGAGTATCCAACATCTAAGCGTATTTACAAAGATACGATTGTTCAAAATCAAGTGAAAATCGTCAACAATCAAAAGAAGCTTAACAAGAGACTTTCCAAAATATCCAAATTCATGGTCAAGATAGGAATAAAGCTTGGAATTTCATCTTCCTCATCATCATCCAAGAACTAGGTCATCTAGTTTAATCTATCTTTATATATTTTCTTGTATTTGCTTTTGAATCTCATATTTAAAATATGTCTTGATTAGTTGGATGTATTTTATTTCTATCAAGTAATGAATGGAGTTTTTATTTATGATATAATCATCTTTATGTTTCTGGAAATACTATAAAACTAATTATAATATAACAGAATTCAAAATTTCAATTTTTTTAATATAACACTATAGTATGTTGACATGACAAAAAGAGTATGTCGACACATAACTGATATATTTTCAAAATGTTTCAAATTTTAAAATTAAAATAACTACTCATGTCCATTCAAAATCCAACGAATTCTAGACCCTATTTAAGTCCATTTCTTCCAAAAAAGATCATTATTCCATTACTCCTTCTTCCTTAATCATTTCTCATCAAATCCATGGCAAATCATATCCATAATCTTAGTGAAAATCTAGAAGAAATTCTCAATTCTTTCAAAAATATTCTCTCTATCATTCTACGAAATTAGCGTCATCTCGACTAAGTCAAATAAAGATGTTCGAATAACAAGAGAAGCATTTTGATGCAATGCGATGGCAAATCTCTTCCCTTTTCAGAGATGAAGATAATAATCTCGCAAAGGCTCCACCAACCAAAGAAGATGAAGATTGGGAAGTAATTAAGAAGGATCCTGTCTTTGGAGAAGATGGTTGGGCTGAGGTTCCAAGAAACGTTTAATTATTCAGTACGATTTGATTAATTTGTTTAAGTATTCTGAAACATATGGTGTGGTGTGATTTGGATTCTATTGTTTGAAACTTATATATATTAAGACATATAGTGTGATTTGATGTGGTTTGATTTTTGTGTGTGTGTGTGTATATATATATCAGACAAACGTATGTAATAATGATACTTAGATTGGTTTGTATTTAATCATCATATTAGGTATTAGTGTTATAAGTTTGAATAGATTAAGAGGAGTATTCTACTTAGAAATAGTCAATAGATTAAGGGGGAGTATTTTTATTGGATAGTTAATTAAGTTTTTTTTGGGAAGTTATACAATTTAGGGGGAATACATTTGGGGTTTCTTTTTGATAATGCTAAAGGGGGAGAAATTATAAAATATAGGCATAGTTTATAGGATTCTTACAGACAGGTGGAGTATTAAAAGGGTCATCATCAACAGGTATATACATGTATGATATTTTATAAACTAAGGTTGTCATCATCAAAAAGGGGGGAGATTGATGGAGAATGGAGTTTTGATGACAACAACCTTATTTCAATTATCATTAATTATAAAATATATACTAACACTTTTTTGTGTAGAATATACATGTATATATTTATATATATATATATATGCAGGAATTATATACATGAAATATCACTGAAGACCGTATAGTTTTATAGATAATAGAGATTCAAAGATGAGAGAAATTTCAAAACTTATGAGTATTCAAGATTTTAAGAGTTCAAGATTAATATAGTTATAGAGTCTAGATTTTGTAAGACTCTAAATATCACTCCAGGTTCAAATTCAAATTCTGATTTTCAATTCTATCCTCAATCCTCTCTATTTTATTTTCTATCTTTTCTATTTTTTCCTTTCTTATTCTTCTTTGTTTTTCAAACTTAAATTTTATATATTTATATTCTTATACTTTATATATTTGTATAGTTTAAAGTCTTATAATGTTATAATTTTATAAATATATTTATATAGTTTAAATTTATGTTTTCATATGTTTTTCTACTATATAATATTAATTTACAACATAGATTTTTACTCAAGAATTTCCAGAGTTATATTAATATCAAAACACTTGAAAAATGCTTTCAAATACAAAATTACACTAGGGTATGTCGACATACCAAAAACACCATGTCGACATATAACTGTCACTTTTTCAATTTTGAAAGGAAGTATCTTTTCACTATTTGAAACGATTCAGAACCATTGCAACCTTTCACACTCTATAAAAGGGGTTAAAACATAAATTTTAATCATATCTTCTTCTCCACTTTCATCCTCTTTCATTATATAATTATTCTTAATCATTTTTATGATTTCTACACTTATACTCTACCGAATTCAATTCCGTTTTGATCAAACTTCTTCTCCCTGCACTCTCTTCTCATCTCTCTCGAATCAAGTGCAATTTAAGAGTTCTAGGGCTGTTTGTAATTGTTTGGGTTGAGTAAAAGTTGTTTGGGTTGATTAAAGGTTAGAATAGGTGGTATCCCTTGTAGTCGTGAAATCAAGGAGGTTAGAATCGGCAGTATCCCTTGTAGCCGTGAAATCAAGGAGGTTAGAATCGGTGGTATCTCTTGTAGCCGTGAAATCAAGGAGGTTGTAATTGAATTTGGATATAGTATTAGAACTCTGCACAATCCAGTGTTGCGTGGGACTGGACGTAGGAGCAATCCGAACCAGTATAAAATCTGGTGTGTTCTTTCCTTTTCTGAATCTTTATTTCTGTTTATTTTGTATTTGTGTCTGAATCTGTGTCTGTGATTGTGTTTATGGTGTTTGATTCATCCCGTAGTTCACATAAGTTTTAGATTTTGTTTAAATTCTAACAAACACTATTCACCCCCTCTAGTGTTTGCTTTGCCTTAGTGATCCATTCCACATTCCCTAACATTGTAAGTTCTCCCCGATTCTCGTTTATACGTTTTCAAACAGACCAAGATAGAAAATGGGGTGGTTTTTCCGGGTCCTTCTTTCTCTGTCAAATATTAGTATTATCAAAAATTAAACAGAATTTGTAACATTCAATGTTAGTAATCTACAAATCTGGCCGTTGCCTATGAACATTATGACAGTGCTATAGAATATAATTCAATGATATAACAAATTAAAATTATCATGTGGCCAATTCAACTCAATCACAATTTTTTTTAACTTAAGTTCAAAAAAACACATAGTATCTGTTCTTTGGCTTCAGCATGTGTTTTAGGACCCATGGTATGTGTCTCACTTATTGAATTACGATGCACAGAAATAGTCTCAGCTAAGGCTTGGAAATCCAAAAAAAAAAAAAAATAGCACTAAACAAGGATAATGCAAACTATTAAAGAAAAGATTAGCACTAAACAAGATAGTGCGAACTACTAAAGAAAAGATTAGCACTAAACAAGATAATGTGAACTACTAAACATTATACAAATGTGAATATCATAATTATTTTACTTATTTTTTCCATCTGCTGCATGATTATTAAATTAGCACTAAACAAGAAAAGATTAGCACTAAAAAAGAAAATGTGAATATCATTAATTTATTTTATTTATTTTTTCCATCTGTTGCATGATTATTTAATTAGCATTATACAAATTAGTTTTCTTTTGTGGTCACATTAAAGCCGTACCAGAACTGCTTCATCCCCCCAGTATTCCAAAAGCATTTTAAAATCCTCCAACGGAATTATACTGAGCCTATTCGCAAGCCTTTCCTCATCAATTGAATATTTTCTATAATACCTTGTTTTGATACGAGAATTGTACTGCCTCCAAGAGTCATTAAGCATGTTCAAGACCCACTTGTGTCCTTCCTGAATAACATACCTAGCCTACAATATATCAAACAAAAAAATTAGGAAACAAACTAATTAATTAAAACCAAACATTTAGTGTAATAACCCGGAAAATCTGAGCCAGTTTAAAATTTTTATTTTGGCAATTTTGGCGAATTTTGAATATTTAAAATAGATTATTTTAAATAAAATCGACGAGAAATTTATTATGAATATAATTCGAACGTATATATTATACGCGTCGTCGTTAGAATATAAATAATTATATATAATTATAAATAGGAATTGAAAATGGCGCGGTAGTTCGATAATTCGATTTCAAACTTCAATTAAATATACCGGGTGCAAAACAATCCGGATTTTAGTGAAACCAAAAATCATAGGATCTAATTGATGATATCTTTCCAACGAATCCGAAAAATCAAAACATCATAGCGGGAATCAAAAGTTATGTCTAGTTGAAAATTCTTAATAGTCGCTATGGAATTCAGGCCCTTAAAAAGGGAAATTTTGCAAATGACCTCGGATTTCGACGAAACCAGTTTTGTTGGATCCGCAGTGTCAAGTTATTGCTAGATTCCAAATTTCATAATTTTTCGATTCAATATGTGAGCGTGGCAAAAGAAAACGCGTTTGACCAGTTTTAGTTGATTTTAATCGACTGGAAATTGGCCATTTTTCAAACGGTCTCAGAATTCGACGAAACTAGTTTTGTTAGGACCGTATCATCAATACGAAGCTAGAAAATATTTTTTTGAATTTTTCTAGTTAGTATGTGACCCCGGTAAATTGAAATGCGCGTTCAAATTCAATATATAGATTTAAATGTAAATTCAACGGAAACTAATCGAATCAGCTTGCGATACATAACCCATTTTGTTCAGAATGGGGGTAAAACGCTATGGACGACAGGCGGTGGACCTCGTTTAGAGGTCGTATGTAAAAGTCAACTTTGTAGAAAATAAAATAATTAAATAATAAAAATAAAATAAAATAAAAACCCTTTCTTCCCTTTACTACCCAGGCCCCCCCGACAATTTCAATTCATTTTTCAAAATCAAAAAAAAAAAAAAAGAATGGAGAAAGCCGCAGCGCGGCGGCGCTAAGGCCCCTCCCCCCCCCCCCCCCCCCACCGTCGATGAGCCGCCGCCGCCAGGCAAACGCCCCCCCTGCCGATGATCCTCCCTGTCGCCACCCTCCCCTCCTCCTCCTGCGACCTTCCGCGAACCCTAGCCGCCGCCTCCCGAACCCTAACCACCCACCACTGGCCGACGCAACCCCAAACCCCCCCTCGTCAGTTCGAACCCCCCTGCTCCGCCCCACGTCAGCCTCGCGGTGGCCACCACCACCTGACCCCGACTTCGACGCAGCGAAAACCCTTCCCCCCTTTTTCGGCAAATAGACTGTAAGTTTTCCTTATTTATTTTATTTTCTTCTTATTTGGTTAGGAAAATATAAATGTAGATTTTTATAAATTCAAAGTTTAGATTTTTAGTTAGAAGAAAAAAAAAAATTCAAAATTCAGTTTTTAAAATAAAGGAAAGCTAGGATTTTTTTTAATATTTAAAAAGGCGATATTTTTATATTATAGCAAGGCTAAAAATATAATTTTTATATTTTTAAAGCATTAAAAATATGATCTTTATATTTTTAAATTATTAATAATATGATCTTTACTATATAGAAGTAGTAGTAATATAATTTTTATATATTTAAAGTATTAAAAATATAATTTTTACATGATAGAAATATTAAAAATATCATCTTTATATGTGTAGAAAAATAGAAATGTGATTTTTTTTAATAATGATATTTTTGTAAAGGCGAAATCTTTATTTTTGAAAGGGCGAAATCTTTATTTTTGAAAGGGCGAAATCTTTATATGAAGAATAGCGTGATAAAAATATAGTCTTTACTATAGGAACATCGATGTGAAAATATAATTTTTATCTATATAGTAGCGGTATAAAAATTCGATTTTTATATATTGAATAGCATAGAAAAAATTCGATTTTTATATATTGAGTAACATAATAAAAATTCGATTTTTATATATTGAATAACATAGTAAAAATTCGATTTTTATATATTGAATAGCGAAGTAAAAATTCGATTTTTATATATTGAATAACAAAGTAAAAATTCGATTTTTACATATGTAGTGGCTACAGCAACGAAGATGTCAAAAATGAGATAACGAAGAAGATTTCTATCAAAGAAGAGTCAAGAGTATTGGATAGCTTTCGGTGAGAACTTCTCACTCTAAATTCTCTTTTTCTAGTTATATATATACTAGGATGCAGACGGTGCTTAGTAGCACCCGACACAACCGTCCACAGACCATGGACTTGTTTGTTTGGTTGCATAAATTAGTTAGATGATTTGATTTAAATTTGGTTGTTTGGTGAATTTGATTGATGTGTGAATGGCGTGGGCCTTCACTAGACCGGGGATAAGGCTAGGCCTCGTCCCGTTTCTAGTATCGTGTCATTATGCCGCCGAAATTTTCTAAAATATGTTAGAAAAATAAAAATATCATTTTATTGAATAAATGAACTGAATAGAAATTCATATGTTGAAATAAAATGTTTTATCGTTAAAAATATAATTTTTAACGTGAATATGAATACAGTGAATGTGAATAAATAAATATTCATTTACAAACCGGACGGTTTGTTTATGTACACCTATTTGACTGATATTGATTGGGACGATAAATTTTACACATCGCCCAACTGCACAAATAAAATCTGTGTTTGATTGTTTGAAACCCCACACGGGTGTTGGGATGAAATTTGAAGTTCACTCATCCTGATTGATTAAATATGTCGATCGATTGATTGACAGGCTGTTATAAGCGTTAGATATCTATATTTGATGCTTATACAGTGTAGTGCACTTTGGTTGATGGTTGATTATTTTTCAATGCTATTATATACATGTATTGTATGAAAATCCATATAATTAACTTTATATGGTGATTGATTGGGCCTCATTCCAATTTAGAAGATAAAGAAGATTATTAAATAAATGTTCATGTGTTGACTGTACTCATCCGTTGAGATTAGTCATGTGTTGAACGAAATATCTTAACAAAAATAGTCATACGTGGACAGTACTCATTCGTTGAGATTAGTCGTGTGTTGACAAAAATAAATACTCATCTGTTGGAAATAGAATATTTCAGAATAGAAATATATGAAGCCGTGTTGATTAGATTGACGTCATTTTGACACGAACGATATTTATATCGATTTTATTCATTTTAAAATGAATATTGAAAAACGATTTCGAAATGAATATTGAAAAACGATTTCGAAATGAATATTGAAAAACGATTTCGAAATGAATTGAATATATAACGATTTCGAAATGAATTGAATATATAACGATTTCGAAATGAATTGAATATATAACGATTTCGAAATGAATTGAATATACAACGATTTCGAAATGAATTGAATATACAACGATTTCGAAATGAATTGAATATACAACGATTTCGAAATGAATTGAATATACAACGATTTCGAAATGAATTGAATATACAACGATTTCTAAATGAATTGAATATACAACGATTTCGAAATGAATTGAATATACAACGATTTCGAAATGAATTGAATATACAACGATTTCGAAATGAACTGAATATATAACGATTTCGAAATGAACTGAATATATAACGATTTCTCGAAATGAATTGAATATATAACGATTTCGAAATGAAATGAATATAGAACGATTTCGAAATGAATTGAATATACAACGATTTCGAAATGAATTGAATATAAAACGATTTAGAAAAGAATTTAAAATGAATACAAAACGAATTGAATTCAAAATGAATAGAAAACGAATTGAATTCAAAATGAATAGAAAACGAATTGAATCCAAAATGAATAGAAAACGAATTGAATTCGAAATGAATAGAAAACGAATTGAATTCGAAATGAATAGAAAACGAATTGAATTCAAAATGAATAGAAAACGAATTGAATTCAAAATGAATAGAAAACGAATTGAATTCAAAATGAATTGAAAACGAAATGAATTCGAATCGAACAAAAATCGATTTGAATTGGAATCAAGTAGAAATGAAAGTAAAAAGAATTTATAATTGAAAATTCAATTTTGATTTGAATTTGAAATAAAGGTAGAAATTGTTTTTGAAACGAATTCAAAACTATTTATAAAATTCGTTTTAAATAGGAATCGATGAAATATTTATTATATATATTATATATATAATATAATGGCCTGAATAGAACGCGCCGCGCCGCGGCAGTTCGTGAATTTCGACCATTAATTTCAAACGGACATTACGGGAGATCCGACCGTCGGATTCTACTAAAACTGGAACCGTTTGGTTCGTATCGAAAAGAGCTTTCTAACGAATATTAGAAATTTGAAATCTAACGGTTGGATTTGGAGTTACGTCCAAATCAAATTTGAAAAAGGACGCTGTAAGTGCAGTTCGATGGCCATTGTTGGAAATCGATTGTACGGGCCTTAATAAAATTATTAAAAATAGTAATAATTTGTGTAAAATCATAAGAAATGATTTGGGAAAAATTGGGGTGAAAAACTCCATATTTGAAAAGATAAAAATGGGTTTTTATCGAAATGAACTAGTTTTGAACTAAATTTAAAACCCGATTTGTTTTTAAATAAATAAATTAAATTTAAAAAGGGGTTTTAAATAATCGGAATTTCTAATATATTTGATTGGATTTGAAATGGGTTTATCGTGAACTGTGTTTTAAATAACACTAGTTCTTTAACCCGATAATAAATAGAATGTGATTTGGGTTTGTCGTGAACTGTGTTTTAAATAACACCTAGTTCTTTAACCTAGTAAAAGGAGTTTTAACGAATCTGCAATTAGGTTGAAATGTGAATCTATAATCTAAATTATCAAATTTAGAAATGAGCGAGAATGGAGTATCGCCAGTTTTGCTCCAAGGCGATAGTTAAATCTTTAATTAGATTTGAACGTGAAATGGTAATTAATTTTACCGATAACACCATGGTGTTAGACATGGAGTATCACCAGTTTTGCTTCATGGGATGAATAGGTTGGGATTGGGAAATAAAATAAATAATTACTTCGGTGTGGTTCGCTAATCTCGACTAGTTCAGAAAACCATAATTTGGTTTGAAACGACACCAAAAGGAAGATTAAAGGATAAATTTGAAAGAATTTATCTTGGATAAAATTAATGGGAACCTTTCCCTAAAAATGTGATTTTGTGAATAAAAGAATATTCTGAATTGGAATGAGGCATATGTTGTGTTTGTGTAACATTTGTTTTTAATATACGCGGGTTGTTCGGAAAGGCCGGGTTTATACCCATTCTGAATAACCGATTCGACGATATGTCGAAGATGAAGACGGTGGTTGAAGACCGGAAGTCTTCACATCGTTTGGATTATAACTGACGATCCTGATTGGGCTGTACACCCAAGAGGATGGAAATAGTTGGTGGTCGTCCAGACGTACTTGGAGATGGATGGATATGCGAGGAAAGTGCCTCCGGTTTCGTTCAGACCCAGAACGGACTTGAAAATGGATTGTGTGCCTGACATTGGATTTTATTCTGTTTTGATTGATTTCTGTTAAATATACATCTGTTTGGCGGTGGAGAATTTATTCTTTTGCTTAACGCCCTTCTTTGAGACGTACGAGCTCAGAGGTTGTATATCGATGGACATCAGTCGCATGACATGAATTGCCTGTGTGGCACGCTAAGATGCAATGATCAAGGCTTCTGTTGAAAAGCAAAGTCTTGTGGTTGATGATCAGAGCATGGCCTACGTGGCAGCTTTGTGTATAACGTGAATTCGCTAGCCTCACACCTCGGTATGAGTTAAAAACGGGATAGTGACTGCAGGGAGAGCACGACGTTTCTTTCAAGCTTTGGTGGTGTCAGTGACTTACCAGCCCTGACATTAATATACTTTTCACCTATGTGGTTGTTGGAATGCGAGGCGCCTCGATTGTAGGTCTGTAAGGACCGGGAAACGTGTGTTCAGGCATAATTAATCCTCTAAAGTAAGTGAGGACCGGCCCTGAAGATCCGGGGTTGCCCAGAGTGCGTAACCCTGAGGCATTTGCTAGAGTGTCTCGAACGCGGAGAGGAGCTTGCCCCTTGCCTCGACTCATGACGGAAATCCACTTTCCAATACGTGTATTTCGGCTTTATTTGTAGAGCCTAGTATGGCGACATAGTGGGATGGGGCACTCATGCCGTCTATGATTTATATTTATGATTGAAATTGTTATGACACTATACACATATTATAGTATCAAATGATTTGTTTTAAACGTATCAAGCTTGTTTGGCTGTTATAAGGTAAAACCCTATCCTCCGGCTTGCGTTGCATTGTGTGATGGGACCTGGGTCTTATAACAGCTTCATTTTTCGAAAAAGCATTGCGTTGTTTATTCTATGCACTGGTATTCTTGGGAGGAAACCCGTTCCGTGTTATACGGCGTGGTCCCTTGAATTACTCTCTTTTTGAAGTAAAGTTTTAAATAACTGTTTTAGTTCTCACACTAGTCACATGACTGACCTGGAGTTTATTGTTTTAACCTAAACTTTGGGTGCCCCTATTTTTCCGCACGGGCAGCTAGTAGTTTTGGTTTTGCAGATTTATATTCACAGGATCCTGGTTTACAGCTGGAATGATATCCGGAAAGCTCTGTATCCGTATATCACCTTCAGTTGTGCTTTGTATTATTTTCCGATGCTATATAATTTATTGTAATCTCTGATATTTATCGAATGTAATTTATTCATTTATACTCTGTATATTCTTGTATCTGATGGAATTGTTGTAATAGCAATAAAATGTTCTTCCGTCTGCGTTCTGATTTGTCCTGTTCTCAAACGATCAGGGGTTTCGAACGGTCTAGATCGGTTTAACGACTGATTCAGATCGAGCGAAATTCATGTCCGTCACATTTGGTATCAGAGCTTTGGTTTGCAGAGCTCGAGAACAAGACACATTAGAACCATACGAAAGAATTCATCAGATATTGGATTAGTAATATCCAATTAGAATGACTCGTTAGAGATAGGATCAGTATTATCCTAAAACGAGTGTGAAGAGTATATTTTTCAAATGAAACAATTTTGTTTTGAAATTTAAACCATTTTAAACGTATTTGATTATTTATGTATTTTGAATATGGACAATCGAGTATATATTTGCATATACGCGTCATGAACGTATATTCGAAATTTTAATATATTAGATAGATATAGAATCACATTCTAGTCGCCCGGAGATGATGTTGATAATGACCATGGCATCATCAATATTTATGTTCGTGTTTCGAAGGTGTGATTTTCTATATATTTCCATTAGGCTGGTGTGAGAACCAAAACTTAGATAGATAAACACATTGTTGTGAATTGGCATCAAAAACAAGATTTTCAGTATATATATCAAAATTATGAATTTGAAACTCTAATTCACTAATTGATTGATGTTTGTGTTGTTTGTTTATTTGTTTGATAATTTTGAACCGTTATGCCTAATTAAACCAAATATTGAATTGTATTGAAAATTGGTCGCATTTGCTTGCATATACATATACTTATATTGAACAGGTCATAGCAAGGAGGCTAGAGCAGAGAATAAAATTTGTTTGCCCGACAAATAGGTACATGTTTACTACATAATTTACTGTTTTGTTTGGGTGATGATGATTTTATGAGCCTATTTGGCTAGCCGCTTGGCTTTTTCTTTTTCTTTTTGAGATTAGAAGGACCGGGGAAGCTATTTGAAATTCCCCGATGCTCCCGGTGCAGGGGAGGTTATGGCGAATTTTTTAGAAAATATAGGGTGTTAGCCAAATTTTTGAAAATTTGAAAATTCTCAGAAACTGAAAAGTTGGAGAATGGAAGCCAAATCGAGCGTAGAGTTGATTAATCAAACCACTTTTGACTTTGTTCCTTTTCGGGGACGAAAAGTTTTAAGTGGAGGAGATTGTAATAACCCGGAAAATCTGAGCCAGTTTAAAATTTTTATTTTGGCAATTTTGGCGAATTTTGAATATTTAAAATAGATTATTTTAAATAAAATCGACGAGAAATTTATTTTGAATATAATTCGAACGTATATATTATACGCGTCGTCGTTAGAATATAAATAATTATATATAATTATAAATAGGAATTGAAAATGGCGCGGTAGTTCGATAATTCGATTTCAAACTTCAATTGAATATACCGGGTGCAAAACAATCCGGATTTTAGTGAAACCAAAAATCATAGGATCTAATTGATGATATCTTTCCAACGAATCCGAAAAATCAAAATTTCATAGCGGGAATCAAAAGTTATGTCCAGTTGAAAATTCTAAATAGTCGCTATGGAATTCAGGCACTTAAAAAGGGAAATTTTGCAAATGACCTCGGATTTCGACGAAACCAGTTTTGTTGGATCCGCAATGTCAAGTTATTGCTAGATTCCAAATTTCATAATTTTTCGATTCAATATGTGAGCATGGCAAAAGAAAACGTGTTTGACCAGTTTCAGTTGATTTTAATCGACTGGAAATTGGCCATTTTTCAAACGGTCTTAGAATTCGACGAAACTAGTTTTGTTAGGACCGTATCATCAATACGAAGCTAGAAAATATTTTTATCGAATTTTTCTAGTTAGTATGTGACCCCGGTAAATTGAAATGCGCGTTCAAATTCAATATATAGATTTAAATGTAAATTCAACGGAAACTAATCGAAACGATCGAATCAGCTTGCGATACATAACCCATTGTGTTCGGAATGGGTGTAAAACGCTATGGACGACAGGCGGTGGACCTCGTTTAGAGGTCATATGTAAAAGTCAACTTTGTAGAAAATAAAATAATTAAATAATAAAAATAAAATAAAATAAAAACCCTTTCTTCCCTTAACTACCCAGGCCCCCCCGACAATTTCAATTCATTTTTCAAAAAAAAAAAAAAAAGAATGGAGAAAGCCGCAGCGCTAAGCCCCCCCCCCCACCGTCGATGAGCCGCCGCCGCCAGGCAAACGCCCCCCCTGCCGATGATCCTCCCCGTCGCCACCCTCCCCTCCTCCTCCTGCGACCTTCCGCGAACCCTAGCCGCCGCCTCCCGAACCCTAACCACCCACCACTGGCCGACGCAACCCCCAAACCCCCCCTCGTCAGTTCGAACCCCCCTGCTCCGCCCCACGTCAGCCTCGCGGTGGCCACCACCACCTGACCCCGACTCCGACGCAGCGAAATCCCTTCCCCCCCTTTTTCGGCAAATAGACTGTAAGTTTTCCATATTTATTTTATTTTCTTCTTATTTGGTTAGGAAAATATAAATGTAGATTTATATAAATTCAAAGTTTAGATTTTTAGTTAGAAGAAAAAAAAAATTCAAAATTCAGTTTTTAAAATAAAGGAAAGCTAGGATTTTTTTTAATATTTAAAAAGGCGATATTTTTATATTATAGCAAGGCTAAAAATATAATTTTTATATTTTTAAAGCATTAAAAATATGATCTTTATATTTTTAAAGTATTAAAAATATGATCTTTACTATATAGAAGTAGTAGTAATATAATTTTTATATATTTAAAGTATTAAAAATATAATTTTTACATGATAGAAATATTAAAAATATCATCTTTATATGTGTAGAAAAATAGAAATGTGATTTTTTTTAATAATGATATTTTTGTAAAGGCGAAATCTTTATTTTTGAAAGGGCGAAATCTTTATTTTTGAAAGGGCGAAATCTTTATTTTTGAAAGGGCGAAATCTTTATATGAAGAATAGCGTGATAAAAATATAGTCTTTACTATAGGAACATCGATGTGAAAATATAATTTTTATCTATATAGTAGCATTATAAAAATTCGATTTTTATATATTGAATAGCATAGAAAAAATTCGATTTTTATATATTGAATAACATAATAAAAATTCGATTTTTATATATTGAATAACATAGTAAAAATTCGATTTTTATATATTGAATAGCGAAGTAAAAATTCGATTTTTATATATTGAATAACAAAGTAAAAATTCGATTTTTACATATGTAGTGGCTACAGCAACGAAGATGTCAAAAATGAGATAACGAAGAAGATTTCTATCAAAGAAGAGTCAAGAGTATTGGATAGCTTTCGGTGAGAACTTCTCACTCTAAAATCTCTTTTTCTAGTTATATATATATACTAGGATGCATACGGTGCTTAGTAGCACCCGACACAACCGTCCACAGACCATGGACTTGTTTGTTTGGTTGCATAAATTAGTTAGATGATTTGATTTAAATTTGGTTGTTTGGTGAATTTGATTGATGTGTGAATGGCATGGGCCTTCACTAGACCGGGGATAAGGCTAGGCCTCGTCCCGTTTCTAGTATCGTGTCGTTATGCCGCCGAAATTTTCTAAAATATGTTAGAAAAATAAAAATATCATTTTATTGAATAAATGAACTGAATAGAAATTCATATGTTGAAATAAAATGTTTTATCGTTAAAAATATAATTTTTAACGTGAATATGAATACAGTGAATGTGAATAAATAAATATTCATTTACAAACCGGACGGTTTGTTTATGTACACCTATTTGACTGATATTGATTGGGACGATAAATTTTACACATCGCCCAACTGCACAAATAAAATATGTGTTTGATTGTTTGAAACCCCACACGGGTGTTGGGATGAAATTTGAAGTTCACTCATCCTAATTGATTAAATATGTCGATCGATTGATTGACAGGCTGTTATAAGCGTTAGATATCTATATTTGATGCTTATACAGTGTAGTGCACTTTGGTTGATGGTTGATTATTTTTCAATGCTATTATATACATGTGTTGTATGAAAATCCATATAATTAACTTTATATGGTGATTGATTGGGCCTCATTCCAATTTAGAAGATAAAGAAGATTATTAAATAAATGTTCATGTGTTGACTGTACTCATCCGTTGAGATTAGTCATGTGTTGAACGAAATATCTTAACAAAAATAGTCATACGTGGACAGTACTCATTCGTTGAGATTAGTCGTGTGTTGACAAAAATAAATACTCATCTGTTGGAAATAGAATATTTGAGAATAGAAATATATGAAGCCGTGTTGATTAGATTGATGCCATTTTGACACGAACGATATTTATATCGACTTTATTCATTTTAAAATGAATATTGAAAAACGATTTCGAAATGAATATTGAAAACCGATTTCGAAATGAATATTGAAAAACGATTTCGAAATGAATTGAATATATAACGATTTCGAAATGAATTGAATATATAACGATTTCGAAATGAATTGAATATATAACGATTTCGAAATGAATTGAATATATAACGATTTCAAAATGAATTGAATATATAACGATTTCGAAATGAATTGAATATACAACGATTTCGAAATGAATTGAATATACAACGATTTCGAAATGAATTGAATATACAACGATTTCGAAATGAATTGAATATACAACGATTTCGAAATGAATTGAATATACAACGATTTCGAAATGAATTGAATAAAAACGATTTCGAAATGAATTGAATATATAACGATTTCGAAATGAATTGAATATATAACGATTTCAAAATGAATTGAATATATAACGATTTCGAAATGAATTGAATATATAATGATTTCGAAATGAATTGAATATATAACGATTTCGAAATGAATTGAATATATAACGATTTCGAAATGAATTGAATATACAACGATTTCGAAATGAATTGAATATAACACGATTTAGAAAAGAATTTAAAATGAATAGAAAACGAATTGAATTCAAAACGAATAGAAAACGAATTGAATTCAAAATGAATAGAAAACGAATTGAATCCAAAATGAATAGAAAACGAATTGAATTCAAAATGAATAGAAAACGAATTGAATTCAAAATGAATAGAAAATGAATTGAATTCAAAATGAATAGAAAACGAATTGAATTCAAAATGAATAGAAAACGAATTGAATTCAAAATGAATAGAAAACGAATTGAATTCAAAATGAATTGAAAACGAAATGAATTCGAATCGAACAAAAATCGATTTGAATTGGAATCAAGTAGAAATGAAAGTAAAAAGAATTTATAATAGAAAATTCAATTTTGATTTGAATTTGAAATAAAGGTAGAAATTGTTTTTGAAACGAATTCAAAACTATTTATAAAATTCGTTTTAAATAGGAATCGATGAAATATTTATTATATATATTATATATATAATATAATGGCCTGAATAGAACGCGCCGCGCCGCGGCAGTTCGTGAATTTCGACCATTAATTTCAAACGGACATTACGGGAGATCCGACCGTCGGATTCTCCTAAAACTGGAACCGTTGGGTTCGTATCGAAAAGAGCTTTCTAACGAATATTAGAAATTTGAAATCTAACGGTTGGATTTGGAGTTACGTCCAAATCAAATTTGAAAAAGGACGCTGTAAGTGCAGTTCGATGGCCAATGTTGGAAATCGATTGTACGGGCCTTAATAAAATTATTAAAAATAGTAATAATTTGTGTAAAATCATAAGAAATGATTTGGGAAAAATTGGGGTGAAAAACTCCATATTTGAAAAGATAAAAATGGGTTTTTATCGAAATGAACTAGTTTTGAACTAAATTTAAAACCCGATTTGTTTTTAAATAAATAAATTAAATTTAAAAAGGGGTTTTAAATAATCGGAATTTCTAATATATTTGATTGGATTTGAAATGGGTTTATCGTGAACTGTGTTTTAAATAATACTAGTTCTTTAACCCGATAATAAATAGAATGTGATTTGGGTTTGTCGTGAACTGTGTTTTAAATAACACCTAGTTCTTTAACCTAGTAAAAGGAGTTTTAACGAATCTGCAATTAGGTTGAAATGTGAATCTATAATCTAAATTATCAAATTTAGAAATGAGCGAGAATGGAGTATCGCTAGTTTTGCTCCAAGGCGATAGTTAAATCTTTAATTAGATTTGAACGTGAAATGGTAATTAATTTTACCGATAACACCATGGTGTTAGACATGGAGTATCACCAGTTTTGCTTCATGGGATGAATAGGTTGGGATTGGGAAATAAAATAAATAATTACTTCGGTGTGGTTCGCTAATCTCGACTAGTTCAGAAAACCATAATTTGGTTTGAAACGACACCAAAAGGAAGATTAAAGGATAAATTTGAAAGAATTTATCTTGGATAAAATTAATGGGAACCTTTCCCTAAAAATGTGATTTTGTGAATAAAAGAATATTCTGAATTGGAATGAGGCGTATGTTGTGTTTGTGTAACATTTGTTTTTAATATACGCGGGTTGTTCAGAAAGGCCGGGTTTATACCTATTCTGAATAACCGATTCGACGATATGTCGAAGATGAAGACGGTGGTTGAAGACCGGAAGTCTTCACATCGTTTGGATTATAACTAACGATCCTGATTGGGCTGTACACCCAAGAGGATGGAAATAGTTGGTGGTCGTCCAGACGTACTTGGAGATGGATGGATATGCGAGGAAAGTGCCTCCGGTTTTGTTCAGACCCAGAACGGACTTGAAAATGGATTGTGTGCCTGACATTGGATTTTATTCTGTGTTGATTGATTTCTATTAAATATACATCTGTTTGGCGGTGGAGAATTTATTCTTTTGCTTAACGCCCTTCTCTGAGACGTACGAGCTCAGAGGTTGTATATCGATGGACATCAGTCGCATGGCATGAATTGCCTGTGTGGCACGCTAAGATGCAATGATCAAGGCTTCTATTGAAAAGCAAAGTCTTGTGGTTGATGATCAAAGCACGGCCTACGTGGCAGCTTTGTGTATAACGTGAATTCGCAAGCCTCACACCTCGGTATGAGTTAAAAACGGGACAGTGACTGCAGGGAGAGCACGACGTTTCTTTCTAGCTTTGGTGGTGTCAGTGACTTACCAGCCCTGACATTTATATACTTTTCACCTATGTGGTTGTTGGAATGCGAGGCGCCTCGATTGTAGGTCTGTAAGGACCGGGAAACGTGTGTTCAGGCATAATTAATCATCTAACGTAAGTGAGGACCGGCCCTGAAGATCCGGGGTTGCCCAGAGTGCGTAACCCTGAGGCATTTGCTAGAGTGTCTCGAACGCGGAGAGGAGCTTGCCCCTTGCCTCGACTCATGACAGAAATCCACTTTCCAATACGTGTATTTCGGCTTTATTTGTAGAGCCTAGTATGGCGACATAGTGGGATGGGGCACTCATGCCGTCTATGATTTATATTTATGATTGAAATTGTTATGACACTATACACATATTATAGTATCAAATGATTTGTTTTAAACGTATCAAGCATGTTTGGCTGTTATAAGGTAAAACCCTATCCTCCGGCTTGCGTTGCATTGTGTGATGGGACCTGGGTCTTATAACAGCTTCATTTTTCGAAAAAGCATTGCGTTGTTTATTTTATGCACTGGTATTCTTGGGAGGAAACCCGTTCCGTGTTATACGGCGTGGTCCCTTGAATTACTCTCTTTTTGAAGTAAAGTTTTAAATAACTGTTTTAGTTCTCACACCAGTCACATGACTGACCTGGAATTTATTGTTTTAACCTAAACTCTGGGTGCCCCTATTTTTCCGCACGGGCAGCTAGTAGTTTTGGTTTTGCAGATTTATATTCACAGGATCCTGGTTTACAGCTGGAATGATATCCGGAAAGCTCTGTATCCGTATATCACCTTCAGTTGTGCTTTGTATTATTTTCCGCTGCTATATAATTTATTGTGATCTCTGATATTTATCGAATGTAATTTATTCATTTATACTCTGTATATTCTTGTATCTGATGGAATTGTTGTAATAGCAATGAAATGTTCTTCCGTCTGCGTTCTGATTTGTCCTGTTCTCAAATGATCAGGGGTTTCGAACGGTCTAGATCGGTTTAACGACTGATTCGGATCGAGCGAAATTCATGGCCGTCACATTTAGGAAGTCGGTTGAACTATGGTTTAGGGTGATAGATTTTACCATTGCATATTCCAGCATTTGCCGCTTTAATTGATCGGGAACAACATGCTAGTTGATTTAAGTAAGAGACACACTATCCTTTGCTATTGTCCCAAGAAAATTGCTTAACTCCGTAATATTATTAGAAACTGGCTGACCATCCTCATTCAACTCAATGACTACTTTATCATTGGGGGTTCTAGCATGCACCTTGGTCATTTTTGACTTCCCTCTAGGTTTTTTTGGACCTTGTACTTTATATACAAGGTTCAAAAAAATGAAGAGAAAATTAATGTAAGGCATTACATAAACATAATATGCATGCAAAACTTATAATAGACACACTCAACAGTGCAGTGCACAGATAAAGAAACATTGTACATGTACTTGCTTCATCTTCCTGTGCAATCCATTCCTTCTTTAATCAATCAGTAAGATTTTCCATTGTTGGAGGCGCTTCAACATTCTGCTTTTGATGTTTTCGCATTGCTAAATAAGCAGCGACTGAACCAACAGCTTCACATGAATTGGTTGATTGTTTGAACATTTTTCTACATTTAGGTTTTAAAGCTGGTGGACGAGACGTTGCAGGTTTTAAAACTCTTGAATGAGACAGTGCAAGTTTCATCAATTTCTTTAATGTTTCTGCAATTTTCTCCTGGTTACTGACTTTCTTTGGAGTGGGAGTGTGTGCCATCACTTCCTTGTTGGAGCCAGCTTTCTTTGGAGGGTGGTGCGGATCATAGCTTCCTTCTCAATTTCAATGGCTGCATTGGTTCGCAAACGAGTTCTCGGTCCAGGTAAAGGATCCTTTGACTTAACAACTTTGATTCTCTACCATTAAGTCGTAGCTCAAGATTTTTTATGTTAATAAAGGCAAAGAAAATAAGTAGTAAACAAATAACTGTTTATACCTCCAAATCCGATGAATCATCACTGACATCTTCACCATCATATTCTAGGTGTATTCATCACATCCATCAATATCTTTACCTTTTTCTTTACAATCTCGTGTGGTAGCCTCTTGCAACCAATAAAGGCACCCTAAGTGGTCTATTAACTGCACCATTTTCTTGCATTCGCGTGATTTTCTCTTGTTCATACTTTGTCAAAAATGATGATTGTGAGAACTGCAAGCAGATTAGCATCATTACTCACCCTCGATGATAAATTTAAGCTAGTTAACCAAATAGAGTCGACGTATAAACAATTCTTGCTATTTCGACGGAATGCAGGCACAAAGAACTAATAGTTACTTGAATTAGCTGCAGCCTTCATGTCGGAATAGGAAATCGACATAGCAAAAACACTAAAATGCAGTTCTTGCTTTTACATACAGAATTTTAATAAAAAGTAGTTTGAAATACAAGATTTCATCCTGATTAATGAAACTGAAATGAAAACTGAAAAATACCTGAACATCAGCTTCGCTCTCTCGTGTATCATCATAATTATCTGTTTCATTTTCTACATTTAATTTCCTCCTGGTACCTTTGTCCGTCATAGTAACATCTTCTTTACCATTATTCATATCAGGCTTGGATGATAGTTTCTTCTAACCCACTTGATTTTGATTGTTTTTCATCATTTTTCGTTGCTATTGAAGTCTATGTGCAGTAATATACTTGCGCTGTGCAACCGGTTTCTTAGCAGAACCTGTAACAATAAAAATAATAACAATGGTCTCCTTCACACACACACACACACGCACACACATACATACACACACATATATATATATGTTAGACCAAAAAATGGCACTAACACCCAAATGCAGATCACAGATCATAGACTGCAGAAAATGATAAATAAGAGGGAATACACGAGATTTTTATAGTGGTTCGGCTGTAGATGTAGCCTACTTCCACTTTATAATCTTTTTGTTATACTGACAAATTACAAGAATAAGTTATATGTAGACACACAATCCGTGTGTTTAATTGAGATTACAAAAGCAGAATTTAGATGTAAGAAGGTGCAAAATCCTTGCACTCAGCAATGGTGGAAGCCGTAGAGATGTAGGAGAAAGGCCTTAGCAAAAAGTCAGAGAGAATCCCCTTAAAATTCCATATAAAGGTGTATTTATAGCTGTAGGAGGGCTTCTGGGTTGACCGGTTCGTGATGGGGTACGTGGCACCCGATCCGAGAAAGTAGGAGCGGGAGTAGCCTTGAGAATAGGTCAAAATTGAGTGCTGTTGATGTTATGGTACAGGCAGTTCGTGATCCCTATATGCCCCACGATCGAGTCGTGGTCCCTGAGAGCATCATGAATCGGGTTGTGATCCAGGGGTGCACCACGAATGGGTCGTGGTCCAGGGGTCCACCACGAACTGGGTGGTGGCCCACGAGCCGAGTGAGGGGGCGAGCTGGTCCAGGAAGATGACGCTTCATCACTTCATCCAAGTGATGGCCAGTCCAAGCTTCTACGCGCGTTTACGGAAACAGACATAACTTTCAAACCGTAAGTCCGATTGAGCCAAACGAAAGCTCAACCTGAAGCTAATTCAGAGGGCTACAAGAGTTACTGAGCTCAGCTCTGTAATTACTATTTTTGGGCCCAAAAGAAGTCGTTTGATAGGAGTTTCGGGCCTGTTTATGTTGATGTTGCAATTTCGACCAAATCACTCCATGTCTTCTGACGTTGTTTCCACCGCTTGAGCATGCTATTATCCAGGAATACCATGTGTGACAACTTTTACCAAAAAGTGTGTCAACAATATATATATATATATATATATATATATATACAAGAATGGATCTATATTACATATACGTATATTCCTTGAATTATGTTTTTCCTTGGTCGTATGATTACATGTGGCTGCAGTTGAATAATGACTCACTGTATTTGTCAACGGTGTTGTTAATGTAGAAAACCACTTCTTCCTTAGTGCAGCCCTATACGTATTTGTTTACGTCCTTGTCATTCAATTTTAGCTGCCAACCACCCCTCTTTCCTTTGCTGACATAGACTCCTCCTATTTCAGTGTAATGGAGGCAATCTTTAACAAAGTCCATAAGCACACTATAAGAAAAGCGGTCTACATCATATTTTGTTACTAAGAAGGATTTTACACCCCCGTAACATGTCCTTCAAAACTCTCTGTCATGGTGTAGCCGAATATTTATAAGTTCATCCATCATGTACAAAATGAATACATTAGAACAAGGTACATGCATGTTAAAGTGGACAAAAAACAACAATTAACATTTTGGACTATAACAAATTTAGATGATAGTAAAGAAAGATATTAAATCATAAAACATGTGAACAGTGTAGATTGCATTATGAGAAAAGAGTGCCAAATACATTCATCAAAGACAATAATTTACAGCTAAAACAAAAAGTACCAAATACATCATAAATTAGACAACAGATTAGACCAAAATAAAGCAATAAGAAAGAGGAATTTTTTATCCTAACGAGATGGAACAGGATCAGGAACTTCTGCTTTTGGTTCTATTTCTAGTTCTGTTTCTAGTTGTATTATGGGCACATCATCCCTAATCCAACCCCCATCAACAACTTCTGGTTCTAGTTCACCACCTATGCCAATATCATGTGAATGCAGATTGCTCGTGTCTTCTTCCATTGCATTCTGATTTTTATTATCACACCAATCTCTCGGAAATTTTTTAATAACGTAATGACTGTCCTTTTCAACCGCATCTTCCACATAAAATACTTGCTGCACTTGTGAAGACATGACATAAGGATCAGTTTTATGACACTTACTAAAATTTACTCGAGTAAGACCATATGAATCTTTTTCCTCTTGGTACCAGCAACACTTAAAAAAGACCACTATGAAAGCTCCCCAATAATCAAGCTCAAAAATTTCTTCGATTGATCCACTGTAATTGACATCACCCACTATTGGGTTTTGGGTTTTGGTCTTTCAAAGTTGCAAAGTAAAAGCTGGTGGTTTTAGCAGTCAAAAATATACCACTATTTTATGTGGTACATCGAGAATCTCTAAATTTTGTGTGGAATCTATATCCATTTACTATATAACCGGTAAACTTCCTAGCTACTCGATTAATACCTAATGCAAACACCTCTAAATCTCTTGAAATATTGTCCCTTTTTAGAACCTCTTCTTTTAGCCAATTCCAAAACTCTTCGAAATGTTCTCGTTCCCTCTTGTATCTTCTTGGATTTACAAGATTATCCACAAAAGCTCGATGAACCCTAAATAATAATTAAGGTTAAAAACTACAAATGCAGATATTAATTTATAGTTAAGGAAAATGATATAGGAACTTAAGAACTTACTCGATCAAACTCTCGATTTCTTTATTACCAGAATTGAACAGAATATAGGGATATGTTGCCTTCTAATCCGCATCTTTCATTCTTTATTCTTCTTTGTTCCAATATGATATTCCAAATCTGTTGGACATTTCCAAAACCTTTCGACATGTTTTCTGTTCCTCCATCAACGCTTAAAAATCTTGAACAAAAGGTCACACACTCTTCTGCCAAGTAACCTTCTACAATCGAACCTTCCGGTCTATTTCTATTTCGCATATAAGATTTCAACTTTCCTAGATATCGCTCAAGTGGATACATGCATCTAAGGTGTTCAGGCCCGCCGTATTTGATTTCTCTGCATAAATGAACAGGAAAGTGTACCATTATATCGAAAAAAGCATGTGGAAAAATCATTTCAAAAATGACAAAGTATATCGACAATTTCTTTTTGCAGCCTCTTGATATCATCCACTTCGATAACTCCATAGTCCTCTAAGGAATGCACCAAATCTGATCATTGATAACGCAACCTCGGGTTTTGACACTTTCTTCGTGGAAAATTGTAACAAATAGAGGAGTATGAAATGAGCATCATGGATCTTATATCCCACATCCGTTCTCTCTTTTATGTACACGTACCGACTAACATTCGAGGCACAACCGTGGGGCATTTTGGCGTTCTTCAATACAGAGCAAAAGATTTTTTTCCCTTATTTGTCATATCAAATATTGCAGCTCTAATTTCAACATGCTTTCCATCATCACATTCAATAGGATGAAGGGCCTTCCTTATGCCCAATTCTTGTAAACCCAAATGAGTGTTTAGGTGATCCTTCGACATGCGACCTATATTAAGTAAAGTACCTAATATTTTGTCGAATATGTTCTTCACTATGTGCATGGCATCCAGGTTATGTCGAAAGGGATTATGACACCAATATGGTAAGTCAAACAGTATTGGCTTTTTTAAAAGGGACATCACTTTTACTCGGTTTCTTGGCCTTATCCCCAAGCTGATTTTTGAAACCCCGCAATTGTTGTATATAACAGTGTTGTATACACAATTATATGATTTTTGTTTGATGATAACAACCAAATATATTTTTATTATTGAATGTGTTTGTAAATGCACTGATACAGAAATTTGAACAATCACACAGTATTTTATAAAAATATTTTATTTCAGTATCAAAAGTACATCTTTTTACTCCACTATTTGACATATTACATTTCATTCATACAACTCTGTCACTCACTCTATACAACTACACATACAAACACTTTCATACATTGACATTTTTTTACTGTCTTCTATCGTCCATCTTCTGTCTTCACAGCCTTCAGTCAAAACCTGTCTTCATACCTGTCACAAGAAGAACACACAGTAGACTGCAACAAAAATAAAATAGAATAAAAGCAAATAAAAATTTATTTTTAAATTTTATTTGCCTCAGAATTATGGTGTGTTTCTCATCATTTTTCTAGACTTGGTCTGATATGCAGGGACAGAAAAACTCGTCTGGATGGCTGCATATACACACGTGTATACACGTGTGCACTGCCACGCCAATCCAGTGTCGTGACTGAGGAGTAGCCATAAAGACCGTCTCGACTCAGTGCACATATAAAAATAATTCAATGAAAAATCAATAAAAACTCGAAGAAGTCGAGACAGCTCAGCACAAGGTCGAGGCAACATATTTGGATAACTTTTCAAAAATGGTCAAGCAACATACAAGACACAAGTGGACAATGATATGTTCATAGTAAAGTCATACAAGTCCAAGATGGAGCAAGCACAACAAATAATGAAAACAACAAAACCACAAGATTGAATACATTTATACAGCAGTAACATAGATTAAAAAAAACAGCATAGAAGTAGCATAGTGGACACAGCAATTATACATGTGTACACAGGGTCAATATGGTACAGCATATCAAACAAAAGTGGCAGTATCCAATCTCAGGAGCAAGCGAGATTTTACACAAGTTTTAGTTCAAATCTAACTAGTGTTCATGGGTGTACTACAAAACAGGATGAAGCAGTATGTAAGCATGAACAGGTCATGTTCAAACAGCAACACAGACATAATATTGGTGCACACAACCAGGTTTCAAATACAAGGTGCAAAGCAGTACTCGAGCAGAGCAAGATACAACTAGGAGGTCAAGCAAGGTACAAGTCAACATAATAGTCACAGGAACTCAAAACAGTGGAGCAGCTAAAGAACACACATGCACAAACACTCAAGAGTAAAGCAACATACAGAGTCATGCAAGATCAATCATAGTATTTTCTTTAATCAGTTCAAAGTTTAAAGTTTAGATGGCAACAGTTTAGCATGTATATGCCAGTAATACAAACAAGGACATAGAAGCCCAAAGCGACAACATGCAAGATTAAAGTACAGTACCCATTTTGGTCAACAGAAGGGAACAAGAGCAAATTGCTCAAGCAAAAATATTCAAAGTGCTAAACAGTTGCAATTACAATGGGGAGGCAGACGCAACACCAAAGAATTCAAGTATTGATTCTGTTCAAAGGAAGACTCAATTCAAAGCCCAGAGAGATCAACAAGCGATTAAAGTATCTAAAGATATTTTTTTTTCAGAACAATAAATAAACGAGTTTTTATAAGACTCGATCAAAGTTCAAGAAGACACCAAGATTTTTTTGAGCATACGGGGCCAAGTAAGAAAAATTCAGAACAGGATTGAAGATTTTAAAACTCCAAAATTCTAGTATTCAAGATTGAAAGATTCATCACTCAAAACTCATTCCAGAGAATTCGGCAATCACAAGAGTAAACAAGTTCAAATATAGCATCTGTTCAAATATAAGGTCAATTAAAAATCAGACTGATTCGTACTCAAGTTTGAGAATTTCAAAGTCCAGAAATCACACCAAATTTAAAGCCAAAGCCAAGATTAAAGGAATATACTTCCTGGCCCCAAATAAAAGAAATAAACAGATCAATTCAAAGGGATAGCAATATCATAGCCAAGTCTCAAGGGCGAAATCAGAGCAGAACTTTAGGGATTTTAACCCTATAAATATCACACAATCGTCATCGGCACAAATAAATCCAAGTTCAAGCACAATTATAGAGAAACTCGAAATAAAAAAATCATACCAGAGAACAAGTAAGCAACTTGGACCCAAGTCGAAGCATTTGAAAGCAACAATCGAAGTCGCGCATCAAAGAATCGCATCTCCATTACTCAAGCGCAGAGATTTGGGGGAAGATTGAAGAAACCCTAGTTGCTCTAAGCCGCCATTTCCATTTCCATGAAGGGACAAAGGAGGCTAGGGCTAAATAGTATAAAGCGGTGAAGTGATAAAAGGGGAGCCGCCTTTTTATGTTAAAAGGGGAAAACCCTAAATAGTTAAAACCTAGGGTTTTCATTTTCCTTTTTTTTTTGTTTTGTTTAAAAATTTTCTTTTATTCCTTAAAGTCTATAACTACGAGTGTGAGTAGTTTGAAAAATCACAACATAAGAGGTCGTGTTGTGTCAAGGTCTTGAGCGTAGGGTTTTAACAGTCGGGAGCGAAGGTCGCAAGTTTACAAGAGTCTGTAAGCGAAGAGATTGTTTAAAATTCCTAGTAGAAACCTTGAATGCAGCAGTAGGCATAGTTTTTGCCGAAGCTGGGTATTTTCTGTGTGTGATCTTTTTATTTCTGCAATTATTTTAAATATACTTAATTTGCAATAAACCCTATTCACCCCCCCTCTAGGGTTAATTTAGATCCTACAAGTGGTATCAGAGCGGGTATTTTTAACTCTAGAGTCATGAATCTGTCTAACAACGCTTTTTCTGAGGGTCAGTCCATAGCTAGGCCACCAATGTTTAATGGAACTGATTATGCTTATTGGAAAGCTAGGATGAAAATTTACTTAAGTTCAGTTGATTATGATGTATGGGATATCGTTGAAACAGGCTATAAACCTCCAGTTACGATTATCAATGATATTAAAATTCCTAAACCAAAAGATAAGTGGGATGATAATGATAAAAAATTATTCTCAACTGATGCCAAAGCAATGAATGATTTAATTTGTGCTCTTGATAAAACTGAATTTAACCGTATATCTCACTGTTCAACTGCGCAGGAAATTTGGCATACTTTGGATGTTACACATGAAGGAACATCTCAGGTCAAGGAATCTCGTCTTGCACTACTCTGCAACGAATATGAAAATTTCACGATGCGAAAAGACGAAGATATAAAAGAGATGTATGGTCGATTCTCCACACTGATTTATAATGCAAGGGCTCTTGGAAAAGACTACACTGAAGTAGAATTAATACGCAAGATACTGAGAGTACTGCCAATGAATTTCGAAGCCAAAGTAACTGCCATTCAAGAATCAAAAGATCTAAATAAGTTGAAAATAGAAGAATTGATTGGAAATCTGATTGCTTATGAAATGGAGTTAAAAGCCAAAGAAGGACGCGATGATTCAGAATCAAAGAAAAAGACAATTGCTCTAAGCAACACTGTTGAAAGTAACGATGAAACTGAGAATCCTATCGAAGAGTTGGCCATGGTTCTTAAAAAGTGGACTAACAAAAAATACAAGTCACGAAAGAAGAGTTCAAAATCCAACAAATCCAAGAATTCCGACAATTCAGATGATGAGGTCACATGTTACAACTGCAATAAACCTGGCCATATCAAACCAAATTGCCCATTACTTCAGAAAGACAAAAAGAAGAAGAAGAAAAAGAAAGCCTTTGCAGCTACATGGGACGATGAAGAAGGAGAAGAAGAAGACTCTGACAGTGATAAAGAGGAAGCCAATTTATGCCTTATGGCACAGTCAGATCCAGACAGTAGCGAAGATGATTCCACTGAGGTACCAAATTACTCTTATAAAGATTTAATTTTAATGTGTCATAATCTCACCAAAACCGTTGATTCACTTGAACTAAAAATCAAGAAATTAAAATCTGATAGGTTAAAATTGGTCCACGAAAACAATAGGTTAGAAGATGAGCTTGGAAAAATGACAAACCTTGAATGTGGAAACTGCAAGTTATTAAAACAAGAGCAAACAGAATTTAAGGCAAATTTTGAAAAATTAAAACAAGAACACTTGGCTTTAAGAGAAAGTGATGACACAAAAAGAAAGAACTTTATTAACAGATGTACTTCTCTTGTAAATGAAAATGAAGCACTTAAAACCAAAGTAAAAAATCTGGAAATAACATTGAGTAAGTTTTCAAAAGGGGAAAAGTCATTTAGAATGTTGCTTGGAAACCAATTATATGCTAATAATAGAAAAGGATTAGGATTTGGGAAAACATACGTTAATATGAATGATAATGCGAAGGGTGGAAGTGTTTTTCCTAAATGTACAAAGTGTGGAAAAATTGGACATAGCTATGAAAAATGTCAAAATAGGAACAATAATAAAAAATTCATACAAATTTGGGTTCCAAAAGGGTTGACGAGTGATTGTAATAGATTTGGATTTAATAAAAACAAACAAATTTGGATTCCAAAAGGATCTGTTGTTCAAAATCAAAATTTGTCAGTTACTAATTTTATTAGACCTATGAGTTTCTCTAGGTCATTCTCTTCTTCTTGTGTGTAGGTATGTTGGCGGGCTAAGGAACAACAAGAATGGTACTTGGATTCAGGTTGTTCCAAACATATGACAGGAGATAAATCAAAGTTCCTTAGCCTTGAAAAATATAAAGGAGGAAGTGTGATAATGGGCGATAACAGAAAATGTAAAATTATCGGTAAAGGTAAAGTAGGTAATAGTACTTTCTCCTTAACTGATGTTTTATATGTTGAAAACTTGCATCATAATCTAATTTCCATAAGCCAACTATGTGACAAAGGAATGAGTGTGATATTTGATAATGAATCCTGCAAGATTATTGAAAAATCCACAAACAATATTGTGTTCACAGGAAAAAGAAAAGGAAATGTTTATACTATTTCATTTGATGATTTGACTCTCTCACGATGTTTAGTAGCTACGGATGAAGAAGTATTCTTATGGCATAGGAGATTGGGTCACGCTAGTATGAGTCTCTTGGAAAAGCTTGAATCAAAAGAATTGGTAAGAGGTCTACCACATCAGAAATATAAAAATAATAAAGTATGTAAATCATGTGCTATGGGAAAATTCAGTCGTTCATCATTTCGTCCCAAAAATGTTGTTAGCACTAATAGGGTACTTGAACTGATTCACATGGATTTATTTGGACCAAATGAAATCGCTAGCTTAAATGGAAAAAGATATTGTTACGTGTTAGTTGATGATTATTCTAGATTTACATGGGTTTATTTTCTAGCCAAAAAATCCGAAACTTTTGATTACTTTTCAAAGTTTGCAAAACTCGTTCAAAATGAAAAAGGTGTTTCAATAAAAACTTTAAGAAGTGATCATGGTGGTGAATTTGAAAATTTGGATTTTGAAAATTTTTGTGAAGAAAATGGTTTTAAACACGAATTTTCTGCTCCTCGAACACCCCAGCAAAATGGGGTAGTCGAAAGGAAAAATCGTACATTACAGGAATTGGCTAGATCTATGTTAAGTGAATATAATTTGCCTTTGATTTTTTGGGCAGAGGCAGTTAATACATCCTGCCATGTAATGAACAGAGTAATGATTAGACCAATACTTAACAAAACATCCTATGAATTGTGGTTTGACAGAAAGCCTAACATTTCATATTTTAGAGTGTTTGGATGCCCTTGTTATCTTCTTAATACAGGTGATCATCTTGGTAAGTTTGAATCAAAGGCTGACGAGGGAATTTTCATGGGTTACTCGTCAAGAAGCAAGGCTTATCGAATTTTCAACAAACGATCAAAAACCATTGTTGAAACCATAAACGTGAAATTTGATGAATCAGATCTGGATACGATGGAAAAAGAGAAAAACGATGAGGAAATTACACATGAGGGTGAAAAAGAAAATAGCAAAGAGAAGACTGGAAGTGATGATCAAACAAAACAAACATTTGAAGTCGAAAAGTTGAAATTCAAAACCAACCATCCTCCGGAATTGGTGATAGGAAATCCAACGGCAGGTATACGAACTCGTTCATCATTTAATAAAAATATCTGTACTTTTTGTATTCACAGTTGTTTCATCTCGGAAATCGAACCTAAAAATGTTGAAATTGCACTTAATGATGAAAGTTGGATTTTAGCAATGCAAGAAGAACTTAATCAATTTGAACGGAATAAAGTTTGGAAATTAGTTCCTAGACCGAATGACTATCCAGTAGTGGGAACTAAATGGGTGTTCAAAAATAAACTTGATGAATCCGGAAATGTAATTAGAAACAAAGCCAGGTTGGTTGCAAAAGGATATAATCAAATTGAAGGAATTGATTTTGATGAAACATTTGCACCAGTAGCTAGGTTAGAAGCCATTAGAATTTTGCTCAGCTTCGCATGTTATAAAGGTTTCAAACTAAAACAAATGGACGTAAAAAGTGCATTTTTAAATGGAGAATTAAAAGAAGAAGTTTTTGTGGAACAACCCCCCGGTTTTGAAAATTATGAATTTCCAAACCATGTATTCAAACTTTTTTCAAGCATTATATGGTCTTAAACAAGCTCCTAGAGCTTGGTACGATGTATTCAAACTTGAAAAATTATAATTCCCATCAGTCAAGGATTCATAAGTTTCAATGCCAACATTCCATAATGCTTTCGATTCCGCAATACGTTAATACCGTTCTTTGGAGAATCTGGACCAGATATTAATGTTGAAAGAATCAAATTCTCTTATTTCATACATAACCAAGGCGGAAGATTGTAGTTTACCAACACAATTGGCCATGTATTATAACTTGAATTCATTGAACGATATGGACTAAATCCATCAGATGTTAGACCCATTCTAACATTATGTTTTTCTGATGAAAAATCAAGATAGGGAGCATCCATCATCTTCCATGCTACACAATCAGCCGGATGTCTTAGTTTTCCATCTTTTCGTTCCATTTGGTGCCATCTCATAAGTTTGGAAAATTCTTTGCACATAAACATCCTTTGTAACCTTGGTCTTAGTGGAAAGTACCTCATAACATTTACTGGCACTTTGGGAATCAACTTTGGTGGATCATTATTATTAACAGTGCCTTCTTTTTTTGTTACAGCCTACCTCGAAAAACCACAAATGTCACAAGCCTCTTTATCTTTATTTTTTGCCCAATATTACATGCAATGATTTGGGCAGGCATGTATTTTATGGTAATCAAGACCTAAATCCTTAATGACACTCTTTGCAGCGTAGGAAGACAAAGGCAACTGGGCACCAGGAAAGGCTTCTTTTATAAGTTTTTGTAATTCCCCAAATGCAAACTCGTTAATTCCATAAGCACACTTTAAATGATAAATCTTGATCAAGAAACTTAGGCGAGAAAATTTAGTGCAGCCAGGATATAACGGTTTTTTTCCTTCTTTAACATGTCGATAAAATTTCTTAACCTCTGAGTTTAGTTCTGCTTCAAAATCCCTGTATTTTGATCAAATTTGTAACCCGCACATTTGAACATCACATCTAAATTATCCTCAAAATCCATCTCCGTTGCACAATCCATATGGTCATCAACACCTATTAATTTCATCTGTGAAACCTCACAAATCCACTCGGTATGTACTGGAGAAGGGCCATTAATAATAAGATGACCATATATGACATTTTCACAATACCAATTACGTTATGTACATTTTTTGCAGGGGCATTTCATCTCATTACCTACTTTATAAATGGGAAATGCATTTCTTAGAAAATCTTTTACCCCTCTTACATATTCTGCACTCGACTTGGAAGTCCTATCCATATGTAATACTCACTATCCATTGCCACAATCTAACCACGACCTAGTAAAACTAATTTTGATACCACTAACAGTTTCAAGACACGAGCAAGGGCTACCCTGTAAGGTTTGATTAAATTAGAATAAAAAACAATTTAATAGTTTACAAATGTACATAATCAGTGTGGTGAAATCAGTGTGTTGCCAAATCAACCATTGTTTTGATATGAATTATCACTAACTTTTAGAACTGAGTTATCAGGAGAATACATAAAACAAGCAACTAAGGATACTGAACACAAATTCATAACATTACATGGTTGCACCAAAAAAAAATTTAGTACAGATACAAAGACTATACAGGTGATACAAAGACGATACAGTTGTATCTAATACAAAGAATGATGCAATAATATAATTTTGTCTTCTAATGTTTATCCCTTGAAGTTGGTCGTTAAGTCTACTAATGTTAGTTCAAAACCAATAAATCGATTTTGCAGCGTTGTAAGTTGATGTTGTAATTCATTTGCTTACTTAGCAGCTTAACTTGGAAATTGATGGTCAATCCACTACCAAAAGGTACATCCTGTGGGTTAAACACAATATTTAAAATAACAACGACCAATGTTAAATCCAATAGAAATAACATCTTCTACAGCGGCAGACCCACACTCACACATCATGATTTCTAAGTAACTTGTTGTTCATTAACCACTTGGTTGTTTTGATGCTGATGACACAAGGCAACGCGACTATGCCGTCACATTTCCCTTTCTTCACGTCGCTCTTGTTCTCGCCTTTGTCTTCGGAGTACTTCTTGCTCTAGTTCATACTCACGCAAATCATCGTAGTGACTTTCTTGCATCTTTATGTAAAAATCATTAGGAGTTTTTGGTGATGATGGGTTTGGCAGTCCTAGATCACCCATGCCTAGGATATCTTCATAGTCATATAATGTAGGAAGAGAATAAACATTATTTAACTACATACAAAAATAGACATCTAAATGTTTAAATTAGATTTCTTTTGTCCTCTAAATTTTGTTTCCACTTTTCGAATTAGGCATTATTTACCGATAAATCAATGGTTTGGCAAACATAAAAATACAGAACTTGCAAAATTTCAACACATCCGAACATATAAATACAACATTGCAAGTATAAAAAACCTGAAATTTTTAGATAAAAAACCCCAAACATATAAACATTCAAACAAAAATGAGCAGCAAAACCCTAATTTAAGGCAATCGGTATACCCAAATCACATAGAGACTTTGAATGAAGACAAAAATAAGTTAGAGATGAAATCACCTAAATAAAACCGAAACATGAAGCCCTAACTACCTGTAATTGTCCTAAATGATCCAAATCGGAGGTGTAAAATTTGTAAAATAGGAGCAATCAGAGGTTTATAGTTTGTAATCGGAGGTAGGGTAGCAATCGGAAGTGTTTGTGGACGGATTTCATGGAGAGAAAAGAGTACAGAGGGAAGAGTAAGGGAGAAATTTGTTTTTGGGGGGAAGTATTTCATGAATGGGGAAAACATCGTGCCAAATTTTCACGTGACTGAAGCAGGGGTCGGTTTGAACCGTTGGATTAATCAACATCTATGGTTATTTATTTGTTTAAACCGATAACGCGGATCGCTGATCTATCTTGTATTTATGTAAGGCTACACTTTGAACTGGTGTTGCACGTCACAACACAAGAATTTCAACCGCAACAGTGCATTCACGTCTAATGCAACAACATATGAATATTGTTGTAGAAGATCAAAGAAAGCATAGTTTTCCCACACTTTTCATGCAATGCACACAAATTAGTGTCGAATATGCCCACTTTTGTAGTGGTGATCTAGCCTATTTGGAGTGGAACCATAAGGTCCATTTAAGATTGACCCGCATTGTTCTTACCATTTGGTACACCAATTGTAACACCCCGTATTTTGGGTTAATACTAAAATTCACTAATTACAGAATAAATAATCTCAGATGTGGGAATTGGGGGTAACGGGCTGCGTTATTGCGTTCGTCTCGGAAAAATACGCGAAATAGAGTCCGAGTTTTCGAAAATCGGAGTCCGTATGGCCCAGTTATGGCCCGATGAAGTTTGCAGAAAATTCAAAACTTAAAACAGATTTAAAGATTTTAAATTCAGATTTTAAAATGAAACAGGCGGGGTCAGGCGGGGAAATTCCCGCCTACCCATGTCGACAGGGCTGTCGACAGGCCTGTCAACAGGGGTGTCGACATGCCCGTCGACTGGCCTGTCGACAGGGTCGGACCGCCCAGTAAAACTGGGTGCACCAGTTTGGGTCCTTGTGCTGGCCTAGTGGGCTGGTTCTAGAGATTTCCTAAATCTAAGGGTCCTAATCTAACCTAGGGTTAATCTAAGGGCCTAAAACACTCACCTAATCCTATGAATAAGACCCTAACCCTACCCTAATTCATTCATAATTAAATCTTGTAACTAAACTATGGCAAAATGAAACTTGGTCATGGCCTCCACAAATCAAATGAAGAGAGTTGCAAGCTAATCAACCCCTAATCCTCTTCTTCTTCATATTTGGCAACTAGTTTTACTTCATTGATTTGCTAATCTTGGTTTTGGTGAGTTTCTATGGCTTTAATAATCAATTGTTAAATTGATTATGGTAGGATGTGATAAGACATGGCTATGTTTGTGGATAAATGTGTGTATGCAAGTTGTATGATATGTGAATTGCAAGTTTTATGCCATATGCAAGTTTATTGCCATGTTTTATGATGTAAAATATTATGTTGAACATTTATGCATATGTAACATGTTATGCAAACTATATGTGAGAACATATGCAAGTATATGTAACATGAAATGCAAGTTATGCATGTGATTTTATGCATGCTAAGTATTTGGTGTTATGCATGCTAAGTATTTGATTTTGTGCATGCTAAGTATTTGATTGTATGCATGTTAAGTATTGGGTTTTATGCATGCTAAGTGTTTGGGTTTATGCAAGTTAAGTGGTATGTTTATGCATAATAAGAAATTGGTTCTATGCATGCTAAGTAGGTGGTTTTATGCATGCTAAGTGTTTGGTATTATGCATAAATCATGACATGCAAGTTTACCCTCTTAAATGTGATGCATACATATGTGAGATAACATCTTTATATGCTATGCATGTTTACCCTCTTTTAAGATGCAAGTCATATATGCAAGTTCAACATGTTAAGCAAGTTATGTGTATGCTCATATGCAAGATCAACATGTTATGCAAGTATGTGTATGATGTTATGTAAGTTATATGCATGTTGTTGTGCAAGTTCATATGCAAGTTAGGTGTATGAGATTATGCAAGTTATATGCATAATGCTATGTAAGTTATGTGTATGTTGATATGCAAGTTATGTTTATGATATCATGCAAGTTATGTGTATGATGTTATGCAAGTTAACATGTAACATGTTGTGCAAGTTCACACCTTTAAGACACATGCAAGTTCATCTTTGTATAACCTATGAACACTTATGCAAGTTGCCTTTAGATATGACATATGTATGTTCATGCAAGTTGGGTTATTTAGCAATGCTAGTTGGGTTAATATTATGATGTAAGTAGACACCTTTTAACCCATGTTAATGCTATTGTGTGCTAAGTGAAACCCATGTTATGTGTGAGAGAATCTTCTATTGGAAATATGTCGTGTTAGCATAAGTGCGTGGGGAAACGATGGGGTTAATAGACATGTAAATGAATGGTGTGAAATGGTTATGATTAAGCATACCATAAAATGATTAAGTATAAGTGGGAATTTACCTATTGAGTTAGGTCTACCCCATGGGAATTTACCTATTGAGTTAGGTCTACCCATGTTATGAAAACTTGATATTAATTAGGGATAATTATTATGGGGGTGATTAATTAGGTGTAATTAATCAACTAAGACACGAGGTTGGACCCTTTTGTAGCGGAAGTCTGCCCGGAACCGACCGGCCATCCAGCGGCTACAAATGATTGGCCCAATGTGAGAGGTCTTAGTCATAAATTAAATACATGATTAAAGTAAAGACACGAGGTTAGGCCCTTTTGATGACAGAAGTCTGCCCGGAACCAACCGGCATATCCAGCAGTCATAAAAGACGGTCTAATGTGAGAGGTCTTTATGAGGTCATGATCTTAATTAATGAATTAAGAAGCACTTAACCATAGTAGCATGTAGTGGGACATGAGGGGTTAAGTGGGTGCCTTGGGGTGGCATGATGAGACTAGTGGGTTGCCTTGGGTGGCAATGGAAAAATACGATTAGAATACTTAACCAAGGTGGAACATGTAATTAAGCATGATAAAAGGGTTAAGTAAGTGCCATGGGTGGCATGTGAGAATACGATTAGAATACTTAACCAAGGTGGAACATGTAATTAAACATGATTAAGGGGTTAAGTAAGTGCCATGGGTGGCATGTGGAAATCTAGTGGGTGCCCTAAGTGGCAATTGAAATATGATTAAAGGACTTAACCAAGATTTATAACATGTAAGGGGACATGGTTAAAGGGTTAAGTGGGATGCACTAGATAAAAGTAGCAAGCTTAAGTAGTAGCTTGTGGGGGCCCATTTCAACCAATATCCCAAACGTATCTTTGTGGGCTCGACTCTGGTCGGGTGACGGGACACGCATATTGGACTTGACTATAAGCGGCCAAAACGGGTTAGCGGTGGCAATGCGGGATCAACGGGTTTCATATGCGTGTGTGGACCCGGGCTGGTTGGTAAGTCGTTGTTGCATCATGTAGATATAAAGCCGTGCACAGTGATATTATATGGTAGCCACTTTGGGGAATGATACACCCCCTTTTGTGGGACCAGCACGGGTATCTACGGTAGGGAGCCGATCGCTTGGGGGTAGTAGGTACACCTAGTAAAAATAGGGGCAGACGGCACCTGTGTAGGGGTACAAGAAACTACCGGGTAAAAATTACTAAGTACACTTAGTGGGATCAACCTTTAAGTAGGAATTACTCTTGGTGGGTAGAACTGGTGTGGTGCAGTGTAGGAATTACCCTTGGGTGAATAAGTCTGGGGTGGTGTAAGAATTATCCTTAGGTGGATAAATGCGTCTTTTCGGTTATCGTAGTACATCCGTTGTTTAGTTGGCTACTTAGTGTAGCCATTATCCCCAGAGGTACCGTACCTTATTTATGTCATACCCTAATTACTTTAATGGTTGTATTGTTAGGGTTATAGGACTCACTCAGACTTATGTCTGACCCCGTTGTTTTTATTTTTTTTTCCCAACCCTCAGGTTATCAGAGTGGGCCTAGCACTAGTGGGCTTGGATCAGACCGCTATATCTATCTTTTGGGCTTGGATCGTAGAAGTAAAGCTCAGTTTATCTTTTCTATTATGGCTATTGTCTATGTAGTGGGATTATGTACTTCTATTTTATCAGGATGGATATTATGTACTTGACTCTTGTTATGGTTTTGTGATGTAACCAAACATGCTTTACTTTCCCTTGAAATGAAATGATGATTTTTAAATTTTCAAGTATTACTTATATCTGTCTTGTTGTAATTTTTCTGTTCTATATTCACTTAAAATACTCCACCAATGTTATGGCATTCCCCTAGTGAGTGACCGTAGCGGGTGTGGGGTGTTACACGTGGTATCAGAGCTTAAGGTTACCAGAACAGATAAATTTTTTAGAAAAACTATTTTCTAAGAATATTTTTGGAAAGGAGTATTTTCAAAAACATGTCTTTTAAGAGAAAAGTTTTTGAAAGAAAAGCATAATCCCCAATAGCCATATCTATATCTTTCGAATTCTCCATTTTGAATCTCTTCCTTTCTCTCGTTTTGAGTTTCCCCTCCACGTATAGGTGATCTTTCTAAGATAGATAAGGATGGAAAACCACTTCAAGGGACTTAGACATTAGTCGGATTAGAAGTTGGTTCCAGAAGGAGGAGGACTGGTAGGTAACTATTGGATAGACGATGGGAGGAAAGCTCAAATAGTTGTTTGGTTAATGAAGGATGAAACCTCATTGGTGGGAGGTTACGAGTGGAGAATAGGGAAGAAGAAGGCAAGTGGTTATCCTTTTGAGAGGAATAGGACACCTTATTAGGATTGTTCAAAGAAGCAAGGGCAAGGTATGGAATCTTCTGGAGGGTAGTTGTATTCCCTTACGACTAGGGTACCAGATGGGGATATGACCGTCTAGGTTGGAATTTGGATTTCTTTATCATCCGATTCAAGCTTTATTTGATTCTGATATATCGAGTTCGTTTATCCCACCATTGTTAGTTGAGTCACTGCACTTAGACACCAGTTTAGTAGATGATCCCTTAGTTGTTTCAAACCCAGTTGGGGCTCCATGATATTTTTGGGTTTGAAAGTTTCTATACTTAGCGTTGAGTTTAGATGTGATGCTTGTTGGGCTTCACGGGCTATGGGTTAGTTTTGGGCATGGACTGGTTATCCAGTAGGAGTGCTGTTCTTCATTTTGAAGGGAGAGTTGTTAGGCTTATGGGCCGCCTGGGTAACACTCTCGAGATCTCTTGTAATCCCATAGAATCTGTTATGCTAAGGTATCTAGAATCGCTTGACACGTTGGTCTAGAGTCTGCGATCTGTTAAAGCGGTCCGGGAATACCCGGATGTGTTTGAGGAGGTGAAGGGCTTACCTCCGAAGCGGGAGATTGACTTCCGAATATATCTGGTGGATAATGCTAAACCAGTATCTTGGCCAGTGTGCCACATGGCTCCTAGTGAGAGGAGGGAACTCCATAAGTAAGTAGGCGATTTGCTTGAGAAGGGGTTCATTAGACGAAGTATATCGGAGTGGGGCGCTCCAGTAGTTTTTGTTATGAAGGCGGATGGGTCCCTCATACTTTGTGTAGGCTAAAGAGAACTAAAAGAAACTCACAAAGAAGAATAGATACCCATTGCCGAGGATTAATGATCTCTTTGATTAGTTGGCTGGCGCCTCAGTATTTTTGTAGTAGGACATAGGCACGGGATTTCATCAGTTGAGAGTGGCTGAGAATAGTATAGAGAAGACCGCCTTTAGGACTCCGGATGATTTCTTTTATGAGTGGCTGGTGATGCCATTGGGTTTGACGAACGCCCCCGCATACTTTGTTGATTTGATGAGAAGGGTGTTCAGGGAGTACCTAAATAAGTTCGTGATGGTCTTTGTAGATGACATTTGGGTCTTTTCTAGGAGCGAAATAAGTTTTCGTATGTGCTCAATAGGCTGAGCAGAGCCAGTATAGGATAAACGACGGTTTTGGAGCGAGACTGGCAAGAACATCCAGAATTGGTCAAGGGCTTAATTATTTAGCCATTTTTGTTTGTATCATCTCACGTAGGTCGTCTGAATTCGAAGGAGGTATCCCTTGGGTGTTTGTCTGATATTGGTTTAGGCCTTTGGGGCTTGCATTTGGGGGATGCCGAGTTCGACTAGGGTGGTCTGCGTGGGAGACAGTTGTGATAATTTTGGATGATATCCTGGTGGAGAAGAGCATGCCCTACATCTTAGGGAAGTGTTGGAGACTCTTCGAGCGCATAGTCTTAGGACAGCAAAAGTGGATGGGATCCTTAGCATCCTATGAGTAAGGGTAACATGGTAGCGGACACCTTAAGTAGAAAAAGGTTGTCCTTGAGTTCATTGTTCGTTGAACGACGGAGCTTAGAGTTTATTTCTAAGTTTGACTTTAGACCTTCCGTTGACTTTGTACCCAGATTGCTAGCCTCCTTGGAGGTTAGACCTACTCTTTTGGGGCGGATTGGAAGAGCACAGAGGGACGATCCACAGTTGGTTGAGTTGGTAGAGAAGCTCATAAGGGGGGAAGTCGTCCAGCCATTTGAGTAGGAACACCCTAGACGATAGGGGTGTTTGCGTAGAGACGGTAGACTTTGTGTACCGCAAGACGAGGGTTTGAGGAAGGCTATTCTTGATGACGCACACCGTTCTAGGATGACCATTCATCCCGGTGGGGATAAGATGTACCAAGACATGAAGAGGGTTTTCTTCTGGGCCGGTATGAAGAAAGATGTGGCCGAGTATGTCGCTCGATGTTTGGTGTGCCAGCAAGTGAAGGCGGAGCAAAGGAAACCAGGTGGGTTGCTTCACCCATTGGAGGTTCCGCAATGGAAGTGGGATAGCGTCTCGATGGATTTTATTGACGGGCTACCCAGGTCGAGGAAGGGTAATACAGGAATTTGGGTGGTGGTAGATAGACTTACTGAGAGCACCCATTTCATCCCTATGAAGAGCAAGAGGACTGCTCCATGGCTAGCTTCAGTATATCTTCGAGAGATAGTTCGATTACATGGGGTACCCTCTAGTATAGTAAGTGATCGAGATCCTATCTTCACTAGCGAGTGCTGGAAGAGTTTGCAAGAGGCGGTAGGGACTCAGTTGTGTTTGAATACCGCATATCATCCTCAGACGGACGGCCAGACCGAGAGGGTGAATCATGTCCTAGAAGACCTTTTGAGGCTTTGTATCTTAGATTTTGGAGGTACATGGGAAGAGCATCTTCCATTGGTGGAGTTCGCATACAATAACAGCTTTCAGTCCAGTATTGGTATGGCACCTTTCGAAGCTCTTTATGGAAGGCCTTGTCGATCACCTACACGTTGGTAGGAATCTACGGATGAGATCTTGCTTGGGCCGATGAGGTTAGAAAGACCTCGGGAAAAGATTGATTTGATTCAAAGAAGGATGAAAGCGACGCAAGATAAACAGAAATCTTATGCGGACAAGAGGAGAACAGAGCTTGAGTTTGATATTAGGACATGCTTTTTATTAAGATATCTCCGTTACGGAATGTGGTTCACTTTGGATCTGTTGGGAAGTAAGTACCAAGGTTTGTTGGACCGTTTCCTATTAAGGAAAGGATTGGACAGATGTCATATAGAGGGGAGTTGCCCGACAGGCTTAGTGGTGTACATGATATATTCCATGTGTTACATTTGAGGAAGTTCCTACATGAGACCGCAGAGGCGGTAGAGCCGAGCTTGCTTAGAGAAGTGGAAGTAGAGCGTGATGCGACGATTCGACGAGCTCCTACTGGCATCCTTGGGTTAGAGATTTGGAAGTTGAGAAACAGAGAGGTTCAACTAATCAAAGTACAAAGGGGAGATGAAGAGAGTGACGCTACCTGGGAGACGGAAGCGAAGATGCGTTCGAGGTACCCTTTTTCTTTCGGAGGGTATATCCTTTTGCTTCTCCTTCATCACATATCTTGTGCTTATCTTATCCTTAGTATGTCCTCTCGTTAGTACTTTTGACCTTTAGATAGGGTAAACCTATGGTTGAAACATGTGTTTGAGACATGTTATGTATGATGGATGCAAGTGGATGCAAGTGTTTGCTAGTGGTTGCTCGTGGATGCATATACACACACTCTAGGCACTAGATCGGCTCAGTCACTTCATGTTGCATATTGCATAAATTTGTGTGTAGGAAAATATATTTATGGATGTATAATGGTTGTGTTATCACATGGATGATGCATTTTGGTGAATGATTGTGCACTCATGTAGATATTGTATGTGTCGATAGGGTTCTCTCGCATACATAATGGATGCATGGCACTATCATGGTTTGCATATGTTCATACGTTAGATAGGGAACATATACACACACTTTTTGCATATGCTCATACATCATTAGAAATTGTTTTAAGGAAAATGGATGCCCGTGGATGATAGTTTGAGTAGATGGTTGTTTGGATGGTAGGATATGCATTCTCCTTAGCTTAGAGATTTCAGGGACGAAATCCTTTAAGGAGGGGAGAATGTAACACCCCGTATTTTGGGTTAATACTAAAATTCACTAATTACAGAATAAATAATCTCAGATGTGGGAATTGGGGGTAACGGGCTGCGTTATTGCGTTCGTCTCGGAAAAATACGCGAAATAGAGTCCGAGTTTTCGAAAATCGGAGTCCGTATGGCCCAGTTATGGCCCGATGAAGTTTGCAGAAAATTCAAAACTTAAAACAGATTTAAAGATTTTAAATTCAGATTTTAAAATGAAACAGGCGGGGTCAGGCGGGGAAATTCCCGCCTACCCATGTCGACAGGGCTGTCGACAGGCCTGTCGACAGGGGTGTCGACATGCCTGTCGACTGGCCTGTCGACAGGGTCGGACCGCCCAGTAAAACTGGGTGCACCAGTTTGGGTCCTTGTGCTGGCCTAGTGGGCTGGTTCTAGAGATTTCCTAAATCTAAGGGTCCTAATCTAACCTAGGGTTAATCTAAGGGCCTAAAACACTCACCTAATCCTATAAATAAGACCCTAACCCTACCCTAATTCATTCATAATTAAATCTTGTAACTAAACTATGGCAAAATGAAACTTGGTCATGGCCTCCACAAATCAAATGAAGAGAGTTGCAAGCTAATCAACCCCTAATCCTCTTCTTCTTCATATTTGGCAACTAGTTTTACTTCATTGATTTGCTAATCTTGGTTTTGGTGAGTTTCTATGGCTTTAATAATCAATTGTTAAATTGATTATGGTAGGATGTGATAAGACATGGCTATGTTTGTGGATAAATGTGTGTATGCAAGTTGTATGATATGTGAATTGCAAGTTTTATGCCATATGCAAGTTTATTGCCATGTTTTATGATGTAAAATATTATGTTGAACATTTATGCATATGTAACATGTTATGCAAACTATATGTGAGAACATATGCAAGTATATGTAACATGAAATGCAAGTTATGCATGTGATTTTATGCATGCTAAGTATTTGGTGTTATGCATGCTAAGTATTTGATTTTGTGCATGCTAAGTATTTGATTGTATGCATGTTAAGTATTGGGTTTTATGCATGCTAAGTGTTTGGGTTTATGCAAGTTAAGTGGTATGTTTATGCATAATAAGAAATTGGTTCTATGCATGCTAAGTAGGTGGTTTTATGCATGCTAAGTGTTTGGTATTATGCATAAATCATGACATGCAAGTTTACCCTCTTAAATGTGATGCATACATATGTGAGATAACATCTTTATATGCTATGCATGTTTACCCTCTTTTAAGATGCAAGTCATATATGCAAGTTCAACATGTTAAGCAAGTTATGTGTATGCTCATATGCAAGATCAACATGTTATGCAAGTATGTGTATGATGTTATGTAAGTTATATGCATGTTGTTGTGCAAGTTCATATGCAAGTTAGGTGTATGAGATTATGCAAGTTATATGCATAATGTTATGTAAGTTATGTGTATGTTGATATGCAAGTTATGTTTATGATATCATGCAAGCTATGTGTATGATGTTATGCAAGTTAACATGTAACATGTTGTGCAAGTTCACACCTTTAAGACACATGCAAGTTCATCTTTGTATAACCTATGAACACTTATGCAAGTTGCCTTTAGATATGACATATGTATGTTCATGCAAGTTGGGTTATTTAGCAATGCTAGTTGGGTTAATATTATGATGTAAGTAGACACCTTTTAACCCATGTTAATGCTATTGTGTGCTAAGTGAAACCCATGTTATGTGTGAGAGAATCTTCTATTGGAAATATGTCGTGTTAGCATAAGTGCGTGAGGAAACGATGGGGTTAATAGACATGTAAATGAATGGTGTGAAATGGTTATGATTAAGCATACCATAAAATGATTAAGCATAAGTGGGAATTTACCTATTGAGTTAGGTCTACCCCATGGGAATTTACCTATTGAGTTAGGTCTACCCATGTTATGAAAACTTGATATTAATTAGGGATAATTAATATGGGGGTGATTAATTAGGTGTAATTAATCAACTAAGACACGAGGTTGGACCCTTTTGTAGCGGAAGTCTGCCCGGAACCGACCGGCCATCCAGCGGCTACAAATGATTGGCCCAATGTGAGAGGTCTTAGTCATAAATTAAATACATGATTAAAGTAAAGACACGAGGTTAGGCCCTTTTGATGATAGAAGTATGCCCGGAACCAACCGGCATATCCAGCAGTCATAAAAGACGGTCTAATGTGAGAGGTCTTTATGAGGTCATGATCTTAATTAATGAATTAAGAAGCACTTAACCATAGTAGCATGTAGTGGGACATGAGGGGTTAAGTGGGTGCCTTGGGGTGGCATGATGAGACTAGTGGGTTGCCTTGGGTGGCAATGGAAAAATACGATTAGAATACTTAACCAAGGTGGAACATGTAATTAAGCATGATAAAAGGGTTAAGTAAGTGCCATGGGTGGCATGTGAGAATACGATTAGAATACTTAACCAAGGTGGAACATGTAATTAAACATGATTAAGGGGTTAAGTAAGTGCCATGGGTGGCATGTGGAAATCTAGTGGGTGCCCTAAGTGGCAATTGAAATATGATTAAAGGACTTAACCAAGATTTATAACATGTAAGGGGACATGGTTAAAGGGTTAAGTGGGATGCACTAGATAAAAGTAGCAAGCTTAAGTAGTAGCTTGTGGGGGCCCATTTCAACCAATATCCCAAACGTATCTTTGTGGGCTCGACTCTGGTCGGGTGACGGGACATGCATATTGGACTTGACTATAAGCGGCCAAAATGGGTTAGCGGTGGCAACGCGGGATCAACGGGTTTCATATGCGTGTGTGGACCCGGGCTGGTTGGTAAGTCGTTGTTGCATCGTGTAGATATAAAGCCGTGCACAGTGATATTATATGGTAGCCACTTTGGGGAATGATACACCCCCTTTTGTGGGACCAGCACGGGTATCTACGGTAGGGAGCCGATCGCTTGGGGGTAGTAGGTACACCTAGTAAAAATAGGGGCAGACGGCACCTGTGTAGGGGTACAAGAAACTACCGGGTAAAAATTACTAAGTACACTTAGTGGGATCAACCTTTAAGTAGGAATTACTCTTGGTGGGTAGAACTGGTGTGGTGCAGTGTAGGAATTACCCTTGGGTGAATAAGTCTGGGGTGGTGTAAGAATTATCCTTAGGTGGATAAATGCGTCTTTTCGGTTATCGTAGTACATCCGTTGTTTAGTTGGCTACTTAGTGTAGCCATTATCCCCAGAGGTACCGTACCTTATTTATGTCATACCCTAATTACTTTAATGGTTGTATTGTTAGGGTTATAGGACTCACTCAGACTTATGTCTGACCCCGTTGTTTTTTTTTTTTTTTCCCAACCCTCAGGTTATCAGAGTGGGCCTAGCACTAGTGGGCTTGGATCAGACCGCTATATCTATCTTTTGGGCTTGGATCGTAGAAGTAAAGCTCAGTTTATCTTTTCTATTATGGCTATTGTCTATGTAGTGGGATTATGTACTTCTATTTTATCAGGATGGATATTATGTACTTGACTCTTGTTATGGTTTTGTGATGTAACCAAACATGCTTTACTTTCCCCTGAAATGAAATGATGATTTTTAAATTTTCAAGTATTACTTATATCTGTCTTGTTGTAATTTTTCTGTTCTATATTCACTTAAAATACTCCACCAATGTTATGGCATTCCCCTAGTGAGTGACCGTAGCGGGTGTGGGGTGTTACACCAATACTGTTACCCTTGTCATTTTTTCTACCTTCATCGGCACCAAATCCACCTTTTTTGCTAGTGCTTTAATTTATGTCATTCACTTGAAAAAGAGCCGCAACCTTCTTTTGGTTACCTTCACTTTTCATTACATTATTGCCATTCTTTGTAGGTTTGATCTTCAAATTCTAGGTATTGTCCTTAAAATCATCATCAACACCATCTACATCATCTAAATCATCATCAACACCATCTACATCATCTAAATCATCATCATCAAATTCATCCTTAAACCCACTGCTATCTTCTTCAGAAGGAAAAGCAAAGTTGATTATTTTGGAACCATTATGCATTGCGAACTCACTATCGATCAAACACGTTTAACATGTATAGTTTAATCGAAAGTCCCCAACTCTCAAGCATCTTGTTGCATACCTCATTGACCTTTATACAAAATAGTTAATGTACAACTATAAACGTGTTTACACACATAAGGTGCCTAATATATAACTAAATGATTTCAAACTCATTGGAACACACCCTATCATTACTATACATTATACAGTATTTGGCCAAATACTTCTGTTAAATAAACAAGAATTATTTTACCTATCGTTCACCCGTCAGCATATATTTTTCAATAAAATTTTAAGGTTGGTCAAAATTTTGTATTCTTCTATACTCAGATCGTTTTATGACATTGCATCGTACATTTGTATAATATTGTTGCTTTAAATATATATTAAACACATGCACAAATTAAAAGTCAACAAATAACAAAAGATAAACAATCATTTGTACCATTGAACTCGAAGCAATTGTATTATTTTATCGGAGACTAGGTTCTACACGGTAAAGACTTGCAATCTAAACAAATTATTAGCATAATGTAGGAAATCATAATACATGTAAATTACATATATTATTAAATAATGGCGCCAGTAGTATGTACATGATATCTCAACCAAATGCTGGAAAAGTACTGAAAATATTAAACAAAAAGTATCAAAGAAAATCATCTTGTGAATTCAAAATTAATTATTCTTTTTAAATGTTAAAACAAAAAGGTTCACATGATACTGGGAAAACCATCTGACAAGAATGGTAACGATGGTCTTAGCTTTATGAATTCTGATTTGCCGCTTGATGTACAACAAGATGAGTTACAACATGCTGCTGATGCTATAGCTGAAGAACCTAGTAAAGAGGAACTTTTAACGGTATTTTTCGTCATCATCAAAGATGGGTCAACAGGGGTGGATCTAAAGGAAAAATAGGCGGCACGACTACTTTTGGGTTAAATCAGATCACCACCCTAGATATTGAAGTCTGGAGGAGTGGGATCGCTAAGGACTGCCAAAATGGATCTAAACTCAGAGGAGGAGATATATCCTCCTATTCGAGGACATATTGAGACGGGAATCCATGCTTATCTGGAAAATGAACAGTAAACTGCAATAGTGGTGATTGGAAAATAATAACATTAACTTACAGAGCAATTTTCTATAAGAAGATCCCTTTTTTATTCAACTTTCATTTGGAATACACGAATGTAATAGGAGAAATTCTACGGTTAATCTAAGCGCTAAGCTTTCTTGAGGAGTGCTAGTATGAAGAAAATCGATCCCCTTAAATGTGATCCCAGGGGTCGTATTTATAGTGATTCTGGGCTCCTTCCGCCGTTGGGTTATTGGGCCTATAGGGGCCTTTGCTAGTCGCTTTTTCCTTGGTTTCGGGCGCTTGGCTTCTGGCCGTCTTTAGAGTACCGGTTATGGTCTTCGGATGGTATTTGAACCTTTAGTAACAACTCCTGAATGCAGGCTCTTGGACGTTCGGTATTCGTGCGGCCTTTCGGCATTCATGCGGCAGATGCTCCGGAAGCTGGTTCTGGATGATCCTTGCGTTCTCTTGGTTTAGTACCTTTAATGCCCTCGCCTTCAGGTGTATCGGTATTTTGGCAGATCATTATCGAAGATTCCTTTGAGCTTCATCTGACGGGTTTATTGCTTTTGCCCTTCTTGGTTTTTGATTTGGACGCCTCTTTGCCATAGAATCTTATGTCGTTCTGATATTGTCGAAGAGATCTTGTCGGATTGACACTGGCGGATAAATCCCGTCGGTTATTCCCTGTAGCTTTTACGATCCTTTCCCCTAGGAGGATTTCAGTTGATGCAACTTTTCGGTTATTTCTTCCTGCTCGTAGCAGTTCGTAGTTCTTGGCCCTACTTTCTGAAGAGTTTTTGGGGAGTTTTCGGTCATCTGGTACCCCTTCACCGTTAGCTCACTCCACTATTGATTTTGGTAGTAACATTTTCCTCGCCTAGTGAAGAGGTATTTTCGGCTTCCCAAGTCAAACTCTTGGTCTTTTTCGAAGTGTCATGTTAGAGTCTTTTGATCTTCCTTGACAGGGGAATGCTGATTGGTCCTTGTTTGTACGGTGGGGCTTTGGATAAATTTCCTTGCATAATTTCCACTGCTTCTTTTTCACTTTTTACGTACAACATTAATTTCTTGCACTAGATTATTTGTTCACTGAGGACTTTAAGCTTATTGTGGGAACTCATTACTTAAACCTCTGGGAAGTATCTATGATTTTAATCTAGGGGTTGAATTTTTTGCCTAAATTTGATAGGGTTTTGCATACAGATACATATTGTTTGAATTTTAATAACCTAAGAGGCAATTCGTGGCGATCCGTTCATACGCATTTTTCCCCAAATATTAATTCTAGGGTTTGGGACATGCAATTGCATAAAAGAATCTATTCATTCAATTAATGACTGGAATGGTGTGTAGAATTATCCCAACATTCATTACTCTGACTATCCATCGCTAATAGGTTTATACGTTATCATTTTTGAATGTTCTAATAAATGGGATATGAACTTTACACGTTTACGAAGTTATTTCACCTGGCAGCACTATGTCTGATAAAAGGAGTTCTGGTTTCTCATACATTGATGCTTGTGATCTTTCTCGGAGGTGGAAGTTCCTCATCTTGAAGAAGCCATTGATTACTTCTCAAGATGAAGTAAACTCCATTCTTGCTAGCTTTGGGATGGACAATGTGAAGGCTATTCCCGCTACCCGTCATGATGACATCATGCATCCTCCTGAAGGATATTTTGCTAACTCAGCTGTACATATCTGGAATGGAGGCTTCTTTCCTTTTCCTTCCTTTGTGTTTAAACTTCTACGGGATTTGGAGATTGCGCCTATTCAACTTTTACCAAGCACTTACACATTGCTCTTATGTCTGGAAGTACTTGTTCTTGAATCGGGTCAGGCTTCTCTTACTTCGAACTTCATTCGACACCTGATGCGTTTTTCAAGAGGTGTTGACTTCCCTATATTCCACGCAATCCCCTTGCGGAAGATTGTCAACGATGGTGCATGCAAGGCTATACCTTAGGAAGATCATTTTTTCTTCATTAAATGCCCTATCGGTATTTCTGGCTAATTTGCTGATCGTAGTGTGTCTTCTTAACCCTTCGCGAGTGCTTACTTTTCCATTGGTGACTTATCTTTAATTTCTTTCTTTTAGATTTTTCTTCTAAGGGAGTGTCCCTAACCGAAAGCGAATCCCACATATCTGAGCTTATTTTGAAACTACTCGAAAAGCAACCAGGTCAGTCCACTCTGTTAACCAAGGACAAGTTGTGTCTTTATAACCTTCTCCTTAACGAACAGAAGGTCTTGGGGCATCCACCTGTCTGTCTTCATGGCTCTAAACATTTGTTGGTAGGTTCAGAAGTGTTCGCTCCCTCGGCTCCTTTATTTCCAGGTATGTTTTGTTGATTCAATAGTTTCTTCATTAAGGTCTTTTTGACACTAACGTTCCATGTTCTTGAATCTTTCTTTGGTCTTTCGTTTGACTAGGAGTTTCGGTTTCGGAAGCCCCAATTCTTATTGATGCCTTGAATCGATCTACCGCTGCTGCTATTAAGCAGCTGGCCGAATTACCTGTCGATCTGCCAGCTAAGAGATTGAAGCTCAATATTCTTGCCTCTGTGATGTCTGGGAGTGCTTCCGACAGAGGATCAGGAAGTGGTGTTTTCCCATCACCCTTTCCAAGTACATCCGGAGCGGGTGTAGGTGCCATGCCGCGTACTCCCACTTCTCAGCCTGTTGAACCTTCGAGGCTCCTTGATTCTCCAATAGGTTTTACTGATCTTGTGAAAACTGTTCTTTCTAAACCTGAATTTTCTGATATTTCATTGCCTTCCCCTTCTTTCGACACAGTGGATTTCTACTAGTTTTTGATAATTCGATAGCTTAAGGTACAACATTCTCTTTTTACTTTGAGCTTTCCATTTATTGTAACTGTATGCTGAACGCTTCTAATTTCCCAGACTATTAAGGAATGGCACTTGTCTAAGCCCATTCTTTCTTCCTCTGTTACTGAAATCACTCAGCTTCGAGAAGCGAACACATTCTTGAGCGATGAGTGTGAGAGGTTGAAGGCTACCTTGGAACATGCTGAGTTAGTTTTGGAAAAAGGGAGGCAGGCTAGGGATGTAACACCTGACATGGTGTTAGCCTTAGAGCACCAGATAGCGGAGGACATAGTTACTCATGATGATGAGCTTCAGAAGAAGAATGAAAAGCTTTCTCGTGCTGCCCAGATAATATGTGCAGCCGCGGACATAATTTCTAATTTCTTGCAAGTCCACCTCCCACAGATTAAATCCGATTGCTATGAAGATGCCTTATTTCACCTTCTTTCCGACAACCTTAAAAATCTTCCTAAACTCCGAACCACCCAAGTTCCTTTCTCCGTCCGGGATCGGGTCATGGAAAGGATTAAGTTGGGTGAAGAAGGAATCGAGATGCTGTAGAGGAGTGAATCCACAATCGAGGACCTTTTATATACTGACCATCTTTAGGATGATTTAGGCGAGGAAGGGGAGGCTCTTGCTCATGTTGGTAACAATAAGGAGAATGGGGGTAATAGTCCCAGAAATGGCGGCTGCCTAAGTGAGCATTTTGTCCATAATTCTAAATCGTCATTGCTTAGAGAAGGTGGCCCCTTCGGTCTTTCAGGAGGGAAGAAAGCTGTTGGTCATGAAGTTGCTACTCCTCGGGTATAGTTCTTACTCTGGAGGTTTTTTTTTCTCTTCTCCTGGATATTTGACTTTGAATAGTCTCCTATCATCACAACAGACAAGAGAAAAACTGTTTTCCTGCCTTAAGCAGAGTTGGGTAACAAAAAGTTCAAACCGTTTTTATGTAGGGCAGGTGGCATATTTGTAAATTTAATTCTGCAACCTATGCAACACTTGTATGGGGTTCCCCTTCATTATTCGTAAAAGCTAATATGATTGTTTACATTATAACAAAGTTTAGTTTATTATGAGGATGCATTACGTATGATTTGTAGACTGAGAAAGGAGTTTCGAACGATGCCTACTCACGCTTTAAGGGAAAAGCGTTTCCTCGAGAGACTTAAGTGCATTTACACTGCATTTCCTCGGTTCTCCTTTAAATTTCCGAGAGGGGATCGTGAAGCTATGTTAAAGAGTTTTAGGATTAAACACACTGAGGCGCTATGTAAATAATAAATGTATGAAGAAGTGAACCTTTTATAATTTGACTTTCTGTCTATATGTCGTAGCAGGTTAGTCTCAGGTTTAACCCATGCATAGATGTATAAGGAAGGGGAGTATAATTCTCGTAAATTGAAAAGAAAATAAAATTGTAATTACTCTCCTGTATGTCTGTGGGCAGGTTGATCAATGAGGGATTCTTCCATCCTGGGCGGAGCATCGCCGACGAGAAAGGCTCTCCCTATGTCCCATGAAAGGCCGATCTTACATCAGAATTTATCTATCAAACATTTGATTGAGAGGATGAATGCTTTGAAAGAACAACTAGAAGAGAGTGATAGGACTATACTTGGATTAAGGGCATACATAAAGTCCATGCCCTCTATCAAGTTTGAAGATGAATTGAGGCATCTATGTCAATGTAGTGCTGATTTGGAAATTGATTTGAACAACGCCACAATAAAATGCGAGACGTGGGAATATTGTTTCAAGAATATTCCTATTATGACGGGATCTTCATCTTTTAGGGTTGACCTCTCGCGAGATCCCTACTCGTCAAAAGTTTTATTATTTGAATAACCCTCCCCCCAGGCTAAAGGAATCAGCCGTTTCTGAATGGTGCAAAAGAGTGGTAGCCGAGATGAAAAGGACTTATGATACTAAGTTGATTAATGACTCCCATGATCGTGTCGTCGGGTATGCTGACCAAATTAGATGCTTACAAGAGGAAAGACATAATTTGCATATGGACGTTTTTGAATTGGAAAAGGAAAATAAATCTCTTAGGGCAATGCGTTGGGCTTATAACAGAGCCTCGAAGCTTCAGATTAAGCCTTTCGATCATTTAGATGAAACAAGCAGGAAGGTACGAAGACTTAACAAATTACTAGGCATTGCACTTTGCCATGCCATTGATCCTCATTTGTCTGAGGATTGAGAGGACCTAGATATTTGGTAGCATTTTGTAATGATGTCATATGATTAACTCATAATCAGGATATTGAAAACGTAACTTTTTGGTGAATGTACTTGTGTATTGACAATGTATATTATGTAAATAACTGTTGGTATAAGACATAGGTAACAACTACTTGCATAATGAACTATTTAAGAAGCTTCTTTGGGTAAGAGGAGAGACAACCTTTTTATTTGAACTTGTTTTTGACGATGAGCTTCTCGTCAACTTCCCAAAAAATTTCTTGTGGCCTTCCTCCCGTGAATACATTTACGGTCGCTACGATTTGAGATGATTACTTCGGAGATCCACTGTTGGTAAATTTTCATCTTTCGGATCCATTTCAATTCAGGATTATTCAGACTTAGGTAGCAGTTTGAGGCTGGCAATCCTTCTCCGATTTTTAATGGAGCCCCAGCCTGACACCATTTAGATAATCATGTACTTACGATCGGAACGTTCTTCTAATAATTGTGAAGAGCCTGCTCAACCCAGATTCAGGTGTCAACATATAGAAGACTGGAACCCTTTCCGGTATTTGTGAAGCGCTGAATCGACACAAATTCAGGTATCGATATATAGAAGATCGGAAACCTCCTCCGGTATTTGCGAGGTGCTGAATCGTCCTAGATTCAGGTATTGATATATAGAAGACCGGAACCCTCCTCCGATATTTGCGAAGAGCCAAATCGACCCAGATTCGGGTGTTAATATATATGAGACCGGAATCTCCTCCAGTACTTGTGGAGCATCGAATCGACCCAGATTCGAGCATCGATATATATAAAAATGGAACCCCCTCCGGTATTTGTGATGGGCCGAATCGACCCAGATTCAGGTATTAATATATAGGAGACTGGAACCTCCTCCGGTACTTGTGAAGCGTCAAATCGACCTGGATTCATGCATTAATATATAGAAGACCGGAACCCCCTCTGGTATTTGTGAAGAGCCGAATCGACCCAGATTCGGGTATTAATATATAGAAGACCGGAACCCCACTCCGGTATTTGTGAAGAGCCAAGTCGACCCAGATTCGGGTATTAATATATAGAAGACCGGAACCCCTCCGGTATTTGTGAAGAGCCGAATCGACCCAGATTCGGGTATTAATATATAGAAGACTGGAACCTCCTCCGGTATTTGTTGTTTCGGTATCCCTTTGGATTTGATTTGTAAAGCAGAGGATGTACGTACTTCCTGAGCCACTCCCTGGGCTTTTGGTGTCAAAGTAGAGAATGTACGTGCTTTGTTGGCCACTCTCTGGGCCTGTGCGTCCGACGCGCTTGGCTAGCTTATCCACAAGCACGGCCCAAGGACTTACCCGACTGATTGACATTGAAAAGTGTTTATTTTATTACTCTTATGCTTTATCTTTTGTAAATAAATAAATGATACTTTGGGTATTTTTTATGTGTTTTTACAGATTTCAAGCATTGCCTCCTTCAATTCGAATCAAAGGCCAACTACAAGAAAGAGCTACTTCCCCACATCAAATTCATTTCAATTGCAAAAGAAGTAGTAGCTCACTGGTAAAGGCATAGGAATTGGTGTTGAGAGACCTGAGTTCGAACCCCGTCAAGCTCACTTTTTGCCAAAGAAATGGAGCGCGTTCACACTGGCCCTTTGCTTTGAGAAATATCTGGTTTAGTATTATATATATATATATATATACATACACATATTCATGTGTATGTATTTATGATGTGCACCAATTAACATTTCAACAATAGCCATATTCTTATCATGGAATTAAATTCAAATCATTCAATTTCAATTAGAAGAATTTCTGATTGAATTGTTGCCAAGAAGAAAAAAAATCAATTTTAAAGATTTTATCTTATATTGCCTCTGGAGTCTGATAAGCGTCCTTGTTTGGAAGAATTAATTAGATGCAACCTTCTATCAATCAATCAGCCACATGGGAAAATTGAAAGATATGGACAATACTTACCATGATATGCCCAGATTTTCTCCAATCAAGTTAGTCAAGGAAGGCAAGAGATATTCATGAATGAGGAGGCCCATTTATTCATAGACCTAATTAGGGTTTTCCCATTCTCATCTATAAATATGTGATTGTAACCATTGTAAAAACCATTCATTCTTCTGTACTCTCTTTCAGTCTTAATAAAGCTTTCTTTTCTTTAGTTTCTGCATTTTATTTTCATGGCATATTGTGTTGTCTAGTCAATTAGATTTGCTAGAACACAATTTGCTATTGCTTCTATTTTTCTTACTAGTGATTGACCGTTTGATTAGATTCAGCGGTAATCCTAGTTTTTATTTTCAGTTGTTGATTTCTTTTCTGCAATTTTATTTCCAGTGCTCTATTTTATTTTAATCATTGAATTTATTATAGATCCGATTAGATTCGAATCTGTAGTGAATTTAATTGCATCTTTTATTCGTAGTTTCAGTTTTTATTTTTGCTTTGCGAAAAAAAACCAACTTCCAGCTTCGTCTAACACGCCCAAGAGATTAGATAAATAATTGATTTAATTCACCTCCCTGTGTTCGACCTGTATGCTACACACCTGTATGCTTGCAGAATTTAATTTAAATGTCGCGCTTTTCTAATTCATAGACTAGCGTCGATCAAGTTTTTGGCGCCGTTGCCAGGGAGGTAACGATTAAATTTTATTATTTGTTTAATTTCTGATTCGTGTTAGTTTTATTTTATTGTATTTTCTTTTGTTTTCTTGTATATATATATAAAAAAATCTTGATTGATTTGATTTGCCGTTATTCAATGATGCTACAATCTTCATAACAAGAGAAAAAATAACATACCATTTTCATTGATTTTCTGCTCTTGCCATTTCTATTTTCTTTTATTTCTTTCCTAATCATCTCCCTCCTGTATACAAATTTATTTCTTGTTTTACAAGTCCAAAAAAAAAAAAAATTCCTTTCTCGCTAATTTCTTTCTTTTCTTGTTTTCAAAGCATTGGTTTTTTTTTTCTTCTTGTTCAGGTAAAAAAAAAAAAACAAACTTTCATATTTTGCTTTTATTTCTTTCTATCTTAGAACTTTTTTTTCCTTTCTGCTTTTTACAAATACCAAAAAAAAAAAAATCTTCGGCAATAATTTCTTGCTAGTTTCTGCCACGGATTCACATCTTCTTCTAGTCCTACCTTCTTCACAAACCAGATTCCAAAATACTCTGCCTGATCCACAAAACTACCATCAGTCTGCAAATACAAACAATCAAAAACCACATTTTTTTCCATAGACAGCAAGACCCAACCATCCTTCTGTATTTCTACCGCAAATCTCCCTTCACCATACTTCTTCATCACCTAACCACACCATTCTACAGCAGCAATCCCATTGCAAATCCACCCATCAACACCCTCCCGCAAACAAACCCACAGTAGCTCATATTCATACCAAAAGATTATTCTTAAAAAAAAAAAAACCAACACAGATCACCCCTCAACTAATCAGAACCCAAATTGAACACACGCAGTACCATCTTCAAAAGTCAAAAACAAAACCAAACTTGGAAACCCATTGTTTGTAATCCAACCAACGCCAAATCTGAACTGCAGCCATCGGTATTCACTTTCACCCCATTACACCTGTTACGTTCATCAAACTTACCCAGAAATTTGCTGTACGCCATCACCTTCAATCACCACAGTCCTCCTTCGCCAGTTCGTTGCCAAACTACTTCACTGCCTACCTACCCCATCCACCATACAAATTCAAAAACCCTACCCCCTCAAAACTTGCCTCAACCCATTTTGCTAAATACCATATCGTCACTTTCATCATCAACAAAAGCCTCTTCACAGTCTTTCCATTCACCATCAACCCACCCACAGCAACTCACGGAATCCTAAACCCCTCCACAAAACCGTACCTCCTAATCGCAACATTGAACATCAAAACGCGTTTTGAATTGCGAGCTTACAGATTTCTTTTTTTTTTAGAAAAGGGGGGCAATTTCCTTTGGGTTTAACCATCTTTGAGAAATTGAAAAAAAAAGGTGGAAAGGGGCGTGTTTTATTTTGTGAAAGGATATGCGTTTCTTGAAATAAAGAGGAGATTTGTCCTCTGTTGACTGTTTCCTTTTGAGTATCCTTTGTTTTCTTTTTCTCATTTGTTAGTTTTCGTTTTCTTTTCTTTAAAAAAAAAAAATCAAAAACCGCAGCGCAGTCAAGCAATTAATAGAAGGGGACAACAACAGAAAGCAGCGGACGATTCAGATGGGTTGGAGCGGTTGCACACCAAATGGGGTGTGAACGCGCTAGCGCTTCCCAAATTCACTGGAGGACTGCCGATCTAGGTGAAAACTTTTAAAACTCTACAGGTGCTCTGCTGCAAAAGAAAAAAGAAAAAATATATAGACAATTGTTGTAAAAATTTTCTACAGGGGCAGGGGCTTTGAATGTACAATTTTTAATTTCTGCAATTGTTTTGTGTGATTGTTGTTGTTTCTGCATCTTTTATTCATTCTGTTAAGGGCAATACCCCAATTCACATAAGGTGAGGGATTTCATCACCCTTTCCTTAGCCCACAAATTGCATTTCATCGTAGAATCTGACTAATAATAACGGTTAGACGTTGGACTTAAGGGAGTCACGGGCTCATCTAGGGCTTAATTATATTGTGATAGTTGATTCATTTGGAACGAATTATTTCTTGGTGTCTAGACTACGGCAGAGAAATAACCGTTTATAAATATTACGGTGATTCGTAAATATTATATCGGTTATTACTCTGAAGGTACTTAAACTTTCGGCTGCATTGCTAGGGTGATTCCTGGTGCACCGATAACTCCTGTCCGTTAACTGGCTGAGAAATCTTTTGATCTAAGTAATCAAACGCATCACTTTATAATTTTGGGTTAAGAGCCAATAAGGACAGAAAACTTCATTGTAGCTAATTTCTGTGCTTGCATTTAACAACAATGAGTGAAAAAAGTGTTAGCCAACAAAATTCTCCTAGGGGTTCTCGAATCAACCAAAATTTTCCAACCGAATTGGATCAAAATCGAGTGAATCAAAATTTTCCAAACTTTGGGGATCAAAATCAAATGAATCAAAATTTTCAAAATCTCAATATTCAAATGGATAGACCCTTGTCTCTTCGTGATCGATGTTATCCTACTAGGACCGTTCAACAATCTGTCATTGTGTTCCCACCAGTTGAAGGAAACAATTTTGAGCTAAAACATTCTTTTATCCAAGGGGTACCAAAGTTTACTGGATCTGAAAATGCTTATGAATTTCTGAGTGAATTTGAATTGTATGCCTCCACAACAAAAATGCAACAACTATCTAACGAATCGATCAAGCTAAGGCTAATTCCATTTGCACTACTTGAAAGCGCTAAAAGATGGCTAAATTCTCTTCCATGACATTCCATAAGAAGTTGGGATGAATTTGTCACTGCATTCTTGAAAAAGTTTTTCCCTTTCCATAAAACTCTAAAAATCCGAACCGAGATAAATCAATTTTGTCAAAATGAGGGGGAAACTTTTTCAAAATACTTTGAGAGATTCAACCAGCTATTATATAGTTGCCCTCATCATGGAATTCTAAAAGATCACTTATGTCAAATTGCATATGAAGGGCTAAACTATCAGACTAGAACTCAACTAGAATCAATGTGTGGAGGAGACTTTATGTCTAAAACAGCCGATGAAGCTTGGCAATTTTTAGAAGATTATTCTGAAAAGGACATGCAGTGGGAATCGATTCGTGTTCCAATTCGTACTTCTACTAGAGGAGTGCATGTCGTGGACCCAAGTCAAATTCCTTTAGAAAATCAAACTCCTCAAGCCGGAGAAGGGTTACCCCACTATTACTCTCAGGACCAAGCCAATGCCATAGCTCAAAATAATCCTTACTCATCCATGTACAACCCTGGTTGGAGGAACCACCCAAATTTTTCCTGGTCGAACCCCAATAATTCGGCTAACACATCTCACGTGCAAACCTTTATTCCCAATCCGAATTACCAAGGTCCACCCCCCAATTCTCAAACCTCTCAAGCTACACCTCAATCCAAACAACCTTATAGGCACCCTAATTTTCAATCATCAAACCAATCATCTCAATCTTCTCAACCATCATAAGACATTGGGCGTCTAGAAAAACAGATGAACTCTTACGAAGCTAAAATAAACTCGCAAGACGCTAAAATGGACCAAATGTTTAATATGATGAAGGAATTTATGAAAACTCATGAGAAGGGAAAATTGCCTAGTCAACCCGAGGTGAATCCAAAGTATAACTCCCGTGCTGTAAATTCTTGTGAGGACGAAAAACATAATCCAGTCAACGCTATTACAACCCTTCGATCTGGAAAGAGGATTGATAACAACGTGGACGACCCTGGCGAACCTTCTAACTCGACCCCAATCCCTAATCTTGCTGATCACCCATTGGCTTCGAATGCCAATTCTTCTGAACCTCCAATTCCCTTAAATGTTGGCAATCCCAACATTTCGTCTTCTTGTGTCGGCAAACCCGACCCACCCTTGAAACCCAATGTTGGCAATCCCAACATTTCATCTTCTATTCCCTTGGATGAATCTTCTTCTTCGAATGATGAAACTCATAACAGAGTCAAAGAACCAGTAGCTCCTTTTCCTCATAGACTCAATAATAAGAAGAAAGCGGCAAATTTCGATAAAATTCTGGAAATTTTTAAACAAGTCCGTGTGAACATTCCTCTTTTAGACACCATTGAACAAATTCCTCAATATGCTAAATGTCTTAAGGAATTGTGCACACAAAAAAGTGCGACCAATGTCCCAAAAACCGCTTTTCTAACTGCAAATACAAGCTCTGTTCTTTCGAATCTTGCCCCAGTCAAGTATAAAGACCCTGGTTGCCCTACGATTGATTGTAAAATAGGAAACACTCACATCTCTCGTGCCCTACTCGACCTTGGTGCCAGTGTCAACCTTCTCCCTTATACTGTCTATCGTCAACTTGGACTAGGGGAGATTAAACCAACAAACATCACTCTTCAACTAGCCGATCGATCTGCCAAAAAGCCATTGGGAATTATCGAAGATGTCTTGATACAGATCGAACAGTTCTACTTCCCTGTCGATTTTATAGTTCTAGAAACAGAGCCTGTCTCAAATCCCAACGTTCAAATACCATTGATCTTAGGACGCCCCTTCTTAGCAACCTCTAATGCTGTCATTAATTGTAGGAATGGTCAGCTTCGACTTTCCTTCGGGCACCTAACCATTGAGCTAAACATCTTTAATCTCAACAAACAACCTAGGGATTTTGAGATCGATGAAATTGACATGATTCAAACCACAGTTGATGAGACCTCTAGTGACACTTCTGAAGCCCTGAAAATGTGTCTTGACCATTTCAACTCTGATTTCGATGAACTCGAATACATTTCTGAACTAAACAAAATTCTTGACTCCGACACTTCGTCACCTGAATCTAACCAAGGAATGTTGACCAATGTTGATACACAAGAACTTCCTAAGTTAGACCTCAAACCCTTGCCACCAAACCTTAAGTATGCCTACCTAGACTCCTCAGAAACTTTTCCCGTAATCTTGTCTTCTGATCTTACTAAGGACCAAGAAGAAAAAGTTTTGGAAACTTTACGGGAAAATAAGGACGCCTTGGGGTGGGAAATTAGCGATATAAAAGGAATCAGCCCATCAATTGTGGAACATCACATACATTTAGTTGATGAGGCTAAACCCACCCGTGAGGCTCAAAGGCGATTAAACCCAAACATGAGAGAAGTGGTCAAGGAGGAGATAATCAAATGTCTAGACAATAACATCATCTATCCCATCTCTGATAGTACTTGGGTGAGTCCGGTACAAGTTGTACCAAAGAAGTCGGGAGTCACAGTGATCAAAAACGACAGTAATGAACTCGTCCCAACAAAAATCAAAACCAAATGGCGTGTGTGCATCGACTATCGAAAGCTCAACTCAGCCACACGAAAAGACCATTTTCCCTTGCCTTTTATTGACCAAATGCTCGAACGCTTAGCGGGACATGAGTACTACTGTTTCCTCGATGGATACTCTGGCTATAACCAAATTCCTGTTGCTTTAGAAGATCAACATAAGACCACCTTTACTTGTCCCTTTGGAACCATTGCTTATCATCGCATGCCTTTTGGTCTTTGTAATGCCCCCGCGACCTTCCAAAGGTGTACGATGAGTATTTTCTCCGATATGGTGGAAGAATTCTTGGAAATATTCATGGACGATTTTTCAATATATGGATCATCTTTTTCTCAATGTCTCACTCATTTAGAACTCGTCCTTAAGCGTTGTAAGGAGAAATCACTCGTGCTTAATTGGGAAAAATGTCACTTTATGGTGAAAAGGGGGATAGTTCTAGGTCATGTCGTCTCCAAAGATGGCCTAGAAGTCGATAAATCCAAAATCGATTTGATTGCTAATTTACCTCCTCCTAAGTCTGTCAAAGATGTTCGTTCATTCCTTGGCCATGCGGGATTCTATAGAAGATTCATTAAGGATTTCTCGAAAATTTCAAAACCTCTCTCGAATTTACTTGCCAAAGACGTAAAGTTTGAATTTTCCAATGATTGCAAAACATCTTTTGAAACTCTTAAATCACTCTTGACCACAACTCCCATCATTCAACCTCCTGATTGGACTCAACCCTTCGAACTTATGTGCGACGCTTCTGATTTTGCTATTGGAGCCATCTTGGGTTAGCGTATTGATAAACTCCCTCGAGTCATTTATTACGCCAGCAAAATCTTAAACGAGGCCCAACTTAATTACTCAACTACTGAAAAGGAATTTTTGGCAGTTGTCTTCGCTCTTGAGAAATTCAGACCATATCTCATAGGATCCAAAGTCATAGTTTACACTGACCACGCTGCCCTACGATATTTGCTTTCTAAGAAGGATGCCAAGGCCCGCTTGATTCGTTGGATCCTTCTTCTTCAAGAATTCGATATAGAAATACGAGATAAAAAGGGTTCTGAAAATGTCGTAGCTGATCATCTCTCTCGAATTGTGCACGAAAATGATAACGACACCCAAATCGATGACTATTTTCCTGACGAACAACTCCTTTCGATCTCTAACACCCCTTGGTACGTTGACATTGTGAATAATCTTGTCACACAACAAATGCCCGCTGAATGGTCGAAACAAGATAAACAAAAATTTCTCTCGAAAGTTCGAAACTTCTATTGGGATGACCCATATCTTTTCAAATACTGTCCAGACCAAATCATTCGAAGGTGTGTGCCCGATCTTGAACACCGAAGTATTCTCTCCTTCTCACATGACCATGCTTGTGGTGGTCATTTTGGAGCAAGAAAAACTGCTGCAAAAGTTTTGCAGAGCGGTTTTTATTGGCCCACATTATTCCGTGACGCTTTCGAATTTTGCTCTAAATGCGAGCGATGTCAAAGAATGGGTCGAATCACTAAGCGAAACATGATGCCTCTCAACCCCATTTTAGTGATTGAGTTATTCGATGTTTGGGGCATCGATTTCATGGGACCATTCCCGAACTCATTTGGGAATCTTTACATCCTGCTTGCGGTAGATTATGTCTCAAAATGGGTTGAAGCCATTCCGACCAAAACCAACGACAACAAGGTTGTTGTCAAATTCCTCAAAGAAAACATCTTTTCACGCTTTGGCACACCTCGAGCTATCATTAGCGATAATGGCACTCATTTCTGTAATCGTGCTTTTGAGTCCTTGCTCAAGAAATACTCAATCACACACAAGCTGTCGACCCCCTACCATCCACAAACAAGTAGGCAAGTAGAAGTTTCCAATCGACAAATCAAACAAATTCTTGAGAAAACTGTGAATTCCAATAGAAAAGATTGGTCCGTAAAACTGATTGATGCACTTTGGGCTTTTCGCACCGCTTATAAAACCAATCTAGGGATGTCACCATATCGATTAGTCTTTGGAAAGGCATGTCACTTACCTCTTGAATTAGAGCATCGCGCTCTTTGGGCCATAAAATTTTTGAACTTTGACTTAGAAAAAGCCGGCTCACACAGGAAGTTACAAATTTCTGAATTAGAGGAATTAAGAAATGAGGCGTATGAAAATGCGAAAATCTACAAAGAAAGAACCAAAGCCCAACACGACAAAAACATACATCGTAAGGAATTCAATGTAGGTCAAAAAGTCCTTTTATACGACTCTAGACTTCACTTGTTTCCAGGAAAACTTAGATCTCGATGGACTGGACCTTATGTCGTGAAAATAGTATACCCTCATGGAGTGGTTGAAATTGAAAATCCTAGGGATGGAAAAGTCTTCAAAGTAAACGGTCAACGACTGAAACCATTTTTGGAATTCGAGCAATATGACGAAGATGACTCTATCGATCTGCATGATCATCCACCATGAAATCAGGTGGTACATGTTCTTTTTCTTTTATTTTTCTTTTTCATTTTTTTTAATTTTATTTTTGTTTTTTCTGCCTTAGACAGTTGGGACACTGTCTCAATCAAGTGTGGGGGGGAGTCTGCATTTCATCCATTTTCATTTTTTCTTTGTTTTTATTTCTTTTTATTTTCAACCATTTAAGTAGGACCATCATGCATTTTAGACTGTAGTAACATGCCATTTTTTTTTTGAAATACGACTCATTTTCAATTGATACAGCAAAATAAGTTTACAATTTTTAGCCAGTTGATAGTATTTTTCTCTCTCAACTTAGATCGAATAGGAAATATAATGAAAAGTTTAATTTTGAGGGATAATAGTGTAACCAGTACATAGGGAGATTCTTAGGTGATGGCCATGAAATCTATTCTATATTGTAGACTTTGTTTAAATAAGTGGAGGACTTAAAATACTTATATTGGCTTTTCAAATCTTTAAAACTAAGTTGTGTTAAGTTGAATTCGCGTAACTCTCTTTTGTGCTTATATTTTCGATAATAATAATAATAGTATTCCAAGGGTATCCAACATTGCTTGTATATCGAGCGTTGGTGTGCAAACCCGCCAAGCTCTATCCGACACGTTGTTGACAATGTCAGCGTTGGAATATCTTGGTCTCATTTTATGAGATTGGACACCTAAGGATTACCGACACGTTGTTGACAAAGTCAAAGTCGGCCTGCACAATCCGCCAAGCTCTTTACCTACTCTCCGTTAGTCCGCGAGGCAGTGCATGGGTGGTAAACCTTGGTCTTTTTAGTTAGGTGTATGTACTTAATCATAAATCTTAAAATTTTATAGAATAAAGAATAAGCGATGAATACCCAAACACTTCTTGACCTTATTGATTTGACTAACCATACATGAGAAAATTAGAATACCACTTTGCAAACTGTGCCAAGCAAACTAAGAATTTATTTCATGGCTGCACTATGTTATCAACCGAACTAACTAGCCAAACTGGAATTTAACATTTGAAAACTTGATTTATATTGAAAATTTGTGACAAGTCGAGGTATCTAAAATAAAATCAACTGACTAGAAATTGTTAACTTAATTTGTTGTACCACTTTCTTGAAACAAGTCGTGTTTTCATTTTTCGTCCTTTTTTGCATATGTCCATTGCATTCATGTAGTTTCATTAGAATCATAGCATACTGCATTTGGATTTTGTGGGTAGTATCCGCTGAAAACCCTCACGAGACACCACTCGTCCTACTAGGGACACCTAGAGGTTTAACGGCTTGTTGCATACGCTCAATGCAATCGTGTTTCCTACGAAAGTGTGACCTATCTAGTTTAGTTTTTCATTTTTGTTTTTCTCGAGGACGAGTAAAAGATAAGTGTGGGGGTATTTGATTGACATTGAAAAGTGTTTATTTTATTACTCTTATGCTTTATCTTTTGTAAATAAATAAATGATACTTTGGGTATTTTTTATGTGTTTTTACAGATTTCAAGCGTTGCCTCCTTCAATTCGAATCAAAGGCCAACTACAAGAAAGAGCTACTTCCCCACATCAAATTCATTTCAATTGCAAAAGAAGTAGTAGCTCACTGGTAAAGGCATAGGAATTGGTGTTGAGAGACCTGAGTTCGAACCCCGTCAAGCTCACTTTTTGCCAAAGAAATGGAGCGCGTTCACACTGGCCCTTTGCTTTGAGAAATATCTGGTTTAGTATTATATATATATATACATACACATATTCATGTGTATGTATTTATGATGTGCACCAATTAACATTTCAGCAATAGCCATATTCTTATCATGGAATTAAATTCAAATCATTCAATTTCAATTAGAAGAATTTCTGATTGAATTGTTGCCAAGAAGAAAAAAAATCAATTTTAAAGATTTTATCTTATATTGCCTCTGGAGTCTGATAAGCGTCCTTGTTTGGAAGAATTAATTAGATGCAACCTTCTATCTATCAATCAGCCACATGGGAAAATTGAAAGATATGGAAAATATTTACCATGATATGCCCAGATTTTCTCCAATCAAGTTAGTCAAGGAAGGCAAGAGATATTCATGAATGAGGAGGCCCATTTATTCATAGACCTAATTAGGGTTTTCCCATTCTCATCTATAAATATGTGATTGTAACCATTGTAAAAACCATTCATTCTTCTGTACTCTCTTTCAGTCTTAATAAAGCTTTCTTTTCTTTAGTTTCTGCATTTTATTTTCATGGCATATTGTGTTGTCTAGTCAATTAGATTTGCTAGAACACAATTTGCTATTGCTTCTATTTTTCTTACTAGTGATTGACCGTTTGATTAGATTCAGCGGTAATCCTAGTTTTTATTTTCAGTTGTTGATTTCTTTTCTGCAATTTTATTTCCAGTGCTCTATTTTATTTTAATAATTGAATTTATTATAGATCCGATTAGATTCGAATCTGTAGTGAATTTAATTGCATCTTTTATTCGTAGTTTCAGTTTTTATTTTTGCTTTGCGAAAAAAAACCAACTTCCAGCTTCGTCTAACTCGCCCAAGAGATTAGATAAATAATTGATTTAATTCACCTCCCTGTGTTCGACCTGTATGCTACACACCTGTATGCTTGCATAATTTAATTTAAATGTCGCGCTTTTCTAATTCGTAGACTAGCGTCGATCACCGACCTCCCTCCAGGAGGTGCCTTATCCTGACCATTGTAGGCGACGATAAGGTCTTAGAAACTTAAACAGGGCCATCGTAGGCTTAAAACTAAGGTTTACTCTTTTGATGCTCTATACGGAACATCATAGGCACTGATAGAGGCTTACAAGCTACCCCCCTTCGAGGGGTGCCCTATCCTGACCATCATAGGCGAGGATAGGTGTTTGCATTCCCTTCTGCGGGTAACGCGGAACATAAGCAGAGGTAGGACGTGCTCTTCTGTGATAAGAGGTAGGAGGTGCTTAGTTCTAGCAGAGGCAGGGGGTGCTAATTTTAGATGCACCGCCACGACCATTTCTGGTGTGAAACGGAGGCTTACGCTTTTAGTGCTTTAACCCTACCCCCTTTGATTTGGGCATGGAGAAAAACTAAAACACCACCCCCTTCGGGGGATGCCTTGCCCGGAATAGTTAGGCGCTGACAAGGGTTTTTCTTTTATTTTATCCATTTGTGATTTGACCTTTCCTTGGTCATTTTATTTGTGGAGTTTCTCTTCTTCGCAACCAGGAGAATGATCTTTCCTTTACTATTTGTAGAAGGTTTCAGCGGCTTGACCACCTACACTTTCTGAAACACCCCACCTCCATTAAGGTCACTCATAAAGGGAATGCCTTAACTTTGGTGGAGGTTTATAAGTAAAAGTCACAGATAAACACAAGACAGATATATAAACACACATATATATAAGCAGCGGAAAACAAACAGACTTTTATTTCATAAATACGTGTTCATACAAAACATTTCCATAATTGTCTCATAATAACTTCCAAAACATTACATCATCATTTCTGTCTTGATTATTAAATTAAGAAGCATAAAACATGATAAAAGCTGCATAAATCCCCATAGAACGTGTCCAAAAGCCATAGCCAAGGAAAGAGAGTCCAAACCATACATCTACTATCTTGAAGCTTGCAAAGAGTCTGACTAAGCTGAGTTGTTTCCTCCCTGTGGACCTGGGGGTGAAACGGAAGAAAAGAAAATGAAAGAAAAATAGAGTCAGACATAAAGCCTGGTAAGTCTAGTGACTCTTCAGCATGAGAATAAGAATAAGAACATGATAGGTATAAACTGGAAATAGGAAAGTATCATAAACTAAGATAAAGCAGTTTGAACAGAATATACTATCGCACCCCACACTATATCTCTGCACCTACTTGTATTGTCCCTACTGGCACCCCACGATCAGGGTGAAGTGATCCCCTTTTTCTAAAGATCGGCTCCTACTTGCAAAATCAAATGTGTCATACGACCCCCAATTGATTGTAGATACCTATGCTGGTCCCACCATGGGGTGTATCAAGTCCCATGGTGGCGGCTCGACACAATTCTAGAATGCATAGGTTATACTACTGGTGCCCTCAGTGCCCTGTTTGTCTGCTCCGAAGTGTGTGCATGCCCGCACTCCGTTAGAGCCCACACTGTTGCACCCACCGCCGTCGCTTTTGACCGCTTACAATCAGCCCAGTAATCGTGCCCCAACCTGTCTAGTTTCAGGGTACCATGATACCTAATTAAGTTACTGCTGAAATGGGTCCCCATTACTAGGGTTTTCTAGTCAAACATGTTAAGTGGTTAAGTGTCCGTATTTACCTAACCCACCCATCAGTTTAATTAACATGTTGAATTAGTTAAGTGTTTTAGTCAACTTAACCTTACCATCCTGACTTGTCTGTCCTTAGCTTTTTCAAGCACCGACCACTCACATTAGATAGGTATTGCTACGGTTACTGGATGTGCCGGTCGGTTCCGGGCAGATTTACACCATAACCCAGTCTAACCTCGGGTCCTTATTGGGCTCAATGCTTAACCTCTCACATTGGATAGGTACTGTTGTGACTACTGGACAGCCGGGCGGGTCCGCGCAGGTTTACATCACAACTCAATCCAACCTCGTGTTAAGCATACTCGTATTTTCTAAATTTACATATTTGTCTCTTTTACTTGTTATATGTAAATTTGTTAACAATTAAATGTTATGGCCCACATTCCAAGTTCATCCTTTTTGGTATAAGAATTTATACCATTTAAATGCCACCAATTTTTGGCATGTGACAAACATGCCAATTTCATATATTTTTATAAATTTATGTCAAGTTTCCTATAATTACCAATTTATCCCAATGTTACCCCGTCTAAGTATTAGGCTAACAATCTTAGCCTAATTTTCGTCCACATGATTTTTAACATACAATATTAGGCTAAAAACTTAGCCTAATTTAGCGTACACAAAATTGGCATAAAGAAATTCATTAACGTAAACATGACATAGGTGTAAACTTAGCATTCTTGGCATAGTCAATATGAACATCATAGGTGTGAAGTTGCAAAATAATCAATATACGTATATGTGAATTTGCAACATAGACTGAATCATGGGTGTCAACTTGTCATGTGAACTTGCATTAAAAGGGGGAATATAACTAAACTGGTGTCACATGAATTAGCATATGATTTAGACAACATAAGCCTAAACATGTTTAGATCTAGGCATAACATCGAGCATCACTAGCATATGACAAGAATATGGCATTTCCATAAAGTATTTTATCACAAGGGTGTGAACTAGATCAAATCATGTTTACAACTATAACATGAAACTTGTATTAAAATGGATCTTGGCATGGATCCAATTATGAACTTGCAACTTTTTGTATAAACATAAGAGCATGTATATGAACTTAATCATTTAGGCATAGAGGTTTAGCATAAAGTATATACATGGGATCTTAATCACATACAACCTATGTAATCACATAAACATATAGGTGTAGATATGAACCAAATAACTTGTATGTGAATTTGAATAGATCCAACATCAACTAAATTAATCCACAAACATCCTAATGGATCCAACATCAAGTCAATTATACCACAAACATCACAATACCACAATCATTACAACACAAAGATATGAATTAACATCGTCGTTATATAATAGCACAATTCCATTTCCTTTTTCATCGAATCAAATCCTAACTTTTATTCACATCGAAAAAATCACTATACTTACAACAAACGACGAACTTGAATTCTGGATTCTGAGTTCTGAATTTGAAATGCTTTCCTTTGGGTAGACAAACGTTGTTTGATTCTTGTTTTACTTTAGTTTTGCTCGTCTCTAATCTTTCTACAAGCGGAGGCTACTCTTGGCTTCCTTCCAGCAGCATGACGGCTCTAGCTCTATTTTATTTGTGTGAATTTAGGTAGGGACTAGGGTTGTTTATATAGAATTTCAAACTAATTAGAGCCGTCGATGAAGCTAGAGTTAATCAAGGCCATCCATCTCAAGAGAAGCCAATCAGAAAGTGACAAGTTAGCCCTAGTGACACAGCCAAGCTCAGAAATTCGACCAGAAACCCGACCAGGCCAGCCATCGCCAAACCAGAAAGCTTTGCAAGCCTGTTGCTCGGCCTGGGCGCACTTGGTAGGTGCTCCAGTGCAAATTTGTACTGGTGCACTTCCCCAGTGCGCCAGTGCAATATTTTTTTTTTCTATCTTTCCCGCCTGACTTCGTTCGTCCATATCTCCTTCATCCGATATCCGTTTTACGCAAACTCAGATTCTATCTCAACCAGAATTCGAGACGAATGTAATGACGTAACTCGTTTCCCTTCATTCTTTCATTAATAATTAATTATACTTTAATTTGTTAATTTAATGTTAACAGAAAATTCGGGGTGTTACATTCTCCCCTCCTTAAGAGATTTCGTCCCCGAAATCTTCAAGTCTGGGAGAACGTACATCCTAACATCCAATCATCCATCTACTCAACTAACAAACATAGGCGTCCATTGTCCTTAAAAGATTTCTAATGCTTTATGATCATATGCATAGTGTGTGTAAATGTCCTTACCTAATGCAAAATCAGGCGGTCTACTGATTCAGTTGACCTCCTTAATGCAAATCATGTAAGTGTCATGAATCCATTATGCATGCAAATTTTTTCCTTACTCATAATTCTACATGAGTGCGCAAACATTCATACAAATGCGACATCCATATGACAACATATCAAGTTTCAACCACATACAAATATGAATACATATATGCATATGCAATATGTAGTGACTGAGCCGATCTAAAACCTAGAGTGTGTGTGTATATGCATCCACGAGCAACCACTAGCAACCACTTGCAGCCATCAACCATGACATGTTTTAAATACATGTTTACATCCATTAGTTTCTACCTAAGGATAAAGGATAAGATCGAGGAAATATACATAAAAAGATAGATACAAGCATCACTTAAGGAAAAAGAGAGATCAAACGGTGTACCCTCAAAAAGAAAAGGGTAGGCCACACGTATTCTGTCCTTAGTTTCCTAAGTCGCGTCTTCCTCGGCGTCGCTTCACTGAACTTTGACAAGCCTGACTTCGCGGTTGCATAGTTTTTTGATTTCAGTTCCTTCGATTCGAGTTGGAACTCTCCTCACAATTGCTTCGCGTTCCAATTCGGCTTCTTCTAGAATGCTTGGCTCCACTACTTCCGTAGATTCATGTAGACATTTCCGGAGATGAGAAACGGGAAAGATGTTGTGAATTCCAGCCAACCTTTCAGGCAGCTCTACTCTATAAGCCATTTTCCCAATCTTCTCGATGATAGGGAATGGTCCTACAAATCTTGGTGCTTGCTTTCCTGCGGATCCAAAGCGAACGACGTTCCTTAAAGGAGATACCTTAAGGAAAACCCTGTCCCCAACCTCAAATTCAAGGTCGGTCCTTCTTTTGTCGGCGTAAGATTTCTATCTATCTTGGGCAGTCTTCATTCTCCTTCGTATCAAGTCCACTTTTTCTGAAGTCTCTCTAATCATGCCTGGCCCAAGTATAATCTTGTCTGTAGACTCCCACCAACAAGTTGGTGAGTGGCACGGTCTTCCATACAAAGCTTCGAAGGGCGCCATGCCGATGGTGGCTTGGTAGCTATTATTGTAAGCAAATTCCACTAAAGGAAGATGGTCCTCCCATGTCCCTCCAAAGTCAAGAACGCACAGTCTTAGAAGATCTTCTATTACTCTGTTCACCCTTTCGGTCTGACCATCCGTTTGGGGGTGATAGGTCGTGCTCAAGCATAACTGTGTGCCTACAGCTTCTTGCAGACTCCGCCAAAATTCGCTCGTAAAGACGGGATCTCGGTCAATCACTATGCTGGAGGTTATTCCATGGAGCCAAACTATTTCCTTGAGATTAAGAGAAGCTAGAGATGAGGCAGTCCTTCTACTCTTGATAGGTATAAAGTGGGCGCTTTTTGTGAGCCTGTCCACTATTACCCAAATGCTAGTATTTCCTCTTCTTAACCTAGGTAACCCATCAATGCAGTCCATTGAAATGCTATCCCACTTCCATTGCGGGACCTCTAGAGGATGAAGCAGTCCCCCAGGCTTCTTTTATTCAGCCTTGACCTGTTGGCATACCACGCACTTCGAAACGAAATCTGCCACATCCTTCTTCATGCCATTCCAATAGAAAACTCTCTTTACGTCCTTGTACATCTTGTCTCCACCCGGGTGTATTATCATCTTGGAATGATGTGCTTCCTCGAGAACCATCTTTACTAAATTCCTTGATTGTGGGACGCATAGCCTTCCATCTCGCCTCAGCCAACCCTTATCATCGATGGAGTACCTATTGAGGTGATTGGAAGTTTCACCCCTAATTAGCTTATCAATCACATCCACAAGTTGAGGGACTTCACGTTGTGCGGCCCCTATTGAGTCTAAAAGAGTGGGTCGTACTTCTAGGGATGCCAATAAACCAGGTACAAAATCGGAGGATGGCCTAAAGTCAAAACTGGCTATATACTCCAAGCTTTGCCTTTCCACAAAGAGAGGGCTTAAGGTCAGTTTCTTTCTGCTCAACGCGTCTGCTACTACGTTGCCTTTGCCGAGAGTATAGGACATCTCAAAGTCATATGAGGCAAGGAACTCCATCCATCTTTGCTGCCTTAAGTTAAGATCTTTCTGCGAAAAAAGATACTTCAACGATTTATGGTCAGTATATAATTCGAACTTCTCACCTAGGAGATAATGGCGCCAAAACTTAAGCGTAACGACGATGGAGACCAACTCAAGACCATGGGTTGGGTAGTTCCTTTCATGAACTTTCAATTGTCTTCCACCATAAGCTACTACCTTCCCTTCTTGCATCAGAACATCACCTAGCCCCGTACCACAAGCATCCGTATATACTGTGAATATCTTGCTTCCATCAGGCAAAGTCAGAACTGGGGCTATTGTAAGAGCCCTTTTCAAGCGTTGGAAAGCAATATCACAATCCAAATCCCAAGAGAATGATAGATTTTTCTTTGTTAGCCTTGTGAGTGGAGATGAGATTTTTGCGAAATATCTAATGAACTTTCGGTAAAAACCTGCTAGCCCGAGAAAGCTTCGGACTTCAGTTGCATTTCTTGGTGTCTTCCAATCTTGCACTGCCACCACTTTCGCGGGGTCCACAGCTAACCCCTCTTTGGACACTATATGTCCAAGAAATCTTACTTCTTCTCTCCAAAAGTGGCACTTGGAGAATTTGGCTTTTAGCTGATTAAATCGAAGAGTTTCCATGATCTCCTTCAGATGCTGAGCATGTTCTTCCTCATTCTTTGAGAAGATCAAAATTTCGTCTACGAAGACCACCACGAACTTATTGAGGAATTCTCTGAACACCCTGCTCATTAGGTCTACGAAATAAGCGGGTGCGTTTGTCAAGCCAAAGGCATGACAAGCCACTCGAAGAAACCGTCTGGGGTTCTGAACGCCATCTTATCAAAGCTATCTTCAGCTACCCTTAGTTGATGGAACCCAGTAGCTAGATCAAGTTAGGAGAAGACCGACGCACCTACAAGCTGATCAAAAAAATCGTCTATTCTGGGAAGTGGGTGTCTATTCTTCTTAGTCAGCTTGTTTAGCTCCCTATAGTCCACACAAAGACGTAGTGAACCATCTTCTTTGGTGGAGAACACCACTGGAGCACCCCATTCCAAGATACTCCTTCTTATAAACCCCTTCTCGAGAAGCTCCTTAACTTGCTTACTGAGCTCATTTCTCTCCTTTGGAGCCATGTGTCTAACAGGCAGAGCTACGGGCTTTGCATTATCAACAAGATATATGCGGAAGTCTATTTCCTGCTTCAGAGGTAAGCCCTTCACCTCTTCAAAGACATCCGGATATTCCCGGACCACTCTAACCGACTGCAAATTCTCAACAGAAGCATCAAGCGACTCTAGATAACTAAGCATAACAACATTCAAGGGATAACAAGAAATTTCTAGAGTGTTACCGAGCCGAGTCAAGAGCCTAACCACTCTTTTCTCACAATCGAGAATGGCACCATTACTGGATAACTAGTCCATGCCTAAGATCAATCCATGTACCGAGAAACCCAAAACAAAGGCACTACATCTAAATTCAATACTTAGAATAGAGATTTTCAAATCCAAGCAAACCATCGACAAATAAGCTGAGCCCCCAATTGGATTTGAAACAACCAAGGGATCTTCTATCATACTAGTGTCTAGGTGCAGAGATTCTACTAAAGCAGATGAAATAAAGGAGTGTGATGCACCAGTATCGAAGAGAGTGCGAACTGGATGATCATAGAGATAAACTAAGCTTTCTATAGAAATATTTCTACCTCGTTCCTATGGAGGTGCCACCAGTGCATGAACATGTCCTCTTGAGGTGGATCCAGTCCTTTGTCCCTGACCTCACTTCTTTGGGCAGTCCTTAGCCAAGTGTCCAGTTTCGCCGCAATTGAAACAACCACCATTCATCTTTGCCTTCTTCTTTCTACAGTCTTTCGCTATATGTCCAAAAATGCCACAGAAATTGAACCTTCTCTTTTCATGGGTGTTGTAGTTCTTCCCGCCTTTCTTGAAGTCTGTTTTCTTAGCCTGAAAACCTTCTTTATTTTCTTGAGGCACTTCAGCCTTTGCCTCTTTCTTGCCTTTATCTTCCTCGTGTAGCAGCGCCATGTCCACCAAGCTTTCATAGGTCACTCCCATGGGTATAAGGGTCATAGAAAGGCTTTGTGGAGGCTCATTTAGACCTTTGACGAAGCGAAGGGCCTTCTTGTGTTGGGTGTTTACCAAATCCAGCCCAAATCTGGCCAGCTGATTAAACTGATTGACATACTCCTTGATCGTCATACTTCCTTGTTTAAGAGTTAGGAACTTCTCCATTTGCAGGATTCTTTCAGCTTAGGAGAGGAATTTCATCTCAAAACTCATCCTGAAATCTTCCCAAGTCTCTACTGCCCTCTCAGCATGGGTAACTTCCCACCAATAAGAAGCTTCGTCTTTGAGCAACCACATTGCTAGCTATATCTTTTGCCTGTCGTTGACTTCGAAGATAACGAATAAATCTTCAGTCTCCTTCAGCCAGTTCCTTGCTACCACAAATGATTCAGTTCCATAAAAGTCCTTTCCGCCCATAGCTTTGAAGTCTCTACACGTCTTAGCGAAAGTATTTCCACGAGGAGGAGGAGGAGGAGGTGGAGGAACTGCTGCCACTGTGGGAGGAGGAATGTTTGCTGGGCCCACACCATTGGCCCTAGCCTCTAGGTACCTTCGAAACCAGCAAGGGATAAGTACTCCTTCTGGAAGGTTAAGATCTCTAGACATGCTGGAACAAAAAGGAAAGTATTCAAGACAAGAGGATAGAGAGATAGTTCATATGGCTTTGGGGGAATTATGCCTTTTAAAAACAACGTTTTTTCTTGAAAAAGATGCTTCTTTAAACTTCTTTTTGAAAATAGTTTCAAATTTTTTTTATCTAATGTGGTAAACCTAGCTCTGATACCAAGTGAAACACCCCACCTCCATTAAGGTCACTCACAAAGGGAATGCCTTAACTTTAGTGGAGGTTTATAAGTAAAAGTCACAGATAAACACAAGAAAGATATATAAACACACACACATATATATATAAGCAACGGAAAACAAAAAGACTTTTATTTCATAAATACGTGTTCATACAAAACATTTCCATAATTGACTCATAATAACTTCCAAAACATTACATCATCATTTCTGTCTTGATTATTAAATAAAGAAGCATAAAACATGATAAAAGCTACATAAATCCCCATAGAACGTGTCCAAAAGCCATAGCCAGGGAAAGAGAGTCCAAACCATACATCTACTATCTTGAAGCTTGCAAAGAGTCTGACTAAGCTGAGTTGTTTCCTCCCTGTGGACCTGGGGAAAACGGAAGAAAAGAAGACGAAAGAAAAATAGAGTCAGACATAAAGCCTGGTAAGTCTAGTGACTCTTCAGTATGAGAATAAGAATACGGGCATGATAGGTATAAACTGGAAATAGGAAAGTATCATAAACTAAGATAAAGCAGTTTGAACAGAATATACTATCGCACCCCACACTATATCTCTGCACCTACTTGTATTATCCCCACTGGCACCCCACGATCAGGGTGAAGTGATCCCCTTTTTCTAAAGATCGGCTCCTACTCGCAAAATCATATGTGTCGTACAACCCCCAATTGATTGTAGATACCTATGCTGGTCCCACCATGGGGTGTATCAAGTCCCATGGTGGCGGCCCAGCAAAATTCTAGAATGCATAGGTCATACTACTGGTGCCCCCAGTGCCCTGTTTGTCTGCTCCGAAGTGTGTGCATGTCCGCACTCCGTTAGAACCCACACTGTTGCACCCACCGCCGTCGCTTTTGACCGCTTACAATCAACCCAGTAATCGTGCGCCACCCTGTCAAGTTTCAGGGTACCATGTGTGACGGCCCGCCCCGCACCAACCGACATTTACTCCAAAAGTGCGCTGCACACATGTCCAGTTAGCACGGGACGGTCGTCAGAAGGAAGGAAAGAAGACGAAGAAACAACAAAGAACCTGTAGAATGTCTCACAGCGCATAGGATAAAATATAATAACAAAATACTTGACATAAAACAGGTGAGACAGTGCATAAGCTGAAAATAAACTAACATAGCAGCGGAAAATCCAAATACAACTTATGATCCAAAGCCAACATTATTACAACTTTTCAAACTGTCTCAAAAAAAGCAAAAGCAAGATAAAGGAGGTACACTACTAATGCCCAAGTAGCGACCACCAACGACACATGAAGAATATCTATATATCATACGTGGAAGCCTCCTGCTCGCCTCCGAATCAGCTACTCGCGCATCACCAGCTAACCTTTCTCTAGTCTGCTCGTGTGAGCACCCAGAGTAATAAGAAGAGACATAAAACTCTGGGTCAGACATAAAGCCTGGTATGAGCGATAAGCAACAAAACAAAACAATAACAGGTATAATCCAATCATACTTGAACCTGGACCTGCAACCAAAGAGTTAGCACTACATACTGTACAACACTCTAAGGTGCCATTTCAAATGGTGTAAAGATAACAGGGGTGGGGGGTGTGCCTGTCATAGTGATGTCAAACAATCAAGCATAGCAATCATCCTCACATCCCTCACTCAGTGCGTAAAGCATACGATATCCACTACTTTGGTCACCTAATACTTTGGGCCATGACGGAATCCAATCCCGTGTAACTATCACTACAAGCCCACTATCCATCTCTCAGTGGTGAACCAAAGTTATGAATACCGACAACCCCTTTGCACACGTCCCGCAGCAAAGTCCAATCATGAAGTGAACTCGTTGGTTCCCATCTGGATCCTGAGTTCTAACTTCCATTTGGACTACCTTTGCATCTCGGGTTTTTGGTCATCACCGGATCAGCCCGGCTTCAGCTCCTCATCATCAACACGGTTCGGTTCGGCCTTCACTACCCCATACTGGATCGGTTCAGATGCAACCAGGTCGTGCTTAACGTCTCGGTTCGTGACTAGCTCCCCCGGGTCGGATCGGAGGGTACCATCGGTTCGGGTCGTGCTCCATACTCCAGCTCCTGGTGGTTCGGATCGTACTCCATACTCCAGCTTCTAGTGGTTCGGATCGTACTCCATACTCCAGCTCCTAGTGGTTCGGATCGTCATCACCTCTAACGGATCGGGTCGGGGTCTCCACATCCATCGCCATCCATCGGTTCGAGTCGGGGTGCTTCTGGCGGATCGGGTCGGAGAACTCCAGGCAGTTCGGTCCGGTCATGATCTCCTCCAAGTTTCAGATCAACTCGTGGCATGCAGGCTCGGTTCGGGTGCAAAGGGGCGGATCGTGGACGGGCCACACGAACGGTTCGGTTCGGACCTCCCCATCCGATCCGGTCCGGTCCCTGTGCGTTTCCTGCACTTTGTCCAGCGAGTTGTTTACGCCATCCGACGGTGTTTTCAACCATTCTAACTATTCTAATCAATCACAAATCATTCCAAACAGTCATAGCAACATGTAGAAGTGACCTCAAACACCAAAATAACAATATGATGGGTTAAAATGGATCAAACATAGCCAAAATCTCATATTTTCCCTTAAGCATGTTTAAGAACAACTAAGCATAGGATTAACAAAAATTAATCAAATTAACCCAAACTCATATCAGAGGTCTAAAATGATGTTTTAGAATTTTAGGAAATTTTCTAGATTTTTCTGAGCCATAATTTCGCTAATCTTCGCTAATTACCATAATTAGCCGTAATTAGTGAAAACAATGCAAATCACTCACCTTAGCCACAAACAAAACATAAATCTTAAATAAATCTCTGATTTGGTGAAGATCCCAATGCAAAACAGCAGCTCTAATCTTGATTTGGTGTTGCTAATCCCAATCTTCAAGTTGCTAATGATTTGGAGGTGATTTAGAGGTTGGAGGCCATTTTTAGGGTTTCTAAGAGGTAAGTGGAGGCTAGAAAACTGAAATGAAATGAAACCCTAACTCATTTCAGCCTCCCCATAACCCTAATCCCGAAATGGGTTATGGGCCCATTCACTAATCACCTGGCCCGGTTAAGCAGTTTTTCACCTTCCAAACCTTATTTCAGCCATATCTCCCAAACGGTAAGTCCGTTTTTCACATGTGACCACTCTACGGAAAGGTAAACCATCATCCGGAGCCAATGGAAGTGGTTTCAGGTCAAAACTCCTTTCCAATCAAAAGTTATGGTCGAAACAAGATCAGCTAGGGGCAAAACGGTAATTTAAAAATCGGCAAAAATCATGAACATGATAAATTACCCCAATAGTCGTCCCCCAACTCTACATGACCATACGACTTCGTATGAGAAATAAATAAATATTCTATGATCCTTCAATGCGTAGAATGCGGGTTGTTACATTCTCCCCCCCCCCCCTTTAAGAAATTTCGCCCCCGAAATTCCCTAACCAAAACACACAAAGGGTCCCGCATGCCTATCAACCATAAAACAACAATCAACATGCAAATCAAGTCTGTCCTAGCATGCGGTTTACTAACAAGGGAAGAAACTATCACTATCAAAACCTTACCAGGCAAAGAGTTCTGGATACTTCTTCCTTATATCCTCCTCTGTTTCCCAAGTACAGTCCTTTTCATTCTCACCCCACTGGACTTTGACTAGTTTCACCTCCTTCCTTCAAAGCTGCTTCGTATTGTTCCCAACAATACGCATAGGCTTGCGGTTCTCAACCGCCTCGGGTTCAACCTCGATATCGTCCAACTGATCTGGTGAAATAGCCACATTAGGGTCTTGCACAAACTTCCTTAACTGGGAAACATGAAATACGATGTGAACTCCCGCCATCTTGTTAGGTAGCTCTACTTCATACGCCAAATTCTCAACTTGCTCGAGGACTGGGAATGGACCACCAAATCTTAGTGCTAACTTACCTCTCCAACCAATCTGAATCATATTCTCAATGGAGAGATCTTGACGAACACCAAGTCGTTAACGAAGAATTCCAAATCTCTTCGTCTCTTATCGAGATAAGTCTTCTGCCTGTCTTGGGTAGCCTTCATTCTCTAATATACAATTCACTCAAATACCATCATGACCTGACCTAGTCCTTGGTAAACCATCAATGAAATCCATTGAGACTTGTTTCCAACGGTTGTGACAAACCACTAGGCTTCTTTTTGCTCAGCTTTAACTAACTGGCAATTTATGCATTTGGACATAAACTTCCCAACTTCTTTCTTTATCCTTTCCCAGTAGTAGGTCTAATCCATGTCTCAATACATTTTGTTACCACCGGGATTCATAGTCAATTTCGAGTGATGAAATGCTCTAAGCACTTCATCTCTCAGTCCATCTACGTTGGGTACAACTAGTCCTCCATTCTTTTAAAGCCATCCTTTTCGATCAAATCCTTGCTTGATCGTTCTCTTTCCATCGATACCCATATCTACCCTAGAGATGATTTCCAATAGGTTAGGATTGTCCTTCTAACTGGAACCAATCCACTCAATCAAAATCGATCTAATCGTCAAGCTTACTAACATTTTTGGATCCAATCCATACTTAGGTCTGAAATCATATCTCGCGATATACTCTAGTTGCTTCTACCCTAGAAACATAACCCCTAAACTGGCATGTATCCTACTCAATGCAACTATTACCGCACCCAAATCCTTCACTATGATCACTCTGCCCCATGGAGTCATGACGACTCCACTGCACTGATCCATAGCCACTAGTCCTTTGCTATGTCCACTCTGCCCCATGAAGTCATAACAACTCCACTGTACTGGCTCATAGCCTTACTAATCCTTTACTATGTCCACTTTGCCCCTCGAGTCATGATGACTCTACTGCACTGGCTCATAGTCCCACTACAATCACTTTGTTCCCCATCGCTGGAACCCTACAGGTGATAGTCTACTCAAGGGAAGAAAAATAGGAACAACACAGCAACCATAACATCCATCAAACAAGTCCTACCTATCACCTGCTAAATTCATAAACACATCGACACCTACATGACTGGTCTAACCAATCCCAATATGTCGATTCTTGTATGTCTGGTCCAACCAACATCAATAACTAATGGAAGCCCAGCCTCCATACATACACCGATGCCTACTTGACTGGTCCAACCAATCCTAGGCCAATGGAAGCCCCGCCTCCCTACGGACTACCGTACGTCCAACGTACGTTTATCCTCCAAGGATAACTAGATCACGTCCAATGGATCCAAGGTAACGGGCGTCCCCAGATACCCCTACTTTTAGTCCGCCTAAAATACTTGAGTCCAACCCAAGTCTACCATTGTCTTGCTGCCCTCTTGAGTCCAACTTAAGCCGAATCCAATTCCTTGCATCCTTCTCGAGTCTAACTCGAGTCAATCTATAACTCAGACCCAGTCTTGAGTATCCATTACCGACAAACTCTAGTTCAACGTGAGTCGTCTCCCTATTCGTTGCATCTCCAAGGTCAATGAACACCCTTTTTCTTTTACGAGTTCAAGTCCAACTTGAATCGCCCTAATCTTCGTTGTTTCTTCCATGATCAACGAACACATCCTATTCCTTCAAAGTTCTACTATCCAAAGAGAACATCAACATAGGGTTCTAAACAATCCATTACTTTGCATCTTTCTCGAGTCCCAGTCGAGCAATCTCATAACCCTATCGAGTCTAACTCTGGGCAGTCTACACCATTGAACAGTCTTATCATGTTCCGTCTGCCCATCACTCCTCGAGTAAACCAAGATATCATCCAATGAAAAATCACAACAACTATTTACCCCTCACACAAACCATCCTAGTCGAAATCGACATTCCCCAAGCACAAGCCCCAAAGGCCTAAACCAATATTGGACAAACACCCAAGGAAGATCTCCTCCGAGTTCGGACAACCCACGTGAGGTGATACTAGCAAAACAATCTAGCACTGGAGTACTCATTTGCCTCCCAGAGACAACTAGAACTTATTACAACGATAACCTTTCAGCTTTCTTAACTCCAGTTACTATCGCCATCACTAGGTAGGTACCTAATACCACCCTACTCCTTTGGAGTAGATCGACTCCCCAAAATAATGCTAAACCCAGTAATGCCTAAACAAAGCAAACACAAACAAACATACATCCACGACTCGATAAGACCACGTTACGGCAAATCATGCTAAGGTTAGCCGAACCACCAATTGGGTTTGTCACAACTAGAGGTCTATCGACTATCTCGGGCTTGTCAAACAATACCCGAACAAAAACATCTTAAATAGAAAGCATACCTTTTATAACGACACCCTTTCCCTTCTGCGCCGCACTTGGAGCATTCGACGAAGAAGGAACAACGTTGATAGCATACGCTTTCACAATCTGCTTCTCCCTAGGAGGTTGTGGGCAATCATCCTTGTGATGTCCCGCCTGGCCGCAGTTAAAGCACTTCCTTTCCCCAGGCTTTTCTCGACAATCTCTGGCATAGTGGCCCTTCTTGCCACAACTAAAGCATTCGCCATCTTTCTTATTTTTCTTATTCTGACCATCCTTGGTCGGTTTCTGCTTCCTCTTGTTCTGAGAGTTGTTCTTGCCTCCACCGCCTGCTTGCGGCTTTGGCTCCTCTATAGATGCAATAGCAACTTCGGTCTTTGACTTTGGGAAAAGGCTCTCTGACCTTAATGCCTTTCCTACAATAGACTCGAACGTCTCATCGATATAGTTTATAAGTTTTTCCCCCAAGTATCCATCCAAACTAGTAATGAACTTCTCGTTCTTCTTTTCGACTGTATCGATAAGGGACCATCCATATTTCGATAAAGTATCGAATTCTGTGATGTACTCCGAGACTGCCCTACCATTCTGCTTAAGCTCTAAGAACTTCCTGAACAATTCTGATTTATAAGCAGCTGGAATAAACTTATCGCAAAAGTGAGTCTTAAACTGATTCCAAGTAACTTGATCCTCTGGAGTAGCTGTCTTAATGGCATTCCACCAATTCATCGCTCGCCCTTGCAGCTGACGAGACGCTAGCCTTCTCTTCATCGCATCCTCAATACCCAAGTCATCGATGATACGATCACAGCTATCCAACCAATCCTGAACATCTATGGCTGACTCCGTTCTGTGGAATGGCTTTCCACCAAGGTTAGTGTAATCCTTGGACAACTTAGCAAAATCGGCCCTAGGCGCCTGCAATACTGCACCACCACCATTACCAGCATTAGGAACGACTCCCCAAGCATCTCTAAGCATCTCTCTCATGAGTTCAATGAACATAGTCCTCATGTCAGGAGCATTCCCATTATTGGCTCCTCTACCAGTACCTCTCAAATTTCGGCTCCTCGTCAAATCTGTAGAGAGAAAACGATTAACCATCTCCATAGCGGTGCCAATGCAGTACGACTTCATCCTTAGCTACACTAATAATATATATGGATATAGCTTTTGAAAACCAAAATAATCACAAATACGCGCTCTCATATACGTACTATCTCTCCCGAGTGTCTTTCCCTAGGTTAACTACGCAACCTAGAGCTCTGATACCAAATGTGACGGCCCGCCCCGCAACAACCGACATTTACTCCAAAAGTGCGTTGTACACATGTCCAGTTAGCATGGGACGGTCGTTAGAAGGAAGGAAAGAAGACAAAGAAACAACAAAGAACCTGTAGAATGTCTCACAGCGCATAGGATAAAATATAATAACAACATACTTGACATAAAACAGGTGAGACAGTGCATAAGCTGGAAATAAACTAACATAGCAGCGGAAAATCCAAATACAACTTATGATCCCAAGCCAACATTATTACAACTTTTCAAACTGTCTCAAAAAAAGAGCAAAAGCAAGATAAAGGAGGTACACTACTAATGCCCAAGTAGCGACCACCAACGACACAGGAAGAATATCTATATATCATACGTGGAAGCCTCCTGCTCGCCTCCGAATCAGCTACTCGCGCATCACCAGCTAACCTGTCTCTAGTCTGCTCGTGTGAGCACCCAGAGTAATAAGAAGAGACATAAAACTCTGGGTCAGACATAAAGCCTAGTATGAGAGATAAGCAACAAAACAAAACAATAACAGGTATAATCTAATCATACCTGAACCTGCAACCAAAGAGTTAGCACTACATACTGTACAACACTCTAAGGTGCCATTTCAAATGGTATAAAGATAACGGGGGTGGGTGTAACACCCCGAATTTTCTATTAACACTAAAGTTGCTAAAATAATAAGTGTGTAGAAGAGGGGATGTATCTATTATGAATATAAAAATATTAATAAGTATGTAAGAGAGGGGACATATTTAATATGAATATAAAAATATTAATAAGTGTGTAAGAGAGGGGATGTATCTAATATGAATATAAAAATATTAATAAGTGTGTAAGAGAGGGGATGTATCTAATATGAATATAAAAATATTAATAAGTATGTAAGAGAGGGGATGTATCTAATATGTATATAAAAACAATAATAAGTAAAGGGGGATGTATCTAATATGTACATTGTAGAAAATATATATATATTTATGACATGAATAGAAGTTTATTAATATGCTGAGTGTTTGCTGAGTCACTTCTGACTCATTGCTGAGTCAACAAGATAAACCCCATCTTGTCTGAACGGCTGCGGTTATTTCTAGGTTAAATCTAATGGCCTAAATGAATTCTAAAATCTATAAATAAGTGGGTAGACCCTAGACCTAAATCACTTGTAAAATTAGAGAAGCTACCGTCATGCTGCTGCCATGGAGTTCAGCGTAGCCGTCACAAACTAAGAAGAGGAAGCCTAATCATCTACAACTAAATCTACACAAATCAAATCAAAAGATATCTCTTTCTCTAATTCTTTTCTTTTGTTGGTGAGTATGATGATTCTCACAAGACTATTACAAACTAATTTGACTCAGTTATGAATGGATCACAAGAAAGTGATGTGATTTGTAATTGTAAATTCTATATATTGTGGATCTCTTATTATGTTATTATTTTGTCGTATGATGTAAATTATATATGCTATGTCATGCTATGTTGTAAATTCTCTTATGCTATGTCGTGCTATGTTGAGAATCATGTCAAGCTATGTTATACTATCATACTATGCCATGTTATAAATCATGCTATATTATGTTGAAAAATCATGCTGTTGGATCATGCTTAAAGTTATGTTTTTTTTCTTAATTTAAATGGATGTTGTTTATGGGAATTTGCCTATTAGGTTAGGTGTACCCATAAACTTGAAACTATAATTAAATAAAACTTGATTATGAGAATTTGCCTATTGAGTTAGGTGTACCCATATAAAACCATGTTGTTAAAAAATTAGATGATGTTGATTCACACATGTTCATATGTAAGTTTATGAAAATTGATTGATATTATATTAGGTGAATTTTGAACAAGTTGACACATTTAGGTCCATGACATGTATAATCTATGCAAGTTGGACATATGCAAGTTTCACCCCTTATTATGATTCATTTGGTCACATATACATGTTGTTATTATGATAATCTCTTTTATGCTATGAGTTTGGCTATTCGAGTCTAACATATATTTTGCGAATAAACGTTCAAACGTGGGGAAGGGGTAATATTAGGAATTAATAAATTGGGTGCAATTTTGTAAGATTTTGCATACCATGAATGGATGTCCATAATTGAGTCAATTATGGACATTGTTAAAAATTGGAAGTAATTAATAATTCAAGTAGGGAATTATTAAAATTGGGGGAAAGTGGATTATTATTAATAATCAATGCTTAGGACACGAGGTTGGACCCGTTTGTGATGTAAACCTGCCCGGACCCGCCCGGCAAATCCAGTAGTCACAAATGTCGGCCCAATGTGAGAGGTCCTAGGCCCAAACTAAAGCATAACAGTTGTAAAGACACGAGGTTAGACTCTTTTATGGTGTAAGACTGCCTGGACCCGCCCGGCAAATCCAGCTGCCATAAATGCCAGTCTAATGTGAGAGGTCTTTATGAGGTTATGGCCTTAATGAACTAAGAAATACTTAACCAGATAATCATGTAAGGTGGGACATGGGGGTTAAGTAGGTGCCTTGGGTGGCATGAGGAATATGGTGGTTGCCTTTAGAGGCATTTGAAATACGATTAGACTTAACCAAACACACATGTAAATGAACATGACTAAGTGGGTTAAGTGGGATGGACTAATGGGGACAAGCTTAGGTGGAATGCTTGTGGTAAATAGTGGGGGCCCATTTCAACCAGTATCCCAAAACGTATCTTTGTGGGCTCGACCCAAGTCGAGGACGGGACACGCATACTGGGTTTGACTATAAGAGGCCAAAACAGGGAGCGGTGGCAACGCAAGTCCAATGGGTTTCATATGCGTGTGTGGACCCGGGCTGGTAGGTAAGACGTTGTTGCATCGTGTAGGTATAAGCCGTGCATGTCCGTTGTATCAGGTTGCCACTTTAGGGGAGTGATACACCCCACTGTGGGGCCAGCACGGGTATCTACGAGTTAGGGAGCCGATCGAATAATGGGAAGTAGGGTACACCTAGTGGAGATAGGGGCAGGCGGCACCTATGTAGTCAGCTAGGGGTACGTAAAGCCATTGGGAAAGTTTCTAAGTGAAGCTAAGTGGGATGAATCTTTAGGGTGACTGGTGTGGTGCAGTATAGTGTTTATCCTTTAGTATTTAGGAGCGCCTATAACGTTGCCTTTAGCGATTGTCTATATCCTTAATCTGCTCTTCATAGACATTTTCTTGTTTTCCAGCTTATGCCATAGTCCAGTTATTTTGGTAATAGTATTGTAGAATTATCATATTCACCAGACTTTATGTCTGACCCCCTCTTTTCCATCCTTTTTCTCCCTTCAGGTCCGCAGGTTGGGCCAAGTTCTAGTGGAGTCTAGTTGGATCGCTTATCTACTGGAAAGCTTGGACTGCTGAAGTAAAGTCCAGCTTGTTATCTTTCTTTTTAATGGCTATTCATGTAATGGGATTATGTACTTGTTTTATCAAGATAGATATTGTACTTGACATTGAATATGGTGTTATGATGTAATCAAACATGTTTTGACTTCTGCTACAATGAAATAAAGTTTTTGAATTTCCAAGTACTATTTTATATCTGTCTTGTTGTAATTTTACTGTTCTATATTCACTTAAAACCTCCATGGAAGTTAATGCATTCCCTTTGTGAGTGACATTAATGGACGTGGGGTGTTACACGTGGTATCAGAGCATAAGGTTACCAGAACAGATAAATTTTTTTTTTAGAAAAATATTTTTTTTTTCTAAAGTATTTTTGGAAGAAGTGCTTTCAAAAAAAAAAAAAAACATGTTATTTAAAGAGAGTTTTTATGAAAAACATAATCCCAAATAGCCACATCCTTATCTTTATCTTTCGAATTCTCCATTTTGAATCTTTCCTTTTTCGTTTTAGCATGGCTGAAGATCTTAATCTCCCAGAAGGTGTGACGATTCCAGGGTGGTTTAGGAGATACTTGGAGGCTAGGGCCACCACTGCAGGCCCAGCGGATACTCCTCCACCCCTAGTTGCACCCATTCCTCCTCCTCCTCCTCCTCCTCCTCGTGTTGACACTTTTGCAAAGACGTGCAAGGAATTCAAGGCTATGGGAGGAAAAACTTTTCAAGGGACTGAGACGTTTGTGGAGGCCAGAGATTGGCTTAAGGAGACTAAGGAATTGTTGGATATCTTTGAAGTGGAAGATGGGAGGAAAGTCCGTTTAGCTGCTTGGTTAATGAAGGGAGAGGCCTCGTTTTGGTGGGAGGTCACTAACGGGGAACGTCCAGTTGATTCATGGGCGGATTTCAGACGAAGGTTTGAGGCAAAGTTTCTTTCAAGGGCAGAGGAGAACTTAAATATGGAAAAATTCCTGGCACTAAAGCAAGGGAGCTCATCAGTAAAGGAATATGTCAATAAATTTAATCAGTTAGCAAGGTTTGGCTTGGAGTTGGTGAACACGCCAGAGAAGAAAGCTTTGAGGTTCGTTAGAGGCTTGAATGAACCGTTGCAAGGGTTGGCTATGACCCACATCCCTATGGGAGCCACCTTTGAAAAGCTAGTAGAAATGGCACTTATGCATGAGGATAAGGCAGTTGAAAAGAAAGGGGATCAGAAGAAACCCCAACAGCAAAATAAGAAGGGTGGTAAAAACAATAATGGCAAAGGGAAGAAGAAATGCTTCAATTGTGGGACGCCTGGCCATCTCAGCAAAGATTGTAGAAAGAAAAAGAAGACTGGTTGTTTTCATTGTGGAGATGCGGGACATTTAGTGAAGGACTGTCCAAAGAAGGGGCAGAGGGCAGGGTCTACCTCGGGAGGACGGGTGCAGGCTCTTATGGCACCAGGGCAGGCAAGGGGGCAAGTTCAGGCTATTGCGGCCCCACCGCTGCAAGAAAGAGGTAGAACAATTTCTGTTGAAAGCTTAGTTTTTCTGTTTGATCATCCTGTCCGTACCTTATTCGATTCTGGCGCATCTCATTCGTTTATCTCTGCATCATTAGTTGAATCACTGCACTTGAACACCAGTTTAGTAGAGGATCCCTTGGTCGTTTCAAATCCAATTGGGGGTTCGGCTCATTTGACCATGATATGTTTGGATTTGAAAATCTCTATACTTAGCGTTGAATTTAGATGTGATGCTTATGTATTGGGCTTCACGGGCTATGGGCTAATTTTAGGAATGGATTGGTTGTCTAGAAATAGGGCCATTCTTGATTGTGAAAGGAGAGTAGTTAGGCTTGTGACTCGCCTTGGTAATGCTCTCGACATCTTTTGTAATCCCATAAATTCCGTTATGCTAAGTTATCTTGAATCGCTTGACGCGTCTGTAGAGAACCTGCGATCGGTAGAAGTGGTCCGGGAATATCCGGATGTGTTTGAGGAGGCGAAGGGCTTACCTCCAAAGCGGGAGATAGACTTTCGAATTTATCTTGTGGATAATGCTAAACCCGTATCTTTGCCAGTGCGCCACATGGCTCCTCGTGAAAGGAGGGAACTCAATAAGCAAGTAAAGGAGTTGCTTGAGAAGGGGTTCATAAGACGTAGTATATCGGAGTGGGGTGCTCCAGTAGTTTTTGCCACAAAGGCGGATGGGTCTCTTAGACTTTGTATGGACTATAGAGAACTAAACAAGCTTACTAAAAAGAACCAACACCCACTGCCGAGGATTGACGATCTCTTTGATCAGTTAGTTGGCGCCTCAGTGTTTTCGCAGTTGGACTTAGCCACTGGCTTTCATCAACTGAGAGTGGCTGAGGATAGTATAGATAAGACTGCTTTTAGGACTCCTGACGGATTCTATGAATGGCTAGTGATGCCCTTTGGTTTGACAAACGCCCCTGCATATTTTGTTGATTTGATGAGTAGGGTGTTTAGGGAATACCTTAACAAATTCGTGGTAGTCTTTGTGGATGACATCTTAGTCTTTTCTAAGAATAAAGAAGAGCACTCCCTATATCTTAGGGAAGTGTTGGAAACCCTTCGAGCGCATAACCTTAAGGCAAAATTTTCTAAGTGTCACTTCTGGAGGAAGGAAGTACGGTTCTTAGGGCACGTGGTTTCCAAAGAAGGGATAGCAGTGGATCCCGCAAAGGTGGTGGCCATCCAAGATTGGAAGGTCCCTAAAAATGCAACCGAAGTAAGAAGTTTCTTGGGGTTGGCTGGCTATTATAGGAAGTTTATCAAAGACTTCGCAAAAATATCAGCTCCATTAACACAATTAACAAAGAAGAACCTGGTTTTTACGTGGGACAAAGATTGCGATGATGCATTCCAACGTTTAAAGAGAGCCTTAACTTCAGCCCCAGTCTTAGTGCTGCCAGACGGGAATAAACCGTTTACCATCTATACTGATGCTTGTGGGACGGGACTTGGCGCGGTCCTCATGCAAGAGGGAAGAGTAATAGCCTATGGTGGAAGGCAGTTGAGGGTTCATGAAAAGAATTACCCCACGCATGACTTAGAGCTAGCCGCAATTGTTTTCGCGCTTAAGTCTTGGCGTCACTATCTTCTTGGTGAGAAATTCGAACTGTTCACTGACCAAAAATCATTAAAATACTTATTCCCTCAGAAGGATTTGAATTTAAGGCAGCAACGGTGGATGGAATTCTTAGCCTCCTACGATTTTGAAATAGCATATACCCCGGGCAAGGGTAACGTGGTGGCAGACGCCTTAAGTAGGAAAAGGTTGTCCTTGAGTCCGTTGTTTGTTGAACGACAAAGCTTAGAATTCATCTCTATGTTTGACTTTAGACCCTCCGTTGACTTAGTACCCGGTCTGTTAGCATCCTTGGAGGTTAGACCTACACTTCTAGGACGGGTTGGTGAGGCACAGCGAGACGACCCACAGTTGGTTGAGATAGTAGAAAAGCTCAAAGGGGGGGAGTCATCAAGCCATCTTCGTAGGTATACCCTAGACGATAAGGGTTGGTTACGAAGGGATAATAGACTTTGTGTACCACAAGACGAAGACTTAAGGAAGGCCATTTTTGATGATGCTCATCGCTCAAAAATGACTATTCATCCCGGCGGGGATAAGATGTACAAAGATATGAAGCGGGTTTTCTTTTGGGCCGGTATGAAAAAGGAGGTGGCCGAGTACGTCGCTAGATGCTTGGTGTGCCAACGAGTTAAAGCAGAACAAAAGAAACCCGGTGGGTTGCTTCACCCATTAGAAGTTCCACTATGGAAATGGGAAAGCATCTCAATGGATTTTGTGGATGGATTACCAAGATCAAGGAAGGGTAACACGGGGATTTGGGTTATAGTAGATAGACTTACTAAAAGCGCCCATTTTATTCCCGTGAAAAGTAAGAGGACTGCTCCGTGGTTGGCTTCTGTATACATTAAGGAGATAGTTCGTTTGCACGGTATTCCTTCTAGTATAGTAAGCGACCGTGACCCCATCTTTACTAGCGAATTTTGGAAGAGTTTACAAGAGGCGGTAGGGACTCAGCTATGTTTGAGCACCGCATATCATCCTCAGACAGACGGCCAGACCGAGTGGGTGAATCGCATTCTAGAGGATCTTTTAAGGCTTTGTATCCTAGACTTTGGGGGTACATGGGAAGAGCACCTTCCGTTAGTAGAATTCGCATATAATAATAGCTTTCAGTCTAGTATTGGCATGGCACCTTTCGAAGCTCTTTAAGGAGGCCTTGCCGTTCGCCTACATGTTGGTGGGAATCTACCGATAAAATCCTACTTGGGCCCGATATGGTTAGGGAAACCTCGGAGAAGATTGAGTTGATTCGAAGAGGATGAAAGCAGCACAAGATAGGCAAAAATCGCATGCTGATAAGAGGAGGACAGATCTTGAGTTTGACATTAGGGACATGGTTTTTATCAAAGTATCTCCGTTACAGAATGTTGTTCGCTTTGGGTCCGTGGGGAAATTAGCACCAAGGTTTGTAGGGCCGTTTCCTGTAAAAGACAGGATTGGGAAGATGGCATATAGGGTGGAGTTGCCTGAGAAACTTAGTGGAGTACACGACATATTCCATGTATCACATTTGAGGAAGTGTTTGCACAAGACCGCGGAGGTGGTAGAGACGAGCTTGCTTAAAGAGGTGGAAACAGAGCGTGATGCAACAATTAGACGAGCTCCTACATGCATTCTTGGGTCGGAGATCAAAAAGTTGAGGAATCGAGAGGTCAGACTGGTTAAAGTGCAATGGGGAGATGATGAGAGCAACGCAACTTGGGAGACAGAAGAGAAGATGCGTTCGTTGTACCCTTTTCTTTTTGAGGGTATGTCTTTTAATTTCTCCTTTCTCGCTTAGCTTATCTTATCTTATCTTTAGTATGTCCTCTCATTAGTATCTTTGACCTTTAGTTAGGATAATCCTATGGTTGAAACATGTGTTTGAGACATGTTATGTATGATGGATGCAAAATGGATGCAAGTGTTTGCTAGTGGTTGCTCGTGGATGCATATATACACACACTTTAGGCACTAGATCGGCTCAGTCACTACATATTGCATATTGCATATATACATGGATGTATTTAGTAAAATGGATGAACGATGGTTGTATTATCATGTGGATGCTGCATTCAGATGATGGTTGTGCACGCATATAGAAGTATTATGTAGCATTAAGAATCTTTTGCATACATAATGGATGCATGGCACGATCATAGTTGCATTAAGGAGGTCAACTGAATCAGTGGACCGCCTGATTTTGCATTAGATACGGACATATACACACACTGTGCATTTAAACATGAAAGCATTAGAAGTCTGTAAGGACAATGGATGCCTGTGTATGATGGATGAGTAGATGGACGTTTGGATGGTAGGATATACATTCTTCCAGACTTGAAGATTTCGGGGACGAAATCCTAAAAGGAGGGGAGAATGTAACACCCCGAATTTTCTATTAACACTAAAGTTGCTAAAATAATAAGTGTGTAGAAGAGGGGATGTATCTATTATAAATATAAAAATATTAATAAGTATGTAAGAGAGGGGATGTATTTAATATGAATATAAAAATATTAATAGGTGTGTAAGAGAGGGGATGTATCTAATATGAATATAAAAATATTAATAAGTGTGTAAGAGAGGGGATGTATCTAATATGAATATAAAAATATTAATAAGTGTGTAAGAGAGGGGATGTATCTAATATGTATATAAAAACAATAATAAGTAAAGGGGGATGTATCTAATATGTACATTGTAGAAAATATATATATATTTATGACATGAATAGAAGTTTATTAATATGCTGAGTGTTTGCTGAGTCACTTCTGACTCATTGCTGAGTCAACAAGATAAACCCCATCTTGTCTGAACGGCTGCGGTTATTTCTAGGTTAAATCTAATGGCCTAAATGAATTCTAAAATCTATAAATAAGTGGGTAGACCCTAGACCTAAATCACTTGTAAAATTAGAGAAGCTACCGTCATGCTGCTGCCATGGAGTTCAGCGTAGCCGTCACAAACTAAGAAGAGGAAGCCTAATCATCTACAACTAAATCTACACAAATCAAATCAAAAGATCTCTCTTTCTCTAATTCTTTTCTTTTGTTGGTGAGTATGATGATTCTCACAAGACTATTACAAACTAATTTGACTCAGTTATGAATGGATCACAAGAAAGTGATGTGATTTGTAATTGTAAATTCTATATATTGTGGATCTCTTATTATGTTATTATGTTGTCGTATGATGTAAATTATATATGCTATGTCATGCTATGTTGTAAATTCTCTTATGCTATGTCGTGCTATGTTGAGAATCATGTCAAGCTATGTTATACTACCATACTATGCCATGTTATAAATCATGCTATATTATGTTGAAAAATCATGCTGTTGGATCATGCTTAAAGTTATGTTTTTTTTTCTTAATTTAAATGGATCTTGTTTATGGGAATTTGCCTATTAGGTTAGGTGTACCCATAAACTTGAAACTATAATTAAATAAAACTTGATTATGGGAATTTGCCTATTGAGTTAGGTGTACCCATATAAAACCATGTTGTTAAAAAATTAGATGATGTTGATTCACACATGTTCATATGTAAGTTTATGAAAATTGATTGAGATTATATTAGGTGAATTTTGAACAAGTTGACACCTTTAGGTCCATAACATGTATAATCTATGCAAGTTGGACATATGCAAGTTTCACCCCTTATTATGATTCATTTGGTCACATATACATGTTGTTATTATGATAATCTCTTTTATGCTATGAGTTAGGCTATTCGAGTCTAACATATATTTTGCGAACAAACGTTCAAACGTGGGGTAGGGGTAATATTAGGAATTAATAAATTGGGTGCAATTTTGTAAGATTTTGCATACCATGAATGGATGTCCATAATTGAGTCAATTATGGACATTGTTAAAAATTGGAAGTAATTAATAATTCAAGTAGGGAATTATTAAAATTGGGGGAAAGTGGATTATTATTAATAATCAATGCTTAGGACATGAGGTTGGACCCGTTTGTGATGTAAACCTGCCCGGACCCGCCCGACAAATCCAGTAGTCACAAATGTCGGCCCAATGTGAGAGGTCCTAGGCCCAAACTAAAGCATAACAGTTGTAAAGACACGAGGTTAGACTCTTTTATGGTGTAAGACTGCCCGGACCCGCCCGGCAAATCCTGCTGCCATAAATGGCAGTCTAATGTGAGAGGTCTTTATGAGGTTATGGCCTTAATGAACTAAGAAATACTTAACCAGATAATCATGTAAGGTGGGACATGGGGGTTAAGTAGGTGCCTTCGGTGGCATGAGGAATATGGTGGTTGCCTTTAGAGGCATTTGAAATACGATTAGACTTAACCAAACACACATGTAAATGAACATGACTAAGTGGGTTAAGTGGGATGGACTAATGGGGACAAGCTTAGGTGGAATGCTTGTGGTAAATAGTGGGGGCCCATTTCAACCAGTATCCCATAACGTATCTTTGTGGGCTCGACCCAAGTCGAGGACGGGACACGCATACTGGGTTTGACTATAAGAGGCCAAAACAGGGAGCGGTGGCAACGCAAGTCCAACGGGTTTCATATGCGTGTGTGGACCCGGGCTGGTAGGTAAGACGTTGTTGCATCGTGTAGGTATAAGCCGTGCATGTCCGTTGTATCAGGTTGCCACTTTAGGGGAGTGATACACCCCACTGTGGGGCCAGCACGGGTATCTACGAGTTAAGGAGCCGATCGAATAATGGGAAGTAGGGTACACCTAGTGGAGATAGGGGCAGGCGGCACCTATGTAGTCAGCTAGGGGTACGTAAAGCCATTGGGAAAGTTTCTAAGTGAAGCTAAGTGGGATGAATCTTTAGGGTGACTGGTGTGGTGCAGTATAGTGTTTATCCTTTAGTATTTAGGAGCGCCTATAACGTTGCCTTTAGCGATTGTCTATGTCCTTAATCTGCTCTTCATAGACATTTTCTTGTTTTCCAGCTTATGCCTTAGTCCAGTTATTTTGGTAATAGTATTGTAGAATTATCATATTCACCAGACTTTATGTCTGACCCCCTCTTTTCCATCCTTTTTCTCCCTTCAGGTCCGCAGGTTGGGCCAAGTTCTAGTGGAGTCTAGTTGGATCGCTTATCTACTGGAAAGCTTGGACTGCTGAAGTAAAGTCCAGCTTGTTATCTTTCTTTTTAATGGCTATTCATGTAATGGGATTATGTACTTGTTTTATCAAGATAGATATTGTACTTGACATTGAATATGGTGTTATGATGTAATCAAACATGTTTTGACTTCTGCTACAATGAAATAAAGTTTTTGAATTTCCAAGTACTATTTTATATCTGTCTTGTTGTAATTTTACTGTTCTATATTCACTTAAAACCTCCATGGAAGTTAATGCATTCCCTTTGTGAGTGACATTAATGGACGTGGGGTGTTACAGTGGGGGTGTGCATGTCATAGTGATGTCAAACAATCAAGCATAGCAATCATACTCACATCCCTCACTCAGTGCGTAAAGCATACGATATCCACTACTTTGGTCACCTAATACTTTGGGCCATGACGGAATCCAATCCCGTGTAACTATCACTACAAGCCCACTATCCATCTCTCAGTGGTGAACCAAAGTTATGAATACCGACAACCCCTTTGCACACGTCCCGCATCAAAGTCCAATCATGAAGTGAACTCGTTGGTTCCCATCTGGATCCTGAGTTCTAACTTTCATTTGGACTACCTTTGCATCTCGGGTTTTTGGTCATCACCGGATCAGCTCGGCTTTAGCTCCTCATCATCAACACGGTTCGGTTCAGCCCTCACTACCCCACACTGGATCGGTTCAGACGCAACTAGGTCGTGCTTAACGTCTCGGTTCGTGACTAGCTCCGCCGGGTCGGATCGGAGGGTACCATCGGTTCGGGTCGTGCTCCATACTCCAGCTCCTGGTGGTTCGGATCGTACTCCATACTCCAGCTTCTAGTGGTTCGGATCGTACTCCATACTCCAGCTCCTAGTGGTTCGGATCGTCATCACCCCTAACGGATCGGGTCGGGGTCTCCACATCCATCGCCATCCATCGGTTCGAGTCGGGGTGCTTCTGGCGGATCGGGTCGGAGAACTCCAGGCGGTTCGGTCCGGTCGTGATCACATCCAAGTTTCAGATCAACTCGTGGCATGAAGGCTCGGTTCGGGTGCAAAGGGGCGGATCGTGGATGGGCCACACGAACGGTTCGGTTCGGACCTCCCCATCCGATCCGGTCCGGTCCCTGTGCGTTTCCTGCACTTTGTCCAGCGAGTTGTTTACGCCATCCGACGGTGTTTTCGACCATTCTAACTATTCTAATCAATCACAAATCATTCCAAACAGTCATAGCAACATGTAGAAGTGACCTCAAACACCAAAACAACAATATGATGGGTAAAATGGATCAAACATAGCCAAAATCCCATATTTCCCCTTAAGCATGTTTAAGAACAACTAAGCATAGGATTAACAAAACTTAACCAAATTAACCCAAACTCATATCAGAGGTCTAAAATGATGATTTAGAATTTTAGGATTTTTTCTAGATTTTTCCGAGCCATAATTTCGCTAATCTTCGCTAATTACCATAATTAGCCGTAATTAGTGAAAACAATGCAAATAACTCACCTTAGCCATAAACAAAACTTAGATCTGAAATAAATCTCTGATTTGGTGAAGATCCCAATGCAAAAAAGCAGCTCTAATCTTGATTTGGTGAAGATCTCCCTTGATTTGATGTTGCTAATCCCAATCTTCAAGTTGCTAATGATTTGGAGGTGATTTAGAGGTTGGAGGCCATTTTTAGGGTTTCTAAGAGGTAAGTGGAGGCTAGAAAACTGAAATGAAATGAAACCCTAACTCATTTCAGCCTCCCCATAACCCTAATCCCGAAATGGGTTATGGGCCCATTCACTAATCACCCTATTTGGCCCGGTTAAGCAGTTTTTCACCTTCCAAACCTTATTTCAGCCATATCTCCCAAACGGTAAGTCCGTTTTTCACATATGACCACTCTATGGAAAGGTAAACCATCATCCAGAGCCAATGGAAGTGGTTTTAGGTCAAAAGTCCTTTCCAATCAAAAGTTATGGCCGAAACAAGATCAGCTAGGGGCAAAACGGTCATTTAAAAATCGGCAAAAATCATGAACATGAGAAATTACCCCAATAGTCGTCCCCTAACTCTACATGACCATACGACTTCGTATGAGAAAGAAATAAATATTCTACGATCCTTCGATGCGTAGAATGCAGGTTGTTACACCATGATACCTAATTGGGTTACTGCTGAAATGGGTCCCCATTACTAGGGTTTTCTAGTCAAACATGTTAAGTGGTTAAGTGTCCGTATTTACCTAACCCACCCATCAGTTTAATTAACATGTTGAATTAGTTAAGTGTTTTAGTCAACTTAACCTTACCATCCTGACTTGTCTGTCCTTAGCTTTTTCAAGCACCGACCACTCACATTAGATAGGTATTGCTACGGTTACTGGATGTGCCGGTCGGTTCCGGGCAGATTTACACCATAACCCAGTCTAACCTTGGGTCCTTATTAGGCTCAATGCTTAACCTCTCACATTGGATAGGTACTGTTGTGACTACCTGGACAGCCGGGTGGGTCCGCGCGGGTTTACATCACAACTTAATCCAATCTCGTGTTAAGCATACTCGTATTTTCTAAATTTACATATTTGTCTCTTTTACTTGTTATATGTAAATTTGTTAACAATTAAATGTTATGGCCCACATTCCAAGTTCATCCTTTTTGGTATAAGAATTTATACCATTTAAATGCCACCAATTTTTGGCATGTGACAAACATGCCAATTTCATATATTTTTACCAATTTATGTCAAGTTTCCTATAATTACCGATTTATCCCAGCATTACCCCGTCTAAGTATTAGGCTAACAATCTTAGCCTAAATTTCGTCCGCATGATTTTTAACATACAATATTAGGCTAAAAACTTAGCCTAATTTAGCGTACACAAAATTGGCATAAAGAAATTCATTAACGTAAACATGACATAGGTGTAAACTTAGCATTCTTGGCGTAGTCAATATGAACATCATAGGTGTGAACTTGCAAAATAATCAATATACATATATGTGAATTTGCAACATAGACTGAATCATGGGTTTCAACTTGTCATGTGAACTTGCATTAAAATGGAGAATCTAACTAAACAGGTGTCACAAGAATTAGCATATGATTTAGACAACATAAGCCTAAACATGTTTAGATCTAGGCATAACATCGAGCATCACTAGCATATGACAAGAATATGGCATTTCCATAAAGTATTTTATCACAAGGGTGTGAACTAGATCAAATCATGTTTACAACTATAACATGAAACTTGTATTAAAATGGATCTTGGCATGGATCCAATTATGAACTTGCAACTTTTTGTATAAACATAAGAGCATGTATATGAACTTAATCATTTAGGCATAGAGGTTTAGCATAAAGTATATACATGGGATCTTAATCACATACAACCTATATAATCACATAAACATATAGGTGTAGATATGAACCAAATAACTTGTATGTGAATTTGAATAGATCCAACATAAACTAAATTAATCCACAAACATCCTAATGGATTCAAAATCATGTCAATTATACCGCAAACATTACAATACCACAATCATTACAACACAAAGATATGAATTAACATCGTCGTTATACAATAGCACAATTCCATTTCCATTTTACATCGAATCAAATCCTAACTTTTATTCACATCGGAAAAATCACTATACTTACAACAAACGACGAACTTAAATTCTGGATTCTGAGTTATGAATTTGAAATATTTTCCTTTGGGTAGACAAACGTTGTTTGATTCTTGTTTTACTTTAGGTTGAGACTAGGGTTGAGACTAGGGTTGTTTATATAGAATTTCAAACTAATTAGAGCCAACGATGAAGCTAGAGTTAATCAAGGCCATCCATCTCAAGAGAAGCCAATCAGAAAGTGACAAGTTAGCCCTAGTGACACAACAAAGCTCAGAAATTCGACCAGAAACCCGACCAGGCCAGCCAGGGCCAAACCAGAAAGCTGTGCAGGCCTGCTGCTCGGCCTGGGCACACTTGGCAGTGCGCCAGTGCAAATTTGTACTGGCGCACTTCCCAAGTGCGCCAGTGCAATATATATATATATATATATATACATATATATTTTTCTATCTTTCCCGCCTGACTTCGTTCGTCCATATCTCCTTCATCCGATATCCGTTTTACGCAAACTCGGATTCTATCTCAACTAGAATTCCGAGACGAACGTAACGACGTAACTCGTTTCCCTTAATTCTTTCATTAAGAATTAATTATACTTTAATTCGTTAATTTAATGTTAACAGAAAATTCGGGGTGTTACACTTTCTTTACATTTCTTTTTTATTTTCCTTGGTTTAAGAACTTGATAATCATTCCCTCTAAAATCCTGTAATGGTTCGTTTTGTGCCCGTTTACCATATGGTAGTAGCAATACGACCCTTCTCTCTTAGGTTCGTTCTTAGGTTTCTTCTTTAGCGATGGCCAAAAGTTTAACTCATGTCTAGTCAAGAAATAGATACCCTCAATCGATATAGTGAGCTTACAACCCATTGATAAACTTGACTCGAAATTCTTCTTTCGCTGCTGCATTTTGGCCTTCTTATTACTCAATTTCATCATTCCTTCTTTATCTCTACACTTCCTTTTTACTGCCTTTCGACATGGAGGTATATCTCTTTTAGACTTTTTATTGGCCGGAGGGATGGAAGTTTTCTCAATGATTTGTTTGAATATGGTTCCTCTATCTATTGTGAGGATTGCTTCTTTGACAAGGAGAAAGGAGTTATATCTCTCCATCGAGGATTGGTAAAGGGCAAAAATCGGAGTTGGTCCTACGTGGAAGGGGTTAATGCTCCATCGATCAAGGTCATAGGGTTCTACATCCTTTTCTTTCTCTTGGATATGGAGGGTTTCTAATTTGAACCTCTCAATCGCCCATGGCTTGTCAATACTTTCCCCGGCCATGGGAAATCCGTTGGCAACTGGTAGAGGTATTTTATCCATAATGTTCGCCTCCTAAAGGTTTAGTCCAATCCGGGACTGAACAACACATGTGGATAAGTGGCTGTTAATCACAAGGTCGGAGGTTCAGGCCCTCCTTCTAGTGCCAAAATGTTAACGATATTTTTCATCAACACCGAAGATGGGTCAATAGGGGTTGATCTAAAGGAAAAATAGGCGACTCAGCTATTTTTGGTTTAAATCGAATCACCACCCTAGATATTGAAGTCTGGTGGAGTGGGATCGATAAGGACTTCCAGAATGGGTCTAAATTCAGAGGAGGAGATATATCCTCCTATTTGAGGGCATACTGAGACGGGAATCCATGCTTATTTGGAAAATGAACAGTAAACTACAACAGTGATGATTGGAAAATAATAAAATAAACTTAAAGAGCAATTTTCTATAAGAAGATCCCTTTTTTATTCAACTTTCATTTCGAATACACGAATGTAATAGGAGAAATTCTCCGGTTAATCTAAGCGCTAAGATTTTTTTAGGAGTGCTAGTATAAAGAAAATCGATCCCCTTAAATGTGACCCCTGGGAACATATTTATAGTGGTTCTAGGATCCTTCTTCCATTGGGATATTGGGTCTGTGGGGGCCTTTACCGGTTGTTTTTTCCTTGGTTTCGGGCGCTTGGCTTTCGGCCATCTTTGGAGTATCGGTTATGGTCTTCGGATGGTATTTGAACCTTTGGTAACAGCTCTTGAATGCAGGCTCTTGGACGTAAGCTTTCAGATGTAGGCCTCTGGCTTTATCGTGAATACTTAGAGGGGCATGCCCTCATGATGTATGTTGATAGCAGCCGGTTCGAAGCCGTTGTGGGTTTTGGTACTAGGTAAACCAGTAAGGGAGGCCTGTATCTCTGCTTGGGTCCCTGTAAGCCTTTTGGCTGGGCTTTTGCAGTAACCTGGATTCACGGAGGGTGGCTTCTGGTGACACTTCTGTTTCTTGTCGATGCATCCTTTCGGTATTCGTGCGGCAAAGCTCCGGAAGCTGGTTCTGGATGATCCTTGCGTTCTCTTGATTTAGTACCTTTTATGCCCTCGCCTTTAGGTGTATCGGTATTTAGGCAGATCATTACCAAAGATTCCTTTGAGCTTCATCTGACGGGTTTATTGCTTTTGTCCTTCTTGGTTTCGTATTTGGATGACTCTTTGCCGCATAATCTTCTGTCGTTCTGATACAGTTGGAGTGATCTTGTCGGATTGACCCTGGCGGATAAATCCCACTGGTTATTCCCCACAGCTTCTATGGTCCTTTCCCCTAGGTGGATTTCGGTTGATGCGGCTTTTCGGGTTATTTCTTCCTGCTCTTAGCTCTTCGTAGTTCTTGGCACTACTTTCTGAAGAGTGTTTGGGGAGTTTTCGATCATCCGATACCCCTTCACTGTTAGCTCACTCCACTGTTGATTTTGGTAGTAATAGGATCTAATCAATGTTTCGGGTTTTGTATCTAAAAACACTGAATATTTGAGTCATGCAAAAAATATCCACAAGTACTCCTGCTCCTCCTAAAAGAAAATTGAGGAGTACTTCCTCTATCAAATGACAATCTTGACATGAAATATTAGGGACGTGAATACACCATAACATATGAGCGATGTACTCAAAGTTCTACATAAGTTTAAACCAACTCTTGTTAGTTTTGTAGAAAATAAGCTAAATAAAGAAAATATAAACTTATTTGTTAAAAGGATGTGCCTTCATAATGAAATCATTTAACTAATAATTCTACTGAGTGCACATGTCATATTTTACTTTTATGGGATACATGTGTGTGGTCTGTTAAAGAATAAAATCAACCCAAATGATAAAGCAAAAAGACGTGTCTATTGAAACGAGGTGGCATGTCTATTGAAGTGAAGTGAGACGACCCGAACTTCCCGTGAAGGAAAGCCCGGATAGAATTGAGAACAAGGCACGTCGGAACGCAAACAGAAGAACATTTCATTGTTATTACAACAATTCCATCAGATTACAAGAATATACAGAGTATGAATGAATATTACACATTGGATAAACAACAGAGATTACAATAATTTACATAGCAGCGGAAAAACAATACAAAACACAACTGAAAGTAATACACGAATAAAGAGCTTTCCAAGCATCCAGCTGTAGATCAGGATCCTGTGAAAATAAATCTACAACACCAAAACTACTAGCTGCCCGTGTGGAAAATAGGGGCACCCAGAGTTTAGGTTGAAACAATAAACTCCAGGTCAGTCATGTGACTGGTGTGAGAACTAAAATAGTTATTTCAAAACTTTACTTTAAAAGAGAGTAATTCAAGGGACCATGCCGTATAACAAGGAACGGGTTTCCTCCCAAGAATACTAGTGCATATAACAAAACAGCGCAATGCTTTTTCGAAAAATGAAGCTATTATAAGAACCAGGTCCGATCACACAATGCAACGCAAGCCAGAGGATAGGGTTTTCCCTTATAATAGCCAAACATGCTTGGTACGTTAAAACAAATCATTTGATACTATTATCGGTGTATAGTGTCAAAACAATTTCAATCATAAATATCAATCATAGACGGCATGGGTACCATATATCATGTCGCCATACTAGGCTCTACAAATAAAACCGCAAGTCACGTATTGGAAATTGGATTCCATCATGAGTCGAGGCAAGGGCAAGCTCCTCTCCGATTCGAGACACTCTAGCAAATGTCTCAGGACCTCACTATGATCCTTTGGAACCTCCAAGGTCGGTCCTCTCTTACTTTTGAGGATTAGTTATTCCAGAACACATGTTTCCCGGTCCTATAGGACCTATAACCGAGGCGCCTCGCATCCAACCACCACACAGGTGAAAAGTATACAAATGTCAGCCAGTCTAAGCACTGACACCGCCACTAGCTAGAAAGAAACGTCGTGCACTCCTTGGGTCCTTATCCCGTTTTTGACTCATACCGAGGTGTGAGGCTCGCGAATTCACGCTATACACAAAGCTACGCCACACAGGCCGTGCTTTGATCATCAACCACAAGACTTTGCTTTTCAACAGAAGCCTTGATCAATTGCCACTTATGCGTGCCACACTGGCAATTCACTCCATTCGACTGATGTCCATCGATATACAACCTCTGAGCTCGTACGTCTCAGAGAAGGGCGTTAAGCAAGAGAATAAATTCTCTGCCGCCAAACAGATGTATATTTAATAGAGATCAATCAACACATAATAAAATCCAATGCCAGACACACAGTCCATTTACAAGTTCGTTCTGGGTCTGAACGAAACCGGAGGCACTTTCCTCGCATATCCATCAATCGCCAAGTACGTCTAGACGATCACCAGCTGTTTATCTCCTCTTGGGTGTACTGCCCAATCATGATTATTAGTAATCACCCAAACGATGTGAAGACTTCCGGTCTTCAACCACCATCTTCATCTTCGACATATCGTCGAATCGGTTATTCAAAATGGGTATAAACCCGGCCTTTCCGAATAACCCGCGTATATAATAAACAAATGTTACACAAAAACAACAAACGCCTCATTCCAATTTAGGATATTCTTTTATTCAAATTTTCACATTCTTAGGGAAAGGTTCCCATTAATTTTATCAAAGATAAATTCTTCTAAATTTATTCTTCAATCTTCCTTTGGATATCATTTCAAACCATGTCATGGTTTTCCAAACTAGTCGGGATTAGCGAACCACACCGAAGTAATTATTTATTTTATTTCCCAATCCCAACCTATTCATCCCATGGAGAAAAACTGGTAATACTCCATATCTAACACCACAGTGTTATCGGTAAAATTAATTACCATTTCACGTTCAAATCTAATTAAAGATTTAACTATCGCTTTGGAGCAAAACTGGTGGTACTCCATTCTCGATCACCCTTCAGATTTGATAATTTAAATTATCAATTCACATTTCAATCTAATTAAAGATTCATTAAAACTCTACTTAGTTTTAATCTTTTCAAAAATCAATATCCTGCCCTTAACTGGGTTAAAGAACCAGTGTCATCTAAAACACGATTCACGATAAACCCAAAATCACTTTTGGTATTGAATACAAGGCTCTGAATAGAAAATATACTGGCTTATATTCGATATCAAATTCTGAAACCAACAAATATCGTATTGGAAATAACGATATAAATATATCTTTCAAATTCCCATAACAATATCTGTATAATCACGGAATCCAACATCGAAATATTCCAAAGAAAATTTCGATTCAAATCCACTTCCACTTTATATATATTGGAAATTTTGGTTATTTTCAAAATCAATTCAAATTCAATTTATTTATTTCAAAAAATAAATTGATTTTAATTCTAGTTTAAAACTAGTTCATTTTGATAAAAATCTTTTTTTATCTTTTCAAATGTGGAATTTTTCATCCTAGTTCTTTCCTATTCACATATTATGATTTTACCCAAATTATTGATATTTTTAATAATTTTATCAAGGCCGTATAGTCGATTTCCATCAACGGCCATCGAACTGCGCTTACAACGACCTTTTCCAAATTTGATTTGGAAATAATTCCAAATCCAACCGTTAGATTTCAAATTTGTAATATTCATTGGAAAGCTCTTTTCGATACGAACCCAACGGTTCTGGTTTTAGGAGAATCCGACAGTCGGATCTCCTGCAACGTCAATTCGAAGTCAATGGTCGAAATTCACGAACTGCCGCAGCGCAGCGCGTTCTATTCAGGCCATTATATATAATATATATATATATTATATATTATCTTGATTTCCTTTTAAAATGTAATTTATGAATCGTTTTAAATTCGTTTTCGAAACGATTTCAACTTCATATTCAGTTGAATATTCCACATCATCGATATACAAATGATAATATTTTCAAAACGTTATATTTTGAAATCACTTCCTTTTCTATATTCATTATAAAAACGAATATAATCGATATAAATATCGCTCACGTCAAAATGGCGCATCTCTAATCAACACGGCTTTATATATTCCAATAAATTCGTTATTCTATTCAACAAATGAATATTTATTCTATTCAACACATGAATCTATATTTCTTTCAACACATAAATATCGTCAACACATGACTATTTCTATTATTTAATATATTTTATAAAATTATGGTATCTATCGTTTGATTTTTAAATCAGACTCCAACCGTAAAGTGGTTTCTAATCTTAAATATGATAAAGATGTAAATTTTATTGTTAAAATATTTCTTTCAAAACATGATAATTTTCAACACACGATCATTTTCAACACATGATTATCGTCAAAACATGACTATATATTTTATTCTATTCTTTATTTTCCCAATTGGAATGAGGCCCAATCAATTACCATATAATGTTAATTATATGGATTCCACACAACACATGTATATAATAGCACTGACAAATAATCAATCATCATCCAAAGTGCACTACACTGTATAAGCATCAAATATAGATATCTAACGCTTATAACAGCCTGTCAATCAATCGATCGACATACAACTGATTATTGGGATTAGTGTATGCCATATTTTATCCCAATACCCGTGTGGGGTTTCAAATCAACAAACACATATTTTTATTTATTCACATACCCGTTAAAAATTATATTTTTGACGATAAAATATTTTTAACTATATAAATATTTTATTTCTTCTCACATCACACAATCAATTTAATCAAATTTATCAACCAACAAATAAATCAATCACCAAACGATTAACTAATCAAAAACAAGCCGTCCATGGTCTGTGGACGATGGGTGTCGGGTGCTGCTAAGCACCGTCTGCATCCTAGTATATATTTTTAACTAGAAAAGGAAATTTAAAGTGAGAAGTTCTCACCCAAGCTAAACCAAACGCCACAACTCTTCTTATGTAGAACATCTTCACCATGCTCGCCTTTTGTCACTTTCGTTGTCCGTAGCCACTACATATATAAAAATCACATTTTTATATTTTTGCTATGTATATAAAAATCACATTTTTATAATCACGCTATATGGATAAAAATTCTATTTTTATACCGCTACTATATAGATAAAAATTCTATTTTTACACCGCTACTATATAGATAAAAATTCTATTTTTACACCGTTACTATATAGATAAAAATTCTATTTTTACACCGGTGTTCATATAATAAAGATTATATTTTTACCACGCTATTCTTTATATAAAAATTTCGCCTTTTCAAATATAAAGATCAAATCTTTTCACTAATGTTCACATAGGAAAAATTCAATCTTTTTGCATTATAAATCGCTTCTTTGTTATAATAAAAATCGCTACTTTGTTAAGGTAAAAATCACTACTTTTATCAATTGAAAATCTTCTTATCTAAATAAAAATTTAACTTTCTCATATTTTGTATGATAAAGATCTCATCTTTCCTACGTGCTAAAAATCAGATTTTTAAATGGATTAAACTAACAAAGTATTTAAAATAAATTAAAACAAAACAAAATAAGCAAATAAATAAAAGAAAGATAGAAGCTTACAGCGAATGGGGAAGAAGAGGGATCGGAGGGGACTGCTAGGGCGCAAAGGAGGTCGGAGGCGTGGAAGGGGGTGGTGGTGGTTGCGGTGGGCTGTGGGGTGCTGGGTTTGGGCTCGCGACAACTTCGAGAGGAGGGAAAAAGAGGAGAACGGAGGACGAGGAGGAGAGGAGGCTCCGCCCTGGTGGCGGCGCACGACGGTGCTGCTGGGAGAAGCGGCGGCTCCTCCCCCTTCTTCGTTTCTTTTTTTCTTTCTTTTCTTCGATTGAAAATGAACTGACGGGGGGGGGGGGGGGGGGGGGCTGAGAGGAGATAAGGGGAGAGAGGGAGGGATTTTATATTTAATTATTTTAATTTCCAAAAAGCAACTTTTTCATTCGAACTCGAAACGAGACCCACCGCCTGTCGTCCATAGCTAATTACCCCCATTCCGAACACAATGGGATATGTATCATAAGCTGATTCGATCGTTTCGATCAGTTTTCATCAAAATCAACATATAACTCTATATTTTGAATTTGAACGCGCATTTCAATTTACTGGAGTCACATACTAACTCGAAAAATTCCTGTAAAATATTTTCTAGCTTCGTATTGACGATACGGTCCTAACAAAACTAGTTTCATCGAATTCTGAGACCGTTTGAAAAACGGCCATTTTCCAGTCGATTAAAATCAACTAAAACTGGTCAAACGCGTTTTCCTTTGCCACGCTCACATATTGATTCGAAAAATTACGAAATTTGAGACCTAGAAATAAATAGACATCACGGATCCAACAAAAGTGGTTTCGTCGAAATCCGAGGTCGTTTGCAAAATGGCTATTTTTAAGGGCCAGAATTCCATAACGACTATTCTGAAATTTCAACTGGGCATATCTTTTGATTCCCGCTATGAAATTTTGATTTTCGGATTTGTTGGAAAGATATTATAAAATAGATTCTAATATTTTTGGTTTCACTAAAATCCGGTTTATTTTGAATCCTATACATTGATTTGTAGTTTGAAATCGAATTATCGAACTGCCGCGCCATTTTCAATTCCTTTTATAATTTAAAATAAAATTATTTATATTCTAACGACGACGTATATAAATATATGCGTTCTAATTCTACTCAAATAAATTTTCTCGTCGATATTATTTAAAATAATATATTTTAAATATTCAAAATTCACTAAAATTTCCAAAATAAAAATTTTAAATTGACTCAGAATTTCCGGGTTGTTACATGAAGAGTCGTGTCTATTGAGGTGAAGAGTCGTGTCTATTCAAATGAAAAGTTGTGTCTATTCAAATCATAGTTATGTTTACTAAAGTGAAAAGTCATGTATATTCCATGAAGGGTCATGTCCATTCAAATGAATAGGTGTCTATCCAAAGAGTTGTGGCTTTTTGTAACGATATGTGGTCCACTATAAATATGTGTTCATTTTGTTGTGTTGTAAGCATGTAAGAATGTTGTATTTAAAGAGTGAGAAAACAAGCAAGTATGAATCGTAAATGAAGAAAGAATTTGAATTATAAGAAAAATATTTGTGCTTCCTCCTCTGTCTAACAAATTGGTATCAAAGATTGGTCGAAATAATGAGACTTCTATATCTTATGCCGTTCATTCTCATAAATGAAAATTTTGAAGACTGGAGTAATAAAAATAAAGAAGAGCTACTTAAAGAGGCTTTGCAAGCAAAGGCAAGTCTCAATAAAGACAAGGTGATGTATGCACAAAAAAAATCAAAGAAGAGGACGTGGTGGTAGTGGAGGTCATGGTTTTATTCGTAGTGGAGGACACGAATTTAGAAATGATCCCCGAGGAAATGAATTTTGAGGTAGTATGAAGAATTTATTGTAGTCTAAAGAAATAGCGGCTTGATGTCTATCCAAAGTTCCAATATAGGAATGTAACATGTTATTTTCTAAGTATCTAAATGTTACATGCTATCCATAATTTAGGTGAGAGTTTATCTTTGGAAGCCTTATTCGATTTTAGAGTAGTATGAAGAAACTACCATAGTCTAGACATAAAGGATAATGACTTCATGCCTAAGAGAAATTCAAATATATGAATATAGTATGTATTTTCTATGTATGATCATTACCAGGCCTGGCCCAATGGGGATGCAAGCAAAGTCTTTGTTAGGGATTGCAGAATGGATCATTAAGAAAAAACAAACACTGGAAGGGGGAGGGAGGGAGGGGTAAATAGTGTTTTTGAGAATTTAAACAAAATCTAAACTACTATATGAATCAAACACCACAGAAACAATCACAGACACGGAATCAAACGAAAATGAAAAGATAAAAAAGTAAAGTGCAGAAAAGGAAATAACACACTGGATTTTATACTGGTTCGGAATTGCTCCTACATCCAGTCCCGCACAACGCTGGATTGTGCAGAGTTTTATTACTATATTAATATCCAATTACAACCTCCTTGATTTCACTACTACAAGGGACACTACCGATTACCCGTCCTTGATTTCACGGCTACAAGGGATACCACCGATTGCTTACACAAACCAAACAATTACAAACAACCCAATAACTCTTCAATAACACTTGATTCAGAGAGTATTGAGTAAAGAGTGAGAAGAGAAGATGTTTAATGAACAGAATTGAATTCGGCAGAGTATAAGTGTAGAAATCATAAAAATGACAAAAAATAATGGTGTAATGAAAGGAGATTTAGATGGAGAAGAAGAAGCAATAAAAAATTCAAAATCAACCCGTATGTATAACATTTGAAAGGTTGTAATGTTTTTGAACCATCACAAATAGTGAAAAGGAACTTCCTTTCAATTTTGAAAAAATGACAGTTATATGTCGACACACACACACACATTGATATATATATATATATATATACATACATACATGTCGACATATACATGTACAAAATTGAAATTTGAATATTTTTCGAGTGTTTTGATATATATATATATATATAATTATGGAAATTCTTGAATTAAAATATAGTGTTATAAATAAATATTATAAAGTAGAAAATCATATGAAAACATAAATATGAACTATATAAACATTTTATAAAGTTATAGAGTTTAAAACTATATAAATACAAAGTGTATAAAATATAAATATATAAACTTATAAAGTATAAAGTTATAACACTTAAGTTTAAAATCAAATTAAAATAGAAAGTAAAATAGAGAAGATAGAGACTGAAGGTAGAATCTGAAAACAGAATTTGAAATTATTTTGAATTTGAACCTAGAGTGCTATTCAGAGTCTTACATAATATAGACTTTATAACTATATTTATCTTGAACTCTTGAAATCTTGAATACTCATGAGTGTTGAAACATCTCTGAATTCTGAATCTCTAACATCTTTAATCTGTACAGTCTTCAGTAATAACTCATATATATAAATCCTGGATATATATTTATATTCTAGACAAAAGTGTTAGTATATATTTTATAATCAATCAATACTTAAATAAGGTTGTTGTCATCAAAACTCCATTCTCCAACAATCTCCCCCTTTTTATGTTGACAACCTTAGTTTATAAAATATCATACCTGTATATACCTGTTGATGACGATCCTTCAAATACTCCCCTTGTTTATATGAATCCTATAAACTATGTCTATATTTTATAATTTCTCCCCCTTTGGAATTATCAAAAAGAAATTCTAAAACTACTCCCTCTAAATCGTATAACTCTCTAAATAAAAACCTATAAGTAATTAAGTATGTCCTAAATCAAAGTAAAGTACTCCCCTTTAATCTATATAATCCTATAATAGTAATTCCTAACATTATGATTATCAAATGCAAACCAATCCAAGTATTATATTTACAATTGTTTAATGTCTTATACAAAAACAAGATCAAATAAATCAAAGCACACCACATTATATGTCTTAATATATATACATGTTTTAAGTTATGAAACCCAAATCAAATTCAAATAAATCAACCATACCAATCAATTAAACATTTCTTAGGACTTCAACCCAACTGCCTTTTCCAAAGATTGATCCTTTTCGATGACTTCCCAATCCTCATCTTCTTTGGTTGGTGGAGCCTTTGCGAGATTATTATCATCATCTATGGAAATAGAAGATATTAGCCATCGAATTGCATCAAAATGTTTCTCTTGCTGCTCAGACATCTTTATTTGGCTTAGTTCTAGATGACGCTAGTTTCGTAGAATTGTAGATAGGATATTCTTGAAAGAATTCAAGGTTTCTTTGAGATTTTCACTAAGATTAGGAATTGGATTTTCCATGGATTTGATAAGAAATGAATAAGGGAGAATGAGAAATAGAATAATGAATTTTTTGAAAGAAATAGGCTTAAATAGGATCTAGAATTCGTTGGTTTTTTAACGGACATGAGTTAGTTATTTAATTTTAAAATTTGAAACACTTTGAAAATCTGGCAGTTATATGTCGACATATACATAAATGTATGTCAACATACCCTATTGATAATTTTGATTTTTTTTTTAAATTTTGAATATTTAAACTTATATGAAACTATAATTGATTTTAAAGTATTTACAGAAACTTAAAGATGATTTTGACATAAATAAAACTCCATTCATTACTTAATAGAAAGAAAATACATCCAACTAATTAAGACAAACTAAATACGAGATTCGAAAGCAAAACACAAGCAAATACATTAAGATAGATTAAACTAGATAGTCTAGTTTTCCGATGATGATGAGGGAGGTGAGATTCCAAGCTTTCTTCCCATCTTGACCATGAACTTAGTCATTTTGGAGAAGTTCTTCTTTAAGCTTCTTTTGATTATTGACAATTTTAACTTGATTTTTGTAATGGCCCAAAAATTTGTACTATCCAAGTTGACAAAATACATCACACGTCCAACCCAAATTGCACAAAAATCCGAATCATTATGAAATAAGAAAAAGATAGAAGAAGAACAGTAACAACAACATAGAATCTCACATCACAACAGAATAAATATAATATATGTATAATAGCTTTTGCAATACAAAATTTTTACCGTATAAACATATCATTTTCAGAGTACAACACTTACAACACAGCGGAAAATAACAATAGCTATATAACGCTGAAGCATCCTTCTCCAAGCTCCTCTAAGTATCTGTAAACACCTGAACTACTTGACTGCCCGTACAAATTTGGGCACCCAAGTGTTTAGGGTAAAACAAAACAAAATAAACTCTGGGTCAGTCATGGGACTGGTATGAGTAAACAATTTAAAACAGTTTTGAGAATAGAAACAATATTTCATAAGACCACGCCGTATAACACGGAACGGGTTTTTCCCTTATGAAAATCCAAAATACTTGATTTAACTTTCAATATCCTTTTGAAAGAGACAATAATCTTTATATCAAAACTCTTTTGATATTATAATAGTGTCTAAATCAAAATAAATAACAATCTAGCGCCTTACGCTCCCCATATATAATATACAATCAAAACCGTGCGCTTTTATTGGGTAATGAATTTCCAACTATGACAAGGTATGGAACCACCTTCCGATAGCGTATCTCTAGAGAGGAATAAATTGGATTCAACAAGAACTTCTTGTAACCCAGCCACACATGACCGACCACTCATTTCGCTTGAGTGTATCGAATGTATATCTCCAACGGTTGGGATCAACAACCGTTTTCGGGACAACATCGAATATAATAAAGAATGAAATTAAATTTCTCTAGATAGGTGATAATACACCCTAATTGGGAGCTACCCACTTAACCATGTCGCCTTCTCGATTTTTGTCATTTCTCGGTTGTTGAGGCCTAAGGCTACGCTTACTTACTTTTCGTCAATAGCACAATCACTTTGAATGCCACATTGTCAGTTCATTAACCATTAATTGATTTAAAAAATATAACCTGGATATTATGCTAAGAGAATAAATTCTCCGCCACCGCACTCACACACACACACATATATATATTTATATAGACCAACATATGCAATCATTGGAAATACTCTGTCAAACATTCGTCCATATACATTTGTTCTGGGATTAAACGAAACCGAAGGCACAATTTCCATTAATCTATCTTAGGATATTTCTACCTAGGATTAGAAGAAAAAGCCCTTGCACTTTACTCCATCTTCGATTATCTTCATGTAATCTGATTTGCAACGCCACTGCCAATACAGAATGGTTCTCGGATAATAATCCAACCGAACTCCCTATATCGACAACGATATTGGCAAATACTTCAATAGTCGATTATTCAACTATCGAAGAAAAGAACATCCATTCAAAGCATCACAATCACTGCGTCCCTTAATTAATATTCAATTAATTATATCACTTCTCCATTTCCTTATCAATATTTGTTAACCAAATATTTTCAGTAATCATTTTGGCCTCTTACGCTATTTGGAAAACATTTCCACATATCACCTTCTTTTATTTTCTATACTTAGAGAAAATATCTTCGATTAATAATTGGAAAACATTCCAAGTACTTCTCCCTTTCACGACCATTCATTTCTATACTTAGGAAATATTTATTATTATATTTCCAAAATTCCACTTACTTGGGTTAAAACGAATGCTGTATAAAATATCGTTACAACAACCCAAAATACTGCATTCAACTAAATCTTATTCAAACATTGATCTTCAAGACTGAATATTGCTATTTATCGGTTAATAATGAAGTCAATCAAGTTTGGATATAATTACCTCTCAGACCTTGATTGAAAACATCTTTAGCTTCAAAACAGACAAGACCACTTACATCGAATAATCAACACCATAATAATGACATAGAAGTATAAATATAAAACTATGAATATATGTATATATATTAAAACTTAATATAAACAAGGAAATTGAAAACATAAGTAACTATAATAAAATTAGTAATAAATTTGTAAGTAAAACTTATTTGAATTAGAAGTTAAAATCTATTAAGTCTAATTTTGAAAACAAGTGTTAAAATATTTCTAGAAATAAAAAGTATACATTTATAAATAAGGAAGTAATTTTGAAATCATTTGAAAACTAGATTAAAAACAAGTAAATAATTTTGAAATCATTTTGAAAAAAAGTTTAAAATCTAAATTAAATTCGAAATTAGAATTACGTGCTAACAGAGTTCTAACATTCATTCACAAAACGAATTATTAAAGTTCTCCATACTATCTATAATTTAGGTGTAAGTTCATCTATCGAAGATTTGCTAGTTTGGAGGTAGTACGAAGAAATTACCACCATTTGAACAAAAAATAGCGATTTCGTGCGTAAATAGAGTTCAAATATGAGAAGATAACATATTATTTTCTGAGTAAAACCATTAGTAACTGTAACAACCCGTATTTTTGAATAACATGTTATAACACAAATCAAGGAAGAATTAAACTGTAAAATCTGAATCAAGGGAACTGGGCTGTGCCATTGCGTTCGTCTCGGAAAAATACGCGAAATAGAGTCCGAGTTTTCGAAAATCGGAGTTCGTATGACCAAGATATGGCCTCGCGAAGTTTCACGAAAAATTCAAATTCAAAACAGATTTCAAATTTCAGAAAATCAGAGTGGCGGGAAAACTCCCGCCAGACCCAGGGGGGTCGACCTGTGGGTCGACTGGGGAGTCGACCTCCCCCCCAGGTCGACTGGGAAGTCGACCCCAGGGTCGACCTGGGAGTCGACCTGCCTGGTCGGCCCAGGCAACCTAGTGCACCTGTTTTGGCTGTTTTGACCTGTTTTGGAGGCTTGTGACGGGATTTGATGGCTTGGATTGAATCTAGGGTTAATCCTATGGCTAATACTACCCTAATCTTCTATAAAAAGGACCTAACACCTAGCCTAAATCACCATTATTCATTCCTACAACTAAACTATGCCAAAATTGTTCCTCTCATGGCCTCCACTCTCATGCTAAAATTCCTAAGTTTATTTATATGAGAGATTTTGGGTTCATACAAGTATTTTCAAGCTTGTATGAGTGTTCTTAGTTTGCATTCAAGTCAAGTTGCAACATTTCTAGTTCAAAGCAAGGGTTTTTATTGATTTGGCTCAAGGGTTTTTCATTTCGAGCTTGCATATTTGGGTGATTGCATAAGGGCTTCGTCTCAATCTTTTTTAACTATTTATTTGTGTCTTCATAGCATTGTAAGCCCTTTTCTACTTTCATTTTAGAAACTCTAAAGTTAAATGAATGATGCAAGTTTGGGTTGATCATGTTATCATGTTATGCAAGTATGGGTTGATCATGTTATCATGTTATGCAAATTTGGGTTGATCATGTTATGCAAGTTTGGTTGATCATCATGATATGCAAGTTTGGTTGATCATTATATGCAAGTTTGGTTGATCATTATGATATGCAAGTTTGGTTGATCATTATGCAAGTTGACACATGTTATCATGTTATGCAAGTTTGGGTTGATCATGTTATCATGTTATGCAAGTTAAACTTGAGTTTGTGAGCTCAAAGCTTCAAGCTTTATGTTAAAGGTTGCATTTTGGCAACATGGAAGTTATCATATCCCTTATGATAACTTGCATGTGAGGCTAAATGCGAACTTCTAGCAACTTCTACATGTCATTTGTTACCATGTATCACTTGTATGCTAAGTTTGGTTTTATGCATGCTTTTGAAGCCTAATAATGCAATATGCAAGTATATGAACATATGTACATTTCATATGCCACCATGTTAAACTTGTGGCTTCGACACCTTTTTGTCATGATTATGCCAAGTTCCCTATTTTATCCTTTATGCGTTGTTGCGATTATGTAAACGATGGGATTACGTTGGGGTTGGGTAACATTATGACAAGAACATGGTTTTTATAACATGACGTGATATGTAATTATGTTTTGGAAACATAATGGACATGACACTTTGAAAAGATGAGTGTGGCCAACTCGAGGTTGGGTTGAGTTTGTAGCATAAATCTACCCGGACCCGGCCGGCTTAACTAGTGGCTACAAACAATAGGACCTAATGTGAGAAGTTGGTCATGTTGTGCTCGAACCCGAGGTTAGACCAAGTTGTGGTGTAAAGCTACCCGGACCCGCCCGGGTTAACTAGTAACCACAACAGGGTCTAATGTGAGAGGTTAAGGCACATTAAGTTAATTAAAGCCTCCTGATTAGGGTTAAGTCATGGTCCACTTAATACTTAACCAATTTGAGCTTGATGGGTTAATCGGGGTTAAGTCATGAACCTTGGGTACACTTAACCAATTTAATCCACGTTTGGATCGGGTTAACCACATTTAACCCATTAAGAAACCCTCGTGGCATGGTCCTTTGCAGCAGTAACCCTCTTGATAGTATCATAAGACCCTAGGGACTAGGCTAGGGTGGGGCACGATTACTTGGCTGACATGTAAGCGACCAAAACGACGGCTGAGTAGGTACGCCGGTGTGGGTCCAGGCGGACTATGGTCGTGCACATCGTCCGGAGTTGGAAAATCAGGCACGGGTACCAGTAGATCTAGACTGTGCATACTTGATTGGTGTCCGAGGTCTACACCCTAGGACTTGATACACCCTGGGGTGGACCTAGCGCAGTTAGCTACATTGCATGTTTGGGGCCGTATGACACCGACACTTGACGAGTTAGGCTTGTAGGGAGCCGATCAACTAGACCGTGTAGTTGGACCTTGATTTAGGTCACCTCATGATATTGGGCCAAGCATGGGCCAAGGGATCGATTCTCGTTTTACTTGACATGTTAGAATGCTAGTACAACCGTGGTGCAAAATTTAACCTTGAGTATGCGATGACATCTTTATCTATCTTGTTAGTTAATCATCATGCCAGTATGTTGTTATCCTTATGTTCATCTCAGCTTCTCATGACAGTTAACTTTACTAGTTCATGGAATGATAGTAGTAGGGCTTACCAGTCTGTTTGACTAACCTATTTTCTTTCGCCTCTTTTCTTCCGTCCCCCCCCCAAGGTCCTCAGGGTGGGAACATTGGAGCTTAGCTTGGATCTTTATAGCTTGCTTACTGGATTTGCTCATGTACGGTTTTGGACCTTGAGCTAGCTATGGTTTATCACTTCACTTTGGGGATAGTACTCTATGTATTTCAGTTTTTCAGTTTATGCTTTTATCTAGACTTTGTTTGTTGGAAAATAATGACCAAGTACTTTGTTGTAATATGACTATGGTTTTGAAATGCTAGTTTTATCCGCTGCTTTACTACTCTGTTTTTATTTATATGTTCTGTCTTGTGATATCTGCATGCATGTTTACCTTGTTTAAAAGCCCCTCCGAAGCCAATGTACTTGCAAGAGTTACCTTGGCGGAGGTGGGGTGTTACATTTGGTATCAGAGCATAAGGTTAACAAGATTCGAGCAAAAGTGTTTTTAAAACTTACCTTTTAAAAAAAAACTATTTTCAAAACCAGTTAAGTATTTTCCAAGAAAAATCTAGTTATTTTAAAAGGCTATTCCCCAAAAGCCATAGCACTATCGTTCGTTTCCTCATTCTGAATCTATCTTTTCCTTTTTCAATATGGCCGATCTTAACCTTACCGAGGGAGTGACCATTCCCGGATGGTTCCGGAGGTACTTAGAAGCTAGGGCCAACGATGTGGGCCCAGAAAATACCCCCAACATAACTGAGGTCCCTCATCCTCCCCCTCCTCAGAATCCACAAGCGGATTTCGCTAAAGTTTGCAAGGACTTTAAGGTGATGGGTGGCAAGAATTACATAGGGACGGAGACTTTTGTGGAGGCACGAAATTGGTTGAAAGAAACCGAAGATCTTTTCGCTGTCTTTGATGTGGAAGACCATAGGAAGGTTTTATTGGCAGCATGGTTATTAAAAGAGGAAGCTGCTTATTGGTGGGAGGTCACCAATGCTACGAGGCCAATAGAGACTTGGGCCGACTTTAGGACAAGATTTGGGCTTAAGTTTCTATCATCAGCTGAGGCGAATCTGCAATTGGAGAAGTTTATATCTTTGAAGCAAGGGGACATGACAGTGAGGGGGTATGTGAATGAGTTTAACCAGCTCACCCGATTCGGTTTGGACATGATTAATACTCCCCAGAAGAAGGCTTTGCGCTTTGCACGAGGGTTGAATGAGCCATTACAAGGTTTAGCCCTATCTCATATACCCATGGGGGCCACTTTTGAGGGACTAGTAGACATGGCGTTGCTTCAAGGAGACAATAAGAATGGCAAGAAGGAAGACAAGACTAATGAGACTCAAGCCAAGAAGATAGACTCCAAGTGGGGAGGAAATCCGAGCAATCAGAACAACAAGAACAACAAGGGCAACAAGGCTAAGGCAAAGGATCCAAGAAAATGCAATTACTGTGGGATTGTTGGGCACATAGCTAAAGACTGTAGGAAGAAGAAGAGGAAGTTGGGCGGATGCTTTCATTGTGGAGAGGCCGGACATTTTAGCAAGGATTGCCCCAAGAAGCAAGGGCAGAATCAGCGTGCAGGACCTTCTGGAGGGCAAGTGCATGCTCTCACTGCTGCTCCAGTTCAGGACCGAGGTAGTATTTCTGTAGAAAGTCTTGTTTATATTTCTGATTATCCTGTTCGCACCTTATTTGATTCTGGCGCATCTCATAGTTTTATTTCTTCTGACATTGTTGAAAGTTTGCACCTAAGTACTAGCCTAGTTGAGGAACCCGTTTGTGTTTCAAATCCAACTGGGGGTTCCGCCCATTTATCTATGGTTTGTGTGGATTTGAAAATTTCTATCTTGGCCGTAGAATTCACGTGTGATGCTTATGTTCTCGGATTCACGGGACATAGGTTGATCTTGGGAATGGATTGGTTGTCCAGTTATGGAGCCATCCTCGATTGTGAGCATAGGTTGATGAGGCTCATGACTCGCCTCGGTAATACCCTAGAAATTTCTTGTAACCCTAGAGGTCCCGTCATGTTATGTTATCTTGAATCTCTCGACTCGTCCGTCGATGATCTGCAATCTGTAAGGGTGGTCCGAGACTATCCTGATGTCTTTGAAGAAGTTAAGGGGTTACCCCCTAAATGAGAGATAGATTTCCGCATTTATCTAGTTGATAATGCCAAGCCAGTATCATTGCCCGTTAGGCACATGGCCCCTCGTAAGGGAAGGGAGCTCAGTAAGCAAATCAAGGAATTGCTTGAGAAGAATTTTATTAGACGAAGCATTTCTGAATGGGGTGCTCCGGTGGTGTTCGCTACTAAGGCGGATGGTTCGCTTCGTCTATGTGTTGATTATCGAGAGTTGAACAAGCTCACAAAGAAGAATAGGCACCCGTTACCGAGAATTGATGATCTCCTTGACCAACTTGTAGGTGCTTCTGTTTTCTCTCAGCTCGATCTAGCCACCGGATTCCATCAGCTTAGAGTAGCTGAGGATAGCATTGATAAAAGTACGTTCAGGACTCCAGATGGATTCTTTGAATGGCTTGTCCTGCCATTCGGTTTGACTAATGCACCCGCCTACTTCGTAGACTTGATGAGTAGGGTGTTCAGGGAGTTCCTTAACAAGTTTGTTGTTGTCTTCGTGGATGATATTCTGATCTTCTCAAAGGATAAGGAAGAGCATGCTAGGCATCTCAAGGAAGTGATGGATACGCTTAGAGCACATCAGTTGAAAGCCAAGTTCTCCAAATGTCATTTCTGGAGAAGGGAAGTTCGGTTTCTTGGACATATAGTTTCTAAGCAAGGCACAGCGGTGGATCCCACGAAGGTGGTTGTGGTTCAAGATTGGAAAACTCCTTGGAATGCAACCGAAGTAAGAAGCTTTCTCGGTCTGGCGGGCTACTATAGGAAGTTCATCAGGGACTTCGCTAAGATTTCGGCCCCTCTTACTAAGTTGACGAAGAAGAAATTAGTCTTTGCATGGGACTTGGAGTGTGAGTTTGCTTTTCAAAGGCTCAAGAGAGCCCTTACCTCAGCTCCAGTTTGGGCATTACCCGATAGTGGTAAGATGTTTACCGTGTACACAGATGCATGTGGCACGGGGTTAGGTGCTGTTCTGATGCAAGAGGGAAGAGTGATATGTTATGGGGGTAGGCAACTTAAAGTTCATGAGAAGAACTATCCCACTCATGATTTAGAGTTGGCGGCGATCGTCTTTGCACTCAAATCCTGGCGCCACTATCTTCTAGGCGAAAGGTTTGAGTTGTATACTGATCACAAGTCACTCAAGTACCTCTTCTCGCAAAAAGATCTGAATCTAAGGCAGCAAAGGTGGATGGAATTCTTGGCATCTTATGACTTCGAGATAGCTTATACCCCTGGCAAGGGTAATGTTGTGGCAGATGCACTAAGCAGAAGGAGGTTGACTTTGAGCCCCTTATTCATTGAGATGAAGAACTTAGAATTCTTGGCGACATTTGATTTCACGACGACTGTTGAGTCGATGACGGGTTCTTTAGCATCCCTTGAGCTTAGACCCACACTTCTTGATCAAGTTGGGGCTTCACAGAAGGGAGATCCGCGAATAGTCGAGGTCATGGATAAGTTGATTCGGGGTGAGACGCCTGGTCACCTTGCTAGATATACCATTGATGATAAAGGTTGGCTAAGGTGTGATGGAAGGCTATGCGTTCCACAAGTAGGGGACTTGGTGCATAAAGTTCTCGAAGAAGCACATCACTCGAAGATGACTATACATCCGGGAGGAGATAAGATGTATAGAGATATGAAGCGCATTTTCTTTTGGGATGGAATGAAGAAAGACGTGGCAGAGTATGTTTCAAAGTGCATGGTGTGCCAACAAGTGAAAGCCGAGTCAAAGAAACCAGGTGGGTTATTACATCCATTGGAGGTCCCGCAATGGAAGTGGGAGAGTATTTCTATGGATTTTGTGGATGGATTGCCTAGGTCAAGGAGAGGGAACACAAGCATATGGGTCATAGTTGACAGCCTTACGAAGAGTGCTCACTTCATCCCAGTAAAGAGCAAGAGGACCCCATCATGGCTAGCATCTATTTATCTCCGAGAGATAGTGCGGTTGCATGGAGTCCCTTCTAGCATAGTTAGCGATCGTGACCCAATTTTCACTAGCTAGTTCTGGAACAGTTTGCAAGAAGCGATGGGTACACGATTGAATCTGAGTACAGCCTATCACCCCCAGACGGATGGCCAAACCGAAAGGGTGAATAGAGTGCTAGAAGACCTCTTGAGGCTCTGTGTTCTTGACTTTGGTGGTACTTGGGAAGACCACCTTCCTCTTGTAGAGTTTGCTTATAATAATAGCTATCAAGCCAGCATAGGGATGGCACCATTTGAGGCTTTATATGGGAGGCCGTGTAGGTCACCATCTTGTTGGTGGGAGACAACAGATAGGCTTATACTTGGGCCCGATATGATACGGGAAACATCCGAGAAAGTTGAATTGGTGAGAAGAAGGATGAAAGCGGCCCAAGATAGACAGAAATCCTATGCTGACAAGCGAAGGGCAGATTTGGAATTCGAAGTGGGAGACATGGTTTTCGTGAAGGTTTCTCCTTTGCGGAATGTGGTACGTTTTGGAGCAGTTGGGAAGCTGGCACCAAGGTTCGTAGGACCCTTTCCTATCATAGAAAGAATTGGAAAGATGGCTTATAAGGTGGAATTGCCCGAAAAGCTAGCCGGAGTGCATAATGTCTTTCATGTCTCGCATCTCCGAAAGTGCCTACATGAGTCCGCTGAGGTGGTTGAACCAAGCATTCTCGAAGACATTGAGGTAGAGAAAGAGGCAACCCTAAGAAAAGCTCCGATTCGTATTCTGGGAACAGAGATCAAGAAGTTAAGGAATCGAGAGGTCAAGTTGGTGAAATTTCAGTGGGATGAAGCCGAGGAAGACGCAACTTGGGAAACCGAGGAGAAGATGCGGGGGCTTTATCCATTCCTTTTTGAGGGTACATTCTCGATCTCCTTTCCTAATTAATACATCTCTCTTTTGCTACCCATGTTTATCTTGTTTATCTAGTTATCTCGTTAATCATGTCATGAGAACCTTAGGCAAAAATCCTTTGGATGAAACATGTATTTGAAACATGTTATGCTTGATGGTTGCAAGTGGTTGCAAGTGTTTGCACGTGGATACTCGTGGATGCATGATGCACATTAGGCACTAAGATCGGCTCACACACTTTCATATTGCATATGCATGAGTGCTTATACTTATTCATGGATGAAACTTGTTATGCTATCACGTGGATGCTGCATATGGATGAATGTTATGTGCACTCATGTAGAGATTATAAATTATGTTAGGAATTTGCATACATATGGACGCATTTCACTAACATGTTTTGCATTAAGGGGGTTTACTGAATCAGTAACCTCCTGATTTTCGCATTAGATAAGTACATATACACACACCTTTGCATATGATCATACAGCATTTAGAATCCTTTAAGGACAATGACTGCACGTGGATGATGTTTTGAGTAGATGGATGATGGATGGTAGGATACGTTCTTCCTAACTTGGAGATTTCGGGGACGAAATCCTTTAAGGAGGGGAGAATGTAACAACCCGTATTTTTGAATAACATGTTATAACACAAATCAAGGCAGAATTAAACTGTAAAATCTGAATCAAGGGAAAAGGGCTATGTCATTGCGTTCGTCTCGGAAAAATACGCGAAATAGAGTCCGAGTTTTCGAAAATCGGAGTCCGTATGACTAAGATATGGCCTCGCGAAGTTTCACGAAAAATTCAAATTCAAAACAGATTTCAAATTTCAGAAAATCAGAGTGGCGTGAAAATTCCCGCCAGACCCAGGGGGGTCGACCTGGGGGTCGACTGTGGAGTCGACCTCCCCCCCAGGTCGACTAGGTAGTCGACCCCAGGGTCGACCTGGGAGTCGACCTGCGTGGTCGGCCCAGACAACCTGGTGCACCTGTTTTGGTTGTTTTGACCTGTTTTGGAGGCTTGTGACAGGATTTGATGGCTTGGATTGAATCTAGGGTTAATCCTATGGCTAATACTATCCTAATCTTCTATAAAAAGGACCTAACACCTAGCCTAAATCATCATTATTCATTCCTACAACTAAACTATGCCAAAATTGTTCCTCTCATGGCCTCCACTCTCATGCTAAAATTCATAAGTTTATTTATATGAGAGATTTTGGGTTCATACAAGTATTTTCAAGCTTGTATGAGTGTTCTTAGTTTGCATTCAAGTCAAGATGCAACATTTCTAGTTTAAAGCAAGGGTTTTTATTGATTTGGCTCAAGGGTTTTTCATTTGGAGCTTGCATATTTGGGTGATTGCATAAGGGCTTCATCTCAATCTTTTTTAACTATTTATTTGTGTCTTCATAGCATTGTAAGCCCTTTTCTACTTTCATTTTAGAAACTCTAAAGTTAAATGAATGATGCAAGTTTGGGTTGATCATGTTATCATGTTATGCAAGTTTGGGTTGATCATGTTATCATGTTATGCAAATTTGGGTTGATCATGTTATCATGTTATGCAAGTTTGGTTGATCATCATGATATGCAAGTTTGGTTTATCATTATATGCAAGTTTAGTTGATCATTATGATATGCAAGTTTGGTTGATCATTATGCAAGTTGACACATGTTATCATGTTATGCAAGTTTGGGTTGATCATGTTATGCAAGTTAAACTTGAGTTTGTGAGCTCAAAGCTTCAAGCTTTATGTTAAAGGTTGCATTTTGGCAACATGGAAGTTATCATATCCCTTATGATAACTTGCATGTGAGGCTAAATGCGAACTTCTAGCAACTTCTACATGTCATTTATTACCATGTATCACTTGTATGCTAAGTTTGGTTTTATGCATGCTTCTGAAGCCTAATAATGCAATATGCAAGTATATGAATATATGTACATTTCATATGCCACCATGTTAAACTTGTGGCTTCGACACCTTTTTGTCATGATTATGCCAAGTTCCCTATTTTATCCTTTATGCGTTGTTGCGAATATGTAAACGATGGGATTACATTGGGGTTGGGTAACATTATGACAAGAACATGGTTTTTATAACATGACATGATATGTAATTATGTTTTGGAAACATAATGGACATGACACTTAGAAAAGATGAGTGTGGCCAACTCGAGGTTGGGTTGAGTTTGTAGCATAAATCTACCCGGACCCGCCCGGCTTAACTAGTGGCTACAAACAATAGGACCCAATGTGAGAAGTTGGTCATGTTGTGCTCGAACCCGAGGTTAGACCAAGTTGTGGTGTAAAGCTACCCGGACCCGCCCGGCTTAACTAGTAACCACAACAGGGTCTAATGTGAGAGGTCAAGGCACATTAAGTTAACTAAAGCCTCCTGATTAGGGTTAAGTCATGGTCCACTTAATACTTAACCAATTTGGGCTTGATGGGTTAATCGGGGTTAAGTCATGAACCTTGGGTACACTTAACCAATTTAATCCACGTTTGGATCGGGTTAACCACATTTAACCCATTAAGAAACCCTAGTGGCGTGGTCCTTTGCAGCAGTAACCCTCTTGATAGTATCATAAGACCCTAGGGACTAGGCTAGGGTGGGGCACGATTACTTGGCTGACATGTAAGAGACCAAAACGACGGCTGAGTAGGTACGCCGGTGTGGGTCCAGGCGGACTATGGTCGTGCACATCGTACGGAGTTGGAAAATCAGGCACGGGTACCAGTAGATCTAGACTGTGCATACTTGATTGGTGTCCGAGGTCTACACCCTAGGACTTGATACACCCTGGGGTGGACCTAGCGCAGTTAGCTACATTGCATGTTTGGGGCCGTATGACACCGACACTTGACGAGTTAGGCTTGTAGGGAGCCGATCAACTAGACCGTGTAGTTGGACCTTGATTTAGGTCACCTCATGATATTGGGCCAAGCGTGGGCCAAGGGATCGATTCTCGTTTTACTTGACATGTTAGAATGCTAGTACAACCGTGGTGCAAAATTTAACCTTGAGTATGCGATGACATCTTTATCTATCTTGTTAGTTAATCATCATGCCAGTATGTTGTTATCCTTATGTTCATCTCAGCTTCTCATGCCAGTTAACTTTACTAGTTCATGGAATGATAGTAGTAGGGCTTACCAGTCTTTTTGACTGACCTGTTTTCTTTCGCCTCTTTTCTTCCGTTTCCCCCCCCTCAGGTCCTCAGGGTGGGAACATTGGAGCTTAGCTTGGATCTTTATAGCTTGCTTACTGGATTTGCTCATGTACGGTTTTGGACATTGAGCTAACTATGGTTTATCACTTCACTGTGGGGATAGTACTCTATGTATTTCAGTTTTTCAGTTTATGCTTTTGTCTAGACTTTGTTTGTTGGAAAATAATGACCAAGTACTTTGTTGTAATATGACTATGGTTTTGAAATGCTAGTTTTATCCGCTGCTTTACTACTCTGTTTTTATTTATATGTTCTGTCTTGTGATATCTGCATGCATGTTTACCTTGTTTAAACGCCCCTCCGAAGCCAATGTACTTGCAAGAGTTACCTTGGCGAAGGTGGGGTGTTACAGTAACTGTTAGAATTTGATCAAGAGAGAAGAGAGAGATTAAACGGTAAAACATAAAAGACTACATTATTATTTCTTTATTGATTAATTATACAAAAGACACTTTCCTACATTGGCAAACCTTGCCTCTATTTATACATAGTTTATCCTTATTTAAAAGTACGTTCTAGATAATAATAATCTAGAGTATATTTGGGTCTATTATAATAAACAATTCAATACCAACTATAAACCCAAATCAATGCAATTAAATAAAAGCATTATATATTCTAGCATATTCTCTAATATCCCCCTCAAATTCATGATGCAAAAAATAGTGAGTTTGCCAAATAGAAGCTGCAAACTGAAGAGTAGCAAGATCGAGCAACCGTTTCAATATTGTTAGAGAGTAGCACCAAAAACCAAGCATCAAACATTCGACAACAACTCCAGTAACGACCCAAAAATTTTCGACCCCGAATCGACATAAAACACTATGTCGACTATTCAAGCATCGGAAACACCGGATATTTATTAGAAAGAAATTTGAAGGTGAGATAAGAAAGAAAGAAGTACTAGATCAGAATTAGAAGAGAACCCACCACAATACATAGTCTCACATCGCAGTGGAACAAAATATAATATTGAAATAAAATTTTGTTGAGAACTTTTAAATAAAACTTATGATCATCAAAGTACATCAATACATCTGGACAGTTATAATCATCTGTCCTCATACACAATATGCAATAGAATAAATACTAGATATCATACGTCTGAACAATTTCAGCTCCTCTTCGAACTTCACTGCATCCGTTAACCTGAACCTGTAAAACCCGGTCTAAAATGAGCATTTACAAATACTGGATCAGTCTGGTGAGCCAGAGTGAGAAAACACATAAAGTTTAAAGGTATCAAACAACTTGATTTTTAAAGTCAAAATCTTTTCAAAAGAAAAGGATAATCGTAAGACCGAATCCACACATTAATACAAACGGTTTTTACCTTTCTAGAACCCAAAACATTTTTGAAATCATATCATTTTCTGATATTATAATAATGTCTAAATACAAATAAATAACAATCTGGCAGAACGCTTGCATCTCACGCTCTACACACATAGTATACAATCAAAACCACGGGCGCATATTGGAGAATAGATTTCCATGGCAAGCTATGGGCAACCACCTTTCCGACAGTGTATCTCTAGAGAGGAATACACCGGGTTCAACAAGAACATCTTGCAACCCTGGCTAAACATGACTGGACCCTCATTTCGCTCGAGGTACGAATATATTGTCACCTACGGTTGCTAGCAACATAACCGTTCCTAGGAGATACAAAAGCGAAAAGAAGAAAAAACATGAATATTCTCTAGATGGTGACAATACACCCTAATGGGAGCGACCCACATACCCATGCGACCTACCCGATTTTTACCCTTTCCTGGTTGATGAGGTTTGAGGTCATAAATACCTTTAGAACATCTGGCCACCATTCACTTTGAATGCCACATCGTCAAATCCGCTAGAAATATACCAATTGACGTCCATAAAAATACTCTAGTTATTAAGCGAAAGAAGTTTCCCTTCTATGCCTTCAAGTTAGTACGTTCGAAGAAATCAACGTACGCAATTCCTTTGGAAATACTCCGTCAGACAACCATCCATATAAGTCATCTAGGAACAGAATGTATCGAAGGTACCCTCCTACCGGATACTAGGTATCACTCTATGGATCAGTGGCGAGTAGTTCTTGCAATCCATAGATTTCAACCATGGCAGAACCCCAGTATATCTTTGCGTCGACTCAGAGACTTTAAGCGGTTCTTCCATTTATGAAGATCCACGACCTTCAATTTCTCCGCCTCGATCAGCATCTAAAGTCTTCCATGTTTTCGTATTTTCTGGTTGGAATGGTATTCGAATATAAATGCGATTTCGGTCTTTCCGTAACAACAATCGTATGGGCCAAATTTGATAGTCGGTTATTTAACTATCAAATAAAACAACCATTCGATCATAAATATAAAAATAGGTTTACTCGCTCAATAGTTATCATCACGTGGCTTCTTTAATTAAAATAATTAACGAATGGTAAATTAAAACTTCTAAGTCTTCTCAATAATTCAAACATATCTTTTTTTTCTCTTATTTTACTCTACGAATATTCTCAAAACCATTTTATATTTCCATCTATTATCATTTTCAAAACATTTGCAATAACATCCTTCATTATCTAATTTGGGAAATTAGTTTAACTTATTGTTCGTAAAATAATCATTATGAAAATCTCTTTTGTTTCATTGCTTGAAAAAATAACAACAAACCCTTATTCTCTTTAAAATAACTCATTCCGAAACTCCAATTTCCATTTTTTTCTTCTTGAAAATATCGTTATATTTTCACATAATTTCCTTTTATTTCCTTTATACTGGAGATATCATTATATATATATATATATATATATATATTATCAAATCTTTTCATTTCTGTTACTTTGGAAAGCTCATTATAAATTCTCCAACTTTCGTTTTCCTTTTTACTTTGGAAATATCTTTTTATCTTTCCTCAAGCCTTCTATTTCCTTTTTACTTTGGAAATCTCATTTCAATTCCGTTCATTTCACTTAATCTCAATATTAAGTATCACCAATTCAAAATCAACACTTTAATTTCACATTCTTCTTATAAACCTTGTTTATAAACTCTGGTTTAATATAAAACCATTTTTATCTCCATTCCTTCTTACTTAATTTAAATATTAAGTAAACATTTTATTTAAGCTATCGTATTCGCTTAAATCTCTTTTTATTACTTAATTCATAAAGCCTGGGTTTTAATATAATACCCGATCATAACTCATTTTACAATTTAATTATAATTCATTACCAACTCGATTACTTACTTAAATGGATTTCAAGTAAGAAGTAATTACTTGAATTAACACAATAAATTTACTTCAACATTAACTACTGTAAAGGTAGTTAACTGCTTTATTAACTAAAACGATAATTTATATACCAGTTTGAATAGCTTAATTATTTACAATTCACTATTAACTTATTTACAAATATATATATTTGAAACATAAGTATTATTTAACTTATAAATTCTTATTATCGATCTTACGTGATAATCTCACTCTTGAATATCATTTCATGGCTGAAGACGATATTCAAATCTAACACTCATTTTGAACACAAACTAATACGATCTATCAAATAATGGTGAAATCGTTCAAGTTGGGGTATTTTAATTACCTCTCAAACCTTGAGTTGAAGTCGTTCTAATCGTCAAGATTTATAGAATTTCGATATACAGAATATTCGACTAAACCATAATTTGGTAAAATCTATTTGATTTCCAAATCTTAAACCCCTTTCCAAACAACGTTGTTGTTTTGAAAACATTTACTAAGTTAACTTAACTTAGATATCAAATCCGGGAGTTTATTCCAAATGATAAACTAAAATTCCTTTCTTATAGAAAAAAATTATCTTCTTTACTTAATTAAAAGGTTAATCAAGTTTAAACTATCCTTCAGAGATAATTTATACAAATTTATAAATTTCTTTTTAAAGTCTTATTAAAAATTTAAAACCCTTATTCGTTAACAATTCCATTCGATTAATTAAAGGTAAATTAATTAAATAACCTTTTTCAAATTAAAATAGTTGAATTAGTTAACTCATCCCATGATTATCTCGTTAATCAATTTAAATAAATTCTTCCTTTAAATTAATTAATAATAAAATTAATTTAAATAACTCCATTTAACTGTTTCTTTAAAACGGTTATTCCAATTCTTAATAATTACATTTATTTCTGCTCATCTATTTAAAATTCTTATTAACATAATAATTGATTTGTAAAACCACTTAACAATTACTTATAAATTTAAATAATAAATAATAAATATTTATTTCCTATTTAATAAACTCCCGTTTCAAAATAATAGATTTAAAAATCTATTTTTAGTTATAATATAAATTTTATAACTTCATTTTAGTATATTTACCTGATGGTAAATAAATGTTCATAAAAAGATTGATTTTCAAGCCACCTAATGCCAATTACTCAACCAGTACCGTCCATTGGTTAAACATACACAAACGTTGAATTCTAATCAACAACTAAATCAATTTGCCTAATCCATGTTTGGTAAACAGTTCATATAATTGTAATATGAAAATAAAAAATATAATATTTAATAAACAATCAATAACTGCAATTAAAGCATCCATATTTAAATTCAATACGTTTATATTATTATAATCGTAACCAATAAGGTAAGTTACCTCGTTTGGAAATAATCGTTAAAAATAACGATTGGATTTCGTTTAAAATAAATGAACGTTTAAATCAACCAATTCAACGAATATATAAATAATATTCAGCACACAACAAACAATTATCAACTATAGCACACAAATTAAAAACCCAACTTATATAAAATATAAGTGGGATAAAAACTGAGTGAGTTATACTCACTTTGATTTCCATTTTATCGCTGTAGCGGTTTGGTTGCCGTTAAATTAAATAGTGCTTAATTTAAGTGTAATTCTCAGTTGACTACATTCCCATCTGCATTAATTCCAAAATGTAGATTTCGTTGATATGATCCCCACACCTCTTGTCTGGTTAAATTCCAATATCCTAACAACAAGTTATAAATATTTAAGCATAGGATTTAATTAAATAATTTAATTTTCTTGATATTATTACTAATTTGAATTACTTGGTTCAAACAGTATGTGGTTCAATACAATTGTTTTCTCCCGCTCGTTCAAAAATTGCAACGCTCCTTTGTTTAAATCTGTTGGATTAAACATTATACGATAAGCTTTATTATTTAGTAATAATAAAATTAACTAACTTAAATCGCAGTCAGTTAACCATTTACTTTGTTTTGAAAATTACCCGTTCTCGAAATCATTGGACAAAATATGATTCCCTTTTATCTTCACTATTTACTGGTTTTCCTGTTCTACTTTGCTTCACGTGATGTTTGGCTTTGTTTACAACCGGTTGCCACGTATCAGCTTGGTTTATTCCCATTTGCTTTTGTCCCCATCCGCCTTTGTCCAATTCGCCTATTACCCTTTTTTTCTTATGTCCACCTTTGTTCATCTGTACTCCTCTCCCCACTTTTGCTTCACTTCAGAAACACATATCCTCATGTAAAAACTACTTCTGTACATGCTAAAAACAGAACAACCGATCCCCTTAATCCCTTCGGTATTCACTCATACCCGATTATCCCACTGCTTCACTCAGTTAAACACTTAACCACGTTTGAACAAATACCGTTGCTCTATTCATTTGCAAACAGCGACTTCCCTCTTCATCTTCGTTTCTGCCTCCCTTTTTAAAACACATTTTAACACCACGTTTAAATAAACCCTTTACGCCTGCTTCAAGAAATGGGACCCATTTTTCTGATTTCAACAAGGCCTGATTTCTTTCTTTTTCCATCAAGTTGCTATTCTTCATTTACAACCCCCTCCAATTCACAAACCCTACGCCTCTTCACAGCTCGTTTAAACCCACAACTAACGAAATTCTCAGAAAAATAAGCCCTTCTGCCATCACGTTATTTTCTCGATGAATACTGCTGCTTTAAACTGCCCGTTCATACATTCTGCTCCTCCTAATTAGTCCCGCACTTCAACCCAGCTGCTATGTCCGTGCTTCTTCAGTCAACTTGCCATGCATGAAATTCCTTTCAACATTGCCACGTCCAAACCTTTATCTCTTCTTTCCAGTAAGTTCACCATTTTCCCCACTCCTCAACGCTACTGCGCCGCCCTATGGTCCATCTGACCTTCATCGGAAAGTGCTGCATCGAGCTCCTTAGCGTCGTCAATCGACACCAACACTATAACGACCCAAGGGATTTTCGGCCCTGAAAATCGACATAAATACCATTACCGTAACTCATGCTGACCTTCCAAACACCGAAAACACTGGAACGTTATTAAGAAAGAAAGAAATATAAGAATAGAAGAAGAAGAAGAACCAACACAACACAGAATCAAATTCTCACATCGCAGCGGAACAAACTATAAAACAGAAATAAAACTTTAATGAGAGCTTTTAAAATACTTACAATATCAGAGTACATCACATGTCTGGACAGTAAAATAACCTATCCTCATATCCAACACACAGCGGAATAGTAGCTATATAATATCATACATCTGAACACCTCCAGCTCGTCTATGGGCTTCGCAACTTCCGATAGCCTGGACCTGTACAACCCGGTCTAACCTGAGCATTTACAAAACACCGGGTCAGTCTGGTGAACCAGAGTGAGAAAAACTCGCATAGTATCAAGGGGGGTATCCAACTTGATTTCAAAGTTAAAAATCTTTTCAAAAGAAAAGGATAACCGTAAGACCAAATCCACACATAAATACGGACGGTTTTTACCTTACGATAACCTAAAACAGTTTTGAAATCAATATCTTATTATGCTATTATAATAGTGTCTAAATACAAGTAAATAACAATCTAGTGGAACACTTGCATCTCACGCTCCACAAATATAGCATACAAACAAAACCGCGGGCGCTTATTGGAAATTGGATTCCGACTATGACAAGGTATGGGGCCACCTGCCAATAGTGTATCTCTAGAGGAGAATACACCGGGTTCAACAAGAACGTCTTGCAACCCGGCCCACACATAACCGACCACTCATTTCGCTTGAGTGTATCGAATGTATATCACCAACGGTTGGGCTCAAACCACTGTTTCCCGAAAAGGGACAGCATTGAATAGATTTAAGAAGCAAAAGGAATTTCTCTAGATAGGTGATTATACACCCTAATGGGAGCGACCCACATAGCCATGCTGCCTGCCCGATTTCTGTCATTTCCAGGTTGATGAGGCTTGGGGTTTAAATCTCTTTTTGGGATATTTGGTCACCATTCACTTTGAATTCCACATCGACAGAAACGTCAAGTCACTAATTAATGTCCATAAATGTATTCTGGTTATAAAAGAAGTGCCCCTCTTTGCCACCACTCGATATATTTGTAAAAATCAACGTACGTGGTTTCAGGAAATACTCTGTCATACATTCGTCCATACAAGTCATCCAAGAACAGGATGAACCGAAGGTACTCTCCTACTACATCCAATATAGGAATCACCCCATGGATCAGTAGCAAGAAGACCTTGCAACCCGTAGATTCCAACCACGACAGAACCATAGTTTATCTCTGGCTGCTAAACCAGAGATTATTAGTAATCCTTCCGCTTATGAAGATCCACGGTCTTCAACGCTCCATCTCGATCATCTTCTGATATCTTCACGTATTTGTTGGTCATAATGGTTTTCGAATATAAATCCGATTCCGGTCTTTCCTTACCAACAATCGTATTGGACAGATTTAATAGTCGGTGATCAAAATAATCAGTGTTTCAATCATGACAATCCAATGGTTTCACTGGTTCAGTGTTCGGCACCAGTTGGCCTTCTAATTTAAAACTAGTGTAAATTTAAAACTCTTAAATATCTCGATATTACGAATTCAGCTTTCTCGCTTCTTATTTAACACAAGATTATTCTTTAAACAAATTTATTACTTAGGAAAACCCTATATCATATCTAGTCTTCTATTTTCACTTTCGAACCACTATTCACATTATTATTTAATATTGGAAAATCATTTCAACTTATTACTCGTAAAACGAAGTTACGAAATATCTTTTGTTCATTACTTAAAAACAAAACCCAATGTTTATTCTTAGAGAATAAAACTCAACTTTATAATTCCTTTTTAACTTGAAAATATAGTTATATTTGCGACAACCCCTTTTCTTTCCTCTTTACCTTGGAATTCCCATTATATATATATGTATATTCCAAGTTTCACCAACATGTTGCGTTATTATTTCTCCAATGAAATAATAAACTTTACTAATCTCTTTTACCATTACAGCTTATATCATCCTCAGAAATCCTGAAGTCGTTCAATTTGGGGTATTTTAGTTACCTCTCAGACCTTGATCAACAATGTTCATATCTAAAGATAAATATAAGTTGTAATCCGCAACCCATATTTCCTTTTGATACAAATTCTATTTAAATATTTGATTTAAAATACGGTTTCGTAAACCTTATTATCATTTTGAAAATCTCTTTATCTTATATACCATTATTTCTTAATTCAATTAAGTAACTCCTTATAATACACCACTTTTTAATCTCTACCTCTTTGAACCAATTCATTTTATTATTCGGATTTGGTTATAGAATCCTACGACCCGCTTCTTTTACCAATTCCGCTGTCACTAATTCCTTTTCAAATCCATTCAATCATTCCCCGCTTTTAAACTCTTAATCCAATCTCCCATTTTTACTTAATCACATTTTTAAGTAACGTTAATTTAGAATTAACGATATAACACCTCAAATCTTTTTTACATAACTCTGGTTTAATATAAACCCTTTTATCTAAATTTCCTTTTACATAATTCAAATAATTAAGTAATGCTCATTTTAAGCTATAGGATTTGCTTAAAAACTTCATTTACGACTTTGTTATAAAACTCAGTTTTAAATGAAAATTGCTCATAAACTCCTTTCACCAACTCAGTTGGATTTCATTACACCTTTGATTACCTTTTAAATGAGTTCCCGTTAAAAATTAATTTTCTAAATTATTATTAATTAAAATAATATTTTACTTCGATCTTTTACTACTTCCGTAGTTAATTCCTTTATTAAAATAAAAACAATATTCGTCAACTATTTTATATAAAACACACTAATTAAATAATCAATTCCAATTTAAACCGGTCAATTTAATTAACCTAAACGCGGTAATTCTATTAACCTATTTCAATTAATTCTCACTTTAAATTAATTAATAATATAATCAATTTACAAATTTTCATTTAATTATTTCTTAATAAAACAATTATCCCAATTTAACCATTCGATTTATTTCTCATTCTCGTACTTATAATATGATTAACATCAGAATTGACTTTATTAATTCAATTAATAATAAATCAAAGTCTTAAATAAACAAAATATTTATTTACTTCCCTTTAATAACCTTTATTCCAAATAATACATTTAAAAATCTATCTCAAGTTATAAAATAAATTTTATAACTTCAGTTCTATTAATTCACCTAACAACAAAACAATTTACTTTTAGGCCATTTACTGCCGATTTCTCAACCAATACTGCCCATTGGTTAAAACTAAACACAGGTTAAATTTGCAATCAATGGTCAATACTCAATCAATTACCCAAACATGACAGTTCGTATGATAATATGAAAATAGATAACAGGTTTTGAGGAATCCCGTTGGATCCCTCCAACCTATTCTTCCCTGTATACAAATGGTTATCTCCAAATAGGTCGTTCTATTTTATTTAACTGATAATAATAAATAACGACCATTTAATCTCAATCACAAGTAATTCAAACAATTCAACCAATTAAACACGTTTATTTTATAAACGTGACCAACAAGGTAAGTTACCTTTATTGGAATCAATCGTTAGAATAACGATTTGGTATTTCACCGAAATTAAACGACGGTTTAATTTCATCAGTTAAATCAGCAAATAAATATATAATTTGCAAACAGTCAATCATTGGCAAGAAGAGCACACAAAATAAAAACCCAATTTATATAAAATATAAATGGGAAAAACTGAGTGAGTTTAACTCACCTTGATTTGATTTGATGTTTAAACAGCTCATTTCAGTTAAATTAAACCATTGTTTAATTTAACTAAAAATCTAGTTGACTCTGATTCCTTCCAGTACTATTCCATAACATCGAGCTTGTCGTCACGATCATAACGAAATCTGTTTGGGTCCATTCTTTTAACGTAATAAGAAGTTATTAACATTTTAGCCGATAAAATTAAATTAAACTAATTTTTTTTTCTAAATTAATTAATTTTTTATCTTACTATCCTCAGATTAACTAATTTAAATCCTTAATTAAACGTCAATCAAAATTTAATCTCTTTGATTAAAGCAAACCAGTTACTCTTATTATTAATCACTTCATTAATCATTTGATTAATCAAACTAAATTACTGTTAGCAAATTTATTACATTATCAATGAAAAAGGTAGGTGCTTGATATATTTTAGATTCGAAATACACATGCTGAAATCCCCTTCCACTGTTTACAATACTGACCCGATCATCTCCTGCATTAAAAACCATGGTTTAAACTTAATTTAATAATTTAATTCTACTCAATTTAGTGTAAATCATACACTTAAGAAAACGGCTTCCTTGCTCCAGGTCATGACTGCTTCGTTCGAAATGCCCCTAATTTCTTGTCCCTGGATAAATAGACAACGATAGTCTTAATAGTTTATAACTAAATTAATTACTTTATCTTACTTATAAACTAATTAGTGCATATCAATACTTGGTTGACCTTCTTCTAATTTCCCTTATGGTTTCGTTTGTCCAGCATGCCCCAACGTCTAGCCTGTATTATTCAAGAATTAAGTGTATGGGATTTTATTTAATTAAACCATTCCCTAATCAAGTGTTAATTAGGTTAATTACCCTTTAATACGCGATTTACTCAATCCTCGTCCCTGCTTCTGTTTCATGATTCACGTTTCAGGTTACTCATACAAACCCAACTTCAAACACGACCTTCTTGACCACCATCGCACCTCCGTTCTTCACTTGGGCGCTGATCAGACAACCCCGATACCCTCGCTTGAGCCCCACCAACCTCTACCAGGATCAGCTCACCCACAAACCCCTTTGTCCATCAGCAACAAGCTCCGAACGGTCACACTCCAAAACCAAATTCCTGCCACTGTAGTCCATATAAACCGATCATCACCGGTCATCTCTAAGAGCTCGCCAAGCTCGATGTAATTGTTTTTGGAAGTTCGGATATTAAGTGGTGGATTAAGAGATCGAATGGAAAGACGGTTGGAGGATTTCAGACCGTCCATTCTTAGGTGGAGGCGCATGTTTTAAGCAGCATTGACCAGGGAAATTTCTTTGACGTTGAATTTAGGTTTTGGTATAGGTTATATATACATGAGGGCTCAATATTTTATTATTATATTATATATTGAAACTTCACCACGAAGTAACAAGTGAAACTAACCTAAATCGCCTTCTGTTTACTCATAAAAATGCTAATCCTAGCATAAAAAAATATTCCAAATCTAATGGGACAAGTTTCATAGAATTCCGACATCGTTTGAAAAAATTCCTTTATAAAACCAGAAGTAAACACGCGTTTAAATTTTCCACGATCACTGAATAAATCCAATCAACGTGAAACCTTGAAATCCAATAATAATTCTTCAATACGAACCCAACAGCACCAGTTTCGTCGCATTCTGAGACTGGTTTCCCGGTAGGCTATTTTTACGCGCACCGCAATGCCATTTCGGACACCAAATTGTCCGGTCTTCAAAAATAACAAACTATATACCTATCTGGACTCTAATCGACGATGCGAACTCAATGAAACTGGTTTTCCGGCCTAATTCGGTTGTCTGCTCAAGTTGTACTCGAATATCCCTTTATTAAATTAAATAGAATTAATTACGCGCTGTAGAAATTGAATGGGCGTTTACGGCTACCGTGGCCACATACAATATCGGTTTGCCACGCCATTTAACACCATGCAATAATTTAATGTTACGGTCCCAATGAAATTGATTTCGTCGAAAATAGAGACTATTTGAAAAATGGCTATTTTAAAGGTCGATATCTAAATAACGATTTCCACAGCGACTATTTTAAAATTTAATTTGGCCATAACTTACAATTTACAATACGAAATCTGGATTTTTGTCTTTCATATGAAAAGTATCATCAACTAGATTCCGACGTTTCTCTTTTCACATAAATCCGACTTATATCGGATCCTGTATATTCATTTGAAATTCAAAACTTCATATTACGGACTATAGCGCCATTTTCAAGCTCGATTTATATTATATATATATAGTTCAAACATTGTTTTAAATACGAATCCAATATTAAAATCAATTAATATTTTAAATAAAATATTTAAAAATAAATAAATTAAATTGAATATTTGACTACTAAAAATACGGGTCGTTACATTCTTCCCCCCTTAAAATAATTTCGTCCTCGAAATTGCTAAGGTAAGAAGAATGTTACAAATCCCATTAATTTCCAAATCCAATTTATTTTAGATCGAAAACCGATTCAATGCCGTATATAAATATTTTCAAAAATATCGAAAATTTTCTAACATATTGAATTCCCGGAAAAATTCGGCAGAGTCTCCCCTGCATGGAGTGACATCGATATCGTAGGAAAAAATAATATATATACATCGACCAACACGGCCGGAAAACAAAAATCAAAACCCCAAGATTTTATTTTTGCGTAGGCGTACCTTTTACGAGCGCTATTGAGCCTTGTTGCTCAATGTATATGTGATTCACTCAACCAATATCAATCTGCCTAGCCCTCAGGCACTGTACTTAACTCATTTCACATATCAGAAACAAATATATGAAATTCTTAGGTAATATTACACTAATGACAAGTATAACTACACCAATTCCAAACTCAAATAGACAGCATCAATCCATTTTCAGATACAGGGTTAAATCATAAATTACAATCCATATTCATCTTCATTCTAGTTTATTTATACTAGAATTTATTCTTTGGTTTATAACTCATTTAGCTCCCTTAAATTGTTGATTATCCCATTCAAGCAAACTATCAGCGAATAGTTCACAACCAATAGCCAATATATCACCAAATCAACCAAATTGATTGAATTTACATCCAATATTAATATTTTATTTTGGTTTAATATATTTGAACATCAATTGGTTAATATCCAATTGATTTCTATTTGATTAATATTTATTCAAATTCAAAATCTATTTTAAATTCAAATTTCAATTTCACTATAAATTTAATTTCACTTAACCAAGTTAAGTTAACATTCAAAATTCTCAACCCAATTTGAATTCCATCCAAATCAATCAAACACACTAATACCCCAATAATTTGATAAAATTATTTCTTTTCTGTACTAAAATATAATTTAGACAAATTTATTTCATTTACCCTTTTTACAAAACAATATTGTATCCATTGACAGTTCGATGCTTCTCAACACTCGAACCGATCAAACAACACAATACAAAACATTTGTATATAAAATTTACAAATACGCTCTCATATATATACACTCAATCTCGATCTAGGGTATTACTAACCCAATCTCTATCGAGTTACACCACAGAGCCAAGGTTATTACTAAACCAATAGCTCTGTTACCACTGTAACGACCCAAGGGATTTTCGGCAATGAAAATCGACATAAATAACTCTACCGTAACTCATGTCGACCTTCCAAACACCGAAAACACTGGAACTCTATTAGAAAGAATTTAGAGGGTGAGATAAGAAAGAAAGAAATATAAGAATAGAAGAAGATGAAGAACCAATACAACACAAAATCAGAGTCCCACATCGCAGCGGAACAAACTATAATACAGAAATAAAACTTTATTGAGAGCTTTTAAAATACTTACAATATCAGAGTACATCACACGTCTGGATAGTATAATAACATGTCCTCATATACAACACACAGCGGAATAGTAGCTATATAATATCATACGTCTGAACACCCCCTGCTCGTCTCTGGGCTTCGCAACATCCGATAGCCCAGACCTGTACAACCCGGTCTAACCCGAGTATTCACAAAACACCGGGTCAGTCTGGTGAACCAGAGTGAGAAAAACTCGCATAGTATTAAGGGGGATATCCAACTTGATTTCAAAGTTAAAAATCTTTTCGAAAGGAAAGTATAACCGTAAGACCAAATCCACACATAAATACGGACGGTTTTTACCTTACGATAACCTAAAACAGTTTTGAAATCAATATCTTGTTATGCTATTATAATAGTGTCTAAATACATGTAAATAGCAATCTAGTGGAACACTTGCATCTCACGCCCCATATATATAGTATATAAACAAAACCGCGGGCGCTTATTGGAAATTAGATTTCGACTATGATAAGGTGTGGGACCACCTGCCGATAGTGTATCTCTAGAGGCGAATACACTGGGCTCAACAAGAACGTCTTGCAACCCGGCCCACACATGACCGACCACTCATTTCGCTTGAGTGTATCGAATGTATATCACCAACGGTTGGGCTCAAACCGCCGTTTCTCGAAAAGGGACAGCATTGAATAGATTTAAGAAGCAAAAGGAATTTCTCTAGGTAGGTGATTAGACACCCGAATAGGAGCGCCCCACATAGCCATGCTGCCTACCCGAATTCTGTCATTTCCTGGTTGATGAAGCTTGAGGTTTAAATCTCTTTTTGAGATATTTGTTCACCATTCACTTTGAATGCCACATCGTCAGAACCGTCAAGTCACTAATTAACATCCACAAATATATTCTAGGTATTAAAAAGTGCCCCTCTTTGCCACCCCTCGATATATTTGTAATAATCAACGTACGTGGTTTCAGGAAATACTCTGTTATACATTCGTCCATACAAGATGTGACGGCCCGCCCCGCACCAGCCTGCATTTCCTTCGAAAGTGCGCTGTACACATGCCCGACTAGCACAGGACGGTCGTCAGAAAGAAGGGAATGAACTAATCAAGAACCTTTAGAATGTCTCACAGCGCATGGAGTAAAATATAATAATAATAACATACTTGACATAAAACAGGTGAGACAGTGCATAAGGTGATAACTAAAATCAACATCAACATCAGAGCAGTGGAAATCCAAATACAGCTTATTACAACTTTCCAAATTTACTGTTTCTAAACAAAAGAAAGTTAAAGTAGAAGATGCACCACTAATGCCCAAGCAGTGATCTTCAACAACACAGGGAGAATACAATATATATGTATTACGTGGAAGCCTCCTGCTCGTCTCCGGATCACCTACCCGTGCATCGCCAGCTAACCTGTCTCTAGTCTGCTTGTGTGAGCACCTAGAGTAATAAAATGAGACATAAAACTCTGGGTCAGACATAAAGCCTGGTATGAGCGATAAGCATCTAAACAGAACAATAACAGGTATACTAAACCATACCTGAACCTGGACCTACAACCAAAGAGTTAGTACCACATACCGTACAATACTCTAAGGTGCCATAATAAACAGTGTAAGAATACGGGGGTGGGGTGTGCATGTCATAACGATAGCAAACAAATCAACCATAGCAACCATCCTCACATCCCTCACTCAGTGTGTAAAGCATACGATGTCCACCACTGTCAATCACTAGACCCATTGAAGTAGTGACGGAGTTCGACTTGTACAACTACTGCTACTACCAAGCTTACCACATGGAGTCATGACCAAATCTTTACAAATGACCCCACTTCATTGGTCTATAGCCCTTTAGTCGTATCTAAGCCATTTCAGCCCTGAATTTGTCCACATACTTCCCATACATAGTGATCCAAAGTCATAAACATCGACTGCCCCTTGGCACACGTCCCGCAGCAAAGCTCAATCATGAAGTGAACTCATCGGTTCCCAACTGGATCCTGAGCTCTAACTTCCCATATTGGACTACCTTTGCATCTCGGGTTATTGGTCAATACTGGGTCGGGTCGGGTTCTCCTTCTGTAGCGGTTCGGTTCGGGTTCATAGCGTTGCGTCGGGTCGGGTCGGGCGTTCCACTTCGGGTCGGGTCGGGTGTCCTCCTCCGGGTCGGGTGCCATCTCTCTTCCAGTTCATGCTTCCGCTCCGATCCGCTCCCTCGTTTCTTCATTTGCTCCGATCCAATTACTTCGTCTTACTTCAGTCCGAGCCCTTCCTCCTTCAGTCGATCTGATCCAAGCCCTTCGTTTCTTCATTTGCTCCGATCCAATTCCTTCGTCTTACTTCAGTCCGAGCCCTTCCTCCTTCAGTCGATCCGATCCGAGCCCTTCGTCCTTAAGTCGATCCGATCTCTCCTCCTTTATCCGATCCGATCCCGGTTCAATTAGCGTGGCCTTCCTTTTTGCCAATTGTCTCAAGTGTCTAGTTCCGATCCGATCAGATCCCTTAACCAGTTCAACTCATCCGATCCGAGCCTCCATATCCGATCCGATCCGAAACCCTGCACAACTTTCTGCAACTTTTTCCAGCAACTTGTTTACGCCATTCGACAACGTTATCGACAAATCTAACTATACTAATCAATCACAAATCATCCCAAACAATCATAGCAACATAGCAAACTAACCACAAATGCCAAAACAATGAATTTACATGTCAAAACGGATCAAATATACCCAAAATCCCATTTTCCCCTTAAGCATGATTATATAAAACTAATCATAGAGTTAATAAAACTTAACCAAATCGAACCAAATTTCTAACAGAGGCATAAAATATTATTTAAGAATTTCTAATTATTTTTCCAGAATTTATTAGTGTATAAATTCGCTAATCTTCACTAATTACCCTTAATTAACTGTAATTAGTGTCAAAACGATGCTATCACTCACCTTGGCCACAAAATAAAACACCAAATCTGAAATACTCTCTGTTTGGATCGAATTCCTATGTATAGCAATAGCTCCAACCTTGCTCTGTTGCTATTTGGCCTTGTTTTGATGTAGTTTAGGCTTAATCTTCACTAAAAATGTGTTTTGGAGTGGTTTTAGAGGATGGAAGCCATTACTATGGTCTCAAGAAGGTTTGCGGCGGCTCAAAACTGAAATGAAAGTGATTCCCTAACCCTAATCAGCCCTCCTATGCCTCTAAACCCGAAATTCCCCTCTAGGCCTAGCTGCTAATCACCCGGTTAAGCCCAATTAGCTAAAATTAACCCTCTAAATCTTCATTCAGCCATATCTCCCAAACGGTAAGTTCGTTTGGCTATTATGACCACTCTACGGAAAGAGAAACCATCATCCGAAGCCAATGGAATTGGTTTCAGGTTAGAATTCCTTTCCAGTCAAAAGTTATGGCCAAAACAGTGCCAACTTGGGGTAAAATGGTCATTTAAAAATCGACAAAAATCATGAACATGGGAAATGACCCCAATAGTCGTCTCCCAAAGTTACATGACCATACGACTTCATATGTGAAAGAAATAAATATTCTACGATCCTATGATGCGTAGAATACGGGTCGTTACACTCTCCCCCCCTTAAGAAATTTCGTCCCCGAAATTCCTTAACCCAAAACATACAAAAGATCCCGCATGCCTAACAGCCACATACAACAATCAAACATGCAAACAAGCAAACAAGCCTATCCTAGCATGCGGAAAACTAAATCGAAGTCAAAATCTTACTAGGCAAAGAGTTTTGGGTATGTCTTCTTAATGTTCTCCTATGTCTCCCAAGTACAATCATTCTCGTCCTCGCCCCACTGAACCTTGACTAGCTTCACCGCCTTCCTTCGAAGTTGCTTCATGTCGTGCTCGATAATACGGGCCGGCTTGCGGTTCCCAACCGCCTCGGGTTCTACTTCGAAGTCCTCTAACTGATCAGGTGAAATAGTCATACTTGAGTCGTGAACGAACTTCCTTAGTTGGGAAACATGAAATACATTGTGAACTCCCGCCATCTTCTCTGGTAAGCCAACTCTATATGCCAAATTCCCGACTAGTTCAAGAACAGGGAATGGGCCAATGAATCTTGGTGCCAACTTGTCTCTCCTGCCAAATCGTATTACGCTCTTCAACGGAGAAATCTTGACAAACACCAAGTCACCAACGGAGAATTTTAAGTCTCTTCTCCTCTTATCAACATAACTCTTCTGCCTATCTTGGGCAGCCTTCATTCGTTGTTGAATGATCTTGATCTTATCTGAAGTTTCCCTCACCACATCTGGTCCAAGCATAAACTTCTCGCCAGTCTCTATCCAGCATGATGGTGAGTTGCAGGGTCTTCCGTACAAAGCTTCAAACGGAGCCATCCCGATACTGGATTGGTAGCTATTATTATATGCAAACTCTACTAGATGCAAATGGTCATCCCATGATCCGCCAAAATCCAATATACAAGCTCTCAAGAGATCTTCTAAAATACGATTCACCCTCTCCGTCTGACCATCGGTCTGAGGATGATATGCAGTACTGAGATGTAACTCTGACCCTAGAGCCTCTTGTAAGCTCTTCCAAAACCCACTAGTGAACAACGGGTCCCGGTCACTCACAATGCTTTTAGGTACTCCATGTAATCTCACTACCCACTTCATATACAATTCTGCTAACTTAGCTGCCGTTCTGGTCGATTTGACTGGTATAAATCTTGCACTTTTAGTCAATCGATCCTCAATTACCCAAATGCTATCATGTCCCGATCTAGTCCTTGGTAAACCATCAACGAAATCCATCGAGACTTGCTCCCATTTCCATACGGGAATTTCTAATGGTTGTAACAACCCACTAGGCTTCCTCTGCTCAGCTTTAACTAGCTGGCAATTCATGCATTTGGATATAAACCTCCCAATGTCCCTTTTCATCCCTTCCCAGTAGTAGGTCTGCTTCATGTCTCGAACATCTTGTTACCACCGGGGTGTATAGTCAGTTTTGAGTGATGACATTCTCTAAGCACTTCATCTCTCAATCCATTAACATTGGGTACAACAAGCTTTCCACTCTTTCTAAGCCATCCATCTCGATCAAGCCCATACTTGTTCACCTCCTCATCGATACCCATCTCTAACTTGGAGATGATTTCCAATAGGTTAGGATCGTCCCTCTGACTAGAGCCGATCCGCCCAATCAAAGTGGGTCTGATCGTCAAGCTTGCTAACATTTCTGGATTCAATTCGCACTTTGGTTTGAAATCATACCCAGCGATGTACTCCAGTTGCTTCCATTCTAGAAACATAGCCCCTAAGCTGGCATGTCTCCTACTCAATGCATCAGCCACCGCATTGCCCTTTCCCGATGTATATGCGATGTCAAAATCATAGGAAGCCAAGAATTCTAACCACCTTTGTTGCCGGAGATTTAGATCCTTCTGGGAGAAGAGATACTTCAACGACTTATGATCTGTGAACAACTCAAATCTTTCTCCCAAGAGATAGTTTCTCCACATCTTTAATGCGAACACGATCGCTGCCAATTCTAAATCATGGGTAGGGTATCTTTTCTCGTGTGGTTTCAATTGCCGACTTGCATAAGCTACAACCCTACCGCCTTGCATCAATACAGCACCCAGTCCGGTACCACAGGCATCCATGTATACCGTCAACTCTTCATTCCCCTTAGGAATGACTAACACTGGTGCGCTTGTCAACTTGTCCTTTAGACTCTTGAATGCATTCTCGCACCTTTCATTCCAGACAAAAGCTTGATTCTTCTTGGTCAATTGGGTCAATGGTGCTGCTATCTTGGAGAAACCTTGGATAAACTTACGATAATATCCAGCTAACCCCAAGAAACTTCTTACATCTGTTGCATTCTTGGGCATAGGCCAATCCTGTACCGTAGCCACCTTCGCCGGGTCCACGGCAATACTATTCTCTGATACAACATGGCCCAAGAACCTCACTTCCCTCTTCCAGAAGTGACACTTAGAAAACTTTGCTTTCAATTGGTGTTTTCTCAACACCTCCATCACTGTTCTTAAATGTTCCTTGTGTTCTTCCTTTGTCCTCGAGTAGAACAAAATATCATCAATGAACACAAGGACAAACTTATTCAACTGATCTCTGAATACTCTATTCATAAGATCCACAAAATATGCTGGGGCATTGGTCAGCCCGAATGGCATGACCAACCACTCATAAAACCCAGACGGCGTCCGAAATTCCGTTTTAGCGATACTCTCAGCTTCCACTCTAAGCTGATGAAAACCTGTCGCGAGATCCAACTGAGAAAATACTCTCGCGGCACTCAACTGATCGAACAAATCATCTATCTGCGGTAGAGGATACTTGTTATTCCTCGTCACTTTATTCAACTCGCGGTAGTCTACACACAAACGAAGGGAGCCATCCGCCTTGGTAGCAAACACAACTGGTGCTCCCCATTCAGAAACACTCCTTCTGATAAATCCCTTCTTCAAAAGATCGCTGACTTGCACCTTGAGCTCTCGCTGCTCCCTTGGTGCCATACGACGAAGTGGCATCACTATAGGTCTGGCATCTTTTACCAAATCAATACGGAACTCAATCTCTCGGTGTGGTGGAAGCCCGGTCACTTCTTCGAAAACATCCGGATACTGGCCAACCACGGGAAAACCTGACAACTCACTATGCGGAATATCGAGGGAGTTTAGAAAACTTGCCAATACCCCCTCACTGGGTAGACCACCAAACACTATCCTCCGCCCACCATCCGCTCTAGCTGTCACCAAAAATCCCTCACAGTCTACCACCACCCCGTATCTTCGAAGTCAATCTACTCCCAAAATAATGCCAAACCCAGTAAAGCCCAAAACAAAGCAATCACAAACAAACATGCATCCATGACTCGATAAGACCACATTACGACAAATCATGCTAAGGCTAGTCGAACCACCAATCGGGTTCGTCACTACTAAAGTTCTATCGACAATCTCAGGCTCCAATCCTAACCTATCTACCAGGTCACTAGATATGAAAGAACTAGAAGCTCCGTTATCAAAAAAAACTCTAACAGGAACATCATAAACAGAAAGCATACCTTGAACGACGACATTCTTTCCTTTCTCTGTCGCAGTTGGGGCATTCGAAGAAGAAGGAATAGCATTAAGAGCATATGCTTTCACCATTTGCTTTTCTTTAGGGGGCTGCGGACACTTGTCCTTGTGATGTCCCATTTGGCCACAGTTGAAGCACTTCCTATCCGCTGGCTTGGTCCGACAATTACTGGCATAATGGCCCTTCTTACCACAGCTGAACCACTCAACATCTTGCTTATTCTTTTTCTTCTGGCCATCCTTAGTCCGATTCTTCTTTCTCTTATTCTGGGAACCACCCTTGCCTCCACCACTTGCTTGTGGCTTTGGCTCATCTGCGGATGCAACCTCAGTCTTCGGCTTAGGGTAGAGACTTTCTGATCTCAATGCTTTCCCCACAATCGATTCAAACGTCTCATCGATGTGGTTAATAAGCCTTTCCCCCAAGTACAGATCCAAACAAGTTATGAATTTCTCATTCTTCTTCTCGGCAATATCAATAAGAGATAACCCATATTTTGACAAAGTGTCGAATTCAGCAATATACTCCGAGACAGCTCTGCCATTCTGCTTGAGCTCCAAGAATTTCTTAAACAACACTGACTTCTGAGCAGCTGGAATGAACTTCTCGCTAAAGCGAACCTTAAACTGCTCCCAAGTAATCTAATCTTCGGGAGTAGCTGCCTTTATAGCATTCCACCAATTCATTGCCCGCCCTTGCAGCTGACGGGACGCTAGCTTTCTCTTCATCGCATCCTCGATACCCAAATCCTCGAAGATACGTTCATAACTATCCAACCAATCCTGAACATCCGTAGCCGACTCCGTTCCGTGGAACGGCTTCCCACCAAGGCTAGTATAATCCTTATTCAGCTTGGCGAAGTCGACTCTCGGCGCCTGCACTATTGGACCACCACCATTTCCACCATTGGGAGCTGCCCTCTGCACATCCCCAATCATCTCTCTCATGAGGTCAGTAAACATCGCCCTCATGTCAGCAGCATTCCCATTATTGGCCCCTCTACCGGTACCTCTAACATATCGGCTCATCGTCAATCTGAAAAAGGAAACGATTAACGACCCCATAGTGGTGCTAGTGCAGCACGACTTCATTCTTATACTACTAATAGTATATATATATGTATATATATATATATAGCTTTTGAGAACCAAAATAATCACAAATACGCTCTCTTGTATATGTATATTTTCTCTCCCTGATAACTTCCCTAGGTTAACTACGCAACCTAGAGCTCTGATACCAAGTGTGACGGCCCGCCCCGGACCAGCCTGTATTTCCTTCGAAAGTGCGCTGTACACATGCCCGACTAGCACGGGACGGTCGTCAGAAAGAAGGGAATTAACTAATCAAGAACCTGTAGAATGTCTCACAGTGCGTGGAGTAAAATATAATAATAATAACATACTTGACATAAAACAGGTGAGACAGTGCATAAGCTGATAACTAAAATCAACATCAACATCAGAGCAGCGGAAATCCAAATACAGCTTATTACAACTTTCCAAATTTACTGTCTCTAAACAAAAGAAAGTTAAAGTAGAAGATGCACCACTAATGCCCAAGCAGTGATCTTCAACAACACAGGGAGAATACTATATATATGTATTACGTGGAAGCCTCCTGCTCGTCTCCGGATCACCTACCCGTGCATCGCCAGCTAACCTGTCTCTAGTCTGCTCGTGTGAGCACCTAGAGTAATAAAATGAGACATAAAACTCTGGGTCAAACATAAAGCCTGGTATGAGCGATAAGCATCTAAACAGAACAATAACAGGTATACTAAACCATACCTGAACCTGCAACCAAAGAGTTAGTACCACATACCGTACAATACTCTAAGGTGCCATAATAAACAGTGTAAGAATACGGGGGTGGGGTGTGCATGTCATAACGATTGAAAACAAATCAACCATAGCAACCATCCTCACATTCCTCACTCAGTGCGTAAAGCATACGATGTCCACCACTGTCAATCACTAGACCCATTGAAGTAGTGACGGAGTTCGACTTGTACAACTACTGCTACTACCATGCTTACCACATGGAGTCATGACCAAATCTTTACAAATGACCCCACTTCATTGGTCTATAGCCCTTTAGTCGTACCTAGGCCATTTCAGCCCTGAATCCGTTCATATACTTCCCATACATAGTGATCCAAAGTCATAAACATCGACTGCCCCTTGGCACACGTCCCGCAGCAAAGCCCAATCATGAAGTGAACTCATCGGTTCCCAACTGGATCCTGAGCTCTAACTTCCCAAATTGGACTACCTTTGCATCTCGGGTTATTGGTCAATACTGGGTCGGGTCGGGTTCTCCTTCTGTAGCGGTTCGGTTCGGGTTCATAGCGTTGCGTCCGGTCGGGTCGGGTGTTCCACTTCGGGTCGGGTCGGGTGTCCTCCTCCGGGTCGGGTCGGGTACCATCTCTCTTCCAGTTCATGCTTCCGCTCCGATCCGCTCCCTCGTTTCTTCATTTGCTCCGATCCAATTCCTTCGTCTTACTTCAGTCCGAGCCCTTCCTCCTTCAGTCGATCCAATCCGAGCCCTTCGTTTCTTCATTTGCTCCGATCCAGTTCCTTCGTCTTACTTCAGTCCGAGCCCTTCCTCCTTCAGTCGATCCGAGCCCTTCGTCCTTAAGTCGATCCGATCTAATCCCAGTTCAATTAGCGTGGCCTTCCTTTTTGCCAATTGTCTCAAGTGTCTAGTTCCGATCCGATCAGATCCCTTGCCCAGTTCAACTCATCCGATCCGAGCCTCCATATCCGATCCGATCCGAAACCCTGCACAACTTTCTGCAACTTTTTCCAGCAACTTGTTTACGCCATTTGACGACGTTTTCGACAAATCTAACTATACTAATCAATCACAAATCATCCCAAACAATCATAGCAACATAGCAAACTAACCACAAACACCAAAACAATGAATTTACAAGTCAAAATGGATCAAATATACCCAAAATCCCATTTTCCCCTTAAGCATGATTAAATAAAACTAATCATAGAGTTAATAAAACTTAACCAAATCGAACCAAATTTCTAATAGAGGCATAAAATATTATTTAAGAATTTCTAAACATTTTTCCAGAATTTATTAGTGTATAAATTCGCTAATCTTCACTAATTACCCTTAATTAACTGTAATTAGTGTCAAAACGATGCTATCACTCACCTTGGCCACAAAATAAAACACCAAATCTGAAATACTCTCTGTTTGGGTCGAATTCCTATGTATAGCAGCAGCTCCAACCTTGCTCTGTTGCTATTTGGCCTTGTTTTGATGTAGTTTAGGCTTAATCTTCACTAAAAATGTGTTTTGGAGTGGTTTTTGAGGATGGTAGCCATTACTAAGGTCTCAAGAAGGTTTGCGGCGGCTCAAAACTGAAATGAAAGTGACTCCCTAACCCTAATCAGCCCTCCTATGCCTCTAAACCCGAAATTCCCCTCTGGGCCTAGCTGCTAATCACCCGGTTAAGCCCAATTAGCTAAAATTAACCCTCTAAATCTTCATTCAGCCATATCTCCCAAACGGTAAGTCCGTTTGGCTATTATGACCACTCTACGGAAAGAGAAACCATCATCTGAAGCCAATGGAAGTGGTTTCAGGTCAGAATTCCTTTCCAGTCAAAAGTTATGGCCAAAACAGTGCCAACTAGGGGTAAAATGGTCATTTAAAAATCGACAAAAATCATGAACATGGGAAATGACCCCAATAGTCGTCTCCCAAAGTTACATGACCATACGACTTCATATGTGAAAGAAATAAATATTCTACGATCCTATGATGCGTAGAATACGGGTCGTTACACAAGTCATCCAGGAACATGACGAACCGAATGTACTCTCCTACTGCATCCAATATAGGAATCACCCCATGGATCAGTAGCGAGAAGTCCTTGCAACCCGTAGATTCCAACCATAACAGAACCAAAGTTTATCTCTGACCGCTAAACCAGATATTATTAGTAATCCTTCCTCTTATGAAGATCCACGGTCTTCAATGCTCCATCTCGACCGTCTTCTGATATCTTCACGTATTTGTTGGTCGGAATGGTTTTCGAATATAAATTCGATTCTAGTCTTTCCTTACCAACAATCGTATTTGGCAGATTTGATAGTCAGTGATAAAAATAATCAGTGTTTCAATCATGACAATCCAATGGGTTCACTGGTTCAGTGTTCGACACCACTTGGCCTTCTAATTTAAAACAAGTGTAAATTTAAAACTCTTAAATATCTCGATATAACGAATATAGCTTTCTGGCTTCTTATTTAACACAAGATTATTCTTTAAACAAATTTATTACTTAGGAAAATCCTATATCATATCTAGTCTTCTATTTTCACTTTCGAACCATTATTCACATTATTATTTAATATAGGAAAATCATTTCAACTTATTACTCGTAAAACGAAGTTACAAAATATCTTTTGTTCATTACTTAAAAACAAAAACCAATGTTTATTCTTAGAGAATAAAACTCAACTTTATAATTCCTTTCTAACTTGAAAATATATTTATATTTGCGACAACCCCTTTTCTTTCCTCTTTACCTTGGAATTCCCATTATATATATATATTCCAAGTTTCACCGACATGTTGCTTTATTATTTCTCCAATGAAATAATAAATTTTACTAATCTCTTTTACCAGTACAACTTATATCATCCTCAGAAATCCTGAAATCGTTCAAGTTGGGGTATCTTAGTTACCTCTCAGACCTTGATCAACAACGTTCATATCTAAAGATAAATATAAGTAGTAATCCGCAACCAATATTTCCTTCTGATACAAATTCTATTTAACTATTTGATTTAAAATACGGTTTCGTAAACCTTATTATCATTTTGAAAATCTCTTTCTCTAATATACCATTATTTCTTAATTCAATTAAGTAACTCCTTATAATACACCACTTTTTAATCTCTACCTCTTTGAACCAATTCATTTTATGATTCGGATTTGGTTATCGAATCCTATGACTCACTTCTTTTACCAATTCCACTTTCACTAATTCCTTTTCAAATCCATTCAATCATTCCCCGCTTTTAAACTCTCATTCCAATCTCCCATTTTTACTTAATCACATTTTTAAGTAATGTTAATTTAGAATTAACGATATAACACCTCAAATCTCATTTACATAACTCTGGTTTAATATAAACCCTTTTATCTAAATTTCCTTTTACTTAATTCAAATAATTAAGTAACGCTCATTTTAAGCTATAGGATTTGCTTAAAAACTTCATTTACGACTTTGTTATGAAACTCAATTTTAAATGAAAATTGCTCATAAACCCCTTTCACCAACTCAGTTGGATTTCATTACACCTTTGATTACCTTTTAAATGAATTCCCATTAAAAAGTAATTTTCTAAATTATTATTAATTAAAATAATATTTTAGTTCGATCATTTACTACTTCCGTAGTTAATTCCTTTATTAAAATAAAAACAATATTCGTCAACTATTTTATATAAAACACACTAGTTAAATAATCAATTCCAATTTAAATCGGTCGATTTAATTAACCTAAACGCAGTTATTCTATTAACCCATTTCAATTAATTCTCACTTTAAATTAATTAATAATATAATCAATTTACAAATTTTCATTTAATTATTTCTTAATAAAACAATTATCCCAATTTAACCATTCGATTTATTTCTCATTCTCGTACTTATAATATGATTAACATCAGAATTGACTTTATTAATTCAATTAATAATAAATCAAAGTCTTAAATAAATAAAATATTTATTAACTTCCATTTAGTAACCTTTATTCCAAATAATACATTTCAAAATCTATCTCTAGGTATAAAATAAATTTTATAACTACAGTTCTATCAATTCACCTAACAGCAAATCAATATAACAAAAGAATTTACTTTTAGGCCATTTACTGCCGATTTCTCAACAAATATTGCCCATTGGTTAAAACTAAACATAGGTTAAATTTGCAATCGATGGTCAATACTCAATCAATTACCCAAACATGACAGTTCATATGATAATATGAAAATAGATAACATGATTTGAGGAATCCCGTTGGATCCCTCCAACCTGTTCTTCCCTGTATACAAATGGTTATCTCCAAACAGGTCGTTCTATTTTATTTAACTGATAATAATAAATAACGACCATTTAATCTCAATCACAAGCAATTCAAACAATTCAACCAATCAAACACGTTTATTTTATAAACATGGCCAACAAGGTAAGTTACCTTTATTGGAACCAATCGTCAGAATAACGATTTGGTATTTCACCGAAATTAAACGACGGTTTAATTTCATTAGTTATATCAGCAAATAAATATATAATTAGCAAACGGTCAACCATTGGCAAGCAGAGCACACAAAATAAAAACCAAATTTATATAAAATATAAATAGGAAAAATTGAGTGAGTTTAACTCACCTTGATTTGATTTGATGTTTAAACGGCTCATTTCAGTTAAATTAAACCATTGTTTAATTTAACTAAAAATCCAGTTGACTCTGATTCCATCCAGTACTATTCCATAACATCGAGCTTGTCGTCACGATTATAAAGAAATCTGTTTGGGTCCATTCTGTTAACGTAACAAGAAGTTAAACATTTTAGCCGATAAAATTAAATTAAACTAATGTTTTTTAACTTACTATCCTCAGATTAACTAATTTAAATACTTAATTAAACGTTAATTAAAATTTAATCTCTTTGATTAAAGCAAACCGGTTACTCTTATTATTAATCACTTCATTAATCATTTGATTAATCAAACTAAATTACTATTAGCAAATTAATTACATTATCAATGAAAAAGGTAGGTGCTTAATATATTTCAGATTCGAAATACACATGCTGAAATCCCCTTCCACTGTTTACAATACTGACCCGATCATCTCCTGCATTAAAAACCATGGTTTAAGCTTAATTTAATAATTTAATTCTACTCAATTTAGTGTAAATCATACACTTAAGAAAACGGCTTCCTTACTCCAGGTCATGACTGCTTCGTTCGAAATGCCCCAAATTTTTTGTCCCTGGATAAAAATACAACGATAGTATTAATAGTTTATAACTAAATTAATTACTTTATCTTACTTATAAACTAATTAGTTCATATCAATACATGGTCGACCTTCTTCTTATTTCCCATACAGTTTCATTTGTCCAGCATGCCCCAACGTCTAGCCTGTATTATTCAAGAATTAAGTGTATGAGATTTTATTTAATTAAACAATTCCCTAATCCAGTGTTAATTAGGTTAATTACCCTTTAATACCCGATTTACTCAATCCTTGTCACTACTTCTGTTTCATGATTCACATTTCAGGTTACTCATACAAACCCAACTTCAACCATGACCCTCTTGACCACCATCGCACCTCCGTTCTTCACTTGGCCGCTGATCAGACAACCCCGATACCCTCGACTGAGCCCCACCAATCTCTGCCAGGATCAACTTACCCACAAACCCCTCCGTCCATCAGCAACAAGCTCCGAGCGGATCACACTCTAAAACCAAATTCCGGCCACCGTAGTCCATATAAACCGATCATCACCGGTCATCTCTAAGAGCTCACCAAGCTCGATGTAATTGTTTTTGGAAGTTCGGATATTAAGTGGTGGATTAAGAGATCGAATGGAAAGATGGTTGGAGGATTTCAGACCGTCCATTCTGAGGTGGAGGCGCATGTTTTAAATTGTGTTGACCAGGGAAATTTCTTTGACGCTGAATTTAGGTTTTGGGATAGGTTATATATACATGAGGGCTCACGATTTATATTATATATATATAGTTCAAACTTTGTTTTAAATACGAATAAAATATTAAAATCCGTTAATATTCTAAATAAAATATTTAAAATAAATAAATTAAATTAAATATTTGACTGCTAAAAATACGGGTCGTTACATTCTTCCCCCTTAAAATAATTTCGTCCTCGAAATTGCTAAGGTATGAAGAATGCTACAAATCCCATTAATTTCCAAATCCAATTTATTTTAAATCGAAAACCGATTCAATGCCGTATATAAATATTTTGAAAAATATCGAAAATTTTCTAACACATTGAATTCCCGTAAAAATTCGGCAGAGTCTCCCCTGCGCGGAGTGACATCTGCGATATCGCAGGAACAAATAATATATATACATCGACCAACACGGTCGGAAAACGAAAATCAAAACCCTAAGATTTTATTTTTGCATAGGCGTACCTTTTACGAGTGCTATTGAGCATAGTTGCTCAATGTATATGTGATTCAATCAACCAATATCAATCTGCCTAGCCCTCAGGCACCTGTACTTAACTCTTTTCACATATCAGAAACAAATATATGAAATTCTTAGGTAATATTTCACTAATGACACCAATTCCAAACTCAAATAGACAGCATCAATCCATTTTCAGTTACAGGGTTAAATCATAAATTACAATCCATATTTAGCTTCATTCTAGTTTATTTATACCATAATTTATTCTTTTGTTTATAACTCATTTAGCTCCCTTAAATTGTTGATTATCCCATTCAAGCAAACAATCAGCGAACAATTCACAACCAACAACCAATATATCACCAAATCAACCAAATCGATTGAATTTACATCAAATATTAATATTTAATTTTGGTTCAATATATTTGAACATCAATTGGTTAATATCCAACTGATTTCTATTTGATTAATATTTATTCAAGTTCCAAATCTATTTTAAATTCAAATTGCACTATAAATTTAATTTCACTTAACCAAGTTAAGTTCCAATTCAAAATTCTCAACCCAATTTGAATTCCATCCAAATCAATCAAACACACTAATACCCCAATAATTTGATAAAATTATTTCTTTTCTATGCAAAAATATAATTAGGGCAAATTTATTTTATTTACCCAATTTACAAAACAATATTGTATCCATTGACAGTTCGATGCTTCTCAACACTTGAACCGATCAAACGATACAGGACAAAACATTTGTATATAAAATTTACAAATACGCCCACACTCAATCTTAATCTAGGGTATTACTAACCCAATTTCTATCGAGTTACACAATAGAGCCAAGGTTATTACTAAACCAATAGCTCTGATACATATGTAACGACCTAAGGGATTTTCGACCCTGAAAATCGACATAAATACCTTTACCGTAACTCATGCCGACCTTCCAAACACTGAAAACACTGGAACGTTATTAGAAAGAATTTAGAGGGTGAGATAAGAAAGAAAGAAATATAAGAATAGAAGAAAAAGAAGAACCAACACAACACAGAATCAGAATCCCACATCGCAGCGGAACAAACTATAATACAGAAATAAAATTTTATTGAGTGCTTTTAAAATACTTACAATATCAGAGTACATCACACGTCTGGACAGTATAATAACCTGTTCTCATATACAACACACAGCGGAATAGTAGCTATATAATATCATACATCTGAACATCTCCAGCTCGTCTCTGGGCTTCGCAACATCTGATAGCCTGGACCTGTATAACCCGGTCTAACCCGAGCATTTACAAAACACCGGGTCAGTCTGGTGAACCAGAGTGAGAAAAACTCGCGTTGTATTAAGGGGGATATCCAACTTGATTTCAAAGTTAAAATTCTTTTCGAAAGAAAAGGATAACTGTAAGACCTAATCCACACATAAATACAGACGGTTTTTACCTTACGATAACCTAAAACAGTTTTGAAATCAATATCTTGTTATGCTATTATAATAGTGTCTAAATACAAGTAAACAGCAATCTAGTGGAATACTTGCATCTCACGCTCCACATATATAGTATACAAACAAAACCGTGTGTGCTTATTGGAAATTAGATTCCGACCATGACAAGGTATAGGCCCACCTGTCGATAGTGTATCTCTAGAGGCGAATACACTGGGTTCAACAAGAACGTCTTGCAACCCGGCCCACACACGACCGACCACTCATTTCGCTTGAGTGTATCGAATGTATATCACCAACAGTTGGGTTCAAACCATCGTTTCCCGAAAAGGGACAGCATTGAATAGATTTAAGAAGCAAAAGGAATTTCCCTAGATAGGTGATTATACACCCTAATGGGAGCGACCCACATAGCCATGCTGCCTGCCTGATTTCTGTCATTTCCTGGTTGCTGAGGCTTGAGGTTTAAATCTCTTTTTGGGGTATTTGGTAACCATTCACTTTGAATGCCACATCGTCAAATCCGTCAAGTCACTAATTGACGTCCACAAATATATTCTGGTTATAAAAGAAGTGCCCGTCTTTGCCACCACTCGATATATTTGTAAAAATCAACGTACGTGGTTTCAGGAAATACTCTGTCAGACATTCGTCCATACAAGTCATCCAGGAATAGGATGAACCGATGTTACTCTCCTACTACATCCAATATAGGAATCACCCCATGGATCAGTAGCGAGAAGTCCTTGCAACCCGTAGATTCCAACCACGACAGAACCACAGTTTGTCTCTGGCCGCTAAACTAGAGATTATTAGTAATCCTTTCGCTTATGAAGATCCACGGTCTTCAATGCTCCATCTCGACCGTCTTCTGATATCTTCACGTATTTGTTGGTTGGAATGGTTTTCGAATATAAATTCGATTCCGGTCTTTCCTTACCAACAATCGTATTGGACAGATTTGATAGTCGGTGATCAAAATAATCAGTGTTTCAATCATGACAATCCACTGGATTCACTGGTTCAGTGTTCGGCACCACATGGCCTTCTAATTTAAAACAGGTGTAAATTTAAAACTCTTAAATATCTCGATATTACGAATATAGTTTTCTCGCTTCTTATTTAACATAAGATTATTTTTTAAACAAATTTATTACTTAGGAAAATCCTATATCATATCTAGTCTTCTATTTTCACTTTCGAACCACTATTCACATTATTATTTAATATTGGAAAATCATTTCAACTTATTACTCGTAAAATGAAGTTACGAAATATCTTTTGTTCACTAGTTAAAAACAAAACCCAATGTTTATTCTTATAGAATAAAACTCAACTTTATAATTCCTTTCTAACTTGAAAATATAGTTATATTTGCGACAACCCCTTTTCTTTCCTCTTTACCTTGGAATTCCCATTATATATATATTCCAAGTTTCACCGACATGTTGCTTTATTATTTCTCCAATGAAATAATAAACTTTACTAATCTCTTTTACCAGTACGACTTATATCATCCTCAGAAATCCTGAAGTCGTTCAAGTTGGGGTATTTTAGTTACCTCTCAGACCTTGATCAACAACGTTCATATCTAAAGATAAATATAAGTAGTAATCCGCAACCAATATTTCCTTATGATACAAATTCTATTTAACTATTTGATTTAAAATACAGTTTCGTAAACCTTATTATCAATTTGAAAATCTCTTTCTCTAATATACCATTATTTCTTAATTCAATTAAGTAACTCCTTATAATACACCACTTTTTAATCTCTACCTCTTTGAACCAATTCATTTTATGATTTAGATTTGGTTATCAAATCCTACGACTAACTTCTTTTACCAATTCCACTTTCACTAATTCCTTTTCAAATCCATTCAATCATTCCCCGCTTTTAAACTCTTATTCCAATCTCCCATTTTTACTTAATCACATTTTTAAGTAATGTTAATTTAGAATTAACGATATAACACCTCAAATCTCTTTTACATAACTCTGGTTTAATATAAACCCTTTTATCTAAATTTCCTTTTACTTAATTCAAATAATTAAGTAACGCTCATTTTAAGCTATAGGATTTGCTTAAAAACTTCATTTACGACTTTGTTATGAAACTCAATTTTAAATGAAAATTGCTCATAAACCCCTTTCACCAACTCAGTTGGATTTCATTACACCTTTGATTACCTTTTAAATGAATTCCCATTAAAAAGTAATTTTCTAAATATTATTAATTAAAATAATATTTTAGTTCGATCATTTACTACTTCCGTAGTTAATTCCTTTATTAAAATAAAAACAATATTCGTCAACTATTTTATATAAAACACACTAATTAAATAATCAATTCCAATTTAAATCGGTCGATTTAATTAACCTAAACGCAGTTATTCTATTAACCCATTTCAATTAATTCTCACTTTAAATTAATTAATAATATAATCAATTTACAAATTTTCATTTAATTATTTCTTAATAAAACAATTATCCCAATTTAACCATTCGATTTATTTCTCATTCTCGTACTTATAATATGATTAACATCAGAATTGACTTTATTAATTCAATTAATAATAAATCAAAGTCTTAAGTAAATAAAATATTTATTTACTTCCCTTTAATAACCTTTATTCCAAATAATACATTTCAAAATCTATCTCCAGTTATAAAATAAATTTTATAACTTCAGTTCTATTAATTCACCTAATAGCAAATCAATATAACAAAACAATTTACTTTTAGGCCATTTACTGCCGATTTCTCAACCAATACTGCCCATTGGTTAAAACTAAACACAGGTTAAATTTGCAATCAATGGTCAATACTCAATCAATTACCCAAATATGACAGTTCATATGATAATATGAAAATAGATAACATATTTTGAGCAATCCCGTTGGATCCCTCCAACTTGTTCTTCCCTGTATACAAATGGTTATCTCCAAATAGGTCGTTCTATTTTATTTAACTGATAATAATAAATAACGACCATTTAATCTCAATCACAAGCAATTCAAACAATTCAACCAAATAAACACGTTTATTTTATAAACGTGACCAACAAGGTAAGTTACCTTTATTGGAACCAATCGTTAGAATAACGATTTGGTATTTCACCGAAATTAAACGACGTTTTAATTTCATCAGTTAAATCAGCAAATAAATATATAATTAGAAACAAGTTAACCATTGGCAAGCAGAGCACACAAAATAAAAACCCAATTTATATAAAATATAAATGGGAAAAACTGAGTGAGTTTAACTCACCTTGATTTGATTTGATGTTTAAACAGCTCATTTCAGTTAAATTAAACCATTGTTTAATTTAACTAAAAATCCAGTTGACTCTGATTCCATCCAGTACTATTCCATAACATCGAGCTTGTCGTCACGATCATAACGAAATCTGTTTGGGTCCATTCTGTTAACGTAACAATAAGTTATTAACATTTAGCCGATAAAATTAAATTAAACTATTTTTTTTCTAAATTAATTAAATTTTTTAACTTACTAAACATTAATTAAAATTTAATCTCTTTGATTAAAGCAAACCGGTTACTCTTATTATTAATCACTTCATTAATCATTTGATTAATCAAACTAAATTACTATTGGCAAATTAATTACATTATCAATGAAAAAGGTAGGTGCTTGATATATTTCAGATTCGAAATACACATGTTGAAATCCCCTTCCACTCTTTACAATACTGACACGATCATCTCCTGCATTAAAAACCATGGTTTAAGCTTAATTTAATAATTTAATTCTACTCAATTTAGTGTAAATCATACACTTAAGAAAACGACTTCCTTGCTCCAGGTCATGACTGCTTCGTTCGAAATGCCCCAAATTTCTTGTTCCTGGATAAAAATACAACGATAGTCTTAATAGTTTATAACTAAATTAATTACTCTATCTTACTTATAAACTAATTAGTTCATATCCATACTTGGTCGACCTTCTTCTTATTTCCCTTACGGTTTCGTTTGTCCAGCATGCCCCAACATCTAGCCTGTATTATTCAAGAATTAAGTGTATGAGATTTTATTTAATTAAACCATTCCCTAATAACATGTTAATTAGGTTAATTACCCTTTAATACACGATTTACTCAATCCTCGTCTCTGCTTCTGTTTCATGATTCACGTTTAAGGTTACTCATACAAACCCAACTTCAACCACGACCCTCTTGACCACCATCGCACCTCCGTTCTTCACTTGGCCGTTGATCAGACAACCTCGATACCCTTGCCTGAGCTCCACCAACCTCTTCCAGGTTCAGCTCGCTCCCAAACCCCTTCATCCATCAACAACAAGCTCCGAACAAATCACACTCCAAAACCAAATTCCGGCCACCGTAGTCCATATAAACCAATCATTACCGTTCATCTCTAAGAGCTCGCAAAGCTCGATGTAATTGTTGTTGGAAGTTCGAATATTAAGTGGTGGATTAAGAGATCGAATGGAAAGATGGTTGGAGGATTTCAGACCGTCCATTCTTAGGTGGAGGCGCATGTTTTAAGCAGCTTTGACTAGGGAAATTTCTTTGACGCTGAATTTAGATTTTGGGATAGGATATATATACATGAGGGCTCAATATTTTATTATTATATTATATATTGAAACTTCATCGCGAAGTAACAAGTGAAACTAAACCAAATTGCCTTCTGTTTACTGATAAAAATGGTAATCCTAGCATAAAAAATATTCCGGACCTAATGGGACAAGTTTCGTCGAATTCCGACATCGTTCGAAAAAAATTCCTTTATAAAACCAGAAATAAACACGAGTTTAAATTTTCCACGATCACTGAATAAATCCGATAAACTTGAAACCTTGAAATCATATAATAATTCTTCAATACGAACCCAATGGCACCAGTTTCGTCGAATTCTGAGACTGTTTTCCCGGTAGGCTATTTTTACGCGCACCGCAATGCCATTTCGGGCACCAAATTGTCCGATCTTCAAAAATAACAAACTATATACCTATCTTGACTCTAATCGACGATACAAACTCAATGAAACTGTTTTTGCAGCCTAATTCGATCGTCTGCTCAAGTTATACTCGAATATCCCTTTATTAAATTTAATAGATTTAATTATGCGCTATAGAAATTGAATGGTCGTTTACGGCTACCATGGCCACATACGATATCGGGTTGCCACGCCATTTAACACCATGCAATAATTTAACGTTACAGTCCCAATGAAATTGATTTCGTCGAAAACAAAGACCATTTGAAAAATGGCTATTTTAAAGGCATATATTTAAATAACGATTTCCACATCGACTATTTTAAAATTTAATTTGGCCATAACTTACAATTTACAATACGAAATCAGGATTTTTCTCTTTCATATGAAAACTATCATCAACTAGATTCTGATGTTTCTCGTTTCACAGAAATCTGGCTTATATCGGATCCTGTATATTCATTCGAAGTTCAAAACTTCATATTACGGACTGCAGTGCCATTTTCAAGCTCGATTTATATTATATTATATATATAGTTCAAACTTTGTTTTAAATACGAATCCAATATTAAAATCCATTAATATTCTAAATAAAATATTTAAAATAAATAAATTAAATTAAATATTTGACTGCTAAAAATACGGGTCGTTACAAACACCCCCATGCCATTCGATCAACCTTCTTGCCTGCTACAACCCATGAACCACCGCTGACTTCGGGACAACTCCCGAACACCACAACCCTTGAAAAAAAATCACCACCAATCCACTTAAAGACCTCAATGTCCTCTAGAAGTTTACAGTTGGAAATTATTCGAATTGGTAAGCGAATTGGGAATGATTTGAGGAGAGATAAGGGAATCTCTATGCGTTGGTTTTATTACAGTTGCAGCGAGTTTAAAGTTTGACCGTGTAAAATAAAAGTTAGGGTTAAGGTATTGTTGGCTATTTATACTATAAGGGGTTGTATATAATAATATATAATGAAACTTCACCACGAAGTGATGCGATAAAACTACTATGTACGATATCCGATAGAGATGAAACTTGTAATCCTAAAATAGAAAAATATTCCGGACACGATGGGACAAGTTTCATCGAATTTCGAGGTTGTTTGTGAAAAGTCCTTTATAATTCCGATGTGAAAAACACACGCTTAAATTTCCCACGATCACAAACTAAATCCAAATAACTTGAAACTTGAAACACTACAAGACCTCATCATTATGGATTTAATAAAATTAGTTTCGCTGAAAGCAGAGTTCGTTTGATAAACGATTATTCTATTTTATGCGTTAAACAATGTTATTTTACGCGTAAAACAACACTATTTGGGAACAAAATTAAACGGTCTCCAAAAATAACAAACTATATATATCCGGACTCTAAATGTCAATACGAATTCATTGGAATTCGTTTCATAGCTTAATTCGATCGTTATCTCGAGTTACACTCAAATTCCTTTTTAAATCAAATTATATTTATTAAATGAACGTTATCGTTTATAACGATTTCCATATCGACTATTTTAAAATTTGAATTGGACATAACTAACAATTTATAACACGAAATCTCCATTTTTCTCTTTTATTAGAAAAATATAATCAACTAGATTCAAATGTTTCTTGTTTCACAGAAATTAGACTTGTATCGGATCCTGTTTATTCACTTGAAGTTCAGAACTCAATATTACGAACTAAACGACGTTATGAACTCGTTTTAAAATTACATATAAATTAAATGATGAAACTTCATTTAAATAATGAATTATATATTATAAATCCATAGATAATTCCAAATCAATATTTAATATAATAAAATAAATTAAATATCTGACCATGGAAAATGCGGGGCATTACATTCCTTCCCCCTTAAAAGAGTTTCGTCCCTGAAATTACTAAGGTAGAAGAAAAATTATAACCCATTAATCTTTCTAAAATCTGATTTATTTTAGATCGGAAACCAGTTTATAAAAATTTCAAAAGTCTCGAACTTTTTCTAACACTTTAAATTCTCGGAAAAATTTGGCAGAGTATCCCGTGTATGGAGTGACTTCTGCGATATCGCATGAACTAATAATATATATACATCGACCCACACGGTCGGAAAAAAAAATCAAAAACCAAAACTAATGTTTTCGCGTAAAGTACCTTATCTAAGCGTTGTTGAGCAACTTGCTCAATTTACATGCAATCTACGCAACCAGTATGAAACCCATAGCCTCCTGATACTTGTACCCAACTCAACTCAACACGTAAGTAACAGTTACATGAAATTCTAAATAAAATTCTTTAATCAACAGGTATACTTCACAAATTCCAAAACTAAACAAGGATTAAATCATCCATCTTTCAATTTATATGCGATTCACTTCCAATCCATAATACAGGAATTCGTCTTCTTTGGTTTTAATTCATTCATCTCTTTGTTAATCCATAGATGAATTAATTTCAACCAATCTAACACCCAATCAACAAAAGATACACAATCAACATAAGCCAATCATTCAAGTGAATTCATTTTCAATATTAATATTACTTATATTTACTTGGGTTTAATATCAGTCGATTTATATCAGATTGATTCCCATTTCATTATTATTAAACTAATTTCCAATTTATCTTTACTTAGCCAATTTAAGTTCGAATTCATATTCAATGGTCTAATTTATTTCATAATTAGTTTAATTCCATTTGAAAATTCAAATTCTGATTTTTATTCCAAATATCATCCAATTCTTCTTCAAATTTTATTCAAATTACTTTTGAGTTAAATTCTGGTTCATTTTAAATCCAAATTAAAATTCTCGTTCATAAATTCCATATGTGAAATCTCTTCGGGTTATATTAAACCATTCAAATTTTTAATCCAATTTTAAATTCTGTTCAAACCAATTAAACAAATCAATATCTAAATAACTTGATAAAAATATTTATTTTCCATACAAAAATATAATTTGGGCAAAATAATTTCATTTACCCTCTTTACAAAACAATATCGTGTCAATTTCTGATTCGAATGCTTCCCAACACTTGAACCGACCAAACAACACAATACAAAGCATTTGTATATAAAATTTACAAATACGCTCTCATATATAAACTCCAAGTCAATCTAGGGTATTACTGACCCCATCTCTATCGAGTTACGCCAAAAAGCCAAGGTTATTACTAAACCTTATGCTCTGATACCACTGTAACGACCAGAAAATTTTCAACCTCGAAAATCGACATAAAACACCATGTCAACTATTCAAGCATTGAAAACACCAGATAGTTATTAGAATGAAATTAGAGGGTGGGATAAGAAAGAAAGAAGTACTAGAATAGAAGAAGAAGAGAACCCACCACAACATAGAGTCTCATATCGCAGCGAAACAAAATATAATATTGAAATTAAACTTTATTGAAAGCTTTTAAATAAAACATACAATCATCAGAGTACATCAATACGTCTGGACAGTTATAATCATCTGTCCTCATATATAACACACAGCGGAATAAATACTAGATATCATACATTTGAACACTTTCAGCTCCTCTTTGGACTTCACTGCATTGTATTTACAGACGACGGATTAGTCTGGTGAAGCATAATGAGAAAACTCGCTAAGTTCAAAGATATCACACAATTTGATTTTTAAAGTCAAAATCTTTTCGAAAGAAAAGGATAATCGTAAGACCAAATCCATATATAAATACAGACGGTTTTTACCTTACGATAACCCAAAACATTTTTGAAATCATATCCTTTCTAATGTTATAATAATGTATAAATATAAATAAATAACAATCTAGCAGAACGCTTGCATCTCACGCTCTACATGCATAGTATACAATCAAAAACATGGGTGCTTATTGGAGAATGGTTTCCATGGCAAGGTATGGGAAACCATCTTTCTGACAGTGTATCTCTAGAGAGGAATACACTAGGTTCAATAAGAACATCTTGAAACCCAGGCTAAACATGACCGACCCCTCATTTCGCTTGAGAGTACCAAATATATTTTCACTTACGGTTGCTAGCAACATAATCGTTCCTGGGAGATACAAAAGCGAAAAGAAGAACAAATATGAATATTCTCTGGATGATGAAAATACACCCTAATGGGAGTGACCCACATAGCCATGCGACCTACCTGATTTTTATCATTTCCTGGTTAATGAGGTTTGAGAACATAAATACCTTTAGAACATCTGGTCACCATTCACTCTGAATGCCACATCATCAAATCCGCCAGAAATATACTAATTGACATCCACAAAAGTACTCTAGTTATTAAGCGAAGAAGTTTCCCTTCTATTCCTTCAAGTTGGTACATTTGAAGAAATCAACGTACGTAATTCCTTTGGAAATACTCCGTCATACATCTGCCCATACAAGTCATCCAGGAACAGGATGAACTGAAGGTACCCTCCTACCACATCCTATCACCTCATGGATCAGTAGCGAGTAGTCCTTGCAATCCGTAGATTTCAACCATGACGAACCCCAGTATATCTCCGCATCGACACAGAGATTTTAAGCAGTTCTTCCATTTGTGAAGATCCACGGCCTTCAATTTCTCTGTCTCGATCAGCATCTGATATCTTTTATGTTTTCATATTTGTTGGTTGGAATGGTATTCAAATATTAATATGATTCCTGTCTTTCCGTAATATCAATCATATGGGCCAGATTTGATAGTTGGTTATTTAACTATCAAGTAAAACAACCATTCAATCATAAATATAAAAATAGGTCTACCGGCTCATTAGTCAGCATCACTTGGCTTCTTTAATTAAAATAATTAACAAATGGCTAATTAAAAATCCTAAATTTTCTCAATAATTCAAACATAGCTTTATCTCTTATTTTACTCTACGAATATTCTCCAAACCATTTTATATTTACTTGGAAAAAATAACTTATAATCATCTCCAATTCCCATCTATTATCATTTTCAAAACATTTGCAATAACATCCTTCGTTATCTAATTTGGGAAATTAGTTTAACTTATTGTTCGTAAAATAATCATTACGAAAATCTCTTTTGTTTCATTGCTTGAAAAAATAACAACAAACCCTTATTCTCTTTAAAATAACTCATTCCAAAACTCCACTTTCCATTTTTTTTTATCGAAAATATAATTATATTTACACATAATTTCCTTTTATTTCCTTTATACTGGAGATATCATTATATATATATACACATATTATCAAATCTTTTCATTTCCGTTACTTTGGAAATCTCCTTATAAATTCTCCAACTTTCTATTTTCTTTTTACTTTGGAAATATCTTTTTTCTTTCCTCAAGCCTTCTGTTTCCTTTTTACTTTGGAAATCTCATTTCAATTCCGTTCATTTCACTTAAGTATCACCAATTCAAAATCAACACTTTAATTTCAGATTCTTCTTATAAACCTTGTATATAAACTCTGGTTCAATATAAAACCATTTTTATCTCCATTCCTTCTTAATTAATTTAAATATTAAGTAAACATTTCATTTAAGCTATCGTATTCGCTGAAATACCTTTTTATAACTTAATTCATAAAGCTTGGGTTTTAATAGAATACCCGATCATTACTCATTTACAATTTAACTATAATTCATTACCAACTCGATCACTTACTTAAATGGATTTCAAGTAAGAAGTAATTACTTAAATTAACACAATAAATTTACTTCAACATTAACTACTGTAAAGGTAGTTAACTGCTTTATTAACTAAAACGATAATTTATATACCAGTTTGAATAACTTAATTATTTACAATTCAATATTAACTTATTTACAAATATATATATTTGAAACATAAGTATTATTTAACTTATAAATTCTTATTATCGATCTTACGTGAGAATCTCACTTATCAGTTTCATGGCTGAAGACGATATTCAAACCTAACACTCATTTTGAACACAAACAAATACGATCTATCAGGTAATCGTGAAATCGTTCAAGTTGGGGTATTTTAGTTACCTCTCAGACCTTGAGTCGAAGTCGTTCTTACCGTCAAGTTTTGTAGAAGTTTGATATCCAAAATATTTGACTAAACCAAAATTTGGTAAAATCCATTTTGATTTCCAGATCTTAAACCCCTTTTCAAACAACATTGTTGTTTTGGAAACATTTATTAAGATCACTTAACTTGAATATCGAATCCTGGAGTTTATTCCAAATGATCGACTAAATTTCCTTTCTTATAGAAACTAAACTATCTTCTTTACTTAATTAAAAGGTTGATTAATTTAAATAACTCCACATGACCATTTCTTAGAAACAGTTATTCCAATTCTTAGTTGTTACATTTATTTTTGCGCATCTGTTTAAAATTCTTATAAACATAAGAAATTAATTTATAAAACCAAGTAATAGTTACTTATAAATTTAAATAATAAATATTTATTTCCTGTTTAATAAACTCTCATTCCGAAATAATATATTTAAAAATCTATTTTCAGTTATAAAATAAATTTTCTAACTTTATTTCAGTCTATTTACCTGATGGTAAATCAATGTTTATAAAACGATTGATTTTCAAGCCACCTAACGCCAATTACTCAACCAATACTGTCCATAGGTTACATACACACAAATGTTGAATTCCAATCAACAACTAAATCAATTTGTCTAATCCATGTTGGGTAAACAGTTTATATAATTGTAATATGAAAATAAATAGATATAATATTTAATAAACAATCAATAACAACAATTCAAGCACCCATATTTAAATTCAATACGTTTATATTATAATAAACGTAACCACCCTGGGGAGTTACCTCGTTTGGAAAAAACCATTAAAAATAATGATTAGATTTCATTTAAAATAAATGAATGTTTAAATCAACCAATTCAACAAATATATAAATAATATTCAGCACACAGCAAACAATTATCAATCATAGCGCACAAATTAAAAACCCGACATATATAAAGTACAAGTGGGATAAAAACTGAGTGAGTTATACTCACTTTGATTTCCATTTTATCGCTATAGCGATTTGGTTTCCATTAAATTAAACAGTGTTTAGTTTAAGTGTAATTCTCAGTTGGCTCCATTCCCGTCCGCATTAATTCGAAAATGTAGATTTCATTGATATGATCCCTACATCTCTTGTCTGGTTAAATTCTAATATCGTAACAACAAGTTATAAATATTTAATCACAAGATTTAATTAAATAATTTAATTTTCTTAATTTTATTATTAATTTGAATTACTTGGTTCGAACAATATGTGGTCCGATACTATTGTTTTCTCCCGCTCGTTCAAAAACTGCCACGCGCCTTTGTTTGAATCTGTCGGATTAAACATTACACGATTAGTTTTTTTTATTTAGTAATAATAAAATTAACTAACTTAAATCATAGTTAGTTAACCGTTTACTTTGTTTTGAAAATTACCCATTCTCAAAATCATTGGAACAAATACGATTCCCTTTTTTCTTCACTATTCTTTACTTGTTTTTCATTCAACTTTGCTTCGCGTGATGTCTAGCTTTGTTTACAACCGGTTGCCACATATCAGACCATTTTCTTTTGTCCCCGTCTGCCTTTGTCCAACTCGCCTGTTACCCTTTCATTTTATTTCTTATGTCCACCTTTGTTCATTCGTACTCCTGTCCCCGCTTTTGCTTCACTTCAGAAACCCATGTACTCACGTAAAAACTGCTTCTGTACATGCTAAAAACAGAATAGCCGATCCCCTTAATCCCTTCGTTACTCACTCATACCCGATTATCCCACTGCTTCACTCAGTTAAACACCTAACCACGTTTAAACAAACATTGTTGCACCGTTCATTTGCAAACTACGACTTCCATCTTCGTCTTCGTTTCTGCCCCTTTTTTTCAACACATTTTAACACCATGCTTAAATAAACCCTTCACGCCTGCTTCAAAAAATGGGACCGATTTTTTTGATTTCAACAAGGCCTGATTTCCTTCTTTATTCCATCAAGCTGTTGTTCTTCATTTACAACCCCCTCCGGTTCACAAACCTCACTGCTCTTCACAACTCGTTTAAACCCACAACTTGTGAAATTCTCGGCAAAACAAACCCTTCTGCCATTACGTTATTTTCTCAATGAATACTGCTACTTCAAACTGCACCGTTCATACATTCTGCTCCTCCTAGTTAGTCCCGCACTTCAACCCAGCTGCTACGTCTGTGCTTCTTCAGTCCAGTTGTCATGCACGAAATCCCTTTAAAAATTGCCATGTCCAACCCCTTCAACTCTTCTTTCCAATAAGTTCACCATTTTCCCCATTCCTCAATGCTATCGCGCCGCCACGTGGTCCATCTGACCTTCATCGAAAAGTGCTCCATCGAGCTCCTTAGCGTCGTCAACCAGTGCCAACACCCCCATGCTATTCGATCAACCTTCTTGCCTGCTACAACCCACAAACCACCGCTGACCTCGAAGCAACTCCCAAACACCACATACCCTGAAAACACATCACCATCGGTCCACTTATAGCCCTCAATGTCCTCTAGAATTTTATAGTTGGATATTATTTGAATTGGTGAGTGAATTGGAAACGATTTGAGGAGAGATTAGAGAATTTCTATGCATTGGTTTTATTACCGTGGCGGCGAGTGTAAGGTTTGGCCGTGTAAAATAAAAGTTGGGGTTAAGGTAATGTTGGCTATTTATACTATAAGGGGTTGGATATAATAATATATAACGAAACTTCACCACGAAGTAACGCGATAAAAATACTATGTACGATATCCGATAGAGATGAAACCTGTAATCCTAACAAAGAAAAATATTCCGGACATGATGGGACAAGTTTCACCGAATTCCGAGGTTGTTTGTGAAAAGTCCTTTATAACTCACATATGAAAAACACACGTTTAAATTTCCTATGGTCATAAACTAAATCCAAATAACTTAAAGCACTACAAGACCTCATCATTTCGGATTTAATAAAATTAGTTTCGCTGAAAACGGAGTTTGTTTGATAAATGATTATTCGATTTTACACGCAAAACAACACTATTTGGGAACCAAATTATCCAGTCTCCAAAAATAACAAACTATATATATATATATCCTGACTCTAAATGTCAGTACAAATTCATCGGAATTTGTTTCATAGCTTAATTCGATAATTATCTCGAGTTACGCTCAAATTCCTTTTTAAATCAAGTTAAATTTATTAAATAAACGTTATTGTTTATAACGATTTCCATAGCAACTATTTTAAAATTTGAATTGGACATAACTAACAATTTATAGCATGAAATTTCCATTTTTCTCTTTCATTAGAAAAATATAATCAACTAGATTTAAACGTTTCTTGTTTCACAGAAATCCGACTTATATCAGATCCTGTATATTCAGTTGAATTTCAAAACTCAATATTACGAACTACCATGATGTTATGAACTCATTTTAAAATATATATAAATTAAACAATTAAACTTTGCTTAAATATCGAATTATAAATTATAAATCCATATATAATTCCAAATCAATATTTAATATAATAAATTAAATTAAATGTCTGACCATGGAAACTGCGAAACATTACAACTCCAAACGACTCAACAACTCCAGCCTTAAACTCCAAAACAGCTCACTATCTTCATTCTGATCGGTAAGTAAAAGATCTGAGCGACCAAAGATGTTGATTGTTGAAGGCTGAATACTGATCATTGAACGTTGTACTGCAAAAGGCTACTTGTTTATGTTTTTACAATTTTAAATTGAAATATGCAAATGTCTATTTTGATAATATTACCTTCATATTATTTGATTATTCATGTGTTAATTTTTAAAATGAAACTATGAATCTATGAGTAGTAAATATTTTCTTTTAACAAGAGAAATTAAAAGGAAAAAAAATTAATTTAAAAAATACTTGAGCTTTGTAGGGACTCTAATGGATAATTATTTAGAAGTATTTAATTTTGAAAGAATTACATTTCATTTTGTTTTTTTTCAAGATTTCAATTTTAAGAAAATCCTAAATTATTTTTCCAAAATTTCTGTTTTAAAAAAGTATTTAAATATAATTATCGAAGTTAATAAATTTAGAAAGTTTTGGAATCGATGGAAGGATATGTGTTTTGCTTGATGCATGTAGTCTGGTGGATGAGTTATCTGCTGCGTAGTATAATCCTTTTTTCTCAATTTGCTAGTAGGCTCTTTAAGTTTTTTGGGCTTTATTTCTGGAGTTGCTTGTAGTTGAAGGCCTTGGTGTTTTTTCTGGACATATTATTTTAACTACCAGGGCCTTTGACTTTGTGGTCTTTTTATGTGTTTTGTTTAAGGGTTTTTGTTGTGTTTATTTCTGGGTCTACGGGTTTGAGCTAGTTTGTTTTTATGTTGTATAACATTGGTTTTCCTGTATGTGTTGTATTTGTACCAGCTCTACCCCTATCTTGTTACATCCGCTCTGTAATATAAGTACCCTTTCATTCAATTTTTTTAGAAATTGTAATTTTTTTAATCTTTTTTCAAGAATTTAAATACTGTATGGTTTTGTTTTTTTATTTTATATCTTTGAAAATGAATCTAAATTTAGAAAAGTAATAAAAAATTAAAATGTTTGAAATATCACGTAAAATGGATTTTTATCACTTTTTTTTAATATATAGTATGCTTGTATGGTTATGTAAAAGATATAACTAATGGTAATTTCGTGCCTAAATAGAGTTCAAATATGAGAATGTAGCATATTATTTTCTAATTATAACCATAAGTCACAATCGAGAACTATGATGTTTGCTCACAAGATGAAATATCCAAATGCTCTATACTGTTCACAATTTAGGTAGGAGTTCATAAGGTCAAAGCCTTGCCCGGTTCTAAGGCGGTATGAAGAGGTTATTAAATTCTGAATAAAAAATAATAGCTTTGTGCTTATGCAGAGTTCAAAAATGGAAATACGACCTATTATTTTCCAAGTACAACTGTTAATCAACATAAAGAATTAAAACATTAGTTCATCAAATGAAGTATTCGAGTGTTCCTTACCATCCACAATTTAGGTGAGAGTTTATTAGTCGAAGTTTCATTTGATTTCGAGTTAGCATGAAAAACGTACATAAGTTTAAATAAAAAAATAGCAGATTCTGCCTATTTGGAGTTAAATGAGTAACCCATATATAAATTTTTAAAAACATGTCAACCTTTTTAAGATGGACTTAACAATCCTTAACACAACCCATTTTTAAGTAGAGTAAATAGGTTTAATTAATTCGTCGGGTCTTATTTTGATGGGTCTAGTCGAAAGTTTTACAATTCAGTTATAGAGTCCTAAGATTAATATTTGAGAAATAATTTCCTCTATAGATAGTTATATTAACCTCTATTTTCTATTTGGTTTTATATTCGAAAATAGAACACTATTCAGTATTGGTTGACTGAGGCTTTGTTTGCTTAAAATGTTGAAAACTAGATGCTGATTGCTGAAGGCTGAATACTGCTTATTGAATGTTGAATGATGTACTGCAAAATGCTATTTGTTTATATTTTTAAAACTTCTGATTGAAATTAATGCAAACGTCTATTTTGATAATGTTCCCTTTATATATTATTTGATTATTCATGTAATAATTATTAAAATGTAACTATGAATCCATGGGTCGTAAACATATTTTTAACAAGTGAAATTTGAAAAAAATAGTTTTAAAAATATTTGAGCTTTTTGGGAACTCTAATGGATGATTATTTAGAAGTATTTAATTTTGAAAGAATTTAATTACTTTTTGTTATTTTTCATTTTTTGAAAAAAATAAATTTTCTTAAATTATGTTTCCTAAAATTCAATTTAATAAAATTAATATTTAAATATAATTAACAAAGTTAAGAAATTTAGAAAGTTCTAATTTTCGATCTTTTTTGAGAATAAATATTGTTTGATTTCTTTTCTTTGTTTTATATCTTTGTAAATGAATTCGAATTTAGAAAAGCAATAAAAAATTGTAGTTTAAAATGTTTGAAATATTAAAATGGATTTTTATAACTTTTTCTGAATATTTAGTATAATTATATGGTTATGTAAAAGATAGAACTAATGATTTTTTTTAGAACAAAAGGGTACTTAATATACACAACAAGACGTTACATAGAAGGAACTGCTTGGCCATAAAAATACCATACAACATAAACGAATTCTTTACAAAACAAAACCAAATAGCCATGCAATTCCGCAACAAGAACACCAAATTACAAGGCTGACAAAATAAAAAAGGAAAGAAAAAACACTAGCCCGTCAAGCCTTCCACCCGAACAAAGATACTCTGGAAACATTGAGACCCAAAATACTCATAACAGCAAAGCATCCAGAAACCAGATGAAACTATGACTTTACCAAAATCCAAATAAACTTGAAGCCAGCACCCATCAAAAACTCCAGAAACTCGTCAAAGATATAAACTCCAAAGTATGACAAGCTCCAGCCCATATGAATCAAAACCAGGAATACCAATAAAGTAGAGCTAAGCTCGACCCATGCATAGTAGTAAGTACACCCAATCAAGACCAAGGCAGAACCAACACCACATAAAACAAACCAAAAAATCAAGGTCTTCAAACTTAAAAGTGCAACAATTACCATAATCACAAATTCAATTATTTCTTTGTAACTCCTCCATTGGAAACTCCACCAGAATTTCTTCCTCCTCCTTTAGTTTTTCTTGCTTTGGATCGATTTTGGATTTGTTGCATAAGTTTACTCCATTTGGGTTCTCCTCAACTAGTGGCTCATCAGAAACAAGCTTATTAACGTCTTTGTATTTTCTAGGATTTGTTCTTCTCTTTTTAAAACTATTCATAAAACTATAAGAACTGTCATAGTCGCTCATGAAAGCAACTTTACCTTTAGCATCCTCCCTATTTTGAAAATCACTGCAATTACCAAATTGCATATCTATATTCTCCTTACGAGTTCTCATTTCGTCATCTTCATTGCACCCAATTTTTTGAACTTTCTCTGATTTAGCATCTAAAACATAATTCTCCACATCCAGTGCCTTATCTATTGTACCTTATGAATTATATAAAGAATTTGTATTCTCATCAATATTAACATCCTACATGCAACCATTATTACTAACTTTAAGGGCACTAAAAGGGTTGCATGCACTAATATTACATTCATTACAAACTGTACCAGTATTATGATGCTTCACAATATCATTCATCTTCTTATTTTGGATGTTAATCCCATCATCAAGGTCCATCTTATTACTAGATCTGACAAGTTTTTTGACACCCATGCCTTAGTAGACTCACACATTTCATCTGAATGTCCAAAAACTTTGCATGTTGAGCATGCATAAGGTCCTCATTCATAAATGACTTTTTGCCAAACAATTATACCGTTTTCATACTAGATAGGAACACTTTCTGGAAAATTAGAATCTATACTCATCTCTACCAAAATTCTAGCATATGAAATTCTACATGCATTCTTTGTAACAGTGTCCATTCTAAGAGGCCGACCAAGTATTGAAGCTATTCTACTAATGGCTTCAATGGTCCAGAATTGGAGATCTAAATTAGGTAGGTTAATCCAAACTGGAAACGAACTAAGAAATTCCTTAGATATTTTCATTCCAGGCCTCCACTTTTTCATATAAATCAACCGTTTGTTGTAAAAATGAGGACCAGTTGCAAGGATTCTTTCACTATCTTCAGCTAATTTGCGCTTAAGGATGAAAAAACCATTATCTCTTGAAAAAAGCTGATAATTTCCCTTCAATTTCCAATTCTTATCTATATAATCTTTCATGAAGTTATAATAGGGTTTGTTGCCATATACGTGAAAAACTAACGAATTAGTCCATTTATCCCTAGCCTTATTTACAAGATTATCGCTAATAGTAGCAATTTTAAGATTATCTCGTGTTTTCGGCTTATAATAATCAAGCTTAATTACATCATGATGAAGATTATCCTGTCTTACAGCATCAATCCACTTTTTCGATTGAACATAGTTAATTAAAGTGGGTTTACCTGATCTTTTTGAACAAAATCAGGAAATTCTCACCTGAATTCTAGATCTGGGCTCTGAAACTTAAATAGATTTGAAGAACGACCTCCCTTTGCATGTTGGAATAGAGAAGGCGGATCAGGAGGGTTATTATATCCGTGGTCTGAATCAAGTCTAGCGAACATTTTTGATTGAGATTTTAAGGAGAAAGGAGCTGAAGATGCCATGACAATTTTTCTCGGAAGACAATTTTACTAACGCATTCTAGAATTTTCTGACCTTTCACCATATAACTAATGATTTATATGAAAGAAATCATTATTAAGCATGGAACGCTAGAGTTGGCGAAGACTGTAGTTTTCCCAATTATCTCTTTTTGATCGCAAATTTGCCAAATGCCAATGAACATTATTAAGAAAATTGACTCAATTTGAGATAATTTTTTATGGATGAGAAAACAACTTAAGATCAGTTGGGAAAGTGTCTGCAAGCTAAAACAAGAAGAGGGTTTTGGGTTGAAGAGAATTTAGGACATGCAGAATGCTAATGCAGTTAAACTGCTAATGAAATATTTTGGAAGTGAAAAGTTTGTTGTGGGCTAAGTGGATGTCTAACATGTTGTGTTTAAATACAAAAGTTGGACTATCATACATGACTCAATTGCTTCTTCCACTTGGAAACCCATTCCACATGCGAGTGATAACAACAGAGGACTTAATATAAAAAAAAATGGTAAATGGAGGTAACACAAAATTGTGGTTCGAGCCTTGGGTACATGATAAATCATTACTCTAATTCATGGATGGCAGAGCATGTGTTTCTATGGAGTTCTAATAAAGCTTGGAATACTATTAGAACTCATTGTCCAATTGTATTTTGGCGTCTTTATGTTTAGAATAGTAACTGCCCTCATAAAATGTCAGTTTGCACTTATTTTGCAATCCTCAACAAACTTAATACTTTGGATGGACTTAGACATCAGAACAGTTTAAACTCTAGAAATGTATTTTGTGCAACAAATCAGTTGAATCCAGAGTTCATCCTTCTTTTCTTTCTTTCTTTTGTGAGTATTCTAAGAATGGGTGGAGTTTAATCAACGCTTATTCCTGCTATTCCCATTTGTACCAATTTGCTACAAATTTTTCAGTTTTTCTCAAAACAACTGTGTGTAAGAAACAATTAAGGCCTCTTTTCTACCTATAGCAGCAAATATATCGCGGGTCTCCTTTCACCGACTGCAGCAAACATCAAAGGAGGTAACTTCTTCAATTTCTTTTTGTATACTTTGCATAAAACATGTGACTGCAATTGTTGAAGTATGCGATACTATAAATTGGATTGAAGAGGATGAAGATAGCTTTGAGTCAGAGGTAACCGTTCGCAAATCGGAGTTCGCACACGGAAGTTATGAGCTGAATGGTGCAGGTTTTCAATGTGCAGATGTGACAGACGTCTGTCGTAGGGTACGATAGACGTCTGAGTTGTCAGGGTGGATTTTTCCGAGAGTTCTGACAGACCTCTGTCATCCCCACGACAGACGTCTGGGACAGGGATAGACGTCTGTCATATTGGGGACAGACGTCTGAGCTGAGTGTTGAAGCCCAAATAATTCACTGGGAGGGACAGACATCTATCACCTCCCACGACAGATGTCTGGCGAGTGTTTTGGGCTATTTCGGGCTGGAAACTTGACAAATTGATTTGTGAAGACATGGGGGCAATTTGGGTAATTGGCTTATTTCTATATAAGCTATTTTCAGGTGTATTAGTGGGAGAGCTTGGAAACTTGATTTGGGATCAAGGGTTTATTCACAAGGGTGAATTAGGATTTATAACCTAATTTCAATTCTATTCTCCTCAAACTTTTTTCTATATTGAAATATTGTGATCATTAGATCAATCTCTTGTATTCCTTTCATTGTGGTAATAAAATACTCTCTCCAAAGTGGATGTACACTAACAAGATGTTAGTGGAACCACTATAAATCTTTGTGTGATTTATTTTTTCTACTTTGTCATTAGTTTCTTGCTTGTGATTGGGATTTGGATTGTTTGTGATTGGTTGATCATTGTGTGTGACTGGAGTTATTGTTTTGGTTGTTTTTGCAAGTCTAACAACGATCTAGTCTTCTACTAGCACTTTGTGTTTTAAATATTGGATTCGAGTGGTCTTGAATCAGATTAATCACAATGGTTACAATAGTTGGTATCATAGCTGTTTGGTGCTTGTTAGGTGTTTGTGAAGATGCTGGAAATGGATAGTAGCTCGATAAGTCCTTCAACCGGAAGTCCGAATAGTGTGGCAATGTACGGGGTTCGTATGCTGCGTTGGGTTATCAATTGGTTATTGACAAGTGGAATGGTGATGATGACTTTGAGAAGTGGCAATGGAAAATGAAAGCAGTTCTTAGGCGTAATCGGGCGCGCCAAGTAGTATTTGATACCCACTTATTGCCAAGTGATATCTCGGATGTTGAGAGAGAGGAGATAGAGGAATAGGCTTACACTACTCTTCAACTTGCTATGGGGGAGAATGTAATCTCCAAAATTAGTGTTGAGACTACCACTAAAGGTATTTGGGATAAGTTGGAGGAACTTTATATAGGAACTTTATGTTAAGAAGTCGCTCACTAACCGTTTGATCTTGTTGCAGACGTTTTTCACCTTCAAGATAAAGGAGGGTAATTCGCTTAAGTCTCATTTGAATGCCTTTGATGACTTGCTCATAAAGATGAAGGCCGTTGATTTGAGGATTAAGGAAGAGCAAAAGGCGATGATATTATTGTGTTCGTTGCCGGACCGCTATACGGGTTTGTCAAATAGTTTGATCTATAGCTGGGATACCTTGATTATAGATGATGTCAAGATGGGTCTTCTTAGTAAGGATTTGAGAGATTAAATGAAGGAGATGAGTGAGGGAAGTAGTGGAGCTAGTAGTGGTCATGGGTTGTTTGTGGAGAAAGAAAAGAATGTGAAGAAAGTAAACCGGGGGCGTTCTAAATCAAGAAAGCCCGGTGAAAGAGGTAAATCAAAAGAGAGAAATGGCAAGTGCTTTATTTTCAAGAAACTGGGACATTGGAAGAATGAATGTCCAGACAAAGATAAGAAGGAAGTAGCATCTTCGTCCGCAGCGGTGGAGAGTGGGGATGGTGAGATAGATGAGAATGTGTTGACGGCGGTGGCATCAGGTGTTTCAGGTAACGAATGGGTACTCGATTCGAGTGCGTCGTATCATATGACGCCAAACAGAAAATGTTTATTGTCCTTTGAGGTCAAAGAGGGAAATGCAATTGCTATGGGAAATGGCGCTATTTGCAAGTCGATGGGTAGTGGCTCCATGAAAATAAGGATGTTTGATGGATTTGTTCGCACACTTATCAATGTTCGCTATGTTCCAGGACTTAGGAAGTTGCTTATACCTTTGGGTCATTTGGGTTCTCTAGGATGCAAGATCACTATCGAGAAGGATTGCTTGAGGGTTTCGAAGGGGGCGCTTGTGGTTATGAAGGGTGCTAGAACTCATGGTATATATTTGCTTCAAGGTGTGACCATAGGAGCTGATACTTGTGTGGGTGTTGATAGTTCTCGTGACTTGGATGCGACACGGTTGTGGCATTTGAGATTGGATCATGTCTCAGAGAGGAGTTTGGATATTCTTCGAAAGCGGGAGATGATCGAGGGAGAGAGTTTCAACAAACTAGAGTTTTGTGAGGAATGTGTCATGGGGAAGCAAATAAGGGTATCATTTGATGAAGGCAAACAAGACTCAAAGGAGGTTCTTGAGTATGTTCATTCGGATGTTTGGGGACCGACACCGATTTCTGCTTTGGGAGGAGCTCGTTATTATATTTCTTTCATTGATGATTTGTCTCGAAAGGTATGGGTGTATGTAATGAAGGCCAAGTCGGAGGCATTTGCTAAGTTCAAAGTGTGGAAGGCTCTTGCTGAGAATGAGAGTGGCAAAATTTTGAAGGTGTTAAGGACCGACAATGGCGGCGAATATGTTTCCCAGGAATTCTTGGAGTATTTTAAGCATCAAGGAATCCGGAGACATTTTACTACACCCGGAAATCCGCAATCTAATGGAGTAGCGGAGAGAATGAACTGAACTCTACTAGAGAAAGCACGATGCTTGAGTATGACATCGGGTTTGTCTAAGGGATTTTGGGCTGAAGCTTTGTCAACCGCGGTGCATATTGTGAATCGAATTCCATGCTCGGCCATTGGTAACAAAATTCCAGAGGAAGTGTGTAAAGGGAAGAGTGTTGACATGAAATATCTTCGTTTGTTTGGTAGCCCGGTTTATGTGCATGATCTGGGGAATGATATGCTTGGAGCTAGAGCATTCAAGGGGGTCTTGCTTGGTTTCACGGAAGGCGTGAAAGGCTATCGAATTTGGAATACGAAAACGAAGAAGGTTGTTAATTCTCGTCATGTCACTTTTGATGAGTCGGCTTTATTAAAGGAGAATGAGAGCTCATCGAATGTTCCGAATTTGGTTCTTGGTGAATCAAAGGAGAGGGAAGTCATTCCCACATTCCGTTCAAGTGGTAGTAGAGTTGAAGAAGCTCGTGGGGTTGAAGCAGTTGATGAAACATCACATATTCCACATGGTTCCTCTAGTGATGTTGGTGATGTACATGATACTAGAGAAGTTTTGACTCAAGGTGGAGCCGAAAGGGGTTTGGTTGATAGTATTGCTACTTGGGTTAGTCGACGTGCAATAAGGCCTCCCAAAAGATATGGTTATTGGAACTACCTTAGCTTTTGTGATCATTTGGATTATGCTCTCAGTGTAGTTCAATATGAGACGATGGATCTTGATGACATCACGGAGTCGACAGAGAGATCGAAGTGGATTTGCGCCATGGAGGAGGATATGCAATCACTTATGAAGTACCGAACTTGGGAGTTGGTTCCGCTTCCTCAAGGAAACCATGCTATAGGGTGCAAATGGATTTACAGGGTGAAGGATGATGGAAGATAAAAAGCAAGGTTAGTGGCAAAGGGGTTTTCACAGAGGAAAGGAAAGGAGTATGATGAAATTTTTGCACCGGTGGTACGTCATACTTCTATCCGAGTTTTATTAGCCATATTTGCTATCCATGACTTGGAGTTGGAGCAACTTGATGTGAAAACCGCCTTCTTGCATGGAGACTTGGATGAAGACATCTACATGGAGCAACCAGATGGTTTTGTTGTAGATGGTAAGTCTAAAATAGTTTGTAAGTTGAAGAAATCACTATATGGGTTAAAGCAATCGCCTAGACAATGGTACAAGAGATTCAATCATTTCATGCTTGAAAGTGGCTTCCATCGAAGCATCAAGGATGCTTGCGTATATTTCAAGAGGTTGGGAAATGATAGTTGGGTGTATTTACGCTTGTATGTGGATGATATGCTCATTGCTTCCAAGGATCAAAATGAAATCAATAAGTTGAAGATGCTTTTGAAATCGGAATTCGAAATGAAAGATCTTGGAGAAGCAAGGAAAATCTTGGGCATGGAAATTGGAAGGGATCGAAAGCGTTTTGAGTTAAGATTGACTCAAAACGAGTACATTAAGAAAGTGCTTTGCTGGTTTAGCATGGAGGATGCAAAGGCGTTAAATACACCTTTACCTTTGCATATGAAGCTTTCGGATAAAGGATCACCTATCAGGGATAAAGACAAGGCTTATATGGCAAAGGTGCCATGTGCAAGTGCAGTTGGTAGTTTGATGTATGCAATGGTGTGTACAAGGCCCGATATTGCAAATGCCGTCAGGGTGGTTAGTGGGTATATGGCTAATCCGGGGAAATCGCATTGGGAAGCCGTGAAGGCTATATTGAGATACTTGAAAGGCACAACATCTCATCGATTGTCTTTGGCGGTAGTGATGGGAGGAGTTGCAAGTTGGTTGGTTATTGTGACTCGGACTACGCCGGTGATAGAGATTGGAGGAAATCAACTTCCGGGTATGTCTTCACACTTGGCGGGATAGCCATTAGTTGGAGATCAAGATTGCAAACCGTAGCTGTTTTATCCACTACGGAGGCGGAGTTTATTGCCACTGTGGAAGCGACCAAGGAAGCACTCTACTTGAAGCGATTGTTGTGTGACTTAGGTTTCGAACATGAGAGTGTTGATATTCGATGTGATAGACAAAGTGCTATCCATTTAGCGGAGAATTTGGCGATTAGCTCACGGACCAAGCATATTGAGGTGAGGGAGTCATTTCTTGTAGCCATGGATTAGGGTAAGCTATATACCTTCATAAAGTGCACATAAAGGATAATGTGGCAGATATGTTTACTAAACAATTGCCGGTTGGGAAGTTCGAGCATTGCTCGAACTTAATTAGCTTGTTGAGTTGCTAGGTGCCACGGGGTGGCACGGGTGGAGAGAGTAATTTTGTATGTGGTGATGGAAAGGAATAGCGGTGAGAGATTGGAAATATATCTTCATGGTAATTACTCATTACACTCCCGAGTACACTGTATTTTGGTGAGATAGGTTTGGAGTTGAATGTTTTCGACACTACATTGGCGGGTGGGGGCTTTGCCTGAACTCGTTGGTGTAGTGCAATGGGCGGTGGACATGCCGGAGCTCATTGGGGAAACATTCAAGTTTGCTTGGTCGAAGGTAGAAGGAAATGCTTGGATGCATTGGAGTTTGGAGTTGAGATGGTTATAGTATCGAGGTGGAGTGTTGAAGTATGAGATACTATATGTTGGATTGAAGAGGATGAAGATAGCTTCGAGTCAGAGGTAACCGTTCACAAATCGGAGTTTGCATGCGGAAGTTATGAGCTGAAAGGTGCAGATTTTCAATGTGCAGGTGCGACAAATGTCTTTCGTAGGGTATGACGGACGTCTGAGTTGTCAGGGTGGGTTTTCCCGAGAGTTCTGATAGACGTCTGTCATCCCCATGACAGACGCCTGAGAGAGGGACATGCGTCTGTCATATTGGGGATAGACGTCTAAGCTGAGTGCTGAAGCCCAAATAATTCCCTGGGAGGGACAGACATCTGTCACCTCCCACGACAAACGTCTGACGAGTGTTTTGGGCTAAAAACTTGACAATTGATTCGTGAAGACACGATAGCAATTTGGGTAATTGACCTATCTCTATATAAGCTATTTTCAGGTGTATTAGTGGGAGAGTTTGGAAACTTGATTTGGGATCAAGGGTTTATTCTCAAGGGTAAATTAGGGTTTATAACCTAATTCTAATTCTTTAATTCTATTCTCCTCAAACTCTTTTCTATTTTGAAATATAGTGATCATTGGATCAATCTCTTGTATTCCTTTCATCGTGGTAATAAAATACTCTCTCCAAAGTGGATGTACACTAACAAGATTTTAGTGGAACCACTATAAATCCTTGTGTGATTTATTTTTGCTACTTTGTCATTAGTTTCTTGCTTGTGATTGGGATTTGGATTGTTCGTGATTGGTTGATCATTGTGTGTGACTAGAGTTATTGTTTTGGTTGTTTTTGCAAGTCTAGCAATGATCTAGTCTTTCGCTAGCGCTTTGTGGTTTAGATATCGGATTCGAGTGGTCTTGAACCAGATTAATCACAACGGTTACAACAACAACAACATTTGCATATTTGTATATATTTTATATTTGCAAAGGTTATGACATTTATGTACTTGATAAGTGTAGACGAGAAGACTATATATATTTTAATTTCTTCACTTTCTTTTTCAACAACGGATGATGCTTGAACAACGTATGACAATATGTTATGATAACTTGTATTGCATTTGTGAATGCCCATTTTTATATTGTCAAGGCATCACTCCTATGTAATTACAGTTTTATGAGTTAGACATTACTCTTGTTTTATATCCTCTTTCTCCTGCATTGCTGATGCGTTATGAATTTTTTTTGGTTCCTGTATTGTTTCATTTTGTGAATAAACTCAAAAAGAAAACTATTATAGTCTATAGACTAGCAATTAGTATAGTGGTGGTGATGAATCAACATGAACGGTTCATAAAAATCAGTGTGAATTAGTGGGCTACTGGTCTTAGGAATGTATTAACTTGCACAGCATGGATGGCAAATGAAACCATTTCAAATCTCCGTTATGCTCTGTACTGGTTATTTTTGTGCAACAGACTTTCAAATGTTAATGATTTTTTGCTGTTTTGTCTGATACCTTTTGTCTTGGATTTGACTATTAATTTCCTTCACCCAGACCGAGCATGTAAGCGACCACAACCTATATGTTAACCACTCCTATATGTTGAACATTATGCCTTTTGTAACACCCCGTGTATTCTATAACAGTGAAATTCACAAATTAAAGTATAATTAATTTCAAATCAAAGAATTAAGGGAAACGGGATACGCCATTGCGTTCGTCTCGGAATTATGCTTGAAATAGAGTCCGAGTTTGCGTAAAACGGACTCCGTATGAAGAAGATATGGCCTCCGGAAGTTTCAGAATTCAGTTTAAAATTCAAACAGACGAAAACAGCTCAGAAAAACAAATTCGAAATTCAAAATCGGGCCCAATTGGCCAGGGCGGGAAAATTCCCGCCCAAGGCACCCAGGTCGACTTGGCAGTCGACCTGGGGCTAGCCAGGTCGACAGGGCAGTCGACCTGGGCAACCCGTGTCGACTGCCAAGTCGACACGGTGTCAACTGGGGTGTCGACCTGGCCACTGAGCCAGGTCGAACCCAGCCCACCCTGGCTGGCCTAGTCTGTGTTTGGTCGATTTTCTGAGCTTTGCCTTGTCACTAGGGCTAGGTGTCAGCTCCTGGTTGGTCCCTCCTTTGAACGAACGGCTATTATTAAACCAAGCTCCATCGACGGTCTAAATCAACTCACAAACTCTATAAAAAGGACCTAAGACTAACCCTAATTCACACAAACTAAAATGGAGATGAGACCGTCATGCTGCTGAGGAGAGACTAAGGATAGCCGTCAGAAATTGGGAGACAATTAGGAGATAAACCAAAAGCTTAAAGCAACGTTAATTGAATCAAAGCAACGCCTACAACAAAGGATAGCATCTCCAAATTCAGAATTCAGATTCTTGAATTGAAGAATCGTCATACGTTGTAAGTAGAGTGCTATTCCGATGTGAATAATTAATTGCGTTTGATTTGTGTAAAATGCGAAATGGAATTGTGGCGATAATAATCTATATTTGTATGTTGTTTTGATTCTAAACGATTTGGGAATGTTATGGTATACGATTGGATATTTGCAAGTATGTGATTTGCATTGGAAGTTAACAACGAAATGGAATTGTGGCAATAATAATCAATACTTGTATGTTATTTTGATTCTAAACGATTTGGAAATGTTATACGATTGGATATTTGCAAGTATGTGATTTGGGATTCATACAAGTATATGATTTATGTTGACAACTATATGTTGCGGATTCATGCAAGTATATGATGCAGTAATATGCCAATATGATGTACATACTTTTATGATCAATTTTAGGGTGTAATTGGACTCAACTAAGTACCATGATTTATATGAATCTATGTTGAAATTGGCAAATCATACTTTTGTGTTAGAAACAAAAGTAAGCACCTTTATGAACATGACTAAACTATGTTTGGTATTATGCCTAGTTGAAACATGTTTTAGGCCTAAGTTGTTATCAAAACCATATGGTGATATATGTGACACAATTAAGTTAGATTTACATCCCAATTGCAAGTTTACAATGATTCATGTTTAAGTATTGTTTATGCCATAATCATATGAATAGAATGATTCATGTTAAAGTATTGTTTATGCCATGATTATATGAATAGAACGATTCATGTTTAAGTATTGTTTATGCCATAATCATATGAATAGAATGATTCATGTTAAAGTATTGTTTATGCCATGATTATATGAATAGAATGATTCATGTTTAAGTATTGGTTATGCCATAATGATATGTTGTTACAATTGCAAGTTCACATGTGCCTACTTCATGTTAATTGAATCGTTCGTTGCAAGTTCATGCGTTCACACTCCCCTTTTTCATGTTACCTTATAAACACCATGTTATAAGACTCCCCTTTTTCATATGGCTACGTTGGGTTTAAATGTTAAACCCAACATATCTTATATTGTAGCGAACGTGTAAAACGGGGGTAATGACGATGGGGTTAAAATGTAGAACATATGTGTTGGCATGTTTAACGCATGCCAACAACCTTGAAAAACAATTAAGTGGCATAAATAAATTTTAATCAATAAAGATGAATTTGAATAATGGGCCGTAAATATTTACATATAAAAAGACAAGAGACAAAATATGTAAATGTAGAAAACACGATGTGTTTAACCCGAGGTTGGATTGAGTTGTGATGTAAACCTGCCCGGAACCGCGCGGCTGTCCAGTAGTCACAACAATACCTATCCAATGTGGGTGGTTAAACACGGAGCCCGATAAGGACCCAAGGTTAGACTAATTTGTGGCGTAAGACTTCCCGGATCCAACCGGCAACAGGCAGCCACAACAATACCTGTCTAATGTGAGAGGTCAAGGCTTTAATAAGACAATTAAGGCTGAGTCAGGATTGATAGGATTAAGTAAATTAAATTAATACTCAAAATGGAACATGCTAACTAAACAGACTAATTGGGGGTTAGGTTTATTAAACACTTAACCAACTTAGCATGTTGGCTAGAAATAGAAAACCTAGTAGCGGGGGACCCTTTTCAGCAGTAACCCTACAAGGTGTATCAGGATACCCTGAACTAGGCAGGGTGGGGCACGATTACTGGGCTGACTGTAAGAGGTCAAATCGACGGCGGTGGTGCAGCAGTGTAGGTTCTAACGGGGTGCGGGTGTGCACACACTCCGGCGCAGAAAAATAAGGCACTGGGCACAAGTAGCATACCTGTGCATTCTAGAATTGTGTCGGGCCCCCACCATGGGACTTGATACACCCCATGGTGGGACCATCATAGGTAACTACATCATCGGGGGCCGTAAGACACATGTAACTATGCGAGTAGGAGCCGATCATCAGAAAAAGGATCACTTCACCCGGATTATGGGGTGCCTGTTGGGAACTAGTTTATATGGGTACAGAGATTAATATGGGGTACGATAGTATATTCGACCCTAGACAACTTAACTTAGTTTATGGTGCTTTCCCATTTCCAGTTTATACTTATCATACCCAGTTCTTTATTCATAGACTGAATAGTCCTAGACTTACTCAGGCTTTATGTCTGACTCCACCTTTCTTTCGCCTTCTTTTCTTTCGTTTCCCCCCAGGTCCACAGGGAGGGAATACCGCAGCTTGACCAGATTTCACATCCAGCTTGAAGAGAAAGAATGTATTGCTTGGATCTTTTCCGTTTTGGACTATGGCTTTGGGCAGCAATTATGGGACTTTTGCAGTTTATTTATGTTTTCTTTATGCTTCTTTAACAATGTAATCAAGACAGTTATGAAGGTGTTATGTTTTTGGAAGAATTGTAAGACAAGTATGGCATGTTTTTGTGAACACGTATTTTGATGAAATAAAAGATGTTGTTGTTTTTCCGCTGTTCAAAAATATGTGTTCATATATCTGTCTTGTATATCTGTGACTTATACTTATAAACCTCCACCAAAATTAGGGCATTCCCTTTGGGAGTGACCCTAACGGAGGTGGGGTGTTTCACTTGGTATCAGAGCATAGGTTTACCAGATAAGATAAAAAGTTTTGAAAATTTATTTTTCAAAAAAGAAATTTAAAGAAGCATTTTTAAAAGATAAAATATTATTTTATTTTAAAAAAAAAGGCAAAGTCCCCCAAAGCCATAGGTACTATCTCTTATCCTTCGTTTTGAATCTATCCTTTATGTTTCAGCATGTCCGAAGAACTTAACTTGCTAGAGGGTATACCAATACCTGGTTGGTTTAGACGGTTCTTAGAAGCAAGGGCCACTCAGCCAGGTCCTACCGTTCCTCCTCCCCCAGCTGCAGGAAATCATCCAGCTGCAGCAGCACCTCTTCCTCCACCTCCTCTACGGGGAAACACTTTTGCTAAGATATGTAAAGATTTTAAAGCTATGGGAGGAAAAGATTTTCATGGAACTGAGTCCTTCGTGGTAGCTAGAAATTGGCTGAAAGAAACTGTAATGACCCGTATTTTGATGGTGTAATAATTAACTTATTTAATTATTTAAATAATGGATATATTATTTAATCGTCGACGTTAGAACGTATAATTATATTATAATTAAAATCGAGCTCGAAATGGCGTTGCAGTTCGTTATTTGGCGATTCGAACTTCAACTAAATGTACAGAGTTCGTTTTAAATCGGATTTCTGTGAAACAAGAAACGTGTGGAGCTGGTGGAGTATATCTTTCTAGTGGAAGAGAAAAATCAAGATTTCGTCATGTAGATTTTTAGATATGTCCAAATCAAATTTTAAAATAGTCGCTATAGAATCGTTTATCGACCGTAACGGTTTATTCGATATAACTAGAGATCGGTTTTGAATTTAGACAAGGTTCTTTTAGGAAGTAGTGATAATTTAATTTTTAGAATTTTATGATAATTTTTAATTAATTAAATAAGCAACTTTTTATTTGGAGTATTTGGCACCCTGTATCGACATTTCGGGGTTTCACAATATGAGTTCATCTACCGGTACTATTACATTTTTGGGACCAGAGCACATCACTCATTTAAATGGTATTTTTGTTTCTGTCCATAACTGTCCCTACATGAACAGAATATTTCATAGTGGGGTACGCTATGTTTTTAACTTATAACAAAATAAACTGAATGGTTAACTGGTCAAACGAACTCGAAATTCAACGAAACAAGTTTCATACGAAACCTTAGGAAGAGGTCTAATGAAACGTCAAGGCCTCATATTTTTAGGATTTTTTCTGTAATTTTAAAGAATTTATGCTCGGTGTTTTTCATTAATATTTTCTAAAGGGTTTTCGCAAACGGTGTCGGAATTCGACGAAACCTGTCCCATTGGATCCGGAATATTTTTCTTTGCTAGGAATAGCTTAGTTTGTCAAAAACAGAGATCGTATGAACTGATTTTAAGGTGGTACTTCGTAGCTAAGTTATAATAGAATTTAATATTCATTAATTGGTCCAAATTCCTCTATAAATACACCCCCCTTTAACACTAAAACCTAATTTAACCCCTCTGTTAGTCAACGAAATGTAGGCCGCCGGATGTCTATCTTCCAAACATGGAAATCGGTCTTCAAAATTCCCACAAATCAAAATAAAATTTCATAAATCTTATCACATATATATTGGCATTTCTGAGGACAATCTCTACGTTCTGGTATCTGCTTAGATGGGTTCGGTTTCAGGCTTGTACACTGGAAAAGTATGCAGCGTGGCCTTTTGGGTTCTAGGGTAAATCGATTTGAGGAGTAGGGGGTAGGGATTTATGTATTTAAGTTCGATCTAGGATGTTGGCAAGGGGATGCACGAGCGGTATGAAGTGCGGCCAAGCGGAGTTCGTTCCAGGCGTTCGAACTGCAGTTGAGTATTCGGGGGAAACTCGATCTGAAAGCTGTCGTGACCTTCTACGAGTGTCGTGCATGACTGTTGAAGGCTATTCGAAGGTATAGAGTGGGTTCTGTATGATTTATATGAGATAAAGGAGATGCAGGTGAGGAGGACGGTGGTATTTTCATTTCGTTTTAAAATAAAGTATTGAGGTGGATAAAAGCATCTGAATTAGTCGCAATGGCATTTGAAATGCTGGGGGGTTTGTTTCGTGAATGAAGTAGGAGGCTCTCCGATTTAAAAATGTAAAGCAGGGTGTGTAAATAATAAGGGAAGAGAAGTATCTGTGGAGAGAAAGGAAGAGAGATGGAGTACGGTTGTTCAAAGAGGAGTGAAGAAAACAGTAGCAGCATGGTGGAAATCATACGGGTTTGAAGTTTCAACAAATGGGGTACGGGCCGTGGATGTTAAAACGGGCTTAAGTTGGTTTTAGCGGTGAAGAAAGGTTCAGGAATTAGTGGCGTGAATACTACAAGGGAAGTTTAATAATAAATGGCAGGTGCGTGGTGAGTCCTTGGTGATATGAAGAAATTGGGTTTTACGTGTTCGAATTTGCTGAAGCTCATGTTTGGCAATATTGAGGAAGAAGCACAGTAGTGTGTTTTAAAAAGTGGGTGAATGGGCCGGAAATAAAGAAAGAAAAGAGAAAATCCGACCGAATAGGATCCAACAGGATCACACGGACGGGGGCTACAACAGGAGATCAGTTAGAATGATTTGGAGATTTATTGGAAAATATGATGGGAAAATATCGTCAGAACAGGACTGCTAAATGGTTATCGTTGTTTAACGATACACCGACAAAGTGAGTAAAACTCACTAACTCTCCTCAATTTATATTTTAATATAAATTGTACTTTATTTTGTTGACTGCTGTATATTGATTGTTAAACTGGACTGTTAAATAGATTTGATTGAAAACATAGATATAGTCATATGTTATATCGTTAATCAAATATTGATTTTATCCAGTAGAATATTTCATATTGAAATGAAATTGATATATATTATACTGTGTAACATCTGTGGATGCAGGGAGACAGGTTGGAGGAATCCGACTGGGTTCCTCAACAATTATTTTACTGTTTTCATATATTGTGATATATGTTGGGATTTATAATCTGTTATTGATTATGGATGTTAGAACGATATTGATCATCGTTGTTCAATATTTTAAATATCATAAGAAACCCTGAGTTGTGAAATGGAATATTTCAATGTATATTGAAATAAAGAAATTTTATAAAATCACAGGATTTTATAAAAGGAAATTATTTATAAAACGAACAGGATTTTATAAAAGGAAATTATTTATAAAACGAACACGGTTTTATAAAAGGAAAAAAAATGTTGATAAAACAAATAGAGTTTTATAAAAGGAGAATATTTATTTAGAAAATAAATAGGAATAAGGAATATTTATTTAGAAGATAAATAGAAGTTGTAAATAGGAAATATTTGTAATGGTAAATAGAAGTTGTAAATAGGAAATATTTGTAATGGTAAATAGAAGTTGTAAATAGGAAATATTTGTAACGGTAAATAGAAGTTGTAAATAGGAAATATTTGTAACGGTAAATAGAAGTTGTAAATAGGAAATATTTGTAACGGTAAGTAAACGTAAAAAAAAGGGAAATAGTTGTAACGGAAAACGTAGTTTATCAAAAGGAGTTAATCAAACGTAGTTTATAAAAAGGGGTTAATCGAATATAGAAATTAAGAAGTGAAGTTAAACAAAAAATTAGAAACTGACTAGAGATTAGTAAGTTGAATAGTTTTCTGAGTGTTGATCTGATGTTGGTTTCGGCCTTCGGGGTTTATACTTAGAGAATTGTTCTCTTACTAGTTTACAGTTAGGGACTAATAGTTGTGGAATGATAGTGATGCATAAATGAGGATTGGAAATGTTTTCCAATGTTGAAAATGTATATTTTCTAGTTTTAGAAAATAAGGAAATAGATGAATATATATATATATATATATATGATTGATGATTGGATCGATAATTCCATTTGGAATTAAGATTGTTGTTTGTACACCGACATATTTTCATTTGATAGTTAAATCACAGACTATCGAAGTTTTGACCATTTTACGTTGTTAATATGGAGAGACCGGTTGGATTATTATCCGAAGAACCACTCCGTATCGACATAAGCGTTGTGATCAAATACGATGAAGAAATTGAAGACGGAGTAAAGTGCAAGGGCTGTCCTGTTTACAGAATAGTGCCTTCGGTTTCGTTCAGTCCCAGAACGAACGTATATGGACGAATGTCTGACAGAATAGTTCCAATGATCAAAAGAGTTGGACTGTACAAATATATATGGTGGCCAACGGATTTATTCCCTTCGCATAATATCCAGAATCTATTTGTGCAGATCCAACTAATGATTAACGGATCTGATAATGTGGCATTCAAAGTGATCGTGTTATCAATGAATGGAAAGTAAGTGTAGCTTCTAGCCTCACATCTGGTAAATGACAAAAATCGGGCAGGCAGCATGGCTAAGTCGGTCGCACCGAAGTAGGGTGTATAATCACCTATCTAGAGAATATTCATTTGCTTCTTAAATCTATCAATGCTGTCCCATATATATATACGGGAACGGTTGCTGATCCCAACCGTTGGTGATGTACATTCGATACACTCAAGCGAAATGAGTGGTCGGTCATGTGTGGATGAGTTGCAAGATGTTCTTGTTGAACTCCAGTGTATCGTTCCTAGAGTACACTGATCGGAAGGTGGATCCATACCTTGTCATAGTTGGAAACCCAATCATCCAATACGCATCTGCGGTTTTGATTGTATACTATATATGTAGAACGTGAGATGCAAGCATTTCTACTAGACTGATATCTATTTGTATTTAGACATTATCATAATATCAGAATGATATTGCTTTTCAAAGATGTTTGGATTCTCATAAGGGAAAAACCCGTTCCGTATTCACGGCGTGGTCTTATGAGATATCATATACCTGTTTAAATGATTTGAGTTTACTCACACCAGTCCCATGACTGACCCGGAGTTTATTTTGTTTTGTTTCCCTAAACTCTTGGGTGCCTAAATTTGTACGGGCAGTCAAGTAGTCGGGATTTTACAGATACACTTGGAGAGCTTGGAGCAGGAGGCTTCAGGATTCTATAGCTATTATTATTTCCGCTGTTGTTGTAAGTGCTGTACTCTGATAAGTGCTATTGTATATATAATTGTTTGTATCTCAAAAGTTATGTTATATTTTATTCGTTCCGCTGTGAGATTCGTGTTTACTCTGATGATGATGTTCTTCTTCTTCTTCTTCTATTCTAATAGTTCTACCTTATCTTTCCTCACCCTCTATCTTCTTTCTATTAGTTTCTTGAATTTCCAGTGCAATTTGGGGTTGGACATGTGTTATTTAGTCAGCTCAAATTGGACCGGATTTTCGGGTCACTACAGTTGGTATCAGAGCTTAAGTTAAGCGAATTACCTTGGCTCTGTGGCGTAACTCAGTAGAGATGGGATTAGTAATATCCTAGATTGAGTTTGAGTGTATATATACGAGTGAACGTATTTGTTAATTGATATAAAAACTTGTTTTATATTATGGAGATTTATTGGTCGAGTAGTTTATGAATTTTGGTCGATACAGTAATGCAAACTGTGTTGATAGGAGTTACTAAACACTCGAATACGATGAACTGACATGGTATGTTTTGAAAAGAGGGTAAATAAAATAATTTTACCCAAGTATATATATTGGAAATATTAATGTGTTGGTTGTTATTATAATTGAATAAGATTATAAAGGTGAAATGGTTATAAATAACTAAACAGACTTCATATAAGTAAAGTATATGAAATAAGATGAATTAAATCTGAAATTAAAATCAGAATTGAAATTTAAAACTGAAAATTCGGACCAGTGTTTGTAATTGAATCTGGATTAAGTATACATGAATTTTAAAATCCTGGGAGGTTTTAAATTTGTTCTGATAAGGATATCTGGGATTGATTTCAAAATGGGAAGTGTTTAAAAGTGGTTTTGAAAGAAATATAGTATTGAACTCACTTTGATCGCTGGGAAATAATTCCGATGATGGATCGATACATCATCGGTGTAATTTTCGAGTTGCTAAGTGACGGATTACTGCCGAAGATTTTGTTTTGGAATTATTTTGCAAAAACAAGTTATTGAGGAATTCAAAGGATTTTGAATTGTTATTATGATTTCAAGTGATTTGAATAAACCCAGGAATTTAAATTCAGAAATTAAATTAACTTATGAGTTAAATAGATGAACCGGTAAAGGTGATTTATAAATTGGAATTTAACTTGAAATAAGTGAATATGAAATTGAGTTGGTAAGTTGGGAGATTGAAATTTGAGATTAGAGTTTGAATGGAATTTTACTTGAGTACAAGCCAATAATTGTGTTGAGAATAAAGACAGATTGGAGTTTGATTTGGATGGCATGATATATGCAAAAATTGATAGCAGATGGTAGGGATATAATGATATACCCGACAAAAAGGTACAAGTTTATTTTATATATGAGTTTGGATTTTATGAGCCGAATTGGCAAGCCGCTTGGCTGTTTGATTTTTCTTTTGGTTGGAGATGGCCTAGAGAGGCGAGTTGTGGTTTTATAGATAGGGCTATACAAAGGAGGTTATGGCGAAATTTTCCGAAAAATTTAAGAGTTAGAAAATTTTCCGAATTTTTGAAAATTTAGGTTAGTCGGAAGGAATTAATATTTTAGTCAATATTAATTGGTTCAGTTGAAATCAGAAATAAGGGGTAAACAAATCTTAGGAATTCCAATAGATAGGGTCGTCCCCTAACTTAGCAATTTCGAGGACGAAATTATTTTAAGTGGGGAAGAATGTAATGACCCGTATTTTGATGGTGTAATAATTAACTTATTTAATTATTTAAATAATGGATATATTATTTAATCGTCGACGTTAGAACGTATAATTATATTATAATTAAAATCGAGCTCGAAATGGCGTTGCAGTTCGTTATTTGGCGATTCGAACTTCAACTAAATGTACAGAGTTCGTTTTAAATCGGATTTCTGTGAAACAAGAAACGTGTGGAGCTGGTGGAGTATATCTTTCTAGTGGAAGAGAAAAATCAAGATTTCGTCATGTAGATTTTGAGATATGTCCAAATCAAATTTTAAAATAGTCGCTATAGAATCGTTTATCGACCGTAACGGTTTATTCGATATAACTAGAGATCGGTTTTGAATTTAGACAAGGTTCTTTTAGGAAGTAGTGATAATTTAATTTTTAGAATTTTATGGTAATTTTTAATTAATTAAATAAGCAACTTTTTATTTGGAGTATTTGGCACCCTGTATCGACATTTCGGGGTTTCACAATATGAGTTCATCTACCGGTACTATTACATTTTTGGGACCAGAGCACATCACTCATTTAAATGGTACTTTTGTTTCTGTCCATAACTGTCCCTACATGAACAGAATATTTCATAGCGGGGTACGCTATGTTTTTAACTTATAACAAAATAAACTGAATGGTTAACTGGTCAAACGAACTCGAAATTCAACGAAACAAGTTTCATACGAAACCTTAGGAAGAGGTCTAGTGAAACGTCAAGGCCTCATATTTTTAGGATTTTTTCTGTAATTTTAAAGAATTTATGCTCGGTGTTTTTCATTAATATTTTCTAAAGGGTTTTCGCAAACGGTGTCGGAATTCGACGAAACCTGTCCCATTGGATCCGGAATATTTTTCTATGCTAGGAATAGCTTAGTTTGTCAAAAACAGAGATCGTATGAACTGATTTTAAGGTGGTACTTCGTAGCTAAGTTATAATAGAATTTAATATTCATTAATTGGTCCAAATTCCTCTATAAATACACCCCCCTTTAACACTAAAACCTAATTTAACCCCTCTGTTAGTCAACGAAATGTAGGCCGCCGGATGTCTATCTTCCAAACATGGAAATCGGTCTTCAAAATTCCCACAAATCAAAATAAAATTTCATAAATCTTATCACATATATATCGGCATTTCTGAGGACAATCTCTACGTTCTGGTATCTGCTTAGATGGGTTCGGTTTCAGGCTTGTACACTGGAAAAGTATGCAGCGTGGCCTTTTGGGTTCTAGGGTAAATCGATTTGAGGAGTAGGGGGTAGGGATTTATGTATTTAAGTTCGATCTAGGATGTTGGCAAGGGGATGCACGAGCGGTATGAAGTGCGGCCAGGCGGAGTTCGTTCCAGGCGTTCGAACTGCAGTTGAGTATTCGGGGGAAACTCGATCTGAAAGCTGTCGTGACCTTCTACGAGTGTCGTGCATGACTGTTGAAGGCTATTCGAAGGTATAGAGTGGGTTCTGTATGATTTATATGAGATAAAGGAGATGCAGGTGAGGAGGACGGTGGTATTTTCATTTCGTTTTAAAATAAAGTATTGAGGTGGATAAAAGCATCTGAATTAGTCGCAATGGCATTTGAAATGCTGGGGGGTTTGTTTCGTGAATGAAGTAGGAGGCTCTCCGATTTAAAAACGTAAAGCAGGGTGTGTAAATAATAAGGGAAGAGAAGTGTCTGTGGAGAGAATGGAAGAGAGATGGAGTACGGTTGTTCAAAGAGGAGTGAAGAAAACAGTAGCAGCATGGTGGAAATCATACGGGTTTGAAGTTTCAACAAATGGGGTACGGGCCGTGGATGTTAAAATGGGCTTAAGTTGGTTTTAGCGGTGAAGAAAGGTTCAGGAATTAGTGGCGTGAATACTACAAGGGAAGTTTAATAATAAATGGCAGGTGCGTGATGAGTCCTTGGTGATATGAAGAAATTGGGTTTTACGTGTTCGAATTTGCTGAAGCTCATGTTTGGCAATATTGAGGAAGAAGCACAGTAGTGTGTTTTAAAAAGTGGGTGAATGGGCCGGAAATAAAGAAAGAAAAGAGAAAATCCGACCGAATAGGATCCAACAGGATCACACGGACGGGGGCTACAACAGGAGATCAGTTAGAATGATTTGGAGATTTATTGGAAAATATGATGGGAAAATATCGTCAGAACAGGACTGCTAAATGGTTATCGTTGTTTAACGATACACCGACAAAGTGAGTAAAACTCACTAACTCTCCTCAATTTATATTTTAATATAAATTGTACTTTATTTTGTTGACTTCTGTATATTGATTGTTAAACTGGACTGTTAAATAGATTTGATTGAAAACATAGATATAGTCATATGTTATATCGTTAATCAAATATTGATTTTGTCCAGTAGAATATTTCATATTGAAATGAAATTGATATATATTATACTGTGTAACATCTGTGGATGCAGGGAGACAGGTTGGAGGAATCCGACTGGGTTCCTCAACAATTATTTTACTGTTTTCATATATTGTGATATATGTTGGGATTTATAATCTGTTATTGATTATGGATGTTAGAACGATATTGATCATCGTTGTTCAATATTTTAAATATCATAAGAAACCCTGAGTTGTGAAATGGAATATTTCAATGTATATTAAAATAAAGAAATTTTATAAAATCACAGGATTTTATAAAAGGAAATTATTTATAAAACGAACAGGATTTTATAAAAGGAAATTATTTATAAAACGAACACGGTTTTATAAAAGGAAAAAAAATGTTGATAAAACAAATAGAGTTTTATAAAAGGAGAATATTTATTTAGAAAATAAATAGGAATAAGGAATATTTATTTAGAAGATAAATAGAAGTTGTAAATAGGAAATATTTGTAATGGTAAATAGAAGTTGTAAATAGGAAATATTTGTAATGGTAAATAGAAGTTGTAAATAGGAAATATTTGTAACGGTAAATAGAAGTTGTAAATAGGAAATATTTGTAACGGTAAATAGAAGTTGTAAATAGGAAATATTTGTAACGGTAAGTAAACGTAAAAAAAAGGGAAATAGTTGTAACGGAAAACGTAGTTTATCAAAAGGAGTTAATCAAACGTAGTTTATAAAAAGGGGTTAATCGAATATAGAAATTAAGAAGTGAAGTTAAACAAAAAATTAGAAACTGACTAGAGATTAGTAAGTTGAATAGTTTTCTGATTGTTGATCCGATGTTGGTTTCGGCCTTCGGGGTTTATACTTAGAGAATTGTTCTCTTACTAGTTTACAGTTAGGGACTAATAGTTGTGGAATGATAGTGATGCATAAATGAGGATTGGAAATGTTTTCCAATGTTGAAAATGTATATTTTCTAGTTTTAGAAAATAAGGAAATAGATGAATATATATATATATATATATGATTGATGATTGGATCGATAATTCCATTTGGAATTAAGATTGTTGTTTGTACACCGACATATTTTCATTTGATAGTTAAATCACAGACTATCGAAGTTTTGACCATTTTACGTTGTTAATATGGAGAGACCGGTTGGATTATTATCCGAAGAACCACTCTGTATCGACATAAGCGTTGTGATCAAATACGATGAAGAAATTGAAGACGGAGTAAAGTGCAAGGGCTGTCCTGTTTACAGAATAGTGCCTTCGGTTTCGTTCAGTCCCAGAACGAACGTATATGGACGAATGTCTGACAAAATAGTTCCAATGATCAAAAGAGTTGGACTGTACAAATATATATGGTGGCCAACGGATTTATTCCCTTCGCATAATATCCAGAATCTATTTGTGCAGATCCAACTAATGATTAACGGATCTGATAATGTGGCATTCAAAGTGATCGTGTTATCAATGAATGGAAAGTAAGCATAGCTTCTAGCCTCACATCTGGTAAATGACAAAAATCGGGCAGGCAGCATGGCTAAGTCGGTCGCACCGAAGTAGGGTGTATAATCACCTATCTAGAGAATATTCATTTGCTTCTTAAATCTATCAATGCTGTCCCATATATATATACGGGAACGGTTGCTGATCCCAACCGTTGGTGATGTACATTCGATACACTCAAGCGAAATGAGTGGTCGGTCATGTGTGGATGAGTTGCAAGATGTTCTTGTTGAACTCCAGTGTATCGTTCCTAGAGTACACTGATCGGAAGGTGGATCCATACCTTGTCATAGTTGGAAACCCAATCATCCAATACGCATCTGCGGTTTTGATTGTATACTATATATGTAGAACGTGAGATGCAAGCGTTTCTACTAGACTGATATCTATTTTTATTTAGACATTATCATAATATCAGAATGATATTGCTTTTCAAAGATGTTTGGATTCTCATAAGGGAAAAACCCGTTCCGTATTCACGGCGTGGTCTTATGAGATATCATATACCTGTTTAAATGATTTGAGTTTACTCACACCAGTCCCATGACTGACCCGGAGTTTATTTTGTTTTGTTTCCCTAAACTCTTGGGTGCCTAAATTTGTACGGGCAGTCAAGTAGTCGGGATTTTACAGATACACTTGGAGAGCTTGGAGCAGGAGGCTTCAGGATTCTATAGCTATTATTATTTCCGCTGTTGTTGTAAGTGCTGTACTCTGATAAGTGCTATTGTATATATAACTGTTTGTATCTCAAAAGTTATGTTATATTTTATTCGTTCCGCTGTGAGATTCGTGTTTACTCTGATGATGATGTTCTTCTTCTTCTTCTTCTATTCTAATAGTTCTACCTTATCTTTCCTCACCCTCTATCTTCTTTCTATTAGTTTCTTGAATTTCCAGTGCAATTTGGGGTTGGACATGTGTTATTTAGTCAGCTCAAATTGGACCGGATTTTTGGGTCACTACAGAAACCGAGGACTTATTCGTCATCTTTGAGGTAGAAGATAGGCAGAAAGTACAACTGGCAGTATGGCTACTAAAAGGTGAGGCTTCCTACTGGTGGGAAGTCACCAATGCAGAAAGACCAGTGGAAACATGGGAAGACTTTAGGGCAAGGTTTGAGGCTAAATTTCTCTCAGACGCGGAAAGGAGTTTGCAGTTGGAAAAATTCTTATTTCTTAAGCAAGGAAACAAGTCAGTCAAAGAGTATGTTAATCAGTTCAATGAGCTAGCTAGGTTCGGACTGGACCTAGTCAACACCCCGCACAAGAAGGCTCTCCGTTTTGTCAAAGGGTTGAATGAGCCATTACACAGTTTGGCCATGACCCATATACCCATGGGAGCTACATATGAAAGGCTAGTACAGATGGAATTGCAGAACGAAGAGGATAAGGGCAAGAAGGAGACAAAGGCAGAAAGCTCTCAAGGGAAGAAAGAGGGTTTACAGCCTAAGAAGACATACTTTAAGAAGGGCGGGAAAGACAACAAAGAGAAAAGGAAGTGTAATTTCTGTGGCAAAGTGGGGCACTTAGTAAAAGATTGCCGGAAAAAGAAGGCCAAGATGAATGGCGGGTGCTTTTCTTGCGGTGAGACAGGCCACATGGCAAAAGACTGCCCAAAGAAACGAGGACAGGGGCAGAGGGCAGGATCCACCTCAGGGGCACAGGTTCATGTGCTAGAAGCGCCACCTCTGCAACAGCGAGGTATAAATACTTCTGTAGAAAGTGTAGTTTATCTTTATGATCACCCCGTTCGCACTTTATTTGATTCTGGCGCATCACACTCCTTTATCTCGTCTGCTTTAGTAGAATCTCTGCACCTAGAAACTAGTATGGTAGAGGACCCCTTAATTGTTTCAAACCCAATTAAGGGCCCAGCTCATTTGTCTACGATCTGTTTGGGATTGAAAATTTCTATTCTAAGCGTAGAATTTAAATGTAGTGCCTTTGTTTTGGGCTTTCCGGGATATGGTTTGATTTTAGGCATGGATTGGCTATCCAGTAATGGGGCCATCCTTGATTGTGAGAAAAGGGTTGTTAGGCTCCTGATCCAGCTCGGTAACACTTTGGAAATTTCTTGTAATCCCTCGTATGCAGTTATTCTTAGTTATCTTGAATCGATCGCTAGATGCCTCCGTTGAAAATTTGCAGTCGGTTAGAGTGGTCCGGGAATATCCGGATGTCTTCGAAGAGGTGAAGGGCTTGCCTCCGAAGCGGGAGATAGACTTCCGCATATATCTTGTAGATAATGCAAAGCCCGTTGCGTTGCCCGTTAGACACATGGCTCCACGGGAAAGGAAAGAACTTAGTAAACAGATTAAAGAGCTTCTAGAGAAGGGGTTCATTAGGAGGATCATTTCAGAATGGGGCGCTCCAGTAGTGTTCGCTACAAAGGCGGATGGTTCACTCCGTCTATGTGTTGACTATAGGGAGCTCAACAAGCTAACGAAAAAGAATAGGCATCCTCTCCCCAGAATTGACGATCTGTTTGATCAACTTGTAGGAGCGTCTGTCTTCTCCCAACTCGATTTAGCGACCAGTTTTCATCAGCTAAGGGTGGCTGAAGATAGCATCGATAAAACGGCATTCAGAACCCCAGATGGCTTCTTTGAATGGCTTGTCATGCCTTTCGGCTTGACAAACGCACCTGCTTACTTCGTGGACCTGATGAGTAGGGTATTCAGAGATTTCCTCAATAAGTTCGTAGTGGTCTTCGTAGACGATATCCTTATCTTCTCAAAGAGTGAAGAGGAACATGCCCAGCACTTAAGGGCAATCATGGAAACTCTGCGAGTCCATCAGCTAAAAGCCAAATTCTCCAAATGCCACTTTTGGAGAGAAGAAGTGAGGTTTCTTGGGCACATAGTATCCAAGGAAGGGTTAGCTGTAGACCCAGCTAAGGTAGTAGCGGTGCAGGATTGGAAGACACCAAAGAACGCAACAGAGGTCCGAAGCTTTCTCGGGCTAGCAGGCTTCTATCAAAAATTCATCAGAGACTTTGCAAAGATATCAGCTCCGCTCACAAAGTTGATCAAGAAGTGTCTAGTGTTCAATTGGGACTTGGATTGTGAGTTTGCTTTCCAGCGACTGAAAAGGGCTCTTACAACAGCCCCAGTTTTAACGTTGCCAGATGGAAGCAAGATGTTCACAGTTTATACAGATGCATGTGGGACAGGGCTAGGCGCTGTCTTAATGCAAGAAGGAAGGGTAGTAGCTTATGGAGGGAGACAAATGAAAGTGCATGAAAAGAACTACCCGACCCACGATCTTGAGTTAGCTGCCATCGTCTTTGCACTCAAGTCTTGGCGACACTATCTCCTAGGTGAGAAGTTCGAACTTTACACTGACCATAAGTCGTTGAAATACCTTTTCTCGCAGAAGGACCTTAACTTGAGGCAACAAAGATTGATGGAGTTTCTTGCCTCGTATGATTTCGAGATCTCCTATACTCCGGGCAAAGGCAACGTAGTGGCAGACGCGTTGAGCCGAAAGAAGCTGACCCTAAGCCCGCTGTTTGTTGAAAGACAAAGCCTAGAGTTTATAGCCAGTTTTGACTTTAGGCCCTCCTCCGATTTTGTACCAGGCTTGCTAGCATCTCTCGAAGTACGCCCAACTTTAGTGGACTCCATAGGGACAACACAACGCGAGGACCCTCAGGTTGTGGAGATGATTGATAGGCTAATTAGGGGTGAGGGTTCAAGTCACCTTAACAGATACTCCATCGACGATAAGGGTTGGCTAAGGCGAGACGGAAGACTATGCGTCCCACAGACAAGGGATTTAGTGAAGAAGGTTCTCGAGGAAGCACATCACTCCAAGATGACGATACACCCAGGCGGAGATAAAATGTACAAGGACATAAAAAGAACTTTCTTTTGGAACGGCATGAAGAAGGACGTGGCAGATTTCGTTTCAAAGTGTTTGGTGTGCCAACATGTTAAGGGGGAACAGAAAAAGCCTGGCGGTCTGCTACATCCTCTAGAGGTCCCGTAGTGGAAGTGGGATAGCATCTCAATGGACTTCATTGATGGGCTGCCTAGGTCAAGGAGATGCAACACTAGCATTTGGGTAATAGTGGATAGGGTTACTAAAAGCGCCCACTTTTTACCTGTCAAAAGTAAAAGAACTGCCTCATCTCTAGCATCTCTTTACCTCAAGGAAATTGTTCGACTCCATGGAATACCATCCAGCATTGTTAGTGACCGAGACCCTATCTTCACAAGTGAGTTTGGGCGGAGTCTACAAGAAGCGGTAGGAACACAGTTATGCTTAAGCACAGCCTATCATCCCCAAACCGACGGCCAAACAGAAAGAGTGAACAGAGTTTTGGAGGACCTTTTAAGACTGTGCGTCCTTGATTTCGGAGGGACATGGGAAGACCACCTTCCTTTGGTGGAATTTGCCTACAACAACAGCTATCAAGCAACCATCGGAATGGCGCCCTTCGAAGCTTTATATGGAAGACCGTGCCGATCACCCTCTTGTTGGTGGGAGACTACAGATAAGCTCATACTTGGACCAGATATGATCCGAGAGACTTCAGAGAAAGTAGACTTAATACGAAGAAGGATGAATACGGCCCAAGACAGACAAAAGTCCTACACCGACAAGAGGAGGTCCGACCTTGAATTTGAGGTTGGGGACAGAGTTTTTCTTAAGGTATCTCCGCTAAGGAACGTCATTCGTTTTGGAACCACAGGAAAGCTAGCACCAAGGTTCGTAGGGCCATTCCCTATCATCGAGAAAATTGGGAAAATGGCCTATAGATTAGAGCTACCCGAAAAATTGGCCGGAGTTCACAACGTCTTTCACGTTTCACATCTCCGAAAATGTCTACATGAGTCTGCTGAAGTGGTAGAGCCAAATATCCTAGAAGAAGCTGAAGTGGAACGCGAAGCAACCATAAGGAAAGTTCCAACGCGCATATTAGGAACGAAAGTGAAGAAGCTACGCAACCGCAAAGTCAAGCTCGTCAAAGTTTAGTGGAGCGACGCCGAAGAAGATGCAACTTGGGAAACTGAAGCTAGAATACGCGCAGCCTTCCCTTTTCTTTTCGAGTGTACATCTTTGATCTTTCTTTTTTCTTAAGTTGCGCTTTTATCTATCTTTTTAGGTATATTTCCTCGACCTTATCTTTTAGGAAGAAACCCTTTGGATGAAAACAGGTAATTGAAACATGTTATGGATGATGGTTGCAAATGGTTGCAAGTGATTGCTAGTGGTTGCTCGTGGTTGCATATACACACACAATCTAGGTTTTAGATCGGCTCAGTCACTTCATATTGCATATGCATATATGATTGCATTCGTATATGGTTGAACTTTAATGTGTTGTCATATGGATGTTGCATTTGTATTAATGATTGTGCACTCATGTAGAGTCATGAATAGGAGAATTTTCATACATAATGGATTCATGGCACTTACATAATTCGCATTAAGGAGGTCAACTGAATCAGTAGACCGCCTGATTTTGCATTAGATAAGTACATGTACACACACACACTTCGCAAATGATCATGAAGCATTAGAAGTCTTTTAAGGACAATGGATGCTCGTGTTTGATGGATGAGTAGATGGATGTTTGGATGTTAGGATATACATTCTTCCTAAACTTGAAGATTTCGGGGACGAAATCCTTTTAAGTGGGGGAGAATGTAACACCCCGTGTATTCTATAACAGTGAAATTTACAAATTAAAGTATAATTAATTTCAAATCAAAGAATCAAGGGAAACGGGATACGCCATTGCGCTCGTCTCGGAATTCTTCTTGAAATAGAGTCCGAGTTTGCGTAAAACGGACTCCGTATGAAGAAGATATGGCCTTCGGAAGTTTCAGAATTCAGTTTAAAATTCAAACAGACGAAAACAGCACAGAAAAACAAATTCGAAATTCAAAATCGGGCCCAATTGGCCAGGGCGGGAAAATTCCCGCCTAAGGCACCCAGGTCGACTTGGCAGTCGACCTAGGGCTAGCCAGGTCGACTGGGCAGTCGACCTAGGTAACCCGTGTCGACTGCCAAGTCGACACGGTGTCGACTGGGGTGTCGACCTGGCCCCTGAGCCAGGTCGAACCCAGCCCACCCTGGCTGGCCTAGTATGTGTTTGGTCGATTTTCTGAGCTTTGCCTTGTCACATGGGCTAGGTGTCAGCTCCTGGTTGGTCCCTCCTTTGAACGAACGGCTATTATTAAACCAAGCTCCATCGACGGTCTAAATCTACTCACAAACTCTATAAAAAGGACCTAAGACTAACCCTAATTCACACAAACTAAAATGGAGATGAGACCGTCATGCTGTTGAGGAGAGACTAAGGATAGCCGTCAGAAATTGGGAGACAATTAGGAGATAAAACAAAAGCTTAAAGCAACGTTAATTGAATCAAAGCAACGCCTACAACAAAGGATAGCATCTCCAAATTCAGATTTCAGATTCCTGAATTGAAGATTCGTCATACGTTGTAAGTAGAGTGCTATTCCGATGTGAATAATTAATTGCGTTTGATTTGTGTAAAATGCGAAATGGAATTGTGGCGATAATAATCTATGTTTGTATGTTGTTTTGATTGTAAACGATTTGGGAATGTTATGGTATACGATTGGATATTTGCAAGTATGTGATTTGTGTTGGAAGTTAACAACGAAATGGAATTGTGGCGATAATAATCTATACTTGTATGTTATTTTGATTCTAAACGATTTGGAAATGTTATACGATTGGATATTTGCAAGTATGTGATTTGGGATTCATACAAGTATATGATTTATGTTGACAACTATATGCTGTGGATTCATGCAAGTATATGATGCATTAATATGCCAATATGATGTACATACTTTTATGATCAATTTTAGGGTGTAATTGGACTTAACTAAGTACCATGATTTATATGAATCTATGTTGAAATTGGCAAATCATACTTTTGTGTTAGAAACAAAAGTAAGCACCTTTATGAACATGACTAAACTATGTTTGGTATTATGCCTAGTTGAAACATATTTTAGGCCTAAGTTGTTATCAAAACCATATGGTGATATATGTGACACAATTAAGTTAGATTTACATCCCAATTGCAAGTTTACAATGATTCATGTTTAAGTATTGTTTATGCCATAATCATATGAATAGAATGATTCATGTTAAAGTATTGTTTATGCCATGATTATATGAATAGAACGATTCATGTTTAAGTATTGTTTATGACATAATCATATGAATAGAATGATTCATGTTAAAGTATTGTTTATGCCATGATTATATGAATAGAATGATTCATGTTTAAGTATTGGTTATGCCATAATGATATGCTGTTACAATTGCAAGTTCACATGTGCCTACTTCATGTTAATTGAATCGTTCGTTGCAAGTTCATGCGTTCACACTCCCCTTTTTCATGTTACCTTATAAACACCATGTTATAAGCCTCCCATTTTTCATATGGCTAAGTTGGGTTTAAATGTTAAACCCAACATATCTTATATTGTAGCGAACGTGTAAAACGGGGGTAATGACGATGGGGTTAAAATGTAGAACATATGTGTTGGCATGTTTGACGCATGCCAACAACCTTGAAAAACAATTAAGTGGCGTAAATCAATTTTAATCAATAAAGATGAATTTGAATAATGGGCCGCAAATATTTACATATAAAAAGAAAAGAGACAAAATATGTAAATGTAGAAAACACGATGTGTTTAACCCGAGGTTGGATTGAGTTGTGATGTAAACCTGCCCGGAACCGCCCGGCTGTCCAGTAGTCACAACAATACCTATCCAATGTGGGTGGTTAAACACGGAGCCCGATAAGGACCCGAGGTTAGATTGAGTTGTGGCGTAAGACTGCCCGGACCCAACCGGTAACAGGCAGCCACAACAATACCTGTCTAATGTGAGAGGTCTAGGCTTTAATAAGACAATTAAGGATGAGTCAGGATTGATAGGATTAAGTAAATTAAATTAATACTCAAAATGGAACATGCTAAACTAAACAGACTGATTGGGGGTTAGGTTTATTAAACACTTAACCAACTTAACATGTTGGCTAGAAATAGAAAACCTAGTAGCGGGGGACCCTTTTCAGCAGTAACCCTACAAGGTGTATCAGGATACCCTGAACTAGGCAGGGTGGGGCACGATTACTGGGCTGACTGTAAGAGGTCAAATCGACGGCGGTGTGCAGCAGTGTAGGTTCTAACGTGGTGCGGGCGTGCACACACTCCGGCGCAGAAAAATAAGGCACTGTGCACCAGTAGCATACCTGTGCATTCTAGAATTGTGTCGGGCCGCCACCATGGGACTTGATACACCCCATGGTGGGACCAGCATAGGTAACTACATCATCGGGGGCCGTAAGACACATGTAACTATGCGAGTAGGAGCCGATCTTCAGAAAAAGGATCACTTCACCCGGATTATGGGGTGCCTGTTGGGAACTAGTTTATATGGGTACAGAGATTAATATGGGGTACGATAGTATATTCGACCCTAGACAACTTAACTTAGTTTATGGTGCTTTACCATTTCCAGTTTATACTTATCATACCCAGTTCTTTATTCATAGACTGAATAGTCCTAGACTTACTCAGGCTTTATGTCTGACTCTACCTTTCTTTCGCCTTCTTTTCTTTCGTTTCCCCCCAGGTCCACAGGGAGGGAATACTGCAACTTGACCAGATTTCACATCCAGCTTGAAGAGAAAGAATGTATTGCTTGGATCATTTCCGTTTTGGACTATGGCTTTGGGCAGCAATTATGGGACTTTTGCAGTTTATTTATGTTTTCTTTATTCTTCTTTAACAATGTAATCAAGACAGTTATGAAGGTGTTATGTTTTTGGAAGAATTGTAAGTAAAGTATGGCATGTTTTTGTGAACACGTATTTTGATGAAATAAAAGATGTTGTTGTTTTTCCGCTGTTCAAAAATATGTGTTCATATATCTGTCTTGTATATCTGTGACTTACACTTATAAACCTCCACCAAAATTAGGGCATTCCCTTTGAGAGTGACCCTAACGGAGGTGGGGTGTTTCACCTTTTGTTCTTCCCTAGGTGTAACGACCCAACTTTCGAATACATCGAAAGTCATGTCATTAGTTAGAATAAGAATAGATAGAAGATAAAATCACAGAAAACATCAGAATCTCACAGCGGAATTTTTCAAAAAGATGATATTTCATAATATTACACAGCAGTACATATTACATCAGAGCATCATAGATCTAGTGATACAAGCAATTAATAGTATATCATTAATTATACATGACATTAATATCCAAACTACAGACTTATAATTATACAGTAGATAGGGATCAGCACACAGAAAGTTCCATTCCAACTTTCCAAATTTAATCCAATCCTGATCCACTTGTCTATTCATAACAAGTGTTACGAATACCTAAGAGTTTAAGGGAAACATAGAAAAATAAACTCCGGGTCAGTTAGGGGACTGGTATGAGTAAACAGTTAAAACAGATTAAAGAAATAAACATATCTCATAAGACCCCGCCGTAAATATGGAACGGGTTTTTACCTTATGAGATCAAAACCCTTTGTATACTTGAAATCAGATATTTTCATAGTGTCTATAAGTTTTTCACAAATAAATTAGAATCTAGAAGAATGCTTGCATCTCACATTCTCCTATATAGTGTACAAACAAAACCGCTTAGCGCTTAGAGATAATGGATTTCCGACTATGACAAGGTATTGAACCACCTTCCGATAGTGTATCTCTATAGACGAATACACTGGGTTCAACAAGAACGTCTTGCAACCCGGCCCACAAATGACCGACCACTCATTTCTCTTGAGTGTATCGAATATACTGTCACCTTACGGCTTTTTGTCGCGACAACCGTAGTTCCCGGGAGATACAGAAATGAAAATAAGTAACAAATATGAATATTCTCTAGATGGTGACAATACACCCTAATGGGAGCGACCCACATAGCCATCCTGCCTGCCCGATTTTTGTCATTTCCTTGGTGCGAGGCTTGAGGCTAGACTTACCTTTTCATCATCACAGTTTATTTCTTTTGAATGCCACATCGTCAAATCTCGCCAATCACTAATTGACTTCCCCAAAAATATATTATAGGTATACTGCGAGAGAAACGAATTCCTCTGCCACCATATAAATACGTTTAAAGAGATCAACGTACGTGATCAGTTAGAATTACTTTGTTAGACATTCGTCCATACAAGTTGTCCTGGGATTGGACAAACCGAAGGCACTTTTTAAAAATAGTCGTTGTATATCGCCATCTTCAATTAAAATTTCTGAAACGCAACGTATACTCAATTCAAAGTGGAATGTCAATCCGGTCTCTTTGAAATGATTAACGAATATATTCCCTTTTTAAATTATTAATCTAACACGATTTAAAATCAATTTGCATCGATAATAACAAACAGCATATGATTATATTTCTTATATCTGGTTGTTTTGGTCATCTCGTACAAATGGACAATTTTAGTGTGCGCGCCGCACACGGTCTTTCTTTTCATTTTGTTTGTCAAATTTAAAAAAAATATACACTTGCATTATTCTCTGGAAATTTTATTTTTTCCAAAATTACTTCTTAATCTGATTATTCATAAATGAATGAAAGTTATGGTTTATCATTGATTTTACAACTTTTGCACTTTATATCATTTTCGTCAAAATTTCCTTTTTATCCATTATACTTGATACACTATTTTAAATAGAATTTATTTTGAAATTTCTAATCTAAACAGATAAAAATACTGTTTTTATTCACACAAGTTCAGGACAGTACATTACCCTTGATTTGTGACAGGAATTTTAGATTTACAGTTAAAACGGGAAATTTTAGGGTATATAAAATATTTCTACTTTATTCGCTTAACTTCAAATATTTTATTTAAAATAAAATTCAAATTCAAGTTATAAACTACAATTATTTCACTGTTGTATTTCTCGACAAAATTCATCATATCCTGATTCACTTCCTTCCTTCTTGACTTGGCAGTTTGAAAACATAATTGTTGTTTTTATTTTTATTTTCTTTATTTTCATTTATAATTTAAATTATAATCTATTTATTTCTCTACAGACCGACGACCCACTTACTCTTTTATTACGAAGTCAATATAACTTCCTACTCATATATATATATATATATATATATTATAACTAAATTATAATTTGGGAATTTACCACAACACATCGTTTTTCAACCTTTCTATATTTTCTTTTCTTTCTGCGCCTTCTTGCTACTATTATTCCATTTTGAAATCCTTAAACTTCTCGTGTTATTTTTGTTGCCTCTCACTTTTATTTCATTTATTTGTCCCGAAGCTACTGTATGTTTATATAATCATATTTAAACACGCAACTAAGTTAAGTTGTATAACTTTGAAGATATCATGCAAACATTTGTTTTCTATATTTTCTTATCTTCATTTATAATTTAAATTATAATTTATTTATTAAGAACTTGGATTTTAAAATTTAAACTAAAGTTTGAAATCCCATTAAAACTAAAGTACCAACTTTAAAGTACCACCTTAAATTTCTGTCGTGATTTTTAGCTGATCCCGCACCAAACACAATGCCTCCTTCTTCCTCGATCAGCACGGAGCTGTGCACGTGCACAGGCGCCAGGACCGCCACCCATCTCCGATGACCACGCAGCCACGTCCCTCTTCATCCACCAATCACAACCCCATGCCTGGATCACCCCCTCCACGGCCCTGGTGGGTTTTCACCATACCACCATTCTTCACTAAAAATGTCACATCCAAGAAACACCACACCGTTCCTCAGCCTGACCTCTGGCCACCGACTCGTACTTGCCACGTCACCCTGACCCCTTGAATCCGCCAAACCCCCAGTACCGCACCTCCCTTGGCCACACGTCAAAGAGCAGTTTTGATGAGAAGGACCGAACCCAAAAAGCAACCCATTTACCCTAATTCGATCAAATCCCTCAAATTGATGCATTAGAAAATTTATTCCATATTTTTCTTGGAATCCATGAATCCACATGAAGCTCCATTATCAATCCCCTGGTCTCCGATCGCTTGGATGATCGGAATTTGATCAATGTTCAAATTCCGTTCATCTTGGCATAACTCATGGTCCACACCTCTAAAAATCATGAAACCACTTCTAAAAATCCTAAATTTTGTACCTGATTCCATTTATGTATTCAAATTTAGTTATTACGAGATTTGAAATTTTAGTTAAACGGGGAGCTTCCTGTTGTTTTCTAGTTTTAGGAACAGGATGTTTTTAATATGTTTTACTTCCTCTTTTGTTTTTAAATGGTTTGATGGTGCTTATAGTGGAATGATCTTATCTGCCATTATCCTGAACCCATCCACTTCAGTGTAATGATAATAAGTTTTTGATGATTTTAAAACTAGAAACAATAATGCAGGGTGTGTTACCTGTCAGTGCAAGTTTTAAACAAAAGTGAAAATCAATGAAACAAGGTACCTATCTTAGCTTTTTGATTAAGTAAAGAATGTAATTCAAACAAGTTTACATTCAACAAACCAAAACATCCAATAGCTAGACCAATAAACATAAAGAATAGGAAGGAAAATTAGCAAAGTTTACTCACATGTTTTTGGTTTAAGCCCTCAGTTTTTTCTTTACTGATTTTCTATTGAATGCACTTGTGTTGTGCAGAAATGTGTGGATGCTCAAGGCCTTATATAGGTGTAGAAAACATTAAAATAAGGGTGCATTTAATCACTAGATTTTGAAAGAGCAAAAATCTGTTTTCAGTTTTTGTTTTGACAAGTTAAAGACAACTTAAAAATATTTCTCTCACAAAATCTAAGTACCAAATCCAAAGTTCACATGGCTAACGCCAGCCCAAACTCATACTGAAATCACCTGCATATGCCACCCATTTTCCTCCCATTGGCCTCTTATGAAATATCACTTCAATTGCTACATGTGCCACCATGTTCTCCAAATCTTTCCTTGGTTTTAATGAACATGGCAACCCTCTTTTATACCATAAATATTCAGAATTTACATTGGGTTTCTAAATCACTATTCTCACATGACAACTTTGATTTAACCCAAAATATTAAATACTTTACCTTGGCCTCCAAGGTGTTTAAAAATCTGAAATTTCCTGCACACTTTGATCTCGACCATGTGGGTTTAAGCATGGAGAATTCTTTAGAAAATCATAGTTTTAGAGATCATCTTGGGTAGGAAAGATCAAGTGTATATTTGTACAAGATTTGGTAATCTTTTAGTACATGGTTTTTGACAAGATGAATATGTTTTTGGAAAAATAAAAAGAAAGAAAAATTCAGAAAATCTTAAGAAAAGAAAAGAGAGATCTCAAACTGAAAATGTAGAAACAAGAATGATTTGCCATGTGCAAGTGCATGCTTTCAAATCCTTTTTCCTTGTGGCCTTCTAGTGTAGGAGCATCTTGTGTAGATGCATTTTCATGTACATACATATATGAAGTTATGTTTGCAAAGAATGGTGCTTCCATGTTTTAACTAGATGTATGTGTGAAACCAAGAATGCTCATATAAACTTGCTTTTTCCAACAAAAGTTGGTCTTATCATGCTTTGGTCAGGCATGCTTCATTGTAAAAAAAACAAAAAAAAAAACAAGAATTCTACTTAAAGAAAAATACAAGGTTTTAAATCCTTAAAAAAAAAATGAACAAACACATGTAAAAGGAAAAATGGAATTTTAAGTTTTGCTATAGACATGTGTTATTATCCATACATAAGAAAATGAATTTTAAACAAAGGCTATACATTTCATGCTATTATACATGAATGAGAAAAATAGATGTTTGTAAGTGCTGTGCTACATACTTATGCAAATGATATCATACATATTTTAACATGTTTTAGAATTTTTAAAGTATGAATTTTAACTCGTATTTCTAAACACGTACTTATGATAATTTATTATCTGTTAAAAAGTCCGGGTCATTACACTAGGAATCATTGACGTCTATGGACATGACTTATATTCTATGTATGTCCATTGTCTGTGTAGTACTAACCTAGGAATGGTAAGAGCTCAGGTCTACACTCATTATGGTTATTAGTTTCTTCTAACAATGTTGTGTTTCTATGCTCTTCGTATTGGTCTGGATTAGTTATTTATGAGGGATGCTTATGAATTCTTTGTTTATTCATAAGTGTTTGAACTTCTCTGGATTAGTGTTTGAGTAGCCCCTTTGTGTGGCCCTTGAAGTGCGTTTGACTCTACATGGTTTTGCATAGGGCGCCCTTAGTAAGTATAGAAAGGTTTGACCTTTGAAATGTTAGTAATGCATAAACAATTTAACTGTTGTTTGAATTTTTGAAATGATGCATACATGTAGGAATGACATCACATGGAAAGTATAAACATAAATATGAGAGATGCGAAACATCAAATGCAGCTTCCAAAAGAAAAGCTGCTTTTTCGAGAACCCCGAATGGAAAACCACTTTCTTGACTTATGTGTGCGAGAGACTACCAATCATGGATATTACGGAAATACACTTAGTTTACACTCATGAAGACGATTAGAATAAGAGTTTAATCAAAAGTGGAGTGTCAACTATGAACATAAGCAGTTTAAAATTCATTACAGCTATTTGAAAGAAAATTATTTGCTTTGGACAAAAATTGTTGGATTATCTAGACATGGTTTTAATGCCGAGACGAATACCATACTTTCGCCTCCTGAAAAATGGAATGAGGTAATTCAAGTAAGCCGATGGCATAATCGTTACGTAATTAGTAACACTAATTTAACTGGTATTATTTTATTTCAATATTGGTTCATTCTATGTATTTTTAGTACACAACAACATCCCAAAGCTCGAAAATTTCGACATAATCCCTTCGACAATGTTGATAAGTTAAAGGTGATTTTTGAAGCTGCACTTGCAAAGGGAGAGAATGCATGGTCATCTGCATCAACAGAATCACCACCTAATGAAGATCATAACCAAATGGATGGTGTGATGGAGAATGGAGTTTTGATGACAACAACCTTATTTCAATTATCATTTTTTATTGATTATAAAATAAATACTAACATCTCTGTATCAACCCGAAAAATCGGATCCAATTTAATTTTTTATTTTGGCAATTTTAAAGAATTTTGAATATTTAAAATGATTTATTTTAAAGAATAACGACAAGAAATTTAGTTTGAATAGAATTAAAGCTTTATATTTATTTAAATCGAAGTTAGAATAAAAATATTTATTTTAATTATAAAAGGAATTGGAAATGGCGCAGTAGTTTGAAAATTCAATTTCAAAGTTCAATTGAATGTACATGATTCAAAATAAACCGGATTTTTGTAAAACCAGAAATATTTGAATCTGTTTGAAAATATATTTCCAACGAACGTAAAAAATCTAGATTTCATAACGAGAATAAAAAGTTATGTCTAGTTGAAAATTCAGAATAGTCAATATGGAATTTTATATAATATAAAGCCCATAAAAATAGCCATTTTGCATACGACCTCCGTTTTCGACGAGACCACTTTTGCAAGATCCGGAATGTCAAATTATTGCTAGAATCCAATTTTCATAATTTTTGGAATTAATATGTGAGCGAGGCAAAAGAAAACCTGTTTTGACAATTTCAGTCAATTTGGATCGACCAGAAAATGACCATTTTTCAAACGATCTCCAAATTTGACGAAATTAGTTTTGTTTGGACCGTATCCTCAAAACATAGCTAAATTTATTTTTCTGGAATTTTTGGAGTCAATATGTGGCCCCAGTAAATTAAAATATTCGTTCAATTGTAATATACATTGGTTTATATTTTAATTTTGATAAAAACTTACTGAAATAGTCGAATTGGCTTACCGGACATATCCCATTGTGTTCGGAATGAGGGTAGTTAGTTGGGGATGACAGTCATTGGGTTTGATTTGGAGTTCGTATCAATAAAAAGGTATATTTTAAATTAAAATAAAATAAATAATTATTATAAATACCCCACCAGCCAATCAAATTTCAAGAAAACCCTAGCCTCATTAATTCCGCCGCCACTTAGAATTGGACGCACCACATCATTCGAAAATCTTTTCCTTAATCATTTTCAATCTAAGCAATTTCGATCCAAACTTGCAAAACAAAAATGGAGGGGTGATTCGAGATCTTCAAAAGCATATGGGTTTGATCGATTTCTAAGATGGGGTTTCCTCGAATTTTTACTCGAAAGGGCCGGCGATTGCACCCAGTTTCTGCGCCAAGGAGGACGTCGGAGGGGGAAGCTCTCACGGCGCTGGGAGATGAGGTGGAGGGCTTCAGTGTCGTGGTGGCGGATCGACGTCTCTGGCCCTTATGTGGCGTGCGAAATGAAAAACCACGGTGGAGCTTTTCTCGGCTTGATGTCTGAAGGAAGACGACGGGCAGATTTTCTAATTGGGAGTAGTTAGGGAATTAAGGGAAAAAATAATAATTATTTAATTAACATATTAAAGTGATTAGATTCAAGCGGCTGTAACTCGTTCATAGGACGGCGGAATTGGACGATTTTTGATCCACTGGAATCGTGATGAAGAGAGATTCACAATAGAGCAAACCAGAAAAAATTTGGAGCACATCAAAATTTCGGGCAAATTCAAATCCAAACAGAACTGAAATTCAGAAATAAAACTAACGGAGTAGAAACTGACTGTGAGAACTCCTTCTCACTCTCATTATTTACATTAAAATATATACTAGGATGCAGATGGTGCTTAGCAGCACCCGACACCATTGATTGTACAAACCATGATTGTTTGTTTGGATTGAATGGACTATATTGTTTTATTGAATGAATAAAATATATAAAATATTCATGTATGTAATAAAACAGTTGACCAATAAAAATATAATTTTTATTGAATATATGAACCATATAAAATGGTCATGTGTTTAAATAAATATTCATAAACAAATCGGACGATTTGTTTATGTACACCCATTTATCTGATACTGATTGGGACAATAAATTTTACACATTGCCCAACTACACAAATAATAACAAGTATTTGTTGTTTGAAAACCCCACATGGGTATTGGGATAATATTGGACATACACTGATCCCAATAATTAATGTCATGTCAATCGATGGGTTGACAGAATATATAAGTGTTATTTATTTATTTTAATGCTTATACAGTTGTAAAATGCACTTTGGATGTTGTACGGATTTTTAATGATTGTTTAACATTATTGTTGTATAAATGTGATATTGAAATCCATATAATTGAAATTATATGGTAATTGATTAAGTCTGATTACAATTCAGAATTAACAAATATTTTTAAATAATATTCAATATATAATGAAAATCAGATATTTTGAAAATATTATCATTTATATATTATAATGATAAGGAATTTTCAAATTTGATTTGAAATTTGAAATGAAATTGAAATCGTTTTGAAATGAATTTAAAACGAATTTATTAAGGAATATTCAAATTTGATTTGAAATTTGAAATGAAATTGAAATTGTTTTGAATTGAATTTAAAACGAATTTATTAAGGAATATTAAAATTTGATTTGAAATGAAATTTAAATCGTTTTAAAATGAATTTAAAACGAATTTATTAAGGAATATTCAAATTTGATTTGAAATTTGAAATGAAATTGAAATCGTTTTAAAATGAATTTAAAACGAATTTATTAAGGAATATTCGAATTTGATTTGAAATTTGAAATTGAAATCATTTTAAAATGAATTTAAACGAATTTATTAAAGAATATTCAAATTTGTTTGAAATTTGAAATGAGATTGAAATCGTTTTAAAATGAATTTATTAATGAATATTCAAATTTGATTTGAAATTTGAAATGAAGTTAGAATCGTTTTAAAATGAATTTATAAACGATTTATAAAATGCATTTTAAATGGAAATCAATGAAATATATATTATATATATAATATAATGGCCTGAACAGAATGCACCGCGCCGCGTCCATTTGCGAATTTCGACCATTAACTTTGAATCAACATTACGGGAGATCCGACCGTCGGATTCTTCGTAAACCGGAATCGTTGGGTTCATATCGAAAAGATCTTTCTAACGAGGAAAAGAAAGGTGATAAATGGATCATTCAACAATCTAGATTGGATGGATTCTTTTTTTCTAAGAGATTTGAAATCTAACGGTTGGATTTGGAAATATGTCCAAATCAAATTTGGAAAAGGTCGCTATAAGTGTAGTTCGATGACCGTTTATGGAAATCGACTGAATGGGCCTGGATAAAATTATTAAAAATATTAATAATTTGTGTAAAATAATAATAAATGATTTGGAAAGAATTGGGATGAAAAATTCCATATTTGGAAAGATACAAATATATTTTTACCGAAATGAACTAGTTATTAACTAGAATTATAATCCAATTATTTTTAAATGAGTAAATTGGATTGAGAATGGGTTTTAATATAACTAGAATGTCCAATATATGAATTGGAGTGGATTTGAATGGAATTCATCTTTGGAATTTTGATGTTGGATTTCGTGATTATACTGATATTGTTATGGAAATTTGAAGGATATATTTTTATCCTTATTTCCAACGAGATATTTGTTGGTTTCAGAATTTGATATTGAATATAAGCCGATATATTTTCTATTCAGAGCCTTGTATTAAATATCAAATGGGATTTTGGGTTTGTCGTGAATGGTTTCTTAAATAACACTGTTCTTTAACCTAGTTGAGGAAAGAATGAATCTTTTATTAAGACTTAGTGAAATTTTCCAATTAATTAATATTTAATTGGAATTGAATAAAAGAATTGGATTTTGGGTTTGTCGTAAACGGTGTCTTCAGTTACACTGTTCTTAAACCCCGTTTGAAAGGAATAAATATTTTAATTAAGATTATTAAAGTTTCCATTTACATTTGATAATTGGAGTAAAATGGAATGTGATTTGGGTTTATCGTAAACTGTGTTTTTAATGACATTCGTTCTTTAACCTGATTTACAGTGAAATGTGATTTGGAATTTAAAATCTTCTCTTAAGATTTAAAGGAAAATTTCCAAAGTAAAGTTTTATCAATTTAATACAATAAATTGGAATAGAATGGAATTCGATTGGATAATAATCGAAGTGAGCTTATGTGCAAAGACTGTTAATATATATGGAATTCAAAAGGCTTTGTCGTTATTCCATTTATATTATTAGTCGGACACGGAAATTGATATCGATTATATATTGATCTGTTTTCCGCGAAGATTCCATAAATAATGGAATGTGATTTGGGTTTATAGTGAACTGTGTTTTAAATGACATTAGTTCTTTAAACCAGTTAAAGAAAATCATTATGTAATGATTTTTGAGATTAAAACTGAATTAGAGTTTTAATGAATCTTTAATTAGATTGGAATATGAATGCGATAATTAAATTTAACGAATTCATGAAATGATCGAGAATGGATTATCACCAGTTTTGCTCCAAGCGATAGTTAAATCTTTAATTAGATTTGAATGTGAAATGGTAATTAATTTTACCGATAACACTGTGGTGTTAGATTTGGAGTATTACCAGTTTTGCTCCATGGGATGAATAGGTTGGGATTGGGCAATATAATTAATGGTTAATTCGGTAAGGTTCGCTAATCCCAACTAGTTTAGATAAACCTTAATTTGGTTTGAATTGATATCCAATGGAAGATTAAAGAATAAATTTAAAGAATTTATCTTTGGTACAATTAATGGGAACCTTTCCTAAAGGAAAAGAATATTCAGAATTGGAATGAGGCGTACGTTGTTTTTATAGCACCTGTTTATTATATACGTGAGTTATTCAGAAAGATCGGGTTTATCCCATTCTGAATAACTGAATCGACGATAAGTCGACAATGAAGGCGGTGGTTGAAGACCGGAGGTCTTCATATCGTTTGGATGATTACTGATGTCTTGATTGGGCTGTACATCCAAGACGAGGTAATAAGTGGTGATCGTCCAGACGTACTTGGAAATCGACCGGATATGCGAGGACCTCTCTCCTGTATTGGACATATGGGACGAGGAATAAGGTGCCTCCGGTTTTGTTTAGACCCAGAACGAACTTGTAAATGGATGTGTGTCTAACATTGGACTTTATTCTGTGTTGATTGATCTCTATTAGATATATATCTGTTTGGTGGCAGAGAATTTATTCACTTGCTTAATACCCTTCTCTGAGACGTACGAGCTCAGAGGTTATATATGATAGACATCAGTCGCATGGGGTGAATTGCCTGTGTGGCATGCTGAGATGAAAATGATCTAGGCTTCTGTTGAAAAGAAGAGTCTTGTGGTTGATGATCAAAGAACGAATTTAATATAGCATTGCTTTATGTATAGAGTTAATTCGCGAGCTTCGCGCCCCTGTGTGAACCAGAAACGGGAGAGGACTTTGGGAAGGGCATGTGTTTCCTTTTAGCTAGGAGTGGTGTCATGATATGGAGCCCAGACATTTTACTTATGTGGATGATGGATAGCGAGGCACCTCTGTAATATCGGTCACTACGGGGCTGATGGATGGTTTGGTCGACATACTGACCAGTTTTACGCCCCATAGGATGGGGAAACGTATTGTTCAGGCATTTTCATCCACTTTATGTGGATCAGCCCCGACGATCCAAGGGCCCACCTATGTCTGGGTCCTGAGGCATGGGCTATATTGTCTCAAAGCGGTAAGGACTATCCCTTGCCTTGGTTCACAGATGGAAATCCAACTTCCAATACGTGACTTTGCGGTATTAATTGTAGAGCCTAGTATGGGGACATAGTGGGATGAGGGACTATGCCATCTATGATTGATACATTTATATTTGAAGTTATTTTTATACACTTTACACTTATAATAGTATCAAAATGATTTGTTTTGTACCAAGCATGTTTGGCTATTATAAGGTAAAACTCTATCCTCCAGTTTGCGTTGCATTATGTGATGTGACCTAAGTCTTATAATAGCTTCATTTTTCCAAAAAGCATTGTGTTGTTTTGTTATATGCACTAGTATTCTTGGAAGGAAACTCGTTCCATTTTATACGACGTGGTCCCTTGATTTACTCTATTTTAAAGTAAAGTTTTAAATAACTGTTTTAATTCTCACACCAGTCACATGACTGACCTGGAGTTTATTGTTTTAACCTAACTCTGGGTGCCCCTATTTACCACACGGGCAGCTAGCAGTTTCGGGTTTACAAATTTATTCTTACAGGATCCTGGTTTACAACTGGAGATATATTCGGAAAGCTTTGTATCAGTGTATTTGTTTTAGATGTGTTATGTATTATTTTTCTGTTGCATTGTAATTTTAAATCTCTGATATTTTTCGATGTATATTATTCATTCATACTCTATATATTCTTGTACTCTAATGTAAATTGTTGTAATAAGCAATGAAATGTTCTTCTGTTTGAGTTGTGATTAGCCTTGTTCTCAGACAATCCGTTCTTTCTCTTCTCTTTGCAGACCGGGGAAGTTCAGGTCGTTGTAGTTTGGTATCAGAGCTTTGGTTTACAAAGCTCGAGAACATGGCACATTAGAACCAAACGAAAGAATTCATCAGAGATTGGATTTGTAATATCCAATAAGAATGACTCGTTAGAGACAGGATCAGTAGTATCCTAGAAGGAGTTGGAAGAGTATTATTTTTAAAAATAAAAAAATGAAAACAAACTTTGTTTTGAAAATTCAAATCTTATTATACGTATTTGAATATTTATTTTGTATTGAATTTGGACAATCGAGTATATATAAAGATTTTGCATATACGTCTGATCCACGTGTATATGAAGCCTCAATATACTGGATAGATATAGAATCGCACTCTAGTCGCTCGGGAATAATTCTGGTGATGTCACGACACCATCAGTATCTATTTTCGAGCTTCGAAAGTGGGATACCTATTTATTTCCATTTGATTGGTGTGAGAACCAAAATACAGGTAGAATATATTGTTGTGATTTGGCACTAAAAATTGGATTTTTGAGTATACATATATATAAATTATATGTTTGGAAATTTAATCCACTAATTGATTGATGGTTGTGTTGAATGATTATCAGTTCAACTAATTAATAATATTGGACTTATAAATCCAATAAGAGAATGAAAGGTTAAAATTTGTCAAATTGAAGCAAATTATTAAACTGAATTGAAAACGACTGCTATTGCATGCATGTATATATATATATATATATATATATATATATATATATATGTGAGAATAGGTCATAGAAAGGAGGCTAGAGAAGAGGAATAAAATTGTATGCCCGACAAATAGGTACATGTTTACTATATTTATTGGGTTTGGATGATTTTATGAGCCGATTGGCTTTTTCTTTTTGGATGGTGAGGGTACTGCGTGGCTAGTTGCGGTTTTAAATGTCTCCCCGTACAAAGGGGGTTATGGCGAAATTTTTCAAAAATCTAGTGTATTAGCCAAAATTTTAAAGAATTTGAAAATTCTTAGAAACTGGAAAGTAGAAGAATGAAAGCCAGAATGAAAGCTGAGTTGATTAGTTAAACAACTTTTAGCTCCGTTCCTTTTCAAGGACGAAAAGATTTTAAGTGGGTGAGATTGTAACAACCCGGAAAATCGGAACTAATTTAAAAATTTTATTTCGGCAATTTTAAAGAATTTTGAATATTTAAAATGATTTATTTTAAAGAATAACGGCTGGAAATTTATTTTGAATAGAATTAGAACATATATATTTATTTAGATTGAAGTTAGAATATAAATATTTATTTTAACTATAAAAGTAATTGGAAATGGCGCGGTGGTTTGAAAATTCAATTTCAAATTTCAATTGAATGTACAGGATTCAAAATAAACCAGATTTTTGTAAAACCAGAAATATTAGAATCTGTTTCAAAATATCTTTCCAATGAATGTGAAAAATCCAGATTTCATAACGGGAATAAAAAGTTATGTCCAGCTGAAAATTCAGAATAGTCGCTATGGAGTTTTATATAATATATAGCCCTTAGAAATAGCCATTTTGCATACGACCTCCGTTTTCAACGAGACCACTCTTGTTGGATTCAGAATGTCAAATTAATTTAGATTCCACTTTATATAATTTTTGGAATTAATATGTGAGCGAGGCAAAAGAAAACGTGTTTTGACAGTTTCAGTCAATTTGGATCGACCAGAAAATGACCATTTTTCAAACGGTCTCCAAATTTGACGAGATTAGTTTTGTTAGGACCGTATCCTTAAAAGATAGTTAAATTTATTTTTTTGGAATTTTTGGAGTTAGTATGTGGCCCCCATAAATTAAAATGTTCGTTCAAATATAATATATATTGATTTATATTTTAATTTTGATAAGAAATTACTGAAACATTCGAATTGGCTTACCGGACATATCCCATTGTGTTCGAAATGAGGGTAATTATCTAATGATGACAGTCATTGGGTCTGATTTGGAGTTTGTATCAATAAAAAGTTATTTTTGAAATAAAAATAAAATAAATAATTATTATAAATACCCCACCAGCCAATCAAATTTCAAGAAAATCCAAGCCTCATTAAGTCCGCCGCCACTTATAATTGGACTCACCACATCATTCGAAAATCTTTTCCTTAATCATTTTCAATCTAAGCAATTTCAATTCAAACATGCAAAACAAAAATGGAGGGGTGATTCGAGATCTTCAAAAGCATATGGGGTTGATCGATTTCTGAGAAGGAGTTTCCCCGAATTTTCACTGCAAAGGGCCAGCGGTCGCTCCCAGTTTCTACGCCAAGGAGGACGTCGGAGGGGGAGGCTCTCACAGCGCTCGGAGAGGAGGTGGAGGGCTTCAATGTCGTGGTGGCAGATCGGCGTCTCTGGCCCTTATGTGGCGTGCGAAATGGAAAACCATGATGGAGCTTTTCTCGTGTTTATGTCTGAAGGAAGACGACGGGCATATTTTCTAATCGGGGTTAATTAGCGAATAAGAGAAAATAACAATAATAATTGTTTAATTATCGTATTAAAGTGATTAAGATTTAAACAATTGTTACTCGTTCATAAGACGTCGGAATTAGATGATGTTAGATCCACTGGAATCGCGATGAAGAGAGCTTCGCAATGGAGCAAACCAGAACAAATTTGAAGCATGTCAAAATTTCAGGCAAATTCAAATCCAAACAGAACTGAAATTCAGAAATAAAACTGATGGAGTGGAAACCGACTGTGAGAACTCCTTCTCACTCTCGTTATTTATAGTAAAATATATACTAGGATGCAGACGGTGTTTAGCAGCACCCGACACCAATGATTGTACAAACCATGATTGTTTATTTGGATTGAATGGACTATATCTTTTTATTGAATGAATAAAATATTCATGTAAGGAATAAAATATTTGAACAATAAAAATATAATTTTTATTAAATATATGAACTACATAAAATGGCCGTGTGTTGAAAATAAATATTCATAAACAAATCGGATGATTTGTTTATGTACACCCGTTTATCTGATACTAATTGGGATGATAAATTTTAAACATCGCCCAACTGCACAAATAATAACTAGTATTTGTTGTTTGAAAACCCCACATGGGTATTAGGACAATATTTTACATACACTGATCCCAATAATTAGTGGTATGTCAATCGACGGGTTGACAGACTGTATATGCGTTATTTATTTATTTTAATGCTTATACAGTTGTAAAATGCACTTTGGATGTTGCATATATTTTTAATGATTGTTTATCTTTATTGTTGTATACATGTGATGTTGGAATCCATATAACTGAAATTATATGGTAATTGATTGAGTTTGATTCCAATTCAGAATTAACAAATATTTTTAAATAATATTTAGTGTATAATCAAAATCAGATATTTTGAAAAGATTATCATTTATATATTATAATGATAAGGAATATTCAAACTTGATTTGAAATTTGAAATGAAATTGAAATCGCTTTAAAATGAATTTAAAACGAATTTATTATGGAATATTCAAATTTGATTTGAAATGAGATTGAAATCGTTTTAAAATGAAATTATTAAGGAATATTCAAATTTGAAATGAAATTGAAATTGTTTTAAAATGAATTTATTAAGGAATATTCAAATTTGATTTGAAATTTGAAATGAAATTGAAATCATTTTAAAATGAATTTAAAATGAATTTATCAACAAATACTCAAATCTGATTTGAAATGAAATTGAAATCGTTTTAAAATGAATTTAAAACGAATTTATTAAGGAATATTCAAATTTGATTTGAAATTTGAAATGAAATTGAAATCATTTTAAGATGAATTTAAAACGAATTTATTCAGGAATATTAAAATTTGATTTGAAATTTGAAATGAAATTGAAATTGTTTTAAAATGAATTTAAAACAAATTATTAAGGAGTATTCAAATTTGATTTGAAATGAAGTTAGAATCATTTAGAAACAAATTTATAAATGATTTATAAAATGCATTTTAAATGGAAATTGACAGAATATATATATATGTATATGTATATATATATATATATATATATATATATATATATAATATAATGGCCTGAACAGAACGCGCCGCGACCGTTCGTGAATTTCGACCGTTGACTTTGAATCGACATTACAGGAGATCTGACTATCGGATTCTCCTAAAACCAGAACCATTGGGTTCGTATCGAAAAGAGCTTTTCAACGAATATAAGAGATTTGAAATCTAATGGTTGGATTTGGAAATATGTCCAAATAAAATTTGGAAAAGGTCGCTATAAGTGCAGTTCGATGACCGTTTAAGGAAATCAACTGAAATGGCCTTGATAAAATTATTTAAAATACTAATAATCTGTGTAAAATCATTATAAATGATTTGGAAAGAATTGGGATGAAAAATTCCATATTTGGAAATATTAAAATATATTTTTATCGAAATGAACTAGTTATTAACTAGAGTTATAATCCAATTATTTTTAAATAAATAATTGGATTGAGAATGGGTTTTAATATAACCAGAATGTCCAATATATGAATTGGAGTGGATTTGAATGGAAATCATATTCGGAATATTTTGATGTTGGATTTCGTGATTATACAGATATTGTTATGGAAATTTGAAAGATATATTTATATCGTTATGTCTAATAGGATATTTGTTGGTTTCAGAATTTGATATTCAATATAAGCAAATATATTTTCTATTCAGAGCCTTGTATTTGATATCAAATGGGATTTTGGGTATGTCATGAACGGTGTCTTAAATAAAGCTGTTCTTAAACCTAGTTGAGGAAAGAATAAATCTTTTATTAAGATTTAGTGAAATTTTCCAATTAATTAATATTTAATTAGAATTGAATAAAAGAATTGGATTTTGGGTTTATTGTGAACGGTGTCTTCAGTAACACTGTTCTTAAATCCCGTTTGAAAGGAATAAATCTTTTAATTAAAATTATTAGAGTTTCCAGTTACATTTGGTAAATGGAGTAGAATGGAATGTGATTTGGGTTTATCGTGAACTGTGTTTTTAACGACATTCGTTCTTTAACCCGATTTACAGTGAAATGTGATTTGGAAGTTATGAGTCTTTTAATAAGATTTAAAGGAAATTTTCCAAAGTAAAATTTTTTCGGTTTAGTACAATAAATTGGAATATAATGGAGTTCGATTGGATAATAATCGAAGTGAGCTTATGTGGAGGAAGACTGTTAATATATATGGAATTTAAAAGGCTTTGTCGTTATTCCATTTATATTATTAGTCGGACACGGAAATTGATATCGATTATATATTGATCTGTTTTCCGCGAAGATTCCATAAATAATGGAATGTGATTTGGGTTTATCGTGAACTGTCTTTTAAATGACATTAGTTCTTTAACCCAGTTAAAGATAAGACTAATTTCTTACCTTTGAATAATCATTAAGTAATGATTTTTGAGATTAAAACTGAATTAGAGTTTTAATGAGTCTTTAATTTGATTGGAATATGAATGTGATAAATTAAATTTGACGAATTCATGAAATGATTGAGAATGGAGTATCACCAGTTTTGCTCCAAGCGATAGTTAAATCTTTAATTATATTTGAATGTGAAATGGTAAATAATTTTACCGATAACACTGTGGTGTTAGATATAGAGTATTACCAGTTTTGCTCCATGGGATGAATAGGTTGGGATTGGGAAATATAATTAATGACTACTTCGGTAAGGTTCGCTAATCCCGACTAGTTTAGATAAACCTTAATTTGGTTTGAATTGATATCCAATGGAAGATTAAAGAATAAATTTAAAGAATTTATCTTTGATAAAATTAATGGGAACCTTTCCTAAAGGAAAAGCATATTCAGAATTGGAATGAGGCGTATGTTGTTTTTATAGCACCTGTTTATCATACACGTGAGTTATTCGGAAAGACCGGGTTTATCCCATTCTGAATAACTGAATCAACGATAAGTCGACAATGAAGGCGGTGGTTGAAGACCGGAGGTCTTCACATCGTTTGGATGATTACTGATGTCTTGATTGGGCTGTACACCCAAGACGAGGTAATAAGTGGTGATCGTCCAGACGTACTTGGAGATCGACCGGATATGCGAGGACCTCTATCCTGTATTGGGCATATAGGACAAGGAATAAGGTGCCTCCGGTTTCATTCAGACCCAGAACGAACTTGTAAATGGATGCGTGTCTGACATTGGATTTTATTCTGTGTTGATTGATATCTATTAAATATATATCTGTTTGGTGGCAGAGATGTTATTCTCTTGCTTAACACCCTTCTCTGAGACGTACGAGCTAAGAGGTTATGTATCGATAGACATCAGTTGCGTGGCGTGAATTACCTGTGTGGCATGCTAAGATGCAAATGGTCAAGGCTTCTGTTGAAAAGCAGAGCCTTGTGGTTGATGATCAAAGCACGACTTTAATATACCATAGCTTTGTGTATAGCGTTAATTCGCGAGCCTCACACCCCGATGTGAACCAGAAACGGGAGAGGACTTCGGGGAGGACATGTGTTTCCTTCTAGCTAGGAGTGGTGTCATGGTATGGAGCCCAGACATTTTACTTATGTGGGTGATGGATAGCAAGGAGCCTCGGTTATGTCAGTCACTACGGGGTCGATGGATGGTTTGGTCGACATACTGGACAAGTTTTATGCCCCATAGGGCGGGAAAACGTATTGTTCAGGCATTTTAATCCACTCTGTGTGGACCGGCCCTGACGATCCAACGGCCCACCTATGTATGGGTCCTGAGACATGGGCTAGATTGTCTCGAAGCGGTAAGGACAATCCCTTGCCTTGGTTCACAGATGGAAATCCAACCTGCAATACGTGACTTTGTGGTTTTAATTGTAGAGCCTAGTATGGCGACATAGTGGGATGGGGCACTATGCCGTCTATGATTGATACATTTATATTTGAAGTTGTTTTAATACACTTTGCACTTATAATAGTACCAAAATGATTTATTTTAAATGTACCAAGCATGTTTGGCTATTATAAGGTAAAACTCTATCCTCCGGCTTGTGTTGCACTGTGTGATGGGACCTGAGTCTTGTAATAGTTTCCTTTTTCTAAAAAGCATTGCAATGTTTTGTTATATGCACTAGTATTCTTGGGAGGAAACTCATTCCGTGTAATACGGCATGGTCCCTTGATTTACTCTATTTTAAAGTAAAGTTTTAAATAAATGTTTTAGTTCTCACACCAGTCACATGACTGACCTGGAGTTTATTGTTTTAACGTAAACTCTGGGTGCCTGTATTTTCCACACGGGCAGCAAGTAGTTTCGGGTTTGCAGATTTATTCTTACAGGATCATGGTTTACAACTGCAGATATGTTCGGAAAGCTCAGTATCAGTGTATTTTTTTCAGCGGTGTTATGTATTATTTTTCCGCTACATTATAATTTTAAATCTTTGATATTTTCCGATGTATATTATTTATTCATACTCTGTATATTCTTGTACTCTGATGTAAATTGTTGTAATAAGCAATGAAATGTTCTTCTGTTTGAGTTCTGATTAGCGTTTTTCTCAGACAATCTGTTATTTCTCTTCTCTTTGGAGACCGGGGAAGTTAGGGTCGTTATAATCTCTATTTAGAATATATATACATATGCAGGATTTATATACAGGACTTAAATACTGAAAACTGTATAGTTTTAGAGCTTCAAGAGTTTTAGAGATTCAGGATTCAAAAGAGATTCAAGACTCATGAATTATCATGTTATCAATATTTGAAGAGTTCAAGAAAAATATAGTAATAGAGTCTAGTTTATATGTAAGACTCTGAATAGCACTCCAGGTTCAAATTCTGATTTTCAATTCTCATATTCTGATTTTCAAATTTCAAATTCTAAACAATTATCTTACTTATGATTTCAAACATATATAAAGTTTTAATATATATAAGTTTATAATACATAGTTATATAGTTTTATAATTTAAAATCTTATAACTTTATAAATATGTTTATATAATATATTATTTTGATTTCATATGATTTTACACTTTAGAATATTCATTTATATTACTAAGTTTTGATTCAAGAATTTCCAGAATAATATATATGTTTAAACATTTAAAAAATAGTTTACAAATCAAATGCAAAATATATGTCAACAATTTTTTTTGCCTATGTCGACATACAACTGTCATTTTTTCAATTTTCAAAGGAAGTGTCTTTTCACTATTTGTAATGTTTCTGAAATGTTGCAACCATTAAAATGCTATAAATAGGGGCTAATTTCGAATTTTTTCATAATTTTGAACTTAGAATTTTTGTTCATAATTATTCTTCTTTATCTTTACCCCTTTTCATACCACCCTTATTCTTTATTATTTTCTTTATTTCTATACTTATACTTTTCTGATTTCTACTCAAATTATATGAAACTTCATCTTTTCTCAATTTCTATCTAATACTCTTTGAATTGAAGTGCTATTGAAGAGTTACAGGACTGATGTAATCATTTGTGAACTGTTTGGGAAAGTGTGTGTTCCTTATAGCCTGAAATTAAGGAAAAGGAGCGGTATTAACCTTGTATCCATGAAATTAATGGTGTTTGGAGTGGTGTTAACCTTGTAGTCGTGACATCTAAGGGTTGTACTTGTATATTGATATTAATAAAACTCTGCGCAATCCAACATTGCGTGAGACTGGACGTAGGAGTAATCTGGACCAGTATAAAATCCGGTGTTTTTTCCTTTTCTACATTTTGTTATTTGTTTATTTCTGTGTCTATGTTTGATTCTTTGTTTGTGATCATCTCTGGTGTGTGTGATTCATATAGTAGATCATTTAAGTTTAAGATTTTCATAAATTCCTTATAAACACTATTCACTCTCCTCCAATGTTTGTTTTTCCTTAAGATCCACAATCCTTAACATGGTGGTGTACCAACTGCAGCTAATGCAGAAGAAGAAGCTCGGTTGCTTACTCATGTAGATGATGATTTTTTTGATGGGGTTCATGTTAATGAATATGACAACATTCCATTTGATGATGAGACCGATAAGGGTGGTCCTTCCAAATGTACGCCTCGTCTATTATAAGAAAAGAAACGTAAAAGTTCAAACGGTGAAGCGATAGACAAACAAATTGAAAATTTAGTTGGGGCCATAAAAGAACAAATTGAAAAGGAGGAGGCTAACAATGGACCTTCAATAAAGGATGTAATTACTGCTTTAAAACAGTTGAAAGACATGAGTGTACAATCTCAGTAGGATTATATCAAAGCAAAAGTGTTATTTTCCTAGAAACCAGACTTGAGGATATCATTTTTGGACGAAGAGAATATCATTAATAGAATAGAGTTCTTGATTTATATATTAAGCATGTAATATCATATGCTATCTTCTAATAAATGGTAATAAAAGGGAGTTTCTTGGTTTAGTTTCTTCATTAAATCCTGTCATGGAATGCAAAAGTTGTGTTCATCAATTATCATGTTGTATGTGTCTCAACTTGTTGTAGTAAATAAAATGTGCATTTTATAAATTTCTTGTCTTCCACTAATCTATGTGCACAATTCAACTTCTAACACCTTGTCAGATAATGCACACTAGTTTTATTATATGTTAACTTTCACTTTCTCATATTACAATATGATATCGAAACAATGGTTACTGATGAAATTATTGTCACTTTTACTACTACTTAAGACAAAGAAGCATGCGACTATTCGACAAAAAGTTTTAACTTCGCCACTTTTTGGAAAACAAAAGTACATGCACGAGCTTATGGATGGTTCTTCTATTGTGATGTATGATAAATTTAGGATGGATAAGTCATCTTTTACAAAATTATGTTACTATTTTCGAGAAAAAATGGCTTTGAGATAGTAAGCATATAGACGTTGAAGAGGAAATGGCAATGTATTTAACGACCATAAGTCATAATTGTAGAAATCGTATTGTCAGATATCATTTTCAACATTCAGGTCATATAGTTAGCAAATATTTCCATGAAGTATTGATGATATTCGAGATTTTGCTCGGGAAATGATAGTTCTTCCTGATTTTGATAAGTCTACCGAAAATATACGATCTCACATAGAATTATGACAAGGACCTTTTAAGGGTGTGATTAGGCATTAGACGGAACTTTAGTAGATGCAAATATTCCACTCCAGGAGCAAACTACATTTTGAGGCAGAGGTCAAGGAAATTGTTATCAAAATGTCATGGCAGTATGTGATTTGGATATGAAATTTGTATATGTAATGGTTGGATGGGAGAGAACAACTCACGATTCAAGAGTGCTTAATGAAACAATTCGTAATCCTAGGAATAATTTTCCAATTCCTCCTTTATGTAAGTATATTCATTTATTTTAGTTACAATAATAATGTCAAAATATTAACCTAACTTCTTAATTTAATACAAATATGTACTACCTTTGTGATGTTGCTTATACAAGAACGAAAGGCCTTTTATTCCCTTATCGCAACACATGATGTTGGTTGAAAAGTTATAGAAACAACACTGCTACAAACAAGAAAGAAAGATTCAACCATGCACATGCACGTTTAAGAACTGTTATTGAACGAAGTTTTAGCGTATTAAAAAAAGATTCCGAATATTAGTTAAAATGCCTTCGTACAAATTCTCTGTGCTATGTGGTTTTGTGATTGCATGTATGACATTACACAATTTTCTACGTAATGTCTCACTCAATGATAGACTATTTTTAGAAGCAAAACAAGTTGGTACTCTTAGAGATGTGCATGATGGAAATGATAACTAAGATGACCACAAAATTCCCCCAAGTCATAGTGAAGTGTTTTCATTTGAATCACATGCTTTTGTGTCGAATTTACGTGATCGAATTGTTTATCTTCTTTGACTTGTTGTAATTTCACAAGTTTTGCTAATAAATGAGTTGGAAATGTGTTTTTTGTTCGTTTGTATGAATTCTGAATAAATTTGTAAATGCATCGTTATTAAAAATATAATTTCACGTATGTACATCATTAGCATTCGGACAATGAAGATGAAGGACGATTTTGTCAACAAAAGATATATCACAACTCAAAATTTGGATAAGCAAATAATCAAACAACATTAAAAGAATTCAACATTCAGCACTTTTATTCAGCATTCAACAATAAGCACTTGGCCATTTTAAACAAACGCAACCCATTGGTGTTGAGAAACATAGCTATTTTTTCTTGGCCAAATCTGTTTCTACCTCACATTTGCCTTTTGCACCCCGTTGTTTAAACAAAAAACATTTCACCTTACCTTTTTTCTTTTTATACCCCAAAAGTTATCATAACTACCCTTCAATTTATATTTCTACAATCAAATAACTATACGTTAACAATGAATAGCAAAAAATGATAGATCCAGGAAACAACAAAACAGTAATTCGTATTTATTTATTTTTATTCATTTTGCAATCTAAAAAAAGTTACATTTCTGTACAATTTAAAAATAATTAAAATATATATTACACTAGAAATCATAAAATCAAACAAACTTAAGAAAAGTCATAAAAAATTAAAAAGAGTAAATTTAAAATAAAACACCATTTTCTTGGAAAAAACAGTATCCTCTTCATCGGAATTATTTGTCTTCTCAAATATATTAGTATCATTGTATTTTTTACAATTAAAGTAACATAATGGAAAAGTAAATAAGATAACTTGAGTAATATATATAAGGTTATATTTGCCACTTAAATAATATATATTAAGTTTGTCCTTGTGCCTAAAACCCCATACTCTAATATACAATCGTATATTTTCCACTTTCTTTTTTTAGTTTTTAGTGGGGTGGCGAAGGAAAAACATGGGTATTAATAGAATTTGCCTTTTTTCTTTGGGGAATTTATTTAACACAGTTTTGAATTTCATTTTTGAGTTTCCACTATAGTGTAACACCCCATTTCCGTTAATGTCATTCACAAAGGGAATGCATTAACTTCCATGAAGCATTGTAAGTAAACAGAATAGAATATTACAAGACAGATACGTAAAGTAGTACTTGAAAAATTTATAACTTTATTACAACAGAAACAGAAACAAGTTTGGTTACATCCTTCGAAATCACAATACCAAAACCCAAGTACACAAGTATTAGTCTTATACCAAAACCCTTCAGAGTACATAATTTTAAAACCATAATCCCGAACATAAACTGCCATAAGAAGGTAGAGTCGTAGCCAAGAAATGCTTCAAGCACTTCAAGCAAAGAGAATTTGTATCAAGCTCCTATGTTTCCACCCTGAGCACCTGGGCCGGGGGGGGGGGGGGACAGAAAGAAAAAGAGGTGGAAACAAACGAGGTCAGACATAACGTCTGGCGAGTCCAGTGAATTTCAGCATATAAACAGATAGTAGTATCATGACATGTAAATAAAGATGGATGAGAGATTACAGCAACATGAATAGCATGTATGCTTAAGTTAAACAGAAGAAAACAGAATGATATAGACCAAGATATGCTTCTTACCTATATCTTACTTCTCTGCACTAATACTTAGTATAACAGGATTAGGTGTTACCCTAATGTCTAAACTGAAACAGAAACGGAAACAGAATAATCTTTACAGAAACAAAATGTTAGTAATGGGCCTTTACCACCCCAATAGAGACAGAAGGTACAGAAACAGAATGCTAATAATGGGCCTTTACCACCCAAATAGAAATAGACGGTACACCAACATAAACAAACAAAACTAGTTGTACCCTAAATTCTACACCAAGCGATCGGCTCCCTAATACATAAATACCCTGTGTCGGCCCCACAAAAGGGTGTATCATTCCCTACTAATGGCAACCTACAGACACAGACCTATTTACAAATGTCACGGTGTCTTACATCCTCAGAGCAGACCGGATCCATGCACGCACATAACCCGGTTGGAATGCGCCATCGACACCTCTCGCCATTATCAGAGTGGACCTCTTACAATTAGTTCAGTAAGCATGCCTGGACCCCTCTTAGTGTTGGGTCATAGTTTTGATACCATAAAAGGGTTACTGACTAATATGAGTCCCACACAACAGATGACACAAGTAATTACCCCTCCTAACCTTGTGTCCCCAGACTAACAGATTTTTCAGATTTACTTGCATACAAATTTCAGATGTACAAAGTTCAGATTAATCAGTTCTCAGATCAGACATATAGGTTAAAAAGTTTTCAGACTGACGGATCAGATATACAGATTAACAGACTTACAGATTGTTTCACCTAACCTTATATTGGGCCTACAGATTTACGAAACGGGTTTATTAGATTCATCCGCCTAGTTGATTTAACCTTATCCACCCAACATGTTTTAGGCATCATATTTATCCTAGATTTGCATTAATTAATTACTAATGCACAAACTTCTCACATTAGGTCGGTAGCTTGTGGCCGCTGGATGTGCCGGGCTGTTCCGGGAAGACTTCTGCCGCAAGCCAGACCTAACCTCGTGTTTAAGCATCTTTTAGTTATGCCTACGACCTCTCACATTAGACTGACAGTTTGCGGTTGCTGGTTAAGCCGGTTGGGTCCGGGCAGGCTTCTATCGCAAACAGAGTCTAACCATTCCTATCCTTAGCTAAAGTATTCATTCACAAATTATGCCAATATTAGACTAATTATGCCAATTCAACAAATTTAACTTCTTTACAAGTTACAACAGATTATTCATTCAAAGTTCTATTAACTCGTTTTGCTCAATTTTAGATCGAGTCTATAGATTTTCATACCACAAATTTACCATATTCAGTTTCAACAGTTTCAGCAGATTAGGCAATTTTACAGATTTAATCATAAAATTAAGCTTAATTTTACATGCCCAAATTATGGTCATAATTCATAATATAACATATGCCCCAAATTTTAGTTAAATTTACACAGTACAGAATATTCTCCAAAAACCCCAAATCATGATATACAATATGAATTGTGACAAATTATAGCCTTTGATTTCAGCTTATGCCTAATATCCAAAATCCCCATTTAGGCATATTCACATTTAATAGTTATCCTATTATAATATAGATCTTTGCGCCTAAGTCATATACACAATAATTCTCCTTCTTCCAAATCACAGACTGTCATATATGGTATGCCCAGATCTAGACCTTTAATTACAACATATGTTCTTTTCTCAAATTAGTCACAAATCAGTCATGTCTAATTATGCATCATTCACTATTTTCCCTAATTTAGCGTTCTTACGTCAATCTCTTATGAGATTTGGCTCAGGCTCGTGGTAGCCTGGCTATAGAACAGAAAGAAGGAAGAGATACAGAATAGTTACTATAATATTAATAAGATAGATCTACATAGAAAAACAGATCTGATAAACAAGAATATGCATAATCTCAAATTCAGATTTATAACCATGTCAAGATCATAATTAAATTTCATATCTGAAAATAACTGTACTCACCTTGGTTGGATTCTAAAAGAAAAAGGGTTGTAGTTGTTCTCTTTTAATCCTATTTAGATTGGAAGAAGAATAAGCACTAGTTGTAGCTTAGGTTTCATCAAAGTAGAGACGACTTTAATTTATTTTAATTAGAACTGAGGCAGCATAGCGTTACAAAGGTTTGGTGTGGAGAGAAAGTGGGGTTTGGGGGTGTTTAAATAGCATAGGGATCAATGAATCTGGTCAGAACGGGCGTCCAAATGCAGAAAAACGAACCAGTCCTCAGATCTGGAAATAAGGGGGAGGTTGACCCCTAGATCGACCCCCTGGTCGACCTATGTGACCCAGGTCGACCTGGGTCCTGGGCGGGAAATTTCCCGCCCAGCCCGGGTGTGTGATTTGAATTTCGAACTTAAATCTGAGCTGTTTTAATTTATTTAAAATTTTTGAAAATTCTGAAGGCCATAATTCTTCATACGGGTTCCGATTTACGCAAACTTGTACTCTATCTCAAGCAGAATTCCGAGACGAACGAAATGGCGTAACCTATTTCCCTTAATTCTTCTTTTAAAAATTAAGTATACTTTGTTTTTTTACTTTTATGTTCACAGAAAATACGAGGTGTTACATTCTCCCCTCCTTAAAGGATTTCGTCCCCGAAATCTTCAAGTTAAGAAGAATGTGTCCTACCATCCAAACACCCATCTACTCAACCATCATCCACAAGCATCCATTACCCTAAGAAAACTTCTAATGTTGTATGAAAATATGCAAAAGTGTGTGTATATGTATTTTATCTAATTCAAAGATCAGGCAGTCTACGGATTCAGTTGACCTCCTCAATGCAAATTTATGTTAGTGCCATGAGTCCAATTATGTATGCAAGAAATTCTATTTGGTACACATCATTTCTATATGAGTGCATAAACATTCATACAAATGCAACATCCATGTGATGAGTCAATCATTTTGCATCCACAAAAACTGAAAAATGCACACACATCCATATGCAGTATAAGTGTGCTTTTGAGCCGATCTATTGCCTAGTGTGTGTATATGCATCCACGAGCAACCACTAGCAACCACTTGCATCCACTTGCAACCATCAAACATAACATGTCTCAAACACATGTTTACACCCATTAGTTTCTACCTAAAGGTCGAGGACTCGATCGATAGGATACAGCCGAGTGATAGAAGCAAGTACAATTAAAACAAAAGTTTTGTTCCCATTAGACACCGGTTAAGAGAATAAATCTCTAAGTATCAACCCCGAAGACTGAAATCAACATCAGATTGACACTTAGAGAATTACTCCTATTAAACAATGTCAAAACTGGAAATCTACTTCACGCTTCGAGTAAAAACCCCTATCCTTTTCATAAATATTCAGATAATTACAGACTACTGGTATAGATCAGATTATCAAAACCCAGAATGTATGCGTCATAGTCAACTTAACGCCCAACACAGATACCCCCAACTTATCACAAACGGGTGAGTCATAACCCTTATGGGGTTTGAGACTATAACGGGATCAGAAACAAGACTAGTATTAAAGTGCAGATTCTCAATTACAGAATCAAAATGCTAGAATCAAAAAGCGTTTTAACTCAATAATCAGATAAGGAAATTAAACCTTCTACAAAAATTTTCCTATTCCTCTCCTATCCACCAGCCACGTGAGCATTCACTGCCCTTCAGAAGTAAGTCCTATTCTCTGCCCTTGCCCTCGTTTCTTCAGACAGTCCCTAGTGAAGTGTCCCATCTCACCATAGTTGAAGAAATTGCCCTTCCTTTTTCTGCAATCCTTGTTCAGATGAGTTAAGCTTCCATAAGTAAAGCACTTTTCTCCTTCTTATCTTCGGACTTTTCATCCTTCTTTTGTGTTTCCTTTTTGGGCCATGCTTTCTTGTTCTGTGTTCCTTCGAGCTTTTCCTCTTTTTTATTGCTTTTGGATTCCTCTTCATGCATCAATGCCATGTCAACCAATTTCTCGAAGGTAGCCCCCATAGGAATGTGGGTCATAGCCAACCCGTGTAGCGGCTCATTCAAACCTTTAACAAATCTCAGGGCCTTCTTTTCAGGTGTGTTCACCAAGTCTAAGCCAAATCTCGCCAACTGATTGAACTTGTTAACGTACTCCTTTACAAATAAATTCCGCTGCTTCAACGCCAAGAACCTTTCCGTGTATAAATTCTCTTCTGCTCATGAGAGAAATTTCATCTCGAACCTATGCTGAAGTCCATCCATGTCTCCACTGGACGCTCTCCATTCGTGACCTCCCACCAAACCGAGGCTTCGTCCTTCATTAACCAACCAGCTAATTGGACCTTCCTTCCATCTTCTATCTCGAAGATACCAAAAAAATCTTCCACCTCCTTAAGCCAATTTCGAGCTTCAACAAACGTCTCTGACCCGTGAAAAGGTTTCCCGCCCATTGCCCGAAAGTCTTTGCATATCTTCGAAAAAGTATCAACACGGGGAGGGGAGGAGGAGGAGCGGCTGCAGCTGGGGGAGGAGTAACGTCTGTTGGGCCTGCGGCGGTGGCCCTAGCCTCCAGATAACTTCTGAACCAGGTTGGTATCGGTATGCCCTCGGTTATCTCGGGTACCCCAGACATGCTAAAAAGAAAAAGGTAGAGATTCAAAATGGAGAATCGAAAGACAGATAAATGGCTTTTGGGGATTATGTTTTTCAAAATAAACTTTACTTTTGAAAATACTTCCTTTTTAAAACCTTTTTGAAAATAGTTTTCAAAAACTTTTTATCAAATCTGGTAACCTTCAGCTCTGATACCAAGTGTAACACCCCATGCCCGTTAGTGTCATTCACAAAGGGAATGCATTAACTTCCATGATGCATTATAAGTAAACAGAATAGAATATTACAAGACAGATATGTAAAGTAGTACTTGAAAATTTTATAATTTTATTATAGCAGAAATAGAAATAAGTTTGGTTACATCCTTCAAAATCATAATACCAAAACCCAAGTACACAAGTATCAGTCTTATAAAAAAATCTTTCAGAATGCATAATTTTAAAACCAAAATCCCCAACATAAACTGCCATAAGAAGGTAGAGTCAAATCCAAGTAATACTTCAAGCAGAGAGAATCTGAATCAAGCTCCTATGTTTCCACCCTGAGCACCTTGGGGGGGGGGGGGGGGGGGCAGAAAGAAAAAGAGGCGAAAACAAACAAGGTCAGATATAAAGTCTGGCGAGTCTAGTGACTTTCAGCATATAAACAGATAGTAGTATCAAGACATGTAAATAAAGCTGCATAAGAGATTAAAACAATAGGAATAACATGTATGCTTAAGTTAAACAGAAGAAAACATAATGATATAGACCAAGATATGCTTCTTACCTATATGTTACTTCTCTGCACTAATACTTAGTATAACAGGATTAGGTGTTATCCTAATGTCTAAACTGAAACAGAAACGGAAACGGAATAATCTTTACAGAAACAGAATGCTAGTAATGGGCCTTTACCACCCCAACATAGACAGAAGGTACAGAAACAGAATGCTAATAATGGGCCTTTACCACCCCTACTAATGGGTCTTTACCACCCCAACAGAAACAGACGGTACACCAATAGAAACAAACAGAACTAGATATACCCTAAATTCTACCCCAAGCGATCGACTCTGTAACGAACTGTATTTTACGGTCGAATAATTAATTTATTTAATTATTTAAAATATAGTTTGGTAATTTAAAATGGTTTAAATTAAATAAAACTTTAAATATTTAATTAAAATAATAATTAAATAATATATTTAATTCTGAAATAATCAGAATTAGTGGAATTCACAGTATAATGTGAACTGGACAATTTATAACATACAATTTAGTTTAGAGTTGAATTATATTAACGAATATATTATTTAAACGAAGTTTGAATGTTTAAATTATATTATAAATATAATCGAGCTTGAAATGGCGCGGCAGTTCGTAATTTAGCGATTCAAACTTTAAACGAATATAGAGAAGCCATTTTAGATCGGATTTCTATGAAACAAGAAATGTTCAGAGCTGGAGAAGTATATTTTTCTAATGGAAGAGAAAAATCAAGATTTCGTCATGTAGATTTTGAGATATGTCCAAATCAAATTTTAGAAAAGTCGTTGTGGAATTCCTTTATAATTTATATCGATTTATTTAAATTTAAAAGGGTTTTTAAATATAAATGAATATCGATATAACTGGGAATGTTGAAATATCAAGTTATAAATCCAATTGAAGCTGTATGGTATTCCACTGTGAATATATATATTAATTATAAATATTAAATATAATTATTTTTAAATCAATTTATATATTTAAAAGGGTTATTTAGAACTTAAAAATTAGCCAGTTTTGCAAACGACCTCAGAATTCGACGAAACTAATTTTGTTGGATCCGCAATATTAAATTATTGCTAGATTTCAATTTCTATGATTTTTGAAGTCAGTATGTGGCCATACGGGATTTTAATGTGAAGAATAGTCAGTATTTTGATAGTTAAAAATACGCTGTGTGAGCAAACAGAGTCGGAATTCGACGAAACTAGTTTCGTTGGGACCGTCATGTCGAACTGAAGGTGCATGTCAATTTTCATGATTTTTGAATATCGTGTGTGATCAGACAAATTTTTAGAAGGCAAAAACAAATAAATGAAAATAAAAGAATAAAATATCTAAAGTAAAAATATCCTAACTCATTTACTAGGTCAAACCAAGGCCACGTTTCTTTTGTTTTCAGCTTCTCCTTCTAACATTAAAACGCTGAAAAATTCCCAAATCCCTCAGCAAAAACCGCAACATATAATTCTCAAACAACTCATATAAAAATTCGGAAATGCTGAAATCAATTGTGGTGAGCTTAAATTGAGTCGCTCTTCACACAAGCGTATGTATCAGGCGACGCGGTTATGGTTTTGGGTTACTGGGTGTTTCCAGCGGTGTCTAGGGTTTAAGAAATTTGGAGTATGAAGCATTGAATCAAGTTTTTAGTATGGTATTTGGGATCGTTGTGGAGCTTGGCATCTTGTGGTGATTTTTGAAGGAAATCCGTGGGTTTTTCCGTTAACCAATTTACTGTAGGTGGTGCGAGATCACCCAACGACGCAACAGAGAAGGGGGTTCGAGTTGATTGAAAGTGGGATGAGAGGAAGGAGTTTTCGAAGAGGGTTTTAATGCTATTTCCGGTTTGGTGTTTAAGTGGAAGAAGGAGGGTGCGATGAGGCTTTAAGAAGCAAAAATGGGTGATGTCGCTGTGTATAAAACGAGGAAGAGAGGAGTGTGAGTAGTATGGGTTGAGTATGGTAGGGTGCAGTTGTGGATAAGGTGCATTCCGATGATTTTGTTTGAGTTTTCAGTAAAGAAGTGAGGAGCGGTGGAAATTTGGATTAGTGGCATTGATGTGTTATAAGAACGGGGAGCAAACGAATTAATCTGGTAGTTGGGGAAGAAGAGGAATGCGGTTTAGTCTTAAGAGGGGAGTTGGGCCGGATTTGCAATGGGCCAGGTTGGGATAAGGTGAGGCCCGAAATAAATAAGAGTTTAATTGTGTATTAAATAGTGTATTAACTTAGATTAAAATATCTTTCTCATACGATATCAGAAATTGACGAAACAAGATCCGTTGGGATCGTATGGACGGACACTACACAACAGAACTAACTGGAAGTCCATTGGAGCTCGTTTGAATTTATGGCGAAATAAATTGTTTGATTCAAATCAAACAACAACTTATCGTTCTTTAACGATGAACTGCCAATGTGAGTAAAACTCACCAACTCTGAACAGATATATTTTTATAACTTATTCTTAGAACTGATAATTATCTGTTGATTGATGTGTGTTAACTGTTTGGTTGAATTGCTTATGTATTGGTTGAAATTATAGATAACGATATATATATAAATCGTTAATCAATTATTGATTATGTTAAGAAGAATATTTCACAGTGAAATAAAATCGATGGTAATTATATTGTTTAACATCTGTGATGCAGGGAAACAGGTTGGAGGTATCCAACTGGATTCCTCAATATTTAATACTATTTGATTTCATATACTGTGATATGATGTGATATATAATCTATTGTTGATTATGAGTGTTTGAATGATATTGATCATTACATTTGGTATTTTAAATACCGTAAGAAATACTGGGATGTATATCAGGGGATTTTCAAAGTATATTTTGAAAATAAATTATTTATATAAAATCAAGGGATTTTATATATAAAAGGAAAAGGATTTTATAAAAGGAAATAATTATAAAATCAAAGAGTTAGATGGAGAAATATTTGTCAAACAAATATAAGGGAAAATATTTGTCAGACAAATATAAAGGAGAAATATTTGTGAAAACAAATAAAATGGAAAAGGAATATCTGTGAAAACAAATAGAAAAGGAATATTTATTTATTAAACAAACAGAATTGAAAGAATTATTTATTCGTTAAATAAATAGAATAAAAATGGAATTTATTTATTTATAGGGAATAAATAAATGAAAAAGGATTATTTATTTAGAGAATAAATAAAAGTAAAAAGGATTATTTATTTAGAGAATAAATAGAAAAGACGTGACATTCAAAGTGAATAAATGTGCGATCTGTCAGAGATAAGCGTGGCCTCTAGCCTCACAACCGGGAAATGACAAAAGTCGGACATGCAACATGGCTATGTAGGTTGCACCTATTAGGGTGTATAATCACCTGACCTAGAGTTTCATTTACTTCTCAAAATCTATTGTCGATGCTATCCCATTCGGGAAATGGTTGCTGATCCCAACCGTTGGTGATATACATTCGATACACTCAGGTGAAATGACTGGTTGGTCATGTGTGGTCGGGTTGCAAGATGTTCTTGTTGAACCCAGTGTATTCCTCTCTAGAGGTACACTAGCAAAAGGTGGTTCCATACCTTAACATAGTTGGAAATGCATTACCCAATACGTGCTTGCGGTTTTGATTGTATACTATATATGTAGAACGTGAGGTGAAAGCGTTTCTGCTAGTTGATTATTATATTGTGGTTGATAGACATTATTATAACATCAAAAGGTTTTTGATATAAAGATATTTTGGATTCTCATAAGGGAAAAACTCGTTCCGTTATACGTCGTGGTCTTATGAGATATCGTTTAATGGCTCAAACTGTTTTAAACTGTTTTGCTCATACCAGTCCCATGACTGACCCGGAGTTTATTTTGTTTTGTTTTCCCTAAAACTCTTGGGTGCCCAAATTTGTACGGGCAGTCAAGTAGTCGGGATTTACAGATACTTGAAGAGCTGGAGCAGGAGGCTTCAGGATTATATAGCTATTGTTATTCCGCTGTGTTGTAAGTGCTGTACTTGACAATGATACGTATATTCAAGTAAAATCTTTTATTTCAAAGTTATGTTATATTTTATTCGTTCCGCTGTGAGATTCGTGTTTACTCTGATGTTGTTGTGTTCTTCTTCTTCTTCTATTCTAAGTTTCTATCTTATCTTTCATCACCCTCTAACTTCTTTCTATTAACTTTCCGGTATTTTTCGATGTTTGGTTAGTCGTCATTGAGTTTATGGCAATAACCAAAGTCAACAAAAACTGGGTCGTTACAGGCACCCTAATACATAAATACCCTGTGCCAGCCCCACAGAAGGGTGTATCATTCCCTACTAATGGCAACCTATAGTCACAGACCTATTTACAGATATCACAGTGTCTTACATCCTCAGAGCAGATCAGATCCATGCACGCACATGACCCGGTTGGAATGCGCTATCGACACCCCTCGTCATTATCAGAGTGGACCGCTTACAATTAGTTCAATAAGCGTGCCCGGACCCCTCTTAGTGTTGGGTCATAGTTTTGATACCAGAAAAGGGATACTGACTAATATAGGTCCCACACAAAAGATGACACAAGTAATTACCCCTCCTAACCTTGTGTCCCCAAACTAACAGATTTTTCAGATTTACTTGCCTACAGATTTCAGATGTACAAAGTTCAGATTAACTACTTCTCAGATTAGACATATAGGTTAACAAGTTTTCAAACTAACAGATCAGATATACGGATTAACAGACTTACAGATTGTTTCACCTAACCTTGTATTAGGCCTACAGATTTACCAAATGGGTTTATTAGATTCATCCGCCTAGTTGGTTTAACCTTATCCACCCAACACATTTTAGGAATCATGTTTATCCTAGAATTGCATTAATTGATTACTAATGCACAGACCTCTCACATTAGGTCGGTAGCTTGTGGCCGTTGGATGTGTCGGGCAGTTCCGGGCAGACTTCTACCGCAAGCCAGACCTAACCTCGTGTCTAAGCATCTTTTAGTTATGCCTACGACCTCTCACATTAGGCTGACAGTTTGCAGTTGTTGGTTAAGCCGGTTGGGTCCGAGCAGGCTTCTATCGCAAACAGAGTCTAACCTCGTGTCTTAGCATTCCTATCCTTAGCTAAAGTATTCATTCATAGATTATGCTAATATTAGACTAATTATGCAAATTCAACAAATTTAACTTCTTTACAAGTTACAGTAGATTATTCATTCAAAGTTCTATTATCTCGTTTTGCTCAATTTTAGATCGAGCCTACAGATTTTCATACCCCAAATTTACCGTATTCAGTTTCAATAGTTTCAGCAGATTAGGCAATTTAACAGATTTAATCATAAAATTAAGCCTAATTTTACATGCCTAAATTAAGGTCACAATTCATAATATAACATATGCCCCAAATTTTAGTTTAATTTACACAGTACAGAATATTCTCCAAAAACCCCAAATCATGATATACAATACGAATTATGCCAAATTATAACCTTTGATTTCAGCGTATGCCTAATATCCAAAATCTCCATTTAGGCATATTCACATTTAATAGTTATCCTATTATAATATAGATCTTTGCGCCTAAGTCATATACACAACAATTCTCCTTCTTCCAAATCACAGACTGTCATATATGGTATGCCCAGATCTAGATCTTAAATTACAACATATGTTCTTTTCTCTAATTAGTCACAATCAGTCATGTCTAATTATGCATCATTCACTATTTTCCCCAAATTTAGTGTTTGTACGTCAATCTCTTATGAGATTTAGCTCAGGCTCGTCGTAGCCTGGCTATGGAATAGAAGGAAGGAAGAGATACAGAATAGTTACTATAATATTAATAGGATAGATCTACACAAAAAAACAAATCTGATAAACAAGAATATGCCTAATCTCAAATTCAGATTTATAACCATGTCAAGATCATAATTAAATTTCATATCTGAAAATAACTGTACTCACCTTGGTTGGATTCTAAAAGAAAAAGGGTTGTAGTTGTTCTCTTTTAATCCTATTCAGATTGGAAGAAGAAGAAGCACTAGTTCTAGCTTAGGTTTCAGCAGAGTAGAGATGCCATTAATTTATTTTAATTAGAACTGAGGGAACATAGCGTTACAATGGTTTGGTGTGGAGAGAAAGTGGGGTTTGGGGGTGTTTAAATAGCATAGGGATCAACGAATCTGGTCTGAACGGGCGTCCAAAGGCAGAAAAACGAACCAGTCCTCGGGTCTGGAAATATGGGGGAGGTGGACCCCCAGGTCGGCACCATGGTCTATCTATGTGACCCAGGTCGACCCATTGGTCGACCTGGGTCCTGGGCGGGACATTTCCTGCCCAACCCGGGTGTGTGATTTTAATTTCGAACTTAAATCTGAGCTGTTTTAATTTATTTAAATTTTCTAAAACTTCTGAAGGCCATAACTTCTTCATACGGAGTCCGATTTACGCAAACTCGGACTCTATCTCAAGCAGAATTCCGAGATGAACGAAATGGTGTAACCCGTTTCCCTTAATTCTTCTTTTAAAAATTAAGTATACTTTGTTTGTTTACTTTTATGTTCACAGAAAATACGGGGTATTACATATAGTATGTGACTATGGGAGAATTTTTGACGAACTGTAACGGGGTATTAGAGCGTGGCATTTGAGCGTGACACCATTGTAAATGGGGATTGTATTTTTTTGCTAGGAATGGGATATTTGAGCATTGTATTTGAGTGGAGTATATATTGGTTAATTTATTTGTTTTGAATTAATTTATGCGTTTAATTTAATTCATGTTTCTTATGTCACTTAATTTGAAATTGTGACAACTAACTATTTACCGAACTATATGTTCTTTGTAAATTAAAATACATGTTTTCAAAAAGAAAATGTTATTAAGCATTCTAAATTAAGAAAGACGTTATTTTAACACTTTATCTAAAAGTGTTTTCAGTCTGAAACCTTATTTATTTGTGCTACTATAGATATCCTTATTTACACCTCTAGCCACCTTTGTAATTTTAGTACAAATGATTATCTTTTATATATTTTGGGCTCCCACGACTTATTTCTTCACTTAGTTATTTATCGTCGTACTTCTTATCCTCAAAAAAATATCTTTAGCGTTTCAAACCCTAACAAAAGAGGATACTCTTTTGTGCCTAATAGAGGTGGAAGATAAAGATCTAAAAGAGGTTAGATTTGCTTTCTCGTGATTTTTATTGTTTTCCATTGTTTTCTAGAACATCATGTTAGGGTTTTTAATTGGTTAGGATTTTCTATTAGAGGTGAGCGTTTGGTCAGTTCGGTTGATTTTAGGATAAAAATGTTAACCAAATTATAACAAAAAAAATTCAAATCGAGCCGAACCGAACTGAAATAATTTCAGTTAATTCAATCGGTAAGCGATTAAGCGAATTTGAAGGATACCTTATTTTCAAAACCAAACTAAAATATAAATTTTACAAATTGAGTTCAACCCGACTTAGTTTCAAAACCGAGCCGGACCGACCGAAATAAACCTGCTTTGGTCGGTTAATTTGATTCTAACCGAATATTGTTCATCCCTATTTTCTATTGTGTTTTAGGATATTTTTTCCTCTCCCTTTGAAATTTCAAGCTTGGGAACATTAAGTTTGACGAAGTTGTAATACAAAATGACAATGTTAATTGTTGACTTTTAGGATTTTTCTCCGTACAACTTACATGTCTTGTTTGACAATTTGATGACATTTACTTTGTTTTTCCGTTGTTAGACGAGGGATCTGAATGATAATAAAATGGAGAATGCCTTTATTGTTTGGATTGATAAATATGTTGGTTGTGACACTACAACAAAATGACCATATTACAACGGTGGAAAACCATTGTAATATACATTTTACAATGGTGGGCTAACCGTCGTGTATTAAGAAGTTGTAATAGACTAAAATCTTTTACAACTTTTATGCACTATTGCAACACCGTTGTAATATGTATATTTTACAACTTTTTTCCACCATTGTTGTAACGACCCGGATTTTGTCGACTTTGGTTATCGCCATAAACTCAATGATGACAAACCAAATATTGAAAAATACCGGAAAGTTAATGTAAGAAATTAGAGGGTGAGAATAAATAAGATAGAAACTTAGAATTGAAGAAGAAGAAGAACACAACATCAGAGTAACACAAACCGCACAACGGAACGAATAACATATAATATATAACATATCTTTGAAATATAAATCTGTACTTGAATATACATTTCATTTCAAAGTACAACACTTACAACACCGCGGAAATAAACAATAGCTATATGATCTTGAAGCCTCCTACTCCAAGTTCTTCAGGTATATCTGTAAATCCCGACTACTTGACTGCTCGTACAAAAGGGGGCACCCAAGAGTTTAGGGAAAACAAAACAAAACAAACTCCGGGTCAGTCATGGGACTGGTATGAGTAATACAGTTTAAACAGTTTGAGCCATTCAACGATATCTCATAAGACCACGCCATATAACGGAACGGGTTTTTACCTTATGAGAATCCAAAATATCTTTATATCAAAAACCTTTTGATATTATAATAATGTCTATCAACCACAATATAATAATCATCTAGTAGAAACGCTTTCATCTCACGTTCTACATACATAGTATACAATCAAAACCGCAAGAACGTATTGGATAATGGATTTCCAACTATGACAAGGTATGGAACTACCTTACACTAGTGTAACTCTAGAAAGGAATACACTGTGTTCAACAAGAACATCTTGCAACCCGGCCACACATGACCGACCACTCATTTCTCTTGAGTGTATCGAATGTATATCACCAACGGTTGGGATCAGCAACCGTTTCCCGAATGGGACAGCATCAACAATAGAATTTTATAAGTAAATGAAACTCTAGATCATGTGATTATACACCCTAATAGGTACGACCTACATAGCCATTCTGCCTGCCCGATTTCTGTCATTTCCCAGTTGATGAGGCTAGAGGTCATAATGTATCTTCAACATATTACTCATTCATTCACTTTGAATGCCACATCGTCATACCCGTCAAATCACAAATTGATTCCCCCAAAAATACCATGGGTATAAGCTAAGAGAAATGAATTCCTCTGCCACCAACGTAAATACGTTTTAAACAATCAACTTACGTGATCTACCGGATATACTCTGTCAGACCTTCGTCCATACAAGTTGTCCAGGGACTGGAAAAACCGAAGGCACTATTCAGTACATCCATCTTAGGCACTGTTATCTAAGACTTATACAATAGCCCTTGCGCTTTGCACCGTCTTCAATTATCTTTGGCATATATGATTCGCAACGCTTATGCCAATACAGAGTGGTTCTTTGGATAATAATTCAACTGGTCTCTCCGTATTAACAATGTTAAAATGGTCAAAACTTTGATAGTATGTAATTTAACTATCAAGGAAAAACAAGTGTGCAAACAACGATATTATTTCCTGATGAAAATTATATCGATCAATCATCAAACATATATGTATATATATATATATATATATATATATATCTTCATTTTCTATGTTTAGAAAATATATGTTATTAACACTGGAAAACATTTCCATGGCTTAATTACATATCACTATTCTTCCACAACTATCAGTCCCTGACCGTAAACTAGTATGAGAACAATCCCTAAGTATTAACCCCGAAGGCCGAAACGAACATCAGATAGACACTTATAAAACCATTCAATTTACTAATCTCTAGTCAGTTTCTAATTTTGCTTAACTTTATTTGATTTGCTCTATTTAAAATAAATAATATTCGAAAATCTCTATTTCGAATAACTTTATATTAGATTGACTCTTACTCGATTACTTCATTTGATTTAACTCTGACCTGATTAACTTAACTCGATTTAACTCTTATCGATTTCTAATTCGATAATTTCTATTTCGATTAACTCCATACGATTAGCTTAACTCTAATTGATTAACTTAACTTTAATCGATTAACTCAACTCTAATCGTTTAACTCAAATTTTAATAACTTATATTCGATTAACTCCTCTATTTATTTTCCCAATAAATATTCCTTTATTCTATTTATTTTCTAAATAAATAATCCTTTATACTGTTTATTTTCTAAATAAATAATCCTTTATTCTATTTATTTTCTAAATAAATAATCCTTTTATAATATCCTATTTATTTTCCCAATAAATATTTCCTTATGATATTCTATTTATTCTATAAATAAATATCCTCCTTTATAAACTCCTATTTATACTCTAAATAAATGTTCTCGTTTATAAGATCCTACGATTTTATAAATACTTTATTTCAAAATATTTCCTTTTATAAAATCGATTGATTTTATAAAATTCCTTTATTTCAATATACATTGAAATATTTCTTTTTACATCCCAGGGTCTGTTATGATATTTAAAATAGCAAACCACAATGATCGATATCGTTTAAACACACAAAATCAAATAGATTATATATCACATCATATATTACAATATATGAAAAGAACAGTATTATAAATATTGAGGAACCCAGTTGGGTCCCTCCAACCTGTTTCCCTGCATCACATATGTTAAACAACACGAATATAAAATATTCTGTTAAACAGAATCAATGTTCGATTAACGATTTATATATATATATCGTTATCTATGAATTCAATCAATACACAAACAATTCAACCAAACAGTTAACACACAGCAATCAATCATCATTTACCAGTTCTAAATATACGATATAAAAATAGAACTGTTCAGAGTTGGTGAGTTTTACTCACATTGGCAGTTCATCATTAAAGAACGATAAACTGTTGTTTGATTTGAATCAAACAATTTATTTCACCATAAATTCAAACTAGCCCCAATCCACTTCTAGTCAGTCCCATTGGGTAGTGCCCGTCCATACGATCCTGTCGGATCTTGTTTTGCTGAATTTCGACCATGTATGATAAAGTTATTGGTTATACAATTTAATACACTTTAAATTTAAATAAACTTAGAATTAAAACCATTCGGCCTCACCCCCTTATCATTCCTTGGCCCATATTGCTTCCACGTTACCAGCCCAGTACCACCCTTCTTCCCCAATCCCTCTTCGATCACCTGCTCCTCAAAATACTCAATACCGCCTCCTTCAAACCATCCTCCTTCCTCCATTTGTCAACGGAAATCAACAAACCGTACTAACATTGAACTCCTCATACACATCCGCATCAACCCATACCCCAAATGGTAAACTTTAACAATGCTTCCAATTTCCGTCGCAGGCAGCTAGGCCCAAACCACTGAACCAAACCATGATCGAATCCTCCCAGATCAATACGCAAGGTGCGGTTTTTGATGCTGATCCCAAATCCATTATCCACTCGAGCCAAAACTCTTTGTATCGAAATCAAATTCCAACCCTAAGCCTACTGTACATTCTCGACATCAAAGAAACTGCGTCGCACCTTATTTTGAGCATACCATAAGAACACCTAACCCCATACGAACACACAGATGTGGGTTTTAGGATTTTAGGGAGTTTATTTGAATTTTATTTTGGATTTTCTTTGCTGTGTTTTGTTTTTGAGAAATGAGAACTGTTCTGTCGAAATGAGATTGTTTTATTGCGATTTATCCTTGAGTGTGTGGTCGAGAAGAATGTGTACGTGCCCTCTTTAGATTCACTTAAGTAGGATATTTTTATTTAATATTTTTATATTTTATTTTTGCCAATTTCTCATTGTATCTGCCCTTATAAAAATCCCTGTGATTACATACAATACCTAATAATCACAAAAATTGACATACAGCTACAGCTCGACATTACAGTCCCAACGAAACTGGTTTCGTCGAATTCTGACTTCGTATGCTCACACAGCATATTTTTAAAGGTCGACTTATCGACTTTTTTTCATATTAAAAATCGGTACGGCCACATATTGACTCTAAAAATCACGAAAATTGACGTCTAACAATAATTTGACATTGCGGATCCAACAAAATTAGTTTCGTCGAATTATGAGGTCGTTTGCACAACTGGCTATTTTTAAAGCTCTAAATAACCCTTTTAAATATATAAATATATTTAAAAATAATTAAATTAAATATTTATGAGTAAATATTATCGTATATATTCACATTAGAATATCGTACAGCTCTAGAATATTCCTATAAGAATTTCTAGCTTGATATTACAAATCCTGATTAAATCGATATTCGATTTATAATGAAATTCCTTTTAAAAATATAAATAAATTATAAAGGAATTCCACAGCGACTTTTCTAAAATTTGATTTCGACATAAATCAAAATCTACACGACGAAATATCGATTTTTCTCTTCCACTAGAAAAATATACACCACCGGCTCCTAACGTTTCTTGTTTCATAGAAATCCGATTTAAAACGGCTTCTGTATATTCGTTTAAAGTTCGAATCGCCAAATCGCGAACTACCGCGCCATTTTGAGCTCGATTATAATTATATTATAATTTATACGTTCAACCATCGTTAATTAAATATATTCCTTATCGTAATTCAATTCTAAACTGAATTATATATTTCGAATTTCCCAATTCATACCATATCGCCATTTCAGCCAATTCTGATTATATTCAGAATTAAATATATTATTAAATTATTATATAAATTAAATATTCACCATTATTTAATTTGTAACGACCCGAAAATCCGGTAGAATTTGAGCTGACCAAAAACACAAGTCCAACCCCAAATATCACGGAAATTCGAACCATTAATAGAAAGAAGTTAGAGGGTGAGGATAGATAAGATAGAAACTTAGAATAGAAGAAGAAGAACACAACATCAGAGTAACACGAATCTCACAGCGGAACGAATAACATATAATATATATAACATAACTTGAAATATACATCTGTACTTGAATATACATCAATATCAAAGTACATCACTTACAACACAGCAGAAATAACTATAGCTATATGATCCTGAAGCCTCCTGCTCCAAGCTCTTCCAGTATATCTGTAAATTCCCGACTACTTGACTGCCCGTACAAATTTAGGCACCCAAGAGTTTAGGGAAAACAACAAAGTAAACTCCGGGTCAGTCATGGGACTGGTATGAGTAAACAGTTTAAAACAGTTTCAGAAAAACTAAATGATATCTCATAAGACCACGCCGTATAACACGGAACGGGTTTTTCCCTTATGAGAATCCAAACACTTGACTTATCTTTATATCAACTCTTTTGATATTATAATAATGTTTAAATCACATAAATAACAATCTAGTGGAACGCTTGCATCTCACGTTCCACATATATAATATACAATCAAAACCGCAAGCACGTATTGGGTAATGGATTTCCAACTATGACAAGGTATGGAATCACCTTCCGCTGGTATATCTCTAGAGGAGAATACACCGAGTTCAACAAGAACATCTTGCAACTCAGCCACACATGACCGACCACTCATTTCGCTTGAGTGTATCGAATGTATATCACCAACGATTGGGATCAGCAACCGTTTCCCGAATGGGACAGCATCGACAATAGATTTTTAGAAGTAAATGAAACTCTAGATCAGGTGATTATACACCCTAATAGGTGCGACCTACATAGCCATGTTGCTTGCCCGATTTCTGTCATTTACCGGATGTGAGGCTAGAAGCTACGCTTTATCATCACACCAGATTCACTTCGAATGCCACATCGTCAAATCCATCAAATCACCGATTGACGTCCTCAACAGTATATTACGTGTTAGCTAAAAGAAGTTTCCTTCTCCGCTTCCACTCTTGGTACGGTTGAAGAAATCAATGTATGTGACCCTTTCTGGAAATACTCTGTCAAACATTCATCCATACACGTCACCCAAGAACAGGATGAACTGAAGGCACTATTTATATTAATAGAAAAAGTCCTTGCACTCTACTCCGTCTTCGATTATCTTTATATAATCTGATTCGCACGCTACTGCCGATATGGAGTGGTTCTTCGGATAATAATCCAACCGGTCTCTCCATATTGACAACGATGGTCAAAACTTCGATAGTCTGTGATTTAACTATCGAATAAAAACAAGTGTTTCGATAGTCGATGATTTAACTATCGAATAAAACAAGTGTTCATCCAAACATCCAACTATCACTGAAACTTTAATTAATATTTCATTAATTAAATCTCTTCTCTATTTCTTATCAATATTTGTTAACCAAATATTTTCAATAACCATATTGGCCTTATACGTTATTTGGAAAACATTTCCATATATCGCCTTCTTTTATTTTCTAAACTTTAGAAAATATTCATTATTCTATTTCCAAGCTTTGCACATATTTGGGTTAAAACAGATGTTGTGTAAAACATCGTTACGACAACCCAAATACAGTATTTAACTAATTCTTATTCCACATTGATCTTTGAGCCTGAATCTTGCTACTTATCGGTATATCATGAAATCAACCAAGTTGGGGTATAATTACCTCTCAGACCTTGACTGAATAACATTTAACGTCAAAACAGACAAGACTACTTACTCGAATAATCAATACCATACAACTGATTATTCACCTTTAAACACATATACATTTTCTCTTTTATCCTTACGAGGTTTTACTCTTATACTTCCTTTTTGATTATACTATTCTATTTCTAAGTTCGTTTTCTAATCGACTTCTATATATTTTGATATGTTAATTCCTAACTATCAAATTATCTTAAAAATATTCTATCTCCTTAAATTCCCGGAAAAATTCGCCATAACCTCCTTTGTACCGGGAGCATCGGGAAATTTCAAATAGCTTTCTCGGTCCTTCTCATCTCAAAAAGAAAAAGAAAAAGCCAAGCGGCTTGCCGATACGGCGCATAAAATCTCATATATGAATTAAATACGTACCTTTTTGTCGGGCATTCTATTTATTTCACTTCTATACTTTATTCCATACCTGTCTCCTGTATGTCTATACCTGCCCAATCTATTTAACTATACCAAATCGTTTTAACTCAATTTGTTAATTATCTCTTTAGTCCATTTCTCTTTTAATATTTGAATTCTATATTCAAACTCCAATTCGCTTCTATTATTCAAATTCCATAGTTTAAAGTCCGTTTGAATTTCTATATTCAAATCTATAGTTTAAAATCCATTTGAATTTCTATATTCAAATCTATATTTTAAAGTCCATTTGAATTTCTATATTCAAATCTATATTTTAAAGTCCATTTGAATTTCTATATTCAAATCTATATTTTAAAGTCCATTTGAATTTCTATATTCAAATCTATATTTCAAAGTCCATTTGAATTTCTATATTCAAATATATATTTCAATTCCTTATATTCAAAGTCCATTTGAATTCTCGGCATTATTTATAAACAACGTTTATAACTTCAATTCAAATCCCACCTTTCCATTTATAAACAAAGTTTATAAATTCGATTCAAATTCCATCCTTTCATTTATAAACAACTTTATAAATTCGATTACTTGTTTATATCTATATTCAAAACAAGTTAATGTTTCTATACTTCATTAAAAATTCAAATTCTATTTATAAAAATAGAATTCCCCTTTTAAATTTCAAATACCCTTTTTGATATTTTTAAAAATCCATATCCCAAGCCCCAGTGATATTTTAAACAATCAATCAACCAATTTTCATTTATTTGATTTTAACACATCATATAGGAATATATATGAAATCAAACAAACAACAAACAGATAATATATTTTTGAGGAATCCAGTTGGATTCCTCCAACCTGTTTTCCTGCATCCACAGATGTTAGTCAACAAAATAATACCCATCCTGCTTCGTGGCAGGATATCGCGGTATGAAGGTCATCCACTAATCATAGCGTGGGGCGTATAGGGTAATCATCCGCTATGGTACCGCGGGCATCCGCTAATGAGACTGCGGGAATCCAACCAATCATCAACCCAATATATATATATATAGTCAACCAATCCTAGATAACTAATATATTTTTAACAGCAATAAATATTTAAATGCTTCCAACCATCAACAAAACAACCAACAATTTATTTTAAGGCTAAAATAAATTAAATGAGTGAGAATTTACTCACCGATTTTATTTTTTGTCAGAATAGCTCTAGTTTACTTCAATCCAATTCGATTGTATAATACTGGATGATATGAAGCCAACATACCATGTCCTAAGGAAGTCTGTTATCATAAGAATTTTTATACGAGTGTTACGAGTTTTGTATACACATTTTTTTCTCATTTAATTTCATCGTCATTAACCACTTTAAATTAAATAAATTAACTAACCTTAACCAAAATTTAACATTATTCTTTACTGCTAAAACGAACCTGCTGTGTAGCTTTACCCCTCCTATCTACAGCTATGCAACTTCCGAGCATCACTGGCATCCCACCTTGGCGCTGCTCCACCTCCTTAATTCTCACCGATATAGACAATTCCTCCCTTTTGACAACATCGCAGCCCCTAAATCAATCACCAGAGGATACTCCTAATCGATCACTACGCCTTACGAAATCCATCTGTGTTGAAGCTCAGATGTTCAATCGCCCCTTCCTCACTATTCTGATGTCGAGCTCCTTCTGGTTTTCACTGCGAATCCTATTTCCCACTCAGTTTTCAACCATCTGCCGAACTCCCTAAACACCTCGTTCAACCCTCGGTCTTCCTTCCAGAAATCACGGTGATGCTTTTCCAATCGCACACCTTAAACAACGTAGTAATCCCCACAGTAAACTCAGAAGACCTCACGATAACAACCCCTCGATCGATACTACTTCGAACCCGTCACCACCGTCGCCTCCTTCCACGAACTGACCCTACTGCCCGAATCGCGACACACTTTCCCCTTCCCAAAAACATCGCGACACTCGCTCGAGCCTCCCAGATCTGAAACACTAACTCGAGATATGGCTCGAGGATAAACCGCACCTCATTTGCATAGTAGCGCGAACTGGAAATGAACGGGTTTGGGTTTTGAATGTTTAGAAAGAAACGATGGCAAATAGATTTGAATTCATTTATGCGGCATGGCCATTTAGCTGAGGCTTTGATTTTATTTTCAGATGAAGGAATCAAAGAATAGAAAGGATCGGCCCCTTTTTTATTTAAAAAGGAGTGGTTCTGATTTTTACAAAGGGACTATATTTCTTTGGTTTTAAAGCTTGCCACTTGGTTTTGTTTTTATCCACATAAATTAAAATAATATATCTCAGGGTTCTAAACTCCAATCGAACCACAACAACTAACACTTCTAGGGTAAAACCACTATTCTGAACCCACTGGGATAAGTATCGAAGTCCAGTTCGATCATCCAGAACAGATATTACTTTAAATTGATATAAATTAAATTTCAAACCAAATAATTTTCTTCGAAAATAAATTAATATTATTATCGTTATAAATTCAAATAAAATTTCCCATTAATTATTTGAACTGTATTTAATTGAAAATAATTTTGAATTCATCTAAATCTATTTTCGTATTCTGTTATTTTAATATATTCGATATTAAATCGAAATTGATTATTAAATCGATAACTAAATATAAAAATTCCATTTATATTTATCCACCCAATATTTAAAACTGTATTAAATATTCAAATCTAACCGACAGAATATCCGGGTCATTACATTCTTCCCCACTTAAAATAATTTCGTCCTCGAAATTGCTAAGGTAGAAAAAGTGCTACAAACCCATTAACCTTTCAAAACATATTTATGTTGTACTCAACATTTCATATTCCATTCATAACTCTCTTTCGAATAAATCCTTATTCGATAACTCCTCCCTTCGAATAACTATATTCAATAATCTCTCTTTCGAATAACTATATTCGAAAATATTTCTTCGAATAAACTATATTCGATTTACTCTATTCAATTTAATCTCATCAATTAACTCTATCGAATAACTAAATTCGATAACTCCTTCGAATAACCAATATTCTATAACTCACTTCGATTAAACTAATCGATAACTCTTTTCGATTAAACTATAATCGATAGCCCATTTCGATTAACAAATAATCGATAACTCCTTCGATTTACTAATAATCGATAATTCCTTCGATTAACCAATATTTGATTTAACTCCATTCGCTTGACTCTAGATTGCAGCGATCCCAATGGTTACGCCTGATTCCCCCAGGAAACATCCGACCGCCCTAGTCTATCTGCAGCCCTGTGAATTACGCTAGCAGTCGTACGAAATGGCAACTTATCCTGAGTAACTATGTTTGACTAATTTTATCTCAGTACTATATTCGATCAACTTTAATTGAATAACTATCATTCAATTAAATTCTAATTCGATTAATTATGTTCAATTAACTTTATCTGGTTAACTCTTTATTTGAATAACAAATATTCGATAAATTCTGATTGAATCACTAATATTCAACTAACTCTATGGATTAACCCTAACTGATTAACTCTAACTGGTTAATTCTTACTCTAATCGATTTATTCTAACTCTAATCGATTATTCTTATTCGAACAACTCCTATTCGAATAACTCCTATTCGATAGCGTTTATTCATTTATAAAGATTTACTTTTAGTAACGGTTCTTCACTTTATAAATGTTCTCTTTAATAACATTACTTCACTTATACAAGTGTTGTGTACCCCTTCTATTTAAAACTATCGGTGCTAAAAACCAATATCTCTTCTCTATATAAGCCCAGACTTATATATTCCATTTATCGAATGATAAATATTTAATTTAATTTATAAACTGTTATTTATGAATTAATCTTTTCTATTTATCAGTTAAAAACAGATTTCCATTTTCTATTCATCTTCTGAATATCCCTTTGATTAAATTCTATTTATTCAACAAATAAATATCTCATCTATAACATTCTATTTATTTTCTGTAAATAAATATTTCCATTGAATCTATTTGTAAATGTTTTACAAATATTCTCTTTTAAATTCTATTTGTAAATGTTTTTTTACAAATATTCCTCCTTTTATTTGTTTACACATAACTTCCTTTGTATTAGTGTTACAAATATATTTCCTTTATATTTGATTTACAAATATATTTTCTTTTTAACTCTTTTGGTTTTTCCTTTATTCAAACCCAATTCATATTTCATTCACATTGATTTTACTCAATTTATTCATTTCGATCTATTTAACTTACCTAAGTTAAATTTTCAATCATTCAAATTCCCATTAACTAGTTGCTAATTAATCGTTTTGCCTATTTCACCCTTTTTATTTGAATATAACTTGTTCAAATATATGTCAACTTAATTATAACTAATCTAATTATATTTTCACTCGAGTTATATATTCGATTTCGAATATAAATTCTCAATCTCTTCACTTATCCAAAAACCCAATTTCGACTCAAATTTCCTTTAACTAATTATTCACCAATTTAGTTAATTCTATTTAACCCTTTAAAATATGATTTTTGTCTTAAAAATCATTTCACTTACTTCACTGGAGTTCATATTTATTTTATAACTCAAGTCTATATTTTACTCATGGCCATTCGGATTTTATTTACTTTAAAAATCCTTTTACTTATATATAAACCATTGTGGTTTTAAATGGTTTCTAGCGCTGCTTTTCTAAAAATTTGATTTTGACATAACTCAAAATCTATACGACGAAATCTAGATTTTTCTCTTTCATAAAAAAACTATTGTTCAACCGGTCCCGACGATTCTTGTTTCAAAGAATTCCGACTTAATTTGAGTCATGTATACTCGATTGAAGTTCGAGTCGCCAATTTACGAACTGCCGCGCTATAGCGAGCTCGTTTTAATTATATTTATAAATATAAACGTTTTAACTTCGTTTATAATAAATTCAACTCCATTCTGATATATTTTTAATATATATCCAATCCATTTCACATAATATTCCCGATCTATTTCTCTTTAAATATTCAAGTCCTCTACATCTACAGTATTCAAATTCCCTTATTTTACTTCTATTTGAAATCTATTTTCCAATTCCCATTTCAAAATTCCTTTTAAAGTTATATAAATATATACATATATTTATATCTATCTCAAATTCAAAACATTTGAATTTTCAAGCAACTTGTTTTCCTTTCAAACAAATTTCCATCAAAACTTTTCTAAGGTAGCAATTCATCACTTAGAACTCGAAAATGAACACTGATGATGTTGCGACCATCATCAGAATTATTTCCCAGCTACTGAATGAGTTCAGTGCTTTAATTTTTTCAAACTCCATTTAGAAAAACATTTTCCAAACTCCCAGGATTTTAAATTCTTAATTCTGGTTGGAATTCAATTTCAATTTATCACATTTGTATATTTGATTTCATATACAAATTCCATTGGTTATATATAACTATTTCATTTTTATAATCTAATTTGATTATAATCCTAACAATCAACTTAACTATTTAAAAACAATATCGTGTCCAATCTTCTGTTCAAGTGTTTATAAATTCCTATCGACTTCGTGGCGTCCCACGATTCGACCAAAATTTATAATCCACTCAACAGACTAGTCAACACAATATAAAACGGTTTTTATATCAAATAACAAATACGCTCTCTCGTATATATATACACTCAACTCATCCTAGGATACTACTGATCCTATCTCTAATGAGCACATTTCCACACAGCCTAGGTATTCGCTAAACCTAAGCTCCGATACCAACTGTAGCGACCCGAAAATCCGGTAGAATTTGAGCTGACCAAAAACACAAGTCCAACCCCAAATATCACGGAAATTCGAACCATTAATAGAAAGAAGTTAGAGGGTGAGGATAGATAAGATAGAAACTTAGAATAGAAGAAGAAGAACACAACATCAGAGTAACACGAATCTCACAGCGGAACGAATAACATATAATATATATAACATAACTTGAAATATACATCTGTACTTGAATATACATCAATATCAAAGTACATCACTTACAACACAACAGAAATAACTATAGCTATATGATCCTGAAGCCTCCTGCTCCAAGCTCTTCAAGTATATCTGTAAATTCCCGACTACTTGACTGCCCGTACAAATTTAGGCACCCAAGAGTTTAGGGAAAACAACAAAGTAAACTCCGGGTCAGTCATGGGACTGGTATGAGTAAACAGTTTAAAACAGTTTCAGAAAAACTAAATGATATCTCATAAGACCACGCCGTATAACACGGAACGGGGTTTTCCCTTATGAGAATCCAAACACTTGACTTATCTTTATATCAACTCTTTTGATATTATAATAATGTCTAAATCACATAAATAACAATCTAGTGGAACGCTTGCATCTCACGTTCCACATATATAATATACAATCAAAACCGCAAGCACGTATTGGGTAATGGATTTCCAACTATGACAAGGTATGGAATCACCTTCCGCTGGTATATCTCTAGAGGAGAATACACCGAGTTCAACAAGAACATCTTGCAACTCAGCCACACATGACCGACCACTCATTTCGCTTGAGTGTATCGAATGTATATCACCAACGATTGGGATCAGCAACCGTTTCCCGAATGGGACAGCATCGACAATAGATTTTTAGAAGTAAATGAAAGTCTAGATCAGGTGATTATACACCCTAATAGGTGCGACCTACATAGCCATGCTGCTTGCCCGATTTCTGTCATTTACCGGATGTGAGGCTAGAAGCTACGCTTTATCATCACACCAGATTCACTTCGAATGCCACATCGTCAAATCCATCAAATCACCGATTGACGTCCTCAACAGTACATTACGTGTTAGCTAAAAGAAGTTTCCTTCTCCGCTTCCACTCTTGGTACGGTTGAAGAAATCAATGTATGTGACCCTTTCTGGAAATACTCTGTCAAACATTCATCCATACACGTCACCCAGGAACAGGATGAACTGAAGGCACTATTTCTATTAATAGAAAAAGTCCTTGCACTCTACTCCGTCTTCGATTATCTTTATATAATCTGATTCGCACGCTACTGCCGATATGGAGTGGTTCTTCGGATAATAATCCAACCGGTCTCTCCATATTGACAACAATGGTCAAAACTTCAATAGTCTGTGATTTAACTATCGAATAAAAACAAGTGTTTCGATAGTCGATGATTTAACTATCGAATAAAACAAGTGTTCATCCAAACATCCAACAATCACTGAAACTTTAATTAATATTTCATTAATTAAATCTCTTCTCTATTTCTTATCAATATTTGTTAACCAAATATTTTCAATAACCATATTGGCCTTATACGTTATTTGGAAAACATTTCCATATATCACCTTCTTTTATTTTCTAAACTTTAGAAAATATTCATTATTCTATTTCCAAGCTTTGCACATATTTGGGTTAAAACAGATGTTGTGTAAAACATCGTTACGACAACCCAAATACAGTATTTAACTAATTCTTATTCCACATTGATCTTCGAGCCTGAATCTTGCTACTTATCGGTATATCATGAAATCAACCAAGTTGGGGTATAATTACCTCTCAGACCTTGACTGAATAACATTTAACGTCAAAACAGACAAGACTACTTACTCGAATAATCAATACCATACAACTGATTATTCACCTTTAAACACATATACATTTTCTCTTTTATCCTTACGAGGTTTTACTCTTATACTTCCTTTTTGATTATACTATTCTATTTCTAAGTTCGTTTTCTAATCGATTTCTATATATTTTGATATGTTAATTCCTAACTATCAAATTATCTTAAAAATATTCTATCTCCTTAAATTCCCGGAAAAATTCGCCATAACCTCCTTTGTACCGGGAGCATCGGGAAATTTCAAATAGCTTTCTCGGTCCTTCTCATCTCAAAAAGAAAAAGAAAAATCCAAGCGGCTTGCCGATACGGCGCATAAAATCTCGTATATGAATTAAATACGTACCTTTTTGTCGGGCATTCTATTTATTTGACTTCTATACTTTATTCCATACCTGTCTCCTGTATGTCTATACCTGCCCAATCTATTTAACTATACCAAATCGTTTTAACTCAATTTGTTAATTATCTCTTTAGTCCATTTCTCTTTTAATATTTGAATTCTATATTCAAACTCCAATTCGCTTCTATTATTCAAATTCCATAGTTTAAAGTCCGTTTGAATTTCTATATTCAAATCTATAGTTTAAAATCCATTTGAATTTCTATATTCAAATCTATAGTTTAAAGTCCATTTGAATTTCTATATTCAAATCTATATTTTAAAGTCCATTTGAATTTCTATATTCAAATCTATATTTTAAAGTCCATTTGAATTTCTATATTCAAATCTATATTTCAAAGTCCATTTGAATTTCTATATTCAAATCTATATTTCAATTCCTTATATTCAAAGTCCATTTGAATTCTCGGCATTATTTATAAACAACGTTTATAACTTCAATTCAAATCCCACCTTTCCATTTATAAACAAAGTTTATAAATTCGATTCAAATTCCATCCTTTCATTTATAAACAACTTTATAAATTCGATTACTTGTTTATATATATATTCAAAACAAGTTAATGTTTCTATACTTCATTAAAAATTCAAATTCTATTTATAAAAATAGAATTCCCCTTTCAAATTTCAAATACCCTTTTTGATATTTTTAAAAATCCATATCCCAAGCCCCAGTGATATTTTAAACAATCAATCAACCAATTTTCATTTATTTGATTTTAACACATCATATAGGAATATATATGAAATCAAACAAACAACAAACAGATAATATATTTTTGAGGAATCCAGTTGGATTCCTCCAACCTGTTTTCCTGCATCCACAGATGTTAGTCAACAAAATAATACCCATCCTGCTTCGTGGCAGGATATCGCGGTATGAAGGTCATCCACTAATCATAGCGTGGGGCGTATAGGGTAATCATCCGCTATGGTACCGCGGGCATCCGCTAATGAGACTGCGGGAATCCAACCAATCATCAACCCAATATATATATATATATAGTCAACCAATCCTAGATAACTAATATATTTTTAACAGCAATAAATATTTAAATGCTTCCAACCATCAACAAAACAACCAACAATTTATTTTAAGGCTAAAATAAATTAAATGAGTGAGAATTTACTCACCGATTTTATTTGTTGTCAGAATAGCTCTAGTTTACTTCAATCCAATTCGATTGTATAATACTGGATGATATGAAGCCAACATTCCATGTCCTAAGGAAGTCTGTTATCATAAGAATTTTTATACGAGTGTTACGAGTTTTGTATACACATTTTTTTCTCATTTAATTTCATCGTCATTAACCACTTTAAATTAAATAAATTAACTAACCTTAACCAAAATTTAACATTATTCTTTACTGCTAAAACGAACCTGCTGTGTAGCTTTACCCCTCCTATCTACAGCTATCCAACTTCCGAGCATCACTGGCATCCCACCTTGGCGCTGCTCCACCTCCTTAATTCTCACCGATATAGACAATTCCTCCCTTTTGACAACATCGCAGCCCCTAAATCAATCACCAGAGGATACTCCTAATCGATCACTACGCCTTACGAAACCCATCTGTGTTGAAGCTCAGATGTTCAATCGCCCCTTCCTCACTATTCTGATGTCGAGCTCCTTCTGGTTTTCACTGCGAATCCTATTTCCCACTCAGTTTTCAACCATCTGCCGAACTCCCTAAACACCTCGTTCAACCCTCGGTCTTCCTTCCAGAAATCACGGTGATGCTTTTCCAATCGCACACCTTAAACAACGTAGTAATCCCCACAGTAAACTCAGAAGACCTCACGATAACAACCCCTCGATCGATACTACTTCGAACCCGTCACCACCGTCGCCTCCTTCCACGAACTGACCCTACTGCCCAAATCGCGACACACTTTCCCCTTCCCAAAAACATCGCGATACTCGCTCGAGCCTCCCAGATCTGAAACACTAACTCGAGATAAGGCTCGAGGATAAACCGCACCTCATTTGCATAGTAGCGCGAACCGGAAATGAACGGGTTTGGGTTTTGAATGTTTAGAAAGAAACGATGGCAAATAGATTTGAATTCATTTATGCGGCATGGCCATTTAGCTGAAGCTTTGATTTTGTTTTCAGATGAAGGAATCAAAGAATAGAAAGGATCGGCCCCTTTTTTATTTAAAAAGGAGTGGTTCTGATTTTTACAAAGGGACTATATTTCTTTGGTTTTAAAGCTTGCCACTTGGTTTTGTTTTTATCCACATAAATTAAAATAATATATCTCAGGGTTCTAAACTCCAATCGAACCACAACAACTAACACTTCTAGGGTAAAACCACTATTCTGAACCCACTGGGATAAGTATCGAAGTCCAGTTCGATCATCCAGAACAGATATTACTTTAAATTGATATAAATTAAATTTCAAACCAAATAATTTTCTTCGAAAATAAATTAATATTATTATCGTTATAAATTCAAATAAAATTTCCCATTAATTATTTGAACTGTATTTAATTGAAAATAATTTTGAATTCATCTAAATCTATTTTCGTATTCTGTTATTTTAATATATTCGATATTAAATCGAAATTGATTATTAAATCGATAACTAAATATAAAAATTCCATTTATATTTATCCACCCAATATTTAAAACTGTATTAAATATTCAAATCTAACCGACAGAATATCCGGGTCATTACATAATTCAACGACCATTAAATCCTTTTAAATCACCTGATAAATAATTAAATAAATAAATTATTATATCGCTGAAAAATGCGGGTCATTACATTTTTCCCCACTTAAAATAATTTCGTCCTCAAAATTGCTAAGGTAGAAAACAACTCTATTAACGGGTTAGAACTTATTTGTTCACTTCTTAATTTCAGTTTCAACTGAACCAAATTTAATTTCAATTAAATTATCTATTAATTCTTATCAATGAAAATTTTCAAAAATCCTGAAAATTTTCTAACGCCTTAACTTTTCGAAAAATTTCGCCATAACCTCCTTTGTACGGCCCTATCGGTAAAACTCCAACTCGCCTATCTAGGCTATCTCCAACCCAAAAGAAAATCAAATAGCCAAGCGGCTTGCCAATCAGGCTCATAAATTTCATACTTATACCAAATATAAACTTGTACCTTTTTTGTTGGGCATATCACTATGTCCTTTGCATCTGTTGCCAATTTAACATATCAAATGTTATCTTAACCAAATTCCAGTATGTTTTTATCCACAATTCCAACCATTCGCTTATACCTAAGTCGAATTTCATTTCAAATCAAAGTCCAATTCTTGGTTCCAAATTCTTAACTTACCAGTCCAATATAATTCCAGATTATCTCTAATCAAGTCCAATTCTACTTGACACCAATCTATTTCAATTCAATTTCAACTTAACTGGTTTCACTTTAATTCCAATTTGCTTTTACAAATTCCTATTTAATTTGTCTTAAATTAAACAATCAAATTCTGGGAGTTTTAAATAGTTTTGTTTTTCTCAAAACAATTCAAAAACAAAATCCTTGGTTGTAATCCGTCACTTACAACTCGAAAATGAACACTGATGACGGGGCCAGCATCTTCAAAGTTATTTCCCAGTAATCGAAGTGTAACGACCCGGGGAAAAGGTCGACGCTCGAACATTCGACAAAAATACACAAACCCGTATTACTTGCCAAAAACCTAAGTATCGAACCCCCAGATTATCATGAGAAAGAATTTAGAGGGTGAGAATAGAAAGAAAGAAGTATTAGAGTAGAAGAAAGAAGAAGAACACATCAGAATATCACAGCGGAACGAATAAAATATAATATAACAAATCCCTTTATACAAAAGAACTTTGTATACATACCAATCATCAGAGTACAACATATCAGTCACAGCGGAATAATATCTGTATATAGCTAACGGTGTAGCCGCCTACTTCCAACTCCTGAAACTCCAAACGAAACCTAACCTGGAACATACTCGGTCTGACCAGAGCACATTTGGTTTAAAACAAAATACATCGGGTCAGTCTGGAATACTGTCAGTGATAAATTCACAGCACACACACACTTGTTTAACTTTGGAAAATCTTTCATGAAATCAAAGGATAGTAGTAAGACCAGCCCACACATAAACACGGACGGTTTTTACCTTACTATAACCCAAAACGTTTTGAAATCATACTTTGATCTGATATTATCATAATGTCTAAATACAATTAAATATCAATCTAGAGGAATGCTTGCATCTCACGCTCCCCATATATAGTATACAAACGAACCGCCGGCGCTTATTGGATATCGGATTACCAACTATGACAAGGTATGGAACCACCTTTCGACTGTGTATCTCTAGAGGCGAATACACTGGGTTCAACAAGAACGTCTTGCAACCCGGCCCTCACATGACCGACTACTCATTTCACTTGAGTGTATCTAATGTATATCACCGATGGTTGGAATCAGCAACCGCCTGCCCGAAAAGGTACAACATCGAAACATAGATTAAAGAAGCAAATGGAATTTCTCTAGATAGGTGATCATACACCCTAATGGGAGCGACCCACATAGCCATGCTACCTGCCCGATTTTTGTCATTTCCCGGTTGATGAGGCTTGAGGTCAGAACACATCTGGTCATCACTCACTTTGAATGCCACATCTTCAGATCCTCTGGATATCACTAATCGACATCCACAAAAATACTCCAGTTGATAAGCTAAGAGAACGTGCACTTCTCCTCCATCAACCTGGTACGTTTGAAAATATCAACATACGTGACTCCTTCGGAAATACTCTGTCAGACACTCGTCCATACAAGTCATCTAGGAACATGATGAACTGAAGGTACTCTCCTACTGCATCTCATATAGGAATTACCCCATGGATCAGTAGCAAGAAGTCCTTGCAACCCATGGATTTCAACCACGACAGAACCACAGTTTATCTCTGGCCGCTAAACCAGAGATTATAAGTAACTCTTCCGCTTATGAAGATCCACAGTCTTCAATGCTCCATCTCGATCGCCTTCGGATCTCTTCACGTATTTGTTGGTCGGAATGGTTTTCGAATATAAATTCGATCCCGGTCTTTCCATACCAACAATCGTATTGGTCAGGTTTGATAGTCGGTGTTTTAACTATCAAATACAAATGTGTCAATGAAATGATTTCACTGATTTAGTACTTGGCATGACTTGGCCTTTTAAAACATATTTAACAAAATCGTTAACCAATTCTAATATTCGACTTGACTCTAACTCGACTTGATTACTCCTATCGATTAACTAATACTCGACTTAACTCCATTCGCTTGACCCTAGATCGCAGCGATCACAATGGTTACGCCTGATTCCCTCAGGAAACATCCGACCGACGTAGGATATCTGCAGCCCTACGAATTATGCTAGCAGTCGTACGCAATGGTAACTCTTCCTAATAACTATGTTTGACAAACTCTAACTTAAGTACTATATTCGATCAAATCTGGTTGAATAAACAATATTCCCTAAAATTTTAAAACCATATTCTTATTTCTTTGAAACTAATATTGCAATATTATTTAATTTCCAAACCCTTGCATCAGAGTTCGATATTCCTCGTATAAGATGAAACCAATCTCATCACTTCACTCGTTCCAAACTAATACTATTCCTTGATAATAGTGAAGCCAATAAAGTTGGGGTATTTTAGTTACTTCTCAGACATTGATCGACCCGTTCTTACCTCAGAATAACATTAGTTCATCACCAAAATCTCATTTACTACCTCGATTCCCAACTGGTTTTGGTAATCCATTTCTAACTTTTGAAATCCTCATTCGATCATCTTTTTACTTACTTACTTTATTTAAGTAAATATTCACTAACAAATTAATTTTAACTTAACATCACCTTAATAGATTACCATCTCCCTTAACATTCCTTTCAACTGAATTCACCCTTTCATAATTTAACCATTTGGAGAAAACCTTGTTTAAATCTCTACGTTCACTTACGAATTTCATTCATCAATTTTTTTTTGAAATACTTTGATCTAACATCCCTTTTTAAATTCTTATTGCTTTCCTTGACCAAATCTTAACTCCAACTAGTACGATAATTACTTTAATTATACTTGATCAAACATTAACTAATCTTTAACATTTGTTCGTCACCTTCAACACCAAGATTCAGAATTTCAAATCAATTAAATTAAAATACCATTTCCAATTAAAACAATTGAATTTATTGACTGTGCACCTTAGTTAACTTTTAACTGATTCTTCACTGTTATTTTCCCTTTTAAATTAATCAATTAACCTAATTGATTTAAATTACTATTTATTTGTTCTTGAAAACAATTATTCTATTTTACTATCCCGTAGATAATTTCCTTGGGTCTCTACTTTTCCATCTGGTCTAAATCACTTACATAATTTCCTTTGACTCGGTTTAAACTATTTATTTAAAATTTCCCAATATAAATACTCATATAAAATAATTAAATACTTTGATCCGGTTATACACAAATTGATAACTTTAATAACCTGTCAATTCACTTGGTAGCCGAACGACATTAAAACCACACATTAGGACCATTTACTGCCAATTACTCAGTCAACACAGTCGGTTGATTATAACCACAATAACAATGAATATATATTCAACCATCAACATTTGAACAAGTTTGGCGTCAGTCAGGGTGAACAATTCATATGTATGCACAACAAACAAAAATATAGTTTATTTGAGGAATCCGGTCGGATCCCTCCAACCCATCCTTCTCTGCATCACAAATGTCAGTTGATAAAAATATACGAATAAATTAATTGACGGATTATAAATAACTGCAACCAATCAAACAAGCATAAACAATTTGCATCCATCGCATCCAATCAGCCAATTTAAACTGTTAACTGCAAAATATATTTTACTGTGAATATACCACATCATAGGATTCTAGAAGGTGTGAGAATTAACTCACCAGAGTTTGTTCTGATCGACGGTTAACGCGTTTGTTGCTTTTAATTTGGGACGACCGTTCAAAAATAGCTGAATTTTCAACTACATCAGATTGACTCATAGTCAGTGCCATCGGATATGTCTCGTCCCTGCGATCCCAATGGATCCAGTTTCGCTGAAATCCGTTAGCGTATGAGAGAGTTACGATGGTTTCAAGTTTGAATATATATACGAGATTATACATTAACTAATTAATTAATAATTAAATAATTAACTAATCATTACCTTAATAATTACCTTAATTAACGGTCTGGCCACGTCAGCAAGGTTAAGAGAAAAAAAGCTTTTACTCTTTCTTCCCCTATGAAACCCGATCATTCACGATACCCATCAGCTCAACCTCCTTCTTCGATTGCCACAGCCACCACCGGCTCCCTGGCAACCACCCGAATCCTCCATCAGAACTGCCAGCGAGAGAAGACGCCTCGCCCCTGACGCCGGCCATCAATGGCTACTCCATCACCGGATTTTCCCATTTCCCCCTTTTTCGTTCATCGTCGGAATTCAACCTCCACCGGCGCTTCCAGGTCACGAGACCACCCCCACTCGACAACCCTCGCCACCCCGCTCCAACCCCTTCAGACCTCCGACGCCAGATCAGGCCAAAGTCGCCGGAAAATCAAGAAAACCCCATGCCACTTTTAGAAAATACCCAAAAAACGATCACCCACGTTCATCTCCCATGTTCTCCCTCCTCCGACCTCTAGAGGTCTCGACACCGTTGTCAAAAGAAAGCTGGATCTCCCCTCTACAAAACCCCCAAAGCCTGGATCCCTGTAATATACCACAACTCATCAATTTTGCCAAAGAACAGAAGTAAGTTTTCATGGTTTTACCTTGATTCCGGCCACCACAGTCGACGAAACTTCCCCAACTTTTCTCAGTATGTAGATAACAGCCCGATCTATCACTTTGCTTCAGGTTGCCATATCAAATTCTTCTCAGATTGGAAGATATAAATGATTTTGTAAAACTGGACTTTTTTGCAAAAATACATGGCTGAGAAAGGAGATGGCTGGAAATTCTGATATTTAGGGCTATATATAGTTGTAAAATAATATAATTTATGTCGGTGTGACCCGTGATGACGAATAACGATTTTTATTTCGTACCTATCGCATTTTCGAACGTCGTTTATTCGCTGCTGCGCTCACATACGAACCCCGTTCGAGACGCGAATGGACGGCATAGTCTAATTTGTCGATACGGTCCTAACGAAACTTGTTTCGTCGAATTCCGAGTTCGTTTGCTCGAATGGCCTTCGTTCACGTACAAACGATCGTTTTTATTTGTATTTAATTTTGCCACGCTCACAAATTAACCCCGATTGACGTATAACTTGAAATATAGCAATAATTTGCCGTTGTGGTCCCACTAAAATTTATTTCGTCGAAAACTGAGGTCGCTTGAATAAAGGCCCTTTTATAACTGGCCAATTCAAATAAAATAAATCAATTTTAAAATACTTCAATATAATAATAATAAAATATTGAAATTGGCCATACACGACCAGAATATCGTATATTACCATAATAAAATATCACAGGTTGAGTTTGAAGCCAAATCGATATTATAAATATTTAGAAACCCCTTTATTTAATATAAATAACGTTATAATATGTAACGAAATTCCACAGCGACCTTTTCAAAATTTGATTTGGACATAAAATAAAATCTACAACATGAAAACTCGATTTTTCTCTTTCATTAGAAAAATATCACCCAACAGATTCAGACGTTTCTTGTTTCGAGAAAATCCGACTCAGTTTGGGCCCTATACGGCCGTTTAAAGTTCAAACCGCCAATTTACGAATTGTCACGCCGCTGCAGCTCATTTTATAATTAAATTATAAATTAAACGTTATAACGTCGTTTTAATAATGAATCTCCACTAAAATTTCAATATAAACCATATCGAACCATTTTAAATCGCCCGATTACGTTATACGGCAAAATCAACATTTTTTCCAAATATCCAAAAAATAAATATTATTATATTATTTATATAATATAAATATTCACATTAAAATGGTTAAATCAATTATTTAACCTCAAATCAATATTTTAAATAAATAAAATATTTCTAAAAATTGGCCAAAAACGCGGGATGTTACACGAAGTGAGTTCAATACTATATCTCTTTTCAAAACCATTTCTAACATTTCCACATTGAAATTTATTTCAAAGTATCCTTCCAATGTCTGTAAAACAATTTAAAATCTCCCAGGATTTTAAAATTTCCTTATACATAATCCAGATTCATTTACAAACACTTTTCCAATTTTCCAGGGTTTTAACTCCAATTCTGATTTAAATTCAAATTTAATTCATTTCAATTTCATATATTTCATTTATTTGAATTCTGATTGGTTATGTATAACCATTTCACATTTTATAATCTTACTCGATTATAATTACAACCAATATAAATCCTTTATGTCAAAATATAATTTGGGTAAAATTATTTCGTTTACCCTCTTTTCAAAACATACCATGACGGTTCATCGTATTCGAGTATTTAGTAACTCTTATCGATACAGTGGATCAAACCGATCGACCAGAAATTCATAAGTCACTCAATCAATAAATATCCACAATATAAAACCAATTTTATATCAATAACAAATGCACTCTCGTATATATACACTCAAACTCAATCTAGGGTATTACTAACTCCATCTCTACCGAGTCACGCCACAGAGCCAAGGTAATTCACTTAACCTTAAGCTCTAATACCAACTGTAATGACTCGGATTTTGTCGACTTTAGTTATCGCCATAAACTCAATGATGACTAACCAAACAACGAAAAATACCGGAAAGTTAATGAATGAAATTAGAGGGTGAGAATAGATAAGATAGAAACTTAGAATAGAAGAAGAAGAACACAACATCAGAGTAACACGAACCTCACAGCGGAACAAATAACATATAATAGATAACATATCTTTGAAATATAAATCTGTACTTGAATATACATATCATTTCAAAGTACAACACTTACAACACCGCGGAAATAAACAATAGCTATATGATCTTGAAGCCTCCTACTCCAAGTTCTTCAGGTATATCTGTAAATCCTGACTACTTGACTGCCCGTACAAAATGGGGCACCTAAGAGTTTAGGTAAAACAAAACAAAATAAACTCCGGGTCAGTCATGGGACTGGTATGAGTTAAACAGTTTAAACAGTTTGAGCCATTCAACGATATCTCATAAGACCACACCGTATAACGGAACGGTTTTTTCCCTTATGAGAATCCAAAATATCTTTATATCAAAAACATTTTGATATTATAATAATGTCTATCTACCACAATATAATAATCATCTAGCAGAAACGCTTTCATCTCACGTTCTACATACATAGTATACAATCAATACCGCAAGCACGTATTGGATAATGGATTTCCAACTATGACAAGGTATGGAACCACCTTACGCTAGTGTACATCTAGAGAGGAATACACTGGATTCAACAAGAACATCTTGCAACCCGGCCACACATGACCGACCACTCATTTCGCTTTAGTGTATCGAATGTTTATCACCAACGGTTGGGATCAGCAACCGTTTCCCGAATGGGACAACATCAACAATAGATTTTTAGAAGTAAATGAAACTCTAGATCAGGTGATTGTACACCCTAATAAGTGCGACCTACATAGTCATGATGCCTGCCCGATTTCTGTCATTTCCCAGTTGATGAGGCTGGAGGTCATAACGTATCTTCAACAGATTACTCGTTCATTCACTTTGAATGCCACATCGTCATACCCGTCAAATCACAAATTGATTTCCCCAAAAATACCACAGGAATAAGCTAAGAGAAATGAACTCCTTCGCCACCAACGTAAATACATTTGAAATGATCAACTTACGTGATCTACCAGATATATTCTGTTAGACCTTCGTCTATACAAGTTGTCCTGGGACTGGACAAACCGAAGGCACTATTCAGTACATCCATCTTAGGCACTGTTATCTAAGACTTATACAATTGCCCTTGCACTTTGCTCCGTCTTCAATTATCTTTGGCATATATGATTCGCAACGTTTATGCCAATACAGAGTGGTTCTTTGGATAATAATCCAACCGGTCTCTCCATATTAACAACGTTAAAATGGTCAAAACTTTGATAGTCTATGATTTAACTATCAAGGAAAAACAAGTGTGCAAACAACGATATTATTTTCAGATGAAAATTATATCGATCAATCATCAAACATATATATATAAATATATATATTTCCTCATTTTCTATGTTTAGAAAATATACGTTATTAACACTGGAAAACATTTCCATGGCTTAATTATGTATCACTATTCTTCCACAACTATCAGTCCCTGACCGTAAACTTGTATGAGAACAATTCCCTAAGTATTAACCCCGAAGGCAGAAACCAACATCAGATAGACACTTAGAAAACCATTCAATTTAGTAATCTATAGTCAGTTTCTAGTTTTGCTTAACTTTATTTGATTCTCTCTATTTCAAATAAATAATATTCAAAAATCTCTATTTCGAATAACTTTATATTAGATTGACTCTTACTCGATTACTTCATTTGATTTAACTCTAGCCTGATTAACTTAATTCGATTTAACTCTTATCGATTTCTAATTCGATAATTTCTATTTCAATTGACTCCATACGATTAGCTTAATTCTAATTGATTAACTTAACTTTAATCGATTAACTCAAATTCGAATAACTTATATTCGATTAACTCCTCTATTTATTTTCCCAATAAATATTCCTTTATTCTACTTATTTTCTAAATAAATAATCCTTTATTCTATTTATTTTCTAAATAAATAATCCTTTTATAATATCCTATTTATTTTCCCAATAAATATTTCCTTATGATTTTCTATTTATTCTATAAATAAATATCCTCCTTTATAAACTCCTATTTATACTCTAAATAAATGTTCTCCTTTATAGGATCCTATGATTTTATAAATACTTTATTTCAAAATATTTCCTTTTATAAAATCGATTGATTTTATAAAATTCATTTATTTCAATATACATTGAAATATTTCTTTTTACATCCCAGGGCCTGTTATGATATTTAAAATAGCAAACCACAATGATCGATATCATTTAAACACACAAAATCAAACAGATTATATAACACATCATATATTACAATATATGAATAGAACAGTATTATAAATATTGAGGAACCCAGTTGGGTCCCTCCAACCTGTTTGCCTGCATCACAGATGTTAAACAACACAAATATAAAATATTATGTTAAACAGAATCAATATTCGATTAACGATTTATATATATATATCGTTATCTATGATTTCAATCAATACACAAACAATTCAACCAAACAGTTAACACACAGCAATCAATCATCATTTATCAGTTATAAATATACATTATAAAAATAGAACTGTTCAGAGTTGGTGAGTTTTACTCACATTGGCAGTTCATCGTTAAAGAATGATAAACTGTTGTTTGACTTGAATCAAACAATTTATTTCACCATAAATTCAAACTAGCCCCAATCCACTTCCAGTCAGTCCCATTGGGTAGTGCCCATCCATACGATCTTGTCGGATCTTGTTTGGTTGAATTTCGACCATGTATGATAAAGTTATTGCTTATACAAGTTAATACACTTTAAATTTAAATAAACTTCGAATTAAAACCATTGGGCCTCACCCCCATATCATTCCTTGGCCCATATTACTTCCACGTTACCAGCCCAGTACCACCCTTCTTCAACAATCCCGCTTCGATCACCTGCTCATCAAAATACCCAATACCGCCTCCTTCAAACCATCCTCCTTCCTCCATTTGTCAACGGAAATCAACAACCGTACTAACATTGAACTCCTCATACACATCCGCATCAACCCATACCCCAAATGGTAAATTCGAACAACGCTTCCAATTTCCGTCGCCGGCAGCTAGGCCTAAACCACCAAACTAAACCATGACCGAATCCTCCCAAATCAATACGCAAGGTGCGGTTTTTGATGCTGATCCCAAATCCATTATCAACTCGAGCCAAAACTCTTTGTATCGAAATTGAATTCCAACCCTAAGTCTACTGTACATTCTCGACATCAAAGTAACTACGTCGCACCTTATTTTGAGCATACCATAAGAACACCTAACCCCATACGAACACACAGATGTGGGTTTTAGGATTTTAGGGAGTTTATTTGAATTTTATTTTGGATTTTCTTTGCTGTGTTTTGTTTTTGAGAAATGAGAACTGTTCTGTTGAAATGAGATTGTTTTATTGCGTTTTATACTTGAGTGTGTGGTCGAGAAGAATGTGTACGTGGCCTCTTTAGATTCACTTAAGTAGGATATTTTTATTTAATATTTTTATACTTTATTTTTGCCAATTTCTCATTGTATCTGCCCTTCTAAAAATCCCTGTGATTACAAACAATACCTAAAAATCACGAAAATTGACATGCAGCTACAGCTCGACATTACGGTCCCAACGAAAATGGTTTCGTCGAATTCCGAATTCGTATGCTCACACAACATATTTTTAAAGGTCGAATTATCGACTGTTTTTCACATTAAAAATCGGTACGGCCACATACTGACTCTAAAAATCACGAAACTTGACGTCTAACAATAATTTGACACTGCGGATCCAACAAAATTAGTTTTGTCGAATTCTGAGGTCGTTTGCACAACTGGCTATTTTTAAAGCTCTAAATAACCCTTTTAAATATATTTAAAAATAATTAAATTAAATATTCATAAGTAAATATTATCGTATATATTCACACTAGAATATCATACAGCTTTAGAATATTCCTATAAGAATTTCTAGCTTGATATTTCAAATCCTGATTAAATCGATATTCGATTTATAATGAAATTCCTTTTAAAAATATAAATAAATTATAAAGGAATTCCACAGCGACTTTTCTAAAATTTGATTTCGACATAAATCAAAATCTACACGACGAAATCTCGATTTTTCTCTTCCACTAGAAAAATATACACCACCGGCTCCTAATGTTTCTTGTTTCAAAGAAATCCGATTTAAAACGGCTTCTGTATATTCGTTTAAAGTTTGAATCGCCAAATCGCGAACTAGCGCGCCATTTTGAGCTTGATTATAATTATATTATAATTTATACGTTCAACCATCGTTAATTAAATATATTCGTTATCGTAATTCAATTCTAAACTGAATTATATATTTCGAATTTCCCAATTCATACCATATCGCCATTTCAGCCAATTCTGATTATATTCAGAATTAAATATATTATTAAATTATTATATAAATTAAATATTCACCATTATTTAATTCAACGACCATTAAATCCTTTTAAATCACCTGATAAATAATTAAATAAATTAATTATTATATCGCTGAAAAAATGTGGGTCATTACATTTTTCCCTACTTAAAATAATTTCGTCCTCAAAATTGCTAAGGTAGAAAACAACTCTATTAACGGGTTAGAAATTATTTTTTCACTTCTTAATTTTAGTTTCAACTGAACCAAATTTAATTTCAATTAAATTATCTATTAATTCTTATCAACGAAAATTTTCAAAAATCCTGAAAAATTTCTAACGCCTTAACTTTTCGAAAAATTTCGCCATAACCTCCTTTGTACGGCCCTATTGGTAAAACTCCAACTCGCCTCTCTAGGCTATCTCCAACCCAAAAGAAAATCAAACAGCCAAGCGGCTTGCCAAACAGGCTCATAAATCTCATACTTATACCAAATATAAACTTGTACCTTTTTTGTCGGGCATATCACTATGTCCTTTGCATCTGTTGCCAATTTAACATATACCAATGTTATCTCAACCAAATTCCAATCTGTTTTTATCCACAATTCCAACCATTCGCTTATACCTAAGTCGAATTTCATTTCAAATCAAAGTCCAATTCTTGGTTCCAAATTCTTAACTTACCAGTCCAATATAATTCCAAATTATCTCTAATCAGGTCCAATTCTACTTGATACCAATCTATTTCAATTCAATTTCAACTTAACTGGTTTTACTTTAATTCCAATTTTCCTTTACTAATTCCTATTTAATTTGTCTTAAATTAGACAATCAAATTCTGGGAGTTTTAAACAGCTTTGTTTTTCTCAAAACAATTCAAAAACAAAATCCTTGGTAGTAATCCGTCACCTACAAATCGAAAATGAACACTGATGATGGGGCCATTATCATAAAAGTTATTTCCCAGTAATCGAAGTGTAACGACCCGGGGAAATGGTCGACGCTCGAACTTTCGACAACAATACATAAACCCGTATTACTTGCCAAAAACCCAAGTATCGAACCCCCAGATTGTCATGAGAAAGAATTTAGAGGGTGAGAATAGAAAGAAAGAAGTATTAGAATAGAAGAAAGAAGAAGAACACATCAGAATCTCACAGCGGAACGAATAAAATATAATATAACAAATCGCTTTATGCAAAAGAACTTTGTATACATACCAATCATCAGAGTACAACATATCAGTCACAGCGGAATAATATATGTATATAACTAACGGTGAAGCCGCCTACTTCCAACTCCTGAAACTCCAAGCGAAACCTAACCTGGAGCATACTCGGTCTGACCCGAGCACATTCGGTTTAAAACAAAATACACCGTGTCAGTCTGGAATACTATCAGTGATAAATTCACAGCACACACACACTTGTTTAACTTTGGAAAATCTTTCATGAAATCAAAGGATAATAGTAAGACCAGCCCACACATAAACACGGACGGTTTTTACCTTACTGTAACCTAAAACGTTTTGAAATCATACTTTGATCTGATATTATCAAATTGTCTAAATACAAGTAAATATCAATCTAGAGGAACGCTTGCATCTCACGCTCCCTATATATAGTATACAAACGAACCGCGGGCGCTTATTGAATATTGGTTTTCCATCTATGACAAGGTATGGGACCACCTTTCGACTGTGTATCTCTAGAGGCGAATACACTAGGTTCAACAAGAACGTCTTGCAACCCGGCCCTCACATGACCGACCACTCATTTCGCTTGAGTGTATCGAATGTATATCACCGACGGTTGGGATCAGCAACCGCCTGCTCAAAAAGGGACAGCATCGAAACATAGATTAAAGAAGCAAATGGAATTTCTCTAGATAGGTGATCATACACCCTAATGGGAGCGACCCACATAGCCATGCTGCCTGGCCGATTTTTGTCATTTCACGGTTGATGAGACTTGAGGTCAGAACACATCTGGTCATCACTCACTTTGAATGCCACATCGTCAGATCCTCTGGATATCACTAATTGACATCCACAAAAATACTCCAGTTGATAAGCTAAGAGAACATGCACTTCTCCGCCATCAACCTGGTACGTTTGAAAATATCAACGTACGTGACTCCTTCGGAAATACTCTGTCAGATACTCGTCCATACAAGTCATCCAGGAACAGGATGAACTGAAGGTACTCTCCTACTGCATCTCATATAGGAATCACCCCATGGATCAGTAGCGAGAAGTCCTTGCAACCCATGGATTTCAACCACGACAGAACCACGGTTTATCTCTGGCCGCTAAACCAGAGATTATAAGTAACTCTTCCGCTTATGAAGATCCACAGTCTTCAATGCTCCGTCTCGATCATCTTTGGATCTCTTCACGTATTTGTTGGTCGGAATGGTTTTCGAATATAAATTCGATCCCTGTAACACCCCACGTCCACTAGTGTCACTCGCAAAGGGAATGCATTAACTTCCATGGAGCATTTTAAGTGAATATAGAACAGAAAATCACAACAAGACAGATATAAAGCAGTACTTGAAAATTTAAAACTTTATTTATTGCAGTAGAAGGTAAATATGTTTGGTTACATCATCAAAAACCATAAACCAAGGTCAAGTACATAATATCCATCTTGATAAAACAAAGTACATAATCCCATTACTACACATAGCCATAAAGAAAATGATAGGCTGAGTTTTACTTCAGCAATCCAAATCCAAGTGCTCCCAAAGAGATCCCAATCAAGCTCCACTAGTTTAGTCCCACCCTTAGAAACTTGGGGGGGGGGAAGGAAGAAAAGAGGTGGAAACAAAGGGGGTCAGACATAAAGTCTGGCGAGTGCGATAACTCTAACAACATAATTATTAAAGCAATATGATAAGATATAAGCTGGAGAATAAGGTAATGACTGTGTGAACCACATGGGTATGGCAAGGCAATCAAGAGAAACAAAGATAACGTTAATGGTGCTTCCTAATCAATATAGGATAATTACTATACTCTACCGTACTGTACCATATTGTACTGTTGTGAAGACCCGCAACCTCCCCGTAAAGGAAAGCGACGGATAGTTCGAGAACAAACCACAGCAGAACGCATACAGAAGAACATTTCATTGTATATTACAACAGTGCATCAGATTACAAGAATATACAGAGTATAAATGAATATACACAGAAATATCAGAGATTTAAATTACATTTAAATACATAGCAGCGGAAAATAATACGATACACAACTAGAAGGAGATATACGGATACAAAGCTTTCCGGATATCGTTCCAGCTGTAAACCAGGATCCTGTGAATATAAATCTGCAAAACCAAAACTACTAGCTGCCCGTGCGGAAAATAGGGGCACCCAGAGTTTAGGTTAAAACAATAAACTCCAGGTCAGTCATGGGACTGGTGTGAGAACTAAAACAGTTAATCTTTATTTTTAAAGCTAGGTAAATCAAGGGACCACGCCGTATAACACGGAACGGGTTTCCTCCCAAGAATACCAGTGCATAAAACAAACAGCGCAATGCTAAATAAAGAAAAATGAAGCTGTTATAAGACCCAGGTCCCATCACACAATGCAACGCAGTCGAGGATAGGGTTTTCCCTTATAACGGCCAAAGAATGCTTGATACGTTTAAAAACAAATCATTTGATACTATTATAAGTGCATAGTGTATAAAACAACTTCAAATCATAAGTATCAATCATAGGCGGCATGAATGCCCCATACCACTATGTCGCCATATATAGGTTATACAATCAAAATCGCAAAGTCACGTATTTGGAAATTGGATTTCCGTCTATGAACCGAGGCAAAAGATAGTCCTCAACCGATTCGTGACTCTCTAGCCCGAGCCACAGGATCAGAGCTCGAGTGACCCTTGGAGCGACAGGGCCGGTCCACCGATGTGGATTAAAATGCCTGAACACTACGTTTCCCCACCCTATGGGGTGTAAGTCTGGTCCGTCAGCCGACCAGAATGCATTCGGCCGAAACCGATATAACCGAGGCGCCTCGCAACAGCAACAACCACATAAGTCAAACTCGTCAGGGCGTGTAAAACCACTGACGCCACTTCTAACTAGAAAGAAACGCAAGTCCTCCCTGAGGTCCGTCTCCCGTTTTTGGTTCATACCTGGTGTGAAACACGCGAGGTAAACGTTACACAAAGCTACGCCACAAAGGCCGTGCTTTGATCATCAACCACAAGACTTTGCTTTTCAACAGAAGCCTTGATCATTTGCATCTTAGCATGCCACACAGGCAAACCACTCTATGCAACCGATATCAGTCACACAGAATGAAATCCAATGTCAGACACACAGTCCATTTACAAGTCCGTTCTGGGCCTGAACGAAACCGGAGGCACCTAGTACCCCGCATATCCATCGATCTCCAAGTACGTCTGGACGACCACTAACTGTTTCCATCTTCTTGGGTGTACAGCCCAATCAAGATCATCAGTTATCACCCAAACGACGTGAAGACCTCCGGTCTTCGACCATCGTCTTCATCTTCGACTTATCGTCGTATCAGTTATTCAGAATGGGATAAACCCGGTCTTTCCGAATAACTCGCGTATATATTCTAAAAGTGTTACACAAACACAACATACGCCTCATTCCAATTCATTAGTCACTAACCGTAAATTAATCAAGAGAATAATTCCCCAAACATTAACCCCGAAGGCCGAAACCAACATCAGATCAATATCCAGAAAACCATTCTGCTTGGCTAACCGACAGTTAGTTTCTAAATTTCGCGTTCAAATCTAATTAAAGATTTAACTATCGCCTGGAGCAAAACTGGTGATACTCCATTCTCGATCTTTTCAATCTAATTAAAGATTCATTAAAACTCCACTTAGTTTTAATCTATGACTGGGTTAAAGAATCAGTGTCATTTAAAACACGGTTCACGATAAACCCAAAGTCACATCCCATTAATTATCGGGTTGAAGAACAAGTGTTATTTAAAACACTGTTCACGATAAACCCAAAAATCAATATCAATTCAATTCCAATTAAATATTATTTAATTGGTACACTTCATTAAATCTAAATAAAAAGATTTAATCTTTTCTCAACTGGGTTCAAGAACAGTGTTAGTGAAGACACCATTCACGACAAACCCAAATCACATTCATTAATTATCGGGTTAAAGAACAAGTGTTATTTAAAACACTGTTCACGATAAACCCAAAAATCAATATCAATTCAATTCCAATTAAATATTATTTAATTGGTACACTTCATTAAATCTAAATAAAAAGATTTAATCTTTTCTCAACTGGGTTCAAGAACAGTGTTAGTGAAGACACCATTCACGACAAACCCAAATCACATTCGATAATTATCGGGTTAAAGAACAAGTGTTATTTAAAACACTGTTCACGATAAACCCAAAAATCAATATCAATTCAATTCCAATTAAATATTATTTAATTGGTACACTTCATTAAATCTAAATAAAAAGATTTAATCTTTTCTCAACTGGGTTCAAGAACAGTGTTAGTGAAGACACCATTCACGACAAACCCAAATCACATTCGATATTCAATACAAGGCTCTGAATAGAAAATATATCGGCTTATATTCAATATCGAATTCTACGACTAACAAATGTCGTATTGGAAATAACGATATACATATATATCTTTCAAATTTCCATAACAACACCTGTATAATCACGAATTCCATCATCGAAATATTCCGAAGACAATTTCGATTCAAATCCACTCCAATGTAATCATTGGAAATTTTGGTTATTTTCAAAACCCTTTTCAAATTCAATTTATTTATTTAAAAATAAATAGAATTATAATTCTAGTTCAAAACTAGTTCATTTCGATAAAAATCTATTTTTATCTTTTCAAATATGGAGTCTTTCATCCCAAATCTTCACAAATCATTTCTTATGATTTTACACAAATTATTACTATTTTTAATAATTTTATCAAGGCCCGTACAGTCGATTTCCATTAACGGCCATCGAACTGCACTTACAGCGACCTTTTTCGAATTTGATTTGGACGTATCTCCAAATCCAACCGTTAGATTTCAAATTTCTAACATTCATTAGAAAGCTCTTTTCGATACGAACCCAACGGCTCCGGTTTTAGGAGAATCCGACGGTCGGATCTCCCGTAATGTCCGTTTGAAATAAATGGTCGAAATTCACGAACTGCCGCGGCGCGGCGCGTTCTATTCAGGCCATTATATTATATATATAATATATATAATATATATTTCGTCGATTTCTATTTAAAACGAATTATATAAATAGTTTTAAAATCGTTTCAAAAGCTATTTCAACTTTCTTTTCAATTCAAATCAAAATTGAATTCTTCATTTTAAATTCGTTTTAAAATTCATTTCTATTCAATTCAAATTTCAATTCAATTTGAATTCATTTCAATTCGCTTTCAATTCAATTTGAATTCGTTTTCAATTCCATTCATTTCGAAATCGTTTTCAATTCCATTCATTTCGAAATCGTTTTCAATTCAATTCATTTCGAAATCGTTTTCAATTCAATTCATTTCGAAATCGTTTTCAATTCAATTCATTTCGAAATCGTTTTCAATTCAATTCATTTCGAAATATTCGATTTCGAGATTATTTTTCAATATTCATTTTAAAATGAATAAAATCGATATAAATATCGTTTACGTCAAAATGGCGTCAATCTAATCAACACGGCTTCATAAATTTCTATTTTCAAATATTCTATTTCAAATATTTCCTATTATCAAAATATTTGTTATTATCAAAATATTCTTTATTTTCACGATTGGAATGAGGCCCAATCAATTACCATATAAAATTAATTATACGGATTTTCATACAACACATGTATATAATAACATTGAAAATAATCAACCATCAACCAAAGTGCACTACACTGTATAAGCATCAAATATAGATATTCAACGCTTATAACAGCCTGTCAATCAATCGATCGACATATTTAATCAATCAGGATGAGTGAAATTCATATTTCATCCCAACACCCGTGTGGGGTTTCAAACAAACAAACACAGATTTTATTTGTGCAGTTGGGCGATGTGTAAAATTTATCGTCCCAATCAATGTCATTCAAATAAGTGTACATAAACAAACCATCTGGTTTGTAAATGAATATTTATTCACTTCACTATTTTCATATTCACGTTAAAAATTATATTTTTAACGATAAAACATTTTATTTCAACCTATGAATTTCTATTCAATTCATTTATTAAATAAAATGATATTTTTATTTTTCTAACATATTTTAGAAAATTTCGGCGGCATAACGGCACGATACTAGAAACGGGACAAGGCCTAGCCTTATCCCCGGTCTAGTGAAGGCCCACGCCATTCACATATCAATCATATCAATTTCAATTTCACCAAAACAATCCAATTCAAATCAAATAATCTAATCAACTACACAACCAATCAAACAAGTCCATGGTCTGTGGACGGGTGTCGGGTGCTTCTAATAAGCACCGTCTGCATCCTAGTATATATATATATAACTAGAAAAATAATAGAAAGGTGAGAAATTCTCACAGATTAGCTATCCTAGCTCCACGGCACTTCTAATGCAGGAAATCTTCGCCAACTCGCCTTTTGTCGCTTTCGTTGTCCGCTTTCACTACATATGTAAAAATTGAATTTTACTTCGCTATTCAATATATAAAAATTCTATTTTCCTTTCGAAGTTCAAAATATAAAAATCCTATTTTCCTTTCGAAGTTCAAAATATAAAAATCCTATTTTCTTTTCGAAGTTCAAAATATAAAAATCCTATTTTCTTTTCGAAGTTCAAAATATAAAAATCCTATTTTTATGCCGAAGTTCAATATATAAAAATCCCATTTTTATGCCGAAGTTCAATATATAAAAATCCTATTTTTATGCCGAAGTTCAATATATAAAAATCCTATTTTTATCGCAAACCTATTTAAATAAAAAATCACATTTTTATGTGATGTTATTTATATTTTAAAAACAACGTATATTTTTAAAACAAAGCTAATTTTATTTAAAAAAAAACATGTAAAACAGGAGATTACCTTCTCCTGCTTCCTTGATTCTGATAAACCCGTATGCCCTCGAACCCACGGTCGTTTTTGAATCCTCCACGCCACAGGTTCCTGGAGCCGCCGGAGATGGATCGCCGGCCACCCCTCGACGCGGCTGAGCGTCGCCGACTTCCTCCCCTGAGCGCGCCACAATCGGTGGCCCCACCTGGTCGGAAACCTGACATGAACGATGCGACATCGACCCTTGAGATCGTCGCGAGGTAGGGTGAAGCAGTGGGGGGGGGGGTCGATCGCCGGAGTGAGGAGGCAGTCTGATCGTAGGCGGCGACGAAATCGAGATCGATGGTTTGTCTCTTTTTTTTTTTTTTTTTTTTTTTTTTTGATTTTGTTCTGTTCGATCTGAATCGGGGGGGGGGGGGGGCCTGGAGGGGTTTTAAGGGGAGAAAGGTTTTTTTATTATTTTTTTATTTTATTTTATTATTTAATTATTTTATTCGAAAAAAAGGTTGACCTTTAAATACGAACTCGAAACGAGGCCCACCGCCTGTCGTCCATAGCGTTTCACCCCCATTCCGAACACAATGGGACATGTATCGTAAGCTGATTCGGCTGTTACAATCAATTTTCGTTAAATTTACATTTAAATCACTTATATTCAATTTTAAACGTACATTTCAAATTACCGGGGTCACATACTAACTCGAAAAATTACAGAAAAATATTTTCTAGCTTCGTATTGACGATACGGTCCTAACAAAACTAGTTTCGCCGAATTCTGAGACCGTTTGAAAAATGGCCAATTTCCAGTCGATTAAAATCAACTGAAACTGGTCAAACGCGTTTTCCATTGCCACACTCACATATTGATTCGAAAAATTATGAAATTTGGAATCTAGCAATAACTCGACATCACGGACCCAACAAAACTGGTTTCGTCGAAATCCGAGGTCATTTGCAAAATGTCCATTTTTAAGGGCCTGAATTCCATAGCGACTATTCAGAATTTTCAACTGGACATATCTTTTGATTCCCGCTATGAAATCTCTACTTGTCGGATTCGTTGGAAAGATATTATCAATCAGATCCCATGATTTTTGGTTTCACTAAAATCCGGATTGTTTTGCACCCGGTACCTTCAAATGAAATTTGAAATCGAATTATCGAACTACTGCGCCATTTTCAATTCCTTTTATAATTATATATAATTATTATATATTCTAACGACGACGTATATAATATATACGTTCTAATTATATTCAAAATAGATTTCTCGTCGATATTATTTAAAATAATCTATTTTAAATATTCAAAATTCGCCAAAATTGCCAATTTAAAAATTTTAAACTGGCCCAGATTTTCGGGTTGTTACAATCTCCCCCACTTAAAACTTTTCGTCCCCGAAAAGGAACAAAGTCGAAAGTGGTTTGATTATTCAGTTCTACGTTCGATCTGGCTTCCATTCTCCAACTCTTTAGTTTCTGAGAATTTTCAAAATTTCAAAAATTTGGCTAACACCCTAAATTTTTGAAAAATTTCGCCATAACCTCCCCTGCACCGGGAGCATCGGGGAATTTCAAATAGCTTCCCCGGTCCTTCAGATCTCAAAAAGAAAAAGAAAAAGCCAAGCGGCTAGCCAATAGGCTCACAAAATCATCATCACCCAAACAAAACAGGAAATTATGTAGTAAACATGTACCTATTTGTCGGGCAAACAAATTTTATTCTCTGCTCTAGCCTCCTTGCTATGACCTGTTCAATGATATATATGTATATGCAAGCATATGCGACCAATTTTCAATACAATTCAATATTTGGTTCAATTAGGCCAAATGGTTCAAAATTATCAAACAGATAAACAAACAACACAAACATCAATCAATTAGTGGATTAGAGTTTCAAATTGATAATTTTGATACATATACAAAAATCATGTTTTTGATGCCAATTCACAACAATAAGCCCTATCTAATTTTGGTTCTCACACCAGTCAATAGGAAGTATATAGATATTACACGTTCGTCTCTCGAATATAAATTCTAATGATGGAGCTCCATCATCAAAATCATCTCCGGGCGATTAGAGTGTAATTCTATATCTATCCAATATATTAAAACTTCGAATACACGCGGATCAGACGTATACGCAAAATCTATATATACTGGATTGTCCACATCAATATAAATAGATAATCCAATACGAATAATCGGTTTAAATTTTCAAAACAAAAATTTGTTTTCACTTTCAAAAATATACTCTTCACACTCGTTCTAGGATACTACTGATCCCATCTCTAACGAGTCATTCTAATTGGATATTACTAATCCAATATCTGATGAATTCTTTCGTATGGTTCTAATGTGCCTTGTTCTCTGAGCTTTGTAAACCAAAGCTCTGATACCAAATGTGAAGACCCGCAACCTCCCCGTAAAGGAAAGCGACGGATAGTTCGAGAACAAACCACAGCAGAACGCATACAGAAGAACATTTCATTGTATATTACAACAGTGCATCAGATTACAAGAATATACAGAGTATAAATGAATATACACAGAAATATCAGAGATTTAAATTACATTTAAATACATAGCAGCGGAAAATAATACGATACACAACTAGAAGGAGATATACGGATACAAAGCTTTCCGGATATCGTTCCAGCTGTAAACCAGGATCCTGTGAATATAAATCTGCAAAACCAAAACTACTAGCTGCCCGTGCGGAAAATAGGGGCACCCAGAGTTTAGGTTAAAACAATAAACTCCAGGTCAGTCATGGGACTGGTGTGAGAACTAAAACAGTTAATCTTTATTTTTAAAGCTAGGTAAATCAAGGGACCACGCCGTATAACACGGAACGGGTTTCCTCCCAAGAATACCAGTGCATAAAACAAACAGCGCAATGCTAAATAAAGAAAAATGAAGCTGTTATAAGACCCAGGTCCCATCACACAATGCAACGCAGTCGAGGATAGGGTTTTCCCTTATAACGGCCAAAGAATGCTTGATACGTTTAAAAACAAATCATTTGATACTATTATAAGTGCATAGTGTATAAAACAACTTCAAATCATAAGTATCAATCATAGGCGGCATGAATGCCCCATACCACTATGTCGCCATATATAGGTTATACAATCAAAATCGCAAAGTCACGTATTTGGAAATTGGATTTCCGTCTATGAACCGAGGCAAAAGATAGTCCTCAACCGATTCGTGACTCTCTAGCCCGAGCCACAGGATCAGAGCTCGAGTGACCCTTGGAGCGACAGGGCCGGTCCACCGATGTGGATTAAAATGCCTGAACACTACGTTTCCCCACCCTATGGGGTGTAAGTCTGGTCCGTCAGCCGACCAGAATGCATTCGGCCGAAACCGATATAACCGAGGCGCCTCGCAACAGCAACAACCACATAAGTCAAACTCGTCAGGGCGTGTAAAACCACTGACGCCACTTCTAACTAGAAAGAAACGCAAGTCCTCCCTGAGGTCCGTCTCCCGTTTTTGGTTCATACCTGGTGTGAAACACGCGAGGTAAACGTTACACAAAGCTACGCCACAAAGGCCGTGCTTTGATCATCAACCACAAGACTTTGCTTTTCAACAGAAGCCTTGATCATTTGCATCTTAGCATGCCACACAGGCAAACCACTCTATGCAACCGATATCAGTCACACAGAATGAAATCCAATGTCAGACACACAGTCCATTTACAAGTCCGTTCTGGGCCTGAACGAAACCGGAGGCACCTAGTACCCCGCATATCCATCGATCTCCAAGTACGTCTGGACGACCACTAACTGTTTCCATCTTCTTGGGTGTACAGCCCAATCAAGATCATCAGTTATCACCCAAACGACGTGAAGACCTCCGGTCTTCGACCATCGTCTTCATCTTCGACTTATCGTCGTATCAGTTATTCAGAATGGGATAAACCCGGTCTTTCCGAATAACTCGCGTATATATTCTAAAAGTGTTACACAAACACAACATACGCCTCATTCCAATTCATTAGTCACTAACCGTAAATTAATCAAGAGAATAATTCCCCAAACATTAACCCCGAAGGCCGAAACCAACATCAGATCAATATCCAGAAAACCATTCTGCTTGGCTAACCGACAGTTAGTTTCTAAATTTCGCGTTCAAATCTAATTAAAGATTTAACTATCGCCTGGAGCAAAACTGGTGATACTCCATTCTCGATCTTTTCAATCTAATTAAAGATTCATTAAAACTCCACTTAGTTTTAATCTGTGACTGGGTTAAAGAATCAGTGTCATTTAAAACACGGTTCACGATAAACCCAAAGTCACATCCCATTAATTATCGGGTTGAAGAACAAGTGTTATTTAAAACACTGTTCACGATAAACCCAAAAATCAATATCAATTCAATTCCAATTAAATATTATTTAATTGGTACACTTCATTAAATCTAAATAAAAAGATTTAATCTTTTCTCAACTGGGTTCAAGAACAGTGTTAGTGAAGACACCATTCACGACAAACCCAAATCACATTCATTAATTATCGGGTTAAAGAACAAGTGTTATTTAAAACACTGTTCACGATAAACCCAAAAATCAATATCAATTCAATTCCAATTAAATATTATTTAATTGGTACACTTCATTAAATCTAAATAAAAAGATTTAATCTTTTCTCAACTGGGTTCAAGAACAGTGTTAGTGAAGACACCATTCACGACAAACCCAAATCACATTCGATAATTATCGGGTTAAAGAACAAGTGTTATTTAAAACACTGTTCACGATAAACCCAAAAATCAATATCAATTCAATTCCAATTAAATATTATTTAATTGGTACACTTCATTAAATCTAAATAAAAAGATTTAATCTTTTCTCAACTGGGTTCAAGAACAGTGTTAGTGAAGACACCATTCACGACAAACCCAAATCACATTCGATATTCAATACAAGGCTCTGAATAGAAAATATATCGGCTTATATTCAATATCGAATTCTACGACTAACAAATGTCGTATTGGAAATAACGATATACATATATATCTTTCAAATTTCCATAACAACACCTGTATAATCACGAATTCCATCATCGAAATATTCCGAAGACAATTTCGATTCAAATCCACTCCAATGTAATCATTGGAAATTTTGGTTATTTTCAAAACCCTTTTCAAATTCAATTTATTTATTTAAAAATAAATAGAATTATAATTCTAGTTCAAAACTAGTTCATTTCGATAAAAATCTATTTTTATCTTTTCAAATATGGAGTCTTTCATCCCAAATCTTCACAAATCATTTCTTATGATTTTACACAAATTATTACTATTTTTAATAATTTTATCAAGGCCCGTACAGTCGATTTCCATTAACGGCCATCGAACTGCACTTACAGCGACCTTTTTCGAATTTGATTTGGACGTATCTCCAAATCCAACCGTTAGATTTCAAATTTCTAACATTCATTAGAAAGCTCTTTTCGATACGAACCCAACGGCTCCGGTTTTAGGAGAATCCGACGGTCGGATCTCCCGTAATGTCCGTTTGAAATAAATGGTCGAAATTCACGAACTGCCGCGGCGCGGCGCGTTCTATTCAGGCCATTATATTATATATATAATATATATAATATATATTTCGTCGATTTCTATTTAAAACGAATTATATAAATAGTTTTAAAATCGTTTCAAAAGCTATTTCAACTTTCTTTTCAATTCAAATCAAAATTGAATTCTTCATTTTAAATTCGTTTTAAAATTCATTTCTATTCAATTCAAATTTCAATTCAATTTGAATTCATTTCAATTCGCTTTCAATTCAATTTGAATTCGTTTTCAATTCCATTCATTTCGAAATCGTTTTCAATTCCATTCATTTCGAAATCGTTTTCAATTCAATTCATTTCGAAATCGTTTTCAATTCAATTCATTTCGAAATCGTTTTCAATTCAATTCATTTCGAAATCGTTTTCAATTCAATTCATTTCGAAATATTCGATTTCGAGATTATTTTTCAATATTCATTTTAAAATGAATAAAATCGATATAAATATCGTTTACGTCAAAATGGCGTCAATCTAATCAACACGGCTTCATAAATTTCTATTTTCAAATATTCTATTTCAAATATTTCCTATTATCAAAATATTTGTTATTATCAAAATATTCTTTATTTTCACGATTGGAATGAGGCCCAATCAATTACCATATAAAATTAATTATACGGATTTTCATACAACACATGTATATAATAACATTGAAAATAATCAACCATCAACCAAAGTGCACTACACTGTATAAGCATCAAATATAGATATTCAACGCTTATAACAGCCTGTCAATCAATCGATCGACATATTTAATCAATCAGGATGAGTGAAATTCATATTTCATCCCAACACCCGTGTGGGGTTTCAAACAAACAAACACAGATTTTATTTGTGCAGTTGGGCGATGTGTAAAATTTATCGTCCCAATCAATGTCATTCAAATAAGTGTACATAAACAAACCATCTGGTTTGTAAATGAATATTTATTCACTTCACTATTTTCATATTCACGTTAAAAATTATATTTTTAACGATAAAACATTTTATTTCAACCTATGAATTTCTATTCAATTCATTTATTAAATAAAATGATATTTTTATTTTTCTAACATATTTTAGAAAATTTCGGCGGCATAACGGCACGATACTAGAAACGGGACAAGGCCTAGCCTTATCCCCGGTCTAGTGAAGGCCCACGCCATTCACATATCAATCATATCAATTTCAATTTCACCAAAACAATCCAATTCAAATCAAATAATCTAATCAACTACACAACCAATCAAACAAGTCCATGGTCTGTGGACGGGTGTCGGGTGCTTCTAATAAGCACCGTCTGCATCCTAGTATATATATATATAACTAGAAAAATAATAGAAAGGTGAGAAATTCTCACAGATTAGCTATCCTAGCTCCACGGCACTTCTAATGCAGGAAATCTTCGCCAACTCGCCTTTTGTCGCTTTCGTTGTCCGCTTTCACTACATATGTAAAAATTGAATTTTACTTCGCTATTCAATATATAAAAATTCTATTTTCCTTTCGAAGTTCAAAATATAAAAATCCTATTTTCCTTTCGAAGTTCAAAATATAAAAATCCTATTTTCTTTTTGAAGTTCAAAATATAAAAATCCTATTTTCTTTTCGAAGTTCAAAATATAAAAATCCTATTTTTATGCCGAAGTTCAATATATAAAAATCCCATTTTTATGCCGAAGTTCAATATATAAAAATCCTATTTTTATGCCGAAGTTCAATATATAAAAATCCTATTTTTATCGCAAACCTATTTAAATAAAAAATCACATTTTTATGTGATGTTATTTATATTTTAAAAACAACGTATATTTTTAAAACAAAGCTAATTTTATTTAAAAAAAAACATGTAAAACAGGAGATTACCTTCTCCTGCTTCCTTGATTCTGATAAACCCGTATGCCCTCGAACCCACGGTCGTTTTTGAATCCTCCACGCCACAGGTTCCTGGAGCCGCCGGAGATGGATCGCCGGCCACCCCTCGACGCGGCTGAGCGTCGCCGACTTCCTCCCCTGAGCGCGCCACAATCGGTGGCCCCACCTGGTCGGAAACCTGACATGAACGATGCGACATCGACCCTTGAGATCGTCGCGAGGTAGGGTGAAGCAGTGGGGGGGGGTCGATCGCCGGAGTGAGGAGGCAGTCTGATCGTAGGCGGCGACGATGGCCCCTGGGCGGCGACGAAATCGAGATCGATGGTTTGTCTCTTTTTTTTTTTTTTTTTTTTTTTTTTTTGATTTTGTTCTGTTCGATCTGAATCGGGGGGGGGGGGGCCTGGAGGGGTTTTAAGGGGAGAAAGGTTTTTTTATTATTTTTTTATTTTATTTTATTATTTAATTATTTTATTCGAAAAAAAGGTTGACCTTTAAATACGAACTCGAAACGAGGCCCACCGCCTGTCGTCCATAGCGTTTCACCCCCATTCCGAACACAATGGGACATGTATCGTAAGCTGATTCGGCTGTTACAATCAATTTTCGTTAAATTTACATTTAAATCACTTATATTCAATTTTAAACGTACATTTCAAATTACCGGGGTCACATACTAACTCGAAAAATTACAGAAAAATATTTTCTAGCTTCGTATTGACGATACGGTCCTAACAAAACTAGTTTCGCCGAATTCTGAGACCGTTTGAAAAATGGCCAATTTCCAGTCGATTAAAATCAACTGAAACTGGTCAAACGCGTTTTCCATTGCCACACTCACATATTGATTCGAAAAATTATGAAATTTGGAATCTAGCAATAACTCGACATCACGGACCCAACAAAACTGGTTTCGTCGAAATCCGAGGTCATTTGCAAAATGTCCATTTTTAAGGGCCTGAATTCCATAGCGACTATTCAGAATTTTCAACTGGACATATCTTTTGATTCCCGCTATGAAATCTCTACTTGTCGGATTCGTTGGAAAGATATTATCAATCAGATCCCATGATTTTTGGTTTCACTAAAATCCGGATTGTTTTGCACCCGGTACCTTCAAATGAAATTTGAAATCGAATTATCGAACTACTGCGCCATTTTCAATTCCTTTTATAATTATATATAATTATTATATATTCTAACGACGACGTATATAATATATACGTTCTAATTATATTCAAAATAGATTTCTCGTCGATATTATTTAAAATAATCTATTTTAAATATTCAAAATTCGCCAAAATTGCCAATTTAAAAATTTTAAACTGGCCCAGATTTTCGGGTTGTTACAACTGTGCTAACACTAACTGCACCCCTACTAGTCACTCTAGAAATTAGATCCCCCTTGGTTAAATAGAACGATGATAGTTTCGTGTATTACTAGATGCACCAACTATCCTCCATGTCTGACCGTATATCTCTAGTTGCTATCATAGGTACCCAACGTGTACCTATCCCCACTAGATGCACCCCTTCAATGGTAATTCCATGTACTCTTAGCTGATGTCATAGGTGTCGTCTGCTCCTATCTCCAATAGGTTTACCCCCTTAATAATTATTAATAATAGTGGTAGCTTCGTGTACCCCTAGCTGACTACATAGGTGCCGTCTGCCCCTATCTCCACTACGTGTACCCACTAACCTGCCCCATTCGATCGGCTCCCTAACTCGTAGATACCCGTGCTGGCCCCACAGTGGGGTGTATCACTCCCCAAAGTGGCAAACCGATACCACCAATGATGCACGGCTTATACCTACACGATGCAACAACGTCTTACCTACCAGCCCAGGTCCACACACGCATATGAACCCGCTGGACTTGCGTTGCCACCGCTAACCCGGTTTGGCCTCTTACAGTCAATCCCAGTATGCGTGTCCCGTCCTCGACTTGGGTCGAGCGCACAAAGATACGAATGAGTTACTGGTTGAAATGGGCCACCATGACTTGACACAAGCTATCCACCTAAGCTTGGTCCCATCTAGTACATCCCACTTAACCCACCTCTTATTCATGTTTCAATTACATGTTTTAAATTTGGTTAAGGGTTTCCATTAGTAATTTCACATGCCACCCAAGGCACCTACTTAACCCCTATGTCTCACTTACATGTTTTACCTTGGTTAAGTGTTACTAATCGTATTTCCTCATGCCACCCAAGGCACCCACTAGATTCCACATGCCACCCAAGGCACCCACTTAACCCCTCATGTCCCACTACATGTTTATTTGGTTAAGTGTTTCTTAATTCATTAAGACCGTAACCTCATAAAGACCTCTCACATTAGACTGACATTTGTGGCAGCTGGATTTGCCGGGCGGGTCCGGGCAGTCTTACACCACAAAAGAGCCTAACCTCGTGTCTTTACAATTGTTACGTATTTAGTTTATGCCTAAGACCTCTCACATTAGACTGACATTTGTGGCAGCTGGATTTGTCGGGCCGGTCCGGGCAGTCTTATACCACAAAAGAGTCTAACCTCGTGTCTTAGACGATTAATTACTCCAAATTAATCATTCCCCAATTTGAATTACTTTCCCTATTCAAATTATCAATCAATTCCAAATTTAACGATGTCCATAATTGACTCAATTATGTCCATCCATTTATGGTATGTAAAATCATACCCATTTTCACCACAATTATATTTTATGCCTTTTTAAGGCATTTATGCTCATCTATTTATGGTATATAAATTATACCAATTTCAATACTAATTAATTTTATTCTTTAAAATTAATTACATGCCTTTTTAGGCCATTACATGCCAAATTCACAATATGTGTGTATCCACTATTATCCCCATTGTACCCGCGTCATTCGTTCGCTTAACATGATGTATACTTATTAGACTAGCAAATAGTATAATACTTAAAAAAAAGGAATAAACGTCACAAAGTCACATACACACAATAATAGATCTAATTTGCATCTAACTTGCAATTAAGAATTACAACATACTTGCATAGTCTTTGTGTTATCAAGGATCCAAACATCATAGATCTAAAAGGTGTGAGCTTGCATGTATGAACATAGTTTTACACCCAACTAGCCTAGGTAATTATCACAAACTTACACAAACTGTGTATGTCGTCAACCTAAACAAAATGGTGTCATCTTGCATAACTATGGATCCAATAAAGGTGTTAACTTGAGTATACTATGGATCCACATAAAGGTGTAAACTTGCATAACTAGGCATGTCATAAATTCAACATAAAATGTCAACTTGAATATGGATCTAAACTTTAAAGGTGTGAACTTGTATGAATCCAATTATCACTTAAACTTGCATATGAACATAATACCTATACAAACTAGCATATGTTCCACATCCATATTCGCATAAAAACTAATGTTATAAACCTAGGTGATTGGATTATAAAAAAAAGGATTCATTGACACAAATTAACATCATGAATTACTAGCATATATTTTAGATCCAAACTTACTTGACATCATATAATTCGCATACCACTTACGTGATCTTGTTAACTTGCATAACATCCTATGTACAACTTGCATAATCATATTAACTTGCATAATATCATATATGAAACTTGCATGATCATATTAATTTGCATAACATCATATATGAAACTTGCATGATCATATTAACTTGCATAATATCATACATGAAACTTGCATAATGAAACTTGCATAACATCACATATGAAACATGCATAACATCATATGTGAAACTTGCATAACATCATATATAAAACATGCATAACAACATAGGTGAAATTTGCATAACATCATATATTAAATTTGCATAACATCATATTATATGAATCAAGCTAACATACATGATTAAACATATGAATTTGATTCACATCCACAACAATCCAACGTATATCACATCATAATTAATTTAGCAATTATTTTGTTAAGGTAATCGAACTCACTACTCAAAAGCGGTCTTGAGTTCTGAATTCTGATTTCTGAAACTGATTTAGCTTTCCCTTGTAGTAGATTCGTTGTTTAGAATTGATTAGAAGTGAATTAGATTTTTGATTAGCTTCCTTCCTCTTTAGTTGGCGGCGGCTACACTGAGTTCCATGGTGACGGCACGACGACGGCTATTCTATTTTTCATGTGATTTTTGAGTGAGAGACTACCTAGGTATATATAGAGTTTAGGATTTATTTAGACCATCCGATCAACTCACAATGAACCTGAACCGTCAAATTAGCCAACTCAGCCCTAAAGACATATCAGAAGTCGAACCAGGGTCAGACCCATCAGGTCGGGCTAACCAGGCAAGTCGAACTGCAGGTCGACACCTAAGTCGACTGCGTAGTCGACATGGGGGGGCTAGGTCGACTGCCCAGTCGACACTACTGTCGACCTGGTCACTGGGCGGGAGTTTTCCCGCCCAGCCCAGTCTGAACTCGAATTTCAAATTTTAAACATGATCTGAGCTGTTTTTGAATTTTGAATTTTATGAACCTTCCGATGGCCATATCTCCTTCATACGAAGTCCAAATCACGCAAACTCGGAATCTTTTTCAACCAGAATTCCGAGACGAACACAATTGCGCAACCCGTTTCCCACAATTCTCACGTCTGAGATTAGTTATTCTTTAAATTTGTGAATATTAACATTAACAGAATTACGAGGTGTTACATTCTCCCCTCCTTAAAGGATTTCGTCCCCGAAATCTCCAAGTTTAAGGAGAATGCATATCCTAACATCCAAACAACCATCTACTCAACCATCAAACACAGGTATCCATTGTCCTTAAAGACCTCTAATGCTTTCATGTTTATATGCACAGTGTGTGTATATGTCTATATCTAATGCAAAATTAGGTGGTCTACTAATTCAGTTGACCTCCTTAATGCAAACCATGATAGTGTCATGCATCCATTATGTATGCAAAAGAATCCTATCGACACATATTATTACCACATGTGTGCACAACCATTCACCAAAATGCATCATCCATATGATAGCACAACCATTACACATCCATCAATTTAACTATGTACAAGCAATTATATGCAATATGCAATATGAAGTGACTGAGCCGATCTAGTGTCTAAGGTGTGTGTATATGTATCCACGGGCAACCACTAGCAAACACTTGCATCCATACGCATCCCTCATACCTAACATGTCTCAAACACATGTTTCAACCATAGGATTACCCTATCTAAAGGTCAAAGATACTAGCGAGAGGACATACTAAAGATAAGATAAGTACAAGATAAGCGATAAAGGAGAAACTAAAGGACATACCCTCAAAAAGAAAAGGGTACAATGAATGCATCTTCTCTTCCGTCTCCCAAGTAGCGTTGCTCTCATCATCTCCCTATTGCACTTTGACTAGTTTGACCTCTCTATTTCTCAATTTCTTAATCTCCGACCCAAGAATGCACGTAGGAGCTCGTCGAATCGTCGCATCATGCTCGATCTCCACCTCTCTAAGCAAGCTCGGCTCTACCACTTCCGCGGTCTCGTGCAAGCACTTCCTCAAATGTGATACATGGAATACGTCGTGTACACCACTAAGTGTCTCGGGGAACTCTACTCTGTACGCCATCTGTCCAATCCTTTCCTTGATCTTGGTAATCCGTCAACAAAGTCCATCGAGACACTTTCCCACTTCCATTGTGGGGCCTCCAATGGGTGAAGCAATCCACCGGGCTTCTTTTGCTCTACTTTTCCTTGTTGGCACACCAAGAATCTAGCAACATACTCGGCCATGTCCTTCTTCATACCGACCCAAAAGTAAACTCGTCTCATGTCCATGTACATCTTGTCCCTGCTGGGATGAATGGTAAACTTTGAATGATGTGCATCATCAAGAATGGTCTTCCTCAGATTCTCGTCCCGTGGTACACAAAGCCTACCGTCCCTACGCAACCAACCCTTATCATCTAGGGTATACCTACGGTGATGGCTCGATGACTCCCCTCTTATGAGCTTCTCTACTAACTCCATCAACTGTGGGTCATCTTGCTGTGCCTCACCAATCCGTCCAAAAAGCGTAGGTCTGACCTCAAGGGCGCTAGCAAACTGGGTACAAAATCAATGGATGGTCTAAAGTCAAAGGTAGAGGTAAACTCTAAGCTACGTCGCTCGACAAACAAAGGGCTCAATGTCAACTTTTTCCTACTCAAGGCATCCTTACAACGTTACCCTTGTCAGGGGTATATGCTATCTCGAAATCGTAGGACGCTAAGAACTTCATCCACCATAACATACCACCCTTCCTAGAGACCACGTGCCCTAAAATCCACACCTCTTTCCTCCAAAAATGGTATTTTGGAGAACTTAGCTTTAAGCTGGTGCGCTTGTAGGCTCCCTAAGCTTTCCCCCAAGATGTAGGGCATGCTCTTCTCTGCTTCTAGAGAAAACTAGGATATTATCCCATGCAAAATCGTCACAACTATCCATCTCTCACACAGACCATCCTAGTCGAACTCGACATCCCCCAAGTGCAAGCGCCAAAGGCCAAAACCAATATCAGACAAACACCCAAGCGATACCTCCTTCGAATTCAGACGACCTACGTGAGATGATACTAGTAAAACGGCCAACCAATTGAGCACTTGGCCGACTCTGGCTGTCCTTGCCAGTCTTGCTCCAAAACCACTGTTGATCACATAACTGGCTTTGCTTAATCTATTAAGCACACACGAAAACTTATTTCGCGCTTCTGGGTAAACCCCGCACTTTATCAACGACGTCTCCATACTCACGGACCACACAAACAGACTCCCAATCATCGTTGGATGCGTCAGAAGATTGTAGGCAGCTAAGCATCACTGTACCCCTAGGGTCACAAGAAATATGAGGGTCTTTCCATAACGAATCAATAGCCTAACTACCCTCCTTTCACAATCTAGGATGGCACCCGGCCTAGCTAGCCAATCCACCCCTAGAATCAAACTATAGCCCGTGAAACCAAGGGCGAAGGCATTGCATTCAAATCCAACGCCCAAGATAGACACTCTCAAATCCCGACAAACCATTGAAGGACGAGCCAAACCACAAACAGGATTTGAGACTAAGATGGGATCCTTTACTAGACTAGTATTTAGGTGCAGTGTTTCAACTAACGAAGAAGATACTAACAAGTATGAAGCGCCAAAATCAAACAAATTTCAAACAGGATGATAAAGAAAACCAAATTTCAACCTAGACGCTCCTACCCCCATCAGGTATACCAGCCGTGAGGGAGTACAACTACCCTCCAGAAGATCCTGTACTTTGTCCTTGTCCCTTTGGACAATCCTAAGGTGTCCTATTTCTCCAAAACAACTAGCCTTCTTCTTCTTCACATTCTCCATTCTTGACCTCCCACCAAGATGAGGTTCCTTCCTTTGTTAACCAAATAGCTATTTGAACCTTCCTCCTATCGTCTATCTTAAAGGTACCAACAAGCCCTCCACCTCCCTGGACTATCTTCTAGCCCGACAAACGTCTAAGTCCCTTGAAGTGGTTTTCCGTTCTTCGTACGGAAATCCTTATTTATCTTAAAAAAAACATCTATACGCGGAGGGGGAAAACAAACTCAAAAAGAGAAAGAGATTCAAAACGGAGAATCGAAGGAAGGATATATGGCTCTTGGGGACTATGTTCTTAAAATAAACCTTTCTTTCAAAAATACTCTTCTACAAACATATTTTTGAAAGTATTTTCATAAAAATGCTTTTGAAAGTTAGTTTTTCAAAATATCTTATCTGTTCTGGTAACCAACCAGGCTCTGGTACCACGTGTAACACCCCACGTCCATTAATGTCACTCGCAAAGGGAATGCATTAACTTTCATGGAGCATTTTAAGTGAATATAGAACAGAAAATCACAACAAGACAGATATAAAGCAGTACTTGAAAATTTAAAACTTTATTTATTGCAGCAGAATGTAAATATGTTTGGTTACATCATCAAAAACCATAAACCAAAGTCAAGTACATAATACACATCTTGATAAAACAAAGTACATAATCCTGTTACTACACATAGCCATAAAGAAAATGATAGGCTGAGTTTTACTTCAGCAATCCAAATCCAAGTGCTCCCAAAGAGATCCCAATCAAGCTCCACTAGTTTAGTCCCACCCTTAGAACCTGGGGGGGGGGGGGGGAAGAAAAGAGGTGGAAACAAAGGGGGTCAGACATAAAGTCTGGCGAGTGCGATAACTCTAACAACATAATTATTAAAGCAATATGATAAGATATAAGATAGAGAATAAGGTAATGACCGTGTTAACCACATGGGTATGGCAAGGAAATCAAGAGAAACAGAGATAACGTTAATGGCGCTTCCTAATCAATACAGGATAATTACTATACTCTACCATACTGTACCATACTGTACTGTGCTAACACTAACTGCACCCCTATTAGTCACTCTAGAAATTTGATCCCCCTTGGTTAAATAGAACGATGATAGTTTCGTGTATTACTAGATGCACCCACTATCCTCCATGTTTGACCGTATATCTCTAGTTGCTATCATAGGTACCCAACGTGTACCTATCCCCATTAGATGTAACCCTTCAATGGTAATTTTATGTACTCCTAGCTGATGTCATAGGTGTCGTCTGCTCCTATCTACACTAGGTGTACCCCCTTAATAATTATTAATAATAGTGGTAGCTTCGTGTATCCCTAGCTGACTATATAGGTGCCGTCTGCCCCTATCTCCACTAGGTGTACCCACTACCCTGCCACATTCGATCGACTCCCTAACTCGTAGATACCCGTGCTGGCCCCATAGTGGGGTGTATCACTCCCCAAAGTGGCAACCCGATACCACCAATGATGCACGACTTATACCTACACGATGTAACAACGTCTTACCTACCAGCCCGGGTCCGCACACGCATATGAACCCGTTGGACTAGCGTTGCCACTGCTAACCCGGTTTGCCCTCTTACAGTCAAGCCCAGTATGTGTGTCCCGTCCTCGACTTGGGTCGAGCCCACAAAGATACGAATGGGTTACTGATTGAAATGGGCCCCCATGACTTGACACAAGCTATCCACCTAAGCTTGGTCCCCTCTAGTACATCCCACTTAACCCCCCTCTTATTCATGTTTCAATTACAAGTTTTAAATTTGGTTAAGGGTTTCCATTAGTAATTTCACATGCCACCCAAGGCACCCACTTAACCCCTATGTCTCACTTACATGTTTTACCTTGGTTAAGTGTTACTAATCATATTTCCTCATGCCACCCAAGGCACCCACTAGATTCCACATGCCACCCAAGGCACCCACTTAACCCCCTCATGTCCCACTACATGTTTATCTAGTTAAGTGTTTCTTAATTCATTAAGACCGTAACCTCATAAAGACCTCTCACATTATACAGAAATTTGTGGCAGCTAGATTTGCTGGGCGGGTCCGGGCAGTCTTACACCACAAAAGAGCCTAACCTCGTGTCTTTACAATTGTTACGTATTTAGTTTATGCCTAAGACCTCTTACATTAGACTGACATTTGTGGCAGCTGGATTTGCCGGGCGGGTCCGGGCAGTCTTACACCACAAAAGAGTCTAACCTCGAGTCTTAGACGATTAATTACTCCAAATTAATCATTCCCCAATTTTAATTACTTTCCCTATTCAAATTATCAATCAATTCCAAATTTAACGATGTCCATAATTGACTCAATTATGTCCATCCATTTATGGTATGTAAAATCATAACCGTTTTCACCACAATTATATTTTATGCCTTTTTAAGGCATTTATGCTCATCTAAATATGGTATATAAATTATACCAATTTCATTACTAATTAATTTTATTCTTTAAAATTAATTACATGCCTTTTTAGGCCATTACATGCCAAATTCACAATATGTGTGTATCCACTATTATCCCCATCGTACCCCCGTCATTCGTTCGCTTAACATGATGTATACTTATTAGACTAGCAAATAGTCTAATACTTAAAAAAAGGAATAAATGTCACAAAGTCAAATACACACAATAATAGATCTAATTTGCATCTAACTTGCAATTAAGAATTACAACATACTTGCATAGGCTTTGTGTTATCAAGGATCCAAACATCATAGATCTAAAAGGTGTGAGCTTGCATGTATGAACATAGTTTTACACCCAACTAGCCTAGGTAATTATCACAAACTTACACAAACTGTGTATGTCGTCAACCTAAACAAAAAGGTGTCATCTTGCATAACTATGGATCCAATAAAGGTGTTAACTTGAGTAAACTATGGATCCACATAAAGGTGTAAACTTGCATAACTAGGCATGTCATAAATTCAACATAAAAATGTCAACTTGAATATGGATCTAAACTTTAAAGGTGTGAACTTGTATGAATCCAATTATCACTTAAACTTGCATATGAACATAATACCTATACGAACTAGCATATGTTCCACATCCGTATTCGCATAAAAACTAATGTTATAAACCTAGGTGATTGGATTATAAAAAAAAGGATTCATTGACAGAAATTAACATCATGAATTACTAGCATATATTTTAGATCCAAACTTACTTGACATCATATAATTCGCATACCACTTACGTGATCTTGTTAACTTGCATAACATCCTATGTACAACTTGCATAATCATATTAACTTGCATAATATCATATATGAAACTTTCATGATCATATTAATTTGCATAACATCATATATGAAACTTGCATGATCATATTAACTTGCATAATATCATACATGAAACTTGCATAATGAAACTTGCATAACATCATATATGAAACATGCATAACATCATATGTGAAACTTGCATAACATCATATATAAAACATGCATAACAACATCGGTGAAATTTGCATAACATCATATATAAAATTTGCATAACATCATATTATATGAATCAAGCTAACATACATGATTAAACATATGAATTTGATTCACAACCACAACTTATAATCCAACGTATATCACATCATAATTAATTTAGCAATTATTTTGTTAAGGTGATCGAACTCACTACTCAAAAGCGGTCTTGAGTTCTGAATTCTGATTTCTGAAACTGATTTAGCTTTCCCTTGTAGTAGATTCGTTGTTTAGAATTGATTAGAAGTGAACTAGATTTTTGATTAGCTTCCTTCCTCTTTAGTTGGCGGCGGCTACACTGAGTTCCATGGTAACGGCATGACGGCGGCTATTCTATTTTTCATGTGATTTTAGAGTGAGAGACTACCTAGGTATATATAGAGTTTAAGATTTATTTAGACCGTCCGATCAACTCACAATGAACCTGAACCATCAAATTAGCCAACTCATCCCTAAAGACACATCAGAAGCCGAACCAGGGTCAGACCCATCAGGTTAGGCCGACCAGGCAAGTCGACCTGCAGGTCGACACCCAAGTCGACTACGTAGTCGACCTGGGGGGGCCAGGTCGACTGCCCAGTCGACACTACTGTCGACCTGGTCACTGGGCGGGAGTTTTCCCGCCTAGCCCAGTTTGAACTCGAATTTCAAATTTTAAACATGATCTGAGCTGTTTTTGAATTTTGAATTTTCTGAAACTTCCGATGGCCATATCTCCTTCATACGAAGTCCAAATCACGCAAACTCGGACTCTATTTCAACCAGAATTCCGAGACGAACACAATGGCGCAACCCGTTTCCCACAATTCTCACGTCTGAGATTAGTTATTCTTTAAATTTGTGAATATTAATATTAACAGAATTACGGGGTGTTACAATCCCGGTCTTTCCATACCAACAATCGTATTGGTCATGTTTGATAGTCGGTGTTTTAACTATCAAATACAAATGTGTCAATAAAATGATTTCACTGATTCAGTACTTGGATGACTTGGCCTTTTAAAATATATTTAACAAAATCGTTAACCAATTCTAATATTCGACTTGACTCTAACTCGACTAACTTGACTTGATTACTCCTATCGATTAACTAATACTCGACTTAATTCCATTCACTTGACCCTAGATCGTAGCGATCACAATGGTTACGCCTGATTCCCTCAGGAAACATCTGACCGACGTAGGCTATATGCAGCCCTGCGAATTACGCTAGCAGTCGTACGCAATGATAACTCTTCCTAATAACTATGTTTGACTAACTCTAACTTAAATACTATATTCGATCAACTCTGGTTGAATAAAAAATATTCCCTAAAATTTTGAAACCATATTCTTATTTCTTTGAAACTAATATTGCAATATTATTTAATTTCCAAACCCTTGCATCAGAGTTCGATATTCCTCGTATAAGATGAAACCAATCTCATCACTTCACTCGTTCCAAACTAATACTATTCCTTGATAATATTGAAGCCAATCAAGTTGGGGTATTTTAGTTACCTCTCAGACCTTGATCGACCCGTTCTTTCCTCAAAATAACATTAGTTCATCACCAAAATCTCATTTACTAGCTCGATTCCCAACTGGTTTTGGAAATCCATTCTAACTTTTGAAATCCTCATTCGATCATCTTTTTACTTACTTACTTTATTTAAGTAAATATTCACTAACAAATTAATTTTAACTTAACATCACCTTAAAAGATTACCATCTCCCTTAACATTCATTTCAACTGGATTCACCTTTTCTTAATTTAACCATTTGGAGAAAACTTTGTTTAAATCTCTATGTTCACTTACGAATTTCATTCATCAATTTTGTTTAAAATACTTTGATCTAACATCCCTTTTTAAATTCTTATTGCTTTCCCTGACTAAATCTTAACTCCAACTAGTACGATAATTAATTTAATTATAGTTGATCAAACATTAACTAATCTTTAACATTTGTTCGTCACCTTTAACACCAAGATTCAGAATTTCAAATCAATTAAATTAAAATACCATTTCCAATTAAAACCATTGAATTTATTGACAGTACACCTCAGTTAACTTTTAATTGATTCTTCACTGTCATTTTCCCTTTTAAATTAATCTATTAACCTAATTGATTTAAATTACTGTTTATTTGTTCTTAAAAACAATTATTCTATTTTACTATCCCGTAGATAATTTCCTTGGGTCTCTACTTTTCCATCTGGTCTAAATCACTTACATAATTTCCTTTGACTCGGTGTAAACTATTTATTTAAAATTTCCCAATTTAAATACTCATATAAAATAATTAAATACTTTGATCTAGTTATACACAAATTGATAACTTTAAAAACACGTCAATTCACTTGGCAGCAGAACGACATTAAAACCACACATTAGGACCATTTACTGCCAATTACTCAGTCAACACAGTTGGTTGATTATAACCACAACAACGATGAATATATATTCAACCATCAATATTTGAACAAGTTTTGGTATCAGTCAGGGTGAACAATTCATATGTATGCACGACAAACAAAAATACAGTTTATTTGAGGAATCCGGTCGGATCCCTCCAACCTGTCCTTCTCTGCATCACAGATGTCAGTTGATAAAAATATACGAATAAATTAATTGACGGATTATAAATAACTGCAACCAATCAAACAAGAATAAACAATTTGCATCCATCGCATCCAATCAGCCAATTTAAGCTGTTAACTATAAAATATATTTTACTGCGAATTAACTCACCAGAGTTTGTTCTGATCGAAGGTTAATGCGTTTGTAGCTTTTAATTTGGGACGACAGTTCAAAAATAGCTGAATTTTCAACTGCGTCAGATTGACTTCTAGTCAATGCCATCGGATAGGTCTCGTCCCTGCGATCCCAACGGATCCAGTTTCGCTGAAATCCGTTAACGTATGAGAGAGTTACGATGGTTTCAAGTTTGAATATATATACGAGATTATACATTAACTAATTAATTAATAATTAAATAATTAACTAATCATTACCTTAATAATTACCTTAATTAACGGTCTGGCCATGTCAGCAAGGTTAAGAGAAAAAAAACTCGTTTAATCTTTCTTCCCCTATGAAACCCGATCATTCACGATACCCATCAGCTCAACCTCCTTCTTCGATTGCCACGGCCACCACCGGCTCCCTGGTAACCACCTGAATCCTCCATCAGAACCGCCAGTGAGAGAAGACGCCTCGCCCGTGACGTCGGCCATCAATGGCTACTCCATCGTCGGAATTTCCCATTTCCCCCTTTTTCGTTCATCGTCGGAATTCAACCTCCACCGGCGCTTCCAGGTCACGAGACCACCCCCACTCGACAGCCCTCGCCACCCCGCTCCAACCCTTCAGACCTCCGACGCCAGATCAGGCCAAAGTCGCCAGAAAATCCAGAAAACCCCATTCCACTTTTAGAAAATACCCAAAAACGATCACCCACGTTCTCCCTCCTCCGACCACCAGAGGTCTCGACACCGGTGCCAAAAGAAAGCTGGATCTCCCCTCTACAAAACCCCGAAGGCCTGGATCCCTCAAATTGACCACAACTCATCAATTTTGCTAAAGAACAGAAGTAGGTTTTCACGGTTTTACCTTGATTCCGGCCACCACAGTCGACGAAACTTCCCCAACTTTTCTCAGTAGGTAGATAACAGCCCGATCTATCACTTTGCTTCAGGTTGCCATATCAAATTCTTCTCGAATTGGAAGATATAAATGATTTTGTAAAACTGGACTTTTTTGCAAAAATACATGGTTGAGAAAGGAGATGGCTGGAAATTCTGATATTTAGGGCTATATTTAGTTGTAAAATACTATAATTTATGTCGACGTGACGCGTGATGACGAGTAACGAATTTTTTTCGTACCTATCGCATTTTCGAAAGTCGTTTATTCGCTGCTGCCTCACATACGAACCCCGTTCGAGACGCGAATGGATGGCATAGTATAATTTGTCGATACGGTCCTAACGAAACTTCTTTCGTCGAATTCCAAGTTCGTTTGCTCGAATGGCCCTCGTTCACGTTTAAACGATCGTTTTTATTTGTATTAATTTTTCCACGCTCACAAATTAACCCCGATTGACGCATCACTTGAAATCTAGCAATAATTTGCCGTTGCGGTCCCAATAAAATTTATTTCGTCGAAAACTGAGGTCGTTTGAATAAAGGCCCTTTTATAACTGGCCAATTCAAATAATATAAATCAATTTTAAAATACTTCAATATAATAATAATAATAAAGTATTAAAATTGGCCATACACAACCAGAATATCGTATATTACCATAATAAAATATCACAGGTTGAGTTTGAAGCCAAATCGATATTATAAATATTTAGAAACCCCTTTATTTAGTATAAATAACATTATAATATATAACGAAATTCCACAGTGACCTTTTCAAAATTTGATTTGGGCATAAAATAAATTCTACAACACGAAAACTCGATTTTACTCTTTCATTAGAAAAATATCACCCAATAAATTCGGACGTTTCTTGTTTCGAGAAAATCTGACTCAGTTTGGGCCCGATAGGGCCGTTCAAAGTTCAAACCGCCAATTTACGAACTATCGCGCCGCTGCAGCTCGTTTTATAATTAAATTATAAATTAAACGTTATAACGTCGTTTTAATAATGAATCGCCTCTAAAATTTCAATATAAACCATATCGAACCATTTTAAATCGCCCGATCACGTTATACGGCAAAATCTAAATTTTTTCCAAATATCCCGAAAATAAATATTATTATATTATTTATATAATTTAAATATTCACATTAAAATGGTTAAATCAATTATTTAACCTCAAATCAATATTTTAAAAAATAAAATATTTCTAAAAATTGGCCAAAAACGCGGGACGTTACACGAAGTGAGTTCAATACTATATCTCTTTTCAAAACCATTTCTAACATTTCCACTTTGAAATTTATTTCAAAATATCCTTCCAATGTCTGTAAAACAATTTAAAATCTCCCAGGATTTTAAAATTTCCTTATACTTAATCCAGATTCATTTACAAACACTTTTCCAATTTTCCAGGGTTTTAACTCTAATTCTGATTTAAATTCAGATTTAATTCATTTCAATTTCATATATTTCACTTATATGAATTCTGATTGGTTATATATAACCATTTCACATTTTATAATCTTACTCGATTATAATTACAACCAATATAAATCCTTTATATCAAAATATAATTTGGGTAAAATTATTTCGTTTACCCTCTTTTCAAAACATACCATGACGGTTCATCGTATTCGAGTGTTTAGTAACTGTTATCGATACAGTGGGTCAAACTGATCGACCAGAAATTCATAAGCCACTCAATCAATAAATCTCCACAATATAAAACCAATTTTATGTCAATAACAAATACGCTCTCGTATATATACACTCAAACTCAATCTAGGGTATTACTAACCCCATCTCTACCGAGTCACGCCATAGAGCCAAGGTAATTCACTTAACCTTAAGCTCTGATACCAACTGTAACGACCCGGATTTTGTCGACTTTAGTTATCGCCATAAACTCAATGATGACTAACCAAACATCGAAAAATACCGGAAAGTTAATGAAAGAAATTAGAGGGTGAGAATAGATAAGATAGAAACTTAGAATAGAAGAAGAAGAAGAACACAACATCAGAGTAACACGAACCTCACAGCGGAACGAATAACATATAATTGATAACATATCTTTGAAATATAAATCTGTACTTGAATATACATATCATTTCAAAGTATAACACTAACAACACCGCGGAAATAAACAATAGTTATATGATCTTGAAACCTCCTACTCCAAGTTCTTCAGGTATATCTGTAAATCCCAACTACTTGACTGCCCGTACAAAATGGGGCACCCAAGAGTTTAGGGAAAACAAAACAAAATAAACTCCGGGTCAGTCATGGGACTGGTATGAGTAAAACAGTTAAAACAGTTTGAGCCATTCAACGATATCTCATAAGACCACGCCGTATAACGAAACGGTTTTTTCCCTTATGAGAATACAAAATATCTTTATATCAAAAACCTTTTGATATTATAATAATGTCTATCAACCACAATATAATAATCATCTAGCAGAAACGCTTTCATCTCACGTTCTACATGCATAGCATACAATCAAAACCGCAAGCACGTATTGGATAATGGATTTCCAACTATGACAAGGTATGGAACCACCTTACGCTAATGTACCTCTAGAGAGGAATACACTAGGTTCAATAAGAACATCTTGCAACCCGGCCACACATGACCGACCACTCATTTCGCTTAAGTGTATCGAATGTATATCACCAACGGTTGGGATCAGCAACCGTTTCCCGAATGGGACAGCATCAACAATAGATTTTTAGAAGTGATTGAAACTCTAGATCAGGTGATTGTACACCCTAATAGGTGCGACCTACATAGACATGATGCCTGCCCGATTTCTGTCATTTCCCAATTGATGAGGCTGGAGGTCATAACGTATCTTCAACAGATTACTCATTTATTCACTTTGAATGCCACATCGTTATACCCGTCAAATCACAAATTGATTTCCCCAAAAATACCACGGGTATAAGCTAAGAGAAACAAATTCCTCCACCACCAATGTAAATACGTTTGAAACGATCAACTTACGTGATCTACCGGATATATTCTGTCATACCTTCGTCCATACATGTTGTCCTGGGACTGGACAAACCGAAGCCACTATTCAGTACATCCATCTTAGGCACTGTTATATAAGACTTATACAATAGCCCTTGCACTTTGCTCCGTCTTCAATTATCTTTGGCATATATGATTCGCAACTCTTATGCCAATACAGAGTGGTTCTTTGGATAATAATCCAACCGGCCTCTCCATATTAACAACGTTAAAATGGTCAAAACTTTGATAGTCTGTGATTTAACTATCAAGGAAAAACAAGTGTGCAAACAACGATATTATTTCCAGATGAAAATTATATCGATCAATCATCAAACATATATATATATATCCTCATTTTCTATGTTTAGAAAATATACGTTATTAACACTGGAAAACATTTCCATGGCTTAATTACGTATCACTATTCTTCCACAACTATCAGTCCCTGACCATAAACTAGTATGAGAACAATTCCCTAAGTATTAACCCCGAAGGCTGAAACCAACATCAGATAGACACTTAGAAAACCATTCAATTTACTAATCTCTAGTCAATTTCTAAATTGGCTTAAATTTATTTGTTTTTCTCTATTTCGAATAAATAATATTCGAAAATATCTATTTCGAATAACTTTATATTAGATTGACCCTTACTCGATTACTTCATTTGATTTAACTCTAACCTGATTAACTTAATTCGATTTAACTCTTATCGATTTCTAATTCGATAATTTCTATTTTGATTAACTCCATACGATTAGCTTAACTCTAATTGATTAACTTAACTTTAATCGATTAACTCAACTCTAATCGATTAACTCAAATTTGAATAACTTATATTCGATTAACTCCTCTATTTAATATTTCTTTATTCTATTTATTTTCTAAATAATTAATCCTTTATTCTATTTATTTTCTAAATAAATAATCCTTTTATAATATCCTATTTATTTTCCCAATAAATATTTCCTTATGATATTCTATTTATTCTATAAATAAATATCTTCCTTTATAAACTCCTATTTATACTCTAAATAAATGTTCTCCATTATAAGATCCTATGATTTTATAAATACTTTATTTCAAAATATTTCCTTTTATAAAATCGATTGATTTTATAAAATTCCTTTATTTCAATATACATTGAAATATTTCTTTTTACATCCCAGGGTCTGTTATGATATTTAAAATAGCAAACCACAATGATCGATATCGTTTAAACACACAAAATCAAACAGATTATATATCACATCATATATTACAATATATGAACATAACAGTATTATAAATATTGAGGAACCCAGTTGGGTCCCTCCAACCTGTTTCCCTGCATCACAGATGTTAAACAACACAAATATAAAATATTCTGTTAAACAGATTCAATATTCGATTAACGATTTATATATATGTATATCGTTATCTATGATTTCAATCAATACACAAACAATTCAACCAAACAGTTAACACACAGCAATCAATCATCATTTATCAGTTCTAAATATACGTTAAAAAAATAGAACTGTTCAGAGTTGGTGAGTTTTACTCACATTGGCAATTCATCGTTAAAGAACGATAAATTGTTGTTTGATTTGAATCAAACAATTTATTTCGCCATAAATTCAAACTAGCCCCAATCCACTTCCAGTCAGTCCCATTGGGTAGTGCTCGTCCATACGATCCTGTCGGATCTTGTTTTGTTGAATTTCGACCACGTATGATAAAGTTATTTCTTATACAAGTTAATACACTTTAAATTTAAATAAACTTAGAATTAAAACCATTGGGCCTCACCCCTTATCATTCCTTGGCTCATATTACTTCCACGTTACCAGCCCAGTACCACCCTTCTTCCACAATCCCGCTTCAATCACCTGCTCCTCAAAATACCCAATACCGCCTCCTTCAAACCATCCTCCTTCCTCCATTTGTCAACGGAAATCAACAACCGTACTACCATTGAACTCCTCATACACATCCGCATCAACCCATACCCCAAATGGTAAACTCGAACAACGCTTCCAATTTCTTTCGCCGGCAGCTAGGCCCAAACCACCGAACGAAACCATGATGAATCCTCCCAAATCAATACGCAAGGTGCGGTTTTTGATGCTGATCCCAAATCCATTATCCACTCGAGCCAAAACTCTTTGTATCGAAATCGAATTCCAACCCTAAGTCTACTGTACATTCTCAACATCAAAGAAACTGCGTCGCACCTTATTTTGAGCATACCATAAGAACACCTAACCCGATACGAACACACAGATGTGGGTTTTAGAATTTTAGGGATTTTATTTGAATTTTATTTTGGATTTTCTTTGCTGTGTTTTGTTTTTGAGAAATGATAACTGTTCTGTCGAAATGAGATTGTTTTATTGCGTTTTAGCCTTGAGTGTGTGGTCGAGAAGAATGTGTACGTGGCCTCTTTAGATTCACTTAAGTAGGATATTTTTATTTAATATTTTTATATTTTTTTTGCCAATTGCTCATTGATTCTGCCCTTCTAAAAATCCCTGTGATTACATACGATACCTAAAAATTACGAAAATTGACATGCAGCTATAGCTCGACATTACGGTCCCAACGAAACTGGTTTCGTCGAATTCCGACTTCGTATGCTCACACAACATATTTTTAAAGGTCAAATTATCGACTGTTTTTCACATTAAAAATCGGTACGACCACATACTAATTCTAAAAATCACGAAACTTGACGTCTAACAATAATTTGACATTGCGGATCCAACAAAATTAGTTTCGTCGAATTCTGAGGTCGTTTGCACAACTGGCTATTTTTAAAGCACTAAATAACCCTTTTAAATATATAAATATATTTAAAAATATTTATAAGTAAATATTATCGTATATATTCACACTAGAATATCATACAGCTCTAGAATATTCCTATAAGAATTTCTAGCTTGATATTTCAAATCCTGATTAAATTGATATTCGATTTATAATAAAATTCCTTTTAAAAATATAAATAAATTATAAAGTAATTCCACAATGACTTTTCCAAAATTTGATTTGGATATAAATCAAAATCTACCCGACGAAATCTCGATTTTTCTCTTCCACTAGAAAAATATACACCACCGGCTCCTAACGTTTCTTGTTTCACAGAAATCTGATTTAAAATGACTTCTATATATTCGTTTAAAGTTCGAATCGCCAAATCGCAAACTGCCGCGCCATTTTGAGCTCGATTATAATTATACTATAATTTATACGTTCAACCATCGTTAATTAAATATATCCGTTATCGTAATTCAATTCTAAACTGAATTATATATTTCGAATTTCCCAATTCATACCATATCGCCATTTCAGCTAATTCTGATTATATGTAGAATTAAATATATTATTAAATTATTATATAAATTAAATATTCACCATTATTTAATTCAACGACCATTAAATCCTTTTAAATCACCTGATAAATAATTAAATTAATTAATTATTATATCGCTAAAAAAATGCGGGTCATTACAATTGTAATAAACTTTATTACAACAGTTATGCACCGTTGTTATTGTAATTTTTACAACTATTTATAACCATTGTGATATATTTTATTACAACTTCTATTTTACATTTGTAATATATCCACAAATTATATGCATAAGAATGTGTATATATTTTATATATGCAACAATAAATAGATAAATAACATAAGAAATAGATGTAAGTTTAAAGACATCAAGATCCATTCATTGATGAAAGTAACAACTTTATTTTCATAATACAAATTATAAATTATATACCACATAAAAATATATAAAATTACAACTATTACCATAACATCCTTAATTAAAAGTGTACTCCAACAAAGCACAGATACAATTTTTTTTCCACTAGTCAAAACCCCACTTAAGTACAAATTACATATCATTTATGATTTTACATGTTAATGCAGAAAATACCACTTCTGTTTCAAGCTTTTTCTTCGGTTACATTCCTATTTTCATTTCTAGATGACACTACTTTGAATGATTCCAAAAATCATCAAAACAGCCTGTAATAACCCGGAAATCTGAGCCAATTTAATTTTTTTTTATTTTGGCAATTTCAATGAATTTTGAATATTTAAAATGAATTATTTTAAATAATGACGACGAGAAATTTATTTCAAATAAAATTAGAATATACATATTTATATAGATCGTCGTTAGAATATAAATATTTTATTTTAATTATAAAAGGAATTGTAAATGGCGCGGTAGTTTGAAAATTCAATTTCAAATATCAAATGAATGTATAGGATTCAAAATAAACCGGATTTTAGCAAAACCAAAAATATTAGAATCTATTTAAGAATATCTTTCCAAGAATCCGAAAAATTGAAATTTCATAGCAGGGATAAAAAGTTATGTCCAATTGAAAATTCAGAATAGTCGCTATGGAATTTTGGCCCTTAAAAATGGAAATTTTGCAAACGACCTCTGTTTTCGACGAAACCAATTTTGTTGGATCCGGGATGTCATGTGATTGCTAGATTCCAAAATTCATAATTTTTCGAATCAATATGTGAGCGTGGCGAAGTAAAACGTGTTTTAACATTTTTAGTCAGTTTTAATCGACCAGAAAATGACCATTTTCCAAACGGTCTCGAAATTTGACGAAATTAATTTTGTTATAACCGTATCGTTAATACGAAGCTAGAAAATAATTTTTCGGGAATTTTTAGAGTTAGTATGTGGCCCCGATAAATTGAAATGTGCCTTCAAATTCAATATAAATTGACTTATATTTTAATTTGAACGGAAACTGATCGTAATAGTTGAATTGGCTAATGTGACATATCCCATTGTGTTCAGAATGGGGGTGATTAGCTAGGGGCGACAGTCGGTAGGCTCGAGTTGGAGTTCAGATGTAAAAGTTGCTTTTTGTGGAAAATTAAATTAAAAAAAATATAAAATTATATATTACCCCCTCTTTCCCTCAATTCTCAGTCACCCCCCACTTTTCTTTCACTTTCCCTGATCTGATTTTAAAAAGAAAAGAAAAGGAAAATCGAACGACGGAGGAGGCCACCGTCCAGCTCAACCGTCGCGCCGCCCACGCGTGCTCCCTTAGCGTCGCCTCCGGCCATCACCGCCCGCCCCCTCTCGCCGTCGAACCCTAAACCGCCCCCCTCTTCTAGCAAACCGCGTAACCCTCCCTCCACCTAGAACAGCCGCTGCAGGCTCCACCTCACCCCGCTGGGCACACCGCACCACCCAACAATGACGGCCGCCACCCCGTGAAGCCCCTCCGCCACCTGTGCCTCCCTCCACTGCTAATGACATTGTGAAACCCCCCCTTTTTTAGGCGATTCGATGTAAGTAAATTCAGTTTGAATTTTAATTCAGATTTTTATTTATTAGAACACTATAAAAATCCAAATTTTATGTATACCATAGGTAGATAAAAATCCAATTTTTATCTATATGTTAGGAAAGATAAAAATGCGGCTTTCATATATATTAGCGAATTAAAAATATAGTCTTTGTTTAGTTAAAAATATAAATTCGCATCGATTAAGTTTTGATTTTTTTCTTTGAACAAAGTTTTGATTTTTTATTTTTTAGTGAACAAAGTTTTGATTTTTATAAATAAAAAGAACGGATTTATATATATGTGAATGAAGTATAAAGATTAAATTTTTATCAATATAAAGTTTAGATCTTTATTCATATGAAGTTAAGATTTTTAACACTTTAAAAATATGATTTTTATATTATAGAGATAATAAAAATATGATTTTTATATAAGTAGTGAATCAAAAATATAATTTTTATATAATGAGAAAAATAAAAATGGATTTTTATATGAACACCGCTATAAAAATAATTTTTTTATCTATATAGTAGCAGTATTAAAATGTGATTTTTTATCCATAGAGTGTAGTTATAAAAATGTGATTTTTATATACATAGCAACAATATAAGGATGCGATTTTTATATATGTAGTGGATACGGATGACGAAAGTGATAAAGGGCGAGCACGGCGAGATCTTCTACAAATGAAGAATCGTGGTGTTTGGTTTAGCTCTAGGTGAGAACTCCTCACTTTTGTTTTATTTTCTAGTTAAAATATATACTAGGATGCAGACGGTGCTTAGTAGCACCTGACACCCATCGTCCACAGACCATGGATGACTTGTTTGTTTGATTGATGTGTTGTAAAAGTTGACTGTGTAATGTGGAATAGAATAAAATATTTTATAGTTAAAAATATAATTTTTAACGTGTATATAAAATAAATATTAGTTTACAAATCCACGATTTGTTTATACACACCCATTTGACTGATATTGATTAGGATGATAAATTTTACACATCGCCCAACTACACAAATAAAACCTGTGTTTGATTGTTTGAAAACCCCACACGGGTGCTGGGATGAAATTGGCCATACACTAGTCCCAATAATTAGCTGTATGTCGATCGATTGATTGAGAGGCTGTTATAAGAATTAAATATTTATATTTGAGCTTATACAGTGTAGAATACACTTTGGGTGATGGTTGACTATGTTTGATTGTTGTAGTGTACTTGTGTGTATGAAATCCATATCAATCACATTGTATGGTAATTGATTGGGCCTTATTCCAAGTTGGAAAATAAAGAAAATTCATGTGTTGAATAAAATATATATTCATGTGTTGAATAAAATAAAATTCATGTGTTGAATAAAATATATATTCATGTGTTGAATAAAAGAAAATTCATGTGTTGAAGAAAATATTCATTTGTTGAATAGAATAACGAAGTTACTGAAATATATAAAGCCGTGTTGATTAGATTGACGCCATTTTGACGTGAACGATATTTATATCGATTTTATTCATTTCTATAATGAACATCGAAAAGGAATTGATTTCAAAATCTAATGGTTTGAAAATAATATCATTTATATATCGATGATATGGAATATTCAATTTGGATTCGAAACTGAATATGAAGTTGAAATCGTTTTGAAAACGAATTTAAAACGATTTATAAAATATGTTTTAAAAGGAAATCGACGAAATATAATATATACATATATATATTATATAATAGCCAGAATAGAACGCGCCGCGCTGCGGCAGTTCGCGAATTTCAACCATTGACTTTGAACGGACATTACGGGAGATCCGACCGTCGGATTCTCCTAAAACTAGAACCGTTGGGTTCGTATCAAAAAAATATTTCTAACGAATACAAGAAATTAGAAATCTAACGGTTGGATTTGGAATTATGTCCAAATCAAATTTGGAAAAGGTCGTTGTAAGTGTAGTTCGATGGCCGTTTATGGAAATCGACTGTACGGGCCTTGATAAAATTATTAAAAATAGCAATAATTTGTGTGAAATCATAAGAAATGATTTGGAAAGAATTGGGATGAAAAATCCCACATTTGAAAACATAAAAATAGATTTTTATCGAAATGAAATAGTTTTGAACTAGAATTATAATCCATTTATTTTTGAAATAAATAAATTGGATTTGAAAGGGTTTTAAAAGTAACCGGAATTTCCAATAATTGAATTGGAATGGATTTGAATCGAAACTGTTTTTGGAGTATTTCGATGTTGGATTTCGTGATTATACAGATATTGTTATAGAAATTTGAAAGATATATTTATATTGTTAATTCCAATACGATATTTGTTGGTCGTAGAATTTGATATTGAATATAAGCTGATATATTTTCTATTCAGAGCCTTGTATTTAATATCAAATGGGATTTGGGTTTGTCGTGAATGGTATCTTCATTAACACTGTTCTTAAACCCAGTTGAGAAAAAGATTAAATATTTTTATTTAGATTTAATGAAGTATACCAATTAAATGGTATTTAATTGGAATTGAATTTGAATTGATTTTTGGGTTTATCGTGAACGGTGTTTTAAATAACACTTGTTCTTTAACCCGATAATTAATGGAATGTGAATTGGGTTTATCGTGAACTGTGTTATGACGACATTCGTTCTTTAACCCGATTTACAGTGAAATGTGATTTGGAGTTTATAAATCTTTTGTTAAGATTTAAAGGAGATTTTACAAAGTAAAGTTTACCAATTTAATAAAATAAATTGGAATGGAATGGAATTCTATTTGGTAATAATCGAAGTGAATTTCTGTCGAGGAAGACGACTAATATATCTGGAATTTAAAAGGCTTGGCCGTTATTCCATTTATATTATTAGTCGGATATGGAAGTTTATATCGATTATATATATTGATTTGTTTTCCATGAAGATTCTATTGTAAATGGAATGTGATTTTGAGTTGTCGTGAACGGTATCTTTAATAATACTGTTTTTAGACCCAACGGAGTTAAGAAAATCAGAAACTAACTGAAGATTAGTTAAGATGAATGGTTTCCTGGGTATTGATCTGATGTTGGTTTCGGTCTTCGGGGTTAATACTTTGGGAATTGTTCACTTGCTAATTTACGGTTAAAGGCTGATGGAATGGAATGTGATTTTTGGGTTTATAGTGAACCGTGTTTTAAATGACATTGGTTCTTTAACCCAGTTAAAGACACGATATGATTTCCCAAGTTAAACAATCATTAAAATTGATTTTTGGGAAGATTAAAACCAAGTGGAGTTTTAATGAATCTTTAATTAGATTGAAATGATCGAGAATCGGGTATCACCAGTTTTGCTCCAGGCGATAGTTAAATCTTTAATTAGATTTGAACGTGAAATGGTAATTGAATTTACCGATAACACCGTTGTGTTAGATATGAAGTATGATCGGTTTTACTTCATGGGATGAATAGGTTTGGGTTGGGAAATTTAATAAGTGATTACTTCGGTAAGGTTCGCTAATCCCGACTAATTTGGACAAACCATAATTTGGTTTGAATTGATATTCAAAAGGAGATTAAAGAATAAATTTAAAGAATTTATCTTTGATAAAATTAATGGGGTCCTTTCCCAAAGTATAAGAATATTTGAATAAAAGAATATTCTGAATTGGAATGAGGCGTAAGTTGAGTTTGTGTAACACGTGTTTATTATATACGCGGGTTATTCAGAAAGACCGGGTTTATCCCATTCTGAATAACTGATTCGACGATGTGTCGAGGATGAAGATGGTGGTCGAAGACCGGAGGTCTTCACATCGTTTGGATAATTACTAATGATCTTTATTGGGCTGTACACCCAAGAGGAGGGAATCAGTTGGTGATCGTCCAGACATACTTGGAGATCGATGGATATGCGAGGTACAAGGTGCCTGCGGTTTCGTTCAGACCCAGAACGGACTTGTAAATGGACTGTGTGTCTGACATTGGATATCATTCTGTATAATTGATGGATATCGGTTGCATGGTGTAACGACCCAGTTTTTCAGCGACTTTGGTTATCGACATAAACTCAATGACTACTAACCAAACATCGAAAAATACCGTAGTTAATGAAAGAAATTAGAGGGTGAGGAAAGATAAGATAGAAACTTAGAATAGAAGAAGAAGAAGATACAACATCAGAGTAACACGAATCTCGCAGCGAAACGAACAACATATAATAGATAACATATTCTTGAAATAAAATCAGTATATGTATACAATAACATTATCGGAGTACAACACTTACAATACAACGGAAATAACTATAGCTATATAATCCTGAAGCCTCCTGCTCCAAACTCTTCCAGTATATCTGTAAATCCCGACTACTTGACTGCCCGAGCAAAATTGGGCACCCAAGAGTTTAGGGAAAACAAAACAAGATAAACTCCGGGTTAGTAATGGGACTGGTGTGAGCAAAACAATTTAAAACGGTTTGAATAAGTAATCGATATCTCATAAGACCACACTGTATAACGGAACGGGTTTTTCCCTTATGAGAATCCAAAATATCTTTATATCAAAAACCTTTTGATATTATAGTAATGTCTATCAACCACAATACAATAATCATCTAGCAGAAACGCTTTCATCTCACGTTCTACATATATAGTATACAATCAAAACCCCAAGCACGTATTGGGTAACGGATTTCCAACTATGACAAGGTATGGAACCACCTTTCGCTAGTGTACCTCTAGAGAGGAATACACTGGGTTCAACAAGAACATCTTGCAACCCGGCCACACATGACCGACCACTCATTTCGCTTGAGTGTATCGAATATATATAACCAACGGTTGGGATCAGCAACCATTTCCCGAATGTGAAAGCATCGACAATAGAATTTTAGAAATAAATGAAACTCTAGATCAGGTGATTATACACCCTAATAGGTGCGACCTACATAGCCATGCTGCCAGTCCGATTTTTGTCATTTACCGGATGTGAGGCTAGAAGCTACACTTATCCTTTACATGCCACATCTTCATTCACTTAGAATCTCACATCGTCGTACCCGCCAAATCATAAATTGATTTATCCAAAAATAACACGGGTATGCAGCTTAGAGAAACGAATTCCTCCGCCACCAAACGTGAATACGTTTGAAGAGATCAACCTACGCGATCTATTAGATAACTCTGTCAGACCTTCTTCCATACAAGTTGTCCTGGGACTGGACAAACGGAAGGCACTATTCAGTACTTCCATCTTAGGCAATTGTTATCTGAGATTTATACAACAGCCTTTGCACTTTACTCCGTCTTCAATATATTCCGCATACTTGATTCGCAACGCTTATGCCAATACGGAGTGGTTCTTCGGATAATAATCCAACCGATCTCACCATATTAACAACGTTAAAATGGTTAAAACTTTGATCGTCGGTGATTTAACTATCAAAAAAAACATGTGTGCTAACAACGATATTATTTCCAGATGGAAATTCTATCGATCAAATCATTAACCATATATATATATATATATATTCATTCATATTTCCTTATTTTCTATGTTTAGAAAATATATGTTATTAACACTGGAAAACATTTCCATGGCTTAATTACGTATCACTATTCTTCTACATCTATCAGACTCTAACTATAAACTAACAAGAGAACAACTTCCTAAGTATAAACCCCGAAGGCTGAAAGCAACATCAGATCGATACTTAGGAAACCATTCAACTTATTAATCTCTAGTCAGTTTCAATTTTTTCTGTTTAACTCCATTTGATTAACTCTTATTCAAATAACTAATATTCGATTAACTTTAATTGAATAACTAATATTCAATTAACTTTACTTGATTAATTCTAGTTCGAATAACTATATTCGATTTGTAACGACCCAGATTTTTGAACAATTTATTTTAATATTTAGTATGGTTTTAAATATTGATTCGAATATAAATGGATTTTTATTATGGAATTTATTGGGTTAATAATCGATATACGATTTTTTTTATCGAATATATTGAATTGCCGTAATACTAGAATGATAAATAATTTGACGTTGAGTTAAAATTGAATTGTAAACAATTCAGTCGACTAATATAAATTCTATACTGGATTAGAACGAAGAAAAAATTATTTAAATTTAATCATTTGGAATAGTTTTATATTTTAATCTAATTCAGTTTCAAAATCGAATCCCTTAAGTTTAGAATACCGTATAACCTTGGAAATATCGGTCATCATGACTAGATAGGAGTGCTGGGGTGCGAATTATGGACCATGAGATATTTTGGGTTATAAAATTCAAATAAAATCCTATCAAATCTTTCAGCCGACCTATATTTTCTTTGAGCTGTATAATTTGTCTCCGACCTTCATTTTCAAGCAGACAGGAAATTTATGGCTTCAGTACGTACTGTCTGATGTTGGACCTATATAACAATGGCCCTCGACTTTATTACTTCACAATTCTTAAACCAACATACCATTTCTAAAGCAATTCTTCTTCGCCCCTCCTTTTCTGTCAATCGCGATGCCACCGAAAAAAAAAAATGTTGAAATCGAAACCGCAAAATGGAAGAGCAATGAAGACCGGGATGATTCCTGAAGCTCGACAACCATTCGCTATAAGGGAAGGATGCGCGCGACGTTGTACTGGAATTTGGGGATTTGGGTCATCGCGGGTTTTGATTTGGGGGGTTAGCAGTTGGTTTGACACTGGGATGGAGAGTTCGATCTTGATTGAGGGGATCCGAGATTCGACTGAGGGAGATGCGAGGTTCAGGTGGTGAGGCTGTTCGATGGGTACTGGTGAGGTGGAGTTTCCGATTTTCAGAGATGAACGGTGATCATTAGGACTATAAGAAGAAAAGAGGGAGTGCGGTGCAGATGTTTGGTGAAATGCCGGAAAGGAAGAAAAAGAAAAATAAAGGGATTAAGGTGCGGATCCATTCGAGAAGATTAGTAGCCGCTAATTTGAGATTAAAACAGGATATTCAGCAAAAGAAATCCTGGTGAGTAGATCTCACTCACCTTTAGAATTATTTTTATTTCATTAAAAATAATTGTTTGTTGCTTGTGCGAATGCTTTCTGATTGTTTTATATATATTAGTTATTTAGGCTATTATATATATATATTGGGTTGATTGATTGGTTGGATTCCCGCAGTCTCATTAGCGGATGCCCGCAGTTTCATAGCGGATGATTACCCTATACGCCCCACGCTATGATTAGTGGATGACCTTCTATACCGCGATATTCTGCCACGAAGCAGAATGGGTATTATTTATGTGCTAACATCTGTGGATGCAGGTAAACAGGTTGGAGGAATCCAACTGGATTCCTCAAAAATATATTATCTGTTTGTTTATTTGTTTGCATATATATTGTTATATATGATGTGTTAGAAAAATAAATAATTGGTTGCTTTGTGTGTTATATCACTGGGCTTAAATAATGATATTTAAAATATCGTAAAAAGGATATTGAGACTTAAAAAGAGAAAATTCTATTTTTTTTATAGAATTTGAATTTTAAATGGAAATAAAATATAAACTTGTTTTGAAAAAAATAAAACAAGTAGTTCCTTTATAAACGAAGTTTATAAATAATTCTTTTATAACGAAATTATAAATGAAGTGAAAGAATTATCATTTGATAATTCAGAAATAGAAATACAAGTGTTTTGAAAATATGATTCAAAAGGAAATTTAAATATAGGATTTGAATAATAGAAAAGGAAATGGAAATTTGAATTCAAAAAGAAAAGGAGATAGAAAATTTGAATTTAGAATTCAAATAGAAAATCCAAGTTGAATTTGAATATAGAACTTTCAAATGGTGTTTGAATATAGAGAATTTGAAATAGAATTTCCAAATAGAATTTCAAAATAGAATTTACAAAAGAGATTTCAAAATAGAATTTGAAATATAAAATTTCAAAGAAGAATTGAATAGAATTTGAAATACAGTATTTCAAAGAAGAATTCAAATATGAAGTTTGAATAGAGATTTGAAATGGAATTCAAATATGAAATTTGAATAGAGATTTGAAATAGAAATTCGAGTATTGAATTTGAACATGGAATTGAATACAGAAATTCAAGTAGAAATTCGAATATGAGATTTCAAAATAGAATTTGAAATAAACTTTGAAAATAGGATTTCAAAGTAGAATTGGAAATAGAATTTCAAACAGGATTTCAAAATAGGGAATCCAAAGGGTTTTGAAATGGAATTTGAATTCAAGGAAATTCAAATGGGTTGAAAAAAGAAATTCTAATGGGATTTAAATATGAGATTTCAAATAGAAATTTAAATGAAGTTTAAATGTTTAAAATCCAAATATGATTTTCAAATATAACCATTCAAAAGGGATTTGATTATAGGATTTAAAGTGGAATTTAATTCAAAGGAATTCAAAAACAGAATTCGAACAGATTGAAACGAGAATTTGAATATAGAATTCAAATAGAAAATTCAACGGGGATTTGAATATAGAAATTCAAATGGAGTTTGAATATATGAAATTCAAAGGAAATGCAAATATAGAGTTTGAACGTAGTAATTCAAATGGGATTGGAATAAAGGCAATTCGAAAATAGAAATTCAAATAGAATTTGAAAGATAGAAGTGAATTGAGATTTGAATATAGAATTTCAAACAGAAGTGAAATAGATCGGAAATGCTATGTTGATTCGGGAGAAATTGATTTGATATATATTGAAATCGAGTTAAATTTATTTTAACGAAGTTAAGAAGTTTATATATATATAAATATAATTAAAACGAACTCGCCGCAGCGCTGCAGTTCGTAAAATAGCGATTCGAACTTCAATCGAGTATACAGGACTCAATTGAAGTCGAAATTCTGCGAAACAAGAAACGTCAGGACCGGTTTGATAATAGTTTTCAAATGGAAGAGAAAAATCTGAATTTCGTCTTATAGATTTTGAGTTATGTCAAAATCAAAATTTCAAAAATGCAGCGCCAGAAACCATTATAAACCATAATGGATTTTATATATAAATATTGGGATTTTTAAGCAAATAAAAATCCGGATTTCCATTTAAAAATCTAGACTTGAGTTAGAAAATAAATGTGAACTCAAGTAAAGTAAAAGAAGATGATTTTTGAAACAATAATCCTATTTTTGATTATTGAATAGAATTAACTAAATCAAAGAAGAATTAGTTAATCGAGTTTGAACTAAAATCGAACTTTGAAAAGTGAAATTTGGGATTGTAAATATATATTCGAAATCGAATATAGAACTTAAATTGAAATTTGAATTCAATTGATTGATAAGTAAGTGGAAATATATTCGAAACGTGTTATATTCAAATATACAAGCGAGATAGGCAGAGAGTTAGTTAAAGAATTACTTTAACGAATTGAGTCAAACGAGTGTACGAAGTTGAAATAAATGGGACAGGTATAGGCATACAGGAGACAGGTATGGGGCAAGGATAATGCAGATTTTAAAATAATGTGCTCGACAAAAGGTACATGTTTAATTCATATATGAGGTTTTATGCGCCGTATCGGCAAGCCGCTTGGCTTTTCCTTTTTCTTTTTGATTGAGGAAGATACCGGGAAGCTATTTGAAATTTCCCGATGCTCCCGATACAGGGGAGGTTATGGCGAAATTTTCCGGAAATTTAAGGAGTTAGAATATTTTTAAGATATTTTGATAATTTGAAATCATTGTATCGACGTATTGAATTCGATAGTAAAGTGAATATAAAAATCGAATGTTGTAAACAAAAAGGGATAGAGATAAGTGATTGGAATTGTTTCCAATTGCAAATAGAGATATTTTCTAATATATAGAAAATAAAAGAAGTTGATATTTGGAAACGTTTTCCAAATGGCATAAGAGGCCGAGATGATTATTGAAATATTTGGTTAACAAATATTGATAAGAGAATATAGAAGAGATTTAATTAATGAAATATTAATTAAAGAGCCCAGTGATTTGTTTGATATGTTTGGATGAACACTTGTTTTTATTCGATAGTTAAATCACAGACTATCGAAGTTTTGACCATCGTTGTCAATATGGAGAGACCGGTTGGATTATTATCCGAAGAACCACTCCGTATCGGCATAAGCGTTGCGAACCAAGTATGCTGAATATATTGAAGACGGAGTAAAGTGCAAGGGCTTTTCTATTAATAGAAATAGTGCCTTCGGTTTCGTTCAGTCCCAGAACAAACGTAAATGGACGAATGTCTGACAGAGTATTTCCAATGATCAAATGGGTTGGTCTGTATGAATATATATGGTTGCAACGGATTTATCCCTTAGCATAATATCCAGAATATTTGTGCAAACTCAACTAGTGATTAACGGATCTGACAATGTGGCATTCAAAGTGATTGTGTTATCAATGAATGGTAAGTATGCGTAGCCTCAGGCCTCAACAACCGGGAAAGGAAAAAAATCGGGCAGGCAGCATGGCTATGTGGGTCGCACCCATTAGGGTGTATAATCACCTATCTAGAGAAATTCCTTTTGTTTCTAAATCTATCGATTCTGCCCATTCGGGAAACGGTGGTTTGAGTCCAACCGTTGGTGATATACATTCGATACACTCAAGCGAAATGAGTGGTCGGTCATGTGTGGGCCGGGTTACAAGATGTTCTTGTTGAACCCAAGTGTATTCGCCTCTAGAGATACATCATCGGAAGGTGGTCCCATACCTTGTCATGTTGGAAATCCAATCTTCAATAAGCGCCATGCGGTTTTGATTTTATACTATATATGTGGAGCATGAGATGCAAGCGTTCTGCTATCTGGTTATTTACTTGATGTAGACATTATTATAATATCATTGGATTTGATATTAAAGTGTTTTGGGTTATAGTAAGGTAAAAACCGTCCATGTTTATGTGTGGGCTGGTCTTACTATTATCCTTTCTTTCGAAAAGAGTTTTGAAAGTTAAACAAGTGGTTGGAGTTTACTCACACCAGTCCCATGACTGACCCAGAGTTTATTTTGTTTTGTTTTTCCTAAACTCTTGGGTGCCCAAATTTGTACGGGCAGTCAAGTGTTCAGGCTTTTACAGATACACTTGGAGGAGTTTGAAGCTGGAGGCTTCAACGTTAGTTATTTAGAGTTACTTCCGCTGAATCAAATGTTATGTGTACTCTGATGATGGTATGTATATATGTACAAAACAGATTTGTATTTCGAAGCTTATGTTATAATATATATTTTATTCGTTCCGCTGTGAGTTTGTGATCTTCGTTTTTCTTCTATTCTAAGTTTCTATCTTATCTATTCTCACCCTCTAACTTCTTTCTAATAATGAGTCGTATTTCTGTGTTATTTGGGTTGGACGTGTGGTGTATTTAGTCAACTCAGATAGCTCGGATTTGCGGGTCGTTTCAGTTGGTATCAGAGCTTAGGTTGAGCGAATACCTAGGCTTGTGTGGCATGTGCTCATTAGAGATAGGGTCAGTAGTACCCTAGAATGAGTTGAGTGTATAGATACGAGAGAGCGTATTTGTTAGGTTATATAAAAGTTGTTTTATATTGTGTTGACTAGTCTGTGAGTGGTTTATGAATTCTGGTCGAATCGTGGGACGCCACGAAGTCGATAGGAATTTCTAAACACTTGAACAGAAGATTGAACACGATATGGTTTTTAAGTGGGTAAATGAAATAATTTTACCCGAAATTTACTTTGATATAGAAAGAGTAATTTTCTAGAATTATTATTATATGGATGTGTTGGATGTTGATTTTATAATCAAATGAGATTATAAAAATTAGAATGGTTATTTATAACCAAAATAGAATTTGTATAGAAATTAAATATACAAATGAGATGAATTAGAATTTAATTCAAACCAGAATTAAGAATTCAAAATCCTGGGGAGTTGAAATATTTTTCAAAGTATGTTAAGGTAATATAGCATTAATTTGAAAGGATTTGAATCGAAAGCATATTTGAATGGATTTTGAAATAATAAAGCACTGAACTCACTTCAGTGGCTGGGAAATAATTCTGATGATGACTGCAGCCTCATCAGAGTTCATTTTCGAGTTTCTAAGTGATAGGTTGCTACCTTAGAAAATTTTGATGGAAATTTGTTGGAAAGAAAACGAATTGGTTTGAATATTCAAAGGTTTTGAATTTGAAATGAAAATAAATATATGTATATACTTATAGGATTTCAAAAGGATTTGAAATGAAAACCCTGGGATTTGAATTCTGGAATTAAAAATTTAACGTAAAACAAGTTAAATAAATCAAGTGAATGAGTTGATCAGAATCAATTTAAATGCATATGGACGGAAACCAAAAGTTTTGGTTGGAGTTAATTTGTTGAAATATGAGGAGTTGAGTTTCAACATAAGTGAGATGTTGAAAAGAAATGGATTTGTACCCTTTTTCCTACCTTAGCAATTTCGAGGAAGAAATTATTTTAAGAGGGGAAGAATGTAACGACCCAGATTTTTGAACAATTTATTTTAATATTTAGTATGGTTTTAAATATTGATTCGAATATAAATGGATTTTTATTATGGAATTTATTGGGTTAATAATCGATATACGATTTTTTTTATCGAATATATTGAATTGCCGTAATACTAGAATGATAAATAATTTGACGTTGAGTTAAAATTGAATTGTAAACAATTCAGTCGACTAATATAAATTCTATACTGGATTAGAACGAAGAAAAAATTATTTAAATTTAATCATTTGGAATAGTTTTATATTTTAATCTAATTCAGTTTCAAAATCGAATCCCTTAAGTTTAGAATACCGTATAACCTTGGAAATATCGGTCATCATGACTAGATAGGAGTGCTGGGGTGCGAATTATGGACCATGAGATATTTTGGGTTATAAAATTCAAATAAAATCCTATCAAATCTTTCAGCCGACCTATATTTTCTTTGAGCTGTATAATTTGTCTCCGACCTTCATTTTCAAGCAGACAGGAAATTTATGGCTTCAGTACGTACTGTCTGATGTTGGACCTATATAACAATGGCCCTCGACTTTATTACTTCACAATTCTTAAACCAACATACCATTTCTAAAGCAATTCTTCTTCGCCCCTCCTTTTCTGTCAATCGCGATGCCACCGAAAAAAAAAAATGTTGAAATCGAAACCGCAAAATGGAAGAGCAATGAAGACCGGGATGATTCCTGAAGCTCGACAACCATTCGCTATAAGGGAAGGATGCGCGCGACGTTGTACTGGAATTTGGGGATTTGGGTCATCGCGGGTTTTGATTTGGGGGGTTAGCAGTTGGTTTGACACTGGGATGGAGAGTTCGATCTTGATTGAGGGGATCCGAGATTCGACTGAGGGAGATGCGAGGTTCAGGTGGTGAGGCTGTTCGATGGGTACTGGTGAGGTGGAGTTTCCGATTTTCAGAGATGAACGGTGATCATTAGGACTATAAGAAGAAAAGAGGGAGTGCGGTGCAGATGTTTGGTGAAATGCCGGAAAGGAAGAAAAAGAAAAATAAAGGGATTAAGGTGCGGATCCATTCGAGAAGATTAGTAGCCGCTAATTTGAGATTAAAACAGGATATTCAGCAAAAGAAATCCTGGTGAGTAGATCTCACTCACCTTTAGAATTATTTTTATTTCATTAAAAATAATTGTTTGTTGCTTGTGCGAATGCTTTCTGATTGTTTTATATATATTAGTTATTTAGGCTATTATATATATATATTGGGTTGATTGATTGGTTGGATTCCCGCAGTCTCATTAGCGGATGCCCGCAGTTTCATAGCGGATGATTACCCTATACGCCCCACGCTATGATTAGTGGATGACCTTCTATACCGCGATATTCTGCCACGAAGCAGAATGGGTATTATTTATGTGCTAACATCTGTGGATGCAGGTAAACAGGTTGGAGGAATCCAACTGGATTCCTCAAAAATATATTATCTGTTTGTTTATTTGTTTGCATATATATTGTTATATATGATGTGTTAGAAAAATAAATAATTGGTTGCTTTGTGTGTTATATCACTGGGCTTAAATAATGATATTTAAAATATCGTAAAAAGGATATTGAGACTTAAAAAGAGAAAATTCTATTTTTTTTATAGAATTTGAATTTTAAATGGAAATAAAATATAAACTTGTTTTGAAAAAAATAAAACAAGTAGTTCCTTTATAAACGAAGTTTATAAATAATTCTTTTATAACGAAATTATAAATGAAGTGAAAGAATTATCATTTGATAATTCAGAAATAGAAATACAAGTGTTTTGAAAATATGATTCAAAAGGAAATTTAAATATAGGATTTGAATAATAGAAAAGGAAATGGAAATTTGAATTCAAAAAGAAAAGGAGATAGAAAATTTGAATTTAGAATTCAAATAGAAAATCCAAGGTGAATTTGAATATAGAACTTTCAAATGGTGTTTGAATATAGAGAATTTGAAATAGAATTTCCAAATAGAATTTCAAAATAGAATTTTCAAAAGAGATTTCAAAATAGAATTTGAAATATAAAATTTCAAAGAAGAATTGAATAGAATTTGAAATATAGTATTTCAAAGAAGAATTCAAATATGAAGTTTGAATAGAGATTTGAAATGGAATTCAAATATGAAATTTGAATAGAGATTTGAAATAGAAATTCGAGTATTGAATTTGAACATGGAATTGAATACAGAAATTCAAGTAGAAATTCGAATATGAGATTTCAAAATAGAATTTGAAATAAACTTTGAAAATAGGATTTCAAAGTAGAATTGGAAATAGAATTTCAAACAGGATTTCAAAATAGGGAATCCAAAGGGTTTTGAAATGGAATTTGAATTCAAGGAAATTCAAATGGGTTGAAAAAAGAAATTCCAATGGGATTTAAATATGAGATTTCAAATAGAAATTTAAATGAAGTTTAAATGTTTAAAATCCAAATATGATTTTCAAATATAACCATTCAAAAGGGATTTGATTATAGGATTTAAAGTGGAATTTAATTCAAAGGAATTCAAAAACAGAATTCGAACAGATTGAAACGAGAATTTGAATATAGAATTCAAATAGAAAATTCAACGGGGATTTGAATATAGAAATTCAAATGGAGTTTGAATATATGAAATTCAAAGGAAATGCAAATATAGAGTTTGAACGTAGTAATTCAAATGGGATTGGAATAAAGGCAATTCGAAAATAGAAATTCAAATAGAATTTGAAAGATAGAAGTGAATTGAGATTTGAATATAGAATTTCAAACAGAAGTGAAATAGATCGGAAATGCTATCTTGATTCGGGAGAAATTGATTTGATATATATTGAAATCGAGTTAAATTTATTTTAACGAAGTTAAGAAGTTTATATATATATAAATATAATTAAAACGAACTCGCCGCAGCGCTGCAGTTCGTAAAATAGCGATTCGAACTTCAATCGAGTATACAGGACTCAATTAAAGTCGAAATTCTGCGAAACAAGAAACGTCAGGACCGGTTTGATAATAGTTTTCAAATGGAAGAGAAAAATCTGAATTTCGTCGTATAGATTTTGAGTTATGTCAAAATCAAAATTTCAAAAATGCAGCGCCAGAAACCATTATAAACCATAATGGATTTTATATATAAATATTGGGATTTTTAAGCAAATAAAAATCCGGATTTCCATTTAAAAATCTAGACTTGAGTTAGAAAATAAATGTGAACTCAAGTAAAGTAAAAGAAGATGATTTTTGAAACAATAATCCTATTTTTGATTATTGAATAGAATTAACTAAATCAAAGAAGAATTAGTTAATCGAGTTTGAACTAAAATCGAACTTTGAAAAGTGAAATTTGGGATTGTAAATATATATTCGAAATCGAATATAGAACTTAAATTGAAATTTGAATTCAATTGATTGATAAGTAAGTGGAAATATATTCGAAACGTGTTATATTCAAATATACAAGCGAGATAGGCAGAGAGTTAGTTAAAGAATTACTTTAACGAATTGAGTCAAACGAGTGTACGAAGTTGAAATAAATGGGACAGGTATAGGCATACAGGAGACAGGTATGGGGCAAGGATAATGCAGATTTTAAAATAATGTGCTCGACAAAAGGTACATGTTTAATTCATATATGAGGTTTTATGCGCCGTATCGGCAAGCCGCTTGGCTTTTCCTTTTTCTTTTTGATTGAGGAAGATACCGGGAAGCTATTTGAAATTTCCCGATGCTCCCGATACAGGGGAGGTTATGGCGAAATTTTCCGGAAATTTAAGGAGTTAGAATATTTTTAAGATATTTTGATAATTTGAAATCATTGTATCGACGTATTGAATTCGATAGTAAAGTGAATATAAAAATCGAATGTTGTAAACAAAAAGGGATAGAGATAAGTGATTGGAATTGTTTCCAATTGCAAATAGAGATATTTTCTAATATATAGAAAATAAAAGAAGTTGATATTTGGAAACGTTTTCCAAATGGCATAAGAGGCCGAGATGATTATTGAAATATTTGGTTAACAAATATTGATAAGAGAATATAGAAGAGATTTAATTAATGAAATATTAATTAAAGAGCCCAGTGATTTGTTTGATATGTTTGGATGAACACTTGTTTTTATTCGATAGTTAAATCACAGACTATCGAAGTTTTGACCATCGTTGTCAATATGGAGAGACCGGTTGGATTATTATCCGAAGAACCACTCCGTATCGGCATAAGCGTTGCGAACCAAGTATGCTGAATATATTGAAGACGGAGTAAAGTGCAAGGGCTTTTCTATTAATAGAAATAGTGCCTTCGGTTTCGTTCAGTCCCAGAACGAACGTAAATGGACGAATGTCTGACAGAGTATTTCCAATGATCAAATGGGTTGGTCTGTATGAATATATATGGTTGCAACGGATTTATCCCTTAGCATAATATCCAGAATATTTGTGCAAACTCAACTAGTGATTAACGGATCTGACAATGTGGCATTCAAAGTGATTGTGTTATCAATGAATGGTAAGTATGCGTAGCCTCAGGCCTCAACAACCGGGAAAGGACAAAAATCGGGCAGGCAGCATGGCTATGTGGGTCGCACCCATTAGGGTGTATAATCACCTATCTAGAGAAATTCCTTTTGTTTCTAAATCTATCGATTCTGCCCTTTCGGGAAACGGTGGTTTGAGTCCAACCGTTGGTGATATACATTCGATACACTCAAGCGAAATGAGTGGTCGGTCATGTGTGGGCCGGGTTACAAGATGTTCTTGTTGAACCCAAGTGTATTCGCCTCTAGAGATACATCATCGGAAGGTGGTCCCATACCTTGTCATGTTGGAAATCCAATCTTCAATAAGCGCCATGCGGTTTTGATTTTATACTATATATGTGGAGCATGAGATGCAAGCGTTCTGCTATCTGGTTATTTACTTGATGTAGACATTATTATAATATCATTGGATTTGATATTAAAGTGTTTTGGGTTATAGTAAGGTAAAAACCGTCCATGTTTATGTGTGGGCTGGTCTTACTATTATCCTTTCTTTCGAAAAGAGTTTTGAAAGTTAAACAAGTGGTTGGAGTTTACTCACACCAGTCCCATGACTGACCCAGAGTTTATTTTGTTTTGTTTTTCCTAAACTCTTGGGTGCCCAAATTTGTACGGGCAGTCAAGTGTTCAGGCTTTTACAGATACACTTGGAGGAGTTTGAAGCTGGAGGCTTCAACGTTAGTTATTTAGAGTTACTTCCGCTGAATCAAATGTTATGTGTACTCTGATGATGGTATGTATATATGTACAAAACAGATTTGTATTTCGAAGCTTATGTTATAATATATATTTTATTCGTTCCGCTGTGAGTTTGTGATCTTCGTTTTTCTTCTATTCTAAGTTTCTATCTTATCTATTCTCACCCTCTAACTTCTTTCTAATAATGAGTCGTATTTCTGTGTTATTTGGGTTGGACGTGTGGTGTATTTAGTCAACTCAGATAGCTCGGATTTGCGGGTCGTTTCACGATTTTACTTCATTCTAAATAACTATGTCTGTTTTGACTTTGTTTCGAATAACTATATTCGATTCACTCTTTTTGGAATTTATTTCTCAAATATCCTTTTTATAAAATCCTATTTTTTTTCCCAAATATGTCTCTTTATAATACCTTATTTGTTTTACAAATATTTACTCCTTTTCTAATTCTATTTATTTTCTAAATAAATATCCCTTTATAATTCTATTTATTTTCTAAATAAATGTTCCCCTTTATAAAATCCTTTGATTTTATAAATACTTTATTTTCAAAATATTTCCTTTTATAAAATCGGTTGATTTTATAAAATTCCTTTATTACAATATACATTGAAATATTTCTTTTTACATCCCAGGGTTTCTTATGATATTTAAAATATCGAATAACAATGATCAACATCATTCTAACACAGATAATCCATAATAGATTATATATCACATCATATATCAAAATATATGAAAAACAGTAAAATAAATGTTGAGGAATCCAGTCGGATTCCTCCAACCTGTTTCCCAGCATCCACAGATGTAACAACCTGCATTCTACGCATCGCAGGATCGTAGAATATTTCTTTCTTTCACATACGGAGTTGTATGGTCATGTAACTTTGGGAGACGACTATTGGGGTCATTTCCCATGTTCATGATTTTTGCCGATTTTTAAATGACCGTTTTGCCCCTAACTGATTTTGTTTTGACCATAGCTTTTGACTGGAAAGGAATTTTGACCTGAAACCACTTCCATTCGCTCCGAATGATGGTTTACAATTCCATAGAGTGGTCATATTAGCCAAACGGACTTAGCATTTGGGAGATACGGCTGAAACAAGGTTTAAAAGGCGAAAAACTGCTTAACCGGGCCTAATTTGGGTGGTTAGTGAGCGGACCCATAACCCATTTCGGGATTAGAGATGTATAGGGGCTGATTAGGGTTAGAAAACATTTCTTTCAGCCGCCACTTTCATTCTTGGAACCCTAGCAATGGCCTCCAACACCCAAATCAACTTCTAATCACTTTCTAATCAAGTTTTGGCGTAATCAACATCAAATCAAGGCGGTTTGGCACACAAATCGAGGTAGAGCTGCTGTGTTGCATTGGGAACAACACCAAATAGAGATTCATTTCAGATTTGGTATTTTATTTGTGGCCAAGGTGAGTGATTTGCATAGTTTTGCACTAATTACGGTTAATTAAGGGTAATTAGTGAAGATTATCGAAAGTAGACATGATAAAATTCTGGAAAAATATTTATAAATTCGAAAATGATGTTTTAGACCTTGTTAGAAGTTTCGGTTAATTTGGTTGAGTTTTGCTAATTATATCATTAGATTTTGCCTAAACATGCTTAAGGGAAAATATGGGGTTTTGGGTATGTTTGATCCATTTTACATACTAGGATTGTTGTTTTGGTGTTTGTGGTTAATGCTCTATGTTGCTATTACTGTTTGGAATGATTTGTGATTATTTAGAAGAGTTAGATTGGTCGAAAACGTCGTCGAATGGCGTAAATAGTCGTTGGAAAGAAGTGCAGGAATTTGATCGAGCCGGATCGGATTGGAGGAAGGACCCGGACCGAACCGACCAAGAGACCTCCCCGCGAACCGAACTGCCCCTCCAAGCTGTAGTATCCACGAGACGATCTGGAAAATTGGGGAGATCATGACCCGAACCCAATGGGTGCCATAAGCCGATCCGAACCGATGCGCCGTGAATGGACTTGAGAGACCCGACCCGATCCGGAGTGCTTGGAAAGAAGGACCGAACCAGAGGAGTTCTCCACGAAGCCAGGAGGTGTGGGCCTCGATCCGAACCACTGGAGGAAGGTCACAACGATCCAAACAGATCTGGAGAGGGTGCTACGAACCGATAGGAACCCGAGCCTAGATGATGACCCCGAACTGAATGAAGACCGATCCGGAGATGATGACCAAAACACGAGATGCAAAGGTAGTCCAAATGAGTAGTTTTGACTCAGGATCCAGATGGGAACCAACGAGTGAACTTCATGATTAGGCTTTGTTGTGGGACGTGTGCTAAGGGGTTGTCGATGTCTGTAACTTTGAATCACTATGTGTAGGGAGTACGTGAACGGCTAGGTACAACTAAAGAGCTATAGACCAATGAAGTGGGGTCATTTGCAAAGGTTTGGTCATGACTCCATGGGATGAGCTTGGTAGTAGCAGTAGTTGTGCAAGTCGAACTCCGTCACTACTTCGATGGGTCTAGTGATTGACAGTGGTGGACATCATTTGCTTTACGCACTGAGTGAGAGATGTGAGGACGGTTTCTATGTTAGATTTGTTTGCCATCATTATGACATGCACACCCCCACCCCGTTATCTTTACACTATTTATTCAATGGCACCTTAGAGTATTGTGCGGTATGTAGTGCTAACTCTTTGGTTGCAGGTCCAGGTTCAAGTATGGTTTAGTATACATGTTATTGATCTGTTTAGCTGCTTATCGCTCATACAAGACTTTTTGTCTGACCCAGAGTTTTATGTCTCTTCTTATTACTCTGGGTGCTCTCACGAGCAGATAAGAGACAGGTTAGGTGGTATGCACGAGTAGGTGTACCGGAGACGAGCAGGAGGTTTCCACGTATGATATATATAAATATATATATATATATATATATATATATATATATATATATATATATATTCTCCCTGTGTTGCCGCGGTCACTACTTTGGGCATTAGTGGTGTACCTTTCTTTCTTTTGTTTAGAGACAGTATTTTGGAAAGTTGTAATAAGCTGTATTTAGATTTCCACTATTCTGATGATGATGTTGATGTTGGTTTTAGTTATCAGCTTATGCACTGTCTCGCCTGTTTTATGTCAAGTATATTATTATTATATTTTGTTCCATGCGCTGTGAGACATTCTACAGGTTTTTGGCTAGCTCATTCTCTTCTTTCCTTTCTTTGGCGACCGTTCCGTGCTAGTTGGGCATGTGTACAACGCACTTTCGGAGGAAATGCCTACTGGTGCGGGGCGGGCCGTCACACTTGGTATCAGAGCTCTAGGTTGTGTAGTTAACCTAGGAAAGTTATCAGGGAGAGATAGTATACGTATATGAGAGCGCGTATTTTTGATTATTTTGGTTTTCAGAGCTATATATATATGTATTATTAGTATAGCTAAGGATGAAGTCGCACTGCACTAGCACCACTATGGAGATGGTTAATCGTTTTCTCTTTACAGATTGAACGATGAGCCGATATGCAAGAGGTGCCCGTAAAGGAGCCAATAATGGGAATGCTGCTGACATGAGGACGATGTTTACTGACCTCATGAGGGAGATGCTTAGGGATGTGCATAGGGCATCTCCCAATGCTGGTAATGGTGGTGGTCCAATAGTGCAGGCGCCTAGGGTCGATTTCGCCAAGCTGAATAAGGATTATACTAGTCTTGGTGGGAAGCCGTTCCGTGAAACGGAGTCGGCTACGGACGTTCCGGATTGGTTGGATGGCTGCGAGCGTATCTTCGAAGACTTGGGTATCGAGGATGCGATGAAGAGAAGGCTAGCATCCCGTCAGCTGCAAGGACGGGCAATGAATTGGTGGAATGCTATAAAGGCAGCTACTCCCAAGGATCAGATTACTTGGGATCATTTTAAGGCTTGCTTTAGTGATAAGTTCATTCCAACTGCTCAAAAGTCAATGTCGTTTAAGAAATTTTTGGAACTCAAGCAGAATGGCAGAGTTGTCTCGGAGTATATTGCCGAATTCGACACCTTATCGAAATATGGGTTATCCCTAATAGATACTGCCGAGAAGAAGAACGATAAGTTCATAACTGGTTTGGATTGATACTTGGAGGAAAGGCTTATTAACGACAACGATGAGACGTTTGAATCAATTGTGGGGAAAGCATTGAGGTCAGAGAGTCTTTACCCTAAGTCGAAGACTGAGGTTTCATCTGCAGTGGAGCCAAAGCCGCAAGCAAGCGGTGGAGGCAAGAATGGTTCTCAGAATAAGAGAAAGCAGAATCAGACAAAGGATGACCAGAAGAAAAAAAATAAGAAGGATGTTGAGTGCTTCAGCTGTGGTAAGAAGGGCCATTATGCTAGTAATTGTCGAGCCAAGCCAGCGGATAGGAAGTGCTTCAATTGTGGCCAAGCGAGACATCACAAGGACAAGTGTCCGCAACCCCCTAAAGAAAAGCAGATGGTGAAAGCATATGCCCTTAATGCTATTCCTTCTTCGTCGAATGCCCCAACTGCGGCAGAGAAGGGAAAGAATGTCGTTATTCAAGGTATGCTTTCTGTTTATGATGTTCCTGTTAGAGTTTTGTTTGATACCGGAGCTTCCAGTTCTTTCATATCTAGTGACCTGGTAGATAGGTTGGGATTGGAGCCCGAGATTGTCGATAGACCTTTAGTAGTAACGAACCCGATTGGTGGTTCGACTAACCTTAGCATGATTTGTCGTAATGTGGTCTTATCGGGTCATGGATGCATGTTTTTTTGTGATTTCTTTGTTTTGGGTTTTACTGGGTTTGGCATTATTTTGGGAGTCGATTGGCTCCAGAGATATGGGGTGGTGGTAGGCTGTGAGGGCTTTTTGGTGAAAGCTAGAGCTGATGATGGGTAGAGGGTAGTGTTTGGTGGTCTACCTAGTGATGGGGTAATGGCTAGTTTTCTAAATTCCCTCGACATCCTGCATGGTGAGTTGTCAGGTTTGCCCGTGGTTGGCCAGTATCCGGACGTCTTCGAAGAAGTGACCGGGCTTCCACCGCACCGAGCGGTTGAGTTCCGTATTGATTTGGTGAAAGATGCCAGATCTATAGTGATGCCACTTCGTCGTATGGCACCAAGGGAGCAGAGAGAGCTCGGGGTGCAAGTCAGCGATCTTTTGAAGAAGGGATTTATCAGAAGGATTGTTTCTGAATGGGGAGCACCAGTTGTGCTTGCTACCAAGGCGGATGGTTCCCTTCGTTTGTGTGTAGACTACCTCGAGTTGAATAAAGTGACGAGGAAGAATAAGTATCCACTACCGCGGATAGATGATTTGTAACGACCCGGATTTCGAGCGACTTTGGTTATCGACATAAGCACGATGTCGATAACCAAAACATCGAAAAATCCTGGTAATTAGTGAAAGAAATTTGAGGGTGAGGGAAGATAAGATAGAAACTTACAATAGAAGAAGAAGAAGAACACAACATCAGAGTAACACGAACCTCACAGCGGAACGAATAAATATATTTCATAACATAACTTTGAAATACAAATCTGTACTTGAATATACATATCATTATCAAAGTACATCACTTACAACACAGCGGAAATAACTATAGCTATATGATCCTGAAGCCTCCTGCTCCAAGCTCTTCCAGTATATCTGTAAATCCCAACTACTTGACTGCCCGTACAAATTTAGGAACCCAAGAGTTTAGGGAAAACAACAAAGTAAACTCCGGGTCAGTCATGGGACTGGTATGAGTAAAACAGTTTAAAAACAGTTGAACAAGTAAATGATATCTCATAAGACCACGCCGCATAACGGAACGGTTTTTTTTTTCCTTATGAAAATCCAAAATATCTTTATATCAAAAACCTTTTGATATTATAATAATGTCTATCAACCACAGTATATATATAATCATCTAGCAGAAACGCTTTCATCTCACGTTCTACATATATAGTATACAATCAAAACCGCAAGCACGTATTGGGTAATGGATTTCCAACTATGACAAGGTATGGAATCACCTTTCGCTAATGTACCTCTAGAGAGGAATACACTGGGTTCAACAAGAACATCTTGCAACCCGGCCACACATGACCGACCACTCATTTCGCTTGAGTGTATCGAATGTATATCACCAACAGTTGTGATCAGCAACCGTTTCCCGAATGGGACAGCATCAACAATAGATTTTTAGAAGTAAATGAAACTCTAGATCAGGTGATTATACACCCTACTTCGGTGCGACCGTCTTAGCCATGCTGCCTGCCCGATTTCTGTCATTTACCGGATGATGAGGCTAGAAGCTACGTTTTATCATCACACCAGATTCACTTTGAATGCCACATCGTCAAATCCATCAAATCACCGATTGACGTCCTCAACCATACATTATGTGTTAGCTAAAAGAAGTTTCCTTCTCCGCTTCCACTCTTGGTACAGTTGGAGAAATCAATATACGTGATCGTCTGGAAATACTTTGTCAGACATCCGTCCATACAAGTCATCCAGGAACAGGATGAACCGAAGACACTATTCTGTAAACAGGATAGCCCTTGCATAACTCCGTCTTCACTTATCTTTGGCATATATGATTCGTAACGCTTATGCCAATACAAAGTGGTTCTTTGGATAATCATCCAACCGGTCTCCCCATATTAACAACGTTAAAATGGTCAAAACTTCGATAGTCTGTGATTTAACTATCGAATAAAAACAAGTGTGCAAACAATGATATTATTTCCAAATGGAAATTATATCGATCAAACATCATTCAACATTCATCTCTTTAGTTCATTAATTTACTTATCTCATGTTTCCCTACGTTCAATATTCCTTATTTTCTAAATTGGGAAAATATACATTATTAACAAGTGGAAAACATTTCCATTTCTTTGTTTCTTTATTAGAAAAAATTTCTGGTTTCTTATTTGGAAAACATTTCCAAAGCTTCTTCATTGGACTTAGACAGATGTTTTAAACAAACCATCGCGATGCCAACTCAAACCATTTCCTTTTACTGCCGAACATTAACTATTCCTTAGTTAAAACGAAGCCAATTAAGTTGGGGTAGAACTACCTCTCAGACCTTAACTGAACAACATTTCTAACTTTGAAATGGGCAAAGTTCACTTTGTATTCCATTTACTAACTTCCTTACTTAACCCTCCTTCGAATAGCTATTATTCGATTGACTCTTTTTACTTAACTCTTTTGGACTAACCCCTATTTGACTAACGCTATTTGACAAACGCTATTTATTTACTCATTTCACTTACTCTTTTCGAATAAACTATATTCGATAATTCCTTTTACTTTCTATTCGAATAACTATATTCGATTTACTCATTTGCTTCTATACTAATCGATTAAACTAACGTCGATTATCTCCTTTCAACTTTATTCTCTAATCGATTAACTAACATCGATTAACTCCTTTGACTTTCTTCGAATAAACTATATTCGATTAACTCCTTTCACTTTATATCTCTAATCAATTTACTAACATCGATTGACTCCTTTTACTTTAACACTAATCGATTAAACTAACATCGATTAGTTCCTATTTCTTTAACACTAATCGATTAAACTAACATCGATTAGTTCCTTTTACTTTAACACTAATCGATTAAACTAACATCGATTAATTCCATTTTCTTTAACACTAATCGATTAAACTAACATCGATTAGTTCCTTTTTCTTTAACACTAATCAATTAAACTAACATCGATTAGTTCTTTTTACTTTAACACTAATCGATTAAACTAACATCGATTAATTCCTTTTTATAAACTACGTTTTCCGTTACAACTATTTCCTTTTTATAACGTTTACTTACCGTTACAAATATTTCCTATTTATAACTTCTATTTACCGTTACAAATATTTCCTATTTATAACTTCTATTTACCGTTACAAATATTTCCTATTTATAAATTATATTTATTTTCTAAATAAATATCCCTTTTATAAAACCGTGTTCGTTTTATAAATATTTCCTTTTCTATTTCTATTTATTTTCTAAATAAATATCCCTTTTTATAAAACCGTGTTCGTTTTATAAATATTTCGTTTTATAAAATCCTGTGATTTTAAAAAATTCCTTTATTTCAATATACATTGAAATACTTCTTTTTACATCCCAAGGTCTTTTATGATATTTACAATATCGAATAACAATGATCAACATCATTCCAACACACATAATCCATAACAGATTATATAACACATCATATATCACAATATATGAAAACAGTAAAATAAATGTTGAGGAATCCAGTCGGATTCCTCCAACCTGTTTCCCTGCATCACAGATGTTAAACAATATAGATAACATCACTTTTCAGTTCTATATGATATATTCTGTTAAACAGAATCGATATAGAAAATTAAACTAACTGACTAGCAGTTCAATCAAACAGTCTGTAACAACCCGTAAAATGCGAGCCAGTTTGAAATTTTTATTTTGGCAACTTTAGTGAATTTTGATTATTTAAAATGAATTATTTTAAATAATATCGACGTGAAATTTATTTTGAATATAATTAGAACGTATATATTATACGCGTCGTCGTTAGAATATAAATACATATATATAATTATAAATAGAATTGAAAATGGCGCGGTAGTTCGATAATTCGATTTCAAACTTCCATTGAATGTACCGGGTGCAAAACAATCCGGATTTTAGTGAAACCAAAAATAATGGAATCTAATAGTGAATATCTTTCCAACGAATCCGAAAAATCAAGATTTCATATCGGGAATCAAAAGATATGTCCAGTTGAAAATTCTGAATAGTCGCTATGGAATTAAGGCCCTTAATAATAGCAATTTTGCAAACGACCTCGGATTTCGACGAAACCACTTTTGTTAGATCCGCAGTGTCAGGTTATTGCTAGGTTTCAAATTTCATAATTTTTCGAATCAATATGTGAGCGTGGCAAAGGAAAACGTGTTTTGACCATTTCAGTTGATTTTAATCGACTGGGAATTGGCCATTTTTCATACGGTCTCAGAATTCGACGAAACTAGTTTTGTTAGGACCGTATCGTCAATACGAAGCTAGAAAATATTTTTCTAAAATTTTTCTAGTTAGTATGTGACCCCGGTAATTTGAAATGTACGTTTAAAATTCAATATAAGGACTTAAATGTAATTTCAACGGAAACTGATTGTGACGATCAAACCAGCTTACGATACATATCCCATTGTGTTCGGAATGGGGGTAAAACGCTATGGACGACAGGCGGTGGACCTCGTTTCGAGGTCATATGTAAAAGTCAACTCTTTGCTAAATTAAATAATTAAATAATAAATAAAAAAAAAATCATTTCCCTCCCTCCTTATCTCCTGCTTGCCCCCCCCCCCCTCATTCGATTATAACCAGAGAAAAAAAAAGAAAGAAAAGGAAAACCTAAATCGCCAGCCTCCCCCCGATCCCTCGAGCTCCGACGAAGCCTCCCCCCCCCCATCGCACGAACTCCGACGAAGCCTCCCCGCCCCTCGTTCGAACCCCGAAGCCCCCATCGATCGACGACCTGCGAGAAGCCCCCCCCCCCCCTCTCGTTCGCGCAACTGAAGCCGCTGAAGCTCCCCTCGCTAGCGACGCTGAAGCCTCCGACATCGGTGAAACCCCCCCCCCTCGGTAAGTATTTCGTTATTTCATTTTATAATAATTTAAAAACTGTGTTTTTAATTAGCATTTTAAAAACTGATTTTATAATGATTTAAAAACTGTTTTTTTTAAATTTAAAGCTGATTTGAAAAAGATTATAAAAACTGTTCTTTTTAAAAGCATTTTTTTTAAACTGATTTTATAAAGAAATTAAAAACTGAAATTTTTAAAAACAGAAATTAAAAACTGTGTTTTTAATTAGGAATTTAAAACTGATTTTGTTTTTAAGAAAAATAGAAAACTGATTTTTGTTTTTAATAAAAAGAAAACTGAATTTTTAAAAAAGTAGTTTAAAACTGAATTTTTTAAAAAAAAGCATAAAACTGTTTTTTTTTAGAAAAAAATATAAAAACAGATTTTATAAAAGGAAAAAAAACTAACTTCTGATTTGAAAAGAATTTTAAAACTGTTTTTTTAAAGAAACTGAAAACTGGATTTTTTTTAAATGATGTAAAAACTGGATTTTTTATAAAAAATAAAAACTGCATTTTTTATAAAGATAAAAACTGCATTTTTAAAAAAGAGGAAAACAGATTTGATAAAGGATTTAAAAACTGTTTTTTTTAAAGAAAATAAAAACTGATTTTATTTTAGATAAGTAAAAACTGATTTGGTTTTTAAAAAGTTAAAAACTGATTTCTTTAAAAAGTAAAAATCATATTTTTATTTATTGAAAGTCGAAGTAAAAATCATATTTTTATTTATGGAAAGTCGAAGTAAAAATCAGATTTTTATATATTGAGTCGAAAGAAAAATCAGATTTTTATATATTGAATAACATAGTAAAAATTCGATTTTTACATATGTAGAGAATACGGGTGAAAGCGACAAAAGGCGAAGATTTCTATAAAGGAAGAATCGTGTAGTTGGATAGCTATTGGTGAGAATTTCTCACCTTTCAATTTATTTTTCTAGTTATATATATATACTAGGATGCAGACGGTGCTTAGTAGCACCCGACACAATCGTCCACAGACCATGGACTTGTTTGTTTGATTGCAAATTAGTTAGACTATTTGGTTTGGTTTGAATGGTTTGGTGAAATGAATTATATATATTGAAAGAGAATATATCGTATGTATTGAAAGTGAATATATCGTATGTATGGAAAGTGCATATATCATATATATTGAAAGTGAATATATCGTATGTAGTGAAAGTGAATATATCATATATATGGAAAGTGAAAATATCGAATATATTGAAAGTGAAAATATTATATATAGTGGAAGTGAAAATATCGAATATATTGAAAGTGAAAATATCGTATATATGAAAAGTGAAAACGATATATATATGAATTGAAAACGATGTATATGAAATATTTGAATTGAAAACGATGTATATGAAATATTTGAATTGAAAACGATGTATATGAAATATTCGATTTTGATAGAAAATTGAAAACGAATTCGAATTGAATAGAAAACGAATTCGAATTGAATTGAATAGAAAACGAATTCGAATTGAATTGAATAGAAAACGAATTCGAATTGAATTGAATAGAAAACGAATTCGAATTGAATTGAATAGAAAACGAATTCGAATTGAATTGAATAGAAAACGAATTCGAAATGAATTGAATTGAAAACGAATTCAAATTGAATTGAAATTTGAATTGAATAGAAATGAATTTTAAAACGAATCTATAAATAAGAATTCAATTGTGATTTGAATTGAAAAGGAAGTTGAAAATGTTTTTGAAACGAATTCAAAACTATTTATATAATTCGTTTTAAATAGAAATCGACGAAATATATATTATATATATTATATATATAATATAATGGCCTGAATAGAACGCGCCGCGCTGCGGCAGTTCGCGAATTTCGACCATTGACTTCGAACGGACATTACGGGAGATCCGACCGTCGGATTCTCCTGAAATCAGAACCGTTGGGTTCGTATCGAAAAGAGCTTTCTAAGGAATATTAGAAATTTGAAATCTAACGGTTGGATTTGGAGATACGTCCAAATCAAATTTGAAAAAGGTCGCTGTAAGTGCAGTTCGATGGCCATTGATGGAAATCGACTGTACGGGCCTTGATAAAATTATTAAAAATAGTAATAATTTGTGTAAAATCATAAGAAATGATTTGTGAAGAACTGGGATGAAAAACTCCATATTTGAAAAGATAAAAATAGATTTTTATTGAAATGAACTAGTTATTAACTAGAAAAATAATCCAATGGTTAAAAATAAATAAATTGGATTAGATTTGAATTGAAATTATCAATGGATATTTTCGATATTGGATTCCGTGATTACAGATATTGTGATGGGAATTTGGAAGATATCGATATCGTTATTCCCGATATGATATCTGTTGGTTTCAGGATTTGATGTTAAATATAAGTCAATACTCTCTCTATTTAAAACCTTATATTTAATGTCAAATTTGATTGATTGATGGTTTGGATTGTGCTCGACCAGTTTATGAGCAGAATATGCTTTTACATTTAGCATTGGGTTGGGTTGAAAATATCTGTGTGCTAACGCCTTGTGAAACACTTCACGATTTAACGATAAGGTGTTTAGCGATATTGTGTTCATTTCAAATTTAATGAATGATTGTGAAATGATATTTTTCTTAAAGCGAAAAGAAACGTATTCCCGATTTTGGACAGGGAATGTTTTATAAAAATGTTTTATAAAACAGAAAGGATTTCGAGGCCCAAAACCCGATGATTTCTAAAGTGATTTAGAAAATGTATTATATGTTACATTGTGGTTCATCGCATATTCGATTAGTTGCTATTGATGAGGTATCTGTTTGGTGGCGGAGTATTTATTCTCTTGCTTAACACCCTTCTTTGAGACGTACGAGCTCAAAGGTTATGTGATTAATAGTGACTGATCATATGCGTGAATTACTGATGTGAAGTACTATATTTTGAAAGTACTTGTGATTATTATGTTGTGAAATGATTTTCCCTACTTCGGGATATGAAATGATTTAGTATGTGGCTAAAGATTCGGGTAACCCTGAGACTAAAAGTATGGGTGAGAGGGCGGTGTATGCTCTCCATGAGTGGGAGGTGCATCGTCGGTGTAGCCTACTCCTATGTGGGGTAGGTACACATATATATATCGAGTTGCGAGGTGCGTACCCTTTGCCTTGTCGATGGGGAGCACGATATTTGGTTGCATACTTGTTTGTATGCATTGTTATGTTTTGGAATTCACATTTCCAAATGATTTGATTTGAGATCCCGAAGTGAAATCTACTTTGATATAGAAAGTTAGATATGTATTTCAAATGATTTGAAATAAGAAATCGGGAATAAAATCCAAAGGAATAATTTCTGTAAATTGAATTGGATTTGGAAAATCTAAGAGTGGTGATTAATCTAAATGGGTAGATTGGGATATTGCATGTTGATTGATGCATAGTAGTTCCATATATCTATATTGATTGTTGTTTATACACTGGCTTTCATGGGGGTAAACCCGTTCCGCGAAAGTGGCGTGGTCCCGTGATTTGCCTTATTTTTGAACAAAGTTAACAACTGTTTTTGAGTTCTCACACCAGTCCCATGACTGACCTGTAGTTTGCTTTTCCCTTGCGAACTCGGGTGCCCCTATTTTCCACACGGGCAGTCGAGTAGTTTTATTTTGCAGATCTATTGAGCAGGATTCTGGATTGAAGCTTTAAGCTGTGTCCAGGCATTTACAGTCTTCAGCTGTGTAGTTTATATTTCCGCTGTGCACTGTTTTACATTTATGTAAATTTATCTTCCGCTGTGTATTATATTTCGATATACTCTGATATTCTGTACTCTGATGTAACATTATTATGATGTTTATTGAAGTCTTCTGTTATTTGTTCTGATGTGTTGTATACCCAAAGTTAGCGTATGCGGGATTCGAACGGTCTTGGTCGGTTTAACGATCGATTAGGTCCGGGTGAAATCCGTGTCGTTACAACGTGGTATCAGAGCTTTGGTTAAACTCAAATCTTTGGGGTACAACTCGTTAGAACAGAATAAAAGACTCATCAGAGGTAGGATTAGTAATGTCCTATAAAAGAATCCTCATTAGAGATAGAATCAGTAGCATTCTAGGATGAGTGACTCGTTAGAGATGGGGTTAGAAATGCCCTAGAATGAGTCGAGAGTTATTTGTTTATAAATAACGTATTTGTGATTATATATATAATCTGATTTTAGAAAATATGATTTTAAATATATAAAATTATATATTTGAAAATATAATCAATTAATTGATTGATTTTTGTGTTGTTTGTTTATTTGGTTGATAATTTTGAACCATTTAGCCTAATTGAACCAAATATTGAACGGTATTGAAAATTGGTCGCATTTGCTTGCATATATATGTACTTGCATTGAACAGGTCATAGCAAGGAGGCTAGAGCCAGAGAATAAAATTTGTTTGCCCGACAAATAGGTACATGTTTACTACATAATTTACTGTTTTGTTTGGGTGATGATGATTTTATGAGCCTATTGGCTAGCCGCTTGGCTTTTCCTTTTTCTTTTTGAGATCTGAAGGACCGGGGAAGCTATTTGAAATTCCCCGATGCTCCCATTGCAGGGGAGGTTATGGCGAAATTTTTCGAAAATTTAGGGTGTTAGCCAAATTTTTGAAATTTTGAAAATTCTCAGAAACTAAAGAGTTGGAGAATGGAAGCCAGATCGAGCGTAGAGTTGATTAATCAAACCACTTTCGACTTTGTTCCTTTTCGGGGACGAAAAGTTTTAAGTGGGGGAGATTGTAACAACCCGTAAAATGCGAGCCAGTTTGAAATTTTTATTTTGGCAACTTTAGTGAATTTTGATTATTTAAAATGAATTATTTTAAATAATATCGACGTGAAATTTATTTTGAATATAATTAGAACGTATATATTATACGCGTCGTCGTTAGAATATAAATACATATATATAATTATAAATAGAATTGAAAATGGCGCGGTAGTTCGATAATTCGATTTCAAACTTCCATTGAATGTACCGGGTGCAAAACAATCCGGATTTTAGTGAAACCAAAAATAATGGAATCTAATAGTGAATATCTTTCCAACGAATCCGAAAAATCAAGATTTCATATCGGGAATCAAAAGATACGTCCAGTTGAAAATTCTGAGTAGTCGCTATGGAATTAAGGCCCTTAATAATAGCAATTTTGCAAACGACCTCGGATTTCGACGAAACCACTTTTGTTAGATCCGCAGTGTCAGGTTATTGCTAGGTTTCAAATTTCATAATTTTTCGAATCAATATGTGAGCGTGGCAAAGGAAAACGTGTTTTGACCATTTCAGTTGATTTTAATCGACTGGGAATTGGCCATTTTTCATACGGTCTCAGAATTCGACGAAACTAGTTTTGTTAGGACCGTATCGTCAATACGAAGCTAGAAAATATTTTTCTAAAATTTTTCTAGTTAGTATGTGACCCCGGTAATTTGAAATGTACGTTTAAAATTCAATATAAGGACTTAAATGTAATTTCAACGGAAACTGATTGTGACGATCAAACCAGCTTACGATACATATCCCATTGTGTTCGGAATGGGGGTAAAACGCTATGGACGACAGGCGGTGGACCTCGTTTCGAGGTCATATGTAAAAGTCAACTCTTTGCTAAATTAAATAATTAAATAATAAATAAAAATAATAATAATAATCATTTCCCTCCCTCCTTATCTCCTGCTTGCCCCCCCCCCCTCATTCGATTATAACCAGAGAAAAAAAAAGAAAGAAAAGGAAAACCTAAATCGCCAGCCTCCCCCCGATCCCTCGAGATCCGACGAAGCCTCCCCCCCCCATCGCACGAACTCCGACGAAGCCTCCCCGCCCCTCGTTCGAACCCCGAAGCCCCCATCGATCGACGACCTGCGAGAAGCCCCCCCCTCTCGTTCGCGCAACTGAAGCCGTTGAAGCTCCCCTCGCTGGCGACGCTGAAGCCTCCGACATCGGTGAAACCCCCCCCCCTCGGTAAGTATTTCGTTATTTCATTTTATAATAATTTAAAAACTGTGTTTTTAATTATCATTTTAAAAACTGATTTTATAATGATTTAAAAACTGTTTTTTTTAAATTTAAAGCTGATTTGAAAAAGATTATAAAAACTGTTCTTTTTAAAAGCATTTTTTTTAAACTGATTTTATAAAGAAATTAAAAACTGAAATTTTTAAAAACAGAAATTAAAAACTGTGTTTTTAATTAGGAATTTAAAACTGATTTTGTTTTTAAGAAAAATAGAAAACTGATTTTTGTTTTTAATAAAAAGAAAACTGAATTTTTAAAAAAGTAGTTTAAAACTGAATTTTTTAAAAAAAGCATAAAACTGTTTTTTTTAGAAAAAAATATAAAAACAGATTTTATAAAAGGAAAAAAAACTAACTTCTGATTTGAAAAGAATTTTAAAACTGTTTTTTTAAAGAAACTGAAAACTGGATTTTTTTTAAATGATGTAAAAACTGGATTTTTTATAAAAAAAATAAAAACTGCATTTTTTATAAAGATAAAAATTGCATTTTTAAAAAAGAGGAAAACAGATTTGATAAAGGATTTAAAAACTGTTTTTTTTAAAGAAAATAAAAACTGATTTTATTTTAGATAAGTAAAAACTGATTTGGTTTTTAAAAAGTTAAAAACTGATTTCTTTAAAAAGTAAAAATCATATTTTTATTTATTGAAAGTCGAAGTAAAAATCATATTTTTATTTATGGAAAGTCAAAGTAAAAATCAGATTTTTATATATTGAGTCGAAAGAAAAATCAGATTTTTATATATTGAATAACATAGTAAAAATTCGATTTTTACATATGTAGAGAATACGGGTGAAAGCGACAAAAGGCGAAGATTTCTATAAAGGAAGAATCGTGTAGTTGGATAGCTATTGGTGAGAATTTCTCACCTTTCAATTTATTTTTCTAGTTATATATATATACTAGGATGCAGACGGTGCTTAGTAGCACCCGACACAATCGTCCACAGACCATGGACTTGTTTGTTTGATTGCAAATTAGTTAGACTATTTGGTTTGGTTTGAATGGTTTGGTGAAATGAATTATATATATTGAAAGAGAATATATCGTATGTATTGAAAGTGAATATATCGTATGTATGGAAAGTGCATATATCATATATATTGAAAGTGAATATATCGTATGTAGTGAAAGTGAATATATCATATATATGGAAAGTGAAAATATCGAATATATTGAAAGTGAAAATATTATATATAGTGGAAGTGAAAATATCGAATATATTGAAAGTGAAAATATCGTATATATGAAAAGTGAAAACGATATATATATGAATTGAAAACGATGTATATGAAATATTTGAATTGAAAACGATGTATATGAAATATTTGAATTGAAAACGATGTATATGAAATATTCGATTTTGATAGAAAATTGAAAACGAATTCGAATTGAATAGAAAACGAATTCGAATTGAATTGAATAGAAAACGAATTCGAATTGAATTGAATAGAAAACGAATTCGAATTGAATTGAATAGAAAACGAATTCGAATTGAATTGAATAGAAAACGAATTCGAATTGAATTGAATAGAAAACGAATTCGAAATGAATTGAATTGAAAACGAATTCAAATTGAATTGAAATTTGAATTGAATAGAAATGAATTTTAAAACGAATCTATAAATAAGAATTCAATTGTGATTTGAATTGAAAAGGAAGTTGAAAATGTTTTTGAAACGAATTCAAAACTATTTATATAATTCGTTTTAAATAGAAATCGACGAAATATATATTATATATATTATATATATAATATAATGGCCTGAATAGAACGCGCCGCGCTGCGGCAGTTCGCGAATTTCGACCATTGACTTCGAACGGACATTACGGGAGATCCGACCGTCGGATTCTCCTGAAATCAGAACCGTTGGGTTCGTATCGAAAAGAGCTTTCTAAGGAATATTAGAAATTTGAAATCTAACGGTTGGATTTGGAGATACGTCCAAATCAAATTTGAAAAAGGTCGCTGTAAGTGCAGTTCGATGGCCATTGATGGAAATCGACTGTACGGGCCTTGATAAAATTATTAAAAATAGTAATAATTTGTGTAAAATCATAAGAAATGATTTGTGAAGAACTGGGATGAAAAACTCCATATTTGAAAAGATAAAAATAGATTTTTATCGAAATGAACTAGTTATTAACTAGAAAAATAATCCAATGGTTAAAAATAAATAAATTGGATTAGATTTGAATTGAAATTATCAATGGATATTTTCGATATTGGATTCCGTGATTACAGATATTGTGATGGGAATTTGGAAGATATCGATATCGTTATTCCCGATATGATATCTGTTGGTTTCAGGATTTGATGTTAAATATAAGTCAATACTCTCTCTATTTAAAACCTTATATTTAATGTCAAATTTGATTGATTGATGGTTTGGATTGTGCTCGACCAGTTTATGAGCAGAATATGCTTTTACATTTAGCATTGGGTTGGGTTGAAAATATCTGTGTGCTAACGCCTTGTGAAACACTTCACGATTTAACGATAAGGTGTTTAGCGATATTGTGTTCATTTCAAATTTAATGAATGATTGTGAAATGATATTTTTCTTAAAGCGAAAAGAAACGTATTCCCGATTTTGGACAGGGAATGTTTTATAAAAATGTTTTATAAAACAGAAAGGATTTCGAGGCCCAAAACCCGATGATTTCTAAAGTGATTTAGAAAATGTATTATATGTTACATTGTGGTTCATCGCATATTCGATTAGTTGCTATTGATGAGGTATCTGTTTGGTGGCGGAGAATTTATTCTCTTGCTTAACACCCTTCTTTGAGACGTACGAGCTCAAGGGTTATGTGATTAATAGTGACTGATCATATGCGTGAATTACTGATGTGAAGTACTATATTTTGAAAGTACTTGTGATTATTATGTTGTGAAATGATTTTCCCTACTTCGGGATATGAAATGATTTAGTATGTGGCTAAAGATTCGGGTAACCCTGAGACTAAAAGTATGGGTGAGAGGGTGGTGTATGCTCTCCATGAGTGGGAGGTGCATCGTCGGTGTAGCCTACTCCTATGTGGGGTAGGTGCACATATATATATCGAGTTGCGAGGTGCGTACCCTTTGCCTTGTCGATGGGGAGCACGATATTTGGTTGCATACTTTTTTGTATGCATTGTTATGTTTTGGAATTCACATTTCCAAATGATTTGATTTGAGATCCCGAAGTGAAATCTACTTTGATATAGAAAGTTAGATATGTATTTCAAATGATTTGAAATAAGAAATCGGGAATAAAATCCAAAGGAATAATTTCTGTAAATTGAATTGGATTTGGAAAATCTAAGAGTGGTGATTAATCTAAATGGGTAGGTTGGGATATTGCATGTTGATTGATGCATAGTAGTTCCATATATCTATATTGATTGTTGTTTATACACTGGCTTTCATGGGGGTAAACCCGTTCCGCGAAAGTGGCGTGGTCCCGTGATTTGCCTTATTTTTGAACAAAGTTAACAACTGTTTTTGAGTTCTCACACCAGTCCCATGACTGACCTGTAGTTTGCTTTTCCCTTGCGAACTCGGGTGCCCCTATTTTCCACACGGGCAGTCGAGTAGTTTTATTTTGCAGATGTATTGAGCAGGATTCTGGATTGAAGCTTTAAGCTGTGTCCAGGCATTTACAGTCTTCCGCTGTGTAGTTTATATTTCCGCTGTGCACTGTTTTACATTTATGTAAATTTATCTTCCGCTGTGTATTATATTTCGATATACTCTGATATTCTGTACTCTGATGTAACATTATTATGATGTTTATTGAAGTCTTCTGTTATTTGTTCTGATGTGTTGTATACCCAAAGTTAGCGTATGCGGGATTCGAACGGTCTTGGTCGGTTTAACGATCGATTAGGTCCGGGCGAAATCCGTGTCGTTACACAGTCAACATACAGTAAATCAACCAATATCTAACAGTTCTAAAAATACAACATGAAATTATAAACTGTTCAGAGTTGGTGAGATTTACTCACATTGGCGCGTTAATCATTAAATAACGGTTTGCGTTAGTTGACTGTGACGGGCAATTTATTTTGCTATAAATTGTAACGGTCTCTGATGGACTTCCAGTGAGCTCCATCATGTAGTGTCCGTCCATACGATCCTGTCGGATCTTGTTTCGCTGAAAACCGATGCCGTATGGTCAAGTTATTGTATTCTGAATTTGTACACAATTAAATATAAAATAAAAACTTGGATTTATTAAGATGGGCCTCACCCTCTTAACCGTCCCGTTAACACTCCCTTAGCCCAGACCCCTTAAAACCCACGCCCACGTTTTAAACTCCATCTTCCCAAATCGAGCTCTACGCTACAACTTCTCCATCCTTGACTTCATCGTTGACCGACAACCCTTCCTTCTTCGGCCATCTAACTCCGGCGCCAACATCACCGAGCCACTCCTCGTCCAAGCCTCCTCCTTCTCCATACTGCCGACAACACTCACGATCCCCCTTCCACTTCGCGTCGACCTTGGCCACGCTACAGGACATCGACGGATTTCGAAATCGGACTCCACCAATTTTTGTAAGCAGGTGCGGATTTTCTCGCTTAAACCAAATCAAATATCCAAACCATGAATCCATGACCCAATTGGCAAAGAACGTGAACCCTAGTTCCACTATCATTTTCCAACGACGGAAAAATGGTGCCAAGGTCAACAAAACCGATGCCAACGTGAAGAGCAACTCCAGAATAGATCGAATACACAAAGGGATTGATTTATAGATTTTTCTTGTATTTCTTTTGATTTTCTACTTTGAAAACTTCTTGCTGTGATGGTTTATACGTGTATATATGCTTCTGTTGGGTAGGTAGCGTTTGTGGTTGTGGAGAAACACAGCGTGGCCTTCATGTGGTCCATAGAAAATGTTAGATATTTTTTTATTTTCTATTTTATTTTAATGATTTTATATTCATTCTTGGTCCTTAAAAATCACTACGACCGCATAAGATACCGAAAAATCACCAAACTGGACCTGTAGCTAGAGTTCGACATTACGGTCCCAATGAAACTGGTTTCGTCGAATTCCAACTCCGTATGCTCACACAGCGTATTTTTAACCGTCAGAATATCGACTGTTTTTCACTTTAAAAATCCGTACGACCACACAGTGACTCTAAAAATCACGAAACTGGAAATCTAACAACTATTTGACATTGCGGATCCAACAAAACTAGTTTCGTCGAATTCCGACTTCGTTTGCAAAACTGGCTATTTTTAAAGCTCTGGATGGCCCATTTAAATATATAAATATATTTAAATATAATTAAATTAAATATTTAAAAATAAATATTATCATCTATATTCACATTGGAATACCATACAGCTCTACTGGGAATTATAACTCGATATTCCAATCAGGGTCAACCCGATATTCGATTTATATTGAAATTTCTTTTTAAAATATAAATAATTCCTTTATAAATTATAAAGGAATTCCACAGCGACTTTTATAAAATTTGATTTGGACGTGCATCAAAATCTACACGATGAAATCCCGATTTTTCTCTTCCACTAGAAAGATATACTCCACCAGCTCCACACGTTTCTTGTTTCACAGAAATCTGGCTTAAAATGAATCCTGTACATTCAGTTGAAGTTCGAATTGCCAATTTACGAACTGCAGCGCCAATTCGAGCTCGTTTAAAATTATATTATAAACTATATGTTCAAATGTCGACGATTGAATATATTCGTTATTCAAATTCAATTCCAAGCTGAATTAAATATCACAGAAGATCCAGTTCACACTATATCGCCATTTCATCCAATTTTGATTACTTCAGAATTAAATATATTATTTAATTAGTTTATTTTAATTAAATATTCATCATTACTTAAATCCACGACCATTAAATTCAATATACCACCATTTATATAATTAAATAAACTAATCATAATACCCCTGCCAATGCGGGTCATTACAATCTTCCCCACTTAAAATAATTTCGTCCTCGAAATTGCTAAAAGGTAGAGAACGACCCTAACGACTGGTTAGAACATATTTGTTCACTTCTTAACTTCAGTTTCAACTGAACCAATTTAATTTCAATTAAATCATTAATTAATTCTTATCAACGAAAATTTTCAAAAATCCTGAAAATTTTCTAACGCCTTAACTCTTTGAAAAATTTCGCCAGCACCTCCTTTGTACTGGTCAATCGGTCAAACTCCAACTTGCCTCTCTGGGCCATCTCCAACCCAAAAGAAAATCAAACAGCCATGCGGCTTGCCAATTTGGCTATTAAATCTCATACCGCATGAAATATAAACTTGTACCTTTTTGTCGGGCATATCAATTCTGTCACTTCCATATGCTATCAACTCAGCATATACAAGAGTTTCCCAATCAAATCCAATCTGCTTTTATCCACGGCACAACCATTCACTTATATCCAAGCCAAATATCACTTTAACTCGAGTTTCTTCTCGATTCCCAACTCTTAACTTGATTATCACATCACACTTCAAATTTGAATCTCACAATCCAATTTGTCTTTATATCATTCTAATTCAATCTCAGTTACCACTTTACTGGCTTTACTTTAATTCAAATTTGCTTTCACAAATTTTTGTTAAATTTGTTTTTAATTCAGACAGTCTCTTCCTGGGAGTTTTTAAACAGTTTACCCTTTCGAAAATCAAAATTTCCTTTTTGAAATTCAACTGAGCCCATAATCAATATTCCATTAGTTAAATCACTTCTCTATTTCTTTATCAATATTTGTTAACTAAATATTTCAATAACCATATTGGCCTTTTATGTTATTTGGAAAACATTTCCGAATATCGCCTTCCTTTATTTTCTAAATCAATAACCTTTATAATCCTATTTATAATTGGAAAATACCCCAATTACTTACCTCTTTTCCGATATCGTTTATTTCTACACTTAGGAAATATTCTTTATTGTATTCCAAGCTTACACTTATTTGGGTTAAAACGAATGTTGTGTACAACATCGTTACGACAATCCAAATACTATATTCAACTAACTCTTATCCAACATTGATCTTCGAGCCTGAAATCTTACTATTTATTTGTTAATAATGAAATCAATCAAGTTGGGGTATACTACCTCTCAGACCTTGACTGAATAACATTTATAACGTCAAAACAGATATGACTACTTACTCGAATAATCAATACCATACAACTACTTATTCACTTCTAAACACGTATACGCTTCCTCTTTATATCCTCACTAGATTTTATTCTTAGTATTCCTTTTTGATTTTACTATTTTATTTCTAAGTTCGTTTACTTATCGACTTCTATATATATATATATATATATATATATATATATATATATATCGATACGTTGATTTCTAGCTATCAAATTGAAAATATTCTAACTCTTTAAATTCTCGGAAAAATTCGCCATAACCTCCTTTGTATTAGGGGCATCGGGATATTTCAAATAGCCTCCCATGGCCCTCACCAATCCAAAAGAAAAAGCCAAGCGGCTAGCCCATACGGTGCATAAAATCTCATATGGAAATTAAATACATACCTTTCCGTCGAGCATTCTATCTATATACCTTCATACCTTATCCATACATATCTCATGTATATTTATACATTTCTAATTCATTTCAACTTAATCCAATCATTTTAACTTAGTTCGTTAAGTGATTTTCAAATTTCTGGTTTGCTCATTTCACCTTTTTATTTGAATATACATGTTCAAATATAGGTTTAACTTGTTTATCAACTAATTGAATTCCATTTCAATTCTATTTGAATTTCCTATATTCAAATTCCATTTCAAATCTCTTATTCAAATTCTATATTTGAATTTTGTTTCAATTTTCTTATTCAAATTCCATACTTGAATTTTGTTATTCAAATCTATTTTCAAACTCCATTTGAAATTTCTAAATTCAAATCTATTTGAATTCTCTTTATTCCATTTCAATTCCCTTTGAATCTTCTATATTCAAATTTCAAATTCAATTCTATTTGAATCTTCTTTATTCAAATTTCCTTTTTAATTCTATTTGAATCCTCTACATTCAAATTTCCTTTTCAATTCTATTTGAATCCTCTACATTCAAATTTCATTTTCAATTTCGATATTCAAATCCTTTATTTGAAATCTCTTATATTTTCTATATCCAAACGCCATTTGAATTTCTATATTCAAATTCTATATCACTTTCATTGAATTTCATATATTCAAACTCCCTTTGAATTTCTTTATTTAATTTCTAAGTTTGAACTACCTTTATTCAAATTTCTTTAAATAAGTCTCGATTTCAATTCCCTTTGAAATCGATATTTCTACCTTTGGATGATAGATTTCCCTTTCAATTTCACACTTGTATTTTATTTCTGAATTATCCAATGATAATTCTTTTCACTTCATTTATAAACTTTGTTTATAAAAGAACTATTTATAAACTTCGTTTATAAAGGAACTTCTCGTTTTATTTCCTTTAAAACAAGTTAATATTTCAAATCTATTTCAAAATTCAACTTCTATATTCTAAATCCCATTTTGAAATTCAACACAACTTGTCTTTCCCAAAACAAATTCAAAACAGTATCTCTGGTAGTAATTCGTCACTTACAACTCGAAAATGAATACTGATGATGCAGCTGTCATCATCAGAATCTATTTTCCAGCGATCGAAGTGAGTTCAATACTATAAAACCATTTCTAAACATTTCCACTTTGAAATTCATTTCAAAATATAATTCACACTGCTTGTAAAACAATTTAAAATCTCCCAGGATTTTAAATTTTCCTTATTCTTAATCCAAATCCATTTACAAACACTTATCCAGTTTTCCAGAGTTTTAACTTCAATTTCTGGTTTAAATTTTTGATTTAACTCATCTGATTTCACGTATTTCACTTATATGAATTCTGATTGGTTATTTACATAACCATTTTACTTATAATCTTACTCGACTATAATAACAACCTATATATCCATTATATTATAATTTTGATATATATATCTTCTCTATATCAAGATATACCTTGGGTAAACTTATTTTAATTTACCCTCTTTTCAAAACATACTGTGCCGACCCATCGTACTCGAGTGTTTAGTAAATCCTACCGATACAGTGGATCAAACTGATCGACCAGAACTCATAAACAACTCAACCAATGAATCTCCACAATATAAAACAATTTTTTTATATCAATAACAAATACGCTCACTCGTATATATATACACTCAACTCAATCTAGGGTATTACTAACCCTATCTCTACCGAGTCACGCCACAGAGCCAAGTAATTCTTAACTTAAGCTCTGATACCAACTGTAACGACCCGGATTTCGAGCGACTTTGGTTATTGACATAAGCACGATGTCGATAACCAAAACATCGAAAAATCCTGGTAATTAGTAAAAGAAATTTGAGGGTGAGGGAAGATAAGATAGAAACTTAGAATAGAAGAAGAAGAAGAACACAACATCAGAGTAACACGAACCTCACAGCGGAACGAATAAATATATTTCATAACATAACTTTGAAATACAAATCTATACTTGAATATACATATCATTATCAAAGTACATCACTTACAACACAGCGGAAATAACTATAACTATATGATCCTGAAGCCTCCTGCTCCAAGCTCTTCCAGTATATCTGTAAATCCCAACTACTTTAATGCCCGTACAAATTTAGGCACCCAAGAGTTTAGGGAGAACAACAAAGTAAACTCCGAGTCAGTCATGGGACTGGTATGAGTAAAACAGTTTAAAAACAGTTGAACAAGTAAATGATATCTCATAAGACCACGCCGCATAACGGAACGGTTTTTTTTTCCATATGAAAATCCAAAATATCTTTATATCAAAAACCTTTTGATATTATAATAATGTCTATCAACCACAGTATATATATAATCATCTAGCAGAAACGCTTTCATCTCACGTTCTACTTTTATAGTATACAATCAAAACCGCAAGCACGTATTGGGTAATGGATTTCCAACTATGACAAGGTATGGAATCACCTTTCGCTAATGTACCTCTAGAGAGGAATACACTGGGTTCAACAAGAACATCTTGCAACCCGGCCACACATGACCGACCACTCATTTCGCTTGAGTGTATCGAATGTATATCACCAACAGTTGTGATCAGCAACCGTTTCCCGAATGGGACAGCATCAACAATAGATTTTTAGAAGTAAATGAAACTCTAGATCAGGTGATTATACACCCTACTTCGGTGCGACCGACTTAGCCATGCTGCCTGCCCGATTTCTGTCATTTACCGGATGATGAGGCTAGAAGCTACGTTTTATCATCACACCAGATTCACTTTGAATGCCACATCGTCAAATCCATCAAATCACCGATTGACGTCCTCAACCATACATTATGTGTTAGCTAAAAGAAGTTTCCTTCTCTGCTTCCACTCTTGGTACAGTTGGAGAAATCAATATACGTGATCGTCTGGAAATACTTTGTCAGACATCCGTCCATACAAGTCATCCAGGAACAGGATGAACCGAAGACACTATTATGTAAACAGGATAGCCCTTGCATAACTCCGTCTTCACTTATCTTTGGCATATATGATTCGTAACGCTTATGCCAATACAGAGTGGTTCTTTGGATAATCATCTAACCGGTCTCCCCATATTAACAACGTTAAAATGGTCAAAACTTCGACAGTCTGTGATTTAACTATCGAATAAAAACAAGTGTGCAAACAATGATATTATTTCCAAATGGAAATTATATCGATCAAACATCATTCAACATTCATCTCTTTAGTTCATTAATTAACTTATCTCATGTTTCCCTACGTTCAATATTCCTTATTTTCTAAATTGGGAAAATATACGTTATTAACAAATGGAAAACATTTCCATTTCTTTGTTTCTTTATTAGAAAACATTTCTGGTTTCTTATTTGGAAAACATTTCCAAAGCTTCTTCATTGGACTTAGACAGATGTTTTAAACAAACCATCGCGATGCCAACTCAAACCATTTCCTTTTACTTCCGAACATTAACTATTCCTTAGTTAAAACGAAGCCAATTAAGTTGGGGGTAGAACTACCTCTCAGACCTTAACTGAACAACATTTCTAACTTTGAAATGGGCAAAGTTCACTTTGTATTCCATTTACTAACTTCCTTACTTAACCCTCCTTCGAATAGCTATTATTCGATTGACTCTTTTTACTTAACTCTTTTGGACTAACCCCTATTTTACTAACGCTATTTGACAAACGCTATTTATTTACTCATTTCACTTACTCTTTTCGAATAAACTATATTCGATAATTCCTTTTACTTTCTATTCGAATAACTATATTCGATTTACTCATTTGCTTCTATTCTAATCGATTAAACTAACATCGATTATCTCCTTTCAACTTTATTCTCTAATCGATTAACTAACATCGATTAACTCCTTTGACTTTCTTCGAATAAACTATATTCGATTAACTCCTTTCACTTTATATCTCTAATCAATTTACTAACATCGATTGACTCCTTTTACTTTAACACTAATCGATTAAACTAACATCGATTAGTTCCTTTTTCTTTAACACTAATCGATTAAACTAACATCGATTAGTTCCTTTTACTTTAACACTAATCGATTAAACTAACATCGATTAGTTCCTTTTTCTTTAACACTAATCGATTAAACTAACATCGATTAGTTCCTTTTTCTTTAAAACTAATCGATTAAACTAACATCGATTAGTTCCTTTTAATTTAACACTAATCGATTAAACTAACATCGATTAATTCCCTTTTATAAACTACGTTTTCCGTTACAACTATTTCCTTTTTATAACGTTTACTTACCGTTACAAATATTTCCTATTTATAACTTCTATTTACCGTTACAAATATTTCCTATTTATAACTTCTATTTACCATTACAAATATTTCCTATTTATAACTTCTATTTACCGTTACAAATATTTCCTATTTATAACTTCTATTTATTTTCTAAATAAATATCCCTTTTATAAAACCGTGTTCGTTTTATAAATATTTCCTTTTCTATTTCTATTTATTTTCTAAATAAATATCCCTTTTTATAAAACCGTGTTCGTTTTATAAATATTTCCTTTTATAAAATCCTGTGATTTTATAAAAATTCCTTTATTTCAATATACATTGAAATACTTCTTTTTACATCCCAAGGTCTTTTATGATATTTACAATATCGAATAACAATGATCAACATCATTCCAACACACATAATCCATAACAGATTATATAACACATCATATATCACAATATATGAAAACAGTAAAATAAATGTTGAGAAATCCAGTCGGATTCCTCCAACCTGTTTCCCTGCATCACAGATGTTATACAATATAGATAACATCACTTTTCAGTTCTATATGATATATTCTGTTAAACAGAATCGATATAGAAAATTAAACTAACTGACTAGCAGTTCAATCAAACAGTCAACATACAGTAAATCAACCAATATCTAACAGTTCTAAAAATACAACATGAAATTATAAACTGTTCAGAGTTGGTGAGATTTACTCACATTGGCGCGTTAATCGTTAAATAACGGTTTGCGTTATTTGACTGCGACGGGCAATTTATTTTGCTATAAATTGTAACGGTCTCTGATGGACTTCCAGTGAGCTTCATCATGTAGTGTCCGTCCATACGATCCTGTCGGATCTTGTTTCGCTGAAAACCGATGCCGTATGGTCAAGTTATTGTATTCTGAAGTTTGTACACAATTAAATATAGAATAAAAACTTGGATTTATTTAGATGGGCCTCACCCTCTTAACCGGCCCGTTAACACTCCCTTAGCCCAGACCCATTAAAACCCACGCCCACGTTTTAAACTCCATCTTCCCAAATCGAGCTCTACGCTACAACTTCTCCATCCTTGACTTCATCGTTGACCGACAACCCTTCCTTCTTCGGCCATCAAACTCCGGCGCCAACATCACTGAGCCACTCCTCGTCCAAGCCTCCTCCTTCTCCATACTGCCGACAACGCTCACGATCCCCCTTCCACTTCGCGTCGACCTCGGCCACGCTACAGGACATCGACGGATTTCGAAATCGGACTCCACCAATTTTTGTAAGCAGGTGCGGATTTTCTCACTTAAACCAAATCAAATATCCAAACCATGAATCCATGACCCAATTGGCAAAGAACATGAACCCTAGTTCCACTATCATTTTCCAACGACGGAAAAATGGTGCCGAGGTCAACAAAACCGATGCCAACGTGAAGAGCAACTCCAGAATAGATCGAATACACAAAGGGATTGATTTATAGATTTTTCTTGTATTTCTTTTGATTTTCTACTTTGAAAACTTCTTGCTGTGATGGTTTATACGTGTATATATGCTTCTGTTGGGTAGGTAGCGTTTGTGGTTGTGGAGAAACACAGCGTGGCCTTCATGTGGTCCATAGAAAATGTTAGATATTTTTTTATTTTTTTATTTTCTATTTTATTTTAATGATTTTATATTCATTCTTGGTCCTTAAAAATCACTACGACCGCATATGATACTGAAAAATCACCAAACTGGACCTGTAGCTAGAGTTCGACATTATGGTCCCAATGAAACTGGTTTCGTCGAATTCCAACTCCGTATGCTCACACAGCGTATTTTTAACCGTCAGAATATCGACTGTTTTTCACTTTAAAAATCCGTACGACCACACAGTGACTCTAAAAATCACGAAACTGGAAATCTAACAACTATTTGACATTGCGGATCCAACAAAACTAGTTTCGTCGAATTCCGACTTCGTTTGCAAAACTGGCTATTTTTAAAGCTCTGGATGGCCCATTTAAATATATAAATATATTTAAATATAATTAAATTAAATATTTAAAAATAAATATTATCGTCTATATTCAAATTGGAATACCATACAGCTCTACTGGGATTTATAACTCGATATTCCAATCAGGGTCAACCCGATATTCGATTTATATTGAAATTTCTTTTTAAAATATAAATAATTCCTTTATAAATTATAAAGGAATTCCACAGCGACTTTTCTAAAATTTGATTTGGACGTGCATCAAAATCTACACGACGAAATCCCGATTTTTCTCTTCCACTAGAAAGATATACTCCACCAGCTCCACACGTTTCTTGTTTCACAGAAATCTGGCTTAAAATGAATCCTGTACATTCAGTTGAAGTTCGAATTGCCAATTTACGAACTGCAGCGCCAATTCGAGCTTGTTTAAAATTATATTATAAACTATATGTTCAAATGTCGACGATTGAATATATTCGTTATTCAAATTCAATTCCAAGCTGAATTAAATATCACAGAAGATCCAGTTCACACTATATCGCCATTTCATCCAATTTTGATTACTTCAGAATTAAATATATTATTTAATTAGTTTATTTTAATTAAATATTCATCATTACTTAAATCCACGACCATTAAATTCAATATACCACCATTTATATAATTAAATAAACTAATCATAATACCCCTGCCAATGCGGGTCATTACATGATTTGTTTGATCAATTGAGTGGAGCGAGAGTATTTTCTCAGTTGGATATCGCGACAGGTTTTCATCAGCTTAGAGTGGAAGCTGAGAGTATAGCTAAAACGGCATTTCGGACGACGTCTGGATTTTATGAGTGGTTGGTCATGCCATTTGGGTTGACCAATGCACCAGCATATTTTGTGGATCTTATGAATAGGGTAATCAAAGATCAGTTGAATAAGTTTGTTCTTGTGTTCGTGGATGATGTTTTGGTCTACTCGAGGATAGAGGAAGAACATAAGGAACATTTAAGAATAGTGATGGATGTGTTGAGAAAACACCAATTGAAAGCAAAGTTTTCTAAGTGTCTCTTCTGGAGGAGGGAAGTGAGATTCTTGGGCCATGTTGTTTCAGAGAATGGTACTGCCATGGACCCTGCGAAGGTGGCTATGGTACAAGATTGGTCTACGCCCAAGAATGCAACGGACATAAGAAGTTTCTTGGGATTAGCTGGATATTATAGTAAGTTTATCCAAGACGTCTCCAAGATAGCAGCACCGTTGACTCAGTTGACTAAGAAGAATCAAGCTTTCGTCTGGGATGAAAAGTGCGAGAATGCAGTCAAGAGTCTAAAGGAAAAGTTGACATGTGCACCAGTGTTAGTCATTCCTAAGGGGAATGAAGAGATGACGGTATATACGGATGCATGTGGTACCAGACTAGGTGTTGTATTGATGCAAAGAGCTAGGGTTGTAGCTTATGCAAGTCGGCAATTGAAACCGCACGAGAGAAGATACCCTACCCATGATTTGGAATTGGCAACGATCATGTTCGCATTGAAGATGTAGAGACATTATATCTTGGGAGAAAGATTCGAGTTGTTTACCGATCATAAATCGTTAAAGTATCTTTTCTCTCAAAAGGATCTAAATCTCCGACAGCAAAGATGGTTAGAGTTCTTGGCTACCTATGATTTCGATATCGCATATACACCCGGAAAGGGGAATGCGGTAGCTGATACATTGAGTAGAAGACATGCCAGTTTAGGGCCTATGTTTCTAGAATGGAAGCAACTGGAGTACATCGCTGGATATGATTTCAGACCAAAGTGCGAATTGGATCCAGAAATGTTAGCAAATTTGACGATCAGACCCACTTTGATTGAGCGGATCGGCTCTAGTCAGAGGGACGATCCTAATCTATTGGAAATCATCTCCAAGTTAGAGATGGGTATCGATGAGGAGATGAACAAGTTTGGGCTTGATCGAGATGGAAGGCTTAGAAAGAATGGAAGGCTTGTTGTACCCAATATCAATGGATTGAGAGATGAAGTGCTTAGAGAATGTCATCACTCAAAACTGACTATACATCCCAGTGGTAACAAGATGTATCGAGACATGAAGCAGACATACTACTGGGAAGGGATGAAAAGAGATGTTGGGAAATTTTTATCCAAATGCATGAATTGCCAGCTAGTTAAAGCTGAGCAAAAGAAGCCTAGTGGTTTTTTACAACCATTAGAAATTCCAGAATGGAAATGGGAACAAGTGTCAATGGATTTCATTGATGGGTTACCAAGGACTAGATCGGGACATGATAGCATTTGGGTGATTGTGGATCGATTGACCAAAAGTGCAAGATTTATACCCGTTAAGTCATACAGGACGACAGCTAAGTTAGCTGAGCTATATGTAAAGTGGGTAGTGAGATTTCATGGAATACCCAAAAGCATTGTGAGTGACTGAGATCCATTGTTTACTAGTGGGTTTTGGAAGAGCTTACAAGAGGCGTTAGGATCAGAATTACATCTCTGTACCTCATACCATCCTCAGACCGACGGACAAACAGAGAGGGTGAATCGAGTATTAGAGGATCTCTTGAGAGCCTGTGCATTGGATTTTGGTGGATCATGGGATGACCATTTGCATCTAGTAGAGTTTGCATATGATAATAGTTATCAATCCAGTATTGGTATAGCTCCGTTTGAAGCTTTGTACGGAGGACCTTGCAACTCACTGTCATGTTGGGTAGAAACTGGTGAGAAGTTTGTACTTGGACCCGATGTGATAAGAGAAACTTCAGCTAAGATTAAGATTATCCAACAGCGAATGAAGGCTGCCTAAGATAGGCATAAGAGTTATGCCAATAAAAGGAGAAGAGATTTAAAGTTCTCCATTGGCGACTTGGTGTTTGTCAAGATTTCTCCGTTGAAGAGTGTGATACGATTTGGCAGGAGAGGTAAGTTAGCACCAAGATTCAGTGGTCCATTCTCAGTTCTTAAGCAAATTGGGAATTTAGCATATAATGTTGAATTACCAGAGAAGATGGCAGGAGTTCACAACGTATTTCATGTTTCCCGGTTAAGGAAGTTCGTGCACGACCCAGATGTAACAATTTCACCTGATCAGTTGGATGATATCGAAGTTGAACCAGAGGCGGTTGGGAATCACAAGCCTATGCATATTGTTGGGAACAATACGAAGCAACTTCGAAGAAAAGCGGTGAATCTAGTCAAAGTTCAGTGGGGCGAGAATGAGAATGACTGTACTTGGGAGACAAAGGAGAGCATTAGGAAGATGTATCCAGAACTCTTCGCCTGGTAAGATTTCAGTTTCGATTAGTCTTTCCGCATGCTAGGATAGGCTTGTTTTGTTAGTTTTACATGATTGATTGTTGTATATGGTTGGTAGGCATGCGAGATCCTTTGTATATTTTGGGTTAAGGAATTTCGGGGACGAAATTTCTTAAGGGGGGGAGAGTGTAACGACCCGCATTCTACGCATCGCAGGATCGTAGAATATTTATTTCTTTCACATACGGAGTCGTATGGTCATGTAACTTTGGGAGACGACTATTAGGGTCATTTCCCATGTTCATGATTTTTGCCGATTTTTAAATGACCGTTTTCCCCCTAGCTGATCTTGTTTTGAACATAACTTTTGATTGGAAAGGAATTTTGACCTGAAACCACTTCCATTGGCTCCGGATGGTGGTTTACAATTCCGTAGATGGTCACATTAGCCAAACGGACTTATTGCTTCGGAGATATGGCTGAAACAAGGTTTAAAAGGTGAAAAACTGCTTAACCGGGCCTAATTTTGGTGGTTAGTGAGTTGACCCATAACCCATTTCGGGATTAGAGATGTATAGGGGCTGATTAGGGTTAGAAAACATATCTTTCAGCCGCCACTTTCATTCTTGGAACCCTAGCAATGTCCTCCAATACCCAAGTCAACTTCTAATCACTTTCTAATCATGTTTTGGCTTAATCAACATCAAATCAAGGCGGTTTAGCCCAAAAATCGAGGTAGAGCTGCTGTGTTGCATTGGGAATAGCACCAAACAGAGATTCCTTTCAGATTTGGTATTTTATTTGTGGCCAAGGTGAGTGATTTGCATAGTTTTGCACTATTTACGGTTAACTAAGGGTAATTAGTGAAGATTAACGAAATTAGACATGATAAAATTCTGGAAAATATTTATAAATTCGAAAATGATTTTTTTATACCTCTGTTAGAAGTTTGGGTTAATTTGGCTGAGTTTTGCTAATCATATCATTAGATTTTGCCTAAACAAGCTTAAGGGAAAATATGGGGTTTTGGATATGTTTGATCCATTTTACATGCTAGGATTATTGTTTTGGTGTTTGAGGTCGATGCTCTATGTTGCTATGACTGTTTGGAATGATTTGTGATTGTTTAGAAGAGTTAGATTGGTCGAAAACGTCGTCGAATGGCGTAAATAGTCGCTGGAAAGAAGTGCAGGAATTTGATCGAGCCGGATCGGATTGGAGGAAGGACCCGGACCGAACCGACCAAGAGACCTCCCCGCGAACCGAACTGCCCCTCCAAGCTATTGTATCCACGAGACGATATGGAAAATTGGGGAGATCACGACCCGAATCCAATGGGTGCCATAAGCCGATCCGAACCGATGCGCCGTGAATGGACTTGAGAGAACCGACCCGATCCGGAGTGCTTGGGAAGAAGGACCGAACCAGAGGAGTTCTCCACGAAGCCAGGAGGTGTGGGCCTCGATCCGAACCACTGGAGGAAGGTCACAACGATCCTAACAGATCTGGAGAGGGTGCTACGAACCGATAGGAACCCGAGCCTAGATGATGACCCCGAACTGAATGAAGACCGATCCGGAGATGATGACCAAAACCCGAGATGCAAAGGTAGTCCAAATGAGTAGTTTTGACTCAGGATCCAGATGGGAACCAACGAGTGAACTTCATGATTAGGCTTTGCTGCGGGACGCGTGCTGAGGGGTTGTCGATGTCTGTAACTTTGAATCACTATGTGTAGGGAGTACGTGAACGGCTAGGTACAACTAAAGAGCTATAGACCAATGAAGTGGGGTCATTTGCAAAGGTTTGGTCATGACTCCATGGGGTGAGCTTGGTAGTAGCAGTAGTTGTGCAAGTCGAACTCCGTCACTACTTCGATGGGTCTAGTGATTGACAGTGGTGGACAGCGTATGCTTTACGCACTGAGTGAGAGATGTGAGGATGGTTGCTATGTTTGATTGGTTTGCCATCATTATGACATGCACACCCCCACCCCGTTATCTTTACACTATTTATTCAATGGCACCTTAGATTATTGTGCGGTATGTAGTGCTAACTCTTTGGTTGCAGGTCCAGGTTCCAGTATGGTTTAGTATACCTATTATTGATCTGTTTAGCTGCTTATCGCTCATACCAGACTTTTTGTATGACCCAAAGTTTTATGTCTCTTCTTATTGCTCTGGGTGCTCCCACGAGCAGACTAGAGACAGGTTAGGTGGTATGTACGAGTAGCTGTACCGGAGACGAGCAGGAGGCTTCCACGTATGATATATATATATATTCTCCCTGTGTTGCTGCGGTCACTACTTTGGGCATCAGTGGTGTACCTTTCTTCCTTTTGTTTAGAGACAGTATTTTGGAAAGTTGTAATAAGCTGTGTTTAGATTTCAGCTACTCTGATGATGAAGTTGATGTTGGTTTTAGTTATCAGTTTATGCACTATCTCGCCTGTTTTATGTCAAGTATATTATTATTATATTTTGTTCCATGCACTGTGAGACATTCTACAGGTTTTTGGTTAGCTCATTCTCTTCTTTCCTTTCTTTGGCGACCGTTCCGTGCTAGTTGGGCATGTGTACATCGCACTTTCAGAGGAAATGCCGGCTGGTGCGGGGCGGGCCGTTACAACGGATGTTAAACAACATAAATAACATCACTTTCATCTTATCATGAAATATTCTGATAAACAAAATCAATATTTGATTGTCGATTTATATATATATATATAACTATATATACAGAAACATGGCGGACATGCATAACCGTCCCTCATCTCCAGTAAAGAAACCGCCTGACCCACGTCCTAATCCACCTCTTTCTCTCTCCTCCACAACTGCACCACCCCTAACCCACGCTGAAGTCCTCCACTGCAAGCCGTCATCCATCTCCACACCTTCAGCCGAACTTCGATATGTTAAACCTTCATCTGATCATGTTGTTCTTCCCGCAGCAGTCTTTGATGCGTCCAAGGAATCATGGGAAAACAATATCGCTTACACCCTATTGAATTTCGGTTGTCTTTCAAAAACTCCACGAATTTATTTCAAAAGTCAGGAAGCCTTTGGGAGAATTCCACATCCATATTGCTCCAGGTTACCAATACACTGTCCAGTTGGAATTAAAAATTGATTGCGATCGAATTTTGCAAGCGTCAACTTATTCCTACTTCGGAAAGCTTTTGATGGTTGACAAATGGATTCCTGGCTATAACTTTAATAAGTTTTCCCCTACAGAAACACAGATCTGGATTCAATTACATCATCTAGACATGGAGATGTGGTCGATAGATGCTTTCTCTCTGATTGCAAGTTTTATTGGCAAACCCATCCGATGTGATAACAACACTGCTACAAGGAAGGTAACTAAATATGCTCGTATATTGATTGCAATAAATGTTGAAACAGAGTTGCTGAAACAAATTCCAATCTTATTACACACTGGTGACAAGAAATTTATGAACGTCGAATATGAATTTGTTCCTTCAAAATGTATGATTTGCAAACATTTTGGCCATAAAACTACTGTTCATGATGATAATACCATCCCAAAATGGATCCCAAAAACGTCCACTGAAGCTGCTACTACATCTACTACAGACGCCACTACATCTTCTAAAAGTCCTACGACAGTACAAAATCAACAGGCTGATACTGTTTCACCAGAGCAGAATGCAGATCAATTAGACTTCTTCACCAGTGGGCTTCCACATGATATTTCTACTTCTGATTTGGACCATGCGACTGATGTTTTAGTTGAAAATATTACAGAGGAAAATTCCACAGATATGTCTCACTTTGTCACTAAGAATGCTGATTATCTGGTAAATGAGAAAGGTAAAAGTAAGAAAGCAAGTACTGCTCCTTCTAAAAGAAATACAAGGAGCACTTCTACTATTAAATGACTTGTTTAACGTGGAATGTTAGAGGCATGAACAAATCTACACGTATACTTGATGTGCTCAGGCTTCTAACCAATACTAAACCCACTTTGGTTGGTTTAGTTGAAAATAAACTCAATGCAAATAATTTAGCGCTTCTAAAACACAGAATACCATCAAACTGGGATTTTTATCCTTCACAAATTTCTCAGTTTTCAGGCCGTATTCTTTTTCTTTGGGATTCTTCAGTATGGTCGTCGGACATGATATCCATATCTTCACAACATTTAACAGTCCATATTACTAATACTGGGGGGTTTTCTATGTTCTTTACTATTGTATATGGTAGTAATTCCTATAATGAACGTCAAGATTTGTGGCATCACATTACCGAAGAGGCCTCTAGCATTCATGACACTTGGGTCATTATGGGAGATTTCAACAACTCCTCCTCTCCATCTGATAAAAAGGGTGGTCTACCAGTCCCTTTTTCACAAATTAGAGCCTTTCAGCAGTGCATTATGAAAGCATCATTAATAGAGATTAAGGCTTCTGGTTTTATAAATACTTGGAGGAGGAAAGGAATAACAAACAACATTGATAAGATTCTGGTAAATCATATATGTCTTAAAAAATTCACTAATATGAAGGCATTCTCCTACTCACAACTATCAAGTGATCATAATCCCATAATTCTACATTTAATTCCTACTGCTTCAAATAAGGGTTTCCCCTTTAGATATAAAAACAGTTGGCATCTATGTGACGGATATAGTGAATGCATTAATAAGGGGCTTCAGGCATATACTTAGGGTAGCTACAGTTATATCTTCATGTATAAACTGAAAATGTGTAAATTTTAACTGAAGTGCTAGAATAAATTACGTCCTAAAGAAGATTCAGCTATACAGGAGGCCGAACAAATTTTCAATGAACTAGAAATTGCTTCAGATAATGAACCTACCAATTCTATTTTATATGAACAGATGCTTCATGCCAAACATTCTTTGATGGTGCAACAACATATTAGACATTGGGACTTAAAACAGAAGGCAAAAGTTCAGTTGCTACAGCAAGGGGACACTAATTCTAAATTTTTCTATTCCAAAATGTCAATGCGCAAATACATGAACAATATTAAAGCATTCATAAATGAAGCTGGAGACCTTGTTTATAAGCCTGAAGAAATGGAAACAGAGGCTATTGGTTACTTCAGATCTTTATTCAATGCCACTCCAGTCTCTCATTTTCCTTCTTTTCAACCCCATGCACATATTAATTCTGAAGGACATCAATTCTTAATGCATCCAATCACTTTGGCCGAAGTACAACAAGCTGTGTTCTCAATGCAGGATGACTCGAGCCCAGGCCCTGACGGAATGAATGCAAAGTTCATGAAATTGCATTGGGAGCAACTTTAAAATGATCTATTTTTGGCGGTGCAAGATATTTTCGACACTGGTAAATTACCAAAAGGATGTAATCATACATTTATTACCCTTATTCCTAAACATGATAGGCCTAATGATATATCTCATTATCGCCCTGTATCTTGTTGTAACATTTTCTATAAAGTTTTCAGTAAAATTCTATGCAACAGAATGAAGTCTCTCCCTCCCTACTTGATTTCACAAAATCAGTGTGCATTTATAAAAGGCAGGTACATCGGTGGTAACATACTACTAGCTCACGAACTTCTTAGAGACTTCAAAAAAGCTGGAACTAGCAAATTTTGTGTTAAGGTAGATTTACACAAGGCATATGATATGATGATTAGGGAATTTATATGTCATATTATGTTACAAATGGGATTCCCAACTCATTTCATAAATTTAGTTTACGAGTGTATCTCTACGGCTACCTTCTCGATTCTCCTCCAAGGGACACCCAAGGGTTTTATTACTTCGACTAGAGGCTTAAGACAAGGAGACCCTTTGTCCCTATATTTATTTGCAATTGGTATGGAATATTTCACCTTTTTAATGAATGAGGCAACTGCTGCAAGCAAATTCAAGGCAGTACACACAAGTTTGACCCCAAAATCACCCACTTACTCTATGTAGACGATCTTATGATTTTTGGGAATTCTAATATGCAGACCGGTTCTACATTAAGCGATATTTTTCGTAAGCTTCGTGATTTCTCAGGTCTTAATGTGAACGTATATAAAACAAAAGTTTTCTTCAGCACCCACTCACACTATGTTCACCAGCTAACTCAGGTTCTCGGATTTACAGTGGGTACTTTTCCTATAAAATTTCTTGGGGTACCTTTATCTTCTAATTATTTACATTACTCAGATTGTTCCTCTCTTCTACATAAAGTTTAAAATAAGATACAAGGTTGGGATGCAAAATTTTTGAGTTTTGCAGGATGGGCTGAGCTTCTACAAACTGTCGTTACCCCAATGGTTTTATACTGGTTATTTGTGTATCAAATACCAGAATTTACATTGGACAAGCTAAATTCTATGTGTGCAGATTTCCTATGGGGAGACTCTAGTCATAAAGTTGCCTGGAAACAGCTATGCAAGCCAAAGCTAGAGGGGGGGATTGGCTTAAAGTCTTTCTCCGATCTAAAAAAGGCAGCGTGCATAAAATTGCTTTGGAATTTTTTATCAAGGCAAAACTTATGGAGTCAGTGGATGGCTTCTAAATATTGCAGGGCTAGACACTTTTGGTACATGACTATTGACAACAACGCTTCGTGTACATGGAAAGCCATCCTGCGTCTTAGAACACAAGGCAGGCTGTTATTTCATAAAATAATCACTACTGGTGCAAATACCCTATTATGGTTTGAGCCATGGATCAATTCTAAATGCTTGGTCGATCTATTAGGACTGCACCGATTTCAAGGAGTTGGTATGTCTGATGAACGTGTCTCTACAATCATTCGTAATGGGATTCTTAATCCTATGATTCATGCTGCCACAAGAGAGGTGTCACACGAAATTCAACATATTCAATTATCTACAGCACATAGCTCAGATTATTATGAATTGTGCGAAGGGGGTAGGTTCTCATTTCATCGTGCATGGGACTACGTGAGGCAAAGGAAAGATATTAACCAAGTGTTTAAACTTATTTGGCACCCTAAAAACAGCAGGAAAATGGCATTTATCTCATATTTGGCCTGTTTAAACCGGCTGAATACAAAAGATAGATTACAAAACTTTGGCATAACTCATGATACTCAATGTGTTCTATGTAATAGAAGTTCAGAATCTGGTTACCATTTATTCTTTAGTTGTGATTATTCAACAGCATTATGGATCCCTCTTCGACGTAAGCTAGGCATTTCATCGAACACAGTCGGCTCGTTATCAGAAGAAGCTAGCCTTTTACTTCAAGCCTTCCACAACAAAGATCAAATCAGAGATCTTGCTTTTGCTGCTTTTACTACCACGATTTACCATATATGGAAAGAAAGAAATTCGAGAATATTTGCCAACCGAAGAATTGACGTAAACAGCAGGAGAAATCAAATAGCAATAGATGTCAAATTCTTGGTTCGTGACAATGGTTCAACTACCATCAGGACTCGATGCAATGAGGAGCTGCTTGGTAGATGGGGAGTTGACCTTATAGATACGGGATAATCGAAATGTGGATTGAATGGCATTGTGAAGAGTAGAAGCGGGTTATTATATGGGCTCTGGGCCTCTCTTTGTTTCTTTGCTTTTTTGATTTTCATTTTATTTCTCATGTTTTTTCCAATTGTATTTTTATATGTATAAGAACGGTTCAATATATGGAAGTTATATGTACTCTTTTTCCTTACAAGGCACCCATTTAGGTTAGGGGTGTTGTATGGTTTTAACGAGGCATATAATGGAAGTATATGGTTGGTATACGTAATAAAGTACCAATTTTCAAAAAAAAACTATATCTATGTTTTCAATCAGAATCTATTTAATAGTCCAAACAATCAGTACATAACAATCAATCATTTTCTGTCAAAAACAAAGTACAGTTTATAAAAATATAAACTGGGCAGAGTTAGTGAGTTTTACTCACATTGTCGGTTTATAGTAATACGATAACCGTCGTCGGTTTGATTCAGACGTTTTATTCCATCATAAATTCAGACAAGCTCCAAACACTCTAGACCCGTTACATTGTTTAACCCTCATCCATATGATCCTGTCGGATCCCTATATCTCATTCCGGTTCATAAGTGAAAACAGGCCTGTAATTATCTACCTTTCGTTCTTCATGATTTAATGCTTCGTTGATTAAAAAGAAATAACTGTCTTCATGAAAACCATCTTTACTCAGCATCCCACATACACGCCTTGTCCGTCCACTTCGCACCCACACATTCGCTCCAGGCTCCGCTTCCATCTTCTTGTTTGAAACAGGGACTCAACCACTCACGATCCCATCTTTTAAGTATTGCCGCTCCAATTCAATTCTCCTCCCGTATCAACTAAACTCTCCAGCCTCGTTGACTCCCTTGATTTCACAATGAACAGTGCTGACCCGCCTCTCCTCTGACTGTCAAGTCACGATCTGAAAACACCCTTTCTCTGCTTCTAACTGCAGCGTCTTATGCTTTATACCGTTTGCAAAACCACAGAGCTCCCAACTTTCAAGCCCTTCGCAACTCCCAAGACCTCATCGCCGGAGTTCATCAGAGACCATCGAGACGCTTACCAGAGTGCCTTCTATCATCGCCCAAGGATCCGTCCACCTCGGCGTTGTCATGCTCCGCCGTGCATGCTTCGAACGCCGGTTGTTACGAGCCTCATTCCGGCCACATCGAACCATTAAACCACATCATGACCATTAAAGATCTCACCAAAATAAACATTTTGCAGTAGAGTGTTTTGTGAATTGGAGAAAGGATTTCGAGATACGAGAGAAGGAAGAAGGGATGAAATTCTTCCATTGATCTAAGAAGATGAAGGCTCAGTTTTTATTGACCACGAATGCTCTTCGATCCGAGAAATTAGGTTTCAGATGCGTTTATATAGAGTGGCTGCTTGGTTTTAAGCTGACCACGTAAATTAATTTGGACCGCAAAAATAAAGTTTGAGCAAAAACGAGCCCACGCTGAACCTTTTATATAAGTGAATTTGGACCATTTAATAATATACATCCCAACTTGGTATACATTTTGGTTCGACTGAGGTAATTGTGATACAAGTGCAGTGAAACTCATCCATCACCACTTTCATTAATGATTCAACATTGTTCATCCATAATTTCCCTTGTGAATCATGGTAAATCCTTTCTCATTCAGTAAAGAAAGACTGTCTTCTCATCCGACTCCCATGGCATGTTCTATGTTCGCTGATGTTATTTTGTTTATGTTGTTGTCTAGCTTTCTTAAGGAATGCTAGTTGCAAATCCTCAAGCACAAATACAAGTTGAATAGTTTTGGCCCCTTCGATGATCAAATGACATAACCAAAAGCTCTAATTATTTCTAGTCCTTGAGCCTTTTTATAGTTAACCATCGTATTTGTGACTTAACGCCCAAAAATCTTTCATTGAGCATAAATTTTTACTTACATTTAACCGTAGTCATGTACTTCTGGTTGCACGCGTAAACTCCGCTCATTTATGGACTATTATCGATAGATATGAATGTATCTTCGTACCGAGCAATGTGTCAGGGTTTCAAAAATATAATAATATCGGTAGATTAACTCATTTTGTGAAACCTCACAATGTTGATTACATGGTGCAAAATACTCCAAATAAAAAGTTGCTTATTTAACTAATTAAAAATTACAATAAAATTCTAAAAATTAAATTATCACTACGTCTCAAAAGAATCTTGTCTAAATTCGAAACAAGTATCTAGTTATATCGAAGAAAACGTTACGGTCGATAAACGATTCTATAACGACTATTTCAAAATTTGATTTGGACACAACTCACAATCTACACGACGAAATCCTGATTTTTCTCTTTCATCAGAAAAATATACTTCACCAGCTCCTATCGTTTCTTGTTTCACAGGAATCCGATTTAAAACGGCTTCTGTATATTCGTTTAAAGTTCGAATTGCCAAATTACGAACTGCCGCGCCATTTCGAGCTCGATTTTAATTATAATATAATTTCTACCTTCAAATGACGATTATAAATATATTCGTCAATATAATTCAATATAAACTGAATTATATATTTTAAATTGTCCAATTCACACTATATCAAGGATTCTGTTATTTCCGATTATTCCAGAAATATATTATTTTATTATTTATATTAATTAAATATAAATATTATTTAATTCGAGTTATTGATATCGTTAAATCGATATTTAATAATAAAATTAATTAATTATTCAATAGTAAAAATGCGGGTCATTACAATCTTTCACCCTTAAAATAATTTCGTCCTCGAAATTGCTAAGGTAGAAGACGATCCTATCTACTGGGTAAAAATTTATCTGTTTACCTCCTATCTCTGGTTTCTCCAAACCAATTAATATCGACTAAAATATTATTTCATTCCCACTAACTAAATTTTCAAAAATTCTGAATTTTTTTCTAACACCTTATAATTTCGGAATTTTTTTCCATAACCTCCTTTGTACAGCCCTATCGGTAAAACCGCAACTCGCCTCTCTAGGCCTTCTCCAACCCAAAAGAAAATCCAATAGCCAAGCGGCTCATAAATCACCAAACTCATATATAAATAAACTTGTACCTATTTGTCAATTATATCATTATCACATTTCCATTTGCTGCCAATTCAGCATATACCAATGTCATCCCAATCAAACTCCAATTAGTTTTTATCTCCAACACAACCATTCGTTTATATCCAAGCCAAATATCATTTCAATCTCGAGTTTCATTCTCGATTTTCAAACTCCTAACTCACCAATCCAATACCATTTCAGATTCTATCTCACTATTCGAAATCTGATTCTACTTGATTTATCATATCCAATTTAATTTCCAGTTAATTGGTTTCACAAATTTCTATTTAAATTTGCTTTTAATTCAAAAGTCTCTTCCTGGGAGTTTTAAACAGCTTTGTTTTTCTAAAACCAAATATTCCTTTTTGGATTTCAAACAACTTGTTTCTCTCAAAACAATTCAAAAACAAATCTTTTCGGTAGTGATCCGTCACATAGCAACTCGAAAATGACATTGATGATGTGGCCATCATCATCAGGATTATTTTCCAGCTTATCGAAGTGAGTTTAGTACTATATCACTTTTTAAAACTCATATTCAAATAATTCCATTTTGAAATCAGTTCAAAATATCCTTCACAATGTTTGAAAACAATTTAAAATCTCCCAGGATTTTGAAATTCTCGTATATTTAATCCAAATCCATTTACAACACTTCTCCAACTTTTCAGGGTTGTAATTTCAATACTGATTTAAATTCTGATTTAATTCATCTTATTTCATATATTATATCAATATAAATCATCTGTTTATATCAAAAATATATTTTCGGTAAAATTATATCATTTACCGTCTTTTCAAAACGTACAGTGTCGGTTCATCGTATTCGAGTGTTTATAAACTCCTACCGATACAGTGGATCAAACTGAATGACCAGAACCCATAAACAACTCAACCAACAAAACTCCACAATATAAAACAATTTTATATCAAATAACAAATACGTTCACTCGTATATATACATTCAAACTCAATCTAGGGTATTGCTAACCCCATCTCTACTGAGTCACGCCACAGAGCCAAGGTAATTCACTTAACCTTAAGCTCTGATACCATCAGTAACGACCCAGTTTTTCTGCGACTTTAGTTATCGACATAAACTCAATGACGACGAACCAAGCATCGAAAAATACCTGTAGTTAATGAAAGAAATTAGAGGGTGAGGAAAGATAAGATAGAAACTTATAATAGAAGAAGAAGAAGAAGAAGATACAACATTAGATTAACATGAATCTCGCTACGGAACTAACAACATATAATAGATAACATATTCTTGAAATAAAATCAGTATATGTATACAATTACATTATCAGAGTACAACACTTACAACACAGAGGAAATAACTATAGCTATATAATCCTGAAGCCTCCTGCTCGAAACTCTTCCAGTATATCTGTAAATCCCAGCTACTTGACTGCCCGTACAAAATTGGGCACCCAAGAATTTAAGGAAAACAAAACAAGATAAACTCCGGGTCAGTCATGGGACTGGTGTGAGTAAAACAGTTTAAAATGGTTTGAACAAGAATCGATATCTCATAAGACCACGCCATATAACGGAACGGTTTCTTCCCTTACGAGAATCCAAAATATCTTTATATCAAAAACCTTTTGATATTATAGTAATGTCTATCAACCACAATATAATAATCATCTAGCAAAAACGCTTTCATCTCACGTTCAACATATATAGTATACAATCAAAACCGCAAGCACGTATTGGGTAATGGATTTCCAACTATGACAAGGTATGAAACCACCTTTCTCTAGTGTACCTCTAGAGAGGAATACACTGGGTTCAACAAGAACATCTTGCAACCCGGCCACACATGACCGACCACTCATTTCGCTTGAGTGTATCGAATGTATATCACCAACGGTTGGGATCAGCAACCGTTTCCCGAATAGGATAGCATCGACAATAGATTTTTAGAAATAAATGAAACTCTAGATCAGGTGATTGTACACCCTAACAGGTGCGACCTACATAGCCATGCTGCTTGCCCGATTTTTGTCATATACCGGATGTGAGGCTAGAAGCTACGCTTATCCTTTACATGCTATATCTTCATTCACTTAGAATGTCACATCGTAATACCCGCCAAATCACAAATTGATTTATCTAAAAATAACACGGGTATAGAGCTAAGAGAAACGAATTCCTCTGCCACCAAACGTGAATACGTTTGAAGAGATCAACCAACGCGATCTATTAGATATACTCTGTCAGACCTTATTCCATACAAGTTTTCCTGGGACTGGACAAACCGAAGGCACTATTCAGTACATCCATCTTAGGCAATTGTTATCTAAGATTTATACAACAGCCCTTGTACTTTACCCCGTCTTCAATATATTCAGCATACTTGATTCGCAATGCTTATTCCAATACGGAGTGGTTCTTCGGATAATAATCCAACCGGTCTCTCCATATTAACAACGTTAAAATGGTCAAAACTTTGATAGTCGGTGATTTAACTATCAAAGAAAACACGTGTGCAAACAACGATATTATTTCCAGATGGAAATTCTATCGATCAAATCATTAACCATATATATATATATTCATTCATATTTCCTTATTTTCTACGTTTAGAAAATATATGTTATTAACACTGGAAAACATTTCCATGGCTTAATTACGTATCACAATTCTTCCACATCTATCAGACTCTAACTATAAACTAACAAGAGAACAACATCCTAAGAATAAACCCCAAAGGGCGAAACCAACATCAGATCGATACTTAGGAAACCATTCAACTTATTAATCTCTAGTCAGTTTCTAATTTTTTTTGTTTAACTCCATTTGATTAACTCTTATTCAAATAACTAATATTCGATTAACTTTAATCGAATAACTAATATTAAATTAACTTTACTTGATTAATTCTGGTTCGAATAACTATATTCGATTTTACTTCATTCTAAATAACTATGTCTGTTTTGACTTTGTTTCGAATAACTATATTCGATTCACTCTTTTTGGAATTTATTTCTCAAATATCCTTTTTATAAAATCCTATTTATTTTCCCAAATATGTCTTTCTATAATACCTTATTTGTCATACAAATATTTACTCCTTTTCTAATTCTATTTATTTTCTAAATAAATTTCCCTTTATAATTCTATTTATTTTCTAAATAAATGTTCCCCTTTATAAAATCCTATGATTTTATAAATACTTTATTTTCAAAATATTTCCTTTTATAAAATCGGTTGATTTTATAAAATTCCTTTATTACAATATACATTGAAATATTTCTTTTTACATCCCAGGGTTTCTTATGATATTTAAAATATCGAATAACAATGGTCAACATCATTCTAACACAGATAATCCATAATAGATTATATATCACATCATATATCAAAATATATAAAAAAACAGTAAAATAAATGTTGAGGAATCCAGTCAGATTCCTCCAACCTGTTTCCCTGCTTCCACTGATGTTAAACAACATAAATAACATTACTTTCATCTTATCATGAAATATTCTGATAAACAGAATCAATATTTGATTGTTGATTTATATATATATATATATATATATATATATATATATATAACTACGTCTATGTTTTCAATCAAAATCTATTTAACAGTCCAAACAATCAGTACACAGCAATCAATCATTTTCTGTAAAAAAAACAAAGTATAGTTTATAAAAATATAAATTGGGCAGAGTTAGTGAGTTTTACTCACATTGTCGGTTTATCGTAATACGATAACCATCGTCGGTTTGATTCAGACGTTTTATTCCGTCGTAAATTAAGACAAGCTCCAAACACTCCAGACCCATTGCATTGGGTAACCCTCATCCATATGATCATGTCGGATCCCTATATCTCATTCCGGCCCATCAGTGAAAACAGGCCCGTAATTATCTACCTTTCGTTCTTCACGATTTAATGCTTCGTTGATTAAAAAGAAATAACTGTCTTCATGAAAACCGTCTTTGCTCAGCATCCCTCATACACGCCTTGTCCATCCACTTCGCACTCACACATTCGCTCCAGGCTCCGCTTCCATCTTCTTGTTTGAAACAGGGACTCAACCACTCACGATCCCATCTTCTAAGTATTGCCGCTCCAATTCAATTCTCCTCCCGTATCAACTAAACTCCTCAGCCTCGTTGACTCCCTTGACTTCACAATGACCAGTGCTGTCAAGTCACGATCTGAAAACACCCTTTCTATGCTTCGAACTGCAGCGTCTTCTGCTTTATCCCGTTTGCAAAACCACCGAGCTCCAAACTTTCAAGCCCCTCGCAACTCCCAAGACCTCATCGTCGGAGTTCATCAGAGACCATCGAGACGCTTACCGGAGTGCCTTGTATCATCGCCCAAGGATCCGTCCACCTCGGCGTTGTCATGCTCCGCCGTGCCTGCTTCGAACGCAGGTTGTTACGAGCCTCAATCCGGCCACATTGAACAATTAAACCACATCATGACTGTTAAAGATATCACCCAAACAAACGTTTTGTAGTAGAGAGTTTTAAGAATTGGAGAAAGGATTTCGAGATACGTGAGAAGGAAGAAGGGATGAAATTCTGTCGTTGTTCTAAGAAGATGGCGGCTATGTTTGTATTGACCACGAATGCTCTTCGATCCGAGAAATTAGGTTTCAGATGCGCTTACAAAGAGTGGCGGCTTGGTTTTAAGCTGACCACGTAAATTAATTTGGACCGCAAAATAACGTTTGAGCAAAAACGAGCCCACGCTGAACCTTTTATATAAGTGAATTTGGACCATTTAATAATATACAACCCAACTTGGTATACATTTTGGTTCGACTGAGGTAATTGTGATACAAGTGCAGTAAAAATCATCCATCACCACTTTCCTTAATGATTCAACATTGTTCATCCATAATTTCCCTTGTGAACCATGGTAAATCCTTTCTCATTCAGTAAAGAAAGACTGTCTTCTCATCCGACTCCCATGGCATGTTATATGTTCGCTGATGTTATTTTTTTTATGTTGTTGTCTAGCTTTCTTAAGGAATGCTAGTTGCACATCCTCAAGCACAAATGCAAGATGACTAGTTTTGGCCCCTTCGATGATCAAATGACACAACCAAAAGCTCTAATTATTTCTAGTCCTTGACCCTTTTTATAGTTACCCATAGTATTTGTGACTTAACGCCTGCAAATCACCCAAACAAATGTTTTCCAGTAGAGAGTTTTGAGAATTGGAGAAAGGATTTCGAGATACGAGAGAAGGAAGAAGGGATGAAATTCTACCGTTGATCTAAGAAGATGGCGGCTCAGTTTGTATTGACCACGAATGCTCTTCGATCCGAGAAATTAGGTTTCAGATGCGTTTATATAGAGTGGTGGCTTGGTTTTAAGCAAACCACGTAAATTAATTTGGACCGCAAAAATAACGTTTGAGCAAAAACGAGCCCACGCTGAACCTTTTATATAAGTGAATTTGGACCATTTAATAATATACAACCCAACTTGGTATACATTTTGGTTCGACTGAGGTAATTGTGATACAAGTGCAGTGAAACTCATCCACCACCACTTTCCTTAATGATTCAATATTGTTCATCCATAATTTCCCTTATGAATCTTGGTAAATCCTTTCTCATTCAGTAAAGAAAGATTGTCTTCTCATCCGACTCCCATGGCATGTTATATGTTCGATGATGTTATTTTGTTTATGTTGTTGTCTAGCTTTCTTAAGGAATGCTAGTTGCACATCCTCAAGCACAAATACAAGTTGAATAGTTTTGGCCTCTTCGATGATCAAATGACACAACCAAAATCTCTAATTATTTCTAGTCCTTGACCCTTTTTATAGTTACCCATCGTATTTGTGACTTAACGCCTGCTAGCTTTCTTAAGGAATGCTAGTTGCACATCCTCAAGCACAAATACAAGTTGAATAGTTTTGGCCCCTTCGATGATCAAATGACACAACCAAAAGCTGTAATTATTTCTAGTCCTTGGCCCTTTTTATATTTACCCATCGTATTTGTGACTTAACGCCTGCAAATCTTTCCTTGAGCATAAACATTTACTAACATTTAACAGTAGTCATGTACTTCTGGTTGCACGCATAAAATCCGGTCATTTATGGACTGTTATCGACAGATATTAATGTATCTTCGTACCGAGCAATGTGTCAGGGTTTCAAAAATATAATAATATCGGTAGATGAACTCATTTTGTGAAACCTCAAATGTTGATTACATGGTGCAAAATACTCCAAATAAAAAGTTGCTTATTTAATTAATTAAAAATTACAATAAAATTCTAAAAATTAAATTATCACTACGTCTCAAAAGAATCTTGTCTAAATTCGAAACCGATATCTAGTTATATCGAATAAATCGTTACGGTCGATAAACGATTCTATAACGACTATTTTAAAATTTGATTTGGACACAGCTCACAGTCTACACGACGAAATCCTGATTTTTCTCTTCCACCAGAAAAATATACTTCACCAGCTCCTGTCGTTTCTTGTTTCACAGAAATCCGATTTGAAACGGCTTCTGTATATTTGTTTAAAGTTCAAATTGCCAAATTACGAACTGCCACGCCAATTCGAGCTCGATTTTAATTATAATATAATTTCTACCTTCAACTGACGATTATAAATATATTCGTCAATATAATTTAATGTAAACTGAATTATATATTTTAAATTGTCCAATTCACACTATATCATGGATTATATTATTTCCGATTATTCCTGAAATCTATTATTTTATTATTTATATTAATTAAATATAAATATTATTTAATTTGTGTTATTGATATCGTTAAATCGATATTTAATAATTAAATTAATTAATTATTCAACAGTAAAAATGCGGGTCATTACAATCTTTCCCCCTTAAAATAATTTTGTCCTCGAAATTGCTAAGGTAGAAGACGATCCTATCTACCGGGCAAAAATTTATCTGTTTACCTCCTATATCTGGTTTCTCCAAACCAATTAATATCGACTAAAATATTAACTCATTCTGACTAACTAAATTTTCAAAAATTCTGAAATTTTTTCTAACACCTTATAATTTCGGAATTTTTTTCCATAACCTCCTTTGTACAACCCTATCGGTAAAACCACAACTCGCCTCTCTAGGCCTTCTCCTACCTAAAAGAAAATCAAACAGCCAATCGGCTCATAAATCCCCAAACTCATATATAAATAAACTTGTACCTTTTTGTCAGGTATATCATTATCTCATTTCCATTTGCTGCCAATTCAGAATATACCAATGTCATCCCAATCAAACTTCAATTAGTTTTTATCTCCAACACAACCATTCGCTTATATCCAAGCTAAATACCATTTCAATCTTGACTTTCATTCTCGATTTTCAAACTCCTAACTCACCAATCCAATACCATTTCAGATTCTATCTCACTATTCAAAATCTGATTCTACTTGATATATCATATCCAATTCAATTTCCAGTTAATCGGTTTCACAAATTTCTATTTAAATTTGTTTTTAATTCATCAGTCTCTTCCTGGGAGTTTTAAACAGCTTTGTTTTTCTAAAACCAAATATTCCCTTTTGGATTTCAAACAACTTGTTTCTCTCAAAACAATTCAAAAACAAAATCTTTTCTGTAGTAATCCATCACTTAGCAACTCGAAAATGACACTGATGATGTGGCCATCATCATCAGGATTATTTTCCAGCTTATCGAAGTGAGTTCAATACTATATCACTTTTTAAAACTCATATTCAAATACTTCCATTTTGAAATCAGTTCAAAATATCCTTCAAAATGTATGAAACCAATTTAAAATCTCCCAGGATTTTAAAATTCTCTTATATTTAATCCAAATCCATTTACAACACTTCTCTAACTTTTCGGGGTTGTAATTTCAATTCTAATTTAAATTCAGATGTAATTCATCTTATTTCATATATTATATCAATACAAATGATCTGATTATATCAAAAATATATTTTCGGTAAAATTATATCATTTACCTTCTTTTCAAAACATACAGTGTCGGTTCATCGTATTCGAGTGTTTATAAACTCCTACCGATACAGTGGATCAACTGATCGACCAGAACCCATAAACAACTCAACCAACAAAACTCCACAATATAAAAAAATTTTATATCAAATAACAAATACGTTCACTCGTATATATACACTCAAACTCAATCTAGGGTATTGCTAACCCCATCTCTACCGAGTCACGCCACAGAGCCAAGGTAATTCACTTAACCTTAAGCACTGATACCAACTGTAACGACCCAGTTTTTCAGCGACTTTGGTTATCGACATAAACTCAATGACGACTAACCAAACATCGAAAAATACCGGTAGTTAATGAAACAAATTAGAGTGTGAGGAAAGATAAGATAGAAACTTAGAATAGAAGAAGAAGAAGAAGATACAACATCAGATTAACATGAATCTCGCTGCGGAACTAATAACATATAATAGATAACATATTCTTGAAATAAAATCAATATATGTATACAATAACATTATCAAAGTACAACACTTACAACACGGCAGAAATAACTATAGCTATATAATCCTGAAGCCTTCTGCTTCAAACTCTTCCAGTATATCTGTAAATCCCGACTACTTGACTGCCCGTACAAAATTGGGCACCCAAGAGTTTTGGGAAAACAAAACAAGATAAACTCCGGGTCAGTCATGGGACTGGTGTGAGTAAAACAATTTAAAACGGTTTGAACAGGTAATCGATATCTCGTAAGACCACGCCGTACAACGGAACAGGTTTTTCCCTTATGAGAATCCAAAATATCTTTATATCAAAAACCTTTTGATATTATAGTAATGTCTATCAACCACAAAATAATAATCATCTAGCAGAAACGCTTTCAACTCACATTCTACATATATATCATACAATCAAAACCGCAAGCACGTATTTGGTAATGGATTTCGAACTATGACAAGGTATGGAACCACCTTTCGCTAGTGTACCTCTAGAGAGGAATACACTGGGTTCAACAAGAACATCTTGCAACCCGGCCACACATGACCGACCACTCATTTCGCTTCAATGTATCGAATGTATATCACCAACTGTTGGGATCAGCAACCGTTTCCCGAATGGGACAGCATCGACAATAGATTTTTAGAAATACATGAAACTCTAGATCAGGTGATTATACACCCTAATAGGTGCGAGCTACATAACCATGCTGCCTGCCCAATTTTTTTCATTTAACGGATGTGAGGCTAGAAGCTACGCTTATCCTTTACATGCTACATCTTCATTCACTTAGAATGTCACATCGTCATACCCGCCAAATCGCAAATTGCTTTATCCAAAAATAACACGGGCATACAGCTAAGAGAAACGAATTCCTCCGCCACCAAACGTGAATACGTTTGAAGAGATTAACCTACGCAATCTATTAGATATACGCTGTCAGACCTTCTTCCATACAAGTTGTCCTGGGACTGGACAAACCGAAGGCACTATTCAGTACATCCATCTTAGGCAATTGTTATATAAGATTTATACAACAGCCCTTGCACTTTACTCCGTCTTCAATATATTCAGCATACTTGATTCGCAACGCTTACGCCAATACGGAGTGGTTCTTCGGATAATAATCAACCCGGTCTCTCCATATTAACAACGTTAAAATGGTCAAAACTTTGATAGTCGGTGATTTAACTATCAAAGAAAACACGTGTGCAAATAACGATATTATTTCCAAATGGAAATTCTATCGATCAAATCATCAACCATATATATATTCATTCTTATTTCCTTATTTTCAGTGTTTATAACATATATGTTATTAACACTGGAAAACATTTCCATGGCTTAATTACGTATCACTATTCTTCCACATCTATCAGACTCTAACTATAAACTAACAAGAGAACAACTTCCTAAGTATAAACCCCGAAGGCCGAAACCAACATCAGATCGATACTTAGGAAACCATTCAACTTATTAATCTCTAGTCAGTTTCTAATTTTTTTTGTTTAACTCCATTTGATTAACTCTTATTCAAATAAGTAATATTCGATTAACTTTAATTGAATAACTAATATTCAATTAACTTTACTTGATTAATTCTGGTTCGAATAACTATATTCGATTTTACTTCATTCTAAATAACTATGTCTGTTTTGACTTTGTTTCGAATAACTATATTCGATTCACTCTTTTTGGAATTTATTTCTCAAATATCCTTTTTATAAAATCCTATTTATTTTCCCAAATATGTCTTTCTATAATACCTTATTTGTTTTACAAATATTTACTCCTTTTCTAATTCTAATTATTTTCAAAATAAATATCCCTTTGTAATTCTATTTATTTTTTAAATAAATGTTCCCCTTTATAAAATCCTATGATTTTATAAATACTTTATTTTCAAAATATTTCCTTTTATAAAATCGGTTGGTTTTATAAAATTCCTTTATTTCAATATACATTGAAATATTTCTTTTTACATCCCAGGGTTTCTTATGATATTAAAAATGTCGAATAACAATGATCAACATCATTCTAACACACATAATCCATAACATATTATATATCACATCATATATCAAAATATATGAAAAACAGTAAAATAAATGTTGAGGAATCCAGTCGGATTCCTCCAACCTGTTTCCCTGCATCCACAGATGTTAAACAACATAAATAACATCACTTTCATCTTATCATGAAATATTCTGATAAACATAATCAATATTTGATTGTCGATTTATATATATATATATATATATATATAACTATATCTATGTTTTCAATCAAAATCTGTTTAACAGTCCAAACAATCAGTACACAACAATCAATCATTTTCCGTCAAATACAAAGTACAGTTTATAAAAATATAAACAAGGCAGAGTTAGTGAGTTTTACTCACATTGTCGGTTTATGGTAATACGATAACTGTCATCGGTTTGATTCAGACGTTTTATTCCGTCATAAATTCAGACAAGCTCCAAACACTCCAGACCCGTTGCATCGTGTAACCCTCGTCCATATGATCCTGTCGTATCCCTATATCTCATTCCGGCCCATCAGTGAAAACAGGCCCATAATTATCTACCTTTCGTTCTTCATGATTTAATGCTTCGTTGATTAAAAAGAAATAACTGTCTTCACGAAAACCGTCTTTGCTCAGCATCCCACATACATGCCTTGTCCATCCACTTCGCACCCACACATTCGCTCCAGGCTCCGCTTCCATCTTCTTGTTCGAAACAGGGACTCAACCACTCACGATCCCATCTTCTAAGTATTGCCGCTCCAATTCAATTCTCCTCCCATATCAACTAAACTCCTCAGCCTCGTTGACTCCCTTGACTTCACAATGACCAGTGTTGACCCGCCTCTCCTCTGACCGTCAAGTCACGATTTAAAAATACCCTTTCTCTGCTTCGAACTGCAACGTCTTCTGCTTTATACCGTTTGCAAAACCACCGAGCTCCCAACTTTCAAGCCCCCCGCAACTCCCAAGACCACATTGTCGGAGTTCATCAGAGACAATCGAGACGCTTGCCGGAGTGCCTTCTATCATCGCCCAAGGATCCGTCCACCTCGGCGTTGTCATGCTCCGCCGTGCCTGCTTCGAGCGCCGGTTGTTACGAGCCTCAATCCGGCCACATCGAACCATTAAACCACATCATAACCGTTAAAGATCTAACCCGAACAAGCATTTTGCAATAGAGATTTTAAGAATTGGAGAAAGGATTTCGAGATATGAGAGAAGGGAGAAGGGATGAAATTCTGCCGTTGATCTAAGAAGATGGCGGCTCAGTTTGTATTGACCACGAATGCTCTTCGATCCGAGAAATTAGGTTTCAGAAGCGTTTATATAGAGTGGCGGCTTGGTTTTAAGCTGACAACGTAACTTAATTTGGACCGCAAAAATAACGTTTGAGCAAAAATGAGCCCACGCTTAACCTTTTATATAAGTGAATTTGGACCATTTAATAATATACAACCCAACTTGGTATACATTTTGGTTCGACTGAGGTAATTGTGATATAAGTGCAGTGAAACACATCCATCACCACTTTCCTTAATGATTCAACATTATTCATCCATAATTTCCCTTGTGAATCATGGTAAATCCTTTCTCATTCAGTAAAGAAAGACTGTCTTCTCATCCGACTCCCATGGCTTGTTATATGTTCACTGATGTTATTTTGTTTATGTTGTTGTCTAGCTTTCTTAAGGAATGCTAGTTGCACATCCTCAAGCACAAATACAAGTTGAATAGTTTTGGCCCCTTTGATGATCAAATGACACAACCAAAAGCTCTAATTATTTCTAGTCCTTGACACTTTTTATAGTTACCCATCGTATTTTGACTTAACGCCCGCAAATCTTTCCTTGAGCATAAACTTCTACTAACATTTGACCATAGTCATGTACTTCTGGTTGCATGCGTAACCTCAGCTCATTTATGGACTATTATCGACAGATATGAGTGTATCTTCGTATCAAGCAATGTGTCAGGGTTTCAAAAATATAATAATATCGGTAGATTAACTCATTTTGTGACACCTCGAAATGTTGATTACAGGGTGCAAAATACTCCAAATAAAAAAGTTGCTTATTTAATTAATTAAAAATTACAATAAAATTCTAAAATTTAAATTATCACTATGTCTCAGAAGAATCTTGTCTAAATTCTAAACCGGTATCTAGTTATATCGAATAAACCATTACGGTCGATAAACGATTCTATAACAACTGTTTTAAAATTTGATTTGGACACAACTCACAATCTACACGACGAAATCCTGATTTTTCTCTTCCATCAGAAAAATATACTTCACCAGCTCCTATCGTTTCTTGTTTCACAGAAATCCGATTTAAAACGGGTTCTTTATATTCGTTTAAAGTTCGAATTACCAAATTACGAACTACCGCGCCATTTCGAGCTCGATTTAAATTATAATATAATTTCTACCTTCAACCGACGATTATAAATATCTTCGTCAACATAGTTCAGTATAAACTGAATTATATATTTTAAATTGTCCAATTCACACCATATCACGGATTCTGTTATTTCTGATTATTCCAGAAATCTATTATTTTATTATTCATACTAATTAAATATAAATATTATTTAATTCGAGTTATCGATATCGTTAAATCGATATTTAATAATTAAATTGATTATTTAATAATAAAAATGCGGGTCATTACACATGGAGTGGTTTGCCTCTGTATCATGCTAAGATGCAAATGATCAAGGCTTCTATTGAAAAGCAGAGTCCTGTGGTTGATGATCAAAGCACTGCCTACGTGGCACAGCTTTGTGTAGCATTAATTCGCGAGCCTCACACCCCGTTGTGAACTAGAAACGGGAGAAGGACCTCAGGGAGGACATGCGTTTCCTTCTAGCTAGGGTGGTGTCAGTGACCTACCAGCCCTGACATTTATATTATTTTCACCTATGTAGTTGTTGGATTGCGAGGTGCCTCGGATATATCGATGACTATGTGGAGCCGATGGAGTCATAGTACTCATTTACGCCCCCAAAGGGCGGGGAAACGCATTGTTCAGGCATAATAATCCACCCCGCGTGGACCGGCCCTGACGATCCAAGGCTTGCCTATGCACTTGCCTGAGGGGCGGGCTAGAGCATCTCGAAGCGGTGAGGATGATCCCTTGCCTCGGTTCACAGATGGAAATCCAACTTCCGATATGTGACTTTGCAGTTTTGATTGTAAACCTATATATGGCGACATAGTGGTTTGGGGCAATTATGCCGTCTATGATTGATACTTATGACTGAAGTTGTTTTATGCACTATGCACTGATAATAGTATCAAGTGATTTGTTTTTAGCATACCGAGCATGTTGTCTATTATATGGGAAAACCCTATCCCCCGGCTTGCGTTGCATTGTGTGATAGGACCTGGGTCTTATAATAGCTTCATTTTTCCAAAAAGCATTGCGTTGTTTTGTTATATGCACCGGTATTCTTGGGAGGAAACCCGTTCCGTGTTATACGGCGTGGTCCCTTGATATATCTAATTTAAAGTAAAGTTTTAAATAACTGTTTTAGTTCTCACACCAGTCACATGACTGACCTGGAGTTTATTGTTTTAACCTAAACTCTGGTTGCCCCTATTTTCCACACGGGCAACTAGTATTTTGGTTTTGCGGATTTATATTCACAGGAACCTGGTTTACAGCTAGAATGATATCCGGAAAGCTCTGTATCCGTATATCTCTTTCAGTTGTGTATTGTATTATTTTTCCGCTGCAGTAATGTATTTAAATCTCTGATATTTCTCTGATGTATAATGTTTATTCATACTTTGTATATTCTTATATTCTGATGGAATTGTTGTAATTAACAATGAAATGTTCTTCTGTTTGTGTTCCTATTTGTCGTGTTCTCAAAATAATCAGGGGTTTCAAACGTTCTTGGTCGGTTTAGCGATCGATTCGGATCGAGAGAAATTCCCAATTGTTACACAGCCTTTGATTCCTCTACTTCATTATCCGTTAACTGTAAAATTAAACATAAATTAGCTTTGTGCTTCTAGACACTTTTGAATTAATTAGTCAGAAATTTATACAAAATACTAGAGCAAAAAAACAAAATCTGTACAAATGAAGCAAAACCATATTAATCCTTTAACTAGTATGCAGAAACTCACCAAATGAGCCTAGTACAAGAATAGACGCAGACCATCTCCGCCCCAACAAATGAAACAAAAACAGAAATGGAGACCAACCACTAGACTAGAAAAAATAACCAAAGAATCGCTAGATCCGCTGAGAACAGTCGCTTGTGGTGAAGATCAGTTGCATTTGAACCATCTGTTACCAAGTTGAACATAAAAACTATATACTTGGTTACCTATTCCATCTCACTTCTTATGCAGGATCAATAAAACTACATTTTCTACCTACAATGAGGTCAACTAGGCATAAATAATTCCCTGCCTTTAATTTATGGACTAAGTTCTAAGTTGAATTGAAAAATATAACCGTGTTTTTATTACCACTGTTGATATATGACCGTGTTTTAATTTAGTAACTACATTTCTTTAAAATGAAAAATGGGCTTCATTTCCATTGGTATAATAACTACCTATGTTTTAAACGTTTCATTCAACTTTATCTTCTATGGACTTGAAATATATTGTGATCAGAATCGACATTCATAAACTTAACTTGTTACTCATACTCACTATTATGCCCTACAAGATGTGTACTTTTATGTACATAAATAACCATCAAATAAGGAAACCATTTCAGTCACTCGGTCGCAACAACATCTCAAACAAAAGATTTTAAAAACACGAAGTTTAAAAACATGAAGTTTCCAATGAATAATGGGACCAAACACGTATTCAACAAAGCGTTAGGGCCTCAAGCACGTGTTTAATGGGTGCTTGAGCTCTAAGATCAAACATTTAATAAACAAGCATATCTACTGTATTTGTTATTCGATAATTTCATATCATGTTTGTTGCTAAGATAACCTAGAAGTATACTCATGTGTGCCTGACAACTAAAGAAGAAAAGAAATTCAAAATTCGAGCATGCTCATGTTTCCACAAATACACCAAGTGAATGAAAGGAATACAAAAGTTATTCCTAATTAAAAAGCTTAATACCATACATGAGAAATTCCATTCATGGTCATATATATATGAAAGGATCGCAGAATCGGCAACTTGATATCTGTTGGAATGCTTGTATCTTCCTCTGCATATAAATACCCATACAAATTAACAAAGAAACGTAATTGGGATCTTACCAATGACTGTAAACATGCTCTGGATTTTTCCTACTCATAGTGCATTTAAAATAAACTATTATGTGATAACCAGTGCATCACTATATCCTTAAAACGTTTTTCCATTCATTTTTTTTAAAATAAAACAACAAAAAAATAGATCACATTCTGATTTCCGACCATGAACATTGAGATATATGAAAGAAAACAAGACCTATCAAAATAACTCTAGCAGTATGAGCTTTAGTTATTATGCATCATGCAATTTCTTCAAGTGAAACGGTTATGCCAGACGTAATAAGAAGTTTACCTACTGTGTCAAGCACGCGGAGAACCAAATAAAATATGCAAACCTACAATAAATAACCAATATGTGACCAATTCATGTAAATAATCACCATATTTGCTTAAATAATCATTACACAAAAGAAAACAATTAATATCCATTTATTTCCATATCATATATCTAGACCCATGATCCAGTGTCGACAATACTAGGAATTTTTCCAGGAAAGAACGTTATAATCTCACGGAAAATCAAGAAAAAAATTCGGTGAAAAAGAAAAGATGAATTGAAGAAAAAAGAAAAAGGAAAAAAAATTGAAGTACCTAAAGTAGTAAAATTAGGGTTTTTGCCTAAATCGCACTTGCGTGCGAGAGTAGATGAAGTGGGAATCAAAGGGCTAAAGCATGGACGAGAAGAGGGTTTCTAATCCAAATAAGAAGGATACGAACTTCTGATCGTGAACGAGAAGGAAGAAGATCATGAGGTGGCAAACTTACGCAAGTGGACAATTGAAAATGGTGACAACGAGGGTTTTCTATGGTGGCGGCGGCTGTTCAAGAAAGAGAGCCGGTTATTTTAATTTACATTTTGAACTAGGTGTCGTGAGTTTTGGGTTTCGCTGTAGTAATATCTATTTGGTTAGAAAATCGTGCTTATGGAGGGAATTTTCAGAACATTGAAAGAGGACCTGCGGAGGGAAACTTTTGAGATCTAATATAATTGTCTTGAACATGTATCATACAAGTTAATTAAATGTTGTTTTAAATATATATATATATATATATATATTGTGTATATATATGGAAAATGTTTAATACGGAGGGAAGTGTGGACCACTAATCTCATCCACTAATTACTATTTTGAAAGTTATTTAATATGGTAAGTTAAATAATATATAATAGCTATTTATTAATCTTATAATTTTTCTTTCTTTTTATTTTATGAATAAATGTAATAGAATATTATATAAATTGATTGAAATTTTTATTAAAATATTAAAAGTAATTATTTAATTATTACTTCTTAATTAGTCATTCTTACTTCCTATTTATTGATTACTAAAATTAATTATTCATTACTAAAAACTAATTTTTATTTATTTATTTATTTTTAATTTCTAATAATAATACATAATTATTATTTATTAATTATTATATAGCGAAAAGAAATTATTAATATTAGTTATTACATATTTTCAAATAAACTATTTTTTATTATTATTAAACAATAGTTATTGAGTATTAATATTTTTATTAATTATCAAATTTTTATTAATTATTAATATGGTATTGTAACGGCTGGAAATTTCCGACTCCTCGAGAGTCGGAAATTCCGCGACGTTAGTTAAAGAATTTAGAAGGTGAGGAAGAAAAGATAGAACTAATAGAATAGAAGAAGAAGAAGAACATCAAAATCATCAGAGTAACACGAATCTCACAGCGGAACGAATAACATATAATATATAACATAACTTTGAAGTAAACAGTTATATATATACAATAGCACTTATCAGAGTACAACACTTACAAAACAGCGGAAATAACTATAGCTATAGAATCTTGCAGCCTCCTGGTCCAAGCTCTCCAAGTATATCTGTAAATCCCGACTACTTGACTGCCCGTACAAATTTAGGCACCCAAGAGTTTAGGGAAAACAACAAAGTAAACTCCGGGTCAGTCATGGGACTGGTATGAGTAAAATAGTTTAAAACAGGTATAGGATATCTCATAAGACCACGCCGTGAATACGGAACGGGTTTTTCCCTTATGAGTATCTGAACAACTTTGACAAGCAATATCATTGTGATATTATAATAATGTCTAAGTACAAATAGGTATCAATCTAGCAGAAACGCTTGCATCTCACGTTCTACATACATAGTATAAAATCATAAAACGCAGGGCTCTTATCGGAGAATGGATTCCAACAGACAAGGTATGGGAGCACCTTCTGAATAGTGTACTCTAGAGGTGATACACTCAGGGTTCAACAAGAACGTCTTGCAACCCGGCCACACATGACCGCTCACTCATTTAGCTTGAGTGTCGCGAATATATTGCCACCACGGTTATAGGCCATCAAACCATCATCCGAAGATACAGAATCAAAAAGAAGTATAAATATGAATATTCTCTAGATCGGTGACAATACACCCTGCTTGGGGATGACCCAACTAGCCATGCTGCCTAGCCCAACTTTTGTTACTTCCCGGTATGAGGCTAGAAGCTACGTCTATCTTCAGAACATCTGATCACCATTCACTTTGAATGCCACATCGTCATACCTGCCAAATCACAAATTGACTTATCCAAAAATAACAAGGGTATACAGCTAAGAGAAACGAATTCCTCCGCCACCAAACGTGAATACGTTTGAACAGATCAACTTACGCGATCCATTGGATATACTCTGTAAGACCTTCTTCCATATACGTTGTCCTGGGACTGGACAAACCGAAGGCACTATTCAGTATATCCATCTTAGTCACTGTTATCTAAGACTTATACAACAGCCCTTGCACTTTACTCCTTCTTCAATTTATCTTTGGCATATATTGCTCGCAACGCTTATGCCAATACAGAGTGGTTCTTTGGATAATAATCCAACCGGTCTCTCCATATTAACAACGTTAAAATGGTAAAAACTTTGATAGTCTGTGATTCAACTATCAAATGAAAACATGTCGGTGTACAAACAACGATCTTATTTCCAAATGGAAATTCGATCGATCAATCATCATATCTTCATATTTCCTTATTTCATATATTTAGAAAATATATGTTATTAATCATTGGAAAACATTTCCATAGCTTATTTTCCCATCACTATTATTTCGCAACTATCAGTCCCTAACTGTAACTAGTATGAGAACAATTCTCTAAGTATCCATCCGGAAGGTCGAAACCAACATCAGATCGTCACTTAGAAAACCGTTCAACTTACCCTCTCCAGTCAGTTTCTGAATTTTCTTAACTCTATTTCTCAAATTCTTATCATGAAAACATTTCATTTTCTATGTTTAGAAAACATATCTGACTATATTTGGAAAACGTTTCCAAAACTCATTTACGGATTTCCAATGAACGTTGTATTAAACATCGTTACGCTTAATCCATTTATCGCTTATTCCTTAACTTTATTCCTAATCAACCTTTTAGATCGAACCACAACTATTCCTTTGTCAATTCTGAAGTCAATCAAGTTGGGGTATAATTACCTCTCAGACCTTAATTGAACAACGTCCTTTTACTGTGAAATAAATGAAGCTCATCACTCACTTTTTACAATCATCTGTTTACGCAAATTCTCGGATTCAGGTTACGAATCCACTTCTTATATGACAACGTTTGATTATAACTATAACGTTATAATTCCTACTTCTGCAATATCTAACCTAAATTATAACTTTATCTCCTAACTCGAATAATTTAACAGACACCTAATTTCTAAATCAATAACTAAATCTTGATTTAAACCCTGGAAAGTAAATAGTACTTTCCCTAATTCGCTATAATCGAATTCGACGTATAACTCTCTTTCGAGTAATCTCTATTTGATTAACTCTTCTTCGAGTAACCTATATTCGATTATCTCTCTTCGAATAACTCATATTCGAAATCTCTCTCTTTCGAATAAACTATATTCGATCTCTTTCTTTCGAATATGCTATATCCGAAAATCTCCTTTCGATTTACTAATCGATAACTCCTTTCGATCAAACTAAAATCGATAACTCCTTTAACTCTACTCGAATAACTAATATTCGACTAACTCCTTTGGATCAACTCATTTGATTTACTCCTTCGAGTAACTAATTCGAATAACTTACCTTCGAATAACCAATATTCGATTTACTCTAACTCGATTAACTTAATTCTAATCGATTTACTCCATTTCGATTCAACTTAATTCAAATCGATTAACTTAACTCAAATTGATTAACTCCTTTCGAATAACTAAATTCGATTTAACTCTAATTGAATAACTAATATTCAATTAACTCTTACGTGTTTAACTCTATTTGCATAAGTAATTCGAATCACTCTAATGTGTTTAACTCTATTCAAATATCTAATTCGAATAACTCATTTCGAATAACTAAATTCGATTAACTCTTTTAACTTTACTCGAATAACTATATTCGATTAACACCTTCTTTCGAAATAACTATATTCGATTAACTCTTCGACTAACTCCTTTGGATCAACTAACTTCGAATAACTCCTTTGGATTAGCTAACTTCGAATAACTCCTTGGGATTAACTAACTTCGAATAACTCCTTTGGATTAACTAACTTCGAATAACTCCTTTGGATTAACTAACTTCGAATAACCAATATTCGATAACTACTCTTCGAATAAATAATATCGGGTACTCTTCTCAAATGAATAACATTTGATTTCTCCACTCGAATAAACTATATTCGATTACTCTTCCCTCGAATATACTATATTCGATAACTCTACTTCGAATAAGTGATATTCGGCAACTCTACTCGATTAACTCCACTTGGATAACTCTAACTGGTCAACTCTAACTGGTCAACTTTAACTGGTCAACTTTAACTGGTCAACTCTAACTGTTTATCTCTAACTGGTAAACTTTAACTGGTTAACACAAATGGTTTAACCTAACTGGTTAACTCAAATGGTTTAACCTAACTTGATTTACTTGTCTCGATTAACTGAACTAATCCACTTAGTTTAACTTAGTTAATTCACTTTGATTAACTCTAACCGATTTACTTAGTTTAACTCAGCTAATTCACTTTGATTATCCTAACTAATTTACTTCGATTAACCAATTAGTTTAACTCGACTAATTCACTTAGTTTGACGCAACTAATTCACTTTGATTTACAAATTAGTTTAACTTAACTAAGTCACTTAGTTTGACGCAACTAATTCACTTTGATTTACCAATTAGTTTAACTTAACTAATTCACTTCGATTAACCGCTTAGTTTAACTTAACAAATTCACTTCGATTAACTCGACCAATTCAGTTGGTTAACTTGACCAATTCACTTGGTTAACTCCTATTTATTTAACAAATAAATATCTCCTTTAGTTTAATTCTATTTATTTAATCTCTAAATAAATATCCTTTATATTTCTTTTAACGAATATATTTCCTTTATATTTTGATTAACAAATATATCCCCTTATATTCGATTAACATATATATTCCCTTGTATTTGATTTACAAATATAATTCTTTTATATTTGTTTTTACCAACTATATTCCTTTATATTCAGAATCCTTTTTCTTATGTATATACATATATTATGTATATATAATCCCTTGATTTTATATAATTAAACTATTTTCAAAATATACTTTGAAAACCCCTCTCCTACATTTTGGTATTTCTCATGGTATTTAACATGCCATATAACAACGATAAATATCGTCCCCCCCAACACAATCACACAGATTATATACATCACATTATATATCACAATATAAAAATCACAGTAAAATAACTGTTGAGGAATCCAGTCGGATTCCTCTAACCTGTCTCCCTGCATCACAGATGTTAGACAATATAGATAACATCACTTTCAGTTCCATATGATATATTCTGTTAAACAGAATCAATATAGAAATTTAACTAACTGACTAGCAGTTCAATCAACCAATCAACACACAGTCAAACAGACAAATTTTAACAGTTATAACAATGCAACATGAAATTATAAACTGTTCAGAGTTAGTGAGATTTACTCACATTTGCGCGTTAACCAAAAAATATCGGTTTGCGTTTGTTGTTTGAGACGGCCAATTTATTTCGCCATAAATTGTAATGAGCTCCGATGGACTTGCGGTCAGTCTCCTTGTGTAGTGTCCGTCCATACGATCCCGACGGACCTTGTTTTGCTGGATTTCAATTTCGTATGATCAAGTTATGGTCGTTCGAAGTTAATATACATTATACTTAAATAAACAAGGATTTAAATAAATAAATATATGGGCCTTATCTTCAAATCCCACAGCCCAACATCACCTTTAAAAACCCGGCTCCCCCTTCATTACCCATCTTCCCCAAAACATACCGTCAGATCCCCAAAAAAAATCCCCTGATGACCGCCACTTTGACCTCCGTTCTCCTCTTCCTCGACCACCTACTATCGTCGCGACCTCCGCAAATCAACTCAGCGCCTCGTCCTCCTTCCAATCGCCACCACCCCAGCCAACTCGATCCCGTTCAAAACTCCAACCTGCTACTCCTAACTTGCTGCCTCCCCTTCGGATTTCGAGAACGGACGCCACCATGGAACTCCTCACCACCTCCTCCATCCGCCTGGACCCCTGAATCCACACTCGAACCCTCCGTTTGAAACCCGTCGACGCAACCTCCTGCTACAGCGATCGACAATTTCTGTCGTGGAACCCTCTAAAACTCCGCTACCCGAATCACCTTGCTTCCCTGAACACAACGCCACCTTCAGTTCCACTCCTCGACCCCCGAATCTCCGGCAATGGTGTGCCCTAGGCTGACGTGAGCAATTTCCAGCGTGCGGATTCACGATCGAACTCAGTAAAAATGGCATAGAAATTAACCCCTTCCATCGCTGGATCCAAGGATATATACTTTGTAATTTATTGGAATTTATTCCATTTGATTTTGAATTCTGAGGATAGACGTTCTTCATGTTTTTAGAAAACTGAATGTGGCGGCTCAGACATTGATCTTATAGGGAGGATTATATTTGAATTTTATTTAGATTTTCTTTCTTGTGGTTTGATTTGTTGTTTGCTGAAAAAATATAAGTGATGGCAGTTGATCCTTTAAGCTTGCGTTTGTGGTTGAGAGATGGGAACTTGGCATGTTTTTGATCAGTCAAAAGTTAGGATATCTATACGGTTTTCTTTTGATTGTTGGAGGATGAAGCCACGCTCAGGTTTGAGAAACCATAGTTTTGGTGTTGTTGAAAGTGTAAGCTTGTGTGGCCTTCATTAGTCCGCAAAAATGCTTTGTACTGTATGGCTTCCTATATGTTAGACAACTTAACTTATATATTTTGTTTTTAAGTGCATAGATTAAATGGTTAGAAAATATTGGTACTCATTTCGTAAAACTCCCCTCATAACAGACTGCTACAGACAAAAATACAGATACCGTTGAGATGCCCAAAGTGTCACGATCCCAAATATTTAAAAATACCGGTAGATTGACTCATATTTTGAAACCCCAAAATGTTGACTTCAGGGTGCAAAATACTCCAAATAAAAAATTGCTTATTTAATTAATTAAAAATTACAGTAAAATTCTAAAAATTAAATTATCACTACTTCCCAAAAGAATCTTGTCTAAATTCAAATCCGATATTTAAATATTCTCAAATAACTGTTAGGGTCAGGGCGCTGCTTTTCTGGGAATTTGATTTGAACGTAACTCAAAATCTACACGACGAAATCCCGATATTTCTCTTCCACTAGAAAGATATACTCCACCAGCTCCATACGTTTCTTGTTTCATAGAAATCCGATTTAAAACGAACCCTGTACATCCACTTGAAGTTTAAATCGCCAAATAGCGAACTGCCGCGTCGTTACGGCTCGATTATAATTATTATTATAATTTATACGTTCAACTATCGTTTATTTAATATATTCGTTATTTAAATAATTAAATAACTTAATTATTATACCTTACAAAACGCGCCATTACAGACTTCCCCCCTTAAAATAATTTCGTCCTCGAAATTGCTAAGCTAGGAAAATGCTACCAACTTTACTAACTAGATTCAAATATCTTTTAGTTTACTTCTCAACTCCATTTTCAACTGAACCATTTAATTTTCAATTAAATTATTAATTCATTCTGGTTAACTGAATTTCCATAAATCATGAGAATGTTCTAACGCCTGGAATTTTCGAAAAATTTCGCCATAACCTCCTTTGTATTGGTCAATATGACAAACCACCTCTCGCCTCTCTAGGCCTTCTCCAACCCAAAAGAAAATCAAACAGCCAAGCGGCTTGCCAATTTGGTTCATAAATCTCATGCTTATACAAAATATAAACTTGTACCTTTTTGTCGGGCATATCAACTCTTATCACTTCCACCTGTTATCAACCCAACATATACCAATGTCATCTCAATCCAACCTTCAACTCAAACACTTGGTTCTATCCAAGTCAAGTTCTATTCAAACTCCAATATCCGATTTCAAACTCTTAACCCATCAACTTAATTCCAATCCAGATGATTCTCTAACCAAATCCGGATTTATTTAACTTGGTTAAAGTTAAATTTTAATTTACTATTTGTTTTTACCATCTTGATTCATTCAACTTAACTAGTTAAATTTTAAATTTCAAGATTTAAATTCCTGGGATTTATTTCAAATCAATTTCAAATCCTAACACCAATTCAAAACTTTTGGATTTCTAAACAACTTGTTTTCCTCAACACCATTTGAAAACAAAACCATTTGTAGTAATCCACCACTTAGAAACTCGAAAATTACACCGACGATGTATCGATCCATCCTCGGAACTATTTTCCAGTCATCCAGGTAAGTTAGATACTATATTTATTTCAAATTGAAAAACGTTTTCAAAATCTCCCAGGAACTTAAAATTTCCTTATTTTAATTCCAAATTTTGATTTAAATTCAGATTTACTCATCTGATTTCACTTATATGAATTCTGTTGGTTATGTATAACCCTTTCACTATATAATCTTACTCGATCATAATTACAACCAATATATCTAATATATTATAATTTTGATATATATATATATATATAAATATACTTTGGGTAAAGTTAAATTCACTTACCCTCTTTCAAAACATATCATGACGACCCATCGTATTTGAGTGTTTATTTACTCCTACCGATACAGTGGATCAAACTGATCGACCAGAACTCATAAACAACTCAGCCAATGAATCTCCACAATATAAAACAATTTTTATGTCAAATACAAATACGCACTCATATATATACACTCAAACTCAATCTAGGATATTACTAATCCCATCTCTATCGAGTTATGCCACAGAGCCAAGGTAATCACTTAACTTAAGCTCTGATACCAACTGTAACGGCTGGAAATTTCCGACTCCTCGAGAGTCGGAAATTCCGCGACATTAGTGAAAGAATTTAGAAGGTGAGGAAGAAAAGATAGAACTAATAGAATAGAAGAAGAAGAAGAACATCAGAATCATCAGAGTAACACGAATCTCACAGCGGAACGAATAACATATAATATATAACATAACTTTGAAGTAAACAGTTATATATATACAATAGCACTTATCAGAGTACAACACTTACAACACAGCGGAAATAACTATAGCTATAGAATCTTGCAGCCTCCTGCTCCAAGCTCTCCAAGTATATCTGTAAATCCCGACTACTTGACTGCCCATACAAATTTAGGCACCCAAGAGTTTAGGGAAAACAACAAAGTAAACTCCGGGTCAGTCATGGGACTGGTATGAGTAAAATAGTTTAAAACAGGTATAGGATATCTCATAAGACCACGCCGTGAATACGGAACGGGTTTTTTCCTTATGAGTATCTGAACAACTTTGACAAGTAATATCATTGTGATATTATAATAATGTCTAAGTACAAATAGGTATCAATCTAGCAGAAACGCTTGCATCTCACGTTCTACATACATAGTATAAAATCATAAACCGCAGGGCTCTTATCGGAGAATGGATTCCAACAGACAAGGTATGGGAGCACCTTCTAAATAGTGTACTCTAGAGGTGATACACTCAGGGTTCAACAAGAACGTCTTGCAACTCGGCCACACATGACCGCTCACTCATTTAGCTTGAGTGTCGCGAATATATTGCCACCACGGTTATAGGCCATCAAACCGTCATCCGAAGATACAGAATCAAAAAGAAGTATAAATATGAATATTCTCTAGATCGGTGACAATACACCCTGCTTGGGGATGACCCAACTAGCCATGCTGCCTAGCCCAACTTTTGTTACTTCCCGGTGTGAGGCTAGAAGCTACGTCTATCTTCAGAACATCTGATCACCATTCACTTTGAATGCCACATCGTCATACCCGCCAAATCACAAATTGACTTATCCAAAAATAACACGGGTATACAGCTAAGAGAAACGAATTCCTCCACCACCAAACGTGAATACGTTTGAACAGATCAACTTACGCGATCCATTGGATGTACTCTGTCAGACCTTCTTCCATATACGTTGTCCTGGGACTGGACAAACCGAAGGCACTATTCAGTATATCCATCTTAGTCACTGTTATCTAAGACTTATACAACAGCCCTTGCACTTTACTCCGTCTTCAATTTATCTTTGGCATATATTGCTCGCAATGCTTATGCCAATATAGAGTGGTTCTTTGGATAATAATCCAACCGGTCTCTCCATATTAACAACGTTAAAATGGTAAAAACTTTGATAGTCTGTGATTCAACTATCAAATGAAAACATGTCGGTGTACAAACAACGATCTTATTTCCAAGTGGAAATTCTATCGATCAATCATCATATGTTCATATTTCCTTATTTCATATATTTAGAAAATATATGTTATTAATCATTGGAAAACATTTCCATAGCTTATTTTCACATCACTATTATTTCGCAACTATCAGTCCCTAACTGTAACTAGTATGAGAACAATTCTCTAAGTATCCATCCGGAAGGTCGAAACCAACATCAGATCGTCACTTAGAAAACCGTTTAACTTACCCTCTCCAGTCAGTTTCTGAATTTGCTTAACTCTATTTCTCAAATTCTTATCATGAAAACATTTCATTTTCTATGTTTAGAAAACATATCCGACTATATTTGGAAAACGTTTCCAAAACTCATTTACGGATTTCCAATGAACGTTGTATAAAACATCGTTACGCTTAATCCATTTATCGCTTATTCCTTAACTTTATTCCTAATCAACCTTTTAGATCGAACCACAACTATTCCTTTGTCAATTCTGAAGTCAATCAAGTTGGGGTATAATTACCTCTCAGACCTTAATTGAACAACGTCCTTTTACTGTGAAATAGATGAAGCTCATCACTCACTTTTTACAATCATCTGTTTACGCAAATTCTCGGATTCAGGTTACGAATCCACTTCTTATATGACAACGTTTGATTATAACTATAACGTTATAATTCCTACTTCTGCAATATCTAACCTAAATTATAACTTTATCTCCTAACTCGAATAATTTAACAGACACCTAATTTCTAAATCAATAACTAAATCTTGATTTAAACCCTGGAAAGTAAATAGCACTTTCCCTAATTCGCTATAATCGAATTCGACGTATAACTCTCTTTCGAGTAATCTCTATTTGATTAACTCTTCTTCGAGTAACCTATATTCGATTATCTCTCTTCGAATAACTCATATTCGAAATCTCTCTCTTTCGAATAAACAATATTCGATCTCTTTCTTTCGAATATGCTATATCCGAAAATCTCCTTTCGATTTACTAATCGATAACTCCTTTCGATCAAACTAAAATCGATAACTCCTTTAACTCTATTCGAATAACTAATATTCGACTAACTCCTTTGGATCAACTCATTTGATTTACTCCTTCGAATAACTAATTCGAATAACTTACCTTCGAATAACCAATATTCGATTTACTCTAACTCGATTAACTTAATTCTAATCGATTTACTCCATTTCGATTCAACTTAATTCAAATCGATTAACTTAACTCAAATTGATTAACTCCTTTCGAATAACTAAATTTGATTTAACTCTAATTGAATAACTAATATTCAATTAACTCTTACGTGTTTAACTCTATTTGCATAAGTAATTCGAATCACTCTAACGTGTTTAACTCTATTCAAATATCTAATTCGAATAACTCATTTCGAATAACTAAATTCGATTAACTCTTTTAACTTTACTCGAATAACTATATTCGATTAACACCTTCTTTCGAAATAACTATATTCGATTAACTCTTCGACTAACTCCTTTGGATCAACTATCTTCGAATAACTCCTTTGGATTAGCTAACTTCGAATAACTCCTTGCTATTAACTAACTTCGAATAACTCCTTTGGATTACCTAACTTCGAATAACTCCTTTGGATTAACTAACTTCGAATAACCAATATTCGATAACTACTCTTCGAATAAATAATATTCGGTATTCTTCTCAAATGAATAACATTTGATTTCTCCACTCGAATAAACTATATTCGATTACTCTTCCCTCGAATATACTATATTCGATAACTCTACTTCGAATAAGTGATATTCGGCAACTCTACTCGATTAACTCCACTTGGATAACTCTAACTGGTCAACTCTAACTGGTCAACTTTAACTGGTCAACTTTAACTGGTCAACTCTAACTGTTTATCTCTAACTCGTAAACTTTAACTGGTTAACTCAAATGGTTTAACCTAACTGGTTAACTCAAATGGTTTAACCTAACTTGATTTACTTGTCTCGATTAACTGAACTAATCCACTTAGTTTAACTTAGTTAATTCACTTTGATTAAATCTAACCGATTTACTTAGTTTAACTCAGCTAATTCACTTTGATTATCCCAACTAATTTACTTCGATTAACCAATTAGTTTAACTCGACTAATTCACTTAGTTTGACGCAACTAATTCACTTTGATTTACAAATTAGTTTAACTTAACTAAGTCACTTAGTTTGACGCAACTAATTCACTTTGATTTACCAATTAGTTTAACTTAACTAATTCACTTCGATTAACCGCCTAGTTTAACTTAACAAATACACTTCGATTAACTCGACCAATTCACTTGGTTAACTTGACCAATTCACTTGGTTAACTCCTATTTATTTAACAAATAAATATCTCCTTTAGTTTAATTCTATTTATTTAATCTCTAAATAAATATCCTTTATATTTCTTTTAACGAATATATTTCCTTTATATTTTGATTAACAAATATATCCCCTTATATTCGATTAACATATATATTCCCTTGTATTTGATTTACAAATATAATTCTTTTATATTTGTTTTTACCAACTATATCCCTTTATATTCAGAATCCTTTTTCTTATGTATATATATATATATATATAATCCCTTGATTTTATATAATTAAACTATTTTCAAAATATACTTTGAAAACCCCTCTCCTACATTTTGGTATTTCTCATGGTATTTAACATACCATATAACAACGATAAATATCGTCCCCCCACACATAATCACACAGATTATATACATCACATTATATATCACAATATAAAAATCACAGTAAAATAACTGTTGAGGAATCCAGTCGGATTCCTCCAACCTGTCTCCCTGCATCACAGATGTTAGACAATATAGATAACATCACTTTCAGTTCCATATGATATATTCTGTTAAACAGAATCAATATAGAAATTTAACTAACTGACTAGCAGTTCAATCAACCAATCAACACACAGTCAAACATACAAATTTTAACAATTATAACAATGCAACATGAAATTATAAACTGTTCAGAGTAAGTGAGATTTACTCACATTTGCGCGTTAAACAAAAAATATCGGTTTGCGTTTGTTGTTTGAGACGGCCAATTTATTTCGCCATAAATTGTAATGAGCTCCGATGGACTTGCGGTCAGTCTCATTGTGTAGTGTCCGTCCATACGATCCCGAGGATCTTGTTTTGCTGGATTTCAATTTCGTATGATCAAGTTATGGTCGTTCGAAGTTAATATACATTATACTTAAATAAACAAGGAACTAAATAAATAAATATATGGGCCTTATCTTCAAATCTCACAGCCCAACATCACCTTTTAAAACCCGGCTCCCCCTTCATTACCCATCTTCCCCAAAACATACCGTCAGATCCCCAAAAAAAAATCCCTTGATGACCGCCACTTTGACCTCCGTTCTCCTCTTCCTCGACCACCTACTTTCGTCGTGACCTCCGCAAATCAACTCAGCGCCTCGTCCTCCTTCCAATCGCCACCACCCCAGCCAACTCGATCCCGTTCAAAACTCCAACCTGCTGCTCCTAACTTGCTGCCTCCCCTTCGGATTTCGAGAACGGACGCCACCATGGAACTCCTCACCACCTCCTCCATCCGCCTGGACCCCTGAATCCACACTCGAACCCTCCGTTTGAAACCCGTCGACGCAACCTCCTGCTACAGCGATCGACAATTTCTGTCGTGGAACCCTCCAAAACTCCGCCACCCGAATCACCTTGCTTCCCTGAACACAACGCCACCTTCAGTTCCACTCCTCGACCCCCGAATCTCCGGCAATGGTGTGCCCTAGGCTAACGTGAGCAATTTCCAGCGTGCGGATTCACGATCAAACTCAGTAAAAATGGCATAGAAATTAACCCCTTCCATCGCTGGATCCAAGGATATATACTTTGTAATTTATTGGAATTTATTCCATTTGATTTTGAATTCTGAGGATAGACGTTCTTCATGTTTTTAGAAAACTGAATGTGGCGGCTCAGACGTTGATCTTATAGGGAGGATTATATTTGAATTTTATTTTGATTTTCTTTCTTGTGGTTTGATTTGTTGTTTGCTGAAAAAATATAAGTGATGGCAGTTGATCCTTTAAGCTTGCGTTTGTGGTTGAGAGATGGGAACTTGGCATGTTTTTGATCAGTCAAAAGTTAGGATATCTATACGGTTTTCTTTTGATTGTTGGAGGATGAAGCCACGCTCAGGTTTGAGAAACCATAGTTTTGGTGTGGTTGAAAGTGTAAGCTTGTGTGGCCTTCATTAGTCCGCAAAAATGCTTTGTACTGTATGGCTTCCTATATGTTAGACAACTGAACTTATATATTTTGTTTTTAAGTGCATAGATTAAATGGTTAGAAAATATCGGTACTCATTTCGTAAAACTCCCCTCATAACAGACTGCTACAGACAAAAATACAGATACCGTTGAGATGCCCAAAGTGTCACGATCCCAAATATTTAAAAATACCAGTAGATTGACTCATATTTTGAAACCCCAAAATGTTGACTTCAGGGTGCAAAATACTCCAAATAAAAAGTTGCTTATTTAATTAATTAAAAATTACAGTAAAATTCTAAAAATTAAATTATCACTACTTCCCAAAAGAATCTTGTCTAAATTCAAATCCGATATAAATATTCTCAAATAACTGTTATGGTCAGGGCGCTGCTTTTCTGGGAATTTGACTTGAACGTAACTCAAAATCTACACGACGAAATCCCGACATTTCTCTTCCACTAGAAAGATATACTCCACCAGCTCCATACGTTTCTTGTTTCACAGAAATCCGATTTAAAACGAACCATGTACATCCACTTGAAGTCTAAATCGCCAAATAGCGAACTACCGCGTCGTTACGGCTCGATTATAATTATTATTATAATTTATACGTTCAACTATCGTTTATTTAATATATTCGTTATTTAAATAATTAAATAACTTATTTATTATACCTTACAAAATGCGCCATTACAGGTATTTTTTTGTAGTGTAGTTATATATTACAACAGTCAAAAAAATAAAAGTTGTGATAGGCTTTCATTACAACTGTCAAAATAACATAGTTGTTAAAAATAAGTTTATTACAACTTTTTTGGAAAAAAGTTGTAAAAAAACATTTACTACAACGGTGATTTTACCACCGTTGTAAAATTGAAGTTGTAATATGGTGTTTTTGTTGTAATGTGACATTAAGATACAAGATGATCGATAAATGACTCAAAAGACGTAAATATTGATTTGACAAATCATTTTACACCCGACTAAGTATTCATTAAAAGAATTTAAAATTGCAAATGCAGTTAATAAAATGAATTATGTTAATTTTTTGTTCAACGATATGATTTTAGCTATTTGATTCGCAGAATACATTGATTTGATGGTGTAAAACAATAGGAAAAATGATGAATATCGTTGTTGAAATTTGAAAGTTTGATAAAATAGGACTTGGGATAAAACTAATGTTATAATTGAGGTGTGAAAGGGTTCGATTTTATAGTAGTCATAGCCAGAGTCAATAAAGAAGGAAAACTATGTAAAAAGAACTAGACCTAGCGTTAGTAGAAAATGCAACAATCCTTTTAAGTTGAAGGGCGTGCGTCTAGACGAAGATAAATGGAATATATGTGTTATCAACAGAGTTTTTAATCACGAACTTCTTTATTCTTTACAAGGAAATTCGTATGCGACACAGTTGATTTACATGCAGAAAAAAATCTTAAAAAATACAAGTATTGCAGGCGTTCCTCCAACAGAGGTGTTAGTAATCATTAAGAAGTCATTTCCAGAAAATACATCAACTATTAAAACCATCTACAATGCCAAATATATAATGCAGTTGCCAGCTATAGAATCTAGATTCACTGTGCAACATTTAATGGAATTTCTTACGAAGAAGTATATGTGCATTTTGATAGGTCTGATATGGAAACTGGTTATTTTATATATATAATGTAGTCTCACCCGGAGTCGTCTGTATTATGTTAGTTTTTTCCATCAATTTTTTTGCCTGATTGCACATATAAAACTAACCGGTATAATATGTATTTTCCATAAATGTTTGGTATGACTTCTATGGACTGATTATTTTGTATTACACATTCATTTCTAGCACATGAGAGAGAGAAGAATTTTGAATGGACGCCAACCAAGTTAAAACATTTTTATATGTTCGATAAACTACCCGAAGTAATAGTAACCAAAAGAAAATGTGCATTGCTAAATGAAATCAAGAAAAATTTCCAAGTTGACATTGATGATGTGTTTAAAGCACATGGGAAAAAATTCCATTACAAATTGCAAATCAGAGTCTAAAAAAAATGAAGTGTAACAGCCCGTAAATCTGTACCATAAGAGTTGGCTAAAACAACACACGCTAAACCCAAATAACACAGAATTACGAGTCATTAGGGTTAAAGAAATAGAAACAGATAGAAGAACCAAAAGAAAACATCATAATCTCACAGCGGAGCCGAACAAAATATAATATCATATATCATAACTTTGAAATACAAATTTGTTAGTATATACATACAATATCAGAGTACAACACATATACATCTCAGCAGAAATAACTCTAAATAACTAACGGTGAAGCCTCCTACTTCAAGCTCCTCCAAGCGTATTTGTAAAATCCTAAACACTTGACTGCCCGTACAAATTTGGGCACCCAAGAGTTTAGGGAAAAACAAACAAAATAAATTTTGGGTCAGTCATGGGACTGGTGTGAGTAAACTCCAACCATATTGTTTAACTTTAAAAAAACCTTTTGAAAGAAAAGGATAATAGTAAGACCAGCCCACACATAAACGTGGATGGTTTTTACCTTACTATAACCCAAAACATTTCGATATCAAAATCCAGTGATATTATAATAATGTCCAATTAAATAAATAACCAAATAGTAGAACGCTTACATCTCACGCTCTACATACATAATATAAAATCATAAACCGCATGACTCTTATTGGATATTGGATTCCAACTATGACAAGGTATAGGACCACCTCCTCTTCAATGTACTCTAGAGGGGATACACTGGGGTTCAGCAAGAACATCTTGCAACACGACCACACATGACCGACCACTCATTTAGCTTGAGTGTACTGAATATATTGTCACCTATGGTTGCCGGTCGTCCAACCATAATCCGTAAGATACAGAATCGAAAGAAGAACAAATAACGAATTTTTCTCTAGATCAGTGATAAACATACCCTTCTTGGGTATGACCCAACTAGCCATATTGCCTGCCCGATTTTTGTCATTTCCCGGTTGTGAGGCTTGAGGCTACGCTAACTTTTTTAATACATCTGGCCACCATACACTTTGAATGCCACATCGTCAAAGCCGTCAAATCACTTGTAACATCCCGATATTTCGAGCATTTAAGTTATTGAATTAAAAATATATTTTGTGATGTTATTAACAAACAATTTCAAATTTATTTTTAGTAAACAACAAATTATAATAAGATGAATGGTCATTTATAATAACGAAAATTATTAACAAATTTTATATATATTTGGGATAATTAACTTTGAACCATTGATAAGTAGTTAAATCATTGTTTTGTTTAAAAACTTGAATATAAGAGTTTTACCTTAATTGATAATAAATTAATTAATATCCCAAGTTTAAATTATATAGGAGAGACTGCAATGAAATGGAGTGTTAATGATAAATAAAGCACATTTTAACTAAAAGTTAACGAAAATTAATGTTGACATTTATATTTAAATAAATCATACACATAATTTCTCTGCTCATTCCCATTCATGTAAGTTTATCTTCTTTCCCCTTCTTTTTCTACTTTCCCTAAAATTCACTACCTCATCTCTCTGCACTTTATTTCTTCATTAATAATGCATTCATTTCTTTCCTCCACTTTATTAATTCCTTTCGATACATTCTATTTTCATGCATTTGCACTAATTTCAAATGCCTCATTATTCTAGCCACGTTTTCTTCTATACATATCAACACATTCGTTCATTTCTAAATTTGCATATTTTGTCTCTGTTAGAGAGAAAAGCAAAACGTGTTGTATATATGCATGACGCAAATTAATGCCCATATTTAATTTGAATTAATGAGATAAATATTTGGTCACGTTTACAAAGAGAAAGAAAAATGATCCTTTCATTTTCTTAGTGGGAATCATATAGACATATACCATTTATTGTATCATTTATAATGCATACATGCATGTTACCCATGTCCAAAACCAATGCAAGCCACATTCTATACAAAAAAACAGAGAGAGAAAGAACCACATGGTTCAGAAAAAAAGGTATGATTCTTCCCATCTTAATGCATGCATATCCATGCAATGCACTTTACTCTTTTGTTATTTCATTAATTATTTACCTATTCTTTCCCTAGGTATATTTCGATATTTATACATGTTCAACATGGTAAATCCACATTTAAGCGTTTGGAAATAAAACATTATTCATTTCCCACTTTATTTTCTTCCTACTGTTCAAAAGTCATTTAATAAAAAAAAATGTTACCATTTTTATGATTTGGAAACAAGATTTGAAAAGAGCTGCATACGTTCCTTCTTTAATTGGATAGCATTAAATATATTAAAATGAAACAATAGAAACGTTACATTTAAAACAATACAAAAATTAAATTTTATTGTTAATTCATTTCCAAGCCGTGCTTTATGACACCCTTTCATTTCTTTCAATTATATAAGTTGTACCTCTCCTCTTCTCTCCACATTTCCTCTCTTTTATTTTTCTCAGCCAAATCATTTTTCGCAAATTCACAAACTTCTCCCTCTTGTCAATTCCATCCCTTTCATTTCTCATCTTCTTCTTTCTCTGTCTCTTTTTTTTCTTTTCATCATAAATTCCTATCTCTCTTCCTATCTAAATCTAAACATAAACCTAATATCCACCCTAACCAATCTTTTTTTCTCTGTTATTGTCCTCTGCAAATTTTAGATCTTCCTCCTCTCCACAGAAAAAAGAGAGTAAAACACAAAAGAAAGAGCCGATTTCTAGATTCCACCGCTCATCCACCGCCAAGTCAGTCGCCACCTGAAATCGAACTGCCCTTCCACCTTAGTTGTTTCCAAATCAATTGCTTCCTTGCCAAGCTCTTCGCAATGGTGTTGGATTCACGACTGTTTGTTACTATTAAGTTTTTAGCTTTGTTTACAGGTGAGTGGTTTATTCCTTTCACGAAGTACTACAACTCTTTCTATTAGTTAAGCCAAAATGTTTAGAATATAATTAATATTTACTTTTGTTAGGAAAATTTAGTGATCAAAATTGATTGATTTAACTAAAATGTGGCACTTAATTTGGACCGTTAATTCTATCGTAAAATTTGATATTTTAATTGGACGATAAGATTTGGTTGAATTCTTTATATATATAAATAAAGATACGATTTGTTAAATTGACGTTAAATATGATAATTAAAATGGATATTTATTGATAGTCAAAATTTGGACATGTAACTTGGATAAATAAATTTTACATTGGTATTGGAATTTCATGTTGCGATCATTTAAATAATCTGATATCTGTTGGCTACTGATTGATTCTTAGATATGGATAGGGTACCGGTTTAGATGTTGACTAATATTGAGATAGTAAATATTATTTAATTCGTTAAAAGGTTAGTGAGTAGATATTTATTTTATCCCTTATGTTGACCACTACGTGGTGATCGATTACTTGACTTTAGATTTTGTTTTTGAACTTTGGTTGATATATGATGTTGAATGTATTATTGATTGTTTGATATTATGTGATTTTCGTTGATTTTTTCCGTTTGGAAAATCTGGATGGTTGAATATTTAAAATACTAAAAAAAGAAAAAAGGAGAAATACATAAGGACCCCAATGGATGAAATTTTACTATAAATTAAATTGGATATTTTAGATTTGAATAAATTGTCAGATTTTAAAGGATTGTCCCTTGAAATGATATAGAATACGGAAGAATGGGTATGAAGTATGTTTATTAATATCATTGATTTAATAATAACTTGATTGTGAATAGAAGTTTAATCACTAGAATTTTTGAACATTGGATCAACCACAAATTGATATCTTTTGTAAGCCACTTAAATGAATTTTGGAAAATGGTGAGACCTTTATATAAACTGGAATAAGATTTGAAATTATGATCATTTGTATATTTGATTTGATTTGATTTGACTAATATGAGAATTTTACTCCCAACTCGAGTGTTTTTTGTTTTGCATGGAATGTTTGGGTCAGATACGAGTGTTGCAGATTATAGATTTTAGCTCACAAAGAAGAGATACACGTGAAGACGCATGCACGTGAAGACGCATGCACGTGCACACTGATTTGACAAATTTGCTGCAAATTTTATTTTGTTTAAAATTTGTGTACTTCCACTGTGTAAAGTTTTTTTGTACAAACTCTGACATTTTGTGTAAAATTATTCCATAATGAGATATTTTAGTCTATTTATTTAGTGATTTTGTGTTTGATTCTTTTTAGACCTCATAAGCTAAATAACAATCTGTTGTTTTGAAAGATTTGAGTTGGTTTAATAACCGACTTGAAGCGATAAAAAAGGAAGGTCGTTATAGTTGGTATCGAAGCTTTGTTTATACAAAGCTTAGCTTACGGAGTTTAATAAGAATCATTCACTAGAAATTACACTAGAGAGAGCGTAATTTGAAATATAAGTGGTTTTGAAACTAATATTTTGAAAGAGTAGCACAGCGGAAGCATTTTGAAATTAATAAAATTAGAAACAAAATTATTTTGAAATTGATGGATTATTTTAAAATATACCAATTTGTCTTATATATCTGGAGATTGTGTATTCTTATAAAAAGAATTTTGAGTATTTATTCGACGTCAAGGTTGGACTATTGAGTATGTAAGATTTTGAATATACGCCTAGCTAACGTATATACAAAGTCCTGTCTTTAGTAGCTAGATTTGGAATCACACTCTAGTCGCTTGGAGATGATTCTGGTGATTGTCGCGACATCACCAGTATTTATTTTCGGGTTTCGAAAGCGGGATTTACTATATGATTCTAACTGAAACGTCGAGAAATACTTTGACTAATTATTTTGATAAATATTCGAAAATGATTTGGATAAATTTTATTGAAAATGCTTTTGTAAAATTAATGTGAACTTAGGTAAATGATCAAAATTTAAATAAAGTTACATTATTGTGAAACATAAGTAGAATTTACAAATGAGTGTTTTAAAATTAAATTGTAAGTTGAATAGTGAATTGTGAAATTGGAAAAATTTATGAACTTTAAAAATCTAGAATGACAAGTGAATGTTAGAACTAAATTGAAATTTTAAGAAGAAGGTAACTTGAATAAAATTGAAGAAAAGGAAACGAAAATTTTACAACGATAAATGTGAATATTTTGAAATTCAAACTAAAGTGAATTAATCAAAGAAATTTCATAGTTGTATCGTTTACCCCCTTAGCCTTGAGAATAGGTAGTTCCTTCATTCATTTTGATTTGTTCACCTTGCTTTAATATTGTTATTTGACCTTCCCATCCTTGTTTTATTCATGTTTGAGTTTTCATTAATAAAGAATTCATGTCCTTGTACCCTTTTGTTTATTGTGCATTGGAAAAAGTCTAAAATAAAGCTGGATTAATGACATAGTTTAAATTTGAAACAAACATTTGAACGTTGAATTATGAAAACAGTAGACAACCGAATTTTCGAAGTATTGCTTTTGTGCTACGTTAATGGAAGTATTGAAAATGAGATGTAAGGGATAATTAAAATGGATTGAAATAGTTTTTTTTCAATTGTTTTGAAATATATTGAATCCAACTTATATGAAATATGTTAGAAATGTTTTGACCAAGAAATATTTTAAGAAGGTTATTTTGTACAAATTCGACTGTGTGAATTATAAGTTAGTTTCAGAAGCTTTTGAAAGAGTTTATATTTTTTGAATAATGTTTGATTTGAGAAATGGTTATTGAAATCATATTATGAATTCAAAGTTGAATTAGCGTTGGAATTCTGCATAAATTGATTCGGATTGGATTCTCTTAAAGTTATTATTTTGCTTTCCAAAAATATAAAATTAATTTATTTACTTCATTTAAACTACTTTGAATATAAACTCAGCTATCATCCAACTATTCTATAGCAAACCTACTTAGTTTATTTAAACTATTTTATACTAAAACTAGTTTATTCTATTCAAACCTATTTTATGTAGCGTCCTGGGGAATTTCCATACTCAAATCTCGACACTAATACAACCCGTGTCCAATTCCAAGTATCGAAACCCAGAAATCTAATAGAATGAGATTAGAGGATGAGATAAGAAAGATAGAACTATTAGAATAGAAGAATAAGAAGATCAGAGTCTCACAGCGGAATGAACAAAATAAAATATATCAAATACTTTATTCAAAGGAACTGTACATATATTACAACATCAGAGTATACATTCATATCAACATACAACGGAAATAAACTAGTACTAGTATATATATGGAATACGTCTCGGCTTCAACTCCTTCTCTGGAACTACAAGCGAAAACCTGACCTGGAAATATACTCGGTCTAACCCGAGCACATTTGAAGCAAAGCAAAATTCACCCGGATCAGTCTAGAATACTTTCAGTTACAAATTCATTCAGCAACCAACTTGTTTAACTTTGGAATTCCTTTTTGAAATAAAAGGATAACAGTAAGACCAGTCCATACATAAACACAGATGGTTATTACCTTACTATAACTCAAAACAGTTTTGATATATCAAAACCTAGTGCTATTATGATAGTGTCTATCAAAATACAAATATATAAAAATCTAGCGGAACGCTTGCATCTCACGCTCCATATATAATATAAAATCAAAAACCGCATGATGTTTATTGGAGATTGGATTCCAACTAGACAAGGTATGGGACCACATTCCGATCAGTGTACTCTTGAGGGTATGCACTGGGGTTCAACAAGAACGTCTTGCAACCCGGCCACACATGACCGCCCACTCACTTAGCTTGAGTGTAGCGAATGCATTATGTGACGACCCGAAATTCCCAAAAAAGGAAAGCCCAGATTGTTTTGAGAACACGACGCATCAGAACACAAACTGAAGAACATTTTATTGCTTTTTACAAGAATTACATCAGAGTACAAGAATATATCAGAGTACAGATAATAAATATACATTGGAAATAAAATATCAGAGATTACATATTTACATTTTACAATAGCAGCGGAAAAAAATAATACAAAATACAACTGAAATAAATAGTCGAATACAAAGCTTTCTGAAAATTGCTTCAGCTGTAAACCAGGATCCTGTGAATATATATCTGCAAAACCGAACTACTAGCTGCCCGTGCGAAAAAATATGGGCACCCAGAGTTTAGGTTAAAACAATAAACTCCAGGTCAGTCATGGGACTGATATGAGAACTCAAAAACAGTTATAAACTTTTATTTTAAAGTTGGATATTTCAGTGCAAAAAACAACGCAATGCTTTTTAGAAAAATGAAATCATCATAAGACTCAGGTCCCATCACACAATGCAACACAAACCAGAGGATAGAGTTTTACCTTATGATGATTAAACATGCTTGATACGCGAAAGTTCTCTTTCATACTATATAAGTGCATAGTGTAGAAATAAATTTCGAATATAAATGTATCAATCCTAGACGGCATGGGTACCATAATATCATGTCACCATACTAGGTTCTACAACTAAAACCGTAAAGTTTCGTATTGGAATTTGGGTTTCCATCATGAACCAAGGCAAAAGATAGTCCTTACCGAATTCGAGACTGTCTAGCCCCAGCCTCAGGATACAGTCGCAAATGCACCTTGGATCAGCAGGGCCGGTCATCCGTCAATGATTGGCAATACCGTAAACTATATGTTAGCCTGCCCTTTGGGGCATAAATACGAGCCACTAAGTACTCCATGTCATATCCGAGGCCTCGTCATCCATCATCCACATAAGTAAAATGCCAGACCGTTTAAAAACCTGACACAACTTTTAGCCAGAAACTAACATATGTCCATTTCCCTGGTTTCCTTTCTCCAGTTTTAGGTTCATACCGGGTTGTGAGGTTCGTGAAGTCACGTCATACCACAAGGCCCTGCTTTTCAACAAAAGCCTTGATCATCTTCATCTTAGCGTGCCACGTTGACAATTAACGTGATGCGATTGATAACTATTAATACACAACCTCTAAGGGTGTTGAGCAAGAGAATAAATTCTCCGCCACCGACGGTCGTATTTTAATAGAAATTAATTTACATAGAACAAAATTCAACATCGGACACACATCCATTTATAAGCTTATGCTCTGGGTCTGAGCGAAAGCCAAGTCCGTACAAATCAACACTACATCCGGATAACTACCATCTTAGCCCCGTCTTGGGAGCAAATCAATCAAGGGCCTCAACATTAGTTACCCATTCGATGTGAAGATCGTCGGTCTTCAATCGCCGTCTTCAATTCTTCCATTCAAAACGTCGTATGATTATTTGAAAGGAGTATAACTCGGTCTTTTCAAATAATCTTCGCATAATTATCATTTAAATTATTTCATACATTATTATTTACCACAATTTTTATTTTGATAAAAATAGTTCATTTTCATCCCAACGACATTACAGGTCATTAACATATAAGAGCAATGAATCAACCAAACAAACAGCGCACAATCATTAAAATGTAACTTTCAATTCATTCTTCTTAATGCACAGAAAATGTTATTAAAAACATCTCTTTTTCTTATTTATTTACACTACATGTGAATAAATGTTTTCTTTCTTTTTTTTTCCTTTTCTTATTTATTTTCATAGATGCAAATAAGTTTACTATTCCTTATTCTAAACAGAAAATGTAAACAAAATGTTATTGCAAAATTTGTCCTTTTTATCCACATAAGAAATGTGAATAAAATTTCATGGCTAAATTTATTCTTTTTATTCACATAAGAAATGTGAATAAAATTTCACTATAGATGCGTTCATTTTAGTTACATAGAAAATGTGAACAAAGTTCTCACCTTAAATATGTTCATTTTGTTTACATAGGAAATATAAATAAAATAGCATCGCAAAATTTCTATAATCAATATTTTATTTACCATATAAATTCCTATTCTTTAACTACATACAAAAATGTAATTTTAATTACATGGTCAAATTCTACTTTTTAATTACATTGAAAATGTAATTAATAAGTACATGTCAACTCTTGTTTTTCAATTTACAATGTAAAATCCTATTTTTTAATTACATGTAATTTTATTTTCAATGCAAATTCTCATTCTTAACTTACATATAAAAATATGATTTTATTTTACATATAAATTCTATTTCTTTAATTACATATAAAAATGTAACTCCATTTATGCGGTATAAATTTCCTGCCTTCTAATTACATAAAAGTGTAATTTTTTATACGGTATAAATTTCATGTCCATTAATCTCATTCTTATAATTACATTGAAAATTCCTTCCTTTAATTACATTAGAAATGTAATTAATATTCCAATTTCAAATCCCTTTTCTTTTCAATAACTACAAATGAAATTAATACCTTCGTTTCAAAGCCTATCTTTTTATTCCACAAAAATGTAATCAATTATGTAGCGTCAAAATTTCACCCTATAATTATATTAAAAATGTAATAAATTTTACGGTGTAAAAATCTTATTTTTTAACTGCCTAAAAAAAATGTAATTTTTATTACAAAGTAAAAATATCCTTTTTAATTACATTAAAAATGTAATTAACATTACGGTATAAAATTTTATCCTTTAATTACATTATCAAATCCTACTTTTAATTTGAAAGTAAAATGCAACCTTTAATCCACGTTTTATTTGCTTTTAAGACTGCAAATAAAAATGCGACCTTCAAACGATATTTTATTCATATCAAAAATGCAAACAAAATGTAACTTACATTTTGATGTTTTGTTTGCATTTAGAATTGCAACCGAAAAAAAATGAAACCTTTATTTTAATGTTTTATTTGCAACAAGGAAAGCAAATAAATAAATAAATGTAACTTTTATTTCTAGTTTTATTTGAAACAAGAAATGCAAAATAAAGAACAAATTCTATTTTTAATGTATATTTTCTCTAGTGAACGCAAATATAAGAACAAATTTCATTTTCAATATAAATTTGCATTTGTGAAGGCAAGTAAAAGAACAAATTTCATTTTCAATATAAATTTGCATTTGTGAATGCAAGTAAAAGAACAAATTTCATTTTCAATATAAATTTGCATTTGTGAATGCAAATAAAAGGGAAAAAATTCATTTTCAATATAAATTTGCATTTGTGAATGCAAATAAAAGAAAAAATTTCAATTTCAATGCTAAAAATGGTATTTTGTTATTTAACACTTTTCTATGTGCTTTAACAAAAAATAAAAGAATACTTTTATTTGTTTATGCTTTTCTATACATTCTAATAACCTATAAAAGAATATTATATATGTAAACATTTTCTCTATGTTTTCAATGTCATATAAAAGAATATTTTATATGTCAAGATTTTCTATGCATTTCAATAACAAAGAAAAGGGATTTTATTTGTAAATCAATTTCTATATCCTAATATGACAAATAAAAGGGATTTTATTTGTAAAAACAAATTTTATATTTTAATATGACAAATAAAAGGGATTTTATTTGTAAAAACAATTTTTATGTTTTTTTTCAATTCAATAATCATGGTTTAAACAAAAATGAATATTTTATTCTCATGTACATTGTCTAACAAAATCTGTTAATTTATGGTTAATATAACTAATCAAAAATGATAATTGTAACACCCCGTGAATTCTATGACTGTGAAACTCACAAATTAAAGTATAATTAATTTCAAATCAAAGAACTAAGGGAAACGGGATACGCCATTGCGTTCGTCTCGGAAAAATACGCGAAATAGAGTCCGAGTTTTCGAAAAACGGATATCGTATGAAGAAGTTATGGACGAACGAAGTTGGGCGAAAAACCGAAAAAAAGGCCAGAATGCACTGGCGCACTTGGGAAGTGCGCCAGAACAAAAATGAACTGGCGCACCTGTGAAGTGCGCCAGTACATTTTTGACCTGGCGCACCTGCCAAGTGCGCCCAGGTCAAAAATGACCTGCTGGCCAGGTCTGGTCTAGCCCTGGCTGGCCAGGTCGGTGTGTGGTCGAATTTCTGTGGTCTGCTTTGTCATTAGGGCTAGGTGGCGGGTTTTTATTGGTCTCTCTTCCTAATGAATGGCTACGATCTAACCTAGCAACATCAATGGTCCTAATCAATTCCTAACCTCTATATAAACAACCCTAGACTAAACCCTAATCTATTCATTCAAAATAAGATTATAGCCGCCATGTTGCTGAGGAACGACAAAGAGTAGCCGCCGACTAGAGAGAGAGTTAGGAAGAAAGTTCTAAAGCCTAAAGCAATTCAAGCAACCTAAAGCTAATCAATTCAACAAAGGAATCGTGTCTCTTAATTAGAGAATTCGCCACAACCATTGTAAGTAGAGTATTACTTTGGTATAATAAACAACTGTGTTGATGTGTATGCTTGAATTGTGGCAGTGGAAGTAATTCATGTTTGTGCAAAAATTATGTTATTCATTATAAAGAACTACATGCGGTAGTTCTATGCAAATATACGTTTGGAATATTGCGCAAATTATGTAATCTATGTTGAAGCTACATGTATGTAGTTGAGTGAAATTTATGCAAGTTTGGGGCTTTGTTATTATGTCGTCATGATGTATACTTTGTGCATAAATCGTTTTGCAAGCAATTGAGACAAGTTTGGTTGTTATAGTTCATATGAAATTATGTTGGAATTTTGACACCATAATCCATGTATTAAGTCATGCTTATGAATATGGCTAGGCTATGAATGATATTTGGCATAATTGAAATCTATGATTAAGTCTATCTTGTTTAAAAGAGTTATATGATGACATATGTGAGACATGGCTAGGTTAGACTCAAAAATCCCTTTTTGCAAGTTTAAAGCAAACACCATGATTAGGAATATTTATGCATAAGTATATTTATACCATCGTTATGTGATTAGACTTAAACCATGATTAAGTTGAACTATGCTTTTGTGTTAGTAACAAAGTATCCCCTTTGTAAACATGTAGAAACCTTATGAACATGACTTGTTTATGTTTATGCCATGAACAAATTGAACTTTACCTATGCCATGCTTATGTTTGACATTATGCCATGTTTATGCTAGAAGTATTTATGCCATGCTTATGTTTGACATTATGCCATGCTTATGCTAGGAATATTTATGACATGCTTATGTTTGACATTATGCCTAAATAAGAATATAGGTTCATGTTGTAGTTAAACCTATGCAAGTTCACATGCTTTGATTCATGTCACCTATGTTACCACTATGCAAGTACACCAATTTCTATTTTGTATTTCCAACGTCGTATTGCAAGTTCATGCGCTCACCTTCCCCTCTTTGTGTATACGCCATAAGCCTCCCCTTTTCGCATGGCTAAATTGGGCTTTAAAAGGCTAAGCCCAATATATATATAAACGGACGTGTAAAACGGGGGAAAATAACGTTGGGTTAAAAATAAATTAATGAATGAAAATATAAAATAGAAGGGCCCAAATTAAAGTATGGGTTGGGCCCGTGATTGGTGTAACCTTTACACCATTAACTTAATAATGGGCCGCAAATATTTACATATAAATAAAGAAGAATGACAAGATATGTAAATGTAGAACATACGATGTGTTTAACCCGAGGTTGGATTGAGTTGTGATGTAAACCTGCCCGGAACCGCCCGGCTGTCCAGTAGTCACAACAATACATATCCAATGTGGGAGGTTAAACATGGAGCCCAGCAAGGACCCGAGGTTAGACTGAGTTGTTGCGTAAGACTGCCCGGAACCAACCGGCAACAGGCAGCCACAACAATACCTGTCTAATGTGAGAGGTCAGGGCCTTAATAAGACAATTAAGGCTGAGTCAGGATTGTTAGGATTAAGTGAACTAAAGACTTAATCAAAATGGAACATGCTAAACTAAACAGACTGGTGGGGTTAGGTAGGGAACACTTAACCAACTTAGCATGTTGGCTAGAGATAGAAAACCTAGTAACGGGGGACCCTTTTCAGCAGTAACCCTAAAAGGTGTATCAGGATACCCTGAAACTAGGCAGGGTGGGGCACGATTACTGGGCTGATTGTAAGAGGTCAAATCGACGGCGGTGGTGTAGCAGTGTAGGTTCTAACGGAGTGCGGGCGTGCACACACTCCGGCGCAGAAAAATGAGGCACTGGACACCAGTAGCATACCTGTGCACTCTAAGGTTGTGTCGGGTTGCCACTATGGGACTTGATACACCCCATGGTGGGACCAGCATAGGTAACTACAGACATCGGGGGCCGTAAGACACATGTAACTATGCGAGTAGGAGCCGATCATCATTGAATGGATCACATCACCCTGATTATGGGGTGCAAATTGGAAACTAGTTTATATGGGTTCAGAGATTGACATGGGGTACGATAGTATATTCGACCCTAGGTAACTTAACCAAGTTCATAGTGTTTGCCCACTTCCTGTTTTACTTATCATACCCAGTTCTTTATTCATAGACAAAGTAGTACTAGACTTACTCAGGCTTTATGTCTGACTCTATTTTTCTTTCGTCTTCTTTCTTCTGCTTCCCCCCCCCCCCTCCCAGGTCCTCAGGGAGGGAACACAGCAGCTTGACCAGCCTCAACATCCAGCTTGAAGAAGAGAAATGTATTGCTTGGACTTTCCTGTTTTGAACTATGGCTTTGGACAATCCACTAAGGGGCTTTTGCAGTTTATCTATGTTTTATTTATGCTTCTTTAAATAATGTACTCAAGACAGATTATGAAAGTGTTATGTTATGTTTTTGGAAAGGATGTTGTTGTAACACGTATTTGACTTAATGAAATAAAGTTTGTTGTTCTTCCGCTGTTTTACAAATATGTGTTCTTATATCTGTCTTGTATATCTATGACTTGTACTTATAAACCTCCACCAAAATTAGGGCATTCCCTTTGAGAGTGACCCTAACGGAGGTGGGGTGTTTCACTTGGTATCAGAGCATAGGTTTACCAGATAAGATAAAAAGTTTTGAAAAATTATTTTCAAAAAGGAAATTTAAAGAATCATTTTTAAAAGAAAAATATTATTTTATTTTTAAAAGGCAAAGTCCACTCCCCAAAGCCATAGGAACTATCTCTTATCCTTCGTTTTGAATCTATCCTTTTTTGTTTCAGCATGTCCCAAGATCTTAACTTGCCTGAAGGGGTGCCAATACCTGGTTGGTTTAGACGGTTCTTAGAAGCAAGGGCCACTCAGCCAGGTCCTACCGTTCCTCCTCCCCCAGCTGAAGGAAATCATCCAGCTGCAGCAGCACCTTTTCCTCCACCTCCTCCTCGGGGAAACACATTCGCTAAGATATGTAAAGATTTTAAAGCCATGGGAGGAAGGGATTTCCATGGAACTGAGTCCTTCGTAGCAGCTAGGAATTGGCTGAAAGAAACTGAAGACCTATTCATCATCTTTGAGGTAGAGGATAGACAAAAAGTACAGTTGGCAGTGTGGCTATTGAAGGGTGAGGCTTCCTACTGGTGGGAAGTCACTAATGCTGAAAGACCAGTGGAGACATGGGAGGACTTTAGGGCAAGGTTTGAGACCAAATTTCTCTCAGATGCAGAAAGGAGTTTGCAGTTGGAAAAATTCTTATTTCTTAAACAAGGGGACAAGACAGTCAGAGAATATGTGAATCAGTTCAATGAGCTGGCTAGGTTTGGGCTTGACCTAGTCAATACCCCGCACAAGAAGGCTCTCCGTTTTGTCAAAGGGTTAAATGAGCCATTACACAGTTTGGCCATGACCCATATACCCATGGGAGCCACGTATGAAAGATTGGTGCAAATGGCATTGCTGAATGAGGAGGATAAGGGCAAGAAGGAGACGAAGGCAGAAAGCTCTCAAGGGAAGAAAGAGGGTTTGCAGCCCAAGAAGACAGACTTTAAGAAAGGCGGGAAAGGCAACAAAGAGAAGAGGAAGTGTAATTTTTGTGGCAAAGTGGGGCACTTAGTAAAGGACTGCCGGAAAAAGAAGGCCAAGGAGAATGGTGGGTGCTTTTCATGCGGTCAGATAGGCCACAGGGCTAGGGACTGCCCAAGGAAACGAGGACAGGGGCAGGGCGCTGGATCCACCCCAGGGGCACAGGTTCATGTGCTAGAAGCGCCACCATTGCAACAGCGAGGTACAAACACTTCTGTAGAAAGTGTAGTTTATCTTTATGATCACCCCGTTCGCACTTTATTTGATTCCGGCGCATCACACTCCTTTATCTCGTCTGCTTTAGTAGAATCTCTGCACCTAAAAACTAGTATGGTAGAGGACCCCTTAATTGTTTCAAACCCAATTGGGGGCCCAGCTCATTTGTCTATGATCTGTTTGGATTTGAAAATTTCTATTCTAAGCGTAGAATTTCTATGTAGTGCCTTTGTTTTGGGCTTTTCGGGGTATGGTTTGATTTTGGGCATGGATTGGCTATCCCGTAATGGGGCCATCCTTGATTGTGAGAAAAGGGTTGTTAGGCTCCTAACCCAGCTCGGTAATACTTTGGAAATTTCTTGTAATCCCTCGTATGCGGTTATGCTTAGTTATCTTGAATCGCTAGATGCCTCTGTTGAAAATTTGCAATCAGTTAGAGTGGTCCGGGAATATCCGGATGTCTTCGAAGAGGTGAAGGGCATGCCTCCGAAGCGGGAAATAGACTTCCGCATATATCTGGTAGATAATGCAAAGCCCGTTGCGTTGCCCGTTAGACACATGGCTCCACGAGAAAGGAAAGAGCTCAGTAAACAGATTAAAGAGCTTCTAGAGAAGGGGTTCATTAGGAGGAGCATTTCAGAATGGGGCGCTCCGGTGGTGTTCGCTACAAAGGCGGATGGTTCACTCCGTCTATGTGTTGACTAAAGTTTTGGGTTTTATAGGATACAGATTGGTTTTAGGAAGGGACTCCCTTGTGACCTAAAAGGAGTCCATCATGCTTAGTTTCCTAGAATCATATATGGTGGTTGGGTTGAGTAACTCTTTGGGGGTCAGTCTGATGTTGATTTCGGTCTTCGGGGCTGATGCTTAGGGAGTTCTTCTCCTAATCAATATATATGTGGCATAGGTTTTCAGTTTTGACATTGCCTAATGGGCACAAAGTTTTTACTTGCTTCTATCATTCGACTATACCTTTAGATAGGAACAATTGGGAAAAATGTCCTATAGATTAGAGCTACCCGAGAAGTTGGCTGGAGTCCACAACGTTTTTCACGTTTCACATCTCCGAAAATGTTTACATGAGTCTGCTGAAGTGGTAGAGCCAAATATCCTCGAAGAGGCCGAAGTGGAACGCGAAGCAACCATAAGAAGAGTTCCAACCCGCATATTAGGAACGGAAGTAAAGAAGCTACGCAACCGTGAAGTCAAGCTCGTCAAAGTTCAGTGGAGCGACGCCGAGGAAGACGCGACTTGGGAAACTGAAGCTAGAATCCGTACAGCCTACCCTTTTCTGTTCGAGGGTACATCCTTGATCTTTCTCTTTCCTTAAGTTGCGCTTTTATCTTTTTAGGTATATTTCCTCGACCGTATCTTTTAGGTAGAATCTTTTTGGATGGAAACATGTAATTGAAACATGTTATGTATGATGGTTGCAAGTGGTTGCAAGTGATTGCTGGTGGTTGCTCGTGGTTGCATATACACACACAATCTAGGTTTTAGATCGGCTCAGTCACTTCATATTGCATATGCATATATGTTTGCATTCGTATGTGGTTGAACTTTAATGTGTTGTCATGTGGATGCTGCATTTGTATTGAATGATTGTGCACTCATGTAGAATCATGAATAGAAAAATTTGCATACATAATGGATTCATGGCACTTACATAATTCGCATTAAGGAGGTCAACTGAATCAGTAGACCGCCTGATTTTGCATTACATAAGTTCATGTACACACACACCTCGCATATGATCATGAAGCATTAGAAGTCTTTTAAGGACAATGGATGCTCGTGTTTGATGGATGAGTAGATGGATGATTGGATGTTAGGATATACATTCCTCCTAACTTGAAGATTTCGGGGACGAAATCCTTTTAAGTGGGGGAGAATGTAACACCCCGTGAATTCTATGACTGTGAAACTCACAAATTAAAGTATAATTAATTTCAAATCAAAGAACTAAGGGAAACGGGATACGCCATTGCGTTCGTCTCGGAAAAATACGCGAAATAGAGTCCGTGTTTTCGAAAAACGGATATCGTATGAAGAAGTTATGGACGAACGAAGTTGGGCGAAAAACCGAAAAAAAGGCCAGAATGCACTGGCGCACTTGGGAAGTGCGCCAGAACAAAAATGAACTGGCGCACCTGTGAAGTGCGCCAGTACATTTTTGACCTGGCGCACCTGCCAAGTGCGCCCAGGTCAAAAATGACCTGCTGGCCAGGTCTGGTCTAGCCCTGGCTGGCCAGGTCGGTGTGTGGTCGAATTTCTGTGGTCTGCTTTGTCATTAGGGCTAGGTGGCGGGTTTTTATTGGTCTCTCTTCCTAATGAATGGCTACGATCTAACCTTGCAACATCAATGGTCCTAATCAATTTCTAACCTCTATATAAACAACCCTAGACTAAACCCTAATCTATTCATTCAAAATAAGATTATAGCCGCCATGTTGCTGAGGAACGACAAAGAGTAGCCGCCGACTAGAGAGAGAGTTAGGAAGAAAGTTCTAAAGCCTAAAGCAATTCAAGCAACCTAAAGCTAATCAATTCAACAAAGGAATCGTGTCTCTTAATTAGAGAATTCGCCGCAACCATTGTAAGTAGAGTATTACTTTGGTATAATAAACAACTGTGTTGATGTGTATGCTTGAATTGTGGCAGTGGAAGTAATTCATGTTTGTGCAAAAATTATGTTATTCATTATAAAGAACTACATGCGGTAGTTCTATGCAAATATACGTTTGGAATATTGCGCAAATTATGTAATCTATGTTGAAGCTACATGTATGTAGTTGAGTGAAATTTATGCAAGTTTGGGGCTTTGTTATTATGTCGTCATGATGTATACTTTGTGCATAAATCGTTTTGCAAGCAATTGAGACAAGTTTGGTTGTTATAGTTCATATGAAATTATGTTGGAATTTTGACACCATAATCCATGTATTAAGTCGTGCTTATGAATATGGCTAGGCTATGAATGATATTTGGCATAATTGAAATCTATGATTAAGTCTATCTTGTTTAAAAGAGTTATATGATGACATATGTGAGACATGGCTAGGTTAGACTCAAAAATCCCTTTTTGCAAGTTTAAAGCAAACACCATGATTAGGAATATTTATGCATAAGTATATTTATACCATCGTTATGTGATTAGACTTAAACCATGATTAAGTTGAACTATGCTTTTGTGTTAGTAACAAAGTATCCCCTTTGTAAACATGTAGAAACCTTATGAACATGACTTGTTTATGTTTATGCCATGAACAAATTGAACTTTACCTATGCCATGCTTATGTTTGACATTATGCCATGTTTATGCTAGAAGTATTTATGCCATGCTTATGTTTGACATTATGCCATGCTTATGCTAGGAATATTTATGACATGCTTATGTTTGACATTATGCCTAAATAAGAATATAGGTTCATGTTGTAGTTAAACCTATGCAAGTTCACATGCTTTGATTCATGTCACCTATGTTACCACTATGCAAGTACACCAATTTCTATTTTGTATTTCCAACGTCGTATTGCAAGTTCATGCGCTCACCTTCCCCTCTTTGTGTATACGCCATAAGCCTCCCCTTTTCGCATGGCTAAATTGGGCTTTAAAAGGCTAAGCCCAATATATATATAAACGGACGTGTAAAACGGGGGAAAATAACGTTGGGTTAAAAATAAATTAATGAATGAAAATATAAAATAGAAGGGCCCAAATTAAAGTATGGGTTGGGCCCGTGATTGGTGTAACCTTTACACCATTAACTTAATAATGGGCCGCAAATATTTACATATAAATAAAGAAGAATGACAAGATATGTAAATGTAGAACATACGATGTGTTTAACCCGAGGTTGGATTGAGTTGTGATGTAAACCTGCCCGGAACCGCCCGGCTGTCCAGTAGTCACAACAATACATATCCAATGTGGGAGGTTAAACATGGAGCCCAGCAAGGACCCGAGGTTAGACTGAGTTGTTGCGTAAGACTGCCCGGAACCAACCGGCAACAGGCAGCCACAACAATACCTGTCTAATGTGAGAGGTCAGGGCCTTAATAAGACAATTAAGGCTGAGTCAGGATTGTTAGGATTAAGTGAACTAAAGACTTAATCAAAATGGAACATGCTAAACTAAACAGACTGGTGGGGTTAGGTAGGGAACACTTAACCAACTTAGCATGTTGGCTAGAGATAGAAAACCTAGTAACGGGGGACCCTTTTCAGCAGTAACCCTAAAAGGTGTATCAGGATACCCTGAAACTAGGCAGGGTGGGGCACGATTACTGGGCTGATTGTAAGAGGTCAAATCGACGGCGGTGGTGTAGCAGTGTAGGTTCTAACGGAGTGCGGGCGTGCACACACTCCGGCGCAGAAAAATGAGGCACTGGACACCAGTAGCATACCTGTGCACTCTAAGGTTGTGTCGGGTTGCCACTATGGGACTTGATACACCCCATGGTGGGACCAGCATAGGTAACTACAGACATCGGGGGCCGTAAGACACATGTAACTATGCGAGTAGGAGCCGATCATCATTGAATGGATCACATCACCCTGATTATGGGGTGCAAATTGGAAACTAGTTTATATGGGTTCAGAGATTGACATGGGGTACGATAGTATATTCGACCCTAGGTAACTTAACCAAGTTCATAGTGTTTGCCCACTTCCTGTTTTACTTATCATACCCAGTTCTTTATTCATAGACAAAGTAGTACTAGACTTACTCAGGCTTTATGTCTGACTCTATTTTTCTTTCGTCTTCTTTCTTCTGCTTCCCCCCCCCCCCTCCCAGGTCCTCAGGGAGGGAACACAGCAGCTTGACCAGCCTCAACATCCAGCTTGAAGAAGAGAAATGTATTGCTTGGACTTTCCTGTTTTGAACTATGGCTTTGGACAATCCACTAAGGGGCTTTTGCAGTTTATCTATGTTTTATTTATGCTTCTTTAAATAATGTACTCAAGACAGATTATGAAAGTGTTATGTTATGTTTTTGGAAAGGATGTTGTTGTAACACGTATTTGACTTAATGAAATAAAGTTTGTTGTTCTTCCGCTGTTTTACAAATATGTGTTCTTATATCTGTCTTGTATATCTATGACTTGTACTTATAAACCTCCACCAAAATTAGGGCATTCCCTTTGAGAGTGACCCTAACGGAGGTGGGGTGTTTCACTTGGTATCAGAGCATAGGTTTACCAGATAAGATAAAAAGTTTTGAAAAATTATTTTCAAAAAGGAAATTTAAAGAATCATTTTTAAAAGAAAAATATTATTTTATTTTTAAAAGGCAAAGTCCACTCCCCAAAGCCATAGGAACTATCTCTTATCCTTCGTTTTGAATCTATCCTTTTTTGTTTCAGCATGTCCCAAGATCTTAACTTGCCTGAAGGGGTGCCAATACCTGGTTGGTTTAGACGGTTCTTAGAAGCAAGGGCCACTCAGCCAGGTCCTACCGTTCCTCCTCCCCCAGCTGAAGGAAATCATCCAGCTGCAGCAGCACCTTTTCCTCCACCTCCTCCTCGGGGAAACACATTCGCTAAGATATGTAAAGATTTTAAAGCCATGGGAGGAAGGGATTTCCATGGAACTGAGTCCTTCGTAGCAGCTAGGAATTGGCTGAAAGAAACTGAAGACCTATTCATCATCTTTGAGGTAGAGGATAGACAAAAAGTACAGTTGGCAGTGTGGCTATTGAAGGGTGAGGCTTCCTACTGGTGGGAAGTCACTAATGCTGAAAGACCAGTGGAGACATGGGAGGACTTTAGGGCAAGGTTTGAGACCAAATTTCTCTCAGATGCAGAAAGGAGTTTGCAGTTGGAAAAATTCTTATTTCTTAAACAAGGGGACAAGACAGTCAGAGAATATGTGAATCAGTTCAATGAGCTGGCTAGGTTTGGGCTTGACCTAGTCAATACCCCGCACAAGAAGGCTCTCCGTTTTGTCAAAGGGTTAAATGAGCCATTACACAGTTTGGCCATGACCCATATACCCATGGGAGCCACGTATGAAAGATTGGTGCAAATGGCATTGCTGAATGAGGAGGATAAGGGCAAGAAGGAGACGAAGGCAGAAAGCTCTCAAGGGAAGAAAGAGGGTTTGCAGCCCAAGAAGACAGACTTTAAGAAAGGCGGGAAAGGCAACAAAGAGAAGAGGAAGTGTAATTTTTGTGGCAAAGTGGGGCACTTAGTAAAGGACTGCCGGAAAAAGAAGGCCAAGGAGAATGGTGGGTGCTTTTCATGCGGTCAGATAGGCCACAGGGCTAGGGACTGCCCAAGGAAACGAGGACAGGGGCAGGGCGCTGGATCCACCCCAGGGGCACAGGTTCATGTGCTAGAAGCGCCACCATTGCAACAGCGAGGTACAAACACTTCTGTAGAAAGTGTAGTTTATCTTTATGATCACCCCGTTCGCACTTTATTTGATTCCGGCGCATCACACTCCTTTATCTCGTCTGCTTTAGTAGAATCTCTGCACCTAAAAACTAGTATGGTAGAGGACCCCTTAATTGTTTCAAACCCAATTGGGGGCCCAGCTCATTTGTCTATGATCTGTTTGGATTTGAAAATTTCTATTCTAAGCGTAGAATTTCTATGTAGTGCCTTTGTTTTGGGCTTTTCGGGGTATGGTTTGATTTTGGGCATGGATTGGCTATCCCGTAATGGGGCCATCCTTGATTGTGAGAAAAGGGTTGTTAGGCTCCTAACCCAGCTCGGTAATACTTTGGAAATTTCTTGTAATCCCTCGTATGCGGTTATGCTTAGTTATCTTGAATCGCTAGATGCCTCTGTTGAAAATTTGCAATCAGTTAGAGTGGTCCGGGAATATCCGGATGTCTTCGAAGAGGTGAAGGGCATGCCTCCGAAGCGGGAAATAGACTTCCGCATATATCTGGTAGATAATGCAAAGCCCGTTGCGTTGCCCGTTAGACACATGGCTCCACGAGAAAGGAAAGAGCTCAGTAAACAGATTAAAGAGCTTCTAGAGAAGGGGTTCATTAGGAGGAGCATTTCAGAATGGGGCGCTCCGGTGGTGTTCGCTACAAAGGCGGATGGTTCACTCCGTCTATGTGTTGACTAAAGTTTTGGGTTTTATAGGATACAGATTGGTTTTAGGAAGGGACTCCCTTGTGACCTAAAAGGAGTCCATCATGCTTAGTTTCCTAGAATCATATATGGTGGTTGGGTTGAGTAACTCTTTGGGGGTCAGTCTGATGTTGATTTCGGTCTTCGGGGCTGATGCTTAGGGAGTTCTTCTCCTAATCAATATATATGTGGCATAGGTTTTCAGTTTTGACATTGCCTAATGGGCACAAAGTTTTTACTTGCTTCTATCATTCGACTATACCTTTAGATAGGAACAATTGGGAAAAATGTCCTATAGATTAGAGCTACCCGAGAAGTTGGCTGGAGTCCACAACGTTTTTCACGTTTCACATCTCCGAAAATGTTTACATGAGTCTGCTGAAGTGGTAGAGCCAAATATCCTCGAAGAGGCCGAAGTGGAACGCGAAGCAACCATAAGAAGAGTTCCAACCCGCATATTAGGAACGGAAGTAAAGAAGCTACGCAACCGTGAAGTCAAGCTCGTCAAAGTTCAGTGGAGCGACGCCGAGGAAGACGCGACTTGGGAAACTGAAGCTAGAATCCGTACAGCCTACCCTTTTCTGTTCGAGGGTACATCCTTGATCTTTCTCTTTCCTTAAGTTGCGCTTTTATCTTTTTAGGTATATTTCCTCGACCGTATCTTTTAGGTAGAATCTTTTTGGATGGAAACATGTAATTGAAACATGTTATGTATGATGGTTGCAAGTGGTTGCAAGTGATTGCTGGTGGTTGCTCGTGGTTGCATATACACACACAATCTAGGTTTTAGATCGGCTCAGTCACTTCATATTGCATATGCATATATGTTTGCATTCGTATGTGGTTGAACTTTAATGTGTTGTCATGTGGATGCTGCATTTGTATTGAATGATTGTGCACTCATGTAGAATCATGAATAGAAAAATTTGCATACATAATGGATTCATGGCACTTACATAATTCGCATTAAGGAGGTCAACTGAATCAGTAGACCGCCTGATTTTGCATTACATAAGTTCATGTACACACACACCTCGCATATGATCATGAAGCATTAGAAGTCTTTTAAGGACAATGGATGCTCGTGTTTGATGGATGAGTAGATGGATGATTGGATGTTAGGATATACATTCCTCCTAACTTGAAGATTTCGGGGACGAAATCCTTTTAAGTGGGGGAGAATGTAACACCCCGTGAATTCTATGACTGTGAAACTCACAAATTAAAGTATAATTAATTTCAAATCAAAGAACTAAGGGAAACGGGATACGCCATTGCGTTCGTCTCGGAAAAATACGCGAAATAGAGTCCGTGTTTTCGAAAAACGGATATCGTATGAAGAAGTTATGGACGAACGAAGTTGGGCGAAAAACCGAAAAAAAGGCCAGAATGCACTGGCGCACTTGGGAAGTGCGCCAGAACAAAAATGAACTGGCGCACCTGTGAAGTGCGCCAGTACATTTTTGACCTGGCGCACCTGCCAAGTGCGCCCAGGTCAAAAATGACCTGCTGGCCAGGTCTGGTCTAGCCCTGGCTGGCCAGGTCGGTGTGTGGTCGAATTTCTGTGGTCTGCTTTGTCATTAGGGCTAGGTGGCGGGTTTTTATTGGTCTCTCTTCCTAATGAATGGCTACGATCTAACCTTGCAACATCAATGGTCCTAATCAATTTCTAACCTCTATATAAACAACCCTAGACTAAACCCTAATCTATTCATTCAAAATAAGATTATAGCCGCCATGTTGCTGAGGAACGACAAAGAGTAGCCGCCGACTAGAGAGAGAGTTAGGAAGAAAGTTCTAAAGCCTAAAGCAATTCAAGCAACCTAAAGCTAATCAATTCAACAAAGGAATCGTGTCTCTTAATTAGAGAATTCGCCGCAACCATTGTAAGTACAGTATTACTTTGGTATAATAAACAACTGTGTTGATGTGTATGCTTGAATTGTGGCAATGGAAGTAATTCATGTTTGTGCAAAAATTATGTTATTCATTATAAAGAACTACATGCGGTAGTTCTATGCAAATATACGTTTGGAATATGGCGCAAATTATGTAATCTATGTTGAAGCTACATGTATGTAGTTGAGTGAAATTTATGCAAGTTTGGGGCTTTGTTATTATGTCGTCATGATGTATACTTTGTGCATAAATCGTTTTGCAAGCAATTGAGAAAAGTTTGGTTGTTATAGTTCATATGAAACTATGTTGGAATTTTGACACCATAATCCATGTATTAAGTCGTGCTTATGAATATGGCTAGGCTATGAATGATATTTGGCATAATTGAAATCTATGATTAAGTCTATCTTGTTTAAAAGATTTATATGATGACATATGTGAGACATGGCTAGGTTAGACTCAAAAATCCCTTTTTGCAAGTTTAAAGCAAACACCATGATTAGGAATATTTATGCATAAGTATATTTATACCATCGTTATGTGATTAGACTTAAACCATGATTAAGTTGAACTATGCTTTTGTGTTAGTAACAAAGTATCCCCTTTGTAAACATGTAGAAACCTTATTAACATGACTTGTTTATGTTTATGCCATGAACAAATTGAACTTTACCTATGCCATGCTTATGTTTGACATTATGCCATGTTTATGCTAGAAGTATTTATGCCATGCTTATGTTTGACATTATGCCATGCTTATGCTAGGAATATTTATGACATGCTTATGTTTGACATTATGCCTAAATAAGAATATAGGTTCATGTTGTAGTTAAACCTATGCAAGTTCACATGCTTTGATTCATGTCACCTATGTTACCACTATGCAAGTACACCAATTTCTATTTTTTATTTCCAACGTCGTATTGCAAGTTCATGCGCTCACCTTCCCCTCTTTGTGTATACGCCATAAGCCTCCCCTTTTCGCATGGCTAAATTGGGCTTTAAAAGGCTAAGCCCAATATATATATAAACGGACGTGTAAAACGGGGGAAAATAACGTTGGGTTAAAAATAAATTAATGAATGAAAATATAAAATAGAAGGGCCCAAATTCAAGTATGGGTTGGGCCCGTGATTGGTGTAATCTTTACACCATTAACTTAATAATGGGCCGCAAATATTTACATATAAATAAAGAAGAATGACAAGATATGTAAATGTAGAACATACGATGTATTTAACCCGAGGTTGGATTGAGTTGTGATGTAAACCTGCCCGGAACCGCCCGGCCTTCCAGTAGTCACAACAATACCTATCCAATGTGGGAGGTTAAACATGGAGCCCAGCAAGGACCCGAGGTTAGACTGAGTTGTGGCGTAAGAGTGCCCGGAACCAACCGGCAACAGGCAGCCACAACAATACCTGTCTAATGTGAGAGGTCAGGGCCTTAATAAGACAATTAAGGCTGAGTCAGGATTGTTAGGATTAAGTGAACTAAAGACTTAATCAAAATGGAACATGCTAAACTAAACAGACTGGTGGGGTTAGGTAGGGAACACTTAACCAACTTAGCCGGTTGGCTAGAGATAGAAAACCTAGTAACGGGGGACCCTTTTCAGCAGTAACCCTAAAAGGTGTATCAGGATACCCTGAAACTAGGCAGGGTGGGGCACGATTACTGGGCTGATTGTAAGAGGTCAAATCGACGGCGGTGGTGTAGCAGTGTAGGTTCTAACGGAGTGCGGGCGTGCACACACTCCGGCGCAGAAAAATAAGGCACTGGACACCAGTAGCATACCTGTGCACTCTAAGGTTGTGTCGGGTTGCCACTATGGGACTTGATACACCCCATGGTGGGACCAACATAGGTAACTACAGACATCGGGGGCTGTAAGACACATGTAACTATGCGAGTAGGAGCCGATCATCATTGAATGGATCACATCACCCTGATTATGGGGTGCAAATTGGAAACTAGTTTATATGGGTTCAGAGATTAACATGGGGTACGATAGTATATTCGACCCTAGGTAACTTAACCAAGTTCATAGTGTTTGCCCACTTCCTGTTTTACTTATCATACCCAGTTCTTTATTCATAGACAAAGTAGTACTAGACTTACTCAGGCTTTATGTCTGACTCTATTTTTCTTTCGTCTTCTTTCTTCCGTTCCCCCCCCCCCCCCAGGTCCTCAGGGAGGGAACACAGCAGCTTGACCAGCCTCAACATCCAGCTTGAAGAAGAGAAATGTATTGCTTGGACTTTCCTGTTTTGAACTATGGCTTTGGACAATCCACTAAGGGGCTTTTGCAGTTTATCTATGTTTTATTTATGCTTCTTTAAATAATGTACTCAAGACAGATTATGAAAGTGTTATGTTATGTTTTTGGAAAGGATGTTGTTGTAACACGTATTTGACTTAATGAAATAAAGTTTGTTGTTCTTCCGCTGTTTTACAAATATGTGTTCTTATATCTGTCTTGTATATCTGTGACTTGTACTTGTAAACCTCCACCAAAATTAGGGCATTCCCTTTGAGAGTGACCCTAACGGAGGTGGGGTGTTTCAATAATCTTGTTTGTCGATAATTTTATTCCGACAAAACACTAGAAATGATATTTCTAAGTTAACAATACTGATCCAACCAAAACATGATATTTCTATCAAACAACAATAAAACACAACACTCGTCATCACAGAACAAATCAACATTTCAATAATTATATACACAATCATGGATATGACATAAATATAATTTTCACATTTGAAATAAATAAATAATTTGAATTTTTAAATAGAAAACTCACCGAAGTTTTTCAGATCTGAAATTTGGTCAAAACTTGATCTGCTCCATTTTGATTCTAGTTAGTCTTATGACGTAGTGTTTCAGATCCTGATAACAACGCAATTCGTTTTTCTGAATTTCGATTCCGTTACAAAAAGTTATTATCCTTTAAAACTTTGAATATTTAAATAGATAATTATTTTGATAATTATTGACCTTAATTATTGTCTTGACCAAACAGGGCCGTACATCTCCTCTTTTACATCGTTTATACTCCAGTCACCGAAACCCATTGTTCAATTTCCTTTTCTCCACCGCCGCACTTCACCAAGACCCCAGAGTTCGATCAGACCCTCCACCTCGACTTGCCTACACGCCGCCTTACCACACCCAGCATCGCCGCCGCCCCGCTCGTCCACAGCCACCGGAAACCGCCTCCAAAGTCGTCGGGTTCATGCACAAAATTCGAGAAATCCACGACACTAATCCCGATCTCCACCGCACAACCTATAGAGCTTGAACAGCCCTTTAATCTTGTATTGAAATCGTTTGAAAATGTTTTGTGGATTCGAAGAAAGAGGGAGGAGAAGGTCGGAGCATGCGTGGCCATTGGTTGAAGAATATGGCGGTTGTAGTATTAGAAATTAGGGTTATGCTTTGTTTTCTAATCTAATGTTTATAATAAAATAATAATAATTAAACCCTTAAGGCCCGTTTAGCAACTTTGTCTGTTTTCAGCCCAACGACTGTCGTTCTTACCCAATTACCCCATACCGGACTCATCTAGCTATGCCCCGCAGGCCCAAATGATCGTCTTGACCCCCCGTTTCTCAGTTTTAAAAAATAAATCATTTAATTTCTAATTTAACCGTACAAATAAATTCACCGGGGCTACATACGACCTTTAAAAATTACAAAAAAAATATTTGGCTTTGTTATCACGATACGGTCCTAACAAAACGAATTTCATCGAATTCTGAGACTGTTCGAAAAATGGCCTTTTTCTGGTCGATCCGATTTAACTGAAATGGCCAGAATACGTTTTCTTTTACCACGCTCACATATCAATTCTAAAAATTCTGGAAAATTAAACTTAACAATAATTTGATATCCCAGTTCCAACAAAAGTGGTTTCATCGAAAACCGAGGTCATTTGCAAAATGGCTATTTTTAAGGCCAGTATATTATATTAAAATATATATAAATTATACAGTGACTTTTCTAAATTTTAAACTAGACATAACTTTCAAATTATAAAGTGAAATTTCAGTTTTTCAGATTTGTTAGAAAGATATGGTTAAACAGATTAAATAGGTTTGGTTTCACTCAATTCTGATTTATTTTGAATCCTGTACAGTTAGTCAAATTTCAGAATCAAATTTTCAAACTACAACGTTGTTTTAAACTCCTTTTATAATTAAATAAAATTTATTCGTTTTAACTTTGATTAAAATAGAATTTTGGTTGTTATTATTTAAAATAAATAATTTTAGATATCAAAACTCATTAAAAATAACTTAAAATAAATTTTTAAATTTCCCCCAAAATTCAGGGTTGTTACAGTCTCCCCCACTTAAAACTTTTCGTCCTTGAAAAGGAACGAAGCTAAAAGTTGTTTTAATAATCAATCAAATTTTTATTATTTTAAATTATGGCTTAAGTTTTCAACTTCTCAATTAATAATATTTTTCTAAAAATTTGGTTAACCCTTTAAATTTTCGAAAAATTTCGCCATAACCTCCTTTGTACGGTGAACATCGAAAAACTCAACAGGCCACATGGGCTCTCATCATCCAAAAAAGAAAATAGAAGAAAAGAGGGAAGAAGAAAGAGAAAGCCAAGCAGCTAGCCAAGCGGCTAGCCAATCGGCTCATAAAATCAAAACCCAAGAAATATAGTAAACATGTACCTATTTGTCGGGCATAGAGTTTTATTCCTCTGCTCTAGCCTCCTTGCTTGACCTGTTCATTACTTATATATGCAAGCACAAGTATAGAATTCTAACCAAGTTTTCAATTTAATTTATCCAATATATATATTAGTTAAACTAATAATCAAGCATCACATCCATCAATCAATTCGTTGATTAAATTATAAACGAATAAATTTTACATATATATACTACAAAAATCATATTTTTGATGCCAAGTCACAACAATTCCTAAGTTTTGGTTCTCACACCAGCAAATATCTATCTAGTATATGAGACTTCATATACACGTGATCAGACGTATATTCAAAATTTCATATACTTGATTGCCCAAATCAAAATATAATAATATCTTAATTACGTGATTTAATATAAGATTTTCAAAACTAACTTTGTTTTTATTTAATTTTAAAGAAAATAATACTCTTCAAACTCGTTCTAGGATACTGCTGATCCCATCTTTAACGAGTTATTCTCATTGGATATTACTAATCCAATCTCTGATGAATTCTTACGCTTGGTTCTAATGTGTCTTGTTCTCGAACTTTGTAAGCCAAAGCTCTGATACCAAATATGACGACCCGAAATTTCCAAAAAAGGAAAGCCTAGATTGTTTTGAGAACATGACGCATCAGAACACAAACTGAAGCACATTTTATTCCTTTTTACAACAATTACATCAGAGTACAAGAATATATCAGAGTACATATAATAAATATACATTGGAAATACAATATCAGAGATTACATATTTACATTTTACAATAGCAGCGGAAAAAAAATACAAAATACAACTAAATAAATACTAGAATACAAAGCTTTCCGAATATTGCTTCAGCTATAAACCAGGATCCTGTGAATATATATCTGCAAAACCGAACTACTAGCTGCCCATGCGGAAAAATATGGGCACCCAGAGTTTAGGTTAAAACAATAAACTCCAGGTCAGTCATGGGACCGTTATGAGAACTCAAAAATAGTTATAAACTTTTATTTTAAAGTTGGATATTTCAGTGCATAAAACAACGCTATGATTTTTAGAAAAATGAAATCATCATAAGACTCAGGTCCCATCACACAATGCAACACGAACCAGAGGATAGAGTTTTACCTTATGATGATTAAACATGCTTGATACGCGAAAGTTCTCTTTCATACTATATAAGTGCATAGTGTAGAAATAAATTTCGAATATAAATGTATCAATCCTAGACGGCATGGGTACCATAATATCATGTCGCTATACTAGGTTCTTCAACTAAAACCGTAAAGTTACGTATTGGAAGTTGGGTTTCCATCATGAACCAAGGCAAAAGATAGTCCTTACCGAGTTCGAGACTGTCTAGCCCCAACCTCAGGATACAGTCGCAACTGTACCTTGGATCAGCAGGGCCGGTCATCCGTCGATGATTGGCAATACCGTAAACTATATGTTAGTCTGCCTTTGGGGCATAAATACGAACCACTAAGGACTCCATGTCATAACCGAGGCCTCGTCATCCATCATCCACATAAGTAAAATGCCAGACCGTGTAAAAACCTGACACAACTTTTAGCTAGAAACTAACATATGTCCATTTCCTTGGTTTCCTTTCTCCAGTTTTAGGTTCATACCGGGTTGTGAGGTTCGCGAAGTCACGTCATACCACAAGGCCCTGCTTTTCAACAAAAGCCTTGATCATCTTCATCTTAGCGTGTCACGTTGACAATTCATGCGATGCGATTGATAACTATTAATACACAACCTCTAAGGGTGTTGAGCAAGAGAATAAATTCTCCGCCACCAACGGTCGTATATTAATAGAAATCCATTTACATAGAACAAAATTCAACATCAGAGACACATCCATTTATAAGCTTATGCTCTGGTTCTGAGCGAAAGCCAAATCCGTACAAATCAACACTACGTCCGGATAACTACCATCTTAGCCCCGTCTTGGGAGCAAATCAATCAAGGGCCTCAACACTAGTTACCCATTCGATGTGAAGATCGTCGGTCTTTAATCGCCGTCTTCAATTCTTCCATTCAAAACATCGTATGATTATTTAAAAGGAGTATAACTCGGTCTTTTCAAATAATCTTCGCATAATTATCATTTAAATTATTTCATACATTATTATTTACCACTATTTTTATTTTGATAAAAATAGTTCATTTTCATCCCAACAACATTACAGGTCATTAACATATAAGAGCAATGAATCAACCAAACAAACAGCGCACAATCATTAAAATGTAACTTTCAATTCATTCTTCTTAATGCACAGAAAATGTTATTAAAAACATCTCTTTTTCTTATTTATTTACACTACATGTGAATAAATGTTTTCTTTCTTTTTTTCTCCCTTTTTTTCCTTTTCTTATTTATTTTCATATATGCAAATAAGTTTACTATTCCTTATTCTAAACAGAAAATGTAAACAAAATGTTATTGCAAAATTTGTCCTTTTTACCCACATAAGAAATGTGAATAAAATTTCATCGCTAAATTTATTCTTTTTATTCACATAAGAAATGTGAATAAAATTTCACTATAGATGCGTTCATTTTAGTTACATAGAAAATGTGAACAAAGTTCTCACCTTAAATATGCTCATTTTGTTTACATAGGAAATATAAATAAAATAGCATCGCAAAATTTCTATAATCAATATTTTATTTACCATACAAATTCCTATTCTTTAACTACATACGAAAATGCGATTTTAATTACATCGTCAAATTCTACTTTTTAATTACATTGAAAATGTAATTAATTGTTACATGTCAACTCTTATTTTTCAATTTACAATGTAAAATCCTATTTTTTAATTACATGTAGAAATGTAATTTTATTTTCAATGCAAATTCTCATTCTTAACTTACAAATAAAAATGTGATTTTATTTTACATATAAATTCTATTTCTTTAATTACATATAAAAATGTAACTCCATTTATGCGGTATAAATTTCCTGCCTTCTAATTACATAAAAATGTAATTTTTTATACGGTATAAATTTCATGTCCATTAATCTCATTCTTATAATTACATTGAAAATTTCTTCCTTTAATTACATTAGAAATGTAATTAATATTCCAATTTCAAATCCCTTTTCTTTTCAATAACTTCAAATGAAATTAATACCTCTGTTTCAAAGCCTATCTTTTTATTCCACAAAAATGAAATCAATTATGCAGCGTCAAAATTTCACCCTTTAATTACATTAAAAATGTAATAAATTTTACGGTGTAAAAATCTTATCTTTTTAACTACCTAAAAAAAAATGTAATTTTTATTACAAAGTAAAAATATCCTTTTTAATTACATTAAAAATTTAATTAGCATTACGGTATAAAATTCTATCCTTTAATTACATTATCAAATCCTACTTTTAATTTGAAAGTAAAATGCAACCTTTAATCCATGTTTTATTTGCTTTTAAGACTGCAAATAAAAATGCGACCTTCAAATTGATATTTTATTCATATCAAAAATGCAAACAAAATGTAACTTACGTTTTGATGTTTTGTTTGCATTTAGAATTGCAACCAAATAAAAATGAAACCTTTATTTTAATGTTTTATTTGCAACAAGGAATGCAAATAAATAAATAAGTGTAACTTTTATTTCTAGTTTTATTTGAAACAAGAAATGCAAAATAAAGAACAAATTCTATTTTTAATGTATATTTACTCTAGTGAACGCAAATAAAAGAACAAATTTCATTTTTAATATAAATTTGCATTTGTGAATGCAAATAAAAGAACAAAGTTCATTTTCAATATAAATTTGCATTTGTGAATGCAAATAAAAGAACAAATTTCATTTTCAATATAAATTTGCATTTGTGAATGAAAATAAAAGAACAAATTTCATTTTCAATATAAATTTGCATTTGTGAATGCAAATAAAAGAATAAATTTCAATTTCAATGCTAAAAAGGGTATTTTGTTATTTTACACTTTTCTATGTGCTCTAACAACAAATAAAAGAATACTTTTATTTGTTTATGCTTTTCTATACATTCTAATAACCTATAAAAGAATATTTTATATGTAAACATTTTCTCTATGTTTTCAATGTCATATAAAAGAATATTTTATATGTCAAGATTTTCTATGCATTTCATAACAAATAAAAGGGATTTTATTTGTAAATCAATTTCTATATCCTAATATGACAAATAAAAGGGATTTTATTTGTAAAAACAAATTCTATATTTTAATATGACAAATAAAAGGGATTTTATTTGTAAAAACAATTTTATGTTTTTTTTTTCAATTCAATAATCATGGTTTAAACAAAAATGAATATTTTATTCTCATGTACATTGTCTAACAAAATCTGTTAATTTATGGTTAATATAACTAATCAAAAATGATAATCTTGTTTGTCGATAATTTTATTCCGACAAAACACTAGAAATGATATTTCTAAGTTAACAATACTGATGCAACCAAAACATGATATTTCTATCAAACAACAATAAAACACAACAATCGTCATCACAGAACAAATCAACATTTCAATAATTATATACACAATCATGGATATGACATAAATATAATTTTCACATTTGAAATAAATAAATAATTTGAATTTTTAAATAGAAATCTCACCGAAGTTTTTCAGATCTGAAATTTGGTTAAAACTTGATCTGCTCCATTTTGATTCTAGTAAGTCTCATGACGTAGTGTTTCAGATCCTGATTCCAACGCAATTCGTTTTTCTGAATTTCGATTCCGTTACAAAAATTTATCATCCTTTTAAAACTTTGAATATTTAAATAGATAATTATTTTGATAGTTATTAACCTTAATTATTGTCTTGTCCAAACAGGGCCGCACATCTCCTCTTCTACATCGTTTATACTCCAGTCACCGAAACCCATCATTCAATTTCCTTTTCTCCACCGCCGCACTTCACCAGGACCCCCGGAGTTCAATCAGACCCTCCCCCTCGACTCGCCTACACGCCGCCTCAACACACCCAGCGTTGTCGCCGCCCCGCTCGTCCACAGCCGCCGGAAACCACCTCCAAAGTCGTCGGGTTCATGCATAAAATTCGAGAAATACGCGACACTAATCCCGATCTCCACCGCACAAACTATAGAGCTTGAACAGCCCTTTAATCTCGTATTGAAATCGTTTGAAAATGTTTTGTGGATTCGAAGAAAGAGGGTGGAGAAGGTTGGAGCGTGCGTGGCCATTGGTTGAAGAATATGGCGGCTGTAGTATTAGAAATTAGGGTTACGCTTTGTTTTCTAATCTAATATTTATAATAAAATAATAATAATTAAACCCTTCAGGCCTGTTTAGCAACTTTGTCTGTTTTCAGCCCAACGACTGTCGTTTTTACCCAATTACCACCATACCGGACTTATCTAGCTATGCCCCGCAGGCCCAAATGATCGTCTTGACCCCCGTTTCTCAGTTTTAAAATATAAATCATTTAATTTCTAATTTAACCGTACAAATAAATTCACCGGGGCTACATACGACCTTTAAAAATTACAGAAAAAAAATATATTTGGCTTTGTTATGACGATACGGTCCTAACAAAATGAATTTCATCGAATTCTGAGACTGTTCGAAAAATGGCCTTTTTCTGCTCGATCCGATTTAACTGAAATGGTCAGAACACGTTTTCTTTTACCACACTCACATATTAATTCGAAAAATTCTGGAATATTAAAATTAACAATAATTTGACATCCTAGTTCCAACAAAAGTGGTTTCGTCGAAAACCGAGGTCGTTTGCAAAATAGCTATTTTTAAGGCCAATATATTATATTAAAATTTATATAAATTATACAACGAATTTTATAAACTTTAAAAAAGACATAACTTTCAAATTATAAAGTGAAATTTCAGCTTTTTAGATTCGTTAGAAAGATATGGTTAAACAGATTAAATAGGTTTGGTTTCACTGAATTCTGATTTATTTTGAATCCTGTACAGTCAGTCAAAGTTCAGAATGAAATTTTCAAACTGCAGCGCTGTTTTAAACTCCTTTTATAATTAAATAAAATTTATTCGTTTTAACTTCGATTAAAATAGAATTTTGGTTGTTATTATTTAAAATAAATAATTATAAATATCAAAACTCATTAAAATAACTTAAAATAAATTTTTAAATTTCCCCCAAAATTCAGGGTTGTTACACATTATCACCCAATGGTTTTATGGGCCCCCCGTTCATCCGCGGAGATACAGAATTGAAAGAAGAACAAACAATGAATTTCTCTAGATTGGTGATAATACACCCTGCTTGGGTATGACCCACCTAGCCATGTTACCTGCCCGATTTTTGTCACTTCCCGGTTGATGAGGCTAGAGGCTACATTTATCTTTTAAATCATTTGTTCGCCATTCACTTTGAATGTCACATCGTCAGATCCATCAATTCACTAATTGACATCCACAAATACACTCTGGGTGTTAAGCAAGAGGATTTCTCCACCACCAAACTTGGTATATTTGTAAAAATCAATGTACGTGAGTTTTCAGGAAATACTCTGTCAGACAATCGTCCATACAAGTCATCCAGGAACTGGATGAACTGAAGGCACCCTCCTACCGCATCCTAGGAATCACCCTATAGATCAATAGCGAGTAGTCCTTGCAATCCACATATTTCAACCACGACAGAACCAAAGTATATCTCTAGGGATCAGCTAGAGATTTTAAGTAATTCTTCCGCTTTATGAAGATCTATGGTCTTCTATGCTACAACATTATCTTTGTAGATTAGTTTCGAGCGTTACGTTGATTTGAAGTGGTTTTGGGTATAGTTCCCATCCCGGACTCTTCGAAACAATATGTCAAAAAAGTCCAGTAGTATTTTATTGATAGTCGGTGTTTTAACTATCAATCTCATACCAGTATTGTCGAGTGTATTGGCAGCTCATGTCTTATGATTTATAATCATTCACTTAAAACTCTTATCTTTCTTCGAAATCATTTCACCAATTTAAATCGATTCACTTATCTCAATAAAACCATAATCATAACTGTTAAGAATAACACAATTTGTCGAAACTCTATTTATCCCCCTTTACTCTAAAACATTACCATACATTACAAAATTCTTTTTTTATTTGGAATATTCCTTTACTTTCTTGATAATGCCTTATTATATGTTAAATGTGGTTATCTCGATATACATTCTAATGTAATGGTATAATTTCGATTACCGATCCTTATATAGGCCTATAATGTCACATTATTTACTTTAAACCAACAATATTATTTCTATTTTAAAATCCCGCAACTAATATTTCATTATTATTCTTATAAACTAATATTAACGTCCTTTACTCATTATAACTAATATCATTGCTCGATAATAGTGAAGTAGTTAAAGTTGGGGTATTTAATTACCTCTCAGACCATGATCAACAATGTTCTTATCTCAAAATAGATAATAGTTCGTAATCTAAAACCTGTCTTACCTGCGTATCAAATAAATCTCCAGTTTCTATTTTATTCAAACTACAGATTTATAGTCTGTAGCTTTACTTTAAAAAAACCTTTGGTTGGCTATTACAATTTCTTCTTAATATTGACTTCTCACTTTAATGCCATTACAAAATTCCTACGCTGATTATTCATTTCCAAATACCAAAACTATTTTACATTATAATACAAATTCTTGGAATTTCATAATCAAAATTCATTTACCAACTTCTTGGCCTAAACCGATAACTAATTTCTTTTATACTCTATACAAATCTCTTTCAAAGTAACATACCTGATTATATATCTTCTTAATCAAAATTTATTTAAGAAAAATCATTTCAAAACTAATTAGCTTCATTATATTCCGAAGTCAAACCGGTTACTTCTCATTAGCTAAACACCGATCATTTTGAAATTATCAAATAATAACCCATTACAATATTAATCTTTAAAACATCGAATTACAAATTAAATTATATTCATTTATAATCACTTTTGACCAAATAGTTGACTTGGTCAACTTTAAATCATCGATTAATTCACTAATCGATTTCAGTTATTTCTTCTTGTTAGATTAATATAATTAATCTAATAATATTGCTTAATTAATTTTTTAAATATAATTATGCCAAAATATTCTGTAGATTCATTATGGCTTCATTTACATTTACAACTTATTTAACGTCAGATTCTTATTATAGAATTATCCCATAATAATTTAAGTATAAACCTTGATATATTTAAATATCTAATTTAGTTACAAAATAAATTTTATAACTTAACTCGTCAATATCACTTGACAACAGATCAACATTTTAACAAAAAGGTGGATTTCCAGCCATTTGCTACCAATTCTCAATCAATATCGTCTATTGATTCAAAACACAACACATTTAACAATCAACAAGTTTTAAAGTCAACGGGGTTCAACCAGTTCATAAATAATATGAAATAAACAACATACTAAATATTTGAGGAATCTGGTTTGATTCCTCCAACCTGTTCTTCCCTACATCACAGACCATTATAATATTTCATAAAAGCATATAATTTAAATCCAATAATTTAAACGACTAAAATATAATTAACGGCAACCATTCAATCAACATTGGGAATCCAAGGCAACCAAACATCTAATCATCAACGGTTAAATTTAATTATGTGAATTTAATCACATCACATTATTCTAGAAGGTGTGAGAGTTAATTCACTTTATTTCGATCGACGGTTCGCGTGTCCCCTTTTTTAATTTTAACCCAGGGTCTAGAATTAAACGGAAATCCGGTTGCTCCCACTCCTTTCTGAATCAGTACAACTGTGTAATGTTCTGTACTACGATCCCAACGCCTCTGGTTTGGTGTAATTCTGATTAAAATGAACGAGCAATCACAATTATAAGTCATATCCAATATTATAAACTATATTATAATTTATTATTTACTAACAACTAATTTACCTTAAACGTTGAAACACCCCACCTCCGTTAGGGTCACTCACAAAGGGAATGCCCTAATTTTGGTGGAGGTTTTTAAGTGTAAGTCACAGATACACGAGACAGATATAAATACACATATTTTTAAACAGCGGAAAACACAGCAACTTTTATTTCATCAAAATACGTGTCATACAAACCATACCATAATTGTCTTACAATACTTCCAAAAACATTACATTTCCATAACTGTCTTAATTATCAAAGAAGCATAAAACATAAAATAAAGCAGCAAAATCCCCATAACGATATCCAAAGCCATGATCCAAACAAAAGAGATTCAAACCGTACATCTATTGTCTTCAAGCTTGCAAAAGAGTCTGACTAAGCTGAGTTTTTTCCTCCCTGTGGACCTGGGGGTGGGGGGGGGGGGGGGGACGAAAGAAAAGAAGACGAAAAGAAAAACGGAGTCAGACATAAAGCCTGAGTAAATCTAGTGACTTTTCAGTATATGAATAAGAAAAGGATATGATAGACATAAACTGAAAACAGGATAGTATCATAACTAAGTGAGTGTAGCCCAAAATCGAATATACTATCGAACCCACCCTATACCTCTTCATTTACTAGGATTATTCTAACTGGCACCCCATGCTGAGGGTGAAGTGATCCTTTTTGTTTTCTAAAGATCGGTTCCTACTCGTACATGTGTCTTACGGCTCCCCCAAGAAGTGTAGATACCTATGTTGGTCCCACCATGGGGTGTATCAAGACCCATGGTGGCGGCCCCGACACAATTACTAGAAGACATAGGTTATACTACTGGTGCACCCAGTGCCCTGCTTGTCTGCTCCGGAGTGCGTGCACAACCACACACCATTAGACCTACACTGTGCACCCAACAATTGCCGTTATTTGACCGCTTACATTCTGCCCAGTAATCGTGCCCCACCCAGCCTAGTTTCAGGGTACCGTTAATACCTAAATTGGGTTACTGTTGAAACGGGTCCCTACGTTACCAGGGTTTTCTAGTCAAACATGTTAAGTGGTTAAGTGTCTGTATATACCTAACCCCACCCATCAATATTTGTTAACATGTTGAATCTTTGGTTAAGTGTTTTCAGTTGACTTAACCCTACCACCTGTCCTTAGCTTTTTAGAGCACCGACCACTCACATTAGACAGATATCACTACGGTTACTAGATGTGCCGGTTGGTTCCGGGCAGGTTTACACCGTAGTTCAGTCTAACCTCGGGCCTTTATTAGGCTCAATGTTTAACCACCCACATTGGATAGGTATTGTTGTGACTACTGGACAGCCGGGTGGGTCCGGGCAGATTTACGTCACAACTCAATCCAACCTCTTGTTAAACATGTCGTGTTTTCTAAATTTACATTTCACCATTCAATTTAATATGTAAATGTCATGTCGTCTTTTAATTTGGGTATAACAATTTATACCGCTAAAATGCCACAGTCGTTGGCACGCGCCAAACATGCCAACATATTTATTATATCATGTTTTTACACCCAACGCTATTACCCCCGTTTGTACGTACTAATGTTGGGCTCGACACAATTCAGCCCAACTTGATAACCGTGAGAAAAGGGGAAATTCAGAACATATAACATTTCTATGATACATAGAAGGTGTAGCGCATGAACCTGCAAATTGGCGTTAACATAAACATTGGATCATGTGAACTTGCATTCAAAATTGGCATACAACTAAATGGGTGTCACATAGGATGGCATATGTAGACTTATACAAACTTGGGTTTTAACATATTAACTAGGCATAATGTCGAACACAAAACTAGCATGTTGTAAATTAACCCAACAATGTCCAAATCTAATATATAGTCTATTTCCACATGAACTTGCATAGTTTATGTAGCCCAAACTGCATTTAACATAGTTCTAATCAAACTTGTAATGGATCTAAGATGTATACATAAGTTTTGAGTCATGTATTCATAAAAGATCTCAGATCTATAACATGTTTACATAAGTATATAGTCCATGAAATCAACATAAACATATAGGGATCCAATCCTAACCACAAACTTGCAAGTGATAATACTTTCATATACAATTGTCCAACAAACTTGCATCGATCGATTTATGCCACAAATATCAATACACAAAATTACGATATATACATTACAATACATAGAATTTACATCATGGCGCAATAATACAATTCTATTCTCAATTACATCTATTCACATCACAACTTTTATTCATATTCTAAAAGATCACTATACCTACAATGTGTGACGAATTCTTGTTTTCGGATTTCTGAATTTGGAGATGCTCTCCTTTGGGTAGCAATTTGTTGATTGATTTGATTAGACTTTAGTTTGCTTCTCAGTTTGATTCTTGGCGGCTACGATCAACTCCTTCCCGACAGCATGACGACTCCTCTCTTATTTTCTTATGTGAATTAGTTGAGTCTTAGAGTGTATTTATAGAGTTTTCAAGTAGGCTTAAGCCGTCAGATGCAAGCAGGGAGGAAAATCAGACCGTACAGCACACCAGAAGTCGAACTAGGGTCAGACCCACCTGGTCAGGCCGACCAGGCAAGTCGACCTGCAGGTCGACACCCAAGTCGACTGCGTAGTCGACCTGGGGAGGGCCAGGTCGACTACCAAGTCGACACTAATGTCGACCTGGTCACTGGGCGGGAGTTTTCCCGCCCAGCCCAATTTGAACTCGAATTCGAATTTTAAACCTGTTCTGAGCTGTTTTTGAATTCAAATTTATTCTGAAACTTCCGGAGGTCGTAACTCCATACGGAGTCCGTTTCACGCAAACTCGGACTCTATCTTAACCAGAATTCCGAGACGAACGAAATGGAGTACGCCATTTCCCTTAATTCTTTCATTAGAATTAATTATACTTTAATTTATGAGTTTCACTATTATAGAATATACGGGGTGTTACATTCTCCCCCACTTAAAAGGATTTCGTCCCTGAAATCTTCAAGTTAGGAAGAATGTATATCCTACCATCCAATCGTCCATCTACTCAACCGACAAACACAGGTGTCCATTGTCCTTAAAGACTTCTAATGCTTTATGATCATATGCATTGTGTGTGTATATGTCCTTACCTAATGCAAAAATCAGGTGGTCCACTGATTCAGTTGACCTCCTAAATGTGAATCATGTAAGTGTCATGAATCCATCATGTATGCAAATTTTTCCTACTCATAATTCTACATGAGTGCACAACAATTCATACAAATGCGACAACCATATGATAACATATAAAATTTCAACCACATATGAACGAGAATACATATATGCATATGCAATATGAAGTGACTGAGCCGATATAAAACCTAGAATGTGTGTGTATATGCATCCACGAGCAACCACTAGCAATCATTAGCAACCACTTGCAGCCATCATCCATAACATGTTTTCAAATACATGTTTGCATCCATTTGCTTTCTACCTAAAGAGTTAGGAAAAAGGACCGAGGAGATATACCTAAAAGATAGATAAAGCATAACTTAAGGAATAAGAGGGAACTAAGATGTACCCTCAAAAAGAAAAGGGTAGGCAGCGCGTATTCTGTCCTCAGTTTTCCAAGTCGCGTCTTCCCCGGCGTCGCACAACTGAACTTTGACGAGCTTGACTTCGCAGTTTCGTAGCTTTTTCACTTCAGTTCCTAAGATGTGTGTTGGAACTCTTCTTACAGTTGCTTCACGTTCCACTTCGGCTTCATCTAGAATGCTAGGCTCCACTATTTCAGCAGACTCGTGCAAACACTTTCGGAGGTGAGAAACATGAAAGACATTGTGAACTCCGGCCAGTCTCTCGGGTAGCTCTAATCTATAGGCCATCTTCCCAACCTTCTCGATGTTAGGAAATGGTCCTACAAACCTTGGTGCTAGCTTTCCAGTGGATCCAAAGCGGACGACGTTCCTTAGAGGAGATACCTTAAGAAAAACCCTGTCCCCAACCTCAAACTCAAGGTAGGTCCTTCTCTTATCTGCGTACGATTTTTGTCTGTCCTGGGCTGTCTTCATCCTTCTCTGTATCAAGTCTACTTTCTCTGAAGTCACTCGAATCATGTCTGGCCCAAGTATAAGTTTATCCGTGGACTCCCACCAACAAGTTGGTGATTTGCACGGTCTCCCATACAATGCTTCGAAGGGCGCCATACCGATAGTGGCTTGGTAGCTGTTATTGTAGGCGAATTCTACCAAAGGAAGATGCTCTTCCCATGTCCCTCCGAAGTCAAGAATGCAAAGTCTCAAAAGATCTTCTAAAACTCTATTTACCCTTTCCGTCTGGCCATCGGTTTGGGGGTGATAGGCCGTGCTCAGACATAACTGTGTGCTTACAGCTTCTTGCAGACTCCGCCAAAATTCACTTATGAAGATAGGGTCCCGGTCACTAACAATACTGGAAGGTATCCCATGGAGCCGAACTATTTCCTTGAGATAAAGAGATGCTAGAGATGAGGCAGTCCTTCTACTCTTGATAGGTAAAAAGTGGGCGCTTTTTGTAAGCCAATCCACTATTACCCAAATGCTAGTATTGCCTCTTCTACACCTAGGCAGTCCATCAATGAAGTCCATCGAAATACTATCCCACTTCCACTGTGGGACCTCTAGGGGGTGAAGTAGTCCTCCAGGCCTTTTCTGTTCCGCCTTGACCTGTTGGCATATCATACACTTGGAAACGAAATCTGCCACGTCCTTCTTCATGCCGTTCCAAAAGAAAACTCTTTTCATGTCCTTGTACATTTTATCCCCGCCTGGGTTTATTGTCATCTTGGAATGATGTGCTTCCTCAAGAACCTTCTTTATCAACTCTCTTGCTTGTGGGACGCACAATCTTCCATCGCGTCTCAGCCAGCCTTTATCGTCGATAGAGTACCTATTGAGGTGACTAGAAGTCTCGCCCCTAATAATTTTATCAATCACATCAACAAGCTGAGGGTCTTCACGTTATGCAGCCCCTATTGAGTCCACTAGAGTCGGGCATACTTCGAGAGATGCTAGCAAACCCGGTACAAAATCAGAGGAGGGCCTAAAGTTAAAACTGGCTATATACTCCAAGCTTTGCCTTTCTACAAAGAGCGGGCTTAGGGTCAGTTTCTTTCGGCTCAACGCGTCTGCCACTACGTTGCCTTTGCTAGGAGTATAGGAAATTTCAAAATCATACGAGGCAAGAAATTCCATCCACCTTTGCTGCCTCAAGTTAAGATCTTTCTGCGAGAAGAGATATTTCAATGATTTATGGTCAGTGTATAATTCAAACTTCTCACCTAGGAGATAATGTCGCCAAGACTTAAGTCCAAAGACGATGGCGGCTAACTCAAGATCGTGGGTCGGGTAGTTCTTTTCATGAACTTTCAATTGCCTTCCACCATAAGCTACTACCCTCCCTTCTTGCATTAGAACGACGCCTAGTCCCGTTCCACATGCATCTGTATAAACTGTGAATAGTTTGCTTCCGTCAGGCAGAGTTAGAACTGGGGCTGCTGTAAGAGCCCTTTTCAGGCATTGGAAAGCCAACTCGCAATCCAAGTCCCAATTGAACAATAGATTCTTCTTTGTCAGCCTTGTGAGTGGAGCTGAGATTTTTGCAAAATCCCTTATGAATTTTTGATAGAAACCGGCTAGCCCAAGAAAGCTTCGGACTTCGGTTGCATTTTTTGGTGCCTTCCAGTTCTGCACCGCAACTACCTTTGCGGTGTCCACAGCCAACCCTTTTTTAGATACAACATGCCCAAGAAATCGTACTTCTTCCCTCCAAAAATGGCATTTTGAAAACTTTGCCTTTAGCTGATGTGCTCGGAGGGTATCCATGATTTCTTTCAGATGTTGAGCATGCTCTTCCTCATTCTTTGAAAAGATCAAGATATCGTCTACGAAGACAACCACAAATTTGTTGAGGAATTCTCTGAACACTCTGCTCATTAGGTCCACGAAGTAAGCGGGTGCATTTGTCAGGCCGAAAGGCATGACAAGCCACTCAAAGAAACCGTCTGGGGTTCTGAACGTCGTTTTATCAATACTATCCTCAGCTACTCTTAGCTGATGGAACCCAGTTGCCAGATCAAGTTGGGAGAAAACCGACGCACCTACAAGCTGATCAAACAAATCGTCGATTTGGGGAAGAGGGTGCCTATTTTTCTTGGTCAATTTGTTTAACTCCCTATAGTCAACGCAAAGGCGAAGAGAACCGTCTGCTTTTGTTGCGAATACCACTGGAGCACCTCATTCTGAAATGCTCCTTCGAATGAACCCCTTCTCGAGAAGTTCTTTAACCTGCTTACTGAGCTCCTTTCTCTCTTTTGGAGCCATATGTCTGACAGGTAAAGCTACGGGCTTTGCATTATCCACAAGATAGATACGGAAGTCTATTTCCCACTTTGGAGGTAAGCCTTTCACCTCCTCGAAGACATCCGGATATTCCCGGACTACTCTAACCAATTGTAAATTCTCATTAGAAGCATCAAATGACTCTAGATAACTGAGCATAACAGCATTCAAGGGATTACACGAAATTTCTAGAGTGTTACCAAGTCGAGTCAAGAGCCTAACTACTCTTTTCTCACAATCAAGAATGGCACTGTTTCTGGATAACCAGTCCATGCCTAAGATCAAACCATACGCCGAGAAGCCTAGGACAAAGGCATTACAACTAAACTCAACACTGAGAATAGAGATTTTCAAACCCAAACAAACCATTGACAAGTAAGCGGAGCCCCCAATTGGATTTGAAACTACTAAGGGATCCTCAACCATACTAGTGTCTAGATGCAGAGATTCTACTAAAGCAGATGAAATTAAGGAGTGTGATGCACCAGAGTCAAAAAGTGTATGAACTAGATGATCATAAAGATAGACTACACTTTCTACAGAAATATTACTACCTAAAGTTCTCAAGATAGGATTGAGAAGATAAGCAGGATAAAACAAAGCATCTAGGAGAAGAAGTTAAAGAGGTACCCCCAGAAGGTCCTGCTTGCGGGCCTTGCCCTTGCTTCTTAGGGCAGTTCCTAGCCATGTGTCCAGCCTCACCGCAATGGAATCAAGTAGCACTCATCTTCCTCTTCTTCTTTCTACAGTCGTTCACTACATGTCCAACATTGCCACAGAAATAACATTTCCTTTTTTTCACGTGTCTTGTTATTATGGTTGTGGTCCTTTCCTCCTTGACTATTATCCGTCTTCTTGTTCGACGATTCTTCCGTTTGCTGGTTCACGTAGAGGAGGAGGAGGAGTAAAAGCATTTGTAGCTGGGGAGTAAGGTCCCCAGACATGCTGAAATAGAAAGGAAAGATTCAAAACGAAGGATAGAGAGGGATAGATAGGGCACGTGGCTTTGGGGGATTTTGTATTTTCATAAATATAACACTTTTTCTAAAAAAAAAAGCTTCTTTAAACTTTCTTTTGAAAACAATTTCAAAAACTTTTATCTTATCTGGTAAACCTATGCTCCGATACCAAGTGAAACACCCAACCTCCGTTAGGGTCACTCACAAAGGGAATGCCCTAATTTTGGTGGAGGTTTTTAAGTATACGTCACGGATACACGAGACAGATATAAATACACATATTTTTAAACAGCGGAAAGCACAGCAACTTTTATTTCATCAAAATACGTGTCATACAAACCATACCATAATTGTCTTACAATACTTCCAAAAACATTACATTTCCATAACTGTCGTAATTATCAAAGAAGCATAAAACATAAAATAAAGCAGCAAAATCCCCATAATGATATCCAAAGCCATGATCCAAACAAAAGAGATCCAAACTGTACATCTACTGTCTTCAAGCTTGCAAAAGAGTCTGACTAAGCTGAGTTGTTTCCTCCCTGTGGACCTGGGGGTGGGGGGGGGAACGAAAGAAAAGAAGACGAAAAGAAAAACGGAGTCAGACATAAAGCCTGAGTAAATCTAGTGACTTTTCAGTATATGAATAAGAAAAGGATATGATAGACATAAACTGAAAACAGGATAGTATCATAACAAAGTGAGTGTAGCCCAAAATCGAATATACTATCGAACCCACCCTATACCTTTGCATTTACTAGGATTAATCTAACTGGCACCCCATGTTGAGGGTGAAGTGATCCTTTTTGTTTTCAAAAGATCGGCTCCTACTCGTACATGTGTCTTACGGCTCCCCCAAGAAGTGTAGATACCTATGTTGGTCCCAACATGGGGTGTATCAAGACCCATGGTGGCGGCCCCGACACAATTACTAGAAGACATAGGTTATACTACTGGTGCCCTGCTTGTCTGCTCCGGAGTGCGTGAACGACCACACACCAGTGCCCTGCTTGTCTGCTCCGGAGTGCGTGAACGACCACACACCAGTGCCCTGCTTGTCTGCTCCGGAGTGCGTGAACGACCACACACCGTTAGACCTACACTGTGCACCCAACAATTGTCGTTATTTGACCGCTTACATTCAGCCCAGTAATCGTGCCCCATCCAGCCTAGTTTCAGGGTACCGTTGATACCAAAATTGGGTTACTGCTGAAATGGGTCCCTACGTTACCAGGGTTTTCTAGTCAAACATGTTAAGTGGTTAAGTGTCTGTATATACCTAACCCCACCCATCAATATTTGTTAACATGTTGAATCTTTGGTTAAGTGTTTTCAGTTGACTTAACCCTACCACCTGTCCTTAGATTTTTAGAGCACCGACCACTCACATTAGACAGATATCACTACGGTTACTGGATGTGCCGGTTGGTTCCGGGCAGGTTTACACCGTAGTTCAGTCTAACCTCGGGCCTTTATTGGGCTCAATGTTTAACCACCCACATTGGATAGGTATTTTTGTGACTACTGGACAGCGGGGCGGGTCCGGGCAGATTTACATCACAACTCAATCCAACCTCGGGTTAAACATGTCGTGTTTTCTAAATTTACATTTCACCATTCAATTTAATAGGTTAATGTCATGTCGTCTTTTAATTTGGGTATAACAATTTATACCGCTAAAATGCCACAGTCGTTGGCACGCGCCAAACATGCCAACATATTTATTATATCATGTTTTTACACCCAACGCTATTACCCCCGTTTGTACGTACTAATGTTGGGCTCGACACAATTCAGCCCAACTTGATAAACATGAGAAAATGGGAAATTCAGAACATATAACATTTCTATGATACATAGAAGGTGTAGCGCATGAACTTACAAGTTGGCGTTAACATAAACATTGGATCATGTGAACTTGCATTCAAAATTGGCATACAACTAAATGGGTGTCACATAGGATGGCATATGTAGACTTATAAAAACTTGGATTTTAACATATTAACTAGCATAATGTCGAACACAAAACTAGCATGTTGTAAATTAACCCAACAATGTCCAAATATAATATATAGTCTATTTCCACATGAACTTGCATAGTTTATGTAGCCCAAACTGCATTTAACATAGTTCTAATCATACTTGTAATTGATCTAAGATGTATACATAAGTTTTGAGTCATGTAGGCATAAAAGATATCAGATCTATAACATGTTTACATAAGTATATAGTCCATGATATCAACATAAACATAAAGGGATCCAATCCTAACCACAAACTTGCAAGTGATAATACTTTCATATACAATTGTCCAACAAACTTGCATCGATCGATTTATGCCACAAATATCAATACACAAAATTACGATAGAAACATTACAATACATAGAATTTACATCATGGCACAATAATACAATTCTATTCTCAATTACATCGATTCACATCACAGCTTTTATTCATATTCTGAAAGATCACTAAAGTTACAACGTGTGACGAATTCTTGTTTTCTGATTTTTGTTTTCTGAACTTGGAGATGCTCTCATTTGGGTAGCAATTTGTGGATTGATTTGATTAGACTTTAGTTTGCTTCTCAGTTTGATTCTTGGCGGCTACGATCAACTCCTTCCCGACAGCATGACGACTCCTCTCTTATTTTCTTATGTGAAGTAGTTGAGTCTTAGAGTGTATTTATAGAGTTTTCAAGTAGTTTTGAGCCGTCAGATGCAAGCAGGAAGGAAAATCAGACCATACAACCCACCAGAAGTCGAACTAGGGTCAGACCCACCTGGTCAGGCCGACCAGGCAAGTCGACCTGCAGGTCGACACCCAAGTCGACTGCGTAGTCGACCTGGGGGGGCCAGGTCGACTGCCCAGTCGAAACTAATGTCGACCTGGTCACTGGGCGGGAGTTTTCCCGCCCAGCCCAGTTTGAACTCGAATTCGAATTTTAAACATGTTCTGAGTTGTTTTTGAATTCAAATTTATTCTGAAACTTCCGGAGGTCGTAACTCCTTCATACGGAGTCCGTTTCACGCAAACTCAGACTCTATCTTAACCAGAATTCCGAGACGAACGCAATGGCACAAGCCATTTTCCTTAGTTCTTTCATTAGAATTAATTATACTTTAATTTATGAATTTCACTGTTATAGAATATACGGGGTGTTACAAACGTCTTGCTTTGTCATCCTTAATCACTGAATTAACCCGCACTAAACATTGTTGCTCCACGTGTTTTTCTTCAGCCAAACTAAATGCTTCTTCTAACTCGACTTCAATGAATAACCCACCCTGCCCCTTCTAATTTCTTCTACCCGCTTCATAACATAGTTATTGTCATTCATACCTACAACGGCCCATTCGTTTGAACTAATATAAGGCCCAAAATCCATCACGAATCAAAGTTGACCATGTTAAGTGCTAACAGTCCATTTGTACTTCACTACGCAAGCACAAGACAATTCTCCGTCATTCTTCCCCACCGCCTATGCATGCGAGCACCTCCCTCATAGAATCCTTCTCCAAAGTTTATAGCCTTTAAAACCCATACTGCTTTTCACGTTCTTGCCTTTCCTCCCCCTATTCCATCGTTCCAGCTCTTTCATTACCGCAGACTTACACTTCCCCCACGATTTTCAAACACTTGCCGCTCCTTTCTCACCCATTAAATTCAAACCGGAATTGCACTTGCTTTCACCAACGTCCTCTCCACCACACTGCGTCGAACTCGATGGCTCCACTATAATAAGCCTTCTCCTCTCCTCCAGTTTATACGAGACTTGTCTGAACCTAACTTATCCAAGCATAGGTTTTAAATGTTTGTATATAGGAAGGTTTTCGAAATTTGTTCAAAGTTGGAGGGATCGGTTTCATTTCTTGCTTCAGTGGTTTTTGTTTGCTGAGAAAATGGAGCAAGCATTCGTGTATATATAGTGGAAAAGTCAAGGATAAGGAGAACGTCCTTTCCTGGAGTACAGTATAAATATGGGGGAAAATATTTCAACGTAGGCTGAGCTTAGAGTATGGTTTGATTGCATAAGTAGCAAGCAATAGATAAGAAGGAATACGCAGGTTATTTTTATACAAGCTGATTCCTAAAGGAAGGAACATAGAGATATTTTTGTTTTATTTTATTTTTCTTTTTTTTCGGTGCACACATGCTTGCCATGCCAGTATTAATGAGAACATAGCGGTTTGTAATTTTGTCAGAGATTTTTCTTTGTTGTTAGGCTTAGAGTTATGGTAGCAAGAAATAGGGGTTGACACTACATAATAAATTTTGATCTGATTTTACTGAAAGTGACAGGTGATTTTTAGTTTAACAGTTAATGTACCCAGTTATATAAAACTCTGTCCGCATGCGATTCGTTATCGACAAAAATAAATATACCGTCGCGCTCAGCAGTGTGCCACGGTCGCAAATATATAATAAAATACACTAGTTAATTAATTCTGCGAAATTCCAAATGTGCTAATATAGGGTGTAAAATACTCCAAATAAAAAGTTGCTTATTTTCCAAATTAAAAATTATAGTAAAATTCTAAAAATAAAATTATAACTACGCCTCAACGAGCTTGTCCATGATCGAAACCAATATCTAGTTATATTAAATAAACCGTTATGGTTCATAACCAATTCCATAGGGACTATTTGAAAATTTAAGTTGGACATATCTTATAATATATACGACGAATTCTTGAATTTTCTCTTTTATTAGAAAAATATAATCACATAGATTCAAGCGGATCTTGTTTCACAGAAATCCGCTTATATCGGATTCTGTATAATCAGTTGAAGTTCAAATCGTAAATTACAAACTACCACGCCATTTCGAGTTCGTTTTAATTAGTTTATAAATATATAAATTCGAATCCATTTTCTGATAATAAATTCAATATATAATTCATTAATATCACCAAATCAATATTAAAATAGATTTTAATATTCGTAACTAACGTTCAAAAATCTAGGACGTTACATTTTATGTCAAGAACATTATTTTCTTTAAACTACTTTATATAAAAAAAAAACTTTTTTTCTCTATTTGAACCAATTTCATATCAAGTTTATTATCTTACTTAAACTATTTTAAATTTAACTTGACTATTTTAGAGATAAGAGTGTATATTTTCAATCCGAGCAATTTAAGTCCGAAATGATTGAATGTAAAGATTTAGTTGAATAATAATATTCGTAACATGCAAATCTAAATTGCATTTGAAGTTTCGATAATGAATTGATTTGTGGATGTAAACCTGAATTTGAAATGATATCAAATATCTAAATTGGTTAACAAATCAAATTAAATTGATATTGAAATGGAATTTCCGAGAATCTTTAATTTTGGATGATTAATATGAAAGTTTTTGAAACTTATATATGAAAGATTATATAAGAATCCAGTGAATTGAAACTATTGATTTGAAGGAAATTGATATGAAATGAAATCTTATATAATGGAAATGACATGTTAACATGATTTGATAAATCTTATGTAAGTAGAATTTTATATAAGTACGATATATGAGAAGAGAAATGAATATTATCTATAGTATTATATGATTTTTAACCAAAGATACAGGAAGTACCTCCATTGAAAATTGAGGTCCTACTCGCTAGGAACTCTTGTTGATATTTCTTTGATTGTGGTCGTCCGGACGTAACACTCATGAGTGTTTCCTTTGAACTCGACTGCATAGCGAAATTCGCAGGGCCGCGAAGGCCTACGACGACGAATGTTTCCTAGGGGAACCAGGCGTAAGCATTGTGTCTACTGCAATCTATGTTTGTTTTACGATGGAAAAATCCAAAGGGCTGTGAAGGCCTACGGGTCCTGGGGGATCCAGGCGTAACCATTGTGTATTTGCGATCCACATGGCGTAATTCATAAGACAGTAATTGCCTAAGGTTTACGGGTGATAGAGATGTAACCACCAGTGTTACTAGATGTAAACTGCGATCCATGCGATTGTTTTGAGGTTTTATGGAGAAATACGTAAGGTAGTGATTGCCTAGGCACCTATGGCCGCGACACTTTGTCCTCTCGACCTGGTGATAGAGTGACCATAGGGGCTGCATTCCATAATGATCTCAGGTTATTCTATTATATTTCTATTGATTCATCCTGTTGATTGTTTATGGCGAAATTCGCAAGGAAGAGATTTCCTACGGATACATATGCTTCCTGTGGGACCCAAGTGTAACCATTGTGTACATGCGATTCACGAATAAGTTTCATCGGTTGGTTTATTGGATGGTACTTCTTTTATCTATTTTATTGTTTCTTAAGTATTTTCACTGGATGTTGAAACAAGTTCACTTAGTACTTCGAGATTTCTAGTTTTGCGCCTGATCAACACATTACCAGATTCTTAAAGAATGATGATAAACTTGTGGAAATATTGAGTTATCAAAAACTATTTTTGATAGAATGTTTTTTTGATATAAAAGAAATTTTTCAAACAATTTTCATATTGTATATAAATCGAAGACAATTGAAATAAATTCATTGGTAAATCTAAAAATAAAATAAAATAATGAACTACGATGCATCAGTGTGTGAAAACCATTCTATTCACACAACAATTTTGATTTAGTTTAAGTACACGATTTTGATTCCAAATAGAATTGTTTGCTCGATTCTCGATGACAAACACTGATAAGAGTTTTTGATATGAATCTGAAATTCTCTATCATAGTTTACTGCTACGTAAGGAGAATAGAAAATCTAATCAAGAAGTCAAATCAGAAGTTCACACTAGAGTGACCGGGTTACCAATATTAATTGGAAGCAAAATTGTGTTCGAACAAACAATCTAAGTTGATATGCGTATGAATGAGATATCGTCTAATTGCTAGTTCCCTATTTCGTTCCTTTTCGAGGACAAAAAGTTCTGAGTGAGGGAGATTGTAACATCCCGTATATTTCGAGCATTTAAGTTATTGAATTAAAAATATATTTTGTGATGTTATTAATGAACAATTTCTAATTTATTTTTTATAAACAACAAATTATAATAAGATGAATGGTGATTTATAATAACGAAAATTATTAACAAATTTTATAAAAATTTGGGATAATTAACTTTGAGCCATTGATAAGTTAAATCAATGATTTGTTTAAAAAATTGAATATAAGAGTTTTACCCTAATTGATAATAAATTAATTAATGTCCTAAGTTTAAATTATATAGGAGAGACTATAATGAAATGTAGTGTCAGTGATAAATAAAGCACGTTTTAACTAGAAGCTAACGAAAATTAATGTTGACATTTATAATTAAATAAATCATGATTTCTCTGCTCATTCCTATTCACGCAAGTTTATCTTCTTTTCCCTTCTTTTTCTACTTTCCCTCAAATTCACTGCCTCATATCTCCCCACTTTATTTCTTCATTAATAATGCATTCATTTCTTTCCTCCACTTTATTATTTTTTCCCATACATTCTATTTTCATGCATGTGCACTAATTTCAAATGCCTCACTATTCTAGCCACCTTTTCTTCTATACATATCAGCACGTTCATTCATTTCTAAATTTGCACAATTTGTGTCTGTTACAAAGGAAAGCAAAACGTGTTGTATATATGCACGATACAAATTAATGCTCACATTTAATTTGAATTAATGAGAAAATTACTTGGCCACGTTTACAAAGAGAAAGAAAAATGATCCTTTCATTTGTTTAGTGGGAAGCATATAGACATATACCATATATTGTATCATTTATAATGCATGCATGCATGCGGTCCATGTCCAAAACCAATGCAAGCCATGTTTCTATGTATAAAAAAAAACAGAGAGAGAAAGAAACACATGGTTCAAAAAAAGAAGGAAAAAGAAAGTATGATTCTTCCCCTCTTAATACATGCGTATCCATGCAATGCACCCTTTCTCTTTTGTTATTTCATTAATTATTTACCTATTCTTTCCCCAGGTACATTTCGATATTTGTACACGTTCAACATGGTTAATCTACATTAAAGCATTTGGAAATAAAATACTATTCATTTCCCAATTTATTTTCTTCCTACCGCTCAAAAGACATTTAATAATTTTTTTTACCTCTTTTATGTTTTGGAAACAAGATTTGAAAAGAGCTGCATGCGTTCCTTCTTTAATCGGTTAGCATTAAATATAGTAAAATGGAACAATAAAAACGTTATATTTAAAACAAAACAAAATGTAAATTTTATTGTTAATTCAATTCCAAGTCGTGCTTTATGATACCCTTTCATTTATTTCATTTATATAAGCTTCACCTCTCCTCTTCTCTCCACATTTCCTCCTCTCTTTTATTTTTCTCAGCCAAATCATTTTCCATAAATTCACAAACTTCTCCCTCTTGTCAATCCATCCCCTTCATTTCTCATCTTCTTCTTTCTCTGTCTCTTTTTTTTCTTTGTAAATTGTTATCTCTCTTCCTCTCTAAATCTAAACATAAACCTAATATCCACCCTAACCAATCTTTTTTTTTCTTCATTTTTTTCTCTGTTATTGTCTTCTGCAAATTTTAGATCTTCCTCCTCTCCCAAAAAAAAGAGTAAAACACAAAAGAAAGAGCCGATTTCTAGATCTCACCGCTCATCCACCGCCAAGTCAGTCGCCACCTGAAACTGAACCGCCCTTCCACCTTAGTTGTTTCCACATCAATTTCCTCCTTGCCAAGCGCTACGCAATGGTGTTGGATTCGCGACTGTTTGTCAGTGTCAAGTTTTCAGCCTTGTTTGTAGGTGAGTGGTTTTGTAAGAACCCGTAACTTCCCCGGTAAGGAAAGAGCGGATACTTCGAGAACAACACACAAAGGAACGCAAATAGAAGAACATTTCATTGTATATTACAACAATTTCACCAAATTACAAGAATATACAGAGTATGAATGAATAAAATACATTCGATAAATATCAGAGGTTACACTACATTACATAGCAGCGGAAAATAATACAATACACCACTAGAAGTAATACATGGATACAGAGCTTTTCGAGTATCGTTCTAGCTGTAAATCAGGATCTTGTGAATATAAATTTGCAAAACCAAAACTACTAGCTGCCCGTGTCAATATAAGGGCACCCAGAGTTTAGGTTAAAACAATAAACTCCAGGTAAGTCATGTGACTGGTGTGAGAACTAAAACAGTTATTAATCTTTATTTTAAAGTTAGGTAAATCAAGGGACTACACCGTATAACACGGAACGGGTTTCCTCCCAAGAATACCAGTGTATAAAACAACAGCGCAATGCTAAATAAAGAAAAATGAAGCTATTATAAGACCCAGGTCCCATCACACAATGCAACGTAAGCCGGACGATAGGATTTTTACCTTATAATAGCCAAGAATGCTTGATACGCTAAATTTCATCTTTTGATTCTTAATCAGACTCCAACCGTAAATTAGTAAGAGAACGATTCCCTAAGTATTAACCCCGAAGGCCGAAACCAACATCAGACTAATACCCAGGAAACCACCCATCTTAGCTCGTTTCCAGTTAGTTTCTGATTTTATATACAATCATAAATATCAATCATAGGCGGCATGAGCGCCCCATCCCACTATGTCGCCATATATAGGTTTACAATCAAAACCGCACATGTCACGTATTGGAAGTTGAATTTCCATCTGTGAACCGAGGAAAAAGATAGTCCTCTACCGATTCGAGACGCTCTAGTCCGCCCCTCAAGTCAGAGCTCGAGTGACCTTTGGATCGTCAGGGCCGATCCACCGATGTGGATTAAAATGCCTAGACACTGCGTCACCCCACCCTTTGGGGTGTCAATGAGCCAACGAATGACTCCATAGGCTTCACATAGTCACCGATATATCTGAGGCGCCTCGCAAACCAACAACCACATAAGTCAAACTCGTCAGGGCTTGTCAAACCACTGACGCCACTTCTAACTAGAAGGAAAGGCATGCTCTCCTTGATGTCCTTTCCCGTTTCTGGTTCACAACCGGGGTGTGAGGCTCGCGAATTAACGCTACAAAAAGCTGTGCCACACAGGCTGTGCTTTGATCATCAACCACAAGACTCTGCTTTTCAACAGAAGCCTTGATCATTTGCATCTTAGCATGCCATATAGGCAAACCACTCCTTGCAACCGATATCTATCAATCACACAGAATGATATCCAATGTTAGACACACAGTCCATTTACAAGTTCGTTCTGGGTCTGAACGAAACCGGAGGCATCTAGTACCTCGCATATCCATCGATCTCCAAGTACGTTTGGACGATCACCAACTGATTCCCTCCTCTTGGGTGTACAGCCCAATCAAGATCATCAAGAAATCACCCAAACGACGTAAAGACATCCGGTCTTCAACCACCGTCTTCATCTTCAACTTATCATCGTATCAGTTATTCAGAATGGGATAAACCTGGTCTTTCCAAATAACTCGCATATATAATAAACAAGTGTTACACAAACACAACATACGCCTCATTCCAATTCATCAGCCACTAACTGTAAATTAACAAGAGAATAATTCCCCAAATATTAACCCCGAAGGCCGAAACCAACATCAGATCAATACCCAGAAAACCATTCTGCTTAGATAACCTACAGTTAGTTTCTAAATTTTACATTTCGTAGGGAAAGGTTCCCATTAATTTTATCAAAGATAAATTCTTTTAAATTTATTCTTTAATTTTATTTTGAATATCAATTCAAACCAAATTATGGTTTATACAAACTAGCCGGGATTAACGAACCTTACCGAAGTAATCATTTGTTTCAATTTCCCAATCCCAACCTGTTCATCCCATGAAGTAAAAACTGGTAATACTTCATATCTAACACCACAGTGTTATCGGTAAATTCAATTACCATTTCACGTTCAAATCTAATTAAAGATTTAACTATCGCCTGGAGCAAAACTGGTGATACTCCATTCTCGATCTTTTCAATCTAATTAAAGATTCATTAAAACTCCACTTAGTTTTAATCTTTAACTGGGTTAAAGAATCAGTGTCATTTAAAACACGGTTCACGATAAACCCCAAAATCACATCACATTTCAATTAGTCCCTTACTGTAAATTAGCAAGTGAGCAATTCCCTAAGTATTAACCCCGAAGGCCGAAACCAACATCAGATCAATACCCCAGAAACCATTCAGCTTAACTAATCTCCAGTCAGTTTCTGATTTTCTTAACTCCTTTGGGTCTAAGAACAGTATTATTGAAGATACCGTTCACGACAACCCAAAACCACATTCCATTAATTATCGGGTTAAAGAACAAGTGTTATTTAAAACACCGTTCACGATAAACCCAAAAATCAACTCCAATTCTATTCCAATTAAATACCATTTAATTGGTACACTTCATTAAATCTAAATAAAAAGATTTAATCTTTTTCTCAACTGGGCTTAAGAACAGTGTTAATGAAGACACCGTGCACGACAAACCCAAATCCCATTTGATATTAAATACAGGGCTCTGAATAGAAAATATATCGGCTTATATTCAATATCAAATTCTACGACCAACAAATATCGTATTGGAAATAACGATATAAATATATCTTTCAAATTTCCATAACAATATCTGTATAATCACGAAATTCAACATCGAAATATTCTAAAGACAATTTCGATTCCAATCCATTTCCACTTTATACATTGGAAATTCTGGTTATCTTCAAAACCATTTCAAATTCAATTTATTTATTTTAAAAATAAATAAACTATTATTCCAGTTCAAAACTAGTTCATTTCGATAAAAATCTATTTTTATCTTTTCAAATATGGAAATTTTCATCCCAATTCTTCACAAACCATTTCATATGATTTTGCACAAATTGTTACTATTTTTAATAATTTTATCAAGGCTTGTACAGTCGATTTCCATCAACGGCCATCGAACTACACTTACAGCGACCTTTTCCAAATTTGATTTGGATATAATTCCAAATCCAACCATTAGATTTCTAATTTCTCACATTCGTCAGAAAGGTCTTTTCGATACGAACCCAATGGTTCCGTGTGATGACCCCAAACTTCCATTGACCGAAAGTCAGGATAATCATTTGGAATACAACATATTTATAACCATAACAGAACCATATAACACCATAACACATAATTATTGCAGCGGAAAGATAAACGTCATAAACATCACATGAACGGAACCACAGAGTACTCAGTTTTTAGGATACAACTTAGCAAAATAAAAGTCTGAATCAAAGGAAATAAGTTTTCAAAAGAAATAGGTCTAAACTCCATGACATACAACAAAATACAAGATAGAATAAAGTCTCTAAAGCAAAAGATAAAGATAAAAGAGAGTCTTCACATTTTCCTTCCAAGTAGTCTTCAATCCAGAAAATGTCTCTCTAAGAACCTGTCACTTGGCTGCCTATGTAAAGAGAGGGCACCCGAGTTTGCAAAGTGAAACAAAGATCGAGTTAGTCATGGGACTGGTATGAGAAATCTTTCTATACTAACAATCAATATGGCGAATCACAGGACCATGCTGCTAACGCGGAACGGGTTTACTCCATTGGATTGCCAGTGCATAATTTAATAAAGTTTATACAAAAACAACGAAATGACTTTTGAAAAATGAAACCATCATAAGACTCAAGTCCTATCACACAATGCAACGCAAACAGGAGGATAGAGTTTTCCCTTATGATGATCAAACATGCTTAATATGTGTAAAATAATATTTTAATATTATTATTAGTGTTTAAGCAGTATTAAAATACTTCAATATAAAGGTATCAATCCTAGACAGCATAGGTACCATATACTATGTCGCCATATATAAGTTAACAATCAAGACCGTAATGTCGTATTGGCAATTGGTTTTCTGTCATGAAATCGAGGCTAGGGATCGTCCTCTCCGATTCGAGACACTCTAGCAAATGACTCAGGATCACACCTATGGGCAACCCTTGGAGCGGTAGGGACGGTCCCCACCTAACGTAATGGATTAGTTATGCCTGAACACACGTTTCCCGGTTCCTTTGGACCTATAGTATGGCCACTAACAACCTATAAAACCCGAGGTACCTCAATCATCATCCACATAAGTAAAATGCCAGCCAGTTTAAGCACTGACACTACTCCTAGCTAGAAAGAAACGTATGCACTCTCTACGGTCCATATCCCGTTTTTGACTCATACCGGGGTGTGAGGCTCGCAAAGTCACGCTATACTCAAAGCTACGCCTAAACAGGCTATGCTTTGATCATCAACCACAAGGCCTGCTTTTCAACAAAAGCCTTGATCATTGCATCTTGGCGTGCCACATTGACAATTCACGCCATGCAATCGACAACTATTACTATATACCAGGGTGTTACGCAGAGAATAAATTCTCCACCACCAAACATACATATATTAATACAAATCGATTTAATTGCATGGAATGAATTCCAATGTCAGACACGCATCCATTTACAAGTCCGTTCTGGGTCTGAACGAAACCGGAGACACCTGATAGGTTCTCGCTTATCCGGACAATCAACACATACGTCCGGACAACTACTGCTTCAACCCTGTCCTGGGAGCAAGTCAGTTCAAGGCCTCAGTAATCGTCGTCCATTCGATGTGAAGATCGCCGGTCTTCAAACACCGTCTTCTATATTCGATTTAATTGTCGTGTAATTATTTGAAATGAGTTAACTCGGTCTTTTCAAATAATCATCGCATAATTATTATTTAAATCATTTATATCATTAATATTTATTTATAACAATTTATCGCAATTTTTATTTATTTAAAATAACTCAATTATAATTGAACGACGCTTCAGGTCGATGGGAGGCCCTGGCGCTGTTTTTACCAAAATTTGATTTACACATATCTTGAAATATAACCGTTGGATTTTGCCGAAATTTATATCATTGGAAAGATCTTCCCAAAGCGGTCCTAACGGTTCCAGTTTTGGGAAAATCCAACGGTCGGATCTTTGGGTATAATCGTTTAAAGTTACGATTGTCGATGCGCGAACTACCGCGCGCATTTCGTTTAATTTTAAATTTATATTTATATTTGTATATAACTATATATATAAATATAAATCGTTTGGCGATTTCAACTATTATAATCTATTCTTTTTATCGCAACTAAAGTGACGATAAAAGTATCCTTTTTTATTTCAACTCTTTTATTTCAACAAAAATGTTTATTTTTGTTTCAACTCTTTTCTTTAACAAAAATGTTTATTTTTGTTTTCAACTCTTTTCTTTAACAAAAATGTTTATTTTTGTTTAACTCTTTTCTTTTTTTTTATTCATTTACACTATATGTAAATAAATGTTTCTACTATAAATATGTTCATTTAATTTACATCGAGATGTAAATAAAGTTTTCACCAAAACTGTTCTTTTCATTTACATAAGAAAATGTAAATAAAGGTCATTGCAAAATTTGTTCTCTTTACTCTTTTATTTAGAAAGAAAAATGTATATTCTTTTATTTACAAAGAAAAATGTAAATTCTTTTAGTTTACATTGAAAATGCAAATTCTTTTTATTCTTTTTCTTTATATTGAAAAATGTAAATCTTTTTATTCCTTTTTCTTTACATTGAAAAATGTAAATCTTTTTATTCCTTTTTCTTTACATTGAAAAATGTAAATATTTTCATTTCATGTTATATTTGTGTTGTGAACACAACAAAAAAAAGAACTTATTTGTCTATGTAATATTTGCATTGTAAAATGCAAATAAAAAGGTGAACCTTTATTTCTAAGTTTTATTCACATTAGAGAACTCAATTAAAAAGTTAATTTATTTTTCTATGTAATATTTTCATTGTAAAATGCAAATAAAAAGGTGAACTTTTATTTCTAAGTTTTATTCACATTAGAGAACTCAATTAAAAAGTTAATTTATTTTTCTATGTAATATTTGCATTGTAAAATGCAAATAAAAAGGTGAACTTTTATTTCTAAGTTTTATTCACTTTATAGAACTCAATTAAAAAGTTAATTTATTTTTCTATGTAATATTTGCATTGTAAAATGCAAATAAAAAGATGAACTTTATTTCTAAGTTTTGGTGTCAACGTATATGTTCAATACGATATCTCAATACATAAAACGATCTAAATTTTGGTGTCAACCTACATGTAATTTAGTGTTTAAGTTTTCATGTCAACACAACGATGGCAACCTATAATTCGGTGTCAAATTTCATTTCAACACACACATCAACAACATATGATTTGGTGTATAATTCTCATGAATCAAAATAAAGGTCTCATCTTTATTTTATTTTGTAAATCAAAATAAAATATTTAATCTTAATTTATCTTTTAATTAAAATTTAAAAGATCTAAACTTTCTTTATTTTATAAATCATAAATCAAAATAAAGATTCAACTTTTCTTTTGTTTTGTAAATCAAAAATAAAGATTCCACTTTCTTTTATTTTGTGAACCAAAATTAAAGATTCAAACTTTCTTTAATTTTGTGAATCAAAAATAAAGATTCAAACTTTCTTAAATTTTGTGAATCAAAAATAAAGATTCAAACTTTCTTTAATTTTGTGAATCAAAAATAAAGATTCAAACTTTCTTAAATTTTGTGAATCAAAAATAAAGATCCAAACTTTCTTTAATTTTGTGAATCAAAAATAAAGATTCAAACTTTCTTAAATTTTGTGAATCAAAAATAAGGGTTCAAACGTTCTTTAATTTTGTGAATCAAAAATAAAAATTCAAACTTTATTTTTATTTTGTAAATCAAAATAAAAATTCCAACCTTCTTTTGTAAATCAGAATAAAGATTCAATTTTTCATTTTTAGAAAGAAATAAAAATAAAAATAATTAAGATGAGAACTTGTATGAAGATTACATCAGAATTGTGGATCTAGAAGAACATGGTTATATCATGACATCACAAGCATTAGAAATCACACAGACAAATAATAAATTCTATTTACCACATCGCATCTATGATATTTACGAACATACAGTGATTCACATAACCAATATAATTAAATTATTTAATTATTCAAAATTTTGAAATCTCACCTTATGTTCAAGCAGATCTAAAAATCCAAACGAATTCAGAAATCGTTCCAATCAGTCTCAGCAAGTTCTATTCGACGTTATGGTTCAAACGAATCTGAAATTTTCAAATTCCGATCACGTATGAATAAATTATCGATTTTATAATTAAATAAGAAATTTGCCACGCTTATAACTGTTAGAATTTATTAAATTATACCTCAGAAGTCACGGCTGTGTATTCCCATTTTTGTTCAAATCTTTGGATCCAAATATCCGTCAATCGGAGCGATGGTTTTAAGATCAGACAGGGGGGAATTGGCGGCCTTGGAGTGGCGCACCCACGGCCAGTTCGTCGTTGAACTCGGTGGCGGGTAAGGCCTGGGCGGCGGTCAAGACGGCGGGTGTTTGAGGTGTTGGTGCGAGCGCTACAGGCGGCGGTGGTGGGTGATGGCCGTATAGATGTGAAGAGGGGAAAGAGGGCTTCGACGTGGTGTGGGGGTTGGGTTCTAATTCGAAGAGATGGAATAGAAATTAGAGGGAGAAGGATGGAAAAGTTTCGGCAGTGGATAATAGGGTGGCGGCTGGACGATAAACAGTGAATTGTGTTAGGGTTTTGATTTTTTTGGTTTTTATAATATTTTCAATGTAATTTTCACAAAAAAATCCGTAACTTTTAAACCGTATCGATTCCAGTCCAGTAGAAGGTGTCCCTAGCCAGTAGCCCATGTTCCGGATCCAACGGGCCAGGCCCCGTCAGTCCAAACGGATGTGTGTGGCTTGAATTATTTAAATTAATAATTAAATCCTTTATTAATTTAATTCGTCCGCATAAATAAATTCACTGAGGCCATATACGGACTCAGAAAAATCCAGAAAAAATATATTTGGCTTCGTTATGACGATACGGTCCTAACAAAACTAATTTCGTCGAATTCTGAGACTGTTTGAAAATGGTTATTTTTCAGCCGATCAAATTTAACTGAATTGAACAAAACACAGTTTCTTTCTCCATGCTCACATACTAACTTGAAAAAATCTAAAAATTGAAACCTAGCAATAATTTGACATTCCGGTGCCAACGAAAGTGGTTTCGTCAAAAACAGAGATCGTTTGAAAATTGACTATTTTCACTGGCTTTAATATTATTTAAAAATGAAAATTTTAATTTCTGCCACATTTTTCCACCAAATTATTTAAAATAAAATTTTTAAATTGGTTCGGATTTTCCAGGTCGTTACAATCTCCCCCACTTTAGAGTTTTTCTCCTCGAAAAGAAAACAAAGTAAAGTAGGAAACAAGACGGAAAATGTAAATTAGGGTAAATGTACCTTAACACAAGAGTTATTCGGAGATGTCCACTCTGCACTTGGGGTAAGCCTTTTTGATGCTATACTCTGTCTCCTAAGTACAGTCTCTAGGATCCCCACTCCATTGAACCTTGACTAGGTTGATCCTCTTCTTCCTCAAAATTTTGGTTTCTTTGCCAATGATCTTAATCGGGTCTTTTCTCACTGTTAGATTCGGAGAAATATCCAGGACCTGTTGATTTAATTCATCCTCAATCAGATATGGATCATGCACATGCTTGCGGAGTTGAGACACATGAAATACATCATGCACCTCTGGCAACCAGTCAGGCAGCTGCACTCTATAAGCGAGGGTACCAATCCTTTCGAGAATAGGAAATGGACCAATAAATCTCGGTGCCAACTTTCCATTCTTCCCAAAGCGAATTAGGCCTCTTAATGGAGAAACCTTCAAGTATACTCGATCACCAACAGAGAATTCTAAATTTCTTCTTCGCTAGTCCGCATAGCTCTTCTGTCGACTCTGAGCAAGCAATAGGCGCTTCTTAATCAAGTCAACCTTATCCGATGCTTCACGAACCATGTCGGGGCCCAAGACTAGTCGATTGCCTGATTCAACCCAACATGTCGGAGATCTGCATGGTCTACCATATAACAATTAAAACGGTTACATCTTCAAACTTGCTTGGTAGCTATTATTATAAGAGAATTCCACCAAGTGCAAGTGATCCTCCCATGAACCGCCATAATCAAGGATGCAAGCTCGCAACAAGTCTTCCAAAATACGGTTCACCCTCTCAGTCTGGCCATCTGTCTGAGGGTGATAGGCAGTGCTCAGATTCAACTTGGTCCCAAGCTCTTCTTGAAAAGCTTCCCAGAATTTGCTAGTAAATAATAGATCCCGATCACTGACAATGCTTTTGGGGACCCCATGTAGTCTGACTATCTCCTTAAAATAAAGCTGCGCCAGACTACGAGCTGTTCTATTGGACCGAACAGGGATGAAATGGGCAGACTTTATTAAGCAGTCTACTATCACCCATATACTATCATTGCCTTTTCTGGTTCGAGGCAAGCCATCAATGAAGTCCATAGAGATTTCCTCCCACTTCCAACCTGGAACTCCCAGCGGTTGCAACAAACCCGCCAGTTTCTGTTGATCACTTTTAACTTGCTGACAAGTGGGACATCTACCAACATAAATAGAAATATCTCTCTTCATGGACCTCCACCAAAATGTGCACTTGAGATCGTGATACATCTTGCTCACCCCAGGGTTAACAATAAGCTTAGATTTATGATATTCATCCATAACCTCCCTTCTGAGCTTAGAGTCGTACGGGACACAGATTCGGCCTAATAGCCTCAGAACCCCTTTGTCGTCAATTTGGAAACTCGTGGTTTCGCCATCCTGAATTCTTTTGATAATCCTCTAAATAAATTTATCATCCTTCTAAAGAGTAGAGACTTTATCTATCAGAGTAGGAGTGATAATGAGATTGGCGAGAATGATCTTGTCATCATCTGCATTCTTTCTACTGAGCACATCGGCCACAACGTTGGCTTTCCCTGGAGTATATAGGATATCCAGATCATATGATGCAAGAAATTCAACCTAGCGTTGCTGTCTCATATTCAAATCTCTTTGGGTAAAAAGATGCTTCAAGGATTTGTGATCCGTATATATTTCAAACTTCTCACCCAAGAGATAGTGCCTCCATATTTTAAGAGCAAACACAATAGCCATTAGCTCAAGATCATGCGTGGCGTAATTCTTCTCATGCGGTTTCAGTTGGCGGCTAGCATATGCGACTACTTTGTCTCTTTGCATCAGCACCGCACCAATACCTTAAATAAATAAGGGATAACATGTTAAAATGAGATTTGACATTAAAAGAAAATGTTATCGCTGACATGTTGATTTATAAAAGAAACAACCTTGTTTAGAAGCGTCGGTCCAGACCTTCAAATCCAGATTGCCATCTATGATGGTCAACACAGGAGCATTGGTCAACCTCTTTTTTAGCTCCTGGAAAGCTGTCTCGCATTCGGGTGTCCAATTGAATTTCGTATGCTTCTTGGTCAGGTTTGTCAATGGACAAGCTACCTTCGAAAAATCTTTGACAAATTTCCGATAATAGCCAGCCAGTCCTAAGAAACTTCTGACCTCTGTGGGAGTTCTAGGCTGCTTCCACTCTTAGATGGCTGAGATCTTTCCTGGATCTACTGAGATGCCTTCATTTGATACAACATGGCCGAGGAATTTCACCTCTTCTTGCCAGAATATGCATTTGGAAAATTTGGCTTTCAACACATTTCTTCGCAAAATCTCCAAGACTTCTCTCAGATGTTGTTCGTGCTCAGCAATGGATTTAGAAAAGATGAGGATGTCATCGATGAACATGAGCACAAATTTATTTAAAACATCTCTGAACACTCTATTCATCAGATCAACAAAGTATGTTGGAGCATTACATAGACCGAAGGGCATTACTAGCCATTCATAAAAGATATCCGGTCCTCTGAAAGCAGTTAAAGGCACACACTCTTCTGCAATGCGAAGTTGATGGAAGCCTGTAGCTAGGTCCATCCTAGAAAATACTCGTGCTCCATGTAAGCGGTCAAGTAAGTCATCAATACGCGGCAGTGGGTACTTATTTTTCAGTGTTTGTTTGTTGAGATCACGGTAATCCACACATAGCCTGAGTGTACCGTCAGATTTTGGGACGAACACCACTGCTGCACCCCATTCTGAGAAGCTGGGCCTGATCAGACCCTTCCACAAAAGCTGCTTGGTTTGATTTCTCAGCTCCTCTTTTTCTTTTGGTGACATTCTCCGAATAGGATGTACAACAGGCCTTGCATTCGGAGCTAAGTCAATTCTGAAGCTGATTTCTCTACGTGGAGGTAAGCCCTCAACTTCTTTGAATACATCAGCGTAATCTTTGACGACAGGGATATCTCCAATAGAAGTAGGGGTAACTTCTAGAGAAGACCAGAATGTTTTTCTGTCGGTGGCTGAGCCATGGCATGGTATAGATATAGTATCTCCAAATTTGGGTTTGATCTTAACTATTCTTTCAGGGCATACTAACTCAACCTCATAACTTGCTAGCCAATCTATACCAAGTATGATAACATATCCAGAAAAATCCATGATGATCAAATTAAAAGGAAACTGATAGCGAGAATAGGAGATAGGCACTTTACAATACTGACATAGAATGAGGGAACCTCCTATCGGGTTATTAGCTCTAATCAACTCTTTAAGTTTCTTTGGTTTAAGTCTTAACTTTTTAATTGCATCATTAGAGATAAAACTTCGTGCAGCACCAGTGTCAAACAAAGCAGTAACAGGAATGTCTTTAATATTAAGAGTACCTCCTAAGACATCGGGTTTACCTGGACCCTCGGTAGAAGCCGGTGCAACTGCTCCCTCGTAAACATGTGCCACTTCAGTTTTCTTCAATAGGGCACAGTTTCTGGAAAAGTGCCCCGGCTTATGGCAGTTATAGCAATCCTGAGTGTTCCTGGGGTTCTGACCACGATCCTGAGAATTCTGGCCACAATTCTGAGAATTCTAGTTACAATTCTGGCTAGGCCCTGATTCGTTCCTCTTGGCCTTTTTAGGAGCCTTACACTCGAAATCAAAATGCCCAATCTTGCCGCAATTATAGCATGTCACCTTGCTCCTGTCCCTCTTCTTCCCTTGGGGCTTAGCGGTAGAAGAATTGCTTGCCTCCGGTTTCTTATTAGCCTGTTCCTTCTGGCTGTTGCCTTGACTTTTCACTCTGTCCTGCTGTCCAGACTCGTCATTTTCCTCGTAGCGGCAAGCCATCTCTACTACTTCATTGAATGGAAGTTTGATATGAGCAGTGACCCTGTTCAAATATTTCTTTGAAATGCCCTTGATGATTTTTTTTATTCTTCTCTACCGGATCTTGAATTAACCCAGGAGCATATCGTGAAAGCTCATCAAACTTCCTCACATACTCGGAAACAGACATACTCCCTTAATGTAGGTTAACAAACTGCTCGCGTAGGCGCTCTCTTGCTTGTGGGGGAACATACTTGTCATTGAAAAGTTCTTCAAATTTGGCCCAAGACATATTGGCCACGTCATTGCAGATCATGACCGTATCCCACCAATGCCCAGCTTCATCCTTTAATTGCCATACTGCCAGGAAACGCTTTCGTTGATCCTCTAATTCTAAGCCCCCTAGAATCTTTTCACAGTCCTTAAGCCATGCCTCTGCCTAAATCGCAGACTCTCGCCCCGTAAAAGGTACACCTCCTAGATTTCTGAATTTCTTTGACATTCTCTCCAAGTCGAAGGGCTGTGGAGGTGGAGGTCGTTGTGCTACGACCTCTGAAGTAGGCTGTTCCTGAGTAATGGTGGTCTCGTCTCTAGTTTTCCCTCTAGCTCCCCCTCGGGCTCCTCCTCTAGCTCCGCCTCAAGCCCCACCTCGGGCTGTTCTTGCTCTGGTATCCATTTAAATCAATTTGTGCCATCAAGGAAAGAGTCAGACAAACAAGAATGAAAATTTTAAAGAAAAGATAAGGTAAGGACAAGATGAAAAGATAATGATGTAATGACTGATAAATATGTGCTATTCTACTGTGCTCATTCTAGGACATTACTAGTCATGTCTCTAATAAGCTACTCGCCTTAGAATAATGTGGATTCTATCTAGACGAATTGTTCTAAATATGTTATATTCTAAAGCTAAGGTTAACCTTAAGCTCTGATACCAACTGTGAGGACCCCAAACTTCCGTTGACCGAAAGTCAGGATAATCATTTGGAATACAACATATTTATAACCATAACAGAATCAGATAACACCATAACACATAATTATTGCAGCGGAAAGATAAATGTCATAAACATCACATAAACGGAACCACAGAGTACGCAGTTTACAGGATACAACTTAGCAAAATAAAAGTCTGAATCAAAGGAAATAAGTTTTCAAAAGAAATTGGTCTAAACTCCATGACGTACATCAAAATACAAGATAGAATAAAGTCTCCAAAGCAAAAGATAAAGATAAAAGAGAGTCTTCACCTTCTCCTTCCAAGTAGTCTTCAATCTAGAAAATGTCTCTCTAAGAACCTGTCACTTGGCTGCCGTGTAAAGAGAGGGCACCCGAGTTTGCAAAGTGAAACAAACATCGAGTCAGTCATGGGACTGGTATGAGAAATCTTTCTATACTAACTATCAATATGGAGAATCACAGGACCACGCCGCTAAAGCGGAACGGGTTTACTCCATTGGATTGCCAGTGCATAATTTAATAAAGTTTATACAAAAACAACGAAATGACTTTTGAAAAATGAAACCATCATAAGACTCAAGTCCTATCACACAATACAACGCAAACAGGAGGATAGTGTTTTCCCTTATGATGATCAAACATGCTTAATACGGGTAAAATAATATTTTAATATTATTATTAGTGTCTAAGCAGTATTAAAATACTTCAATATAAAGGTATCAATCCTAGACGGCATAGGTACCATATACTATGTCGCCATATATAAGTTTACAATCTAGACCGTAATGTCGTATTGGCAACTGGTTTTCTGTCATGAAATCGAGGCTAGGGATCGTCCTCTCCGATTCGAGACACTCTAGCAAATGACTCAGGATCACACCTATGGGCAACCCTTGGAGCGGTAGGGACGGTCCCCACCTAACGTAGTGGATTAGTTATGCATGAACACACGTTTCCCGGTTCCTTTGAACCTATAGTATGGCCACTAACAACCTATAAAACCCGAGGTACCTCAATCATCATCCACATAAGTAAAATGCCAGCCTGTTTAAGCACTGACACTACTCCTAGCTAGAAAGAAACGTGTGCACTCCCTACCGTCCATATCCCGTTTTTGACTCATACCAGGGTGTGAGGCTCGCGAAGTCACGCTATACTCAAAGCTATGCCTAAACAGGCTATGCTTTGATCATCAACCACAAGGCCTTCTTTTCAACAAAAGCCTTGATCATTGCATCTTAGCGTGCCACATTGACAATTCACGCCATGCGATCGACAACTATTACTATATACCAAGATGTTAAGAAGAGAATAAATTCTCCACCACTAAACAGACATATATTAATACAAATCGATTTAATTGCATGGAATGAATTCCAATGTCAGACACGCATCCATTTACAAGTTCGTTCTGGGTCTGAACGAAACCGGAGACACCTGATAGGTTCTCGCTTATCCGGACAATCAACACATACGTCCGGACAACTACTACTTCAACCCCGTCCTGGGAGCAAGTCAGTTCAAGGCCTCAGTAATCGTCGTCCATTCGAAGTGAAGATCGCCGACCTTCAAACACTGGCTTCTATATTCGATTTAATTGTCGTGTAATTATTTGAAATGAGTTAAACTCGGTCTTTTCAATAATAATCGCATAATTATTATTTAAATCATTTATATCGTTAATATTTATTTATAACGATTTATCGCAATTTTTATTTATTTAAAATAACTCAATTATAATTAAACGACGCTTCAGGTCGATGGGCAGCCCTGGCGCTGTTTTTACCAAAATTTGATTTACACATATCTTGAAATCCAACCGTTGGATTTTTGCCGAAATTTATATCGTTGGAAAGATCTTCCCAAAGCGGTCCTAACGGTTCCAATTTTTGGAAAATCCAACGGTCGGATCTTTCGGTATAATTGTTTAAAGTTACGATTGCCGTTACGCGAACTACCGCGCGCATTTCGTTTAATTTTATATTTATATTTATATATAACTATATATATAAGTATTAATCATTTGGCGATTTCAACTATTATAATCTATTCTTTTTATCGCAACTAAAGTGACGATAAAAGTATCTTTTTTTATTTCAACTCTTTTATTTCAACAAAAATGTTTATTTTTGTTTCAACTCTTTTCTTTAACAAAAATGTTTATTTTTGTTTTCAACTCTTTTCTTTTACAAAAATGTTTATTTTTGTTTAACTCTTTTATTTTCTTATTCATTTACACTATATGTAAATAAATGTTTCTACTATAAATATGTTCATTTCATTTACATCGAAGATGTAAATAAAGTTTCCACCAAAACTGTTCTTTTCATTTACATAAGAAAATGTAAATAAAGGTCATTGGAAAATTTGTTCTCTTTACTCTTTTATTTACAAAGAAAAATGTAAATTCTTTTATTTACAAAGAAAAATGTAAATTCTTTTAGTTTACATTGAAAATACAAATTCTTTTTATTCTTTTTCTTTATATTGAAAAATGTAAATCTTTTTATTCCTTTTTCTTTACATTGAAAAATGTAAATCTTTTTATTCCTTTTTCTTTACATTGAAAAATGTAAATCTTTTTATTCCTTTTTCTTTACATTGAAAAATGTAAATATTTTCATTTCATGTTATATTTGTGTTGTGAATACAACAAAAAAAAGAACTTATTTGTCTATGTAATATTTGCATTGTAAAATGCAAATAAAAAGGTGAACCTTTATTTCTAAGTTTTATTCACATTAGAGAACTCAATTAAAAAGTTAATTTATTTTTCTATGTAATATTTGCATTGTAAAATGCAAATAAAAAGGTGAACTTTTATTTCTAAGTTTTATTCACATTAGAGAACTCAATTAAAAAGTTAATTTATTTTTCTATGTAATATTTGCATTGTAAAATGCAAATAAAAAGGTGAACTTTTATTTATAAGTTTTATTCACTTTATAGAACTCAATTAAAAAGTTAATTTATTTTTCTATGTAATATTTGCATTGTAAAATGCAAATAAAAAGGTGAACTTTTATTTCTAAGTTTTGGTGTCAACGTATGTGTTCAATACGATATCTCAATACATAAAACGATCTAAATTTTGGTGTCAACCTACATGTAATTTAGTGTTTAAGTTTTCATGTCAACACAACGATGGCAACCTATAATTCGGTGTCAAATTTCATGTCAACACACACATCAACAACATATGATTTGGTGTATAATTCTCATGAATCAAAATAAAGGTCTCATCTTAATTTTATTTTATAAATCAAAATAAAATATTTAATCTTTATTTATCTTTTAGTTAAAATTTAAAAGATTTAAACTTTCTTTATTTTATAAATCATAAATCAAAATAAAGATTCAACTTTTCTTTTGTTTTGTAAATCAAAAATAAAGATTCCACTTTCTTTTATTTTGTGAATAAAAAATAAAGATTCAAACTTTCTTTAATTTTGTGAATCAAAAATAAAGATTCAAACTTTCTTAAATTTTGTGAATCAAAAATAAAGATTCAAACTTTCTTTAATTTTGTGAATCAAAAATAAAGATTCAAACTTTCTTAAATTTTGTGAATCAAAAATAAAGATTCAAACTTTCTTTAATTTTGTGAATCAAAAATAAAGATCCAAACTTTCTTAATTTTTGTGAATAAAAAATAAGGATTCAAACTTTCTTTAATTTTGTGAATCAAAAATAAAAATTCAAACATTATTTTTATTTTGTAAATCAAAATAAAAATTCCCACCTTCTTTTGTAAATCAGAATAAAAATTCAATTTTTCATTTTTAGAAAGAAATAAAAATAAAAATAATGAAGATGAGAACTTGTATGAAGATTACATCAGAATTATGGATCTAGAAGAACATGGTTATATCATGACATCACAAGCATTAGAAATCACACAGACAAATAATAAATTCTAATTACCACATCACATCTATGATATTTACGAACATACAGTGATTCACATAACCAATATAATTAAATTATTTAATTATTCAAAATTTAGAAATCTCACCTTATGTTCAAGTAGTTCTAAAAATCCAAACGAATTCAGAGATCGTTCCAATCAGTCTCAGCAAGTTCTATTCGACGTTATGGTTCAAACGAATCTGAAATTTTCAAATTCCGATCACGTATGAATAAATTATCGATTTTATAATTAAATAAAAAAATTGCCACGCTTATAACTGTTAGAATTTATTAAATTATACCTCAGAAGTCACGGCCGTGTATTCTCGTTTTTGTTCAAATCTTTGGATCCAAATATCCGTCAATCGGAGCGATGGTTTTCAGATCAAACGGGGGGAAGTGGCAGCCTTGGAGTGGCGCACCCACGGCCAGTTCGTCGTTGAACTCGGTGGCGAGGTAAGGCCTGGGCGGCGGTCGAGACGGCGGGTGTTTGAGGGGTTTTTGCGAGCACTGCAGGCGACGGTGGTGGGTGATAGCCGTATAGATGTGAAGAGGGGAAAGAGGGCTTCGACGTTGTGTGGGGGTTGGGTTCTAATTCGAAGAGATGGAATAGAAATTAGAGGGAGAAGGATGGAACAGTTTCAGCCATGGATAATAGGGTGGCGGCTGGATGATAAACAGTGAATTGTGTTAGGGTTTTGATTTTTTGGTTTTTATAATATTTTCAATGTAATTTTTACAAAAAAAATCCGTTACTTTTAAACCGTATCGATTCCAGTCCAACAGAAGGTGTCCCAAGCCAATAGCCTATGTTTCGGATCCAACGGGCCAGGCCCCGTCAGCCCAAATGGCTGTCTATGGCTTGAATTATTTAAATTAATAATTAAATCCTTTATTAATTTAATTCGTCTGCATAAATAAGTTCACTGAGGACACATATGGACTCAGAAAAATCAAGAAAAAAATATATTTGGCTTCGTTATGACGATACGGTCCTAACAAAACTAAGTTCGTCGAATTCTGAGACTGTTTAAAAAATGGCTATTTTTCAGCCGATCAAATTTAACTGAATTGAACAAAACACAGTTTCTTTCGCCACACTCACATACTAACTTGAAAAATTCTAAAAATTGAAACCTAGCAATAATTTGACATTCCGGTTCCAATGAAAGTGGTTTCATCGAAAACAGAGATCGTCTGGAAATTGACTATTTTCATTGGCTTTAATATTACTTAAAAATGAAAATTTTAATTTCTGCCACATTTTTCCACCAAATTATTTAAAATAAAATTTTTAAATTAGTTCGGATTTTCCTGGTCGTTACATTCCGGCTTTAGGAGAATCCGACGGTCGGATCTCCCGCAATATCCATTCGAAGTCAGTGGTTGAAATTCGCGAACTACCGCGGCGCGGCGCATACTATTCAGGCCATTATATAATATATATATAATATATACTTCGTCGATTTCCTTTTAAAACGTATTTTATAAATCGTTTTAAATTCGTTTTCAAAACGATTTCAACTTCTTTTTCAAATTCAAATCAAGGTTGAATTTTTTAATATAAATTCGTTTTAATTTCATTTTAAATCGATTTAAATTCAATTTCAATTTAATTCGAATTTCTATCTATTCAATTTAATTCGAATTCATTTCTATTCAATTTCATTCGATTTTCAATTCATTTCAATTTAATTCGAATTTCATATCATTTCAATTTAATTCGAATTTCAAATCATTTCAATTTAATTCGAATTTCAAATCATTTCAATTTATTACGAATTTCAAATCATTTCAATTTATTTCAAATTTCAAATCATTTCAATTTATTTCGAATTTCAATTTATTTCGAATTTCAAATCATTTCAATTTATTTCGAATTTCAAATCATTTCAATATATCAGATATGAAATCACTTCCTTTTCTATATTGATTATAAAAATGAATAAAATCGATATAAATATCGTTCACGTCAAAATGGCGTCAATCTAATCAACACGGCTTCATATATTTCTATTTTCAAATATTCTATTTCAAATATTTCTATTCAAATATTTCTTTTTCAAATATTTCTATTCAAATATTTCTTTTTGAATATTTCTATTCAAATATTTCTTTTCGAATATTTCTATTCAAATATTTCTTTTCGAATATTTCTATTCAAATATTTCTATTCAAATATTTCTATTTCAAATCTGGAATGAGGCCCAATCAATTACCATATAATGTTAATTATATGGATTTTCTACAACACATGTATAAAATAACAACGGTAAATAATCAACCATCATCCAGAGTGCACCACAAAACTGCATAAGCATTAAATATAAATAATTAACGCTTACACAGTCTGTCGACCAATCGATCGACATACAACTAAACAATCGGGATTAGTGTACGTCAAATATCATCCCAATACCCGTGTGAGGTTTCAAATCAACAAACACAGATTTTTATTTGTGCAGTTGGGCGATGTGTAAAATTTATCGTCCCAATCAATATCAGTCAAATGTGTGTATATAAACAAATCGTCCTATTTGTTTATATTTATTTATTCACATTCATGTTAAAAATTATATTTTCAACTATAAAATATATTATATAATGGCCTGAATAGTATACAAGTCGTGTTAAATTATATAATGGCCTGAATATATTATATATATATTGTCATGACAATATAATTTTTCTTAATCATAAAAATCTGGTTTTTATTTAATAACTGAACTAATCTAACAAAGTATAAAAACTAAATTAATTAAATAAAGAAAAACTCACCTTTCCCGAGGAAGGGGGGTTTACTGTCGAGATGGCGTCGGAGGGTAAATGGGGGAGGCGCATGCGGCGTTGGGGGCGGCGTCGGGGAGGGCGAGGTGGTCCACTGGCCTATGGCGATGGCCCTTCCGTTGACTTGGGGTTTCGAGGGGGGCGAAGCACGAGGTGGAGATCGAGACAGAGGGGGGGGGCACGAGCGAGCGATTGGAGGAAGGGAGGGCGATGAATGCGGTGCTCCATCGATCGAACAGGTGGCGGTTTCCAGTCGTCGATCCCCGTTCTCGTTCCCCCCTTTTTTTATTCTGATGGTGGAAATGAAAGTGAAAAAGGGGGGTATAAGGGAGAATTAAATATTTTAATTTATTTAATTTTATTTTAAAATCCTCATAAAGCGACTTTTTACAACAAACTCAAAATCGAACCCACTGACAGTCGCCTTAGCGTATTACCCCCATTCCAAACACAATGGGATATATATCGTAAGCTAATTCGATTGTTTTGATCAGTTTTCGTCAAAATCAAAATATACTCTATATATTGAATTTGAACGCACATTTCAATTTACCGGGGCCACATACTAACTCTAAAAATTCCCGAAAAATATTTTCTAGCTTTGTATTGACGGTACGGTCCTAACAAAACTAATTTCGTCGAATTCTGAGACCGTTGGAAAAATGGCCATTTTCCAGTCGATTAAAATCAACTGAAACTGGTCAAACGGGTTTTCCTTTGCCACGCTCACATATTGATTCGAAAAATTACGAAATTTGAAACCTAGCAATAATTTTACATTCTGGATCCAACAAAAGTGGTTTCGTCGAAAACCGAGGTCGTTTGCAAAATTTCCATTTTTAAGGGCCAGAATTCCATAGCAACTATTCTGAATTTTCAACTGGACATATCTTTTTATCCCCGCTATGAAATTTCGATTTTTTGGATTCATTGGGAAGATATTCTCAATTCGATTCTAATATTTTTGGTTTCACTAAAATCCGTTTTGTTTTGCACCTGGTACATTCATTTGAACTTTGAAATCGAATTATTGAACTACCGTGCAATTTTCAATTCCTTTTATAATTTAAAATAAATATTTATTTTCAAACGACGATTCGAATAAATATATACATTCGAATTCTATTCAAAATAAATTTCTCATCGTTATTATTTAAAATAATTCATTTTAATTATTAAAAATTCGCTAAAATTGCCAAAATAAAAATTTTAAATTGGCTCAGATTTCCGGGTTATTACAATCTCCCCCACTTAAAACTTTTCGTCCTCGAAAAGGAACGAAGCCGAAAGTTGTTTAACAAATCAACTCAACTTTTATTATTTCTATTACGGCTTAAGTTCTTCAACTTTTTAGTTTCAAAGAACTTTTCAAATTTTTCAAAAATTTGGCTAACACCCTAAATTTTCGAAAAATTTCGCCATAACCTCCCATGCACCGGGGACTTCGGGATATTTCATATAGCCTCCCATGGCCTTCTTCAATCCAAAAGAAAAGGAAAAAGCCAAGTAGCTAGCCAATCGGCTCATAAAATCATCATCACCCAAACAAAACAGTAAATTATGGTAAACATGTACCTATTTGTCGGGCAAACAATTTTATTCTTCTGCTCTAGCCTCCTTGCTATGACCTGTTCAATGTAAGTACATGTACATGCATGCAATTGTGATAAATTTTCAATACAATTAACTATTTGATTCAATTTGGTTATAGGTTCAACATTCAATTAATCAAAACAGTAATCAAACAACACAACCATCAATCAATTAGTTGATTAGCGTTTCAAATCCATAATTTTGATATATAGTCAAAAATCACATTTTTGATGCCAAATCACAACAATATATTCTAACTATATTTTGGTTCTCACACCAGTCTAACGGAAATATATAGATATCACACCTTCGAAACTCGAACATAAATACTGATGATGTCATGACAATCATCAGTACCATCTCCGGGCGACTAGAGTGTAATTCTATATCTATCCAGTATATTAAAACTACAAATACACGTGGATCTGACTTATATGCGAAGTCTATATATACTGGACTGTCCAAATCAATACAAATAAATATTCAAATACTTATAAAATGATTTAAATTTTCAAAACAAAAATTGTTTTCAATTTAAAAATATACTCTTCACACTCGTTCTAGGATACTACTGATCCTATCTCTAACGAGTCATTCTTATTGGATATTACTAATCCAATCTCTGATGAATTCTTTCGTATGGTTCTAATGTGTCTTGTTCTCTGAGCTTTGTAAACCAAAGCTCTGATACCAACTGAAATAACCCGTAACTTCCCTGGTAAGGAAAGAGCGGATACTTCGAGAACAACACACAAAGGAACGCAAACAGAAGAACATTTCATCGTATATTACATCAATTTCACCAGATTACAAGAATATACAGAGTATGAATGATTAAAATACATTCGGTAAATATCAGAGGTTACAATACATTACATAGCAGTGGAAAATAATACAATACACCACTAGAAGTAATACACGGATACAGAGCTTTCCGAGTATCGTTCCAGCTGTAAATCAGGATCCTGTGAATATAAATCTGCAAAACCAAAACTACTAGCTGCCCGTGTCAAAATAAGGGCACCCAGAGTTTAGGTTAAAACAATAAACTCCAGGTCAGTCATGTGACTGGTGTGATAACTAAAACAGTTATTAATCTTTATTTTAAAGTTAGGTAAATCAAGGGACTACGCCGTATAACAAGGAACGGGTTTTCTCCCAAGAATACCAGTGTATAATACAACAGCGCAATATTAAATAAAGAAAAATGAAGCTATTATAAGACCCAGGTCCCATCACACAATGCAACGCAAGCCGAAGGATAGGGTTTTTACCTTATAATAGTCAAGAATGCTTGATACGCTAAATTTCATCTTTTGATTCTTAATCAGACTCCAACCATAAATTAGTAAGAGAACGATTCCCTAAGTATTAACCCCGAAGGCCGAAACCAACATCAGACTAATACCTAGGAAACCACCCATCTTAGCTCATTTCCAGTTAGTTTCTGATTTTATATACAATCATAAATATCAATCTTAGGCGGCATGAGCGCCCCATCCCACTATGTCGCCATATATAGGTTTACAATCAAAACCGCACATGTCACGTATTGGAAGTTGAATTTCCATCTGTGAACCGAGGCAAAAGATAGTCCTCTACCAATTCGAGACGCTCTAGTCCGCCCCTCAGGTCAGAGCTCGAGTGACCTTTGGATCGTCACGGCCGGTCCACCGATGTGGATTAAAATGCCCGAACACTGCGTCTCCCCACCCTTTGGGGTATCAATGAGCCAACGAATGACTCCATCGGCTTCACATAGTCACCGATATTACCGAGGCGCCTCGCAAACCAACAACCACATAAGTCAAACTCGTCAGGGCATGTCAAACCACTGACGCCACTTCTAACTAAAAGGAAACGCATGCCCTCCCTGATGTCCTCTCCCATTTCTGGTTCACAACCGGGGTGTGAGGCTCGCGAATTAACGCTACACAGAGCTGTGCCACACAGGCTGTGCTTTGATCATCAACCACAAGACTTTGTTTTTTAATAGAAGCCTTGATCATTTGCATCTTAGCATGCCACACAGGCAAACCACTCCATGCAACCGATATATATCAATCACGCAGAATGATATCCAATGTCAGACACACAGTCCATTTACAAGTCCGTTCTGGGTCTGAACGAAACCGGAGGCACCTAGTACCTCGCATATCCATCGATCTCCAAGTACGTCTAGACGATCACCAACTGATTCCCTCCTCTTGGGTGTACGACCCAATCAAGATCATCAGTAATCACCCAAACGACGTGAAGACATCCGGTCTTCAACCACCGTCTTCATCTTCGACTTATCGTCGTATCAGTTATTCAGAATGGGATAAACCCGGTCTTTCCGAATAACTCGCGTATATAATAAACAAGTGTTACACAAACACACCATACACCTCATTCCAATTCATCAGCCACTAACCGTAAATTAACAAGAGAATAATTCCCCAAATATTAACCCCGAAGGATGAAACCAACATCAGATCAATACCCAGAAAACCATTCTGCTTAGCTAACCTACGGTTAGTTTCTAAATTTCACATTTCTTAGGGAAAGGTTCCCATTAATTTTATCAAAGATAAATTCTTTTAAATTTATTCTTTAATCTTCTTTTGAATATCAATTCAAACCAAATTATGGTTTATACAAACTAGCCGGGATTAACGAACCTTACCAAAGTAATCATTTGTTTTAATTTCCCAATCCCAACCTATTCATCCCATGAAGTAAAAACTGGTAATACTTCATATCTAACACCACGGTGTTATCGGTAAATTCAATTACCATTTCGCGTTCAAATCTAATTAAAGATTTAACTATCGCCTGGAGAAAAACTGGTGATACTCCATTCTCGATCTTTTCAATCTAATTAAAGATTCATTAAAACTCCACTTAGTTTTAATCTTTAACTGGATTAAAGAATCAGTGTCATTTAAAACACGGTTCACGATAAACCCCAAAATCACATCACATTTCAATTAGTCCCTAACCGTAAATTAGCAAGTGAGCAATTCCCTAAGTAATAACCCCGAAGGCCGAAACCAACATCAGATCAATACCCCAGAAACCATTCAACTTAACTAATCTCCGGTTAGTTTTTGATTTTCTTAACTCCTTTGGGTCTAAAAATAGTATTATTGAAGATACCGTTCACGACAACCCAAAATCACATTCCATTAATTATCGGGTTAAAGAACAAGTGTTATTTAAAACACCGTTCACGATAAACCCAAAAATCAATTCCAATTCTATTCCAATTAAATACCATTTAATTGGTACACTTCATTAAATCTAAATAAAAAGATTTAATCTTTTTCTCAACTGGGCTTAAGAACAGTGTTAATGAAGACACCGTGCACGACAAACCGAAATCCCATTTGATATTAAATACAGGGCTCTGAATAGAAAATATATCGGCTTATATTCAATATCAAATTCTACGACTAACAAATATCGTATTGGAAGAAATGATATAAATATATCTTTCAAATTTCCCTAACAATATCTGTATAATCACGAAATCCAACATCGAAATATTCCAAAGACAATTTCGATTCCAATCCATTTCCACTTTATATATTGGAAATTCTGGTTATTTTCAAAACCATTTCAAATTCAATTTATTTATTTTAAAAATAAATAAATTATTATTCTAGTTCAAAACTACTTCATTTCGTTTAAAATCTATTTTTATCTTTTCAAATATGGAAATTTTCATCCCAATTCTTCACAAATCATTTCTTATAATTTTGCACAAATTATTACTATTTTTAATAATTTTATCAAGGCCCGTACAGTCGATTTCCATCAACGGCCATCGAATTGCATTTACACGACCTTTTCCAAATTTGATTTGGACATAATTCCAAATCCAACTGTTAGATTTCAAATTTCTCACATTCGTTAGAAAACACTTTTCAATACGAACCCAACGGTTCTGGTTTTAGGAGAATCCAACGGTCGGATCTCCCGCAATATCCATTCGAAGTCAATGGTCGAAATTCGCGAACTGCCGCGGCGCGGCGCGTTCTATTCAGGCCATTACTGTGACGGCCCGCCCCGCACCAGCCTGCATTTCCTTCAAAAGTGCGCTGTACACATGCCCGACTAGCACAAGACGGTCGTCAAAAGGAAGAAAAGAAGGGAATGAACTAATCAAAGAACCTGTAGAATGCCTCACAGCGCATGGAATAAAATATAATAATAATGTACTTGACATAAAACAGGCGAGACAGTGCATAAGCTGATAACTAAAACCAACATCAATCTCAAAGCAGCGGAAATCCAAATACAGCTTATTACAATTTTTCCAAATTTACTGTCTCTAAACAAAAGAAAGCTGAAATAGAAGATACACCAACAATGCCCAAGCCGTGATCTTCAACAACACAGGGAGAATACTAAATATATATATATCACGTGGAAGCCTCCTGCTCGTCTCCGGATCATCTACCCGTGCATCACCAGCTAACCTGTCTCTAGTCTGCTCGTGTGAGCACCCAGAGTAATAAGAGGAGACATAAAACTCTGGGTCAGACATAAAGCCTGGTATGAGCGATAAGCATCTAAACAGAATAATAACAGGTATACTAAACCATACCTGAACCTGGACCTGCGACCAAAGAGTTAGTACCACATACCGTACAATACTCCAAGGTGCCATAATAAATAGTGTAAGAATACGGGGGTGGGGTGTACATGTCAAAATGATAGCAACAAATCATCCATAGCAACCATCCTCACATCTCTCACTCGGTGCGTAAAGCGTACGACATCTACCACTTTGGAACACTAGACAAACTGAGGCAACGACGAATCCCGACTTGTAGAAACCCTGCTGTGACCAAGCCAAACACTTGGAGTCATGACCAAACATTTCAATGACCCACTTCATTGGTCATAGCCCTTGGTTCTACCAATGCCATAATGGCCCTGAATCCGCCTTCGTACCTCCTACCATAGTGGTCCAAAGCTATAGGTGTCGATAACTCCTTGGCACGCGTCCCGCAGCAAAGCCCAACCATGAAGTGAACTCGTTGATTCCCATCTGAATCTTAAGCTCTAACTTCTCATTTGGACTTCCTTTGCATCTCGGGTTTGGTCGAATTGGAGTGGGTCTTCAGAAGAGTTGTCGTGCAGTAGCAGCTCTAGAATTCGGTTCGGTTCGGTCACCCATGCTCGGTTCGGTTCGGAGTGCCACCTTCCTCTTGTCTTCTTTCATTCAATTCGGGTCGGGTACTTCGCTCCGGGTCGGGTCGGGGTCCTCCTCCAGGTCGGGTCGGGTGTCCTTCCCTCCAGCGCTCCAATCCCTAGCTTGTTTCTTCACGTATTCCGATCCGATCCCTCCTTGCCATCTGATCCGCGTGGCCTTCCCTCTTGCTAGTTCTCCTGAGTGTTTGCTTCCGATCCGAGCCCTGCATCTCAATCGATCCGATCTGGCCTCCAATCACTCTTCCGATCCGATCCGCTCCCTAGCTTACTCCGATCCGATTCCCTTGTCCACCCCAACTCTAAGTGAACAGCCTTCCCTTTTGCCAAGCCTTCTCCAGCGACAAGTTCCAATCCAGTTCGAATCCCCTTGGTCAGTTCACAAATCCGATCCGACCCCCTTTCTCCGATCCGAACCGGTTCGGAACCTGCACACTTCTGAAATTTTCCAGCAAGCTTTCTACGCCATTCGACGACGTTTTCGAGCAATTTAACTATTCTAACCAATCATGAAACATACCATAGAGTCATAGTAACATGTAATAGCAACCACAAACAACAAACAACAATTTAAATGAATCAAAATGGATCAAAAGTGGCCAAAACCTCACATTTTCCTATAATCCCTCTTAATCATGTTTAGGCATACGATTAGCAAAACACATCGAAATTAACCCAAATTTCTAACAGAGCCTTAAAACATTATTTTAGAATTTTAAGAATTTTTCCAGAATTTATTTACGTATAAATTCGCTAATCTTCACTAATTACCCTTAATTAACTGTAATTAGTGCAAAACTATGCAAATCACTCACCTTGGCCACAAATGAAATTCTCAGAACTGAAACTCCTCTGATTTGGGGCGAATACTGATGTCTAACAGCGGCTCCAACCTTGCTTTGGTGCTTTTTCTCCTTAATTTGGTGTTGCTAAGCCTAATCTTCAATTAGAGAGTGATTTGGGGTGTTTTAGATGTAGGAAGCCATTACTAAGGTTTCAAGGAGGTTTGTGGCGGCTCAAAACTGAAATGAAAGTGATAACCTAACCCTAATCAGTCCTCCTATACCTCTAAACCCGAAATTCCCCTTGGGCCTAGCTGCTAATCACCCGCTTAAGCCCAATTAAGCTGTCTTTCACCATCTGAAACTTGTTTCAGCCATATCTCCCAAACGGTAAGTCCGTTTGGCTAATGTGACCACTCTACGGAAAGAGAAACCATCATCCGAAGCCAATGGAAGTGGTTTCAGGTCAAAATTCCTTTCCAGTCAAAAGTTATGGCCAAAACAGTGCCAACTAGGGGTAAAATGGTCATTTAAAAATCGGGAAAAATCATGAACATGGGAAATGACCCCAATAGTCGTCTCCCAAAGTTACATGACCATACGATTTCGTATGTGAAAGAAATAAATATTCTACGATCCTATGATGCGTAGAATGCGGGTCGTTACACTCTCCCCCCCTTAAGAAATTTCGTCCCCGAAATTCCTTAACCCAAAACATACAAAGGATCCCGCATGCCTAACAACCACATATAACAAAAATCAAACATGCAAAACAAGCAAACAAGCCTATCCTAGCATGCGGAAAAACTAAATCGAAGTCAAAATCTTACCAGGCAAAGAGTTCAGGATAAGTCTTCCTAATGTTCTCCTCTGTCTCCCAAGTACAATCATTCGCGTCCTCGCCCCACTGAACCTTGACTAGTTTCACCGCCTTCCTTCGAAGTTGCTTCATGTCGTGCTCGACAATACGGGCCGGCTTGCGGTTCCCAACCGCCTCGGGTTCTACTTCGAAGTCCTCCAACTGATCAGGTGAAATAGTCATATCTGAGTCGTGAACGAACTTCCTTAGTTGGGAAACATGAAATACGTTATGAACTCCCGCCATCTTCTTCGGTAAGTCAATTCTATATGCCAAATTCCCGACTAATTCAAGAACATGGAATGGGCCAACAAACCTTGGTGCCAACTTGCCTCTCCTGCCAAATCGTATTACGCTCTTCAACGGAGAAATCTTGACAAACACCAAGTCGCCAACGGAGAATTTTAAGTCTCTTCTCCTCTTATCAGCATAACTCTTCTGCCTATCCTGGGCAGCCTTCATTCGTTGTTGAATGATCTTGATCTTATCCGACGTTTCTCTCACCACCTCTGGTCCAAGCATAAACTTCTCGCCAGTCTCTATCCAACATGATGGTGAGTTGCACGGTCTTCCATACAAAGCTTCAAATGGAGCCATACCGATACTGGATTGGTAACTATTATTATATGCAAACTCCACTAGATGCAAATGGTCATCCCATGATCCACCAAAATCCAATATACATGCTCTCAAGAGATCTTCCAAAATACGATTCACCCTCTCCGTCTGACCGTCGGTCTGAGGATGATATGCGGTACTGAGATGTAACTCTGACCCTAGAGCCTCTTGTAAGCTCTTCCAAAACCCACTAGTGAACAACGGGTCTCGGTCGCTCACAATGCCTTTAGGTATTCCATGAAATCTCACTACCCACTTCATATACAGTTCTGCTAACTTAGCTGCCGTTCTGGTCGATTTGACTGGTATAAATCTTGCACTTTTAGTCAGTCGGTCTACAACCACCCAAATGCTATCATATCCCGATCTAGTCCTTGGTAAACCATCGACGAAATCCATCGAGACTTGCTCCCATTTCCATTCGGGAATTCCTAATGGCTGTAACAGACCACTAGGCTTCTTTTGCTCGGCTTTAACTAGCTGGCAATTCATGCACTTGGATATAAACTTCCCAACGTCTCTTTTCATCCCTTCCCAGTAGTAAGTCTGCTTCATATTTCGATACATCTTGTTACCACCGGGGTGTATAGTCAGCCTTGAGTGATGACATTCTCTAAGCACTTCATCCCTCAATCCATTGACATTGGGTACAACAAGCTTTCCATTCTTTCTAAGCCATCTATCTCGATCAAGCCCATACTTGTTCACCTCCTCATCGATACCCATCTCTAACTTGGAGATGATTTCCAATAGGTTAGGATCGTCCCTCTGACTAGAGCCGATCCGCTTAATCAAAGTGGGTCTGATCGTCAAACTTGCTAACATTTCTGGATCTAATTCGCACTTTGGTCTAAAATCAAACCCCGCGATAAACACCAGTTGCTTCCATTCAAGGAACATAGCCCCTAAGCTGGCATGTCTTCTACTCAATGCATCAGCCACCGCATTGCCCTTTCCTGGTGTGTATGCGATGTCAAAATCATAGGAAGCTAAGAACTCTAACCATCTCTGCTGACGGAGATTTAAATCCTTCTGGGAGAATAGATACTTTAACGACTTATGATCCGTAAATAGCTCAAACCTTTCTCCCAAGAGATAGTGTCTCCACATCTTTAACGCGAACACGATCGCTGCCAATTCTAAATCATGGGTAGGGTATCTTCTCTCGTGCGGTTTCAATTGCCGACTTGCATAAGCTACAACCCTACCGCCTTGCATCAATACAGCACCCAGTCCGGTACCACAGGCATCCGTGTATACCGTCATCTCTTCATCCCCCTTAGGAATGACTAACACTGGTGCGCTTGTCAACTTGTCCTTTAGGCTTTTGAATGCATTCTCGCACCTTTCATCCCAGACAAAAGCTTGATTCTTCTTGGTCAACTGGGTCAATGGTGCTGCTATCTTGGAGAAACCTTGGATAAACTTACGATAATATCCCGCTAATCCCAAGAAACTTCTTACATCTGTTGCATTCTTGGGCGTAGGCCAATCCTGTACCGTAGCCACCTTCGCCGGGTCCACGGCAATACCATTCTCTGATACAACATGGCCCAAGAACCTCACTTCCCTCTTCCAGAAGTGACACTTAGAAAACTTTGCTTTCAATTGGTGTTTTCTCAACACCTCCATCGCTACTCTTAAATGTTCCTTGTGTTCCTCCTCTGTCCTCGAATAGACCAAAATATCATCAACGAACACAAGGACAGACTTATTCAGCTGATCTCTGAATACCCTATTCATAAGGTCCACAAAATATGCCGGGGCATTAGTCAGTCCAAATGGCATAACCAACCATTCATAAAACCCAGACGGCGTTCGAAATGCCGTTTTAGCTATACTCTCAGCTTCCACTCTAAGCTGATGAAAACCTGTCGCGAGATCCAACTGGGAAAATACTCTCGCGCCACCCAACTGATCAAACAAATCATCTATCCGCGGTAGAGGATACTTGTTCTTCCTCGTCACTTTATTCAACTCGCGGTAGTCTACACACAAACGAAGGGAACCATCCGCCTTGGTAGCAAACACAACTGGTGCTCCCCATTCAGAAACACTCCTTCTGATAAATCCCTTCTTCAAAAGATCGCTGACTTGCACCTCGAGCTCTCGCTGCTCCCTTGGTGCCATACGACGAAGTGGCATCACTATAGGTCTGGCATCTTTTACCAAATCAATACGAAACTCAATCTCTCGGTGTGGTGGAAGTCCGGTCACTTCTTCGAAAACATCCGGATACTGGCCAACCACGGGCAAACCTGACAACTCACGATGCGGAATGTCGAGGGAGTTTAGAAAACTAGCCAATACCCCCTTACTGGGTAGACCACCAAACACTATCCTCCGCCCATCATCCGCTCTAGCTGTCACCAACAAGCCCTCACAGTCTACCACTACCCCGTATCTTTGGAGCCAATCTACTCCCAAAATAATGCCAAACCCAGTAAAGCCCAAAACAAAGCAATCACAAACAAACATGCATCCATGACTCGATAAGACCACATTACGACAAATCATGCTAAGGCTAGTCGAACCACCAATCGGGTTCGTCACTACTAAAGGTCTATCGACAATCTCGGGCTCCAATCCCAACCTATCTACCAGGTCACTAGATATGAAAGAACTGGAAGCTCCGGTATCAAACAAAACTCTAACAGGGACATCATAAACAGAAAGCATACCTTGAATGACGACATTCTTTCCCTTCTCCGCCGCTGTTGGGGCATTCGACGAAGAAGGAATAGCATTAAGAGCATATGCTTTCACCATTTGCCTTTCTTTAGGGGGCTGTGGACACTTGTCCTTGTGATGTCCCAATTGGCCACAATTGAAGCACTTCCTATCCGCTGGCTTGGCCCGACAATTACTAGCATAATGGCCCTTCTTACCACAGCTGAAGCACTCCACATCTTGCTTATTCTTTTTCTTCTGGCCATCCTTAGCCTGATTCTGCTTTCTCTTATTCTGGGAACCACCTTTGCCTCCACCACTTGCTTGTGGCTTTGGCTCATCTGCGGATGCAACTTCAGTCTTCGGCTTAGGGTAGAGACTTTCCGATCTTAACGCTTTCCCCACAATCGATTTAAACGTCTCATCGATGTGGTTAATAAGTTTTTCCCCCAAGTATTGATCCAAACCAGTTATGAATTTCTCATTCTTTTTCTCGGCAGTATCTATAAGAGATAACCCATATTTTGACAAAGTGTCAAACTCAGCAATATACTCCGAGACAGCTCTGCCATTCTGCTTGAGCTCCAAGAACTTCTTAAACAGCATTGACTTCTGAGCAGCTGGAATGAACTTCTCGCTAAAGCGAGCCTTAAACTGCTCCCAAGTAACCTGGTCTTCGGGAGTAGCTGCTTTTATAGCATTCCACCAATTCATTGCCCGCCCTTGCAGCTGACGGGACGCTAGCCTCCTCTTCATCGCATCCTCGATACCCAAATCCTCGAAGATACGTTCGCAACTATCCAACCAATCTTGAACATCCGTAGCCGACTCCGTTCCGTGGAACGGCTTCCCACCAAGGCTAGTATAATCCTTATTCAGCTTGGCGAAGTCGACTCTTGGCGCCTGCACTATTGGACCACCACCATTTCCACCATTGGGAGCTGCCCTCTGAACATCCCTAAGCATCTCTCTCATGAGGTCAGTAAACATCGTTCTCATGTCAGCATTATTGGCTCCCCTACCAGCACCTCTAGTGTCTCGGCTCATCGTCAATCTGAAAAAGGAAACGATTAACGACTCCATAGTGGTGCTAGTGCAGTACGACTTCATCCTTATACTACTAATAGTATATATATATAGCTTTTAAAAACCAAAGTAATCACAAATACGCTCTCTCGTATACGTATATTATCTCTCCCTGATAACTTCCCTCGGTTAACTACGCAACCTAGAGCTCTGATACCAAGTGTGACGGCCCGCCCCGCACCAGCCTGCATTTCCTTCAAAAGTGCGCTGTACACATGCCCGACTAGCACAAGACGGTCGTCAAAAGGAAGAAAAGAAGGGAATGAACTAATCAAAGAACCTATAGAATGCCTCACAGCGCATGGAATAAAATATAATAATAATGTACTTGACATAAAACAGGCGAGACAATGCATAAGCTGATAACTAAAACCAACATCAATCTCAAAGCAGCGGAAATCCAAATACAGCTTATTACAATTTTTCCAAATTTACTGTCTCTAAACAAAAGAAAGCTGAAATAGAAGATACACCAACAATGCCCAAGCCGTGATCTTCAACAACACAGGGAGAATACTAAATATATATATATCACGTGGAAGCCTCCTGCTCGTCTCCGGATCATCTACCCGTGCATCACCAGCTAACCTGTCTCTAGTCTGCTCGTGTGAGCACCCAGAGTAATAAGAGGAGACATAAAACTCTGGGTCAGACATAAAGCCTGGTATGAGCGATAAGCATCTAAACAGAATAATAACAGGTATACTAAACCATACCTGAACCTGGACCTGCGACCAAAGAGTTAGTACCACATACCGTACAATACTCCAAGGTGCCATAATAAATAGTGTAAGAATACGGGGGTGGGGTGTACATGTCAAAATGATAGCAACAAATCATCCATAGCAACCATCCTCACATCTCTCACTCGGTGCGTAAAGCGTACGACATCTACCACTTTGGAACACTAGACAAACTGAGGCAACGACGAATCCCGACTTGTAGAAACCCTGCTGTGACCAAGCCAAACACTTGGAGTCATGACCAAACATTTCAATGACCCACTTCATTGGTCATAGCCCTTGGTTCTACCAATGCCATAATGGCCCTGAATCCGCCTTCGTACCTCCTACCATAGTGGTCCAAAGCTATAGGTGTCGATAACTCCTTGGCACGCGTCCCGCAGCAAAGCCCAACCATGAAGTGAACTCGTTGATTCCCATCTGAATCTTAAGCTCTAACTTCTCATTTGGACTTCCTTTGCATCTCGGGTTTGGTCGAATTGGAGTGGGTCTTCAGAAGAGTTGTCGTGCAGTAGCAGCTCTAGAATTCGGTTCGGTTCGGTCACCCATGCTCGGTTCGGTTCGGAGTGCCACCTTCCTCTTGTCTTCTTTCATTCAATTCGGGTCGGGTACTTCGCTCCGGGTCGGGTCGGGGTCCTCCTCCAGGTCGGGTCGGGTGTCCTTCCCTCCAGCGCTCCAATCCCTAGCTTGTTTCTTCACGTATTCCGATCCGATCCCTCCTTGCCATCTGATCCGCGTGGCCTTCCCTCTTGCTAGTTCTCCTGAGTGTTTGCTTCCGATCCGAGCCCTGCATCTCAATCGATCCGATCTGGCCTCCAATCACTCTTCCGATCCGATCCGCTCCCTAGCTTACTCCGATCCGATTCCCTTGTCCACCCCAACTCTAAGTGAACAGCCTTCCCTTTTGCCAAGCCTTCTCCAGCGACAAGTTCCAATCCAGTTCGAATCCCCTTGGTCAGTTCACAAATCCGATCCGACCCCCTTTCTCCGATCCGAACCGGTTCGGAACCTGCACACTTCTGAAATTTTCCAGCAAGCTTTCTACGCCATTCGACGACGTTTTCGAGCAATTTAACTATTCTAACCAATCATGAAACATACCATAGAGTCATAGTAACATGTAATAGCAACCACAAACAACAAACAACAATTTAAATGAATCAAAATGGATCAAAAGTGGCCAAAACCTCACATTTTCCTATAATCCCTCTTAATCATGTTTAGGCATACGATTAGCAAAACACATCGAAATTAACCCAAATTTCTAACAGAGCCTTAAAACATTATTTTAGAATTTTAAGAATTTTTCCAGAATTTATTTACGTATAAATTCGCTAATCTTCACTAATTACCCTTAATTAACTGTAATTAGTGCAAAACTATGCAAATCACTCACCTTGGCCACAAATGAAATTCTCAGAACTGAAACTCCTCTGATTTGGGGCGAATACTGATGTCTAACAGCGGCTCCAACCTTGCTTTGGTGCTTTTTCTCCTTAATTTGGTGTTGCTAAGCCTAATCTTCAATTAGAGAGTGATTTGGGGTGTTTTAGATGTAGGAAGCCATTACTAAGGTTTCAAGGAGGTTTGTGGCGGCTCAAAACTGAAATGAAAGTGATAACCTAACCCTAATCAGTCCTCCTATACCTCTAAACCCGAAATTCCCCTTGGGCCTAGCTGCTAATCACCCGCTTAAGCCCAATTAAGCTGTCTTTCACCATCTGAAACTTGTTTCAGCCATATCTCCCAAACGGTAAGTCCGTTTGGCTAATGTGACCACTCTACGGAAAGAGAAACCATCATCCGAAGCCAATGGAAGTGGTTTCAGGTCAAAATTCCTTTCCAGTCAAAAGTTATGGCCAAAACAGTGCCAACTAGGGGTAAAATGGTCATTTAAAAATCGGGAAAAATCATGAACATGGGAAATGACCCCAATAGTCGTCTCCCAAAGTTACATGACCATACGATTTCGTATGTGAAAGAAATAAATATTCTACGATCCTATGATGCGTAGAATGCGGGTCGTTACAATTACATTATATATATAATATATACTTCGTCGATTTCCTTTTAAAATGTATTTTATAAATCGTTTTAAATTCATTTTCAAAACGATTTCAACTTCTTTTTCAAATTCAAATAAAGATTGAATTTTTCAATATAAATTCGTTTTAATTTCATCTCAATCGATTTCAATTCAATTTCAATTTAATTCAAATTTCTATCTATTCAATTTAATTCGAATTCATTTCTATTCAATTTCATTTGATTTTCAAATCATTTCAATTTAATTCAAATTTCAAATCATTTCAATTTAATTCAAATTTCAAATCATTTCAATTTAATTCGAATTTCAAATCATTTCAATTTAATTCGAATTTCAAATCATTTCAATTTATTTCAAATTTCAAATCATTTCAATTTATTTCGAATTTCAAATCATTTCAATTTATTTCGAATTTCAAATCATTTCAATTTATTTCAAATTTCAAATCATTTCAATTTATCAGATTTGAAATCACTTCCTTTTCTATATTCATTATAAAAATGAATAAAATCGATATAAATATCGTTCACGTCAAAATGGCGTCAATCTAGTCAACACGGCTTCGTATATTTCTATTTTCAAATATTCTATTTCAAATATTTCTATTCAAATATTTCTTTTTTAAATATTTCTATTCAAATATTTCTTTTCGAATATTTCTATTCAAGTATTTCTTTTCGAATATTTCTATTCAAATATTTCTATTCAAATATTTCTATTTCAAATATTTCTATTTCAAATCTGGAATGAGGCCCAATCAATTACCATATAATGTTAATTATATGGATTTTCTACAACACATATATAAAATAACAACGATAAATAATCAACCATAATCCAGAGTGCACCACACAACTGCATAAGCATTAAATATAAATAATTAACGCTTACACAGTCTGTCGACCAATCGATCGACATACAACTAAACAATCGGGATTAGTGTACGTCAAATATCATCTCAATACCCGTGTGGGGCTTCAAATCAACAAACACATATTTTTATTTGTGCAGTTGGGTGATGTGTAAAATTTATCGTCCCAATCATTATCAGTCAAATGTGTGTATATAAACAAATCGTTCTATTTGTTTATATTTATTTATTCACATTCATGTTAAAAATTATATTTTCAACTATAAAATATTTTTAACTACATAAATATTTTATTTCATTTCACATCACACAATCAACTACACATCAAAATCAAACAAACAAGCATACAAGCCGTCCATGGTATGTGGACGACGGGTGTCGGGTGCTACTAAACACCGTCTGCATCCTAGTATATATTTTAACTAGAAACTAAAATAAAAGTGAGGAGTTCTCACCGAAAAGCTAAACCAAACGCCATGACTCTTCATATGTAGAAAACCTTGTTGTACTCGCCTTTGGTCACTTTCGATGTCCGTTGCCACTACATATATAAAAATCACATTTTTATATTCACTCTATATGGATAAAAATTCCATTTTTATACCGCTAGTAATATAATAAAAATTATATTTTTATTACTCTACATAAATAAAAATCATATTTTTATTCTTTCTATAATATAAAAATCATATTTTTATTCTTTCTATAATATAAAAATCCTATCTTTAATCTCTACATATAATAAAAATCATATTTTATTATCTCTATCATATAAAAATCATCTCTTTTCTATGATAAGAATCACTACGTTTTCTTTTCAAAAATCGCATCTTTTTGCTTTATAAAAATTTGATCTTCTTGCTTTATAAGATCATATCTTTCTTAACATGACATTATAATTTTTCTTAATCATAAAAATCTGGTTTTTGTTTAATAATTGAACTAATCTAACAAGCATAAAAACTAAATTAATTAAATAAAGAAAAACGCACCTTTCCCGAGGAAGGGGGGTTTACTGTCGAGATGGCGTCGGAGGGTAAATGGGGGAGGCGCAGGCGCATGCGGCGGTGGGGGCGGCGTTGGGGAGGGCGAGGTGTTTCACGGGCCTGTGGCGATGGCCCTTCCGTTGACTTGGGGTTCGAGGGGGGCGAAGCGCGAGGGGGAGGTCGAGACAGAGGGGGAGGGGCACGAGCGAGCGATTGGAGGAGGGGAGGGCGATGAAGGAGGTGCTCCATCGATCGGAGGGGCGGCGGTTTCCAATCGTCGATCCCCGTTCTCATTCCCCATTTTTTTATTCTGATCGTGGAAATGAAAGTGAAAAAGGGGGGGTATAAGGGAGAATTATATATTTTAATTTATTTAATTTTATTTTAAAATCCTCATAAAGTGACTTTTTACAACAAACTCAAAATCGAATCCACCGACAGTCGCCCCTAGCGTATTACCCCCATTCCGAAAACAATGGGATATGTATCTTAAGCTGATTCGATTGTTTTGATCAGTTTTCGTCAAAATCAAAATGTGACGGCCCGCCCCGCACCAACCGACATTTACTCCAAAGGTACGCTGTACACATGTCCAGTTAGCACGGAACGGGTCGTCAGAAGGAAAAGAAAGAAAGAAATGAATTAACAAAGAACCTGTAGAATGTCTCATAGTGCATAGAACAAAATATAATAATAACATACTTGACATAAAACAGGAGAGACAGTGCATAAGCTAAAACCAGAACTGAGCATCATAGCAGCGGAAACCCAAAATATAGCTTATTACAACTTTTCAAACTGTCTCAAAACAAAAGCAAGATAAATGAGGTACACTACTAATTCCAAAGTAGAGACCACCAACGACACAGGGAGAATGTGTATATATATATCATACGTGGAACCCTCCTGCCCGCCTCCGAATCAGCTACTCGCGCAACACCAGCTAACATGTCTCTAGTCTGCTCGTGTGAGCACCCAGAGTAATAAGAGGAGACATAAAACTCCGGGTCAGACATAAAGCCTGGTATGAGCGATAAGCATCTAAAGTGAACAATAACAGGTAGACTAAAACATACCTGAACCTGGACCTGCAACCAAAGAGTTAGCACTACATACTGTACAACACTCTAAGGTACCATATCAAACAGTGTAAAGATACGGAGGTGGGGGAGGTGTGCATGTCATAATGATGGCAAACAATCAAGCATAGCATCCATCCTCACATCTCTCACTCAGTGCGTAAAGCATACGATGTTCACCACTTCGATCACCCAACATACCTTGCTACGATTACTCTGCCCCATGAAGTCATAAATGGCTTCACTGCACTGATAACGTAGCCACTAATTCCTCGCTATGTCCACTTGCCCCATGGAGTTATTCACCCCATCTGTGCTGGCTCATAGCCTTACCAATCCTTACTATGTCAACTTGCCCTATGGAGTTGTTCACCCCATCTACGCTGGCTCATAGTCTTACTACGCATCACCTTGCCCCTCAGGTCATAATGACCCTACTGCACTGATAACGTAGTCTTGCTACCATCACCTTGCCCCTCAGGTCATAATGACCCTACTGCACTGATAAGTAGTCATCATTCATTTTTAGTGGTGAATCGAAGTTATGAACGTCGACAACTCCTTAGCACACGTCCCGCAGCAAAGTCCAACCATGAAGTGAACTCATTGGTTCCCAACTGGATCCTGAGCTCTAACTTCCCATATTGAACTACCTATGCATCTCGGGTTATTGGTCAATACTGGGTCGGGTCGGGTTCCTCCTCAAGCCATCGTTTCGGGTCGGGTATCCTCCATCTGTTCGTGTCGGGTTTTCTTCTGGTTTGGTTCGGGTCGGGTGTCCTCCATCGGTTCGGGTCGGGTGTTTCTCCTCGGTTCGGGTCGGGTGCCATTCCCCTCCAGTTCTTGCTTCCGCTCTGATCCGCCTCCTCATCCTTCATATGCTCCTATCTGATCCATCTTCATGCTTCCGCTCCGATCCATCCTCCTTAATCCGATCCGATCCCAGTTCAGTTAGCATGGCCTTCCTTTTTGCCACTTTTCCCAAGTGTCAGGTTCCGATCCGATCGAATCCCTTGCCCAGTTCAACATGTCTGATCCGAGCCCTATATCCGATCCGATCCGAACACTGCACTGTTTTCTAAAACTGTTCCAGCAAGTGTGTACGCCATTCGACGACGTTTTCGACCATTCTAACTATTCAAACCAATCAAAAACCATTTCATACAGTCATAACAACATGCATAATCAACCACAAACATCAAAACATCAATATGATAGGTTAAAATGGATCAAACATACCCAAAATCCCATATTTCCCCTTAAGCATGTTTAGGTGAAACTAATGATAGGATTAGCAAAACTTAACCAAATTAACCCAAATTCATATCAGAGGTCTAAAACATCATTTAGGAATTTATGAACATTTTTCCCGAATTTTACCATGCTTAAATTCGCTAATTAGCACTAATTACCCTTAACTAGCCATAATTAGTGTAAAACTATGCAAATCACTCACCTTAGCCACAAATAAACTAAGATCTGAAATAAATCTCTGATTTGATATAAATCCCAATGCTAAACAGCAGCTCCAATGTTGCTTTTGTGTAGATCTTCCTTGATTAGAGGTTGCTAAGCTAAATCCTTGACCAAAAGGTGATTTGAAGGTGATTTAGAGGTTGAAGGCCATTTTTAGGGTTCCTTGGTGATAAGTGGAGGCTAGAAAACTGAAATGGAATGATTCTCCATCTCATTTCAGCCTTCCCATAACCCTAATCCCGAAATGGGTTATGGGCCTACTCACCAATCACCCGATTTGGCCCGGTTAAGCAGTTTTTTACCTCCCAAACCTTATTTCAGCCATATCTCCCAAACGGTAAGTCCGTTTGGCTATTATCACCACTCTACGGAAAGGTAAACCATCAAACGAATCTAATGGAAGTGGTTTTAGGTCAAAATTCCTTTCCAATCAAAAGTTATGGCCAAAACAAGATCAATTAGGGGCAAAATGGTCATTTAAAAATCGACGAAAATCATAAGCATGGGAAATGACTCTAATAAATGTTTCCCAAAGTTACATGACCATACGACTTCATATGAGAAAGAAATAAATATTCTATGATCCTCCGATGCGTAGAATGCGGGTCATTACACTCTCCCCCCCTTAAGAAATTTCGCCCCCGAAATTCCCTAATCAAAGCACAAACAAAGGTCCCGCATGCCTATCAATCATAAAACAACAATCAAACATGCAAAACAAGCAAAACAAGTCTACCCTAGTATGCGGAAAAACTAAATTACGAAGTAAGTCTTACCAGGCAAAGAGTTCTGGATACGCCTTCCTAATGCTCTCCTCTGTCTCCCAAGTACAATCATTCTCGTTCTCGCCCCACTGAACCTTGACTAGCTTCACCGCCTTCCTTCGAAGTTGCTTCGTATCGTGCCCCACAATACAAATCGGCTTGCGGTTCCCAACCGCCTCGGGTTCTACTTCAAAGTCCTCTAACTGATCAGGTGAAATAGTCATATCTGAGTCGTGAACGAACTTCCTCAGTTGGGAAACATGAAATACATTGTGAACTCCCGCCATCTTCTCTGGTAAGCCAACTCTATACGCCAAATTCCCGACTAGTTCAAGAACAGGGAATGGGCCAACAAATCTTGGTGCCAACTTGCCTTTCCTGCCAAATCGTATCACGCTCTTCAACGGAGAAATCTTGACAAACACCAAGTCACCAACGGAGAATTTTAAGTCTCTTCTCCTCTTATCAGCATAACTCTTCTGCCTATCTTGGGCAGTTTTCATTCGTTGTTGAATGATCTTAATCTTATCGGAAGTTTCCCTCACCACATCTGGTCCAAGCACAAACTTCTCGCCAGTCTCTATCCAACATGATGGTGAGTTGCACGGTCTTCCGTACAAAGCTTCATATGGAGCCATACCGATACTGGATTGGTAGCTATTATTATATGCAAACTCTACTAGATGCAAATGGTCATCCCATGATCCACCAAAATCCAATATACAAGCTCTCAAGAGATCTTCCAATATACGATTCACCCTCTCCGTCTGACCGTCGGTCTGAGGATGATATGCGGTACTTAGATGTAATCCTGACCCTAGAGCCTCTTGTAAGCTCTTCCAAAACCCACTAGTGAACAACGGGTCTCGGTCACTCACAATGCTTTTGGGTACTCCATGAAATCTCACTACCCACTTCATATACAATTCTGCCAACTTGGCTGCCGTTCTGGTCGATTTGACTGGTATAAATCTTGCACTTTTAGTCAATCGATCCACAATTACCCAAATGCTATCATATCCCGATCTAGTCCTTGGTAAACCATCGATGAAATCCATCGAGACATGCTCCCATTTCCATTCGGGAATTTCTAATGGTTGCAACAACCCACTAGGCTTCTTTTGCTCGGCTTTAACTAGCTGGCAATTCATGCATTTGGATATAAACTTCCCAACGTCTCTTTTCATCCCTTCCCAGTAGTAGGTTTGCTTCATGTCTCGATACATTTTATTACCACCGGGTTGTATAGTTAGTTTCGAGTGATGACATTCTCTAAGCACTTCATCTCTCAAACCATTCACGTTGGGCACAATTAGTCTTCCATTCTTCCGAAGCCATCCATCTCGATCAAGCCCATACACATTCATCTCCTCACCGTCGATGTTCATCTCTAACTTGGAGATGATTTCTAATAGATTAGGATCGTTCCTCTGGCTGGAACCAATCCGCTCTATCAAAGTGGGTCTGATCGTCAAACTAGATAGCATAACTGGATCCAATTCGCACCTTGGTCTGAAATCAAACCCCGCGATATACTCCAGTTGCTTCCACTCAAGAAACATAGCCCCTAAGCTGGCCTGTCTCCTACTCAAGGCATCGGCTACCGCATTACCCTTCCCAGGCGTATATGCGATATCAAAATCATACGAAGCCAATAACTCTAACCATCTTTGCTGACGAGATTCAGATCCTTCTGAGAGAAGAGATATTTTAACGATTTATGATCGGTAAACAACTCAAATCTTTCTCCCAAGAGATAGTGTCTCCACATCTTCAATGCGAACACGATCGCTGCTAGTTCCAAATAATGGGTAGGATACTTCTTCTCATGCGGCTTTAGCTGTCGACTAGCATAAGCTACAACCCTACCTCCTTGCATCAGTACAGCACCCAGTCCGGTACCACAAGCATCCGTGTATACCGTCATCTCTTCATTCCCTTTAGGAATGACTAACACTGGCGCACGCGTCAACTTCTCCTTTAGACTCTCGAAGGCATCCTCACACACTCCGTCCCAGACGAAGGACTGATTCTTCTTAGTCAATTGAGTCAACGGTGCTGCTATCTTGGAGAAGTCCTGGATAAACTTACGATAATACCCAGCTAATCCCAAGAAGCTTCTCATATCTGTTGCATTCTTGGGCGTAGGCCAATCCTGTACCGTAGCCACCTTCGTAGGGTCCACGGCAATACCACTCTCGGAAACAACATGACCCAAGAATCTCACTTCCCTTCTCCAAAAATGACACTTAGAGAATTTCGCTTTCAATTGGTGTTTCCTCAACACCTCCATCACTATCCTCAAGTGTCCCTTGTGTTCCTCCTCTGTCCTTGAGTAAACAAGGATATCATCTACAAACACAAGAACAAACTTATTCAACTGATCTCTGAATACTCGATTCATAAGATCCACAAAATAGGCTGGTGCATTGGTCAACCCAAATGGCATGACCAACCACTCATAAAATCCAGACGGCATCCTAAATGCCGTTTTCGGAACACTCTCATCCGCTACTTGTAGCTGATGAAATCCTGTCGCGAGGTCCAACTGGGAGAACACTCTAGCTCCTTCCAGCTAATCAAACAAATCATCTATCCGCGGTAGAGGATACTTATTCTTCCTCGTCGCCTTATTCAACTCGCGATAATCCACACACAAACGAAGGGAACAATCTGCCTTAGTGGCAAACACAACTGGTGTTACCCACTCAGAGACACTCCATCTAATAAATCCCTTCTTCAAAAGATTGCTGACTTGCACCCCGAGCTCTCACTGCTCCCTTGGTGCCATGCGATGAAGTGGCATCACTATAGGTCTGGCATCTTTCACTAAATCAATACGGAACTCAATCTCTCGGTGTGGTGGAAGCACGGTCACCTCCTCGAAGACGTCTGGATACTGGCCAACCACGGGCACATCTGACAACTCATCCTGCGGGATGTCGAGGGAATTTACAAAACTAGCCATAACCCCATCACTAGGTAGACTACCAAACACTACCCTCCGCCCATCATCCGCCCTCACTGTCACCAAAAAGCCCTCACAGTCTACCACCACCCCGTATCTTTGGAGCCAATCGACTCCCAATATAATGCCATACCCAATAATGCCCAAAACAAAGCAATCACAAACAAACATACATCCATGACTCGATAAGACCAAACTCCTGCAAATCATACTAAGGCTAGTCGAACCACCAATCGGGTTCGTCACAACCAATGGTCTATCGACTATCTCGGGTTCCAATCCCAACCTATCTACCAGGTCACTAGATATGAAGGAACGGGAAGCCCGAGTATCAAACAAAATTCGAACTGGTACATCATAAATAGAAAGCATACCTTGAATAACAACATTCTTTCCTTTCTCCGCCGCAGTTGGGGCATTCGACGAAGAAGGAACAGCATCAATAGCATATGCTTTCCCAATCTGCTTCTCCTTAAGAGGTTACAGACACTTATCCTTATGATGTCCCACTTGACCACAGTTGTAGCACTTCCTTTCCGCTGGCTTGGCCCGACACTGTTTAGCATAATGGCCCTTCTTACCACAACTGAAGCACTCAACATCCCTCTTTCTCTTTTTCTGGCCACCTTTTGATTGGTCCTGCTTCCTCTTACTCTGAGATCTATTCTTGCCTCCACCACCTACTTGCGGCTTTGGCCCTTCTGTAGATGCAGCCTTAGTCTTTGACTTAGGGTAAAGACTCTCCGATCTCAAAGCTTTCCCCACGATCGATTCAAAAGTCTCATCGATGTGGTTGATAAGCCTTTCCCCCAAGTATCCGTCCAAACCAGTATTGAACTTCTCATTCTTCTTCTCAGGAGTATCGATAAGAGATAGCCCATACTTCGACAAAGTGTCGAACTCAGCAATATAATCAGAAACTGCCCTTCCATTCTGCTTGAGTTCCAAGAACCTCTTGAACAACACTGACTTCTGGGCAGCTGGAATAAACTTCTCGCTAAAGCGAGCCTTGAACTGATCCCAAGTAACCTGATCTTCTGGAGTAGCTGTTCTAATGGCATTCCACCAATTCATCGCTCGCCCTTGCAGCTGACGAGACGCTAGCCTTCTCTTCATCGCATCCTCAAGACCCAAGTCATCGAAGACACGATCGCAGCTATCCATCCAGTCTTGAACATCTGTGGCAGACTCCGTTCCATGGAACGGCTTTCCACCAAGGTTAGTGTAATCCTTGCACAACTTGGCGAAATCGACCCTAGGCGCCTGCACTCCTGGGCCAACACCAACTCCGGGATTGGGAACTGCCCCTTGCACTTCTCTAAGCATGTCTCTCATGAGGTTGGTAAACATTGCCCTCATGTCAGCGGCAGTCCCTTGGTTGGTCCCTCTACCAGCATCCCTCGTGTCTCGGCTCATCGTCAATCTGAAAAAGGGAAACGATTAACAACCCCATAGTGGTGCTAGTGCAGTGCGACTTCATCTTTATACTACTAATAGTATATATATATAGCTTTTGAAAACCAAAGTAATCACAAATACGCGCTCTCATATACGTACTATCTCTCCCTAGTGTCTTTCCCTAGGTTAACTACGAAACCTAGAGCTCTGATACCAAGTGTGACGGCCCGCCCCGCACCAACCGACATTTACTCCAAAGGTGCGCTGTACACATGTCCAGTTAGCACGGAACGGGTCGTCAGAAGGAAAAGGAAGAAAGAAATGAATTAACAAAGAACCTGTAGAATGTCTCACAGCGCATAGAACAAAATATAATAATAACATACTTGACATAAAACAGGAGAGACAATGCATAAGCTAAAAACCAGAACTGAGCATCATAGCAGCGGAAACCCAAAATATAGCTTATTACAACTTTTCAAACTGTCTCAAAACAAAAGCAAGATAAATGAGGTACACTACTAATGCCCAAGTAGCGACCACCAACGATACAGGGAGAATGTGTATATATATATATATATATATATATATATATATCATATGTGGAAGCCTCCTGCCCGCCTCCGAATCAGCTACTCGCGCATCACCAGCTAACCTGTCTCTAGACTGCTCGTGTGAGCACCCAGAGTAATAAGAGGAGACATAAAACTCTGGGTCAGACATAAAGCCTGGTATGAGTGATAAGCATCTAAAATGAACAATAACAGGTAGACTAAAACATACCTGAACCTGGACCTGCAACCAAAGATTTAGCACTACATACTGTACAACACTCTAAGGTACCATATCAAACGGTGTAAAGATACGGAGGTAGGGGAGGTGTGCATGTCATAATGATGGCAAACAATCAAGCATAGCATCCATCCTTACATCTCTCACTCAGTGCGTAAAGCATACGATGTTCACCACTTCGATCACCCAACATTCCTTGCTACGATCACTCTGCCCCATGAAGTCATAAATGGATTCACTGCACTGATAACGTAGCCACTAATTCCTCGCTATGTCCACTTGCCCCATAGAGTTATTCACCCCATCTGCGCTGGCTCATAGCCTTACCAATCCTTACTATGTCCACTTGCACCATGGAGTTGTTCACCCCATCTGCGCTAGCTCGTAGTCTTACTACGCATCACCTTTCCCCTCAGGTCATAATGACCCTACTGCACTGATAACGTAGTCTTTCTACCATCACCTTGCCCCTTAGGTCATAATGCCCCTACTGCACTGATATGTAGCCATTATTCATTTTTAGTGGTGAATCGAAGTTATGAACGTCGACAACTACTTAGCACACGTCCCGCAGCAAAGTCCAACCATGAAGTGAACTCATTGGTTCCCAACTGGATCCTGAGCTCTAACTTCCCATATTGAACTACCTTTGCATCTCGGGTTATTGGTCAATACTGGGTCGGGTCGGGTTCCTCCTCAAGCCATCGGTTCGGGTCGGGTATCCTCCATCTGTTCGGGTCGGGTCTTCTTCTGGTGTGGTTCGGGTCGGGTGTCCTCCATCGGTTCGGGTCGGGTGTTTCTCCTCGGTTCGGGTCGGGTGCCATTCCCCTCCAGTTCGTGCTTCTGCTTCGATCCGCCTCCTCATCCTTCACATGCTCCTATCCGATCCATCTTCATGCTTCCGCTCCGATCCGTCCTCCTTAATCCGATCCCAGTTCAGTTAGCATGGCCTTCCTTTTTGCCACTTTTCCCAAGTGTCAGGTTCTGATCCGATCGAATTCCTTGCCCAGTTCAACATGTCTGATCCGAGCCCTATATCCGATCCGATCCGAACCCTACACTGTTTTCTGAAACTGTTCCAGCAAGTGTTTACGCCATTCGACGACGTTTTCGACCATTCTAACGATTGAAACCAATCACAAAGCATTTCATACAGTCATAGCAACATGCATAATCAACCACAAACATCAAAACATCAATACGATAGGTTAAAATGGATCTAACATACCCAAAATCCCATATTTTCCCCTAAGCATGTTTAGGTGAAACTAATGATAGTATTAGCAAAACTTAACCAAATTAACCCAAATTCATATCAGAGGTCTAAAACATCATTTAGGAATTTATGAACATTTTTCCCGAATTTTACCATGCTTAAATTCGCTAATTAGCACTAATTACCCTTAACTAGCCATAATTAGTGTAAAACTATGCAAATCACTCACCTTAGCCACAAATAAACTAAGATCTGAAATAAATCTCTGATTTGATATGAATCCCAATGCTAAATAGCAGCTCCAATGTTGCTTTGGTGTAGATCTTCCTTGATTAGAGGTTGCTAAGCTAAATCCTTGACCAAAAGGTGATTTGGAGGTGATTTAGAGGTTGGAGGCCATTTTTAGGGTTCCTTGGTGATAAGTGGAGGCTAGAAAACTGAAATGGAATGATTCTCCATCTCATTTCAGCCTTCCCATAACCGTAATCCCGAAATGGGTTATGGGCCTACTCACCAATCACCTGATTTGGCCCGGTTAAGCAGTTTTTTTCCTCCCAAACCTTATTTCAGCCATATCTCCCAAACGGTAAGTCCGTTTGGCTATTATGACCACTGTTCGGAAAGGTAAACCATCAAACGAATCTAATGGAAGTGGTTTTATGTCAAAATTCCTTTCCAATCAAAAGTTATGGCCAAAACAAGATCAACTGGGGCAAAATGGTCATTTAAAAATCGACGAAAATCATAAGCATGGGAAATGACTCTAATAGATGTTTCCCAAAGTTACATGACCATAAGACTTCATATGAGAAAGAAATAAATATTCTACGATCCTCCGATGCGTAGAATGCGGGTCATTACACAAAATATACACTATATATTGAATTTGAACGCACATTTCAATTTACCGGGGCCACATACTAACTCTAAAAATTCGAGAAAAATATTTTCTAGCTTCGTATTGACGGTACGATCCTAACAAAACTAATTTCGTCGAATTCTGAGACGTTGGAAAAATGGCCATTTTCCAGTCGATTAAAATCAACTAAAACTGGTCAAATGCGTTTTCCTTTGCCACGCTCACATATTGATTCGAAAAATTACGAAATTTGAAACCTAGCAATAATTTTACATCCTGGATCCAATAAAAGTGGTTTCGTCGAAAACCGAGGTCGTTTGCAAAATTTCCATTTTAAAGGGCTAGAATTCCATAGCGACTATTCTGAATTTTTAACTGGACATATCTTTTTATCCCCGCTATGAAATTTCGATTTTTCGGATTCGTTGGGAAGATATTCTCAATTAGATTCTAATATTTTGTGTTTCACTAAAATCCGTTTTGTTTTGCACCCGATACATTCATTTGAACTTTGAAATCGAATTATCGAACTACCACGCCATTTTCAATTCCTTTTATAATTTAAAATAAATATTTATATTCTAACGACGATTCAAATAAATATATACGTTCGAATTCTATTCAAAATAAATTTCTCGTCATTATTATTTAAAATAATTCATTTTAAATATTAAAAATTCGCTAAAATTGCCAAAATAAATTTTTTAAATTGGCTCAGATTTCCGGGTTATTACAGGTTTATTCCATACACGAAATACTACAACTCTTGCTACTATTAAACCAAAACGTTTAGAATATAATTAATATTTGTTTTTGTCAGGAAAATTCGGTGATTAAAATTGATTGATTTGTCTAAAATGTGGCACTTAATTTGGACTGTTAATTTTATCGTAAATTTTTTAATTTTAAATGGACGTTAAGGATTGGTTGAAAATTCAGTGATTAAAATTGATTGATTTGTGTAAAATGTGGCACTTAATTTGGACCATTAATTTTATCGTAAAATTTGATATTTTAATTGGACGTTAAGGATTGGTTAAATTCTTTATATATATGTATATATATGTGTGTATATATATATATATATGTGTGTGTGTGTGTGTGTGTGTCTATATATATAAATGATACTTGACTGATTTGTTAAATTGACATTAAATCTGATAATTGAAATGGATATTTATTGATAGTCAAAATTTGGACATGTAACTTGGATAAATTTTGTATTGGTATTGGAATTTCCTGTTGCGATCATTTAAATAATATGAAATTTGTTGGCCGTTGATTGATTGTGAGATACGGATGGGGAACCGGTTTAGATGTCGACTGATATTGAGATGAAAAATATTATTTAATTCTTTCAAATGTTAGTGAGTTGATATTTATGTTATCCCTTATGTTTACCACTTTGTGGTGATCGATTACTTGACTTTAGATTTGGTTTTTGACTTTTGGACGCTCTATTTGATATATGATATTGAATGTATTATTGACTATTTGATATTATGTGATTTTTGTTGATCTTTTCCATTTGGAAAATCTGGATGGTTGAATAATAAAATACTAAAAAAAGGAGAAATACGGTAAGGACTCCAATGGATGGAATTTTACTATAAATTAAATTGGATATTTTAGATTTAAATAAATTGTCAGATTTTAAAGGATTATCCCTTGAAATGATATAGACTATGGAAGAATGTGTATGAAGGATGTTTATTAAAATTAGTGATTCAATAACTTGAATGTGAATAGAAGTTTAATTATTGGAAATTTCGAACATTGGAAACAACCACAAATTGATATCTTTTGTAAGATACTCAAAAGAATTTTGGAAAAGGGTGGGACCTTTATATAAACCAGAATAATATTTGAAATTATGATCATTTGTATATTTCATTTGATTTGATTTGACTAATATGAGAATTTTAGTCCTGACTCGAGTGTTTTTGTGTTTTGCACGGAACGCTCGGGTCAGATACGAGTGTTGCAGATTATAGATTTTAGCTCACAAAGAAGAGAGGCACGTAAAGACGCATGCACGCGTACACTGATTTGATAAATTTGCTGCAAAATTTATTTTTTTTAAAATCTATGTACTTCCGCTGTGTAAATTTTTTTGTACAAACTCTGACATTTTGTGTAAGATTATTCCGCTATGAGATATTATAGTTTATTTATTTTGTGATTTTGTGTTTGATTCTTTTTAGACCTCATAAGCTAAATAATAATCTATCATTTTGAACGGTTCGAGTTGGTTTAATCACTGACTTGAAGCAATCAAAAAGGCAAGCCCTTGTATTTCACTTTTTCTTCAATTATCTCCAGAATAATCTAATTCCCAACACCTACACCTATAGGGAGTGGTTTTCAGATAATGAATCCAATCGGTCTCTCCGTATTGACAACGATGGTCAAAAAAATTTGATAGCTCGTAACTTAACTATCAAAGGAAAACAAACATCCATCAAACAATCATTGGCCCTTTCTAATATTAATTAAACAAATTTTTAAATTTCTTATCGAATTCTATATATTGATATATTGATTTCTGTTTATCCAAATTTCTTAAAAATATTCTAAATCCTTAAATTTACGGAAAATTTCGCCAGCACCTCCTTTGTACCGGTCAATAGCTCAAACCCCAACTCGCCTCTCTAGGTCCTTTCCATTCAAAAAGAAAATCAAAAAGCCAAGCGGCTTGCCCAATAGGCTCATAAAATCTCATATGGATATGTAAACATGTACCTTTTTGTCGGGCACTTAAATTATACTCTTTATTTTCTTTATTCCATACCTTTTTAAAATATACACGGCCATTTCCAATTCATTTATATCAATTCCTCCCTTTTTACATAACTCGCTTTCCATTCGCTAATTAAATTTCTAATTAGCTTCAATGTTTCCTTTATCTTTAATTTGGACATATCTCATTCAAATATATTTGTATTCGCTTATATACAAATCAAACTCAAAATCCTTGCTTGCTTCCCAATTCTAATTCACGTTTCATACTCAGATTTTCAAATTCAATGAACAAATTCAAATTACTTCAACAAAGTTAAATTCGAGCCAAACTCCATTAACTAATTTCAAAGAAATTAGTTAACTTCAGTCGATAATTAAAAATATGATTTATAATCCAAAAATCAATCCATTTACTCGACTTAAGTCTATATTTATTTTATAACTCAAATCTAGATTTTTCTAATGGAAATTCAGAGTTTTATTCACTAAAAATCCTTTTATTTAACTAAATAAACCATTATGGTTTTAAAACGATTATGGCGCAGTTTTTCTGAAAATTTAATTTTGACATAACCCAAAATCTAGAAGACGAAATTTAGATTTTTCTCTTCCATTAAAAACTATTAATCAATAGGTCCCGATGTTTCTTGTTTCATTGAATTCCGACTTATATTGAGTTCTATATACTCAGTTGAAATTAGTAACGCCAAATTACGAACTACCGCTGAAACAACCCACCTCCGTTAAGGTCACTCACAAAGGGAATGCATTTACTTCGGTGAAGCATTATAGGTAAAAGATACAGATAATTTACAAGAAAGACATATAAATAGCGGAAAAACTAGAATTATTTCACAAGCAACGTGGTCTAGTCAAAACATTACAACCATTGCCTCAAAACCCAACTTCCAAGTTATTACAATAAAACTTCTGTCTTGATTAAAAACTCAAAATACATAAAGAAGCGGAAAGTAGTTGTAAAGCGGCATAAATCCCCAATAAAAGTGTAACCACGGCCATAGCCCAAGAAGAGAGAATCCAAGCAATACAACTACTCTCTTCAAGCTAGAAAAGGTCTGTACTTGAAACGACCCGCAACTTCCCCGTGAAGGAAAGCACGGATAGTTCGAGAACAAGCCACAACATAGAACGCGGACGGAAGAACATTTCATTGTTTATTACAACAATTCCATAAGATACAAGAATATACAGAGTATACACAAATCAATATTACACAGAAATATCAGAGATTTAAATTACATTTAAATACATCGCAGCGGAAAATAATACAATACACAACTAGAAGAGATATACGGATACAAAGCTTTCCGTATATCATTCCAGCTGTAAACCCGGATCCTGTGAATATAAATCTGCAAAACCAAAACTACTAACTGCCCGTGTCAAAATAAGGGCACCCAGAGTTTAGGTTAAAAAAATAAACTCCAGGTCAGCCATGGGACTGGTGTGAGAACTAAAACAGTTATTTAAAACTTTACTTTAAATCAGATATATCAAGGGACACGCCGTATAACACGGAACGGGTTTCCTCCCAAGAATAACAGTGCATGTAACGAAACAACGCAATGCTTTTTGGAAAAATGAAGCTATTATAAGACCTAGGTCCTATCACACAATGCAACGCAAGCCGGGGGATAGGGTTTTCCCTTATAACAGCCAAAGAATGCTTGATACATTTTAAAGCAAATCATTTGATACTATTATAAATGTATAGTGTATAAAACAACATCAAATCATATGTATCAATCATAGGCAACATGGGTACCATATATCATGTCGCCATACTAGTTCTACAATTAAAACTGCAAATGTCACGTATTTGGAAATTGGATTTCCATCTATGAACCGAGGAAAAAGATAGTCCTCAACCGATTCGAGACGCTCTAGCCCGTGTCTCAGGATCAGAGCTCGAGTGACCCTTGGATCGTCAGGGCCGGTCCACCGATGTGGATTAAAATTCCTGAACACTACGTTTCCCCGCCCTTTGGGGCGTAAATGAGCCAACGAATGGCTCCATCGGACCCGGATCGTCCGATCTAACCGAGGCGCCTCGTAACAGCAACGACCACACAGGTGAAAAGTATATAAATGTCAGGGCTGCTAGGTCACTGACACCACCCTAGCTAGAAGGAAACGCATGCCCTCCCTGAGGTCCTCTCCCGTTTTTGGTTCACAACCGGGGTGTGAGGCTCACGAATTCACGTTACATAAAGCTATCCACACAGGCGGTGCTTTGATCATCAACCACAAGACTTTGCTTTTCAACAGAAGCCTTGATCATTTTCCACTTAGGCATGCCACAAAGGCAATTCACTCTATACGTTTGATATCCATCAGTATATAACCCCTGAGCTCGTACGTCTCAGAGAAGGGCGTTAAGCAAGAGAATAGATTCTCCGCCGCCAAACAGATATATATTTAATAGAAATCAGTCACACAGACTAAAATCCAATGTCAGACACATAGTCCACTTACAAGTCCGTTCTGGGTCTGAACAAAACCGGAGGCACTTTCCTCGCATATCCATTGATCTCCAAGCACATCTGGACGACCACCAACTGATTCCCTCATCTTTGGTGTACAACCCAATCAAGATCATCAGTAATCACCCAAACGATGTGAAGACTTCCGGTCTTCAACCACCGTCTTCATCTTCGACACCACGTCGAAACAGTTATTCAGAATGGGATAAACCCGGACTTTCTGAATAACTCGCGTATATATTAAACAAGTGTTACAGAAACACAACATACGCCTCATTCCAATTCAGAATATTCTTTGGGAAAGGTTCTCATTAATTTTATCAAAGATAAACTCTTTTAAATTTATTCTTTAATCTTCTTTGAATATCAATTCAAACTAGTCGGGATTAGCGAACCACACCGAAGTAATCATTTATTTTATTTCCCAGTCCCAACCTATTCATCCCATGAAGTAAAACTGGTAATACTTCATATCTAACACCACAATGTTATCGGTAAATTCAATTACCATTTCACGTTCAAATCTAATTAAAGATTTAACTATCGCCTGGAGCAAAACTAGTGATACTCCATTCTCGATCTTTTCAATCTAATTAAAGATTCATTAAAATCCACTTAGTTTTAATCTTTAATTGGGTTAAAGAATCAGTGTCATTTTAAAACACGGTTCACGATAATCCCAAAATCACATTCATTATTTATCGGGTTAAAGAATAAGTGTCGTTTAAAACACTGTTCACAATAAACCCAAAAATCAATACCAGTTCAATTCCAATTAAATATTATTTAATTGGTACACTTCATTAAATCTAAATAAAAAGATTTAATCTTTTCTCAACTGGGTTCAAGAACAGTGTTAGTCAAGACACCATTCACGACAAACCCAAATCACATTTGATATTAAATACGTGGCTCTGAATAGAAAATATATCGGCTTATATTCAATATCAAATTCTACGACCAACAAATATCGCATTGGAAATAACGATATATATACATATCTTTCAAATTTCCATAACAACATCTGTATGATCACGAAATCCAACATCGAAATATTCCAAAGACAATTTCGATTCAAATCCATTCCAATTCAATTATTGGAAATTCTAGTTATTTTCAAAACCATTTCAAATCCAATTTATTTATTTAAAAATAAATAGAATTATAATCCTAGTTCCAAACTAGTTCATTTCGATAAAAATCTATTCTTATCTTTTCAAATATGGAGTTTTTCATCCCAATTCTTCCCAAATCATTTCTTATGATTTTACACAAATTACTGATATTTTTAATTATTTTATCGAGGCCCGTACAGTCGATTTCCACTATTGGCCATCGAACTGCACTTACAACGACCTTTTCCAAATTTTATTTGGACGTAACTCCAAATCCAATCGTTAGATTTCAAATTTCTAATATTCATCAGAAAGCTCTTTTCGATACGAACCCAACGGTTCCGGTTTTAGGAGAATCCGACGGTCGGATCTCCCGCAATATCCATTCGAAGTCAATGGTCGAAATTCGCGAACTGCCGCGGTGCGGTGCGTTCTATTCAGGCCATTATATTATATATATAATATATACTTCGTCGATTTCAATTCAAAACGTGCTTTATAAATCGTTTTAAATTCATTTCCAAAACAGTTTCAACTTCATATTCAATTTCAAATCAAAATTGAATATTCCAATATAAATTCGTTTCAAATTCATTTCAAATTGATTTCAATTCAAATTGATTTCTAATTCAATTTCAGTTCGTTTTCAGTTCAATTCAATTTCACTTCGAATTCATTTATATTCAATTTCAATTCGAATTCACTTATATTCAATTTCAATTCGAATTCACTTCTATTCAGTTTCAGTTCGAATTTGAATTCTTTTCAAAATATCAGATTTTGAAATCACTTTCGATATTCATTATAAAATGAATGAAATCGATATAAATATCGTTCACTTCAAAATGGCGTCAATCTAATCAACTCGGCTTCATATATTTCTATTTTCAAATATTCTATTTCAAATATTTCTATTCAAATATTTCTATTTCAAATATTTCTATTCAAATATTTCTTTTTCAAATATTTCTATTCAAATATTTCTTTTTCAAATATTTCTATTCAAATATTTCTTTTTCAAATATTTCTTTTTCAAATATTTCTATTCAAATATTTCTATTCAAATATTTCTATTTCAAATATTTCTATTCGAATATTTCTTTTTCAAAACTGGAATGAGGCCCAATCAATTACCATATAATGTTAATTATATGGATTTTCTAAAACACATGTATACGTCAACAATGACAAATAATCAACCATCATCCAAAGTGTATTCTACACTATATAAGCATCAAATATAAATATTCAACGCTTATAACAGTCTGTCAATCAATTAATCGACATATAACTAATTATTGGGATTAGTGTACATCATATATCACCCCAATACCCGTGTGGGGTTTCAAACAATCAAACACTGATTTTATTTGTGCAGTTGGGCGATGTGTAAAATTTATCGTCCCAATCAATGTCAATCAAATGTGTGTATATGAACAAATCGCCCGACTTGTTTATTTTTATTTCATTTCATCTACACGTTAAAAATTCTATTTTTAACTATAAAATATTTTAACTATATAAATATTTTATTTTATTTCACATCACATCACACAATCCATTTTCACCACAACAAACAATCAAACATACAAGCCATCCATGGTCTGTGGATGACGGGTGTCGGGTGCTACTAAACACCGTCTGCATCCTAGTATATGTTTTTAACTAGAAAAAAGAGAGTTAAAGGTGAGAAGTTCACACTAATTGCTAATCCAATCCCACGACTCTTCTTTGTAGAAATTTTTGCCGTTCTCGCCTCTTGCCACTTTCTTTGCCCGTATTCTCTACATATGTAAAAATCACATTTTTACATCGCTATTCAATATATAAAAATCGAATTTTTACTTCGCTATTCAATATATAAAAATCGAATTTTTGCTTCGTTACTATATAGATAAAAACTCTATTTTTACATCGTTACTATATAGATAAAAATTCTATTTTTACATCGCTATTATATAGATAAAAATTCTATTTTTACATCGCTACTATATAGATAAAAATTCTATTTTTACATCGCTATTATATAGAGATTTCGCCTTTTCAAATATAAAGATTTTGCCTTTATTTCACTACATATATAAAGGTGATATTTTTACTATCTTACCTATATAAAAATTATATTTTCATACTTCTACATCAATGAAAATTCTATTTTTATCGAAGTAAAAATCGTATTTTTACTTCACTACTTAATTAAAAATTATATTTTTAATTTTCACATCATATAAAAATATCGTCTTTCCTAGATTAAAAATCACTTCTTTATATCGTTAAAAATCTACTCCTTACACGAATAAAAATCTATCTTTTTCTTTGTTATAAAATCAAATCTTTTCTTTGTTTAAAAATTCTATTTTTATTATACTGCTATATAAATAAAAATCTTTCCTTATCTCTTTTAAAAATCTATGTTTTATAATTTAAACAAAATCAGATTTTTTTATTAAATAAGCTACACCAAATATTTAAAACAAATTAAAACAAAAAGAAACAAAAACAAAAAAAAACTTACAGCGAATCGATGGGGTTTTCAGCGATTAAGGGCTGGAAGGAGGGGAGAGGAGTCGCTGGTCGAGGAGGAGGCGGATGGCAGGGCGGGGCGATGATCGGAGAGAGGGGTCTGGGGTGGTCGGGTTCGTGTGGAGCGAGGAGGGAAGCGGGAAGGAGAATAGGAGGAGGGAGGGATCGACGGAAGAGGAGGGGGCGAGCTCGGGGAAGGCAGCGGTGGCCCACCCCCTGGCGGCGCGGCGTGCTAGGGCTCCGCCATTCTTTTTTTTTAAATCGAAATCGAAAATGACGGGGGGGGGGGTGGGGGGTGGGGGGGGGCTGAAGGCGGATAAGGGGAGAGAGAGTGAGGAATTTTATTTTTAATTTATTTAATTTCAAAAAGCAACTTTTATTTTCGAACCCGAAATTGAACCCACCGCCTGTCGTCCACAGCTAATTACCCCCATTCCGAACACAATGGGATATGTATCGTAGGCTGATTCGACTGTTTCGATCAGTTTTCGTCAAAATCAACATATAACTCTATATATTGAATTTGAACGCGCATTTCAATTTACCGGGGTCACATACAAACTCTATAAGTTGCAGAAAAATATTTTCTAGCTTCGTATTGACGATACGGTCCTAACAAAACTAATTTCGTCGAATCCTGAGACCGTTGGAAAAATGGCCATTTTCCAGTCGATTAAAATCAACTAAAACTGGTCAAACGCGTTTTCCTTTGCCACGCTCACATATTGATTCAAAAAATTATGAAATTTGAAACCTAGCAATAATTTGACATCACGGACCCAACAAAAGTGGTTTCATCGAAATCCGAGGTCATTTGCAAAATTTCCATTTTTAAGGGCCGGAATTCCATAATGACTATTCAGAATTTTCAACTGGACATATCTTTTGATCCCCGCTATGAAATTTTGATTTTTAGGATTCGTTGGAAAGATATTCTCAATTAGATTCTAATATTTTTGGTTTCACTAAAATCCGGCTTATTTTGCACCCGGTATGTTCAATTGAAGTTTGAAATCAAATTATCAAACTACCGTGCCATTTTCAATTCCTTTTATAAATATAAATAAATATTTGTATTCTATCGTCGATTCAAACGAATATATACGTTCGAATTATATTCAAAATAAATTTCTCGTTGTTATTATTTAAAATAATTCATTTTAAATAATCAAAATTCACTAAAATTGCTAAAATAAAAATTTTAAACTGGCCCAGATTTCCGGGTTATTACAATCTCCCCCACTTAAAACTTTTCATCCCCGAAAAGGAACAAAGCCGAAAGTTGTTTAACTAATCAACTCAACTTCCAGTGTTTTTGATTACGGCTTAAGTTCTTCAACTTTTCAGTTTCTAAGAACTTTTCAAAAATCTCAAAAATTTGGCTAACACCCTAAATTTTCGAAAAATTTCGCCATAACCTCCCCTGCGCCGGGAGCACGGGAAAATCCCGAAATTGCCATATAGGCCTTCTGATCTCAAAAAGAAAAAGAAAAAGCCAAGCGGCTAGCCAATCGGCTCATAAAATCATCATCACCCAAACAAAACAGTAAATTATAGTAAACATGTACCTATTTGTCGGGCAAACAAATTTTATTCTTCTGCTCTAGCCACCTTGCTATGAGCTGTTCAATGTAAGTGCATGTATATGCAAGCAAGTGCGACCAAATTTCAATACAATTCACTATTTGATATAATTTGGCTATATGGTTCAAAATTTCAATTAATCAAACTATAATCAAACAACACAAGCAGCAATCAATTAGCTGATTATCATTTCAAATTTATAACTTTGATATATAGTCAGAAAATCACATTTTTGATGCCAAATCACAACAATAAGCCCTATCTAATTTTGGTTCTCACACCAGTCAATTGGAAATTTATAGAAATCTCACCTTCGTTACTCGAAAATAAATACTGGCGACGGTGCCCCGTTACCAGAATTATCCCCGGGCACTAGAGTATGATTCTATAACTATCCAGTATATTAAAACTTCGAATACACGTTTGCAAGATGCATATGCAAAATCTTTATATATCGGATGTCCAAATTCATATAAAATAAATATTCAACTACGAATAAGTGATTTAAATTTCAAAACAAAAATTGTTTTCATTTTAAAAATATGCTCTTCACACTCGTTCTAGGATATTACTGATCCCATCTCTAACGAGTCATTCTCATTGGATATTACTAATCCAATATCTGATGAGTTCTTTCGCATGGTTCTAATGTGTCTTGTTCTCTGAGATTTGTAAACCAAAGCTCTGATAACAAGGAATCTCGCTCGATCCGAACCAGTCGCTAAACCGATCTAGACCGTTCGAAACGCCTGATTGTTTTGAGAACACGACAAAATAGAACGCAGACGGAAGAACATTTCATTGTATATTACAACAATTCCATCAGAATACAAGAATAAACAGAGTATATACGAATCAATATTACACAGAAATATCAGATATTTAAATTACATTTAAATACATCGCAGTGGAAAATAATACAATACACAACTAGAAGAGATATACGGATACAAAGCTTTCCGGATATCATTCCAGCTGTAAACCCGGATCTTGTGAATATAAATCTGCAAAACCAAAACTACTAGCTGCCCATGTCAAAATAAGCGCACCCAGAGTTTAGGTTAAAACAATAAACTCCAGGTCAGTCATGGGACTGGTGTGAGAACTAAAACAGTTATTTAAAACTTTACTTTAAATCGGATATATCAAGGGACCACACCGTATAACACGGAACGGGTTTCCTCCCAAGAATAACAATGCATATAACGAAACAGTGCAATGCTTTTTGGAAAAATGAAGCTATTATAAGACCCAGGTCCTATCACATAATGCAACGCAAGCCGGGGGATAGGGTTTTCCCTTATAATAGCCAAAGAATGATTGATACATTTTAAAGCAAATCATTTGATACTATTATCAGTGTATAGTGTATATAACAACTTAAAATCATAAGTATCAATCATAGGCGGCATGTGTACCATATATCATGTCGCCATACTAGTTCTACAATTAAAATCGCAAATTTCACGTATTTGGAAATTGGATTTCCATCTATGAACCGAGGCAAAAGATAGTCCTCAACCAATTCGAGACGCTCTAGCCTGTGTCTCAGGATCAGAGCTCGAGTGACCCTTGGATCGTCAGGGCCGGTCCACCGATGTGGATTAAAATTCCTGAACACTACGTTCCCCGCCCTTTGGGGCGTAAATGAGCCAGCGAATGGCTCCATCGGACCCGGATCGTCCGATCTAACCGAGGCGCCTCGCAACAGCAACAACCACATAGGTGAAAAGTATATAAATGTCAGGGCTGGTAGGTCACTAACACCACCCTAGCTAGAAGGAAACGCATGCCCTCCCTGAGGTCCTCTCCCGTTTTTGGTTCACAACCGGGGTGTGAGGCTCGCGAATTCACGTTACATAAAGCTATGCCACACAGGCGGTGCTTTGATCATCAACCACAAGACTTTTCTTTTCAACAGAAGCCTTGATCATTTGCCACTTAGGCATGCCACACAGGCAATTCACTCTATGCGTTTGATATCCATCAGTATATAACCCCTGAGCTCGTACGTCTCAGAGAAGGGCGTTAAGAAAGAGAATAGATTCTCCGCCGCCAAACAGATATATATTTAATAGAAATCAATCACACAGACTAAAATCCAATGTCAGACACATAGTCCATTTACAAGTCCGTTCTGGGTCTGAGCGAAACCGGAGGCACTTTCCTCGCATATCCATCGATCTCCAAGGACACTGGACGACCACCGACTGATTCCCTCATCTTAGGTGTACAACCCAATCAAGATCATCAGTAATCACCCAAACGATGTGAAGACTTCCGGTCTTCAACCACCGTCTTCGTCTTCGACACCACGTCGAAATAGTTATTCAGAATCGGATAAACCTGGTCTTTCTGAATAACTCGCGTATATATTAAACAAGTGTTACACAAACACAACATACGCCTCATTCCAATTCAGAATATTCTTTGGGAAAGGTTCTCATTAATTTTATCAAAGATAAACTCTTTTAAATTTATTCTTTAATCTTCTTTGAATATCAATTCAAACTAGTCGGGATTAGCGAACCACACCGAAGTAATCATTTATTTTATTTCCCAGTCCCAACCTATTCATCCCATGAAGTAAAACTGGTAATACTTCATATCTAACACCACAGTGTTATCGGTAAATTCAATTACCATTTCACGTTCAAATCAAATTAAAGATTTAACTATCGCCTGGAGCAAAGCCGGTGATACTCCATTCTCGATCTTTTCAATCTAATTAAAGAATCATTAAAACTCCACTTAGTTTTAATCTTTAACTGGGTTAAAGAAGCAGTGTCATTTTAAAACACGGTTCACGATAATCCCAAAATCACATTCATTAATTATCGGGTTAAAGAATAGGTGTCATTTAAAACACTATTCACAATAGACCCAAAAATCAATACCAGTTCAATTCCAATTAAATATTATTTAATTAGTACACTTCATTAAATCTAAATGAAAAGATCTAATCTTTTCTCAACTGGGTTCAAGAACAATGTTAGTCAAGACACCATTCACGACAAACCCAAATCACATTTGATATTAAATATGAGGCTCTAAATAGAAAATATATCGGCTTATATTCAATATCAAATTCTACGACCAACAAATATCGTATTGGAAATAACGATATATATACATATCTTTCAAATTTCCATAACAACATCTGTATGATCATGAAATCCAACATCGAAATATTCCAAAGACAATTTCGACTCAAATCCATTCCAATTCAATTATTGGAAATTCTAGTTATTTTCAAAACCATTTCAAATCCAATTTATTTATTTAAAAATAAATAGAATTATAATCCTAGTTCAAAACTAGTTCATTTAGATAAAAATCTATTTTTATCTTTTCAAATATGGAGTTTTTCATCCCAATTCTTCCCAAATCATTTCTTATGATTTTACATAAATTATTGATATTTTTAATAATTTTATCGAGGCCCGTACAGTCGATTTCCACTATTGGCCATCGAACTGCACTTACAGCGACCTTTTCCAAATTTGATTTGGACGTTACTCCAAATCCAACCGTTAGATTTCAAATTTCTAATATTCATCAGAAATCTCTTTTCTATACGAAACCAACGGTTCCGGTTTTAGGAGAATCCGACGGTCGGATCTCCCGCAATATCCATTCGAAGTCAATGGTCGAAATTCGCGAACTGTCGCGGCGCGTTCTATTCAGGCCATTATATTATATATATATAATATATATAATATATACTTCGTCGATTTCAATTCAAAACGTGCTTTATAAATCATTTTAAATTCATTTTCAAAACGGATTCAACTTCATATTCAATTTCAAATCAAAATTGAATATTCCAATATAAATTCGTTTCAAATTCATTTCAAATTGATTTCAATTCAAATTGATTTCTAATTCAATTTCAGTTCGTTTTCAGTTCAATTCAATTTCACTTCGAATTCATTTATATTCAATTTCAATTCGAATTCACTTATATTCAATTTCAATTCGAATTCACTTCTATTCAGTTTCAGTTCGAATTTCAATCCTTTTCGAAATATCAGATTTTGAAATCACTTTCGATATTCATTATAAAATGAATGAAATCGATATAAATATCGTTCACGTCAAAATGGCGTCAATCTAATCAACCCGGATTCATATATTTCTATTTTCAAATATTCTATTTCAAGTATTTCTATTCAAATATTTCTATTTCAAATATTTCTATTTCAAATATTTCTATTCAAATATTTCTTTTTCAATTATTTCTATTCAAATATTTCTTTTTCAAATATTTCTATTCAAATATTTCTTTTTCAAATATTTCTTTTTGAAATATTTCTATTCAAATATTTCTTTTTGAAATATTTCTATTCAAATATTTCTATTTCAAATATTTCTATTCAAATATTTCTTTTTCAAAACTGGAATGAGGCCCAATCAATTACCATATAATGTTAATTATATGGATTTTCTACAACACATGTATACGTCAACAGTGACAAATAATCAACCATCATCCAAAGTGCATTCTACACTGTATAAGCATCAAATATAAATATTCAACGCTTATAGCAGTCTGTCAATCAATCAATCGGCATACAACTAATTATTGGGATTAGTGTATGTCATATATCACCCCAATACCCGTGTGGGGTTTCAAACAATCAAACACCGATTTTATTTGTGCAGTTGGGCGATGTGTAAAATTTATCGTCCCAATCAATGTCAGTCAAATGTGTGTATATGAACAAATCGCCCAACTTGTTTATTTTTATTTCATTTCATCTACGCGTTAAAAATTCTATTTTTAACTACAAAATATTTTAACTATATAAATATTTTGTAACGACCCTAAATTTTAGGGCCAATTTTAAAAAAAATTATTTTAGAAATTTTTATGAATTTTGAATAATTAAAATGATTTATTTGAAATAATAACGTCAAAAAGTTTATTTTAATTGAAGTTAAAACGAATAAATTTTAATTAATTATAAAAGGAGTCGAAAACAGCACTGTAGTTTGAAATTTTGACTTTGAACTTTGACTGACTGTACAGGATACAAAATAAATCGGATTTTAGCGAAACAAGAAATATCTAAATCTGTTAGACCATATCTTTCCAACGAATCTGAAAAATTGAAATTTCGTTTTAAAAATAAAAAGTTAGGTCTAGTTTAAAATTTAGAAAAGTCGCTGTATAATTTATATATATTTTAACTAAATATATTGGCCTTGAAAATAGCCATTTTACAAACGACCTCGGTTTTCGACGAAACCACTTTTGTTGGAACCGGAATGTCAAATTATTACTAAGTTTAATTTTCCTGAATTTTTCGAAGTAATATGTGAGCATGGTACAACAAAATGTGTTTTGACCATTTTAGTCAAATTTAATCGGCTTAAAAATGACCATTTTTCAAACGGTCTCAGAATTCGATGAAATTAGTCTTGTTAAAACCGTATCGTCAAAACATAATTAGAAATAATTTTTTTGGATTTTTCGGAGTCAGTATGTGGCCCCGGAAATTTAAATTGTACGGTTGAATTTAATAATTAAATGATTTATAATTAAATTTAAGGAAAAACTTATCGTAACAACCGAAATGGGTTACGAAACATATTCCAGTGTGTCCGGGACGGGGGTTATTAGCTAGGGGCAACACTCATTGGGTTTGATTTGGGGTTAGCAGTGATAAACTAATTAAAATAAAATAAAATACATTAAAATACACTAGAAATACACTATAAATACAGTCAAATACGTATAACCCTAGCCTAATACTTCACCCGCCTCCCTCTTAATTCAATGGCCACCACCAGTCGATACTTCCTCCTTCATTTCCTCCCTTTCCATTGATCTTCAGACCCTAATCTCTACTCCACATCGAAGTTCTCCTTACCAACTTCCCATCCATACCGGAATCACCCCAAACCATGCGCCAGATCCCTCGAACCGACCACCCAAACCCTCGCCCAAACAATCGCCGCCGAGCCCCCTGTGCGCCGCCGAGTGGGCCCCAGCTCCGGCCGAACACGCGCCCCTCCAAGGCCAACCAGACTCCGCCCTCCGATCTCGCTCTCGCTCACTGTGCTGGTCGGAATTTGAAGCCCTAGTCTTGAAGAATAGGAAGAGAGTGCGGCATGTTGTCTGAGTGGGGAAGAAAGGGTATTTCCCTTATTAATTTATTAATTTTAAAAGGTTATCTACCTAAATTAATCTGTATATGATGCATACGAACTCAGAATCGTCCGATTCTCGAACCGTTGGACTCGCAGAACTGAGATCTACCGTTCAGAACTGACCAGATCTGAAACCAGACACTTTGGAAAATCAGGAAATTCCAAATCAAAATTTATCAGTGAGAATTCTATTTATAAATATAATTATTTATTTATTTGATTCACTGCAAAATTGATTGTATAATTATTTCAGTGTTGACTTGCTCTGTGATGAAGATTGCTGAATTATATTGTTGTATGACTGTTGCGACAAATCATTGATTTTTGTGTTTCATGCTTGTATGGTTGAAAACAAATATCTCAAGTTGTTCTGATGAAAAAGCAAATAACCATTCGAGATTAGAATTATTCGTAGGGATTTGTTAATAAATAAAATTCACCTTTTATTAGATCATGAGAGATGAAATGAATTTGTATATAAATAAAATATCACTTTGTATGTAAATTTGAAATGGTAAAATTTGGTTAACATATAAAATATCACTTTATATGTAAATTTTAAATGGTAAAATTGTTAACATATTAAATTCATATTTTATATGTCATTATAAATAGAAAGTATATTAATATATATAAGATTTATTTTGTATGACATTAGAAATGGAGATCATGTTAATGTATGAATTCACTTTTTGTCAATATAACGAAGTAGCGACAAATTCCCTTTTTGTCAATATAATTGAGTAGCGACAAATTCCCTTTTTGTCAATATAATTAAGTAGCGATAAAATCACTTTTGTCAATATAATTGAAGTAGCGACAAAATTCACTTTTGTCAATATAATTAAGTAACGATAAATTCACTTTTCTCAACAAAAATGAAGTAGCGACAAAAATCATATTTTTGTAAATGTGAAAGAAAGATTAAATAACAAAAGATTCATTTTGACAATTGAAGAAGAATGACAATAGAAATTTCATTTTTATTTAATGTAATTAAAGAAAATATAGAGGTTACATTTTTATAATGTAATAAAAAGAATGTGAAGGTTACATTTTCATAATGAAATAAAAAGACAAGATTATGAAACATACTTTTATTTGGATTTTATGAGTAAATAAAAGAACTGAAAAGGAATTTAGTATTTTTATTGTAATTCCATTACGATAGAAAGAATGGACAATAGGGACTTGGTTTCTTTAAAGCCACTTTTTATTGTCATTTTATATTCAGTAAAAGAGTCGCATATGAAAATAATGTTCATTTGTTAATGTCATTTATCGCATATGAAAATATGTTCATTTGTTAATGTCATTTATCGCATATGAAAATATATTCATTTGTTAATATCATTTTATCGCATATGAAAATATGTTCATTTGTTAATGTCATTTATCGCATATGAAAATAATGTTCATTTGTTAATGTCATTTTATCGCATATGAAAATATATTCATTTGTTAATATCATTTTATCGCATTTGAAATTTTATTCATTTGTTAATGTCATACACTGCATATGAAGTGAAATGCATGGTTAAAGTCATATTTTTGCCAATGAAAAATGGTACCGATGAAATTTACATTTTTACATGTAAACAAAAGTAGGAATGTGCATTGATAATAAATATTACCTTTTTATTATGTAACTTAGAATGAGGACTTGCATTGCAAATAAAAATTTCATTTTTATTTGAACTAAAGATATGATATTTGCTTTGCAAATAAAAAAAATACTTTTTATTTGAAACTATGATATGAAATTAGGCAAGCGAACAAAATTTACATTTACCAATGTAGCTATGAGATGAAATTTAAAATTTACATTTGCACTGAGAATTAGGATTACATTTTTATGTAAACAAAAGTATTTATTTTGTCAAATATGAAAGAGTGATAAATTACATTTTTATCAAATGTAAAAGAAGGATAAATACAAAGAATGAAATAAAACATTCATTTTATGAAATAAGAATGAAGTAAAATATTAAATTTTATGTAATTTAGATTTAAAGAAGGAAAGTCACATTTATGATGTAAGTAGGAAAAAGGAGAATTTACATTTATGATATAATTAGATAAAAAGGAACTTAGAATTTTCATGCAAATGGAATTTAAGAAATTTACATTTTTATAAGTAACCATGAATGAGGATTTACACTATAAATTAGAAATTACATTTTTATTATGTAATGAGGGTATGATATTACATTGTGAATTAAATTACAATTTTATGATGTAACTTAAGAATAGAATTTACCCTGCCATTCTAAAAGTCAAGATAATTTTGGTTTTGCATTGAAAGAAATAAGGAAAATTATTTTTGTTTGGCATTTAAAAGAATAGCAAGATTATTATTTTTGTTGCATAGAAATTAAACAAACAAAAATATATTCGTTGGTATAGAAAAGAGGTCAACACCAAAATATGCATGTTGGTTGAAATTGGAATGATATACAAAATATACATTGTGTGTATTGGATGTATGGAAATTGAAGAATAATAATAAAAGAAAACACTTGTTGTGTGTTATGATATATATATATAAATATTGGATATAAATAAGAAGAATTGTTGCTAGTAAAATTTAGAAAAAGGAAATGGATGTAGGATTTATATAATCATATATGAAGATTAGAATCAAACGATATGAAATGATTTCTAACTTATATATATATATATATATATATGCGAGAATTGTTTGGGAAGTCCGAGTTTATCTCATTCCAAACAATTTAAACGACCTTTAAAACTCAAGATTTAAAGACAACCATAGAAGACCGACGGTCTTCACATAGAATGGACGACGACGGCTGATGCCCGTGATTGGAGTAGCTACCTTGAAGGGGCTACAGTGGTTGCCATCCGGACGTAGTGTTGATTTGTACGGATTTGACTTTCGCTCAGACCCAGAGCATAAGTTTTAAATGGATTGTGTGTCTGACGTTGTACTCCGTTAATATCATGTTATTGATTTTCTGTCTATATATAAATGATTGGCGGTGAAGAATTTATTCTTTACTTAACACCCGTTTATATATTGATGGACGATCAATGATACGGTATGGATTGACAATGTGGCACGCTAAGATGAAGATGATCAAGGCTTTGTTGAAAAGCAGGCCTTGTGGTTATGACGTAACTTCGCGAGCCTCACAAACCGGTAGAGTCTAAAACGGGCGAAGGGAACGCAGGGAGAGCAGCACGTTTCTTTCTAGCTAGAAGTGGTGTTTGGGTTTTATCACGGCCTGACATTTTACTTATGTGGATGATGGAATGAGGCGCGCCTCGGATAGGTCCTATAGGACCGGGAAACGTGTGCTTAGGAATTGCCAATCCTCTAAGCTGTATTTGAGGACCGACCCTGCCATTTCCAAGGGTTAACTGCGGGTAATCCTGGGACATTAGCTAGAGTGTCTCGAATCGGTAAGGAGCTCCGCTCTAGCCTTGACTCATGATGGAAATCCAAATCTCCAATACGCCCCATGCGGTTTTGATTGAATTACTAGTACGGAGGCATAATATATGGTACCTATGCTTCCTAGGATTGATACATTTACTTTGAATTGTTAAAAAACATATAGACACTAATAATAATATCGTTTTTATCGTATCAAGCATGTTTGACCATTATAAGGTAAAACCCTATCCTCCGGTTTGCGTTGCATTGTGTGATGGGACTTGGGTCTTATGATGGTTTCATTTTTCAACAAAGCATTGCGTTGTTTTGACGATTTACTTAAATTATGCATGGCAATCCATTAGAATAAAACCCGTTCCGCTTTAGCGGCGTGGTCCTTGGATTTGCCTTATTACTATTAGTTATATTAGTTAAGAATTCTCACACCAGTCCCACGACTGACCCGTTGTTTGTTTCCACTTTTGAAAACTCGGGTGCCCTCTTTTCCACACGGGCGGTCGAGTAGCTTTTTGCAGATATTTATCTCTTTAGCAGGATCCTGGATTGAAGCTCAAAGCTGTGTCCAGAGCATAGAAAAGTCTTCCGCTGTCTTAGTTATTTTATTTCCGCTGCACTGTATTAAAGTAATGTAAAATTATCTTCCGCTGTAAATTTATTTAATGTACTCTGATATATATTCTGTACTCTGATGTAACATTTATTATGATGTTATAAAAGTCTGCTGTTATTGTTCTGATGTTGTTGTATTCCCAAAGTTAAAGTATTCGTGGATTTCCGACCTTTGGGTCAGACTTGTGTGGTTTATGGTCGATCCAAAGAGCGGGAATTTACGGGTCCTTACAGTTGGTATCAGAGCTTTGGTTAGCTCAAATCTTTGGGATACAACTCGTTAGAACTGAACAAAAGACTCATCAGAGATTGGATTAGTAATATCCAATTAGAATACTCATTAGAGATAGGATCAGCAGTATCCTAAAATGAGAAAACTCATTAGAGATGGGATTAATGCCCTAGAATGAGTTGAGAGTGCTAGTTAATCAACTATAACAACTTTGAAACCAATATGAGTTAATAAATTATACACTTTTAGCTTCGTTCCTTTTCGAGGATGAAAAGATCTTAAGTGGGGGAGACTGTAACGACCCTGAATTTTAGGGCCAATTTTAAAAAAATTTATTTTAGAAATTTTTATGAATTTTGAATAATTATGTAACGACCCGGATTTCCGTAACATCAGAGTTGACTATGTACATCATACGTCCAACCGAAATATCACGAAAATACGGAACATATTTTTTTTAGAAGAAAGAGATAGAAGAAGAACAAAAATAACAACACATAATCTCACATCGCAGCGGAACAAAATATAATATATCATAACCTTTGAAACACAAAATCTTAACTATATAACATACACTTATCAGAGTACAACACTTACAACACAGCGGAACAAAATTCTATATAACTAACGCTGAAGCCTCCTTCTCCAAGCTCCTTTAGATAGATCTGTAAAATCCTGAACTACTTGACTGTCCGTACAAATTTAGGCACCCAAGAGTTTAGGTAGAACAAAACAAATAAACTCCGGGTCAGTCATGGGACTGGTATGAGTTAACAGTTTAAAACAGTTTCAGAAAACTAAATGATATCTCATAAGACCACGCCGTATAACACGGAACGGGTTTTTCCCTTATGAAAATCCAAACACTTGAATTATCTTTATATCAAAACTCTTTTGATATTATAATAATGTCTAAATCAAGTAGATAACAATCTAGTGGAACGTTTGCATCTCACGTTCCACATATATATACAATCAAAATCGCAAGCACGTATTGGGTAATGGATTTCCAACTATGACAAGGTATGGAGCCACCTTCCGCTGGTATATCTCTAGAGGAGAATACACCCAGTTCAACAAGAACATCTTGCAACTCAGCCACACATGACCGACCACTCATTTCGCTTGAGTGTATCGAATGTATATCACCAACGGTTGGGATCAGCAACCGTTTCCCGAATGGGACAGCATTGACAATAGATTTTTAGAGGTAAATGAAACTCTAGATCACGTGATTATACACCCTACTTCGGTGCGACCGACTTAGCCATGCTGCCTGCCCGATTTCTGTCATTTACCGGATGTGAGGCTAGAAGCTACGCTTTATCATCACACCAGATTCACTTTGAATGTCACATCGTCAAATCCATCAAATCATCGATTGACGTCCTCAACCATACATTATGTGTTAGCTAAAAGAAGTTTCCTTCTCCGCTTCCACTCTTGGTACGGTTGGAGAAATCAATATACGTGATCGTCAGGACATATTCTGTCAGACATCCGTCCATACAAGTCACCCAGGAACAGGATGAAATTAAGGCACTATTTCTATTAATAGAAAAAGTCCTTGCACTCTACTCCGTCTTCGATTATCTTTATATAATCTGATTCGCACGCTACTGTCGATATGGAGTGGTTCTTCGGATAATAATCCAACCGGTCTCTCCATATTGACAACGATGGTCAAAACTTCGATAGTCTGTGATTTAACTATCGAATAAAAACAAGTGTTTCGATAGTCGATGATTTAACTATCGAATAAAACAATTGTTCATCCAAACATCCAACAATCACTGAGCCTTTAATTAATATTCCATTAATTAAATTACTTCTTTATTTCTTATCAATATTTGTTAACCAAATATTTTCAATAACCATATTGGCCTTATACGTTATTTGGAAAACATTTCCATATATCGCCTTCTTTTATTTTCTAAACTTTAGAAAATATATGTTATTTATAATTGGAAAATATTCCAATTACTTATCTCTTTTCCAATCTCGTTTATTCCTATACTTAGGAAATATTTATTATTCTATTTCCCAGCTTACACTTATTTGGGTTAAAATGGATGTTGTGTAAAACATCGTTACGACAACCCAAATACTATATTCAACTAACTCTTATCTAACATCGATCTTCGAGCCTGAAATCTTACTGTTCATTTGTTAATAATGCAATCAATCAAGTTGGGGTATAACTACCTCTCAGACCTTGACTGAATAACATTTATAACGTCAAAACAGATATGACTACTTACTCGAACAATCAATAACATACAACTACTTCTTTACCTTTAAACACGTATACACTTTTCCTTTCTATTCTTACTAGATTTTATTCTTATACTTCCTTTTTGATTATACTATTCTATTTCTAAGTTCGTTTTCTTATCGACTTCTATATATATCGATACGTTGATTTCTAACTATCAAATTATCTTAAAAATATTCTATCTCCTTAAATTCCCGGAAAAATTCGCCATAACCTCCTTTGTACCGGGAGCATCGGGAAAATCCCCAAAATGCCACACAGTCCCCTCTAATCAAAAAGAAAAAGGAAAAGCCAAGCGGCTTGCCGATACGGCGCATAAAATCTCATATATGAATTAACTACGTACCTTTTTGTCGGGCAATCTATATATATACCTTCTAACACTTTATTCCAAACCTGTCTCCTGTATCTATACCTGCTCAATCTATTTAACTATACCAAATCGTTTTAACTCAATTTGTTAAATAAATTTGTTACTTAACTCTTCAGTCTATTTCACCTTCATATTTGAACATGACATGTTCAAATATATTTTAACTGCATATTAACAAATTCTAATTATACTCATACTCTCGTTCCCTAATCGACTTCTTATTCAAATTCCAATTCAATTCTATTTGAATTCTCTCTATTTAAATTCTATTTGAATTCTATAGTTTAAAGTCCATTTGAATTCTATATTCAAATTCTATAGTTTAAAGTCCATTTGAATTCTATATTCAAATTCTATTTGAATTCTCTGCATTATTTATAAACAACGTTTATAACTTTACTTAAAATCCCCCATTATATATTTATAAACAAAGTTTATAAATTCAATTCAAATCCCATCTTTTCCATTTATAAACAGAGTTTATAAATTCCAATTCAAATCTCATATTTTCATTTATAAACAAAGTTTATAAATTCAATTCAAATTCCGTCTTTTCATTTATAAAAAAAGTTTATAAATTCAATTCAAATCCCGTCTTTTCATTTATAAACAAAGTTTATAAATTCAATTACATGTTTTATATACCTTCAAACAAGTTAATATTTTCTATAGTTTTATTTAAAATTCAAATTCTATTTATAAAAATAGAATTTCCTTTTTAAAATCTCAAATACCCTTTTCGATATTTTTATAGATCAATATTCAAGCCCCATTGATATTTTAAACAATCGAATCAACCAATTTTCAATCATTTGATTTTTAACATATCATATATGAATATATGTGAAATCAAACAAACAACAGATAATATATATTTTTGAGGAATCCAGTTGGATTCCTCCAGCCTGGTTTTCCTGCATCCACAGACATTAGTCAACATAGTAATACCCATCCTGCTTCGAGGCAGGATATCGCGGTATAGAAGGCCATCCACTAATCATAGCGTGGGGCGTATAGGGTAATCATCCGCTATGAAACTGCGGGCATCCGCTAATGATACTGCGGGAATCAATCCAACCAATCTCAACCCAATATATATATAATAGTCAACCAATCCTAAATAACTAATATATTTAAAACAATCAGACAACATTTCAAACAAGCAACACACAATTATTTTTAACGAAATAAAAGTAATTCTAATTAAAAAGGTGAGTGAGAATTTACTCACCGTGATTTTTCTTTTGCCGAATATCCATTCCAATTTAGTTTAAATTGAACGATGATTGATTTAAATTCACAATTCCCAACGAATCTTGAAAAATCCCAAACCAACTTCATCTCACAGTACTTGATGATACGATTCCGATGTTGCTTGTTTTGTTCTAGTCGGACCTCGTACAACGAGATATAATTTGTATAAGCTTTCAGTTTGAAATAAATTTAATCCTAAACTAAAGATGGTTATTAACTAAAATCATTAGCAATTTGTTAAATTAATTTACCTCCTTCACCATTGCCTAAGACACTGATTAGCATCACTGAAAAATCCAATTTCCAGTCACTCCAACCTCCTTCTAATTTGTAGAACTATCGGACCACATCCGATCACCACTCCAGTACCATTATCATTAACTAATTACGGTTCAGACAAAGTTTCCAACAATAGTCCACACTTACTGCACCCATCATCCCAAGAATACAAACCTGTAATCGCCATTTGCAAACTGCCGTACTCCAAAAGTACCTCTCCTACCTTGCTACTTCATGAAACTCCAATTAAGAACAAATACTGACCTCGCCACTTCCCAAAACAAGCTGTACCCAACATCATACACTATGAATGCCAACCATAAATCATGAATCACGCTGTCCATAACTTCTTTGCCATAAAGTTGAGTGTCCAGAAATGAAAACCGCATCTTGGCAACCCTCACAACGCTGCTTTAATCCCATTCATCTCCAATTTGAATGCACCGAACACGCCCCCTTTACAGTATCAAACTCCGTCTTCACAACTTTCAATAATGAACCTTGGCCTATTATATCCCAAAGCCTCGGACACTGTGCCAGTTGACTATCCACATCGCAACTTCCAGTTTTGACCAATAACTCAACAAGCACGAAATAAACTCCTAGCTTAACATTTAAATCCACGAATCTGTCAGCGCCTGCACCTCCAAAATCACGACGCCTCATACTTGCGATCTCGACAATCACCTGCTACCCTAAGAACAAATCACGACTCCCTGCTTCAGGTATACCCGCTATCGTCGATTCCAAAAACCAACATACCACCTCCTCCGATCATCCTCAACACCCCCTCGTCGAACTCGCGAGCGCCTAAGATCCACATCTTGGTCTTCTCCATCCATTTCGGTGAACTCCAGTTCTAGAAGATTAGGCTAAAGTATCGACCATTTTAGGGCTTTTTATTTTGATCATCTGAAACTTGAAGCATTCGATTTCCAGAGGAACAGAAAATGGAAAGGGAGAACTGATTTTTGTGGTTCGAATTGATTTCATGGAAGGGACTAAATAGGGTATGTCGTGGTTTTAAATTGGACAACAAGGCTATTTTGATTCCGCCTTGTTGCTTTGTTCCTGACCATAGATAAATTATTTTATTTGATTAAGTTTTTATCCGGTGTCCTTTAATTTAAAGTACTCCTTGACTGCGAACTTTTTTTTGAACCCAACAAATGACATTCCTAGAGTTATACCACCATTCCGGACACACTGGGATAGGTCACGAAGTCCAATTCGATCATCTGTAGTTGATATTAATTTAAATCGTTGTAAATTAAATTTAAAACAATAAATTCTGCGATAATAATTTATTATTATTCGAATTCAAACAGAAGTCTGAACTGTATTAAATTCAGTTTTAAATCTCGAACTGAATCAATTTCGAATTACGATGGTTTAATATATTCGATATTAAATCGAAATTGATTATTAAATTAATAACTTAATATAAAAATTCACTTATATTACCAAACCAATATTTAAATTAAATATTCAAAAATTAACCCATAAGGATCCGGGTCATTACAATCTTCCCCACTTAAAAATAATTTCGTCCTCGAAATTGCTAAAGTAGGAAAAGTGCTACAAACCCATTTAACTTTTCAAAATTTATTTATGTTGATACTCAACATTTCAAACTTCCTTACGTATCTCTCTTTTGAATAAATCCTTATTCGATAACTCCTTCCTTCGAATAACTATATTCGATAATCTCTCTTTCGAATAACTAGATTCGAAAACCTTTCTTCGAATAAACTATATTCGATTTACTCTATTCTATTTACTCTTATCAATTAACTCTATTTGATTTAACTCTTTTCACTTACTCCTTCCGAATATGCTAAATTCGATTACTCCTTTAACTCTATTCGAATAACTAATATTCGATTAACTCCTTTAATTATATTCAAATAACTAATATTCGATTTAACTCCATTCGCTTGACTCTAGATCGCAGCGGTCACAATGGTTACGCCTGATTCCCTCAGGAAACATCCGACCGTCCTAGGCTATCTGCAGCCCTGCGAATTACGCTAGCAGTCAAATGAAATGGCAACTTATCCTGAGTAACTATGTTTGGCTAACTCTATCTCGATAACTATATTCGATCAACTTTAATTGAATAACTAACATTCAATTAAATCCTAATTCGATTAACTATGTTCAATTAACTTTATCTGGTTAACTCTTTATTTGAATAACAAATATTCGATAAATTCTAATTGAATAACTAATATTCAATTAACTCTACGGATTAACCCTAACTGATTAACTCTAACTAGTTAATTCTTACTCTAATCGATTTATTCTAACACTAATCGACTTCTCCTATTCGAATAACTCCTATTGGATAACGTTTATTCATTTATAAAGATTTACTTTTAGTAACGGTTCTTCACTTTATAAATGTTCTCTTTAATAACGTTACTTCACTTATACAAGTGTTGTGTACCCCTTCTATTTAAAACTATCGGTGTTAAAACCAATATCTCTTCTCTATATAAGTTCAGACTTATATATTCCATTTATCGAATGATAAATATTTAATTTAATTTATAAACTGCTATTTACAAATTAATCTTTCGATTTATCTGTTAAAAACAGATTTTCATTTTCTATTCACCTTCTAAATATTCCTTTGATTAAATTCTATTTATTCAACAAATAAATATCTCATTTATAACATTCTATTTATTTTCTATAAATAAATATTTCCATTTAATCTATTTGTAAATGTTTTACAAATATTCCCTTTTAAATTCTATTTGTAAATGTTTTTACAAATATTTCTCCTTCTATTTGTTTGCACATAACTTCCTTTGTATTTGTGTTACAAATATATTTCCTTTATATTTCCCAGTTCATATTTCATTCACATTGATTTTACTCAATTTATTCATTTCGATCCATTTAACTTAAGTTAAATTCAATCATTCAAATTCCCAATAACTAGTTGCTAATTAACCGTTTTGCCTATTTCACCTTCATATTTGAATATAACTTGTGCAAATATATGTCAACTTAATTATAAACTAATCTAATAATATTTTCAACTCGAGTTATAAATTCGATTTCGAATGAGACGACCCGAACTTCCCCGTGAAGGAAAGCACGGATAGAATTGAGGACAAGACAAAACAGAGCGCATACGGAAGAACATTTCATTGCTATTACAACAATTCCATCAGATACAAGAATATACAGAGTATAAATGAATAATTTACATTCGATAAATATCAGAGATTACAATAAATTACATAGCAGCGGAAAAATATACAAAAGCACAACTGAAAGTGATACACGGATACAGAGCTTTCCGAGCATCGTTCCAGCTGTAAATCAGGACCCTGTGAATATAAATCTGCAAAACCAAAACTACTAGCTGCCCGTGTGGAAAATAGGGGCACCCAGAGTTTAGGTTAAAACAATAAACTCCAGGTCAGTCATGTGACTGGTGTGAGAACTAAAACAGTTATAATTCTTTATTTTTAAAGTCAGGTAAATCAAGGGACCACGCCGTATAACACGGAACGGGTTTCCTCCCAAGAATACCAGTGCATAAAACAAACAGCGCAATGCTAAATAAAGAAAAATGAAGCTGTTATAAGACCCAGGTTCCCATCACACAATGCAACGCAAGCCGGAGGATAGGGTTTTCCCTTATAACAGCCAAAGCATGCTTGATACGTTTAAAACACATTATTTGATACTATAATAAGTGTATAGTGTCAAAACAATTTCAATCATAAATATCAATCATAGACGGCATGGGTACCATATATCATGTCGCCATACTAGTTCTACAATTAAAACCGCAATACACGTATTGGAAATTGGATTTCCGTCATGAGTCGAGGCAAGGGGCAAGCTCCTCTCCGCGTTCGAGACACTCTAGCAATGCCTCAGGACCCCACTCTGATCCTTTGGAACCTCCAAGGCCGGTCCTCTCTTACTTTTGAGGATTAGTTATTCCTGAACACACGTTTCCCGGTCCTTACAGACCTATATCCGAGGCGCCTCGTATCCAACAACCACACAGGTGAAAAGTATATAAATGTCAGGGCTGGTAGGTCACTGACACCACCCTAGCTAGAAAGAAACGTCATGCACTCCTTGGGTCCGTCTCCCGTTTTTGACTCATACCGAGGTGTGAGGCTCGCGAATTCACGTTACACACAAAGCTATGCCACACAGGCCGTGCTTTGATCATCAACCACAAGACTTTGCTTTTCAACAGAAGCCTTGATCAATTGCCACTTACGCATGCCACACAGGCAATTCACTCCATGCGTTTGATATCCATCAATATATAACCCCTGAGCTCGTACGTCTCAGAGAAGGGCGTTAAGCAAGAGAATAAATTCTCCGCCGCCAAACAGATATATATTTAATAGAGATCAATCACACGGACTAAAATCCAATGTCAGACACACAGTCCATTTACAAGTCCGTTCTGGGTCTGAACGAAACCGGAGGCACTTTCCTCGCATATCCATCGATCTCCAAGTACGTCTGGACGATCACCGACTGTTTCCCTCATCTTGGGTGTACAGCCCAATCAAGATCATCAGTAATCACCCAAACGATGTGAAGACTTCCGGTCTTCTACCACCGTCTTCATCTTCGACATCTCGTCGAATCGGTCATTCAGAATGGGTATAACCCGGCCTTTCTGAATAACCCACGTATATGATAAACAAATGTTACACAAACACAACAAACGCCTCATTCCAATTCAGAATATTCTTTTATTCACAGAATCACATTCTTAGGGAAAGGTTCCCATTAATTTTATCCAAGATAAATTCTTCTAAATTTATTCTTTAATCCTCCTTTGGATGTCACTTCAAACTAGCCGGGATTAACGAACCACACCGAAGTAATTATTTATTTTATTTCCCAATCCCAACCTATATATCCCATGGAGAAAACTGGTAATACTCCATATCTAACACCACGGTGTTATCGGTAAAATTAATTACCATTTCACGTTCAAATCTAATTAAAGATTTAACTATCGCTTTGGAGCAAAACTGGTGGTACTCCACTCTCGATCACTTTTCAGATTTGATAATTTAAATTATCAATTCACTTTTCTGTCTAATTAAAGATTCATTAAAACTCCACTTAGTTTTAATCTTTTCAAAATTCAATATCCTGCCTTTAACTGGGTTAAAGAACCAATGTCATCAGAAACACGATTCACGACAAACCAAATCACATTTGATATTAAATACAAGGCTCTGAATAGAAAATATATCAGCTTATATTCAATATCAAATTCTGAAACCAACAAATATCGTATTGGAAATAACGATATAAAATATCTTTCAAATCCCCATAACAATATTTGTATAGTCACGAAATCCAACATCGAAATATCCCGAAGATAATTTCGATTCAGCTCCAGTCCAATCCACGTATTGGAAATTATCGATTATTTTCAAAATCGCTTTCAAATTCAATTTATTTATTTCAAAAATAAATTGATTTCAATTCTAGTTCAAAACTAGTTCATTTCGATAAAAATCTATTTTTATCTTTTCAAATGTGGAATTTTCCAGCCTAAATCTTTCCAATTCACATATTATAATTTTACACAAATTATAGATATTTTTATTAATTTTATCAAGGCCCGTACAGTCGATTTCCAACAACGGCCATCGAACTGCACTTACAGCGACCTTTTTCTAATTTGATTTGGACATAATTCCAAATCCAACCGTTAGATTTCAAATTTCTAATATTCATTGGAAAGCTCTTTTCGATACGAACCCAACGGTTCCGGTTTTAGGAGAATCCGACGGTCGGATCTCCCGCAGTGTCCGTTTGAAATAAATGGTCGAAATTCACGAACTACCGCGGCGCGGCGCGTTCTATTCAGGCCATTATATATATAATATATATATATTATATATATTTCGTCGATTTCCTTTTAAAACGAATTTTATAAATCGTTTTAAATTCGTTTTCAAAACCCTTTCAACACTACATTCAATTTCAAATCGATTTGATTTCAATTCAATTCGAGTTCATTTCAATTCAATTCAAATTCTAACTCGTTTCAATTCAATTCAAATTCAAATCCAAATTCGTTTCAATTCAATTCAATTCGAATTTACTTTCTATTTGATCTCATTCGAATTCGTTTCAAATTGATTTCAATTCACTTTCAGTTCGTTTTAAATTTCAATTTCAATCTAATTCAATTTGAATTCATTTCAAAATATTTAATTTTGAAATCACTTTTCAATATTCATTATAAAACGAATAAAATCGATATAAATATCGTTCACGTCAAAATGGCGCAAAACTAATCAACACGGCTTTATATTTTACACCACTTCTTTATTCTATTCAACAAATGAATATTTATCTCATTCAACACATGAATCTATATTTCTTTCAACACACGACTAATCTCAACACATGAGTCCTGTCAACACCTCACTATTTTTGTTATGTAAAATATTTTATAAACTATGGTATCTATCGTTTGATTTTAATTAGACTTATACTAGGAAGTAGTTCTAATTTTAAATATGATAAAGATATAATTTATTTTATTTAAAATATTTCACTCAACACATGAACATCGTCAACACATGACTATTTTCTTTATATTCAACACATGAATTTTCTTTTATAATATTCATTATTCTCCCGATTGGAATGAGGCCCAATCCATCACCATATAATGTTAATTATACGGATTCCATACAACACATGTATTTAATAGCATCAATAAACAATCAACCATCAACCAAAGTGCACTACGCTGTATAAGCATCAAATATAGATATCAAACGCTTATAACAGCCTGTCAATCAATCGATCGACATATTTAATCAATCAGGATGAGTGAACTTCAAATTTCATCCCAACACCCGTGTGGGGTTTCAAACAATCAAACACAGATTTTATTTGTGCAGTTGGGCGATGTGTAAAATTTATCGACCCAATCGATATCAGTCAAATCAGTGTATATAAACAAATCGGCCGATTTGTTTATAAATATTTATTCACTTTCACTTTCACGTTAAAAATTCTATTTTTAACGATAAAATATTCTATTTTAACACTTGAATTCTATCCAGTTCATTTACACAATAAAAATGATATTTTTATTTTTCTAACATATTTTAGAAAATTTCGGCGGCATAACGGCACGATACTAGAAACGGGACAAGGCCTAGCCTTATCCCCGGTCTAGTGAAGGCCCACGCCATTCACACATCAATCAAATCACTTTCGTTATGCAAACCACAAAATTTGGAGTAAGAGTCTAACCTAGTCTTACTCTTTCGCCTTATAACGGCGCACGTCTAATCCTAACCAATTTATCGATTCGATTTTTCACACCACAAACCACATTCAAATCAATATCTCAATCAATTACCAAACAGCCAAACAAACAAGTCCATGGTATGTGGACGGGTGTCGGGTGCTACTAAGCACCGTCTGCATCCTAGTATATATATAACTAGAAAAATTAAATTGAAAGGTGAGAAATTCTCACCGAAAGCTATCCAATCATCTTGACTCTTCTTTGATTGAAATCTTCTTCGTTATCCCATCTTCGTCATCTTCGTTGCCCGTAGTTACTACATATATAAAAATCACACATTTTTATATTTTGATGTCTTTAAAATAAAAATCACATTTTTATTTATTCATTTTCAATTTAAAAATCATATTTTTTTTAATCACTTCATATATTTAAAAATCGAATTTCTTTACTATGCTATTCAATATTAAAAATCTCGCCTTTTCTATTTTTAAAATCTAATCTTTTCTATTTTAAAAATATCGTCTTTTCGTCGATAAAGATTTTACCTTTTCTAAAATAAAGATTTCGCCTTTACTAAAATAAAGATTTCGCCTTTATATAAAAAAAATCATCACTTGATTTCAACGTATATAAAATAAAAATCAGATTTTTATTTCGCTACATATACAAAGATGATATTTTTATATTCTCTATCCTATAAAGATTATATTTTTAATACTTTAAAAATATAAAAATCATATTTTTCTTTCTTCTACATAACAAAGATTCCGCCTTTTCTAATATTAAAGTTTAAAAATAAAATCAGTTTTTAAAACCTTAAAAAAAAATTCGGTTTAAAATCCTAAAAAAAAAACAGTTTAATAAGCAAATAAAATTCAGTTTTTTTCCTAAAGAAAAATAAATAAAATTCAGTTTATATAAAATAAAAGTAAAATAAATAAAAAGGAAAAAAAAACTTACAGACAGTTTTTCCGAGGGGGGGGGGTTCCTTTGAGTTCGCCGGAGGTGGCTAGGGGGGGGGAAAGAGGTCGGCGGTTGCCTCGCTGGAGGGAGGTGGGTTGCGACGGAGCAGGCGAGGGCTCGGTTGCGTCGGTGTCGAGGAAGGCAAGGGGAGAAGGAAGAAGAAGAGGGGAGGACGGCGCAGGGGCTGCGCCACCCCTGGCTGCGGCGGCGGTTCATCGGGGAGGGGCGGCGGCTCCTCCCCCGTCGCTTTCTTCCTTTTTTTTTTTTATTATGAAATCGATTCTGTTTTAATCGGGGGGGCCTGGGTTAAAAGGGAAAGAGAATATTTTTTTTTTATTTTATTATTTAATTATTAAAAAGTTGACTTTTACATACGACCTCTAAACGAGGTCCACCGCCTGTCGTCCATAGCGTTTTACCCCCATTACGAACACAATGGGATAAGTATCGTAGGCTGATTCGACTGTTTGAATCAGTTTCCCTTTAATTTGCATTTAAATCACTATATTGAATTTTAAACGTACATTTCGAATTACCGGGGTCACATACTAACTCTATAAATTGCAGAAAAATATTTTCTAGCTTCGTATTGACGATACGGCCCTAACAAAACTAGTTTCGTCGAATTCTGAGACCGTAAGAAAAATGGCCAATTTCCAGTCGATTAAAATCAACTGAAATGGTCAAAACACGTTTTCCTTTGCCACGCTCACATATTGATTCAGAAAATTATGAAATTTGAAACCTAGCAATAATTCGACATCACGGACCCAACAAAACTGGTTTCGTCGAAATCCGAGGTCATTTGCAAAATGTCCATTTTTAAGGGCCTGAATTCCATAGCGACTATTCAGAATTTTCAACTGGACATATCTCTCAATTTTTAAAGTGAAATCTCAGTTTCTTACATCCGTTAGAAAGATATCATCAATTAGATCCTAATGTTTTTGGTTTCACTAAAATCCGGATTGTTTTGCACCCGGTACATTCAATTGAAGTTTGAAATCGAATTATCGAACTACCGCGCCATTTTCAATTCTATTTATAATTATATATAAATATTTATATTCTAACGACGACGTATATAATATATACGTCGAATTATATTCGAAATAAATTTCTCGTCGATATTATTTAAAATAATCTATTTTAAATATTTAAAATTCGCCAAAATGGCCAAAATAAAAATTTCAAACTGGCTCGCATTTTGCGGGTTATTACAATCTCCCCCACTTAAAACTTTTCGTCCCCGAAAAGGAACAAAGTCGAAAGTGGTTTGATTATTCAACTCTACGTTCGATCCGGCTTCCATTCTCCAACTCTTTAGTTTCTGAGAATTTTCAAAATTTCAAAAATTTGGCTAACACCCTAAATTTTCGAAAAATTTCGCCATAACCTCCCCTGCACCGGGAGCATCGGGGAATTTCAAATAGTTTCCCCGGTCCTTCAGATCTCAAAAAGAAAAAGAAAAAGCCAAGCGGCTAGCCAATAGGCTCACAAAATCATCATCACCCAAACAAAACAGGAAATTATGTAGTAAACATGTACCTATTTGTCGGGCAAACAAATTTTATTCTTCGGCTCTAGCCTCCTTGCTATGACCTGTTCAAAGTAAGTATATGTATATGCAAGCAAATGCGACCAATTTTCAATACAATTCAATATTCGATTCAATTAGGCATAAATGGTTAAAAATTAGCAAACAAATAAACAACCAACACAAACATCAATCAATTAGTGAATTAGAGTTTCAAATTCATAATTTTGATATATATACAGAAAATCATGTTTTGATGCCAATTCACGACAATGTGTTCTAACTATATAAGCTTTGGTTCTCACACCAGCCTAATGGAAATATATAGAAATCACACCTTCGAAACTCGAATATGAATACTAATGATGATGCACCATCATCAGAATCATCCCCGGATGTCTAGAATGTGATTCTATATCTACCCAGTATATTAAAACTTCGAATATACGTTCATGACGCGTATACGCGAAATCTATATATACTCGATTGTCCATATTCAAAATAAATAAATATTCAAACACGTATAAAACGATTTAAATTTTCAAAACAAAATTGTTTTCATTTGAAAAATATACTCTTCACACTCGTTCTAGGATACTACTGATCCTATCTCTAACGAGTCATTCTAATTGGATATTACTAATCCAATATCTGATGAATTCTTTCGTATGGTTCTAATGTGTCTTGTTCTCGAGCTCTGTAAACCAAAGCTCCGATACCAAACTGAGACGACCCGAACTTCCCCGTGAAGGAAAGCACGGATAGAATTGAGGACAAGACAAAACAGAGCGCATACGGAAGAACATTTCATTGCTATTACAACAATTCCATCAGATACAAGAATATACAGAGTATAAATGAATAATTTACATTCGATAAATATCAGAGATTACAATAAATTACATAGCAGCGGAAAAATATACAAAAGCACAACTGAAAGTGATACACGGATACAGAGCTTTCCGAGCATCGTTCCAGCTGTAAATCAGGACCCTGTGAATATAAATCTGCAAAACCAAAACTACTAGCTGCCCGTGTGGAAAATAGGGGCACCCAGAGTTTAGGTTAAAACAATAAACTCCAGGTCAGTCATGTGACTGGTGTGAGAACTAAAACAGTTATAATTCTTTATTTTTAAAGTCAGGTAAATCAAGGGACCACGCCGTATAACACGGAACGGGTTTCCTCCCAAGAATACCAGTGCATAAAACAAACAGCGCAATGCTAAATAAAGAAAAATGAAGCTGTTATAAGACCCAGGTTCCCATCACACAATGCAACGCAAGCCGGAGGATAGGGTTTTCCCTTATAACAGCCAAAGCATGCTTGATACGTTTAAAACACATTATTTGATACTATAATAAGTGTATAGTGTCAAAACAATTTCAATCATAAATATCAATCATAGACGGCATGGGTACCATATATCATGTCGCCATACTAGTTCTACAATTAAAACCGTAATACACGTATTGGAAATTGGATTTCCGTCATGAGTCGAGGCAAGGGGCAAGCTCCTCTCCGCGTTCGAGACACTCTAGCAATGCCTCAGGACCCCACTCTGATCCTTTGGAACCTCCAAGGCCGGTCCTCTCTTACTTTTGAGGATTAGTTATTCCTGAACACACGTTTCCCGGTCCTTACAGACCTATATCCGAGGCGCCTCGTATCCAACAACCACACAGGTGAAAAGTATATAAATGTCAGGGCTGGTAGGTCACTGACACCAACCTAGCTAGAAAGAAACGTCATGCACTCCTTGGGTCCGTCTCCCGTTTTTGACTCATACCGAGGTGTGAGGCTCGCGAATTCACGTTACACACAAAGCTATGCCACACAGGCCGTGCTTTGATCATCAACCACAAGACTTTGCTTTTCAACAGAAGCCTTGATCAATTGCCACTTACGCATGCCACACAGGCAATTCACTCCATGCGTTTGATATCCATCAATATATAACCCCTGAGCTCGTACGTCTCAGAGAAGGGCGTTAAGCAAGAGAATAAATTCTCCGCCGCCAAACAGATATATATTTAATAGAGATCAATCACACGGACTAAAATCCAATGTCAGACACACAGTCCATTTACAAGTCCGTTCTGGGTCTGAACGAAACCGGAGGCACTTTCCTCGCATATCCATCGATCTCCAAGTACGTCTGGACGATCACCGACTGTTTCCCTCATCTTGGGTGTACAGCCCAATCAAGATCATCAGTAATCACCCAAACGATGTGAAGACTTCCGGTCTTCTACCACCGTCTTCATCTTCGACATCTCGTCGAATCGGTTATTCAGAATGGGTATAACCCGGCCTTTCTGAATAACCCACGTATATGATAAACAAATGTTACACAAACACAACAAACGCCTCATTCCAATTCAGAATATTCTTTTATTCACAGAATCACATTCTTAGGGAAAGGTTCCCATTAATTTTATCCAAGATAAATTCTTCTAAATTTATTCTTTAATCCTCCTTTGGATGTCACTTCAAACTAGCCGGGATTAACGAACCACACCGAAGTAATTATTTATTTTATTTCCCAATCCCAACCTATATATCCCATGGAGAAAACTGGTAATACTCCATATCTAACACCACGGTGTTATCGGTAAAATTAATTACCATTTCACGTTCAAATCTAATTAAAGATTTAACTATCGCTTTGGAGCAAAACTGGTGGTACTCCACTCTCGATCACTTTTCAGATTTGATAATTTAAATTATCAATTCACTTTTCTGTCTAATTAAAGATTCATTAAAACTCCACTTAGTTTTAATCTTTTCAAAATTCAATATCCTGCCTTTAACTGGGTTAAAGAACCAATGTCATCAAAAACACGATTCACGACAAACCAAATCACATTTGATATTAAATACAAGGCTCTGAATAGAAAATATATCAGCTTATATTCAATATCAAATTCTGAAACCAACAAATATCGTATTGGAAATAACGATATAAAATATCTTTCAAATCCCCATAACAATATTTGTATAGTCACGAAATCCAACATCGAAATATCCCGAAGATAATTTCGATTCAGCTCCAGTCCAATCCACGTATTGGAAATTATCGATTATTTTCAAAATCGCTTTCAAATTCAATTTATTTATTTCAAAAATAAATTGATTTCAATTCTAGTTCAAAACTAGTTCATTTCGATAAAAATCTATTTTTATGTTTTCAAATGTGGAATTTTCCAGCCTAAATCTTTCCAATTCACATATTATAATTTTACACAAATTATAGATATTTTTATTAATTTTATCAAGGCCCGTACAGTCGATTTCCAACAACGGCCATCGAACTGCACTTACAGCGACCTTTTTCTAATTTGATTTGGACATAATTCCAAATCCAACCGTTAGATTTCAAATTTCTAATATTCATTGGAAAGCTCTTTTCGATACGAACCCAACGGTTCCGGTTTTAGGAGAATCCGACGGTCGGATCTCCCGCAATGTCCGTTTGAAATAAATGGTCGAAATTCACGAACTACCGCGGCGCGGCGCGTTCTATTCAGGCCATTATATATATAATATATATATATATTATATATTTCGTCGATTTCCTTTTAAAACGAATTTTATAAATCGTTTTAAATTCGTTTTCAAAACCCTTTCAACACTACATTCAATTTCAAATCGATTTGATTTCAATTCAATTCGAGTTCATTTCAATTCAATTCAAATTCTAACTCGTTTCAATTCAATTCAAATTCAAATCCAAATTCGTTTCAATTCAATTCAATTCGAATTTACTTTCTATTTGATCTCATTCGAATTCGTTTCAAATTGATTTCAATTCACTTTCAGTTCGTTTTAAATTTCAATTTCAATCTAATTCAATTTGAATTCATTTCAAAATATTTAATTTTGAAATCACTTTTCAATATTCATTATAAAACGAATAAAATCGATATAAATATCGTTCACGTCAAAATGGCGCAAAACTAATCAACACGGCTTTATATTTTACACCACTTCTTTATTCTATTCAACAAATGAATATTTATCTCATTCAACACATGAATCTATATTTCTTTCAACACACGACTAATCTCAACACATGAGTCCTGTCAACACCTCACTATTTTTGTTATGTAAAATATTTTATAAACTATGGTATCTATCGTTTGATTTTAATTAGACTTCTACTAGGAAGTAGTTCTAATTTTAAATATGATAAAGATATAATTTATTTTATTTAAAATATTTCACTCAACACATGAACATCGTCAACACATGACTATTTTCTTTATATTCAACACATGAATTTTCTTTTATAATATTCATTATTCTCCCGATTGGAATGAGGCCCAATCCATCACCATATAATGTTAATTATACGGATTCCATACAACACATGTATTTAATAGCATCAATAAACAATCAACCATCAACCAAAGTGCACTACGCTGTATAAGCATCAAATATAGATATCAAACGCTTATAACAGCCTGTCAATCAATCGATCGACATATTTAATCAATCAGGATGAGTGAACTTCAAATTTCATCCCAACACCCGTGTGGGGTTTCAAACAATCAAACACAGATTTTATTTGTGCAGTTGGGCGATGTGTAAAATTTATCGACCCAATCGATATCAGTAAAATCAGTGTATATAAACAAATCGGCCGATTTGTTTATAAATATTTATTCACTTTCACTTTCACGTTAAAAATTCTATTTTTAACGATAAAATATTCTATTTTAACACTTGAATTCTATCCAGTTCATTTACACAATAAAAATGATATTTTTATTTTTCTAACATATTTTAGAAAATTTCGGCGGCATAACGGCACGATACTAGAAACGGGACAAGGCCTAGCCTTATCCCCGGTCTAGTGAAGGCCCACGCCATTCACACATCAATCAAATCACTTTCGTTATGCAAACCACAAAATTTGGAGTAAGAGTCTAACCTAGTCTTACTCTTTCGCCTTATAACGGCGCACGTCTAATCCTAACCAATTTATCGATTCGATTTTTCACACCACAAACCACATTCAAATCAATATCTCAATCAATTACCAAACAGCCAAACAAACAAGTCCATGGTATGTGGACGGGTGTCGGGTGCTACTAAGCACCGTCTGCATCCTATTATATATATAACTAGAAAAATTAAATTGAAAGGTGAGAAATTCTCACCGAAAGCTATCCAATCATCTTGACTCTTCTTTGATTGAAATCTTCTTCGTTATCCCATCTTCGTCATCTTCGTTGCCCGTAGTTACTACATATATAAAAATCACACATTTTTATATTTTGATGTCTTTAAAATAAAAATCACATTTTTATTTATTCATTTTCAATTTAAAAATCATATTTTTTTTAATCACTTCATATATTTAAAAATCGAATTTCTTTACTATGCTATTCAATATTAAAAATCTCGCCTTTTCTATTTTTAAAATCTAATCTTTTCTATTTTAAAAATATCGTCTTTTCGTCGATAAAGATTTTACCTTTTCTAAAATAAAGATTTCGCCTTTACTAAAATAAAGATTTCGCCTTTATATAAAAAAAATCATCACTTGATTTCAACGTATATAAAATAAAAATCAGATTTTTATTTCGCTACATATACAAAGATGATATTTTTATATTCTCTATCCTATAAAGATTATATTTTTAATACTTTAAAAATATAAAAATCATATTTTTCTTTCTTCTACATAACAAAGATTCCGCCTTTTCTAATATTAAAGTTTAAAAATAAAATCAGTTTTTAAAACCTTAAAAAATAAATTCGGTTTAAAATCCTAAAAAAAAAAACAGTTTAATAAGCAAATAAAATTCAGTTTTTTTCCTAAAGAAAAATAAATAAAATTCAGTTTATATAAAATAAAAGTAAAATAAATAAAAAGGAAAAAAAACTTACAGACAGTTTTTCCGAGGGGGGGGGGTTCCTTTGAGTTCGCCGGAGGTGGCTAGGGGGGGGAAAGAGGTCGGCGGTTGCCTCGCTGGAGGGAGGTGGGTTGCGACGGAGCAGGCGAGGGCTCGGTTGCGTCGGTGTCGAGGAAGGCAAGGGGAGAAGGAAGAAGAAGAGGGGAGGACGGCGCAGGGGCTGCGCCACCCCTGGCTGCGGCGGCGGTTCATCGGGGAGGGGCGGCGGCTCCTCCCCCGTCGCTTTCTTCCTTTTTTTTTTTTTTATTATGAAATCGATTCTGTTTTAATCGGGGGGGGGGCCTGGGTTAAAAGGGAAAGAGAATATTTTTTTTATTTTATTATTTAATTATTAAAAAGTTGACTTTTACATACGACCTCTAAACGAGGTCCACCGCCTGTCGTCCATAGCGTTTTACCCCCATTCCGAACACAATGGGATAAGTATCGTAGGCTGATTCGACTGTTTGAATCAGTTTCCCTTTAATTTGCATTTAAATCACTATATTGAATTTTAAACGTACATTTCGAATTACCGGGGTCACATACTAACTCTATAAATTGCAGAAAAATATTTTCTAGCTTCGTATTGACGATACGGCCCTAACAAAACTAGTTTCGTCGAATTCTGAGACCGTAAGAAAAATGGCCAATTTCCAGTCGATTAAAATCAACTGAAATGGTCAAAACACGTTTTCCTTTGCCACGCTCACATATTGATTCAGAAAATTATGAAATTTGAAACCTAGCAATAATTCGACATCACGGACCCAACAAAACTGGTTTCGTCGAAATCCGAGGTCATTTGCAAAATGTCCATTTTTAAGGGCCTGAATTCCATAGCGACTATTCAGAATTTTCAACTGGACATATCTCTCAATTTTTAAAGTGAAATCTCAGTTTCTTACATCCGTTAGAAAGATATCATCAATTAGATCCTAATGTTTTTGGTTTCACTAAAATCCGGATTGTTTTGCACCCGGTACATTCAATTGAAGTTTGAAATCGAATTATCGAACTACCGCGCCATTTTCAATTCTATTTATAATTATATATAAATATTTATATTCTAACGACGACGTATATAATATATACGTCGAATTATATTCGAAATAAATTTCTCGTCGATATTATTTAAAATAATCTATTTTAAATATTTAAAATTCGCCAAAATGGCCAAAATAAAAATTTCAAACTGGCTCGCATTTTGCGGGTTATTACATCGAATATAAATCCTCAATCTCTTTTACTTATCCAAAAACCCAAATTCGATTCAACTTTCCTTTAATCTAATAATATTTTCGACTCGAGTTATATATTCGATTTCGAATATAAATTCTATTTAACCATTTAAAATATGATTTTTGTCTTAAAAATCATTTCACTTACTTCACAGGAGTTCATATTTACTTTATATCCCCAGTCTGGATTTTTTTTTCTAATGCCAATTCGGATTTTATTTCCTAAAAATCATTTTATTTATTTAATTAAACCGTTATGGGTTTATAATGGTTTTAGCGCTGCTTTTCTAAAAATTTGATTTTGACATAACTCAAAATCTATACGACGAAATCCAAATTTTTCTCTTTCATTAGAAAACTATTGTTCAACCGGTCCCGACGATTCTTGTTTCAAAGAATTCCGACTTCAACTGAGTTCTGTATACTAAATTGAAGTTCGAATCGCCAATTTACGAACTGCCGCGCTACGGCGAGCTCGTTTTAATTATAATTATAAATATAAACGTTTTAACTTTGTTTATAATAAATTCAACTCCATTCTGATATATTTTTAATATATATCCAATCCATTTTATAATATTCCCGATCTATTACACTTCTAATATTCAAATCCTATATCTTAATTTAAAATATTAAAATTCCATTTGAATTTCTTTATTCAAACTCTATATTGTTTCCTTCTATTCAATTTCTATTTGAATTTTCTTCTATTCAAATCCTATTTGAATCCTTATATTTTACTTCTATTCAATTTCTATTTCAACTTCTTATCTTCAAATTCTATTTGAATTTTCTTATCTTCAATTCCTATTTGAATTTTCTTATCTTCAATTCCTATTTGAAATCCTTTATTCAAAACCCATTTCAAATCCCTTATTCAAATTTCATTTGAAACCCTTTATTCGATTTCTATTTAAATTCCTTCGTTAAATTTCTATTTGAAATCCTTTGAATTTAAATTCTATTTCAAACTCTATATTTTTCTTGAATTCTAATATTCAACCTCCACTTTATATTCTCTTTGAAATTCTATTTAACCAATTTCCATTTGAATTCTAATATTTAAATCTCTATATGACTTTTCTTTATTCAAATCCATTTGAATTCCTTTGAATTCAAATTCCATTTCAATTTTTCTTATACAATTTCTATTTGAATTTTCTTTATTCAAATCCATTTGAACTCCTTTGAATTCAAATTCTATTTCACTTCTATTTGAATTATATATATATATATTCAAATTCCTTTGAAGTAATATAAACATATACATATATTTATCTCTATCTCAAATTCAAAACATTTGAATTTTCAAACAACTTGTTTCTTTTCAAACAAATTTTCCATCAAAATTTTTCTAAGGCAGCAATTCATCACTTAGAAACTCGAAAATGAACACTGATGATGTTGCGACCATCATCAGAATTATTTCCCATCTACTGAATGAGTCCAGTGCTATATCACTTGACATTCATTTTGAAAAATACTTTCCAAACTCCCAGGATTTTAAATTCTTAATTCTGGTTTGAATTCAAATTTCAATTTATCTCATTTGTATATGTGATTTCATATACAAATTCCATTGGTTATATATATAACTATTTCCGTTTTTATAATCCAATTTGACTATAATCCTAGCAATCAACTTAACTATTTAAAAACAATATCATGTCCAATCTTCTGTTCAAGTGTTTATAAACTCCTATCGCCATCGTGGCGTCCCACGATTCGACCAAAATTCATAATCCACTCAACACACTAGTCAACACAATATAAAACAGTTTTTATATCTAATAACAAATACGCTCTCTCGTATATATATACACTCAACTCATTCTAGGATACTACTGATCCTATCTCTAATGAGCACATTCCAACAAGCCTAGGTATTCGCTCAACCTAAGCTCTGATACCAACTGTAACGACCCAGATTGAAGTTCAAGTAGGCTTTGCAACCATCCTCTCCCCATCCTCCAAGTAGCAAAGTAATACCCCACCGTGACTTACATTGGTACCCCAGCACCACATTTTACGGCCAGCCTTTCGACTTCACAACCAACCCTCATTTTTGGGACATGTAGGGGTAAGAGTCTCCCGTTCGCCACCTAACGAAAAGCGAGAACCCCCTATCATGCGCACACATGCCTCAAGCACGCAACATGGACTGGTATGAGTATTTCAAAGATATGATATATTATATTTTGTTCCGCTGCGATGTCAGATCCATCAGAATCACTAATTGGTATCAGAGCATTGGTTTAGTTAACACCTTGGCTCTGTGGCGTTATTCAGTAGAGATGGGATTAGTAATATCCTAGACTGAGTTTGAGTGTATATATACGAGTGCGTATTTGTTAGTTAATATAAAGTGATTTATATTGTGGAGATTTATTGGTTGAGTGGCTTATAAATTCTGGTCGATCAGTTTGATCCACTGTATCGGTAGGAGTTTTATAAACACTTGTAAAGACCCGTAACTTCCCCGTAAAGGAAAGCGTCGGATAGTTCGAGAACAAGCCACAACAGAACGCATATAAAAGAACATTTCATTGTATATTACAACAATGCATCAGATTACATGAATATACAGAGTATAAATGAATATTACACAGAAATATCAGAGATTTAAATTACATTTAAATACATAGCAGCGGAAAATAATACAATACACAACTAGAAGAGATATACGGATACAAAGCTTTCCGGATATCATTCCAGCTGTAAACCAGGATCTTGTGAATATAAATCTGCAAAACCAAAACTACTAGCTGCCCATGTCAAAATAAGGGCACCCAGAGTTTAGGTTAAAACAATAAACTCCAGGTCAGTCATGGGACTGGTGTGAGAACTAAAACAGTTATAATTCTTTATTTTAAAGTTCGGTAAATCAAGGGACCACGCCATATAACACGGAACGGGTTTCCTCCCAAGAATACCAGTGCATAAAACAAACAGCGCAATGAAAAATAAAGAAAAATGAAGCTGTTATAAGACCCAGGTCCCATCACACAATGCAACGCAAGCCGGAGGATAGGGTTTTTACCTTATAACAGCCAAAGCATGCTTGATACGTTTAAAACAAATCATTTGATACTATAATAAGTGCATAGCGTATAAAACAACTTCAAATCATAAATATCAATCATAGGCGGCATGAGTGCCCCATCCCACTATGTCACCATACTAGGTTCTACAAATAAAACCGCAAATGTCACGTATTTGGAAATTGGATTTCCGTCTATGAACCGAGGCAAAAGATAGTCCTCAACCGATTCGAGACGCTCTAGCCCGTGTCTCAGGAACAGAACGCATCGTCCCTTGGAGCGACAGGGCCGGTCCACCGATGTGGATTAAACTTAAACCCTGAACACTGCGTTTCCCCACCCTTTGGGGTGTCAATGAGCCAACGAATGACTCCATCGGTTCGAGGACGACCGATCAATCCGAGGCGCCTCGCAACAGCAACAACCACATAAGTCAAACTCGTCAGGGCGTGTAAAACCACTGACGCCACTTCTAACTAGAAAGAAACGCATGCCCTCCCTGAGGTCCGTCTCCCGTTTTTGGTTCATACCGGGTGTGAAACTCGCGAAGTAAACGTTACACAAAGCTACGCCACAAAGGCCGTGCTTTGATCATCACCACAAGACTTTGCTTTTCAACAGAAGCCTCGATCCACTGCCACTTAGGCATGCCACACAGGCAATTCACTCCATGCGTTTGATATCCATCAATATATAACCCTTGAGCTCGTACGTCTCAGAGAAGGGCGTTAAGCAAGAGAATAAATTCTCCGCCGCCAAACAGATATATATTTAATAGAGATCAATCACACGGAATAAAATCCAATGTCAGACACACAGTCCATTTACAAGTCCGTTCTGGGTCTGAACGAAACCGGAGGCACCTAGTACCCCGCATATCCATCGATCTCCAAGTACGTCTGGACGATCACCAACTGTTTCCATCTTCTTGGGTGTACAGCCCAATCAAGATCATCAGTAATCACCCAAACGACGTGAAGACTTCCGGTCTTCGACCACCGTCTTCATCTTCGACACCACGTCGAATCAGTTATTCAGAATGGGATAAACCCGGTCTTTCTGAATAACTCGCGTATATATTATAAAAGTGTTACACAAACACAACATACGCCTCATTCCAATTCAGAATATTCTTTTATTCAAATATTCCTATACTTTGGGAAAAGTTCCCACTAATTTTATCCAAGATAAATTCTTTAAATTTATTCTTTAATCTCCTTTGAATATCAATTCAAACTAGTCGGGATTAACGAACCACACCGAAGTAATCATTTATTTTATTTCCCAATCCCAACCTATTCATCCCATGAAGTAAAACTGGTTATACTTCATATCTAACACCACAGTGTTATCGGTAATTCAATTACCATTTCACGTTCAAATCTAATTAAAGATTTAACTATCGCTTGGAGTAAAACTGGTGATACTCCATTCTCGATCTTTTCAATCTATTTAAAGATTCATTAAAACTCCACTTAGTTTTAATCTTTAACTGGGTTAAAGAATCAGTGTCATTTAAAACACGGTTCACGATAAACCCAAAATCACATTCCATTAATTATCGGATTAAAGAACAAGTGTTATTTAAAACACTGTTCACGATAAACCCAAAAATCAATACCAATTCAATTCCAATTAAATATCGTTTAATTGGTACACTTCATTAAATCTAAATAAAAAGATTTAATCTTTTCACAACTAGGTTCAACAACAGTGTTAGTGAAGACACCATTCACGACAAACCCAAATCACATTCAATATTCAATACAAGGCTCTGAATAGAAAATATATCGGCTTATATTCAATATCAAATTCTACGACTAACAAATGTCGTATTGGAAATAACGATATAAATATATATATCTTTCAAATTTCCGTAACAACACCTGTATAATCACGAATTCCAACATCGAAATATTCCGAAGACAATTTCGATTCAAATCCACTCCAATGCAATCATTGGATATTCTGGTTATTTTTAAAACCCTTTTCAAATTCAATTTATTTATTTAAAAATAAATAGAATTATATTCCTAGTTCAAAACTAGTTCATTTCGATAAAAATCTATTTTTATCTTTTCAAATATGGAGTTTTTCATCCCAAATCTTCACAAATCATTTCTTATGATTTTACACAAATTATTACTATTTTTAATAATTTTATCAAGGCCCGTACAGTCGATTTCCAACAATGGCCATCGAACTGCACTTACAGCGACCTTTTTCAAATTTGATTTGGACGTATCTCCAAATCCAACCGTTAGATTTCAAATTTCTAACATTCGTTAGAAAGCTCTTTTCGATACGAACCCAACGGTTCCGGTTTTAGGAGAATCCGACGGTCGGATCTCCCGTAATTTCCGTTTGAAATAAATGGTCGAAATTCACGAACTGCCGCGGCGCGGCGCGTTCTATTCAGCCATTATATTATATATATAATATATATATAATACATACTTCGTCGATTTCTATTTAAAACGAATTATATAAATAGTTTTGAATTCGTTTCAAAAACATTTTCAACTTCCTTTTCAATTCAAATCACAATTGAATTCTTCTTTATAGATTCGTTTTAAAATTCATTTCTATTCAATTCAAATTTCAATTCAATTTGAATTCGTTTTCAATTCAATTCATTTCGAAATCGTTTTCAATTCAATTCATTTCGAAATCGTTTTCATTTCACTTTGAATTCGTTTTCAATTCAATTCATTTCGAAACCGTTTTCAATTCAATTCATTTCGAAATCGTTTTCAATTCAATTCATTTCGAAATCGTTTTCAATTCACTTTGAATTCGTTTTCAATTCATTTCATTTCGAAATCGTTTTCAATTCACTTTATTTCGAAATCGTTTTCAATTCACTTCATTTCGAAATCGTTTTCAATTCACTTTATTTCGAAATCGTTTTCAATTCAATTCATTTCGAAATCTTTTTCAATTCACTTTGAATTCGTTTCCAATTCACTTCATTTCGAAATCGTTTTCAATTCAATTCATTTCGAAATCGTTTAAAATCGATATAAATATCGTTCACGTCAAAATGGCGTCAAACTAATCAACACGACTTCATAAATTTCTATTTTCAAATATTCTATTTCAAATATTTCCATTTCTAAACTGGAATGAGGCCCAATCAATTACCATATAAAATTAATTATATGGATTTTCACACAACACATGTATATAATAGCATTGAAAAATGATCAACCATCAACCAAAGTGCACTACACTGTATAAGCATCAAATATAGATATCTAACGCTTATAACAGCCTGTCAATCGATCGATCGACATATTTAATCAATTAGGATGAGTGAACTTCAAATTTCATCCCAACACCCGTGTGGGGTTTTCAAACAATCAAACACATATTTTAGTTGTGCAGTTGGGCGATGTGTAAGATTTATCGTCCCAATCAATGTCAGTCAAATCAGTGTACATAAACAAACCGTCCGGTTTGTAAATGAATATTTTATTTTGTTCACTTCACTATTTTCATATTCACGTTAAAAATTATATTTTTAATGATAAAACATTTTATTTCAACCTATGAATTTCTATTCAATTCATTTATTCAATAAAATGATATTTTTATTTTTCTAACATATTTTAGAAAATTTCGGCGGCATAACGGCACGATACTAGAAACGGGACGAGGCCTAGCCTTATCCCCGGTCTAGTGAAGGCCCACGCCATTCACACATCAATCAAATCCATTCATTTCACCAAACAATTCAATTTCAAATCAAATCATCTAACTAATCTATGCAACCAAACAAACAAGTCCATGGTCTGTGGACGATTGTGTCGGGTGCTACTAAGCACCGTCTGCATCCTAGTATATATATATAACTAGAAATAAAATTGAAGAGTGAGAAATTCTCACCGAAAGCTATCCTAGCTCCACGACTCTTCTTTTGTAGAAAATCTTCGTCGTTATCCTATCTTCGCCATCTTCGTTGCCCGTAGTCACTATATATATAAAAGTCACACATTTTTATATTTCGATGTCTTTAAAATAACAATCACATTTTTATTTATTCATTTTCAATTTAGAAATCATATTTTTATAACCATTTCATATATTTAAAAATCGAATTTTTACTATGCTATTCAAATATAAAAGATTATATTTTTACTATGCTATTCAAATATAAAAGATTATATTTTTACTATGCTATTCAAATATAAAAGATTATATTTTTACTATGCTATTCAAATATAAAAATTATATTTTTACTATGCTATTCAAATATAAAAGATTATATTTTTACTATGCTATTCAAATATAAAAGATTATATTTTTACTATGCTATTCAAATATAAAAGATTATATTTTTACTATGCTATTCAATATATAAAAATTATATTTTTACTATGCTATTCAATATATAAAAATTATATTTTTACTATGCTATTCAAATATAAAAGATTATATTTTTACTATGCTATTCAAATATAAAAGATTATATTTTTACTATGCTATTCAAATATAAAAGATTGAATTTTTATACCACTACTATCTAGATAAAAATTCTATTTTTACATCGCTAGTAATATAATAAAAATTATGTTTTTATTACTCTTCATGAGTAAAAATCGTATTTTTACTCTTCCTACGATATAAAAATATAATCCTTTTTAACTTTAAAAATATAATCTTTATACAAAAATATATATATATATATATATATAATCTTTACTTCTTTATAAATCATATTTTTACTTCTTTAAAAATTTCACCTTTCATTCTTTAAAAATTTCACCTTTCATGCTTTAAAAATTTCACCTTTCATCACGGCATATATAGAATAAAAAGCATATTTTTACTCTACTTCTTTGTAAGTAAAAATCGTATTTTTATTTCTTCATCTTCATAAGAAAAATCGATTCTTTACTATAAAAATTCAAATCTATACATATAAAAATCCAATTTTGATTTAAAACCATTTCATGATAAAATCTAGCATTTCTAACTAAACCAAATTAATTCATGCCTAGGTAATTAAGTTAATCAATTACCTAAATAAACCAAATAGAAGAAAGAAAAGGGGAAAAACTTACAGGAAGTTAGGGGGAGGGCGCAGGGGGTTTGGCGGTCGAGGGAGGCTCTGGTGGCCACGAGGTGGTGGTTGGCGGCGGATCAAGGGCGGTGGTGCCTTCTGGTGCGACGGTTTAGGGTTTAGAAGGGGTGTGACAGTTCTAGAGGAAGAGAGAGAGAGGTGTAGAGGCGTCTGAGGGGGGTGAGAAGGTGGCCGGGGCCTGCACGCACGGCGGCGGCGCCTGCGGAGGAGCGGTGGTCCAAATCGAGGGAGCGACGGGTTTCTTTTTGCTCTTTTTTTTTTATTTCCAGGTCTGAAGTCCAACGTGGAAGGGGGAAAGAGATAAGGGAGATTTTTATAATTTATTTAATAAATATTTTTTTTATTCTATTTTAATTCAAAAAGGTTGACTTTCTATTTGAACACCAAACGAGACCCAACGACTGTCGCCCCTAACTAATTACCCCCATTCCGAACACAATGCGATATGTTTCGTAAGCCAACTCGGCTGTTACGTAAGGTTTTCATTTAAATCCTTATTTTGAATTTTAAACGTACATTTCAAATTACCGGGGTCACATACTAACTAGAAAAATTACAGAAAAATATTTTCTAGCTTCGCATTGACAATACGGTCCTAACAAAACTAGTTTCGTCGAATTCTGAGACCGTTAGAAAAATGGCCAATTTCCAGTCGATTAAAATCAACTAAAACTGGTCAAACGCGTTTTCCTTTGTCACGCTCACATATTGATTCAGAAAATTATGAAATTTGGAATCTAGCAATAATTCGACATCACGGACCCAACAAAAGTGGTTTCGTCGAAATCCGAGGTCATTTGCAAAATGTCCATTTTTAAGGGCCTGAATTCCATAGCGACTCTTCAGAATTTTCAACTGGACATATCTTTTGATTCCCACTACGAACTTTTGATTTGTCGGATTCGTTGGAAAGATATTATTAATTAGATCCTAAAGTTTTCGGTTTCACTAAAATCCGGATTGTTTTGCACCCGGTACATTCAATTGAAGTTTGAAATCGAATTATCGAACTACCGCGCCATTTTTCAATTCTATTTATAATTATATATAAATATTTATATTCTAACGACGTCGCGTATAATATATACGTCGAATTATATTCAAAATAAATTTCTCGTCGACACTATTTAAAATAATTCATTTTAAATAATCAAAATTCGCTAAAATTGCCCAAAATAAAAATTTCAAATTGGCTTGCATTTTACGGGTTGTTACAATCTCCCCCACTTAAAACTTTTCGTCCCCGAAAAGGAACAAAGTCGAAAGTGGTTTGATAATTCAACTCTACGTTCGATCTGGCTTTCATTCTCCAACTTTTCAGTTTCTGAGAATTTTCAAATTCTTCAAAAATTTGGCTAACACCCTAAATTTTTGAAAAATTTCGCCATAACCTCCCCTGCACCGGGAGCATCGGGGAATTTCAAATAGCTTCCCCGGTCCTTCAGATCTCAAAAAGAAAAAGAAAAAGAAAAAGCCAAGCGGCTAGCCAATAGGCTCATAAAATCATCATCACCCAAACAAAACAGTAAATTATGTAGTAAACATGTACCTATTTGTCGGGCAAACAAATTTTATTCTTCGGCTCTAGCCTCCTTGCTATGACCTGTTCAATGTAAGTACATGTATGCAAGCAAACGCATCCAATTTTCAATATAATTCAATATTCGGTTCGATTAAGCATAATGGTTCAAAATTAACAAACAAATGAACAAACAACACAAACATCAATCAATTAGTGAATTTAACGTTTCAAATTCATAATTTTGATACATATACAAAAATCAAATTTTTGATGCCAAATCACACCAATAGGCCCTATCTAATTTTGGTTCTCACACCAGCCAATAGGAAATATATAGATATCACACCTTCGAAACACGAATACCAATTCTGATGATGTTCGAACTATCATCAGAATCATCTTCGGGCGACTAGAGTGTGATTCTATATCTATCCAGTATATTAAAACTTCAAATACACGTTTGCAAGGCGTATATGCGAAATCTTTATATATTGGACTGTCCTAATCAATATAAATAAATAATCAAATACGAGTAATTGATTTAGATTTTCAAAACAATTTTTTTTTTCATTTTTAAAAATATACTCTTCACACTCGTTCTAGGATTCTACTGATCCCATTTCTAACGAGTCATTCTAATTGGATATTACTAATCCAATATCTGATGAATTCTTTCGTATGGTTCTAATGTGCCTTGTTCTCTGCTTTGTAAACCAAAGCTCTGATACCACGTGTAAAGACCCGTAACTTCCCCGTAAAGGAAAGCGTCGGATAGTTCGAGAACAAGCCACAACAGAACGCATATAAAAGAACATTTCATTGTATATTACAACATTGCATCAGATTACATGAATATTTAGAGTATAAATGAATATTACACAGAAATATCAGAGATTTAAATTACATTTAAATACATAGCAGCGGAAAATAATACAATACACAACTAGAAGAGATATACGGATACAAAGCTTTCCGGATATCATTCCAGCTGTAAACCAGGATCCTGTGAATATAAATCTGCAAAACCAAAACTACTAGCTGCCCATGTCAAAATAAGGGCACCCAGAGTTTAGGTTAAAACAATAAACTCCAGGTCAGTCATGGGACTGGTGTGAGAACTAAAACAGTTATAATTCTTTATTTTAAAGTTCGGTAAATCAAGGGACCACGCCGTATATCACGGAACGGGTTTCCTCCCAAGAATACCAGTGCATAAAACAAACAGCGCAATGCTAAATAAAGAAAAATGAAGCTGTTATAAGACCCAGGTCCCATCACACAATGCAACGCAAGCCGGAGGATAGGGTTTTTACCTTATAACAGCCAAAGCATGCTTGATACGTTTAAAACAAATCATTTGATACTATAATAAGTGCATAGCGTATAAAACAACTTCAAATCATAAATATCAATCATAGGCGGCATTAGTGCCCCATCCCACTATGTCACCATACTAGGTTCTACAAATAAAACCGCAAATGTCACGTATTTGGAAATTGGATTTCCGTCTATGAACCGAGGCAAAAGATAGTCCTCAACCGATTCGAGACGCTCTAGCCCGTGTCTCAGGAACAGAACGCATCGTCCCTTGGAGCGACAGGGCCGGTCCACCGATGTGGATTAAACTTAAACCCTGAACACTGCGTTTCCCCACCCTTTGGGGTGTCAATGAGCCAACTAATGACTCCATCGGTTCGAGAACGACCGATCAATCCGAGGCGCCTCGCAACAGCAACAACCACATAAGTCAAACTCGTCAGGGCGTGTAAAACCACTGACGCCACTTCTAACTAGAAAGAAACGCATGCCCTCCCTGAGGTCCGTCTCCCGTTTTTGGTTCATACCGGGTGTGAAACTCGCGAAGTAAACGTTACACAAAGCTACGCCACAAAGGCCGTGCTTTGATCATCACCACAAGACTTTGCTTTTCAACAGAAGCCTCGATCCATTGCCACTTAGGCATGCCACACAGGCAATTCACTCCATGCGTTTGATATCCATCAATATATAACCCCTGAGCTCGTTCGTCTCAGAGAAGGGCGTTAAGCAAGAGAAAAAATTCTCCGCCGCCAAACAGATATATATTTAATAGAGATCAATCACACGGACTAAAATCCAATGTCAGACACACAGTCCATTTACAAGTCCGTTCTGGGTCTGAACGAAACCGGAGGCACCTAGTACCCCGCATATCCATCAATCTCCAAGTACGTCTGGACGATCACCAACTGTTTCCATCTTCTTGGGTGTACAGCCCAATCAAGATCATCAGTAATCACCCAAACGACGTGAAGACTTCCGGTCTTCGACCACCGTCTTCATCTTCGACACCACGTCGAATCAGTTATTCAGAATGGGATAAACCCGGTCTTTCTGAATAACTCGCGTATATATTATAAAAGTGTTACACAAACACAACATACGCCTCATTCCAATTCAGAATATTCTTTTATTCAAATATTCCTATACTTTGGGAAAAGTTCCCACTAATTTTATCCAAGATAAATTCTTTAAATTTATTCTTTAATCTCCTTTGAATATCAATTCAAACTAGTCGGGATTAACGAACCACACCGAAGTAATCATTTATTTTATTTCCCAATCCCAACCTATTCATCCCATGAAGTAAAACTGGTTATACTTCATATCTAACACCACAGTGTTATCGGTAATTCAATTACCATTTCACGTTCAAATCTAATTAAAGATTTAACTATCGCTTGGAGTAAAACTGGTGATACTCCATTCTCGATCTTTTCAATCTATTTAAAGATTCATTAAAACTCCACTTAGTTTTAATCTTTAACTGGGTTAAAGAATCAGTGTCATTTAAAACACGGTTCACGATAAACCCAAAATCACATTCCATTAATTATCGGGTTAAAGAACAAGTGTTATTTAAAACACTGTTCACGATAAACCCAAAAATCAATACCAATTCAATTCCAATTAAATATCGTTTAATTGGTACACTTCATTAAATCTAAATAAAAAGATTTAATCTTTTCACAACTAGGTTCAAGAACAGTGTTAGTGAAGACACCATTCACGACAAACCCAAATCACATTCGATATTCAATACAAGGCTCTGAATAGAAAATATATCGGCTTATATTCAATATCAAATTCTACGACTAACAAATGTCGTATTGGAAATAACGATATAAATATATATATCTTTCAAATTTCCGTAACAACACCTGTATAATCATGAATTCCAACATCGAAATATTCCGAGGACAATTTCGATTCAAATCCACTCCAATGCAATCATTGGATATTCTGGTTATTTTTAAAATCCTTTTCAAATTCAATTTATTTATTTAAAAATAAATAGAATTATATTCCTAGTTCAAAACTAGTTCATTTCGATAAAAATCTATTTTTATCTTTTCAAATATGGAGTTTTTCATCCCAAATCTTCACAAATCATTTCTTATGATTTTACACAAATTATTACTATTTTTAATAATTTTATCAAGGCCTGTACAGTCGATTTCCAACAACGGCCATCGAACTGCACTTACAGCGACCTTTTTCAAATTTGATTTGGACGTATCTCCAAATCCAACCGTTAGATTTCAAATTTCTAACATTCGTTAGAAAGCTCTTTTCGAGACGAACCCAACGGTTCCGGTTTTAGGAGAATCCGACGGTCGGATCTCCCGTAATGTCCGTTTGAAATAAATGGTCGAAATTCACGAACTGCCGCGGCGCGGCGCGTTCTATTCAGGCCATTATATTATATATATAATATATATATAATATATACTTCGTCGATTTCTATTTAAAACGAATTATATAAATAGTTTTGAATTCGTTTCAAAAACATTTTCAACTTCCTTTTCAATTCAAATCACAATTGAATTCTTCTTTATAGATTCGTTTTAAAATTCATTTTTATTCAATTCAAATTTCAATTCAATTTGAATTCATTTTCAATTCAATTCATTTCGAAATCGTTTTCAATTCACTTTGAATTCGTTTTCAATTCAATTCATTTCGAAACCGTTTTCAATTCAATTCATTTCGAAATCGTTTTCAATTCAATTCATTTCGAAATCGTTTTCAATTCACTTTGAATTCGTTTTCAATTCATTTCATTTCGAAATCGTTTTCAATTCACTTTATTTCGAAATCGTTTTCAATTCACTTCATTTCGAAATCGTTTTCAATTCACTTTATTTCGAAATCGTTTTCAATTCAATTCATTTCGAAATCGTTTTCAATTCACTTTGAATTCGTTTTCAATTCACTTCATTTCGAAATCGTTTTCAATTCAATTCATTTCGAAATCGTTTAAAATCGATATAAATATCGTTCACGTCAAAATGGCGTCAAACTAATCAACACGACTTCATAAATTTCTATTTTCAAATATTCTATTTCAAATATTTCCATTTCTAAACTGGAATGAGGCCCAATCAATTACCATATAAAATTAATTATATGGATTTTCACACAACACATGTATATAATAGCATTGAAAAATGATCAACCATCAACCAAAGTGCACTACACTGTATAAGCATCAAATATAGATATCTAACGCTTATAACAGCCTGTCAATCGATCGATCGACATATTTAATCAATTAGGATGAGTGAACTTCAAATTTCATCCCAACACCCGTGTGGGGTTTTCAAACAATCAAACACAGATTTTAGTTGTGCAGTTGGGCGATGTGTAAGATTTATCGTCCCAATCAATGTCAGTCAAATCAGTGTACATAAACAAACCGTCCGGTTTGTAAATGAATATTTTATTTTGTTCACTTCACTATTTTCATATTCACGTTAAAAATTATATTTTTAACGATAAAACATTTTATTTCTACCTATGAATTTCTATTCAATTCATTTATTCAATAAAATGATATTTTTATTTTTCTAACATATTTTAGAAAATTTCGGCGGCATAACGGCACGATAATAGAAACGGGACGAGGCCTAGCCTTATCCCCGGTCTAGTGAAGGCCCACGCCATTCACACATCAATCAAATCCATTCATTTCACCAAACAATTAAATTTCAAATCAAATCATCTAACTAATCTATGCAACCAAACAAACAAGTCCATGGTCTGTGGACGATTGTGTCGGGTGCTACTAAGCACCGTCTGCATCCTAGTATATATATAACTAGAAATAAAATTGAAGAGTGAGAAATTCTCACCGAAAGCTATCCTAGCTCCACGACTCTTCTTTTGTAGAAAATCTTCGTCGTTATCCTATCTTCGCCATCTTCGTTGCCCGTAGTCACTATATATATAAAAGTCACACATTTTTATATTTCGATGTCTTTAAAATAACAATCACATTTTTATTTATTCATTTTCAATTTAGAAATCATATTTTTATAACCATTTCATATATTTAAAAATCGAATTTTTACTATGCTATTCAAATATAAAAGATTATATTTTTACTATGCTATTCAAATATAAAAGATTATATTTTTACTATGCTATTCAAATATAAAAGATTATATTTTTACTATGCTATTCAAATATAAAAGATTATATTTTTACTATGCTATTCAAATATAAAAGATTATATTTTTACTATGCTATTCAAATATAAAAGATTATATTTTTACTATGCTATTCAATATATAAAAATTATATTTTTACTATGCTATTCAATATATAAAAATTATATTTTTACTATGCTATTCAAATATAAAAGATTATATTTTTACTATGCTATTCAAATATAAAAGATTATATTTTTACTATGCTATTCAAATATAAAAGATTGAATTTTTATACCACTACTATCTAGATAAAAATTCTATTTTTACATCGCTAGTAATATAATAAAAATTATGTTTTTATTACTCTTCATGAGTAAAAATCATATTTTTACTCTTCCTACGATATAAGAATATAATCCTTTTTAACTTTAAAAATATAATCTTTATACAAATATATATATATATATAATCTTTACTTCTTTATAAATCATATTTTTACTTCTTTAAAAATTTCACCTTTCATGCTTTAAAAATTTCACCTTTCATGCTTTAAAAATTTCACCTTTCATCACGGCATTTATAGAATAAAAAGCATATTTTTACTCTACTTCTTTGTAAGTAAAAATCGTATTTTTATTTCTACATCTTCATAAGAAAAATCGATTCTTTACTATAAAAATTCAAATCTATACATATAAAAATCCAATTTTGATTTAAAACCATTTCATGATAAAATCTAGCATTTCTAACTAAACCAAATTAATTCATGCCTAGGTAATTAAGTTAATCAATTACCTAAATAAACCAAATAGAAGAAAGAAAAGGGGAAAAACTTACAGGAAGTTAGGGGGAGGGCGCAGGGGGTTTGGCGGTCGAGGGAGGCTCTGGTGGCCACGAGGTGGTGGTTGGCGGCGGATCAAGGGCGGTGGTGCCTTCTGGTGCGACGGTTTAGGGTTTAGAAGGGGTGTGACAGTTCTAGAGGAAGAGAGAGAGAGGTGTAGAGGCGTCTGAGGGGGGTGAGAAGGTGGCCGGGGCCTGCACGCACGGCGGCGGCGCCTGGGGAGGAGCGGTGGTCCAAATCGAGGGAGCGACGGGTTTCTTTTTGCTTTTTTTTTATTTCCAGGTCTGAAGTCCAACGTGGAAGGGGGAAAGAGATAAGGGAGATTTTTATAATTTATTTAATAAATATTTTTTTTATTCTATTTTAATTCAAAAAGGTTGACTTTCTATTTGAACACCAAACGAGACCCAACGACTGTCGCCCCTAACTAATTACCCCCATTCCGAACACAATGTGATATGTTTCGTAAGCCAACTCGGCTGTTACATAAGGTTTTCATTTAAATCCTTATTTTGAATTTTAAACGTACATTTCAAATTACCGGGGTCACATACTAACTAGAAAAATTACAGAAAAATATTTTCTAGCTTCGCATTGACAATACGGTCCTAACAAAACTAGTTTTGTCGAATTCTGAGACCGTTAGAAAAATGGCCAATTTCCAGTCGATTAAAATCAACTGAAACTGGTCAACCGCGTTTTCCTTTGTCACGCTCACATATTGATTCAGAAAATTATGAAATTTGGAATCTAGCAATAATTCGACATCACGGACCCAACAAAAGTGGTTTCGTCGAAATCCGAGGTCATTTGCAAAATGTCCATTTTTAAGGGCCTGAATTCCATAGCGACTATTCAGAATTTTCAACTGGACATATCTTTTGATTCCCACTACGAATTTTTGATTTGTCGGATTCGTTGGAAAGATATTATCAATTAGATCCTAAAGTTTTCGGTTTCACTAAAATCCGGAATCTTTTGCACCCGGTACATTCAATTGAAGTTTGAAATCGAATTATCGAACTACCGCGCCATTTTTCAATTCTATTTATAATTATATATAAATATTTATATTCTTACGACGACACGTATAATATATACGTCGAATTATATTCAAAATAAATTTCTCGTCGACACTATTTAAAATAATTCATTTTAAATAATCAAAATTCGCTAAAATTGCCCAAAATAAAAATTTCAAATTGGCTCGCATTTTACGGGTTGTTACAACACTTGAACACGATGAACCGACATGGTATGTTTTGAAATTAACATAGTATAATTGGTTGTGTTGGTTGTTAGTATAATCGAATGAGGTTATAAGAAGTGAAATGGTTATGTAAATAACTGATCAGAATTCATATAAGTAAAGTATATGAAATGAGATGAAGTAAATCTGAATTTAAATCAGATTGGAATTAAAATAAGGAAATTTTAAGTTCCTGGGAGATATTGAAAATGTTTTTCAGACTGAAAGTGATATAGTATTGAACTCACTTCAATTGCTGGAAAATAGATTCTGATGATGAATCGCGACATCATCAGTGTTCATTTTCGAGTTGTAAGTGACGGATTACTACCAAGGGTTTTGTTTTCGAATTGTTTTGAGAAAAACAAGTTGTTTAAAAATTCAAAGGTTTTGAATAGGCAGTATGATTTCAAATTGATTTGAAAGAAACCCAGGAATTTAAGTTCTAGAAATTAAAATTTAACTAATGAAGTTAAATAAAATGAGATGGTAAAAAATAAATTGAAATTTAACTTGAACATAGTTAAATAGAATTGAATTGGATTAGAGAATAATCTGTTGTGGAATTGGGTTGATGAGTTAAGAATTTGAAATTTGATATTGGGGTTCGAATAAAATTTGGTTTGGATTTGAGGATATGAACTGATTGTAATTTGATTGAGATAACACTGGTATATGCTGAGTTGATAGCATATGGAAGTGGTAGGGATATAACGATATGCCCAACAATAAGGTACCAGTTTATATTATATATGGATTTGAGATTTTGATGAGCCGAATTGGCAAGCCGCTTGGCTGTTTGATTTTCTTTTGGGTTGAAGAAGGCCCAGAGAGGCAAGTTGTAGTTTGAGCTATTGACCAGTACAAAGGAGGTGCTGGCGAAATTTTCCGAAAATTTAAAGTGTTAGAAAATTTTCAGAATTTTTGAAAATTTTAGTTAGTCGAAATGAATAAATATTTTAGTCGATATTAATTGGTTTAGTTGAAATCAGAAATAAGGGGTAAACATTTCTTAGGAATTCCAATAGACAGGGTCGTCCTCTAACTTAGCAATTTCGAGGACGAAATTATTTTAAGTAGGGAAGAATGTAATGACCCGCATTTTTAGAGATATATAATTAATTTATTTAATTATATAATTGGTGATTTAGAGAAGTTAATGATCGTTTAATTAAATAATATTGAATATTTAATAAATAATTATAATATAAACAATATATTATAATGTTGAAATAGTCGGAAATAGTGAAATTCACAATATCGTGTGAATTGAATAGCATACGAGATTTGGTGGAGTTTCGATTCGAAATATAATAACGATTATATTGAATCGACGACAGTTGAATGTATAGTTTATAATATATTTATAAACGAGCTCGAAATGGCGCTGCAGTTCGCTATTTGGCGATATGAACTTCAACTGAATGTACAAGATTCGTTTTAAGCCGGATTTCTGTGAAACAAGAAACGTGTGGAGCTGGTGGAGTATATCTTTCTAGTGGAAGAGAAAAATCGGGATTTCGTCGTGTAGATTTTGAGATATGTCCAAATCAAATTTTAGAAAAGTCGCTATGGAAATTCCTTTATAATTTATAAAGGAATTATTTATATTTTAAAAAAGGAAATTCAATATATATCAAGTATCGGGTTGGCCCAGAAGCGAATATCGAGATAGAAATCAATATAGGATTTTTCTGAGCTGTATGGTATTCCACTGTGAATATATACGATAATATAAATTTATTTATATTTAATTTAATTTTATTTAAATATATTTATATATTTAAATGGGTCGTCCAGAGCATTAAAAATAACCGTTTTTGTAAACGAAGTCGGAATTCGACGAAACCAGTTTTGTTGGATCCGCAATATCAAATAGTTGTTAGATTTCAAGTTTCCTGATTTTTAGAGTCACTATGTGGCTGTACGGATTTTTAGAGTGAGAAACGGTCAGTATTTTGACAGTTAAAAATACGCTGTGTGAGCATACAGAGTCGGAATTCGACGAAACCAGTTTCATTGGGACTGTATTGTCGAACTGTAGCTGCATGTCAATTTTCGTGATTTTTGGGTATTGTATGTGATTGTAGGAATTTTTAAAGGACAAGCGAAGATAGCTGTTGAATAAAAACCAATATAAAATAAATTTATAAAAATCCTATAAATACACCTTAACCTTTTCTAACCCTAAAATTTTTCATTTGGTGGTCAACGGTTTTTCCGCCGTAATTTTTCATTCTCAGGAAAAGTTTTCCATCTTCTTAAAATCCATAAGAAATCAATCCAAATTCTATAAATCACGATTTATATATATTTGAGTCTCTCTAATGATTTCCTACGTTCTGGTATGTGGTTTGGGGAAACTCGACTTCGTTTGGGTTAGTGCAAAATTGTACAGAGAAAAGTCAGTAAAGTTAGGGTTCGATCTTGGAGGTAAATGGTGCAACGATTCGCGAAACGGAGTTTGGTTTTAGATTCAGCGAGTGTAGGAGCATCTTGTAGTATTTTTGTGTGGAGATCGACATTTGTTGCTGTCGCAACTTGCCACGGTTGACAAGATGTCGCGTTCTGATATGGGAGATCGAGCATGACCTTAAGGAGATGAGGAGGAGCGGTTTTTGAAGAGGAGTATGACGATGGCCTCGGCTTGGAGTTTAGTGATTTGTGGAAGGAGCAGTTGCAATGGGAGGATTCGAAAATGGCAGTGCATCATTTCCTGGAGCTCACGTTCTGTTTGGGGAAGATGGAGTTTCGGTGGATCAGGTTATACGGGTTGGTGGGCCGGTTAATTAAAGGGGGTGAGGCCCGTTTTAAATTTAGGTCCAAAGTTTTATTTTATATAAATACCGTACTAACTTGTAATCTAAATAACTTTCACATTTGTTATCGGAACTGGACGAAACTGGATCCGTTAGGATCGTATGGACGAGAGCTCCACAATGGAACTGATTGGAAGTGGATAGGAGCTCGGTTGAATTTATGGCGAAATAAATTGTTTGATTCAGATCAAATAACGGTTTATCGTTCTTTAACGATGAACTGCAAATGTGAGTAAATCTCACCAACTCTGAACAGTTTATAATTTCATGTTGTATTTTTAGAACTGTTAGAAATTGTCTGATTTACTGTGTGTTGACTGTTTGATTGAACTGCTAGTCAGTTAGTTGAATTTCTATATTGATTCTGTTTAACAGAATATATCATATGGAACTAAAGGTGATGTTATCTATATTGTCTAACATCTGTGATGCAGGGAAACAGGTTGGAGGAATCCGACTGGATTCCTAAACAGTTATTTTATTGTTTTTCATATGTTTTGATATATGATGTGAATTATAACCTGTTGTTGATTGTGTGTGTATGGACGATATTGAACATCGTGATTTGATATGATTGAATACCATAACATAAGGGATGTTGATAAGGAGATTTTCAAAGTGTTATTGAAAACAGAGATATTTATAAATTGAAATATTTATAAATAAGAAATATTTATAAAGTGGAATATTTATAAATAAGAAATGTTTATAAATTGGAATATTTATAAATAGGAGATATTCAAAAAGGAAATAATTACAAACCATTTTCTTTTTGAATGGGAAGGCCTGTGTGGCGGGTTTGGGGATTTTCCCGATGCTCCCGATACAAAGGAGGTTATGGCGAATTTTCCCGGGAATTTAAGGAGTTCGAATATTTCAAGAATAAATTTGAAAAGGAAATATTTGTAAACCATTTACAAATAGAATTAGAAAGGGAACATTATAAAAAGGAAATCATTTTTAAAGTGTAGAACCGTTATTTAAAAGTAAATCTTTTCAAATGAATAAAACATTGTTAAAAAGGAAATCTTTATAAAGTGAATAAAGTTAATCGAATATAGACATTTGAAAGGAGTTAAACGAATATGGTATTCGAAGTTAGTTAATCGAATATAGACATTCGAAAGGAGTTAATCGAACATGGTATTCGAAGTTAGTTAATCGAATATAGACATTCGAAAGGAGTTAAACGAATATGGTATTCGAAGTTAGTTAATCGAATATAGACATTCGAAAGGAGTTAATCGAATATGGTATTCGAAGTTAGTTAATCGAATATAGACATTCGAAAGGATTTAATCGAATATGGTATTCGAAGTTAGTTAATCGAATATAGACATTCGAAAGGAGTTAATCGAATATGGTATTCGAAGTTAGTTAATCGAATATAGACATTCGAAAGGAGTTAAACGAATATGGTATTCGAAGTTAGTTAATCGAATATAGACATTCGAAAGGAGTTAATCGAATATGGTATTCGAAGTTAGTTAATCGAATATAGACATTCGAAAGGAGTTAAACAAATATGGTATTCGAAGTTAGATAATCGAATATGGTATTCGAAGTTAGATAATCGAATATGGTATTCGAAGTTAGTTAATCAAATATGGTATTCGAAAGTTAGTTAATCGAATATGTTATTCGAAAGGGGTTAGTCAAGTCGAGTTAGTCAAATAAAGTTAACCATTTAGAGTTAATCAGTTAGAGTTAACCAGTTGGAGTTTATTAGTTAGAGTTAATCGATTAGAGTTAAAACGAACTAGAATTTATCAAATATAGTTATTTGAAACAGAGTTAGTCAAACATAGTATTCAGGGTAAGTTGCCATCTTGTACGCCTGCTAGTGTAATTCGCAGGGCTGTAAATAGCCTACGGCGGTCGGATGTTTCCTGAGGGAGTCAGGCGTAACCATTGTGATCGCTGCGATCTAGAGTCAAGCAAATGGAGTTTAATTGAATATTAGTTATTCGATAGGAGTTAATCGAGTTGATCGAGTTGAGAAATAAGTAAGTTAAATAAGTTGAGTTGATCGGGTGGTTCGACCAAGTTAGTCGAGCCTAGTTAATCGAATCAAATTGGTCGAACCAAGTATGTCGAGTTAGGTTAGTCAAGTTAGTCGAACCTAGTTAATCGAATCGAATTGGTCGAACCAAGTAAGTCGAGTTAGTCGAGTCAAGTTAAGTTAGTCGAGTTAAGTTCGTCAAGTTAAATAAATCGATGTTAGTTTCATCGAAAGGAGTTATCGATGTTAGTTTCATCGAAAGGAGTTATCGATGTTAGTTTCATCGAAAGGAGTTATCAATGTTAGTTTCATCGAAAGGAGTTATCGATGTTAGTTCACCGAAAGGAGTTATCGATGTTAGTTTCATCGAAGGGAGTTATCGATTATAGTTTAATCGAAGTGAGATTTTCAAATATGAGATATTTGAAAAGGAAGAGTTATCGAATATTAGTTATTCGAAGAGAGATTATCGAATATCGTTTATTCGAGAAGGAGTAAATCGAATATAGGTTATTCGAAGAAGAGTTAATCAAATAGAGATTTCTCGAAGAGAGTTAATCGGCAAATTCGATTATATCGAATTCGGGAAAGTACTTATACTTTCCAGTGTTTTAAATAGAGATTTATTTATTTATAAATAAATAAGTGTTAGGTTAATTACTCACTAATAAGAATAGAAGTTATAATTAAAGGTAGATAATTCGAAAGTAGGGATTATAACGTTATCGTTATAACCAATGTTTAAATATAGAAGTGTATTAGTAAAATTGGATCCGAGAAAGGCGTAAAGAAGTTGTTAAAGATTAAATGATAAACTTTGACCATTTTGAAGTTATAATGTTGTTCAGTTAAGGTCTGAGAGGTAATTATACCCCAACTTGAGTGACTTCCTTCTTAACTAAGAAATGGTAAGGTTTGATCGTAAAGGAGTTTTGGAAATGTTTTCCAAACGAGAATCAGAAATGTTTTCTGATAAAAGAAAATAAGAATTTAGAATATAGGGAAACATGAGATAAGTAAATAAATGAACTAAAGAGATTAATGTTAAATGATGTTTTCCAACTGTAACGACCCGGATTTCCGTAACATCAGAGTTGACTATGTACATCATACGTCCAACCCAAATATCACAAAAATACGGAACATATTTTTTTTTAGAAGAAAGAGATAGAAGAAGAACAGAAATAACAACATAGAATCTCACATCGCAGCGGAACAAAATATAATATATCATAACCTTTGAAATACAAAATCATAACTGTATAACATACACTTATCAGAGTACAACACTTACAACACAGCGGAACAAAATTCTATATAACTAACGCTGAAGCCTCCTGCTCCAAGCTCCTTTAGATAGATCTGTAAAATCCTGAACTACTTGACTGCCCGTACAAATTTAGGCACCCAAGAGTTTAGGTAGAATAAAACAAATAAACTCCGGGTCAGTCATGGGACTGGTATGAGTAAACAGTTTAAAACAGTTTCAGAAAACTAAATGATATCTCATAAGACCACGCCGTATAACACGGAACGGGTTTTTCCCTTATGAAAATCCAAACACTTAACTTATCTTTATATCAAAACTCTTTTGATATTATAATAATGTCTAAATCAAGTAGATAACAATCTAGTGGAACGTTTGCATCTCACGTTCCACATATATATACAATCAAAATCGCAAGCACGTATTGGGTAATGGATTTCCAACTATGACAAGGTATGGAGCCACCTTCCGCTGGTATATCTCTAGAGGAGAATACACCCAGTTCAACAAGAACATCTTGCAACTCAGCCACACATGACCGACCACTCATTTCGCTTGAGTGTATCGAATGTACATCACCAACGGTTGGGATCAGCAACCGTTTCCCGAATGGGACAGCATCGACAATAGATTTTTAGAGGTAAATGAAACTCTAGATCACGTGATTATACACCCTACTTCGGTGCAACCGACTTAGCCATGTTGCCTGCCTGATTTCTGTCATTTACCGGATGTGAGGCTAGAAGCTACGCTTTATCATCACACCAGATTCACTTTGAATGTCACATCGTCAAATCCATCAAATCACCGATTGACGTCCTCAACCATACATTATGTGTTAGCTAAAAGAAGTTTCCTTCTCCGCTTCCACTCTTGGTACGGTTGGAGAAATCAATATACGTGATCGTCTGGACATACTCTGTCAGACATCCGTCCATACAAGTCACCCAGGAACAGGATGAAATGAAAGCACTATTTCTATTAATTGAAAAAGTCCTTGCATTCTACTCCGTCTTCGATTATCTTTATATAATCTGATTCGCATGCTACTGCCGATATGGAGTGGTTCTTCGGATAATAATCCAACCGGTCTCTCCATATTGACAACGATGGTCAAAACTTCGATAGTCTGTGATTTAACTATCGAATAAAAACAAGTGTTTCGATAGTCGATGATTTAACTATCAAATAAAACAAGTGTTCATCCAAACATCCAACAATCACTGAGCCTTTAATTAATATTCCATTAATTAAATCTCTTCTTTATTTCTTATCAATATTTGTTAACCAAATATTTTCAATAACCATATTGGCCTTATACGTTATTTGGAAAACATTTCCATGTATCGCCTTTTATTTTCTAAACTTTAGAAAATATATGTTATTTATAATTGGAAAATATTCCAATTACTTATCTCTTTTCCAATCTCGTTTATTCCTATACTTAGGAAATATTTATTATTCTATTTCCCAGCTTACACTTATTTGGGTTAAAACGGATGTTGTGTAAAACATCGTTACGACAACCCAAATACTATATTCAACTAACTCTTATCTAACATCGATCTTCGAGCCTGAAATCTTACTGTTTATTTGTTAATAATGCAATCAATCAAGTTGGGGTATAACTACCTCTCAAACCTTGACTGAATAACATTTATAACGTCAAAACAGATATGACTACTTACTCGAACAATCTATAACATACAACTACTTCTTTACCTTTAAACACATATACACTTTTCCTTTCTATTCTTACTAGATTTTATTCTTATACTTCCTTTTTGATTATACTATTCTATTTCTAAGTTCGTTTTCTTATCGACTTGTATATATATCGATACGTTGATTTCTAACTATCAAATTATCTTAAAAATATTCTATCTCCTTAAATTCCCGGAAAAATTCGCCATAACCTCCTTTGTACCGGGAGCATCGGGAAAATCCCCAAACTGCCACACAGGCCCCTCTAATCAAAAGGAAAAAGGAAAAGCCAAGCGGTTTGCCGATACGGCGCATAAAATCTCATATATGAATTAACTACGTACCTTTTTGTCGGGCAATCTATATATATACCTTCTAACACTTTATTCCAAACCTGTCTCCTGTATCTATACCTGCTCAATCTATTTAACTATACCAAATCGTTTTAACTCAATTTGTTAAATAAATTTGTTACTTAACTCTTCAGTCTATTTCACCTTCATATTTGAACATGACATGTTCAAATATATTTTAACTGCATATTAACAAATTCTAATTATACACATACTCTCGTTCCCTTATCGACTTCTTATTCAAATTACAATTCAATTCCATTTGAATTCTCTTTATTTAAACTTCATTTGAATTCTATATTCAAATTCTATAGTTTAAAGTCCATTTGAATTCTATATTCAATTTCTATTTGAATTCTCTGCATTATTTATAAACAACGTTTATAACTTTACTTAAAATCCCCCATTATATATTTATAAACAAAGTTTATAAATTCAATTCAAATCCCATCTTTTCCATTTATAAGCAGAGTTTATAAATTCCAATTCAAATCTCATATTTTCATTTATAAACAAAATTTATAAATTCAATTCAAATTCCGTCTTTTCATTTATAAACAAAGTTTATAAATTCAATTCAAATCCCGTCTTTTCATTTATAAACAAAGTTTATAAATTCAATTCAAATCCCGTCTTTTCATTTATAAACAAAGTTTATAAATTCAATTACATGTTTTATATACCATCAAACAAGTTAATATTTTCTATAGTTTTATTTAAAATTCAAATTCTATTTATAAAAATAGAATTTCCTTTTTAAAATCTCAAATACCTTTTTGGATATTTTTATAGATCAATATTCAAGCCCCATTGATATTTTAAACAATCGAATCAACCAATTTTCAATCATTTGATTTTTAACACATCATATATGAATATATGTGAAATCAAACAAACAACAGATAATATATATTTTTGAGGAATCCAGCTGGATTCCTCCAACCAGTTTTTCCTGCATCCACAGACGTTAGTCAACATAGTAATACCCATCCTGCTTTGAGGCAGGATATCGCGGTATAGAAGGTCATCCACTAATCATAGCGTGTGGCGTATTGGGTAATCATCCGCTATGAAACTGCGGGCATCCGCTAATGATACTACGGGAATCAATCCAACCAATCTCAACCCAATATATATATATATATATATAATAGTCAACCAATCCTAAATAACTAATATATTTAAAACAATCAGACAGCATTTCAAACAAGCAACAAACAATTATTTTTAACGAAATAAAAGTAATTCTAATTAAACATGTGAGTGAGAATTTACTCACCGTGATTTTTCTTTTGCCGAATATCCATTCCGATTTAGTTTAAATTGAACGATGATTGATTTAAATTCACAATTCCCAACGAATCTTGAAAAATCCCAAACCAACTTCATCTCGCAGTACTTGATGATACGATTCCGATGTTGCTTGTTTTGTTCTAGTCGGACCTCGTACAACGAGATATAATTTGTATAAGCTTTCAGTTTGAAATAAATTTAATCCTAAACTAAAGATGGTTATTAACTAAAATCATTAGCAATTTGTTAAATTAATTTACCTCCTTCACCATTGCCTAAGACACTGATTAGCATCACTGAAAAATCCAATTTCCAGTCACTCCAACCTCCTTCTAATTTGCACTACTATCGGACCACATCCGATCACCACTCGAGTACCATTATCATTAACTAATTACGGTTCAGACAAAGTTTCCAATAATAGTATGCACTTACTGCACCCATCATCCCAAGAATACAAACCTGTAATCGCCATTTGCAAACTGCCGTACTCCAAAAGTACCTCTCCTCCCTTGCTACTTCATGAAACTCCAATTAAGAACAAATACTGACCTCGCCACTTCCCAAAACAAGCTGTACCCAACATTATACACTATGAATGCCAACCATAAATCATGAATCACACTGTCCATAACTTCTTTGCCACAAAGTTGAGTGTCCAGAAATGAAAACCGCATCTTGGCAACCCTCACAACGCTGCTTTAATCCCATTCATCTCCAATTTGAATGCACCGAACACGCCCCCTTTACAGTATCAAACTCCGTCTTCACAACTTTCAACAACGAACCTTGGCCTATTATATCCCAAAGCCTCGGACACTATGCCAGTTGACTATCCACATCGCAACTTCCAGTTCTGACCAATAACTCAACAAGCACGAAATAAACTCCTAGCTTACCATTTAAATCCACAAATCTGTCAGCGCCTGCACCTCCAAAATCACGACGCCACATACTTGCGATCTCGACAATCACCTGCTACCCTAAGAACAAATCGCGACTCCCTGCTTCAGGTATACCCGCTATCGTCAATTCCAAAAACCAACATACCACCTCCTCCGATCATCCTCAACACCCCCTCGTCGAACTCGCGAGCGCCTAAGATCAACATCTTGGTCTTCTCCATCCATTTCGGTGAATTCCAGTTCTAGAAGATTAGGCTAAAGTATCGGCCATTTTAGGGCTTTTTATTCTGATCATCTGAAACTTGAAGCATTTGATTTCCAGAGGAACAGAAAATGGAAAGGGAGAACTGATTTTGGTGGTTCGAATTGATTTCATGGAAGGGACTAAATAGGGTATGTCGTGGTTTTAAATTGGACAACAAGGCTATTTTGATTCCGCCTTGTTGCTTTGTTCCTGACCATAGATAAATTATTTTATTTAATTAAGTTTTTATCCGGTGTCATTTAATTTAAAGTACTCCTTGACTGCGAACTCCTTTTTGAACCCAACAAATGACATTCCTAGAGTTATACCACCATTCCGGACACACTAGGATAGGTCACGAAGTCCAATTCGATCATCTGTAGTTGATATTATTTTAAATCGTTGTAAATTAAATTTAAAACAATAAATTCTGCGATAATAATTTATTATTATTCGAATTCAAACAGAAGTCTGAACTGTATTAAATTCAATTTTAAATCTCAAACTTAATCAATTTCGAATTACGATGGTTTAATATATTCGATATTAAATCGAAATTGATTATTAAATTAATAACTTAATATAAAAATTCACTTATATTACCAAACCAATATTTAAATTAAATATTAAATATTCAAAAATTAACCCATAAGGATCCGGGTCATTACAAATTAAAATGATTTATTTGAAATAATAACGTCGAAAAGTTTATTTTAATTGAAGTTAAAAAGAATAAATTTTAATTAATTATAAAAGGAGTTGAAAACAGCACTGCATTTTGAAATTTTGACTTTGAACTTTGACTGACTGTACAGGATACAAAATAAATCGGATTTTAGCGAAACAAGAAATATCTAAATCTATTAGATCATATCTTTCCAACGAATCTAAAAAATTGAAATTTCTTTTTAAAAATAAAAAGTTAGGTCCAGTTTAAAATTTAGAAAAGTCGCTGTATAATTTATATATATTTTAACTAAATATATTGGCCTTGAAAATAGCCATTTTACAAACGACCTCGGTATTCGACGAAACCACTTTTGTTGGAACCGGAATGTCGAATTATTACTAAGTTTAATTTTCCTGAATTTTTCGAAGTAATATGTGAGCATGGTACAACAAAATGTGTTTTGACCATTTCAGTCAAATTTAATCGGCTTAAAAATGACCATTTTTCAAACGGTCTCAGAATTCGATGAAATTAGTCTTGTTAGAACCGTATCGTCAAAACATAACTAGAAATAATTTTTTTGGATTTTTCGGAGTCAGTATGTGGCCCCAGAAATTTAAATTGTACGGTTGAATTTAATAATTAAATGATTTATAATTAAATTTAAGGAAAAACTTATCGTAACAGCCGAAATGGGTTACGAAACATTTTCCAGTGTGTCCGGGACGGGGGTTATTAGCTAGGGGCAACACTCGTTGGGTTTGATTTGGGGTTAGCAGCGATAAACTAATTAAAATAAAATAAAATACATTAAAATACACTAGAAATACACTATAAATACAGTCAAATACGTATAACCCTAGCCTAATACTTCAGCCGCCTCCCTCTTAATTCAATGGCCACCACCAGTCGATACTTCCTCCCTCATTTCCTCCCTCTCCATTGATCTTCAGACCCTAATCTCTACTCCACATCGAAGCTCTCCTTACCACCTTCCCATCCATACCGGAATCACCCCAAACCATGCGCTAGAGCCCTGGATTCGACCACCCAAACCCTCGCCCAAACAACCGCCGCCGAGCCCCCTGTGCACCGCCGAGTGGGCCCCAACTCCGGCCGAACACGCGCCCCTCCAAGGACGACCTGACCCCGCCCTCCGATCTCGCTCTCGCTCACTGTGCTGGTCGGAATTTGAAGCCCTAGTCTTGAAGAATAGGAAGAGAGTGCGGCCTGTTGTCTGAGTGGGGAAGAAAGGGTATTTCCCTTATTAATTTATTAATTTATTAATTTTAAAAGGTTATCTACCTAAATTAATCTGTATATGATGCATACGAACTCAAAATCGTCCGATTTTCGAACCGTTGGACTCGCAGAACTGAGATCTACCGTTCAGAACTGACCAGATCTGAAACCAGACACTTTGGAAAATCAGGAAATTCCAACTCAAAATTGATCAGTGAGAATTCTGTTTATAAATATAATTATTTATTTATTTGATTCACTGCAAAATTGATTGTATAATTATTTCAGTGTTGACTTGCTCTGTGATGACGATTGTTGAATTATATTGTTGTATGACTGTTGCGACAAATCATTGATTGTTGTGTTTCATGCTTGTATGGTTGAAAACAAATATCTCAAGTTGTTATGATGAAAAACCAAATAACCATTCGAGATTAGAATTATTCGTAGGGATTTGTTAATAAATAAAATTCACCTTTTATTAGATCATGAGAGATGAAATGAATTTGTTTATAAATAAAATATCACTTTGTATGTAAATTTGAAATGGTAAAATTTGGTTAACATATAAAATATCACTTTATATGTAAATTTGAAATGGTAAAATTGTTAACATATTAAATTCATATTTTATATGTCATTAGAAATAGAAAGTATATTAATATATATAAGATTTATTTTGTATGACATTAGAAATGGAGATCATGTTAATGTATGAATTCACTTTTTGTCAATATAATGAAGTAGCGACAAATTCCCTTTTTGTCAATATAATTGAATAGCGACAAATTCCCTTTTTGTCAATATAATTAAGTAGCGATAAAATCACTTTTGTCAATATAATTGAAGTAGCGACAAAATTCACTTTTGTCAATATAATTAAGTAACGATAAATTCACTTTTGTGAACAAAAATGAAGTAGCGATAAAAATCATATTTTTGTAAATGTAAAAGAAAGATTAAATAACAAAAGATTCATTTTGACAATTGAAGAAGAATGACAATTGAAATTTCATTTTTATTTAATGTAATTAAAGAAAATATAGAGGTTACATTTTTATAATGTAATAAAATGAATGTGAAGGTTACATTTTCATAATGAAATTAAAAGACAAGATTATGAAACATACTTTTATTTGGATTTTATGAGTAAATAAAAGAACTAAAAAGGAATTTAGTATTTTTATTGTAATTCCATTACGATAGAAAGAATGGACATTAGGGACTTGGTTTCTTTAAAGCCACTTTTTATTGTCATTTTATATTCAGTAAAAGAGTCGCATATGAAAATAATGTTCATTTGTTAATGTCATTTATCGCATATGAAAATATGTTCATTTGTTAATGTCATTTATCGCATATGAAAATATATTCATTTGTTAATATCATTTTATCGCATATGAAAATATGTTCATTTGTTAATGTCATTTATCGCATATGAAAATAATGTTCATTTGTTAATGTCATTTTATCGCATATGAAAATATATTCATTTGTTAATATCATTTTATCGCATTTGAAATTTTATTCATTTGTTAATGTCATACACTGCATATGAAGTGAAATGCATGGATAAAGTCATATTTTTGCCAATGAAAAATGGTACCGATGAAATTTACATTTTTACATGTAAACAAAAGTAGGAATGTGCATTGATAATAAATATTACCTTTTTATTATGTAACTTAGAATGAGGACTTGCATTGCAAATAAAATTTTCATTTTTATTTGAACTAAAGATATGATATTTGCTTTGCAAATAAAAAAAATTACTTTTTATTTGAGACTATGATATGAAATTTGGCAAGAGAACAAAATTTACATTTACCAATGTAGCTATGAGATGAAATTTAAAATTTACATTTGCACTGAGAATTAGGATTACATTTTTATGTAAACAAAAGTATTTATTTTGTCAAATATGAAAGAGTGATAAATTACATTTTTATCAAATGTAAAAGAAGGATAAATACAAAGAATGAAATAAAACATTCATTTTATGAAATAAGAATGAAGTAAAATATTACATTTTATGTAATTTAGATTTAAAGAAGGAAAGTCACATTTATGATGTAAGTAGGAAAAAGGAGAATTTACATTTATGATATAATTAGATAAAAAGGAACTTACAATTTTCATGCAAATGGAATTTAAGAAATTTACATTTTTATATGTAACTATGAATGAGGATTTACACTATAAATTAGAAATTACATTTTTATTATGTGATGAGGGTATGATATTACATTGTGAATTAAATTACAATTTTATGATGTAACTTAAGAATAGAATTTACCCTGCCATTCTAAAAGTCAAGATAATTTTGGTTTTGCATTGAAAGAAATAAGGAAAATTATTTTTGTTTGGCATTTAAAAGAATAGCAAGATTATTATTTTTGTTGCATAGAAATTAAACAAACAAAAATATATTTGTTGTTATAGAAAAGAGGTCAACACCAAAATATGCATGTTGGTTGAAATTGGAATGATATACAAAATATACATTGTGTGTATTGGATGTATGAAAATTGAAGAATAATAATAAAAGAAAACACTTGTTGTGTGTGATGATATATATATAAATATTGGATATAAATAAGAAGAATTGTGGCTAGTAAAATTTAGAAAAAGGAAATGGATGTAGGATTTATATAATCATATATAAAGATTAGAATCAAACGATATGAAATGATTTCTAACTTATATATATATATGCGAGAATTGTTTGGGAAGTCCGAGTTTATCTCATTCCAAACAATTTAAACGACCTTTAAAACTCAAGATTTAAAGACAAACATAGAAGACCGACGGTCTTCACATCGAATGGACGACGACGGCTGATGCCCGTGATTGGAGTAGCTACCTTGAAGGGGCTACAGTAGTTGTCGTCCGGACGTAGTGTTGATTTGTACGGATTTGACTTTCGCTCAGACCCAGAGCATAAGTTTTAAATGGATTGTGTGTCTGACGTTGTACTCTGTTAATATCATGTTATTGATTTTCTGTCTATATATAAATGATTGGTGGTGAAGAATTATTCTTTACTTAACACCAGTTTATATATTGATGGACGATCAATGGTACGGTATGGATTGACAATGTGGCACGCTAAGATGAAGATGATCAAGGCTTTGTTGAAAAGCAGGCTTTGTGGTTATGACGTAACTTCGCAAGCCTCACAAACCGGTAGAGTCTAAAATGGGCGAAGGGAACACAGGGAGAGCAGCACGTTTCTTTCTAGCTAGAAGTGGTGTTTGGATTTTATCACGGCCTGGCATTTTACTTATGTGGATGATGGAATGAGGCACGCCTCGAATAGGTCCTATAGGACCGGGAAACGTGTGCTTAGGAATTGCCACTCCTCTAAGCTGTATTTGAGGACTGGCCCTGCCATTTACAAGGGTTAACTGCGGGTAATCCTGGGACATTAGCTAGAGTGTCTCGAATCGGTAAGGAGCTCCGCTCTAGCCTTGACTCATGATGGAAATCCAAATCTCCAATACGCCCCATGCAGTTTTGATTGAATTACTAGTACAGAGGCATAATATATGGTACCTATGCTTCCTAGGATTGATACATTTACTTTGAAATGTTTTAAAACATGTAACGACTGGAAATTTCCGACTCCTCGAGAGTCGGAAATTCCGAGGACGTTAGTGAAAGAATTTAGAAGGTGAGAAAGAAAAGATAAAACTAATAGAATAGAAGAAGAAGAAGAACATCAGAATCATCAGAGTAACACGAATCTCACAGCGGAACAAATAACATATAATATATAACATAACTTTGAAGTAAACAGTTATATATATACAATAGCACTTATCAGAGTACAACATCTACAACACAGCAGAAATAACTATAGCTATAGAATCTTGTAGCCTCCTGCTCCAAGCTCTCCAAGCATATCTGTAAATCCCGACTACTTGACTGCCCGTACAAATTGAGGCACCCAAGAGTTTAGGGAAAACATCAAAGTAAACTCCGGGTCAGTCATGGGACTGGTATGAGTAAAACAGTTTAAAACAATTGAACAGGTATATGATATCTCATAAGACCACACCGTGAATACGGAACGGGTTTTTCCTTATGAGTATCTAAACAACTTTGACAAGCAATATCATTGTGATATTATGATAATGTCTAAGTACAAATAGATATCAATCTAGCAGAAACGCTTGCATCTCACGTTCTACATACATAGTATAAAATCATAAACCGTAGGGCGCTTATTGAAGATTGGATTCCAACAGACAAGGTATGGGAGCACCTTCTGAATAGTGTACTCTAGAGGTGATACACTCAGGGTTCAACAAGAACGTCTTGCAACCCGGCCACACATGACCGCTCACTCATTTAGCTTGAGTGTCGCGAATATATTGCCACCACGGTTATAGGCCATCAAACCGTCATCCGAAGATACAGAATCAAAAAGAAGTATAAATATGAATATTCCCTAGATCGGTGACAATACACCCTGCTTGGGGATGACCCAACTAGCCATGCTGCCTAGCCCAACTTTTGTTACTTCCCGGTGTGAGGCTAGAAGCTACGTCTATCTTCAGAACATCTGATCACCATTCACTTTGAATGCCACATCGTCATACCCGCCAAATCACAAATTGACTTATACAAAAATAACACGGGTATATAGCTAAGAGAAACGAATTCCTCCGCCACCAAACGTGAATACGTTTGAACAGATCAACTTACGCGATCCGTTGGATATACTCTGTCAGACCTTCTTCCATATACGTTGTCCTGGGACTGGACAAACCGAAGGCACTATTCAGTATATCCATCTTAGTCACTGTTATCTAAGACTTATACAACAGCCCTTGCACTTTACTCCGTCTTCAATTTATCTTTGGAAGATATTGCTCGCAACGCTTATGCCAATACAGAGTGGTTCTTTGGATAATAATCCAACCGGTCTCTCCATATTAACAACGTTAAAATGGTAAAAACTTTGATAGTCTGTGATTCAACTATCAAATGAAAACATGTCGGTGTACAAACAACGATCTTATTTCCAAATGGAAATTTGATCGATCAATCATTATATGTTCATATTTCCTTATTTCATATATTTAGAAAATATATGTTATTAATCATTGGAAAACATTTCCATAGCTTATTTTCACATTATTATTTCGCAACTATCAGTCTCTAACTGTAACTAGTATGAGAACAATTCTCTAAGTATCAATCCGGAAGGTCGAAACCAACATCAGATCGTCACTTAGAAAACCGTTCAACTTACCCTCTCGAGTTAGTTTCTGAATTTGCTTAACTCTATTTCTTAAATTCTTATCATGAAAACATTTCATTTTCTATATTTAGAAAACATATCTGACTATATTTGGAAAACGTTTCCAAAACTCATTTACGGATTTCCAATGAACGTTGTATAAAACATCGTTACGCTTAACCCATTAATCGCTTATTACTTAACTATATTTCAAATCAACCTTTTCTATCGAACCACAACTATTCCTTTGTCAATTCTGAAGTCAATCAAGTTGGGGTATAATTACCTCTCAGACCTTAATTGAACAAGGTCCTTTACTGTGAAATAGATGAAGCTCATCACTCACTTTTTACAATCATCTGTTTATGCAAATTCTCGGATTCAGGTTACGAATCCACTTCTTATATGAAAACGTTTGATTATAACTATAACGTTATAATTCCTACTTCTGCAATATCTAACCTAAATTATAACTTTATCTCCTAACTCGAAATATTTTAACAGACACCTAATTTCTAAATCAATAATTAACTCTTGATTTAAACCTTGGAAAGTAAATAGTACTTTCCCGAATTCGCTATAATCGAATTCGACGTATAACTCTCTTTCGAGTAATCTCTATTTGATTAACTCTTATTCGAATAACCTATATTCGATTATCTCTCTTCGGATAACTCATATTCGAAATCTCTCTCTTTCGAATAAACAATATTCGATCTCTTCCTTTTGAATATGCTATATTCGAAAATCTCCTTTCGATTTACTAATCGATAACTCCTTTCGATCACAATAAAATCGATAACTCCTTTAACTCTATTCGAATAACTAATATTCGACTAACTCCTTTGGATCAACTCATTTGATTAACTCCTTCGAATAACTAATTCGAATAACTTACCTTCGAATAACCAATATTCGATTTACTCTAACTCGATTAACTTAATTCTAATCGATTTACTCCATTTCGATTCAACTTAGTTCAAATCGATTAACTTAACTCAAATTGATTAACTCCTTTCGAATAACTAAATTCGATTTAACTCTAATTGAATAACTAATATTCAATTAACTCTTACGTGTTTAACTCTATTTGAATAAGTAATTCGAATCACTCTAATGTGTTTAACTCTATTCAAATATCTTATTCGAATAACTCATTTCGAATAACTAAATTCGATTAACTCTTTTGACTTTACTCGAATAACTATATTCGATTAACACCTTCTTTCGAATAACTATATTCGATTAACTCTTCGACTAACTCCTTTGGATTAACTAACTTCGAATAACTCCTTTGGATTAGCTAACTTCGAATAACTCCTTTGGATTAACTAACTTCGAATAACTCCTTTGGATTAACTAACTTCGAATAACCAATATTCGATAACTACTCTTCGAATAAATAATATTCGGTAACTCTTCTCAAATGAATAACATTTGATTTCTCCACTCGAATAAACTATATTCGATTGCTCTTCCCTCGAATATACTATATTGATAACTCTGCTTCGAATAAGCGATATTCGGCAACTCTACTCGATTAACTCCACCTGGATAACTCTAACTGGTCAACTCTAACTAGTCAACTCTAACTGAGTAACTCTAACTGATCAACTTTAACTGGTCAACTCTAACTGTTTATCTTTACTGGTAAACTTTAACTGGTTAACTCAAATGGTTTAACCTAACTGGTTAACTCAAATGGTTTAACCTAACTTGATTTACTTGTCTCGATTAACTGAACTAATCCACTTAGTTTAACTTGGTTAATTCACTTTGATTAACTCTAACCGATTTACTTAGTTTAACTCAACTAATTCACTTTGATTAACCCAACTAATTTACTTCGATTAACAAATTAGTTTAACTTGACTAATTCACTTAGTTTGATGCAACTAATTCACTTTGATTTACCAATTAGTTTAACTTAACTAATTCACTTCGATTAACCAATTAGTTTAACTTGACTAATTCACTTAGTTTGACGCAACTAATTCACTTTGATTTACAAATTAGTTTAACTTAACTAAGTCACTTAGTTTGACGCAACTAATTCACTTTGATTTACCAATTAGTTTAACTTAACTAATTCACTTCGATTAACCGCTTAGTTTATCTTAACTAATTTACTTTGGTTAACTTAACAAATTACTTTGTTTAACTCGACTAACTTGCTTTGGTTAACCTAACCAATTACTTTGTTTAACTCTATTCGAATAAGTAATTCGAATCACTCTAATGTGTTTAACTCTATTCAAATGTCTAATTCGAATAACTCATTTCGAATAACTAAATTCGATTAACTCCTTTTATTAACGTTTATTTATTTCAAAAGATTTACTTTTTACAACGTTCATCCATTTATAAAGATTTACTTTTTACAACGTTTATCCATTTATAAAGATTTACTTTTAGTAACGGTTCTTCACTTTATAAATGTCCTTTTAATAACGTTTCTACTTCTCTATATAAGTCCAGACTTATATATATACCATTTATCAACGATAAATAATTTATTAAATTTATAAAACATTATTTATAAATTAATCTACTTCAATTTATCTATTTAAAACAGATTTCCTATTTAATATCTCATTTAAATCCATATCGTGTTATACAGTGTGCGAAGCACGTGTTTAAATCTATCCTTGTATAATTCTATTTATTTTCCGAACAAGTGTTCCTTTATTTATTCCCTAAATAAATATTCCTTTATTCCATTTATTTATAATCTAAATAAATGTTCCTTTATTTATTTCCTAAATAAATAAATGTTTTCATTTTATAAAATCCTATCGATTTTTATAAATAAGATTTATTTTCAATATAAACATTGAAAATTCCCTTTTTACATTCTAGTACTACCTACGGTGTTTAACGTGTCGTATAACAATGATCGGTATCATTCAAACATATGAAATCAATAACAGATTTCATAACACATCATATATCACAATATATGAAAAAGGTAAAATAAATGTTGAGGAATCCAGTTGGATTCCTCCAACCTGTCTCCCTGCATCACAGATGTTAAACAATATAGATAACAACACTTTTCAGTTCTATATGATATTTTCTGTTAAACAGAATCAATATAGAAAATTTAACTAACTGACTAGCAGTTCAATCAAACAGTCAACATACAGTAAATCAACCAATATCTAACACTTCTAAAAATACAACATGAAATTATAAACTGTTTAGAGTTAGTGAGATTTACTCACATTGGACGATCATCGTTAATAACGATAACCATCGCTTGATTCAGACGGACAATTTATTTTGCAATAAATTGTAACGATCTTCACTTCACTCCCAACCAGTTCCATCGTGTAGTAGTTTCGATATGATTCCAACGTGCCCTTTTCTTTATGCCTCAACCCTTCTTCCTCTCCGGAGAAAATCACGACTCCATTGTCTGTTGAACTACGGTGTGCCATTCAATCATAAAAGCAACCACCATATTTACTGTAGTTCAAGCTTTTTTCACTCACCACCTCCCCCTTATCGTGATACTCCAACTCCATTTCCCGCTTGGTTAATCACGCCTTTCACAATATCCCATTTTACAAATCTTTTAATTCACAATTGAAATAATCATAGCAATGAATTTTGTACTTTAAAACAAGAGCCTACATGTCCTTCCACGGTTTCCCTTCTGTTTGCCAAACAACGTTCAATCCCTTTTTTCCCCCATAATAAACTCCATCTCCTTCCCTCAGACAAAACATACATCTGCACCACATCATTTACCCTTCAAACTCAACGTTTTGCCCACCCAATTCAGCGCTTGATTCCTTCCTCTGCAATATTTCTAACATCAGTAAATTCTCCTTTTGAAAACAATATTGCAATCAAAACAACATCTACACCTGAACTATTTTAAAAAAAATGAAACCTTAACCATTTTTTTTAAACCACAATTAGCAGTAATCACCCTCCTCAATACCTGTCTTCTCCGACGGTTTTTCATCCAGTTCAACCTTAAAGCACCGATTCGCGTTACATCAAAGAAGATCACTTCGCCTGAAATCATCAAGAACTGTCGATCCTTTTAGCTCCGGTTTTCACCCTTCTCAGGCCACCGCAGGTCAGCCTACCATCATCGAAACATATACCTTCCTGAACGCCAGGACACCCACTCGCGAATTACACTTCCGACAGCAGTTCGAAGCCCTAACTTTGCTGTGCCCAAAACGAGTAGCATAGATTTGAACCGCACCCAATAATTAGGGTATAGGAACAAAGAGCAGGCTATGAAGATAACGAGAGTATGGGTTTTGGGATTTAAATCTTTTTGTTTGATTTTATGAAGACTTTATTTTCTCGTTTGGTTTTTTTAGGGGAGAACGGTGGCGGCTTACTTTTTGTTTGCTAAAGATGGATGGAATTTTAGGTGCTAAGGAGAAATGATATTATAACCTCTTGTTTTCTTTTGTTTGTGTGGATTTCCTTTCTCCACATTGTAGGAGAAACATGCGGGTAGGAGAAACATGTGGTTGAAAATACAAGGGACGTGGCCTTCTTTTTGATCACTAAATGATTTAGGATATTCATCTTTTAAAAGTTAGGATACCGTATTATATAAAACCCCATCCACAAATGACCTTTTATGGACAGAAGTGGAAATACCATCGTATCGAGCTCGGTGCCACGATTCCAAAAATATAAAAATACCAGTAGGTGGACTCATATTGTGAAACCCCAAGATATCGATATAGGGTGCAATCTACTCCAAATAAAAAGTCGCGTATTTAATTAATTAAAAATTACAATAAAATTCTAAAAATTAAATTATCACTATTTCCCAAAAGAACCTCATCTAAATTCAAACCCGATCTCTAGTTATATCGAATAACCTATTACGGTCGATAAACGAATCTATAGCGACTATTTTAAAATTTGACTTGGACATATCTCAAAATCTACACGACAAAATCCTGATTTTTCTCTTCCACTAGAAAGATATACTCCACCAGCTCCGTGCATTTCTTGTTTCACAGAAATCCGATTTAAAACGAACTCTGTACATTCAGTTGAAGTTCAAATCGCCAAATAGCGAACTGCAGCGCCATTTAAAGCTCGATTTTAATTATATTATAATTATGCGTTCAAACGTTTTACTTTACGTTATCGATATCGCCAAATCGATATATAAATAATTAAATAAATTAATTATTCGACAGCTAACAAAACGCGCCATTACAAAACATATACACACTAATAATAATATCGTTTTTATCGTATCAAGCATGTTTGACCATTATAAGGTAAAACCCTATCCTCCGGTTTGTGTTGCATTGTGTGATGGGACTTGGGTCTTATGATGGTTTCATTTTTCTACAAAGCATTGCGTTGTTTTGACGATTTACTTAAATTATGCATGGCAATCCATTAGAATAAAACCCGTTCCACTTTAGCGGCGTGGTCCTTGGATTTGCCTTATTACTATTAGTTATATTAGTTAAGAATTCTCACACCAGTCCCACGACTGACCCGTTGTTTGTTTCCACTTTTGCAAACTCGGGTGCCCTCTTTTCCACACGGGCAGTCGAGTAGCTTTTTGCAGATATTTATCTCTTTAGCAGGATCCTGGATTGAAGCTCAAAGCTGTGTCCATAGCATAGAAAAGTCTTCCGCTGTCTTAGTTATTTTATTTCCGCTGCACTGTATTAAAGTAATGTAAAATTATCTTCCGCTGTAAATTTATTTAATGTACTCTGATATATATTCTGTACTCTGATGTAACATTTATTATGATGTTATAAAAGTCTGCTGTTATTGTTCTGATGTTGTTGTATTCCTAAAGTTAAAGTATTCGTGGATTTCCGACCTTTGGGTCAGACTTGTGTGGTTTATGGTCGATCCAAAGAGCGGGAATTTACGGGTCTTTACATATTTTATTTCATTTCACATCACACAACCCACTTTCACCACAACAAACAATCGAACATACAAGCCATCCATGGTCTGTGGATGACGGGTGTCGGGTGCTACTAAACACCGTCTGCATCCTAGTATATATTTTTAACTAGAAAAAAGAGAGTTAAAGGTGAGAAGTTCTCACTAATTGCTAATCCAATCCCACGACTCTTCTTTGTAGAAATTTTCGTCGTTCTCGCCTCTTGCCACTTTCTTTGCCCGTATTCTCTACATATGTAAAAATCACTTCGCTATTCAATATATAAAAATCGAATTTTTACTTCGCTATTCAATATATAAAAATCGAATTTTTACTTCGCTACTATATAGATAAAAACTCTATTTTTACATCGTTACTATATAGATAAAAATTCTATTTTTACATCGCTATTATATAGATAAAAATTCTATTTTTACATTGCTACTATATAGATAAAAATTCTATTTTTACATCGCTATTATATAGAGATTTCGCCTTTTCAAATATAATGATTTCGCCTTTATTTCACTACATATATAAAGGTGATATTTTTACTATCTTACCTATATAAAAATTATATTTTTATACTTCTACATCAATGAAAATCCTATTTTTATCGAAGTAAAAATCGTATTTTTACTTCACTACTTAATTAAAAATTATATTTTTAATTTTCGCATCATATAAAAATATCATCTTTCCTAGATTAAAAATCACTTCTTTATATCGTTAAAAATCTACTCCTTGCATGAATAAAAATCTATCTTTTTCTTTGTTATAAAATCAAATCTTTTCTTTGTTTAAAAATTCTATTTTTATTATACTGCTATATAAATAAAAATCTTTCCTTATCTCTTTTAAAAATCTATGTTTTATAATTTAAACAAAATCATATTTTTTTATTAAATAAGCTACACCAAATATTTAAAACAAATTAAAACAAAAAGAAACAAAAACAAAAAAAACTTACAGTGAATCGATGGGGTTTTCAGCGATTAAGGGCTGGAAGGAGGGGAGAGGAGTGACTGGTCGAGGAGGAGGCGGATGGCAGGGCGGGGCGGTGATCGGAGAGAGGGGTATGGGGTGGTCGGGTTCGTGTGGAGCGAGGAGGGAAGCGGGAAGGAGAAGAGGAGGAGGGAGGGATCGACGGAAGAGGAGGGGGCGAGGTGCGAGCTCGGGGAAGGCAGCGGTGGCCCACCCCCTGGCGGCGCGGCGTGGTAGGGCTCCGCCCTTCTCTTTTTTTTTAAATCGAAATCGAAAAAGATGGGGGGGGGGCTAAAGGCGGATAAAGGGAGAGAGAGTGAGGAATTTTATTTTTAATTTATTTAATTATTTAATTTCAAAAAGAAACTTTTATTTTTCGAACCCGAAATCGAGCCCACCGCCGGTCGTCCATAGCTAATTACCCCCATTCCGAACACAATGGGATATGTATCGTAGGCTGATTCGACTGTTTCGATCAGTTTTCGTCAAAATCATCATATAACTCTATATATTGAATTTGAACGCGCATTTCAATTTACCGGGGTCACATACGAACTCTATAAATTGCAGAAAAATATTTTCTAGCTTCGTATTGACGATACGGTCCTAACAAAACTAATTTCATCGAATTCTGAGACCGTTGGAAAAATGGCCATTTTCTAGTCGATTAAAATCAACTGAAACTGGTCAAACGCGTTTTCCTTTGCCACGCTCACATATTGATTTGAAAAATTATGAAATTTGAAAGCTAGCAATAATTTGACATCAGAGACCCAACAAAAGTGGTTTCGTCAAAATCCGAGGTCGTTTGCAAAATTTCCATTTTTAAGGGCCTGAATTCCATAGCGACTATTCAGAATTTTCAACTGGACATATCTTTTGATCCCCGCTATGAAATTTTGATTTTTCGGATTCGTTGGAAAGATATTCTCAATTCGATTCTAATATTTTTGGTTTCACTAAAATCCGGCTTATTTTGCACCCGGTATGTTCAATTGAAGTTTGAAATCAAATTATCAAACTACCGCGCCATTTTCGATTCCTTTTATAAATATAAATAAATATTTATATTCTATCGTTGATTCAAACGAATATATATGTTCGAATTATATTCAAAATAAATTTATTGTTGTTATTATTTAAAATAATTCATTTTAAATAATCAAAATTCGCTAAAATTGCCAAAATAAAAATTTTAAACTGGCCAAGATTTCCGAGTTATTACAGAACTAAGCTGAAGTATTCCCTCCCTATGAACCTGGGGGGAGTGGAATGGAAGAAAAGAAGACGAAAGAAAACAGGTCAGACATAAGTCTGGAATGTCCAGTGATTTTTCAGCATGTAAACCAGAAAAAGGATAATGACATGAGTAAACTGAATATAGGACAATAACATAGTGACAAGTTAACATAAGGTAAGACAAGGCAAGATAAACTGAATTTGCTATCGCACTCATTTCCATTTCTCTTCACCTACTAACAAATGTTTCAACTAGCATCATGTGTTCATAATAAAATGTTCCCTTTATTAATCGGTTCCTACTCGCATGCATTTATTACTTGTGTCATTCGGCACCGCTTGTTTGTAGATACCTGTGCTGGTCCCACCATGGGGTGTATCAATCCCTATGGTGGCAACCCGACACAATTCAAGATGCATAGTGTATAACTACAGATGCCCAGTGCCTGATTTTTCCACTCCGGAGTACGTGCATGCCCGAACTCCGTCGGAACCTACACTGACTGTAATGACCCAGATTTTTGAACAATTTATTTTAAATATTTAATATGGTTTTAAATATTGAGTTGATAATATAAATGGATTTTTTTATTAAATTATCGATTTCGATTTAATATCAAATATATTACATTTTCGTAATACGAAAAATAATTCAATTCCCAGAGAAAAACTGAATCAAAACAATTCAGATGATCAATATATATATATATATGTATATATATATATATATATATATTCTATTTGAATATTGACGATGATAGTAATTTATTATCGAAGAATTTATTTGTTTTAAATTTAAATTATATTATATTAATTTAATATGGTTATATTTTTCATATATATTGAAATTAAATTTCAGAATATTTACTGTTGACTCCAGAATAGGGTTATTACATTGAAATGTCAGTCGGTACGCTAGAATAGCGGTTCGTGATTTAAATTAATGAACCCCGGGATATTTGATTGTTGATAGGTTTGAAATCAAATCGATATCCATCTAAAAAGAATAAAAATCGCTTTATATCGAATCGTATTAAATATGAAATCAAATCAAATAAATTCACTTTCCATCAGCCGACCTATATTCTACAGCAAGCCCTCTACCTACTGTAAAACGCAGGCCTACTCCTTCCATACTAAGTTTCTTCGTTTATAAATAAATCATGTCCCTCTTTTGTTTTACTATTTTGTTCTTCTCAGAATAAGGAATCAAAGCTTCAATCAAATAGATTAAAAAGGGCCGATCCTTCTATCCTTCACTTGAAACAAAATCAGTACTTCAAATTCATTTTTCTTCCTCATAATAAAATTGAAACCGATCCTCAGTAAAAAAAAAAGCATCGTGATCTAAACCGCGAAATCCACTGAAACTCGATCCAAGCTGGGAGAGCTCGCGATACGATATGGATTATCGCGGGTTGAGTTGAGTTAACCGATGGTACTGGAGGTGCTCGCGAATTTTAATCACAAATTGGAACAGGTCGAGACGATCTGGTGAGAAGGCGCAAGCTTCAACAGTTGTTTCTGGTAGACCCAGAATGGCAGAAGGCGGTCGCGGTGATCTCAAAAAGGTGGAGTTCAATTTACTGTTGCTTGTATGGAGTTGACTGTCAAGATGATGAACTGAAGTTTTTATTGTTGTTGACTGAAGGGAAATGGTAGTTTCAGTGGTTGGTGCGATAAGGACTGAAGTGGATCGATGTCTGAACTGGGCAAAGGTTTGTGTTGAAGGAGAAAGTCACGATGGTGCGAATGGGTGAAAATCTGTTGCTTGAATTTGGAGTTTTGACTTGTGATGAAGGAGTAATGGATAGACCGAGTGCAGGTGGAGTATCTGGTCTGGTATGATGGGTTTTGATGGTGATACAGTGGTTGTGATAGAGACTGTGAGGAGGAGGGATGCTATGAAGTGTTGTGCTTGGATGATTTGAAGAAATGAAGGGGTTTTGTGGAGTATAGTTCAAATGACCTAATGGAGTTGAGGCTAAAGGGGTACTGAGGTACGACAGTTTGGGTCTGTAGTGATAAGAAGATGGTCTGGTAATAATGGTGATTAAGGTAAATTATTTAATTAGTTTAGTAAATTAATAATGTTTACTTTATAGGTATACAACCTAGGAAAAATGAATTGTGCCATTAGTGATTAATTAAAGAAATTTGTTAAATCATGTATAGTTAACTAGTAACAAATATTAATGGTAAACTAAGAATTTAAGTGTGAAATTCAGAAAAGGGTAGACCTTTATTTTATCATTTAAATTAATCTAGTTCAATAAACTGAAATATATATATATATAAATATATTTGTTTACATTGGAAAACAGAGGTATGAAGGGAGCATGAAATCTATACGATAAGATTAATGGGGTACTCGACAAATTAAAACCATGGTGAGTAAATCTCACTCACCTTTTACTTAGAATTATTTTTATTCGTTAAAAATAATTTTTTGTTGCTTGTTTGAATGCTTTCTGGTTGTTTTAAATATATTAGTTATTTAGGGTTGACTATTATATATATATATATATATATATATATATATATATATATATATATATATTGGTTTGGGTGGTTGGATTGTTCCCGCAGTATCATTAGCGGATGCCCGCGGTACCGTTAGCAGATGATTTCCCTATGCGCCCCACAAATATATATTAGTGGATGACCTTCTATACCACGATATTGTAATGTCCCGCATTTTTAACTGCTGAATATTTAATTTATTTAATTATTAAATATCGAGTTGGCGATATCGATAACTTGAATTAAATAATATTTATATTTAATTAATATAAATAATAGAAGAATATATTTATTTTCGAAATGGTCGAAAATAGCTGAATTCCCAATATTGTGTGAATTGGGTGATATAAGAGATTTGGGTAGGTTTAGATTCAATTTTTAATAACGAATCTTTTCGATAAAAGACGATGAAACGTATAATTTATATTATAATTATAATCGAGCTCGAAATGGCACGGTAGTTCGCGATTTGGCGATTCGAACTTTAAACAAATATACAGAAGCCTTTTTGAATCGGATTTCTGTGAAATAAGAGACGTTGGAATCTGTTGAACTGTATTTTTCTAATGGAAGAGAAAAACCGAGATTTCGTCGTATAGATTGTGAGTTATGTCCAAATAAAATTTTTAAATAGTCGCTATAGAATCGTTCATCGACCATAACGGTTTATTTGATATAACTAGATATCGGTTTCGAATTTAGACAAGGTTCTTTTGAGACGTAGTGATAATTTAATTTTTAGAATTTTACTGTAATTTTTAATTAATTAAATAAGCACTTTTTATTTGGAGTATTTTGCACCCTATATCAACATTTCGGGGTTTCACAAAATAAGTTAACAGACCTATATTATTGTATTTTTGGAATCGATACACATCGCTTGACACAATTGTATTTTTATTTTTGTCCATATGGGTTTGTACGTGAACGGAATTTTTCGTAATAGGGTACCTAATAATATGAGTTATTGAAGAAAAATGCACTTATACAATGTACATGCGTTCTCTTCTGATCTTCGACTTTTCTGAGGGGATTTAAAATGTTTTTTTTTAAGCTTTAGTCCACTTACTCATGACTTCAGATGGTGGTATTCATTTGTTTAGAGAGCAACAGGAGACATTCATTTGAGAACAATACCCATCAGTTTTTATATTATTATTTTTCCACTTTGAATTGCTTCCACGTTGGATGTGAAACCTGCACACTACATGGCAACCTCTTAGCATTCCTTCATGGCTATGGTGTTTACGTTAGTGTACACAAAGGTACAACATTTTTATCAAATTTCATTTCATTTTTCCAGCGTCCTATTTGCCATGTTCTACAGCCTACAGGCATGCAAGTCTCAAGATATAAAGTGGGTACTAGTATTTAATCAAATATAAGGTAGATATTACAGAATTATATATCTATTGAAAATTAAAACTACGCGAATATTATATGCGAACCTACTGCTGCTTCCTACAGTTGAGCGAACAGCCTACCTAATCTCATGAACATATCTTTCTCGCTTTAATATTTTAAAAACCTGTCTGTATCCTAAACCCAAGGAACAATGCCATGCAAGTTGGTTTTATAGTTTATACTATGTATATTATTATTACAACTATGGGCTATCATAACAATGCGAAATACTGGATAGGCAAATGGAATAAAAAGGTAAATCAGGTACAAAGATTTTACGCAAGAAAAACACATTTGTATTGAAACCCAAAACTGAACCAGTAAAGAAAAAAGGAATTCAAATGTTATAAACATCAAACATGACTACAACTAGCAGTGTATCACGTTTGTTCTCTCGACTGCACTTGCCCCTTCTTAACACGGAAGTGAAACATACCCCAAGTACTTTCAAATCAAAATCCTACTGTATCTCCTACTATGTGTTAGCAAATCACCTAGACCCTAAAGGAAAGGATAGAGCATGGCATAGGATGAGATCATGTAGGATAACAGACCTATGATTTACAAAATACATATATTTTTCCTTTATCAAGTAAGCAATGGTACATCCTTTCTTTTTAAAATAGCACACGCAAAGAACATTACATCTTGTAGACAGTTTATATGCGTACATATACAGACCACCTATGATCTAAAAAGTCGAACAGCTATGAAAGGGAATTCATGGCAGTAACCTATGTCCTCTAGATATATATACCATGTGCTTTAAAATCCACCAGCTACCGTAAGACATGAAAACTCAACACAGACCTTAAAACAGTGACAAGCCTTATCACAATTAATAAAATCTGTAACCTAATCTACATTCTACAATCGTCTAGTGCCTTGGCATCCACGGCGCTGGAATACTATAAATACCCAACATACAATCTCGAGTTCAACATCAGCAAGGAAAAAGAAAATCAAAACCAAATTTCCCAATAATACAAACCAAAAACATCGTTGCTATGCAGAATCAACGCGATCTATGATCCACTTAAATCACGAAATAAAGATCCGAACTGTGTAGATCTGTGATTCCAGGACCTGCAGCTTCCAGATGCTATTATTCGTGGAGTGAAAGGGGATGTTGGCGGCGCTTGGTGAGTTACGGTGCTAGGAAGCGTCGTCCAGTTTCTGGTAGTCTTCAATTGGATCCGGAGTCGCGATTCGAGGAGTGGGAGCGAGTGTGAGGTAGAGGACATCGTTCGGAAAGGGAAACGAAGGGCGGATTTATGGTGCAGACGATTTTATTTTTAGTTGAATGGTGAGGGAGGAAGACACACGGTCAAAAAGGGATTGAGTTTTGGTTATGAAGAACGTATACTGGAGGCACATGTTTGTGGAAGACAGCTCAAGGCCCATGTTGGATCAGGTATGAACGTTATGCAGTTGGGCCGAGGAAAATAAAATAGAGGTGAGCCTATAAAAAAAATAAAACAACTTAGGTTATTTTAAATTTAATTAATATACATAAACTTGTAATTATAATATCTCATCCATATGTTATCAGAATCACGAGCGATCTGATCCGTTAGGATCGTATGGACGGTGGCTACACCATGGAACCGACCGAGAGTGAATTAGAGCATGTTTGGATTTATGGTGAAATTTAATGCCCGAATCAAATCAACAACGGTTATTGTTATTTAACGATAAACCAACCAAGGTGAGTAAATCTCACTAACTCTGCTCAATTTATATTTTTATAAAATATTTTTAGAATTTATAAACGATGATTGTTTGCTGTGTGTTGGCTATTTGGTTGAACTGCTAGTTAATTGGTTGACAATATAGATAATGATATAGATATAAATCGTTAATCAAATGTTGATTCTGTTTATCAGAATATCTCGTATTCGTGTTATTTATGTTGATTAACATCTGTGGATGCAGGCAAACAGGTCGGAGGGACCCAACTGGGTTCCTCAACATTTATTTTACTGTTTTTCATATATTGTGATATATGATGTGATTTATGATCTGTTGTTGATTGTGTGTGTTTGATCATGGTCATTTGGTGCTTTTAAATACCAAATGAAATTCTGGAATGTGAAAAGGGAAATTTCAAAGTATAATTTGAAATAAAATATTTATATATATATAAAATCAAAGGGGTTTTATATAAAAAGGAAATTTGAAGTGACTATTAAATTGTGAAAGCTTATAAAATCAAAAGGGTTGTATAAAAAGGAGTTTTTGAAGTAAATATTGAATTTAAGTATTTTATGAAATCAATGGATTTATAAAAAGAATTATTTAGAAAGTTTATAGAATTATAAAGGGAATGGGCGAGATATAAAAGAGATTATAGAAATTGGGTTAAAGAAAATATTTAAATAGAAATATGTTTTAACAGGTAAATGGAGACGATTTATTTATAAATAATATTTTATAAATCAATATAAAATATTGATCATTTGATAAATGGTGTGTATATATAAGTCCGAACTTATATAGAAGAATAGAGATTGGTTTTAACACCGGTATTTTAAATAAAATGTGAACTCAACATTTATAAAGGATTTATAAATGAGAATTAAGTGTTAGGAGTGTAAAAGAAGATCTCGTATGAACAAAGCTATAAATAGAAGTAAATGAGATTTTTTAAAATGGGATATTGGTTTGGAATACGAAATCAAACTAAAGGGATTATATAAAAAGGAATATTTTTCATATTTTGTGTGAAAAATGGATTTGTGGGTCGCTCCCATTAGGGTGTATATCACCTATCTAGAGAAAATACATTTCATTCTATTGTTGTAACGACCCAGAAAATCTGAACCAATTTAAATTTTTTAAATTGGCTAAAATAATGGATTTTAAATATTTAAAATAAATATATTAAATAATGGCGATGAAAACTGAGTTTGAATCGACAATTGAAAACGAATATAATTAATTATAATTATAAACAAGGCCTGAAATGGCGCTGTAGTTTCAAAGATTGAATTCAAACTTTGTCGGACTGTACCGGGTGCAAAACAATCCGGATTTTAGTGAAACCAAAAATATTTAATCTGTTAGTGAATACCTTTCTAACGAATCTGAAGAAAAACAGCGCCAGGAACGATTATATATATATATATATATATATATATATATATAATATTTAATCGAATAACGACGCTGCAGTTCGTATTTTGAAATCGAAAATTCAAACGATAGTACCGGGAGATCCGACCGTCGGATTTTCCCGAAACTGGAACCGTTGGATTCGTTTTGAAAAGACCTTTCTAATGATGTAAATTTTATGAGAATCCAACGGTTAGATTTTCAGATATGTGTAAATCAAATCTGAAGAAAAACAGCGCCACGACCGCGTTATGGCCCGAAGCGTCGTTTTGAATAAATTGGCTATTTTAAAATAAATAAAAATAGCGATAAATCGTTATAAAATATCCTAAACGATATGGGATAGAAATAAACTGAATTTGCTCGATTTATGTAGTATTTGATGGTTGAATGTGTTTGGTGTGAAAATTACATTAAAGAACAAAATTGCTGTTATCGAATGATTTAACCATTAAAGTAAATTGATTTGAAATTCTAAATGTACGTGAATTATTTGAGAAGGCCGAGTTAATTCTCATTTCAAATAATTGACCGACGATTGTAAGTCGAAGATGAAGACGGTGGTCGAAGACCGGAGATTTTCACCTCGTTTGGATGGTAACCGAGGTCCTGATTGGGAGGCATCCCGAAATATGGATAATGAGTGGTGATCGTCCAGACGTACGTGGTAATCGATGGGTTTGCGAGGTATTTAGTGCCTCCGGTTTCGTTTAGACCCAGAACGGACTTGTAAATGGACTGTGTGTCTGACATTGGATTTTATTCTGTGCTGATTGATCTCTGTTAAATATACATCTGTTTGGCGGCGGAGAATTTATTCTTTTGCTTAACGCCCTTCTCTGAGACGCACGAGCTCAGAGGTTGTATATTGATGGACATCAGTCGCACGGCACGAATTGCCTGTGTGGCATGCTAAGACGCAGTGATCAGGGCTTCTGTTGAAAAGCAAAGTCTTGTGGTGATGATCAAAGCACCGCCTGTGTGGCGTAGCTTTGTGTATAACATGAAATCGCGAGCCTCACACCCCGGTATGAACCAAAAACGGGAGAAAGGACCTCAGGGAGGGCCTGCGTTTCCTCCTAGCTAGGGTGGTGTCAGTGACCTACCAGCCCTGACATTTATATACTTTTCACCTATGTGGTTGTTGCTGTTGCGAGGCGCCTCGGTTTGATCGGACGATCCGGGTCCGATAGAGTCATTTGTTGGCTCGTTTACGCCTCAAAGGGCGGGGAAACGCATGGTTCAGGCATTTTAATCCACATCGGTGGACCGGCCCTGACGATCCTAAGGCTTGACAGAGTACTTGCCTGAGGCTCGGGCTAGGCAGTCTCGAATTCGGTAAGGACTATCTTTTTCCTTGGTTCATGACGGAAATCCAATTTCCAAATACGACATCGTGCGGTTTTGATTGTATATATATATGGCGACATGATATATGGTACCCATGCCGTCTATGATTGATAGTTATGATTTGAAATTGTTTTCAAAACATATAAACACTAGCAATAATATCAATTGCCTTTGTTTTATTCGTATCAAGCATATTTTGGCCGTTATAAGGTAAAACTCTATCCTCCGGTTTGCGTTGTATTGTGTGATGGGAACTAAGTCTTATAATGGCTGCATTTTTATAAAATACATTGCGTTGTTTAAAAGAAAGATTTGTTTTAAAGCACTGGTAATCCAATGGAGTAAACCTGTTCCACGAAAGTGGCGTGGTCCTGTGATTAGCCAAACTATATATGTGTTGAATAGATTTCTCATACCAGTCCCATGACTGACTCGTAGTTTTTTTCACTTTCAAACTCGGGTGCCCCTTTTTCTACACGGGCAGCCTTGTATTCAGGTTTAGCTGGTTCTTTCTGGATAGCTGGAGCTGAAGATGGATTCTATCATTTTCTCTTTTTATGCTGTTCAGCTCCTATTGTACATATTTTGTTTGTTTTCCGCTGTAGACATTTATGTATAGCTGAACTATATTTGTGCTAAGTATGATCCTGTATACTGTGTATCTCTGATGATTACTTTTATCCAGTATGTTCTATTGTTCATTATCTGGTGTATTTATTTAATTCTGTTCTGCTATTATATGTTTCTGTGTTATATTCCAAAGATAACCCTTGTTTCCGTCTGAACGGGATTTCGGGTCGTCTCAACGTGGTATCAGAGCGAGGTTAAGCTTAGTGTTGGAAATTCTGAGACTGAATGTATTAAAAGCCAAATTTTCCAAATGTATCTTCTGGTAAGACGAAGTAAAATTTCTGGGCCACGTCGTATCGAAAGAAGGAATCGCTGTGGATCCAAGTAAAATCACAGCTATTCAAAAGTGGAAAGTTAGCGCCCAAATTCATAGGTCCGTTTCCTATTCTGGAACGGATCGGAACTCTCGCTTACAGGGTCAAACTGCCTGATTGGTTGCCTGGAGTTCATGATGTATTTCACATATCTCAACTTCGAAAGCACGTTCATGATCCAGACTTGATCGTGGAGGAAGTAGCTCAACATGACATTGAAATTACTCCAGAATTAGCTGTGAGAAGAGAGCCGCTAAAGATCATCGGCAAAGAAACCAAAGAACTGAGGAACAAGAAGGTTCACTTAGTCAAAGTGCAATGGAGTGGAGATCCACGAGATTGTACTTGGGAAACTGAGGAGAGCATTCAGAAAGCTTATCCTAGATGCCGAATAGATATCTCTGATTGACTCTGGTGCAAGGTACATTTACCCTACTTTGCATTACCATTTAATTCTCTACTCTGCAGTTATTTCCTTTTCATGGATGTGCTCTTTTAAATTTTATAATCTGAATGATTTTAAAAAGAGTATAGAGATTGATTTGTATGGTTTCGAAAGGTCGAAAAGAACTTGATTAGTTGTTGTGTTGTGTGATTGTAGAATTATCAAACCACTTTCGACTTTGTTCCTTTTCGGGGACGAAAAGTTTTAAGTGGGGGAGATTGTAACGACCCAGAAAATCTGAACCAATTAAAAAATTTTAAATTGGCTAAAATAATGGATTTTAAATATTTAAAATAAATATATTAAATAATGGCGATGAAAACTGAGTTTGAATCGAAGATTGAAAATGAATATAATTAATTATAATTATAAACAAGGCCTGAAATGGCGCAGTAGTTTCAAAGATTGAATTCAAACTTTGTCGGACTGTACTGGGTGCAAAACAATCCGGATTTTAGTGAAACCAAAAATATTTAAATATGTTAGTGAATACCTTTCTAATGAATCTGAAGAAAAACAGCGCCAGGAACGATTATATATATATATATATATAAATATAATTATATTTAATCGAATAACGATGCTGCAGTTCGTATTTTGAAATCGAAAATTCAAACGATAGTACGGGGAGATCCAACCGTCGGATTTTCCCGAAACTGGAACCGTTGGATTCGTTTTGAAAAGACCTTTCTAATGATGTAAATTTTATGAGAATCCAACGGTTAGATTTTCAGATATGTGTAAATCAAATCTGAAGAAAAACAGCGCCTCGGCCGCGTTATGGCCCGAAGCGTCGTTTTGAATAAATTGGCTATTTTAAAATAAATAAAAATAGCGATAAATTGTTATAAAATATCCTAAACGATATGGGATAGAAATAAACTGAATTTGCTCGATTTATGTAGTATTTGATGGTTGAATGTGTTTGGTGTGAAAATTACATTAAAGAACAAAATTGCTGTTGTCGAATGATTTAACCATTAAAGTAAATTGATTTGAAATTCTAAATGTACGTGAATTATTTGAGAAGGCCGAGTTAATTCTCATTTCAAATAATTGACCGACGATTGTAAGTCGAAGATGAAGACGGTGGTCGAAGACCGGAGATTTTCACCTCGTTTGGATGGTAACCGAGGTCCTGATTGGGAGGCATCCCGAAATATGGATAATGAGTGGTGATCGTCCAGACGTACGTGGTAATCGATGGGTTTGCGAGGTATTTAGTGCCTCCGGTTTCATTTAGACCCAGAACGGACTTGTAAATGGACTGTGTGTCTGACATTGGATTTTATTCTGTGTTGATTGATCTCTGTTAAATATACATCTGTTTGGCGGCAGAGAATTTATTCTTTTGCTTAACGCCCTTCTCTGAGACGCACGAGCTCAGAGGTTGTATATTGATGGACATCAGTCGCACGGCATGAATTGCCTGTGTGGCATGCTAAGACGCAGTGATCAGGGCTTCTGTTGAAAAGCAAAGTCTTGTGGTGATGATCAAAGCACCGCCTGTGTGGCGTAGCTTTGTGTATAACGTGAAATCGCGAGCCTCACACCCCGGTATGAACCAGAAACGGGAGAAAGGACCTCAGGGAGGGCCTGCGTTTCCTCCTAGCTAGGGTGGTGACAGTGACCTACCAGCCCTGACATTTATATACTTTTCACCTATGTGGTTGTTGCTGTTGCGAGGCGCCTCGGTTTGATCGGACGATCCGGGTCCGATGGAGTCATTCGTTGGCTCGTTTATGCCCCAGAGGGCGGGGAAACGCATGGTTCGGGCATTTTAATCCACATCGGTGGACCGGCCCTGATGATCCTAAGGCTTGACAGAGTACTTGCCTGAGGCTCGGGCTAGGCTGTCTCGAATTCGGTAAGGACTATCTTTTGCCTTGGTTCATGATGGAAATCCGATTTCCAAATACGACATCGTGCGGTTTTGATTGTATATATATGGCGACATGATATATGGTACCCATGCCGTCTATGATTGATAGTTATGATTTGAAATTGTTTTCAAAACATATAAACACTAGCAATAATATCAATTGCCTTTGTTTTATTCGTATCAAGCATATTTTGGCCGTTATAAGGTAAAACTCTATCCTCCGGTTTGCGTTGCATTATGTGATGGGAACTGAGTCTTATAATGGCTGCATTTTTATAAAATACATTGCGTTGTTTAAAAGAAAGATTTGTTTTAAAGCACTGGTAATCCAATGGAGTAAACCCGTTCCACGAAAGTGGCGTGGTCCTGTGATTAGCCAAACTATATATGTGTTGAATAGATTTCTCATACCAGTCCCATGACTGACTCGTAGTTTGTTTCACTTTCAAACTCGGGTGCCCCTTTTTCTACACGGGCAGCCTTATATTCAGGTTTAGCTGGTTCTTTCTGGATAGCTGGAGCTGAAGATGGATTCTATCATTTATCTCTTTTTATGCTGTTCAGCTCCTATTGTACATATTTTGTTTGTTTTCCGCTGTAGACATTTATGTATAGCTGAACTGTATTTGTGCTAAGTATGATCCTGTATACTGTGTAACACTGATGATTACTTTTATCCAGTATGTTCTATTGTTCATTATCTGGTGTATTTATTTAATTCTGTTCTGCTATTATATGTTTCTGTGTTATATTCCAAAGATAACCCTTGTTTCCGTCTGAACGGGATTTCAGGTCGTCTCAATTGTCTATTTTGATGTTGTTCCTTTTCGGGAAGACGGTGGGTAGCTCCCAACCGTTGGTGATATACATTCGATACACTCAAGCGAAATGAGTGGTCGGTCATGTGAGTGCCGGGTTGCAAGATGTTCTTGTTGAACCCAGTGTATTTGCCTCTAGAGATACACTATCAGCAGGTGGTCCCATACCTTGTCATGGTCGGAATCCAATTTCCAATAAGTGCCCGCGATTTTGATTTGTATACTATATATGTGGAACGTGAGATCCAAGCATTCTGCTAGCTTCTAATTACTTGTGATTAGACATTATCATAATATCAGGAAAGTATCGATTTCCAAAACTGTTTTGGGTTATCGTAAGGTAAAACAATCCGTGTTTATGTGTGGATCAGTCTTACAATTATCTTTTCTTTTAAAAGGATTTTGAAAAGTTAAATCGATGATTTGAGTTTACTCACACCAGTCAAATGACTGACCCAGAGTTTATTTTGTTTTGTTTTCCTTAAACTCTTGGGTGCCCAAATTTGTATGGGCAGTCAAGTAGTTCAGGTCTTTACAGATATACCTGGAGGAGCTTGAAGCAGGAGGCTTCAGGATTTTATAACTATTGTTATTTCCACTGTGTGTAAGTGTTGTACTCTGATAATGTCGTTGTATATATATACTGTTTTTATTTCAAAGTTATGTTATATTATATTTTATTCGTTCCGCTGTGAGATTCGTATGACTCTGATTCGGGTCTGTGATGATCTTCTTCTTCTTCTTCTATTCTAATTTTCTATCTTATCTATTCTCACCCTCTAACTTCTTTCTAATAATGATCATGTATTTCCGATGTTCGAATAGTCAACAAGGCAGTTTCGTGCTGATTTTCGGAGTCGAAAATCGCCGGGTCGTTACAGATATCCTGCCTCGAAGCAGGATGGTATTATTTATGTGCTAACGTCTATGGATGCAGGAAAACAGGTTGGAGGAATCCAACTGGATTCCTCAAAAATATATATTATATATTTGTTTATTTGTTTGCACATATACTGTCATATATGATGTGTTAGAAAACCTATAATAAATAATTGGTTGTTTGTGTGTTTAAATACCACTAGGCCTAAGTGGTTATTTATAAAAAATATCATGGAAAATATATTTGAGATTTAAAAGGAAAATTCTATTTTTCTAAAATAGAAATTTGAAATTCGGATGGAGTAACAATATTGACTTGTTTTGAATAAATAAAACAAGTACTGAAATTTATAAACGATGTTTATAAATAAAATAATGCAGGAAATTGAAGTATTGAAATTTATAAAATAGTGTTTATAAATTCAATAATACAGGAAATGGAAGTGAATTTATAAATGGTATCTATAAATGAAATGGGAAAAATTATCATTTAGATAATTTGGGAAAGGTAAATTCAGATGTGAATTAAAAAGAGGAAATTTATTTTATTTCAAATGATTTTGAAAGCGAGACTTGTTTAATATATAAACAAGTAAAATAAATGGTGTTTATAAATAAAAATGGAAAAATTATCATTGGATGATTTGAATATTTAAATTCAAAATGTGAATTTATAAAAATAGAAATGGAGAAATCGTTTTAAGAAACAAACGATTGAATTTATTCTGATGTTCAGAATATAAATTAAAGTAAAATAAATCTGTAAGGATTTCTGATTTGAATTCGATTAATTCAAATTTATTTAAATAGCAGTTAAATTGAATATGAAAATAAATTGGGTGTTATAAGTTATTATAAAGATAATTGAAAATAGAAAGTTGAAATCATTTTGAAATGGGAACGACGAAATATATTTCAGAATGCGGATTTTTAAACAGAATAGAAACAAATCCAAAGGATTTATAACTCGTCAAAGGAATTAGAATTAAATATAGAAGATCAAAGTATAAATAAATATATTATCGAGTAAAGAAAAATCGACAATTTTAGAAAATCAGAAGTAAATTTTATGTTGAATTAGAAAATTTGATTTGATATATATAAAAAATATATTAGAATTGAGTTGAATTTATTTTAAACGAAGTTTAGAAGTTTATATATATAAATATAATTAAAACGAACTCGCCGCAGCGCTGCAATTCGTAAATTGGCGTTTCGAACTTCAATTGAGTATACAGAACTCAATTGAAGTCTGAATTCTTTGAAACAAGAATCGTCGGGACCGATTTGATAATAGTTTTCTAATGGAAGAGAAAAATCTGGATTTCGTCTGATAGATTTTGAGTTATGTCAAAATCGAATTTTCGGAAAAGCACCGCCAAAATCGTTTCAAAACCATAACAGTTTATTTAAATAAATAAAAGGATTTTAAAGAAATAAAATCCGAATTTCCATTAGAAAAATCCAGACTGGAGATGTAAAATAAATATGAACACCAGTGAAGTAAGTGAAATGATTTTTGAGAAAAAAATCAGATTTTTAGTAATTGAATAAAACTAACTAATTTGAATAATAATTAGTTAATCGAAATTCTATATGAAAATGGACTTTGAATAAGTAAATTCGATTTGGAAATTTATATTCCATATTGAAAAGGAAACTTGAATTGAAATTGGAATTCAATTTGGTTATACGCAAGTTAAATATTTTATTTGAACATGTTATGTTCAAACAAAGAAGTGAAATAGGCAAAATAGCTAATTAGAATATAAATTAGCGCATTGGGTTAAGACGAATAGATTGAGTTGAAACCAAATAGGAAATATTTGGATGTGTTAAGCAGGTTTGGAATGAAGTATATGAAGAGATATAAATTGAAACGCCCGACAAAAATTACACGTTTAAATTCCATATGAGGTTTTATGCGCCGAATTGGCAAGCCACTTGGATTTTTTATTTTCTTTTTGAATAGAGAGGGCCTGTGTGGCGGTTTGGGGATTTTCCTGATGCTTCCGGTACAAAGGAGGTTATGGCGAAATTTTCCGGAAATTTAAGGAGTTAGAATATTTTTAAGAAAATTTGATAGTTATAAATCAATGTATCGATATATATAGAATCCGATAAGGAAACGAAATTAAAATTAGAATATTATAAATAAAAAGGAAATCTATAAATTTGATTTGTTAAAAATAGAAAGAGAAGCATATATGTGTTTTAGAAATGGAAAATTTGGTTTAATATGGTGTAGATTATTCGAGTTAGCGGTCTTGTCTGTTTTGAAGTTAATGATGTTTTCCGTCAAGATCTGAGAGGTAATTATACCCCAATTTGATTGATTTTCTTATTAGCTGATAAATAGCAAGATTCAGTCTCGAAGAGAAATATTTAAAGAGATTTAGTCCAATGCAGTATTTTGGGTTGTTGTGACGATGTTTTACATAACATTCGTTTTAACCCGAAGAAGTGAAAGTTTGGAAATATAATAATAAATATTTCCTAAGTATAGAAATGAATGGTCATGAAAGAGATTAGTAATTGGAATATTTTCCAATTATTAATAGAAGGTATTTTCTAAATATAGAAAATAAAAGAAGCCGATATATGGAAATGTTTTCCAAAGAACGTAAGAAACCGAGATGATAATTGAAAATATTTGGTTAACAAATATTGACAAGGAAATGGAGAAGTGATATAATTAATAAAATATTAATTAAATGGCCCAGTGATTTGTTTGATGCTTTGAATGAATGTTTGTTTTTCTTCGATAGTTAAATAACCGACTATCGAAGTGTTTTCCAATATCGTTGCCAATATGGAGAGACCGATTGGATTATTATCCGAGAACCACTCCATATTGGCAGCAGCGTTGCGAATCAGATTATATAAAGATAATCGAAGATGGAGTAAAGTGCAAGGGCTTTTTCTATTAATAGTAATTGTGCTTTACTTTTTGTTCAGTCCCAGAACGAACGTATATGGACGAATGTCAGATAAAGTTTTTCAAATGATCGCATATGTTGTTCTGTACAAATATATACGGTGGTGGAGAATTTATTCTCTTAGCATAATATCCAGAATATAATTGTGCAAATCAATTAGTGATTGACGGATCTGACAATGTGGCATTCAAAGTGATTGTGCTATCAATGAATGATAAGAATTCGTAGCCTCAAGCCTCAACAACCGGGAAATGACAAACATCGGGCAGGCAGCATGGCTATGTGGGTCGCTCCCATTAGGGTGTATAATCACCTATCTAGAGAAATTCCTTTTACTTCTTTAATCTATCGATGTTGTCCCTTTTCGGGAAACGGTTGCTGATCCCAACCGTTGTGATATACATTCGATACACTCAAGCGAAATGAATGGTCGGTCATGTGTGGGACGGGTTGCAAGATGTTCTTGTTGAACCCAGTGTATTCCTTTCTAGAGATACACTATCGGCAGGTGGTCCCATACCTTGTCATGTTGGAAATCCAATCTCCAATAAGCGCCTGTAATAACCCGAAAATCTGGGCCAGTTTAATATTTTTATTTTGGCAATTTTAGTGAATTTTGAACATTTAAAATAGATTATTTTAAATAATATCGACGAGAAATTTATTTTGAATATATTTAGAACGTATATATTATATACGTCGTCGTTAGAATATATATAATTATTTATAATTATAAATAGAATTGAAAATGGCGCGGTAGTTCGATAATTCGATTTCAAACTTCAATTGAATGTACAAGATTCAAAATAATCCGGATTTTAGTGAAACCAAAAACATTAGGATCTAATTGATGATATCTCTCCAACGAATCCGAAAAATCGAAATTTCATAGCGGGAATCAAAAGTTATGCCCAGTTCAAAATTCAGAATAGTCGCTATGTAAATTACATACGGCGCCAAAAAGTCATATTTTGCATACGGATGAATTTGGACTCGAAACCACTTCCATTGAGTTCAAAAGGCCGTTTAGAACTCCGAAAAGTATAAGCTTCGATATATTCCGATATCCGGAATAGTGGCTATGGGCTGGAGTTGTTTGGTTAACAATACATAGCCCTTAAAAAGTGAAATTTTGCATACGAGCTCAGAATTCGACGAGATAAATTTTTATGGATTCATAATGACAAATCATTGTGGAGTTCCAAATGGCGCGCCGAACGGAGTTAGTATGTGGCCGTGCGAGCTGAAACAGTTCAGGGTAAAACGAGCAGTCATTTTACAAAGGAACATTATTGATACGACCTCGGAATTCAATTCTACTTTTTTTTCTAGATTCGTATCACCCAATAATGGTTAAATCCAAGAGGGCTTGATTTTTTGAGTTAGCATGTGAGCGTGCGAGAAGAAAAGGTGCGCCAAAATCGCATTTTTAGAGCTTATCTGAGCATTTTTGTGATTTTTAACGGACGGTCAAACGAACTCGGAATTCGACGAAACTTGTTTCATTGGACTCGTCTTCACGTCTACTATCTCATGTCCGAAATCCGCGGCCATCGGAGATCGCTAGCGTTCTGGCGATACGCGAGAAACTAGCATATAATCACTTTTCCTCCTTTTCTATTTCATAAATTCAGTTTTCCTCCTTCCTCAGCAAAAACTCAAAAATGGCCTCCTCCTCTACCATGCCGCTGCCCCCTCCTCCACCGCCCACCACCAGCCTCCGGCAAGCCACCGCACGCCCTCCTCCTCCTCCCCTCCTCCTCCTCTCTCTCTCCTCCTCTTTCTCTCTTGAAATGCAAAGCCCTAAGCCACCACCACCACCACGGGCCCCACCACCACCGTCGCCGCCCCCTAGCCGCCTCCCCACGCCACCTCAGGCCCCACGCCCCCCTTTGCCTTCCCCAATTCCGACCGTGGGCCCCACATGGCCAATATCCCCCTTTTCACCAAAAATCCCGTTTTTGCATAAAAGTCCCTGACCGTTTTTCATCAATAACTCCCAAACCGTGTACTTTTAGCCAAAGTCCCTCAAATCCAAAGTCGTAGAGCACGAAATTCTCTTCGATTTGGCTATATGGAAGTCGTGTTTTGGAGTTCGGAGCTGCCCGGAAAACGCGTTTAAAGTCTGCTGTCCGGAAGCGGCAAAATTCGTGTACTTTCGCGAATTCTGGCGAATTGGTGCATTTTCAGCAAAAAGTTCCTTAGGCGAAAGTTGTTCAGAATGGCGTGCTTGTGCTAGAAAAAAAGATGGATTGAAGATTTGAGTTTGTATACGAAGTCTGGAGCTTGAACAACAATTCAGCAGTTCAGAAAAGGCCTTAGAAAAAAAAGTGAGTTTTCTCCGCTTTAAAGCTTCTATGATTTTTGACATATGAAGTTAATAAAAATATGATTTTTATGTTATAGATATGATAAAAATATGATTTTTACATTATAGAAGTATTAAAGATTTGATCTTTATTATGTAAAAGGAGCAAAGATGTAATTTTTATATAAGTGGCGATATAAAAATATAATCTTTATTATATGAACACCGTTGTAAAAATAGAATTTTTATCTATATAGTAGTAGTATAAAAATGTGATTTTTATATACATAGCAACAATATAAAAATGTGATTTTTATATACATGGCAACAATATAAAAATGTGATTTTTATATATGTAGTGACTGTGGGCGGTGAAAGTGACAAAAGGCGAGAACGACGAAGATTTCTACATAAGAAGAGTCGTGGCGTTTGGTTTAGCTATCGGTGAGAACTTCTCACTCTAAATTCTCTTTTTCTATTTATATATATATACTAGGATGCAGACGGTGCTTAGTAGCACCCGACACCCGTCATCCACAGACCATGGATGGCTTGTTTGTTAAATTGTTTGGCTGAGTAGTTGGTTAGTTTATTTGGTTTGAATGGAATTGTTGTGTGAAATGAAATTAATTTGATTGATGTGTGAAGGGCGTGGGCCTTCACTAGACCGGGGATAAGGCTAGGCCTTGTCCCGTTTCTAGTATCGTGCCGTTATACCGCCGAAATTTCCCAAAATATGTTAGAAATATAAAAATATCATTTTTGTTGTGTAAATGAACTGAATAGAAATTCATGTGTTGAAATAGAATATTTTATCGTTAAAAATAGAATTTTTAACGTGGAAGTGAATAAAATAAAATATTCATTTACAAACCGGACGGTTTGTTTATGTACACCTATTTGAAGGACATTGATTGGGACGATAAATTTTACACATCGCCCAACTGCACAAATAAAATCTGTGTTTGATTGTTTGAAACCCCACAAGGGTGTTGGGATGAAATTTGAAGTTCACTCATCCTGATTGATTAAATATGTCGATCGGTCGATTGACAGGCTGTTATAAGCGTCAGATATCTATATTTGATGCTTATACAGTGTAGTGCACTTTGGTTGATGGTTGATTATTTTTCAATGCTATTATATACGTGTGATGTATGAAAATCCATATAATTAACATTATATGGTGATTTATTGGGCCTCATTCCAATCGGGAAAATAATGAATATTATAAAAGAAAATTCATGTGTTTAATATAACAATAGTCATGTGTTGACGATGATCATGTGTTGAAACTATTCATGTGTTGAGTAGAATATTTTAAATAATAAAAATTACATCTTTATCATATTTACAATTAGAATCTACTTCACGGTGGAGTCTAATTAAAATCAAAACGATAGATACCATAGTTTTATAAAATGTTTTACATAACAAAAATAGTGATGTGTTGACAGTACTCATGTGTTGAGATTAGTCGTGTGTTGAAAGAAATATAGATTCATGTGTTGAATGGGATAAATATTCATTTGTTGAATAGAATAAAGAAGTTTTTGAAAAATATAAAGCCATGTTGATTAGAGTTGCGCCATTTTGACGTGAACGATATTTATATCGATTATATTCGTTTTTATAATGAATATAGAAAAGGTAGTGATTTCAAAATATAACGTTTTGAAAATATTATCATTTATATAGTAATGATATGAAATATTCAATTTTGATTTGAAATGGAATATAGAGTTGAAATGGTTTTGAAAACGAATTTAAAACGTTTTATAAAATACGTTTTAAAAAGGAAATTGACGAAATATATATAATATATATATATATTATATATATAATGGCCTGAATTGAACGCGCCGCGCCGCGGCAGTTCGTGAATTTCGACCATTTATTTCAAACAGATATTACGGGAGATCCGACCGTCGGATTCTCCTAAAACCGGAACCGTTGGGTTCGTATCGAAAAGAGCTTTCCAATGAATATTAGAAATTTGAAATCTAACGGTTGGATTTGGAATTATGTCCAAATCAGTTTCAGAAAAGGTCGCTGTAAGTGCAGTTCGATGGCCGTAGATGGAAATCGACTGTACGGGCCTTGATAAAATTATTAAAAATATCTATAATTTGTGTAAAATTATAATATGTGAATTGGAAAGAATTGGGCTGGAAAATTCCACGTTTGAGGATAAAAATAGATTTTTATCGAAATGAACTAGTTTTGAACTAGAATTAAAACCAATTTATTTTTGAAATAAATAAATTGAATTTGAAAGTGATTTTAAAAATAATCAATATTCCCAATAGGTGAAGTGGAAGTGGAGTTGAATCGAAATTATCTTCGGAATATTTCGATGTTGGATTTCGTGACTATACAGATATTGTTTTGGGAATTTGAAAGATGTATTATATATCGTTATTTCCAATACGATATTTGTTGGTTTCAGAATTTGATATTGAATATAAGCCGGTATATTTTCTATTCAGAGCCTTGCATTTAATATCAAATGTGATTTGGGTTTATCGTGAGTCATGTTTTAGATGACATTGGTTCTTTAACCCAGTTAAAGGCAAGATATCGATTTCTGAAAAGATTAAAACTAAGTGGAGTTTTAATGAATCTTTAATTAGATTAAAATGTGAATTGATAATTTAAATTATCAAATTTGAAAGGTGATCGAGAATGGAGTACCACCAGTTTTACTCCACAGCGATAGACAAATCTTTAATTAGATTTGAACGTGAGATGGTAATTAATTTTACCGATAACACCGTGGTGTTAGATATGGAGTATTACCAGTTTTTCTCCATGGTATATATAGGTTGGGATTGGGAAATAAAATAAATAATTACTTCGGTGTGGTTCGTTAATCCCGACTAGTTTGAAATGATATCCATAGGAGGATTAAAGAATAAATTTAGAAGAATTTATCTTGGATAAAATTAATGGGAATATTTCCTTAAGAATGTGATTTTGTGAATAAAAGAATATTCTGAATTGGAATGAGGCGTTTGTTGTGTTTGTGTAACATTCGTTTATTATATACGTGGGTTATCCAGAAAGGCCGGGTTCATACCCATTCTGAATAACCGATTCGACGAGATGTCGAAGATGAAGACGGTGGTTGAAGACCAGAAGTCTTCACATCGTTTGGGTGATTACTGATAATCTTGATTGGGCTGTACACCCAGGATGAGGGAATCAGTTGGTGATCGTCCAGACGTACCTGGAGATGGATGGATATGCGAGGAAAGTGCCTCCGGTTTCGTTCAGACCCAGAACGAACTTGTAAATGGATTGTGTGTCTGACATTGGATTTTATTTTGTTTTGATTGATCTCTATTAAATATACATCTGTTTGGCGGCGGAGAATTTATTCTCTTGCTTAACGCCCTTCTCTGAGACGTACGAGCTCAGAGGTTGTATATCGATGGACATCAGTCGCATGGAGTGAATTGCCAGTGTGGCATGCATAAGTGGCAATTGATCAAGGCTTCTGTTGAAAAGCAAAGTCTTGTGGTTGATGATCAAAGCATGGCCTGTGTGGCGTAGCTTTGTGTATAACGTGAATTCGCGAGCCTCACACCTCGGTATGAGTCAAAAACGGGAGACGGACCGCTGGGAGAGCACGACGTTTCTTTCTAGCTAGGGTGGTGTCAGTGACCTACCAGCCCTGACATTTATATACTTTTCACCTGTGTGGTTGTTGGATACGAGGCGCCTCGGATATAGGTCTGTAAGGACCGGGAAACGTGTGTTCAGGAATTGCCAATCCTCAAAAGTAAGAGAGGACCGGCCCAGCCGATTCCAAGGATCATAGTGGGGTCCTGAGGCATTTGCTAGAGTGTCTCGAACGCAGAGAGGAGCTTGCCCCTTGCCTCGACTCATGATGGAATCCAATTTCCAATACGTGATAATTCGGTTTTATTTGTAGAACCTAGTATGGCGACATAGTGGTATGGGTCATTCATGCCACCTATGATTGATATTTATGATTGAAATTGTTTTGACACTGTACACTTATTATAGTATCAAATAATGTGTTTTAAACGTATCAAGCATGCTTTGGCTGTTATATGGTAAAAACCCTATCCTCCGGCTTGCGTTGCATTGTGTGATGGGACCTGGGTCTTATAACAGCTTCATTTTTTTTTATTTAGCATTGCGCTGTTTGTTTTATGCACTGGTATTCTTGGGAGGAAACCCGTTCCGTGTTGTACGGCGTGGTCCCTTTATTTACCTAACTTTAAAAATAAAGATTAATAACTGTTTTAGTTCTCACACCAGTCACATGACTGACCTGGAGTTTATTGTTTTAACCTAAACTCTGGGTGCCCCTATTTTCCACACGGGCAGCTAGTAGTTTTGGTTTTGCAGATTTATATTCATAGGGTCCTGATTTACAGCTGGAACGATGCTCGGAAAGCTCTGTATCCGTGTATCACTTCTAGTTGTGTTTTGTATATTCTTCCGCTACTATGTAATTTATTGTAATCTCTGATATTTGTCGAATGTAATCTATTCATTTATACTCTGTATATTCTTGTATCTGATGGAATTGTTGTAATAACAATGAAATGTTCTTCCGTCTGCATCCTTTTGTGTGTTGTTCTCAAAGTATTCGTGCTTTCCTTCACGGGGAAGTTACGGGTCCTTACAGCGCCCCTACGGTTTTTTGATTTTGGAGCGTGAGATGCAAGCATTCCGCTAGATTGTTATTTATTTGATTTAGACATTATTATAATATCACTGGATTTTTGTATCAAAGTGTTTTGGGTTATAGTAAGGTAAAAACCGTCCATGTTTATGGGTGGGCTGATCTTACTATTATCCTTTCTTTCGAAAAGATTTTGAAAATAAACAAATGGTTTGAGTTTACTCACACCAGTCCCATGACTGACCCAGAGTTTACTTTGTTTTGTATTCCCTAAACTCTTGGGTGCCCAAATTTGTATAGGCAGTCAAGTAGTCAGGATTTTTCAGATTCCCTTGGAAGAGCTGGAAGCAGGAGGCTTCACCAGTTAGCTATAGACTATCATATTTCTACTATGTACTATGTTGTATCTGGAAACAGGTGTTTATAACTGTTCCAGGAATAACTGTTAGGCTCTGAATATAGTATCCAGTTGCTGATTTGTATTTCAAAAGTTATGTTATATAATATAATTTATTCGTTCCGCTGTGAATTTATGATCTTCGTTTTCTTCTATTCTAATATTTCTTTCTATTTCTTAACCTCTAACTTGTTTCTAATAATGATTTGTATTTCTGTGCAATTTAGGTTGGACATGTGGTATTATTAGTCAATTCAGATAGTACGGATTTGCGGGTCGTTACAGTTGGTATCAGAGCTTAGGTTGAGCAAATACCTAGACTTTGGTGGGACGTGCTCATTAGAGATAGGGTCAGTTGTACCCTAGAATGAGTTGAGTGTATATATACGAGAGCGCGTATTTGTAAATTGATATAAAAATTGTTTTATATTGTGCTGGTTAATCTGTTGAGTGGTTTATGAATTTTGATCGAATCGTGGGACGCCACGAAGTCGTTAGGAATTTCTAAGTACTTAACAGAGAAATTTGACATAGTATTGTTTTAAAGTGGGTAAATGAAATAATTTTATCCAAAATTCTATTTTGATAGAAAAGGAATAATTTTCTGAAATTATTATATTATATGGATGTGTTGGATGTTGATATTATAATCAAATTAGATTATAGAAAATTCGAATGGTTATTTATAACCAAATAAAATTTGTATTTGAATGAAATATACAATTAAGACGAATTAAAACTGGATTCGAACCATAAATTGGAATCTAAATCCTGGGAAGTTTGAAAATATTTTTGAAGTATATTAAAAGAATATAGCTTTGTTTTGAAAAGACCGTTTGAATAAAAATCATATTTGAATGGATTTTGAAATAGATAAAGCACTGAACTCACATTAGTGGCTGGAAAATAATTCTGATGATGACTGCAGCTTCGTCAGTGTTCATTTTCGAGTTTCTAAGTGATGGATTGCTACCTTAGAAAAGTTTTTAAAATAAATATTGTTAGTAAGAAAACTAGTTGGTTTGAAAATTCAAATGTTTTGAATTTGAAATGGTTATAAATATATGTGTATATATTTGTGTGATTTCAAAAAGATTTGAAATGAAAACCCGGGAATTTGAATTCTGGAATTTATATTTAACTTAAGCAAGTTAAATGGATTGAAACGAATAAATTGATCAAAATCAATTTGAATGGAATAGATTGATTGTAAATCATTCAGATTAAATGAATGTGAACATATATGAAATGTGATGTAAATGAAAAACCAAAAGTTTTGGTAGAATTAAATTTGTAGAAACCTGAAATGTTGAGTTTCAACATAAGTGAGATTTTGAAAAATGGGTTTGTAGCATTTTTCTTACCTTAGTAATTTCGGGGACGAAATTCTTTTAAGGGGGGAAGAATGTAACGACCCAGATTTTTGAACGATTTATTTTAAATATTTAATATGGTTTTAAATATTGAGTTGATAATATAAATGGATTTTTTTATATTAAATTATCGATTTCGATTTAATATCAAATATATTATATTTTCGTAATATGAAAAATAATTCAATTTGAAGAGAAAAACTGAATCAAAACAATTCAGATGATCAATATATATATATATATTCTATTTGAATATTGACGATGATAGTAATTTATTATCAAAGAATTTATTTGTTTTAAATTTAAATTATATTATATTAATTTAATATGGTTTTTTTCATATATGTTGAAATTAAATTTTAGAATATTTACTGTTGAGTTCAGAATAGGGTTATTACATTGAAATGTTAGTCGGTACGCTAGAATAACGGTTCGTGATTTAAATTAAGGAACCCCGGGATATTTGATTATGGATAGGTTTGAAATCAAATCGATATCCATCTAAAAAGAATAAAAATCACTTTATATCGAATTGTATTAAATATGAAATCAAATCGCAATCAAATCAAATAAATTCACTTTCCATGAGCCGACCTATATTCTACAATAAGCCCTCTACCTACTGTAAAATGCAGGCCTACTCCTTCCATACTAAGTTTCTTCGTTTATAAATAAATCAAGTCTCTCTTTTGTTTTAGTGTCTTGTTCTTCTCAGAATAAGGAATCAAAGCTTCAATCAAATAGATTAAAAAGGGATGATCCTTTCTATCCTTCACTTGAAACAAAATCAGTACTTCAAATTCATTTTTCTTCCTCATAACAAAATTGAAACTGATCCTCAGTAATAAAAGAAAAAAAAGCATCGTGATCTAAACCGCGAAATCCACTGAAACTCGATCCAAGCTGAGAGCGCTCACGATAGGATATGGACTATTGCGGGTTGAGTTGAGTTAACCGATGGGTACTGGAGGCACTCGCGAATCTTAATCACAAACTAGAACATGTCGAGATGATTTGGTGAGAAGGCGCAAGCTTCAACAGTGGTTTCCGGTAGACCTAGAATGGCAGAAGGCGGTCGCGGTGATCTCAAAAAGGTGGAGTTCGATTTACTGTTACTTGTATGGAGTTGACTGTCTAGATGATGAACTGAAGTTTTAATTGTTGTTGACTGAAGGGCAAGGTAGTTTCAATGGTTGGTGCGATAAGGACTGAAGGGGATCGATGTCTGAACTGAGCAAAGGTTTGCTTTGAAGGAGAAAGTCACGATGGTTCGAATGGGTGAAAATCTGTCGTTTGAATCTGGGGCTTTGACTTGTGATGAAGGGCGAATGGATAGACAGAGTGCAGGTGGAGTATCTGTTCTGGGATGATGGGTTTTGAAGGTGATACAGTGGTTGTGATAGAGACTGTGAGGAGGAGGGATGCTGTGAAGTGTTGTGCTTAGATGATTTAAAGAAATGATGGGGGTTTTGTGGAGTACAGTTCAAATGACCTAATGGAGTTGAGGCTAAAGGTGTGCTGAGGTACGATAGTTTGGGTCGGTAGTGATAAGAAGATGGTTTGATAATAATAGTGATTAAGGTAAATTATTTAATTAGTTTAGTAAATTAATAATGTTTACTTTATAGGTATACAACCTAGGAAAATGAATTGTGCCATTAGTGATTAATTAAAGAAATTTGTTAAATCATGTATAGTCAACTAGTAATAAATATTAATGATAAACTAAGAATTTAAGTGTGAAATTCAGAAAAGGGTAGACCTTTATTTTATCATTTAAATTAAATTAATCTAGTTCAATAAACTGAAATATATATATATATATATTTGTTTATATTGGAAAACAGAGGTATGAAGGGATCGTGAAATCTATACGATAAGCTTAATGGGGTACTCGACAAATTAAAACCACGGTGAGTAAATCTCACTCACCTTTTACTTAGAATTATTTTTGTTCATTAAAAATAATTGTTTTTTTCTTATTTGAATGCTTTCTGGTTGTTTTAAATATATTAGTTATTTAGGGTTGACTATTATATATATATTGGTTTGGGTGGTTGGATTGTTCCCGCAGTATCATTAGCGGATGCCCGCGGTACCATTAGCAGATGATTTCCCTATGCGTCCCACAAATATACACTAGTGGATGACCTTCTATACCGCGATATCCTGCCTTGAAGCAGGATGGTATTACTTATGTGCTAACATCTGTGGATGTAGGAAAACAGGTTGGAGGAATCCAACTGGATTCCTCAAAAATACATATTATCTATTTGTTTATTTGTTTGCATATATACTGTCACATATGATGTGTTAGAAAACATATAATAAATAATTGTTTGTTTATGTGTTTAAATACCACTGGGCCTAAGTGTTTAGTTATAAAAAAATATCATGGAAAGGATATTTGAGATTTAAAAGGAAAATTCTATTTTTCTAAAATAGAAATTTGAAATTCGAATGGAGTAACAATATTGACTTGTTTTGAATAAATAAAACAAGTACTGAAATTTATAAACGATGTTTATAAATAAAATAATACAGGAAACTGAAATATTGAAATTTATAAAATAGTGTTTATAAATTGAATAATACAGGAAATGGAAGTGAATTTATAAATTGTATCCATAAATGAAATGGGAAAAATTATCATTTAGATAATTTGGGAAAGTTAAATTCAGATGTGAATTGAAAAGAGGAATTTATTTTATTTCAAATGATTTTGAAAGCGAGGCTTGTTTAATATATAAACAAGTAAAATAAATGGTGTTTATAAATAAAAATGGAAAAATTATCATTGGATAATTTGAATATTTAAATTCAAAATGTGAATTTATTAAAATATAAATGGAGAAATCGTTTTAAGAAATAAATGATTGAATTTATTCTGATGTTCATAATATAAATTAAACTAAAATAAATCCGTAAGGATTTCTGATTTGAATTCGATTAATTCGAATTTATTTAAATAGCAGTTAAATTGAATATGAAAATAAATTGGGTGTTATAAGTTATTATAAAGAGAATTGAAAATAGAAAGTTGAAATCATTTTGAAATGGGAATGTGACGACCCCAAAACCCCGTGCTACGGTGTTAAGGGTAATCTTTGGAATATAACACATAACCAGATAATAGAAGAACAGAGTTAAGTAAATACACCAAATAATGAACAATACTACACTGGATAAAATATAATCATCAGAGTTACACAGTATACAGGATCATACTTAGTACAAATACAGTTCAGCTATACATAAATGTCTACAGCGGAAAACAAACATAATATGTACAATAGGAGCTGAACAGCATAAAAAGAGATAAATGATAGAATCTGTCTTCAACTCCAGCTATCCAGAAAGAGCCTGCTAAAACCTGAATACAAGGCTTCCCATGTAGAGAGAGGGGCACCCGAGTTTGCAAGTGAAACAAACTACGAGTCAGTCATGGGACTGGTATAAGAAACCTACTTAACACATTTCATAATATGGCTAATCACAGTACCACGCCACTTTCGCGGAACGGGTTTACTCCATTGGATTGCCAGTGCTTTAAAACAATTAAATCTTTAAACATGGGAATGCTTTTTATAAAAATGAAGCCGATATAAGACTCAAGTTCCATCACACAATGCAACGCAAACCGGAGGATAGAGTTTTACCTTATATCGACCAAGATATGCTTGATACGTATAAAACAAAGTCACTTAAAAGGTAAATTTTGTCGTTTAATTCTTAATCAGACTCCAACTGTAAATTAGTAAGAGAACGATTCCCTAAGTATTAACCCCGAAGGCCGAAACCAACATCAGACCAATACCCAGGAAACCACCCATCTTAGATCGTTTCCAGTTAGTTTCTAATTTTATAAAACAATCATAAATATCAATCATAGATGACATGAGCGTCCCACGCCACTATGTCGCCAAATATAGGTTTACAATCAAAACCGCATGATATCGTATTTGGAAATTGGATTTCCTTCATGAACCAATGCAAAAGATAGTCCTTACCGACTTCGAGACGCTCTAGCTCGTGTCTCAGGCAAGTACTCAGTCAAGCCTTTGGATCGTCAGGGCCGGTCCACCGATGTGAATTAAAATTCCTGAACACTGCGTTTCCCCGCCCTTTGGGGCATAAGTGAGTCAACGAATGACTCCATTGGTCCCGGATCGAACGATATATCCGAGGCGCCTCGCAACAGCAACAACCACATAGGTGAAAAATAGTATAAATGTCAGCCAGTTTAAGCACCGACACCACCTCTAGCTAGAAGGAAATGCATGCCCTCCCTGAGGTCCTTCTCCCGTTTCTGGTCCATACCGGGGTGTGAGGCTCGCGATTCAACGTTATACACAAAGCTATGACACACAGGCTGTACTTTGATCATACACCACAAGACTTTGCTCTTCAACAGAAGCCTTGATCAATTACCACTTAGGCGTGCCACACAGGAAGCTCACTCCATGCAACTGATTTCTACCGATATATAACCTCTGAGCTCGTACGTCTCAGAGAAGGGCGTTAAGCAAGAGAATAAATTTTCCGCCGCCAAACAGATATATATTTAATAGAGATCAATCAGCACAGAACAAAATCCAATGTCAGACACACAGTCCATTTACAAGTTCGTCCCGGGTCTGAACGAAACCGGAGGCACTATATACCTCACATATCCATCGATCTCCACGTACGTCTGGACGATCACCACTCATTATCCATATTTCGGGATGCCTTCCAATCATGACATCAGTTATCATCCAACCGAGGTGAAGATCTCCAGTCTTCAACCACCATCTTCATCATCGACTTCTCACCGCCGATCAATTATAGGAAATGAGATTTAATTCGGCCTTTTCAAATAATTCACGTACATTTAGAATTTAAATCGATTCATTTGAATGGTTAAATTATTCGACACTAATAATTCTGTTTTCAAATGTAATTTTCACGCCAAACACATTCAACCATCAAATATCACATAAACCGAGCAAATTCAGTTTATTTCCATTCTACATCGTTTATAATATTTTATCACGATTTATCGCTATTTTTATTTATTTAAAAATAGCCAATTCATTCAAAACAATGCTTCAGGCCATAATGCGGCCATGGCGCTGTTTTTCTTCAGATTTGATTTACACATACCTGAAAATCTAACCGTTGGATCTTCACAAATTTTATATCACTAGAAAGATCTTTTCAATACGAATCCTATAACAACCAGAATTTTAATAACGTGTTAGAACCATAAATCAAGGCAGAATTAATTTTTAAAATAAGAATCAAGGGAAATGGGTTGTGCCATTGTGTTTGTCTCGAAATTCTGCTTGAGATAGAGTCCGAGTTTGCGTAAAACGGATACCGTATGAAGAAGATATGGACGAACGAAGTTAGGAAGAAAAACCGGAAACAGGCCAGAATACACTGGAGCACTTGTGAAGTGCGCCAGTACAAAAATACACTGGCGCACCTGCCAAGTGCGCCCATACAGATCTAGCACAGAATTCTGGAGTGTTCTGTGATGACGTGTCATCTTCTGAGTGGCTGGATGACCTGTCTTCGAGCTGGGTGGTTCTGATGAATCCTGGACTGATCTGAAGGCTATAAATTACCCTATTCTCCTATTTAAACAACCCTAAACCTAGCTTTCTCTCCACACCAAACCATTGCAATGTTATGCTGCCTCCACCTTAATTAAATTAAAAATAAAATGCGAAGATTATTTCCTGAAGACTATGGCTAGGAATTGGGGATTTGCTTCTACAATTAAAGCAAGATTCAGCGACTCAACAATTCAACGACTAATTTCTAGACTTGACTTCTGTATCTAAATTTCTTAGACCACTATCTGTAAGTTCAAGTTACTTTTAGATAAAAACTATAAATCTAATATTTGCATGGTATAATTTGGAAGTGATTTATGTATGATTCATATCTATTCTTGGTTTCTTCTTGGATCTTGACTATTGGGAATATTGCCCACGGCGTTGAAACTATTGTTAATGACATAAGACTATGACTATGCCTATGACTGTGGACATAAGATTTTTCCTATGCCTATGCCTATGACGGTGAACATAAGACTGTGCCTATGACTATGACGGTGAACATAAGACTGCCTATGACTAATAAGACTATTCCTATGACTATGACGATGAACATAAGACTGCCTATGACTATGAACAATAAGACTATTGCCTATGACTATGACAAGGACAATTGTGGTTAATCACCTATGATTCATTGCCTAGGATTATGACTATGAAATTGGATCTAAGCTTGACTTTCTATTCAGACCTATTTTCTTTATTTGTCCTTGGATCTCGATTTTGGGGATTTTTCTATTTAAGTTAGATCTATCCATGTTCTTGAATCTAGATTAGTATTCAACCCTTTTTATGTTCGTAATGTTTTATATGCCTATGATGTTTTAATCAATTTATTCAGTTATGTCATACCTTGAAAATAGATTGATTATGTTATTGAATGATATTGATCTATGCCTGTGGTTCTATTTTATTATCATGTTGAATTGGGAATTAATGAATAAGTCTATTCATATGTATAGGAACTTGAAGTATAACATGTTATGATAAGTTGTGTAGTTTACCATGTTATGCAAGTTTTAGGTTGTAACATCATATCACATATGTGACCAAACGTTAGGCTACATGTTTATGTGTATATGTTAAACCTATGGCATATTCCAAGTTCACACTTATTCATATGTTCGTGATTGATTTGCAAGTTCACATATATGTAAGTTGATTTAGTCTATGTTGCAAATTCACATATATGTATGTTGGTTCAGTCTACGCTACAAGATCACCCCTATGATATTCATGTTGACTATTTTGCAAGTTCACACCTATGATGTTCATATTGACTACGCCGAAAATGCCAAGTTTACACCTATGTCACGTTTATGTTAATGAATTGCTTTATGCCCATTTTGCGTACTTTGAGTTAGGCTAAATTTTTAGCTTAATATCATATGTCAAAATCATGTAGACGAGAAATTAGGCTAAGATTGTGAGCCTAATATTTAGATGGGGCAACGTTGGGAAAAATTGGTAATTATAGGAAACTTGGTATGAAACTTACCTCGAAAACTTGACACGAACTTGACATGAATCTTGAACATGGACATGACACTAGAATGAACTTGAAAATGGCCAACTCGAGGTTGGGTTGAGTTTGCAGTGTAATTCTGCCCGGAACCACCCGGCAAATCCAGTTACTGCAAACAATAGGATCCAATGTGGGTAGTTGGTCATATCGCACTTGAAATCCCGAGGTCAGACTGTGTTGTAGTGTAATTCTTCCCGGAACTGCCCGGCATATCCAGTGACCACAACAACAGGTCTGATGTGAGAGGTTGGGGTGCACTAATGAATTAATGCCACATGATAGGGTTAAGTCATGAACATGTAAGACAACACTTAACCAACTTGATACATGATTCGTAGGTGGGTTAAGTCACGAACTTGAATGACAACACTTAACCAACTTGACATGCTAGACTGATAGGGGGTTAAGTCACGAATTTAAATGACAACACTTAACCTATTGGATGAAAACCCTAGTTACGCGGTCTATTTCAGCAGTAACCCACTAGATGTATCATGGTACCCTGGGACTAGCCAGGGTGGGGCACGATTACTGGGCTGATTGTAAGCGACCAGAACGACGGCTGTGTTGGTGCGCCAGTGTAGGTTCAGGTGGGCTATGGTCGTGCACATGGTCCGGAGTTGAAAAAGCAGGCATTGGGCATCAGTAGGTTTATCTGTGCATTCTTGATTCGTGTCGGTGGTTGGCACCCTAGGGCTTGATACACCCTATGGTGGACCTAGCACAGGTGACTACATTCGTGATTGGGTCATATGACACAGACACATGACGAGCTAGAACTTGTAGGGAGCCGATCGACCAGTGGATCGTTTCGTTGGACCTAGAAATGGGTCATTTCATGATATTCGGCCAAGGGATCATTTCATGATTAATATAAGACATGGGTTTGGGATTCTAGTACAGTTGGTGCAGCGAATCGTGAATATGTGATGCTACACTTGATTTATCATGTTATCTTAGTCTATCTTGCCTATTTTGTCATCATCCGTATGTTTACTTTCAGTTTATACATGTCATGTTACCTTTATCTGTTTTTATGCTGAAAGTCACTTGGACTTACCAGTCTTTATTACTGACCCGTTTTCTTTCGCCTCTTTTTCTTCCGTTCTCCCCCCCCCCCCCCCCCAGGTTCTCAGGGAGGAAACTCTAGCACTTAGCTTGGATTTCTCTTGCTTTCGGTTCAGCTCATGTACGGTTTGATCTTGAGTTATGCTATGGCTGCATTTCTGCTACCTTTGGGGAATTAAGCTACTTTTGATGTTTTAAGTTTATGCTTCTTTATTTATGCAAGACAGAATTTGTTGTAATGAAAAATAATGACCTTGGCTATTTGATGTAAAAGGTTTTGACTTTTTTGAAAGTAATGAAATTTATCTTTTATTTCTTCCGCTGTTTTATCTATGTTCTGTCTTGTAATATCTCTGTGTTTGTTTAACTCGATAACGCTCCTCCAAAACTAGTGCATTCCCTTTGTGAGTGACCCTAGCGGAGGTGGGGTGCTACATTTTGGTATCAGAACAGAAGGTTACCAGACTAGGCAAAAGTTTTTAAAATCTTCAAAAACTATTTTCAAAACCGTTTACAAAGAAGCATTTTTCAAGAAAAGTCTTGTTTTATTTAAAGACTATTCCCCAAAAGCCATTAGCACTATGCTTTGTTTTCTTGTTTGAATCTCTTTTTTTCCCTTTCAGCATGTCTGGGAATCTTAACTTTCCGGAGGGCGTGCCATTACCTGGCTGGTTCAGGAGGTACTTAGAGGCTAGGGCCAACGATGCAGGCCCAGCAGATATTCCTCCTCCAGCTGCAGCAATTCCTCCTCCTCCTCCCGCTCCTCGTGCAATTGCTTTCTCAAAGATCTGTAAAGATTTTAGGGCCATGGTGGAAAAGATTTCAAGGGAACTGAATCATTTGTAGAAGCGAGGAACTGGCTCAAAGAAACTGAGGATCTGTTCATTATCTTCGAGGTGGACGATAGGCAGAAGGTACAGTTGGCAGTATGGTTGCTCAAAGATGAAGCTTCCTATTGTTGGGAAGTCACCAACGCTGAAAGGCCTGTTGACACATGGATGGATTTCCGGACAAGGTTTGAGATGAAATTCCTCTTGCAGGCCGAACGAAGTCTACAACTAGAAGAATTCTTATCTCTTAAGCAAGGAAGTATGACAATCAAGGAGTACGTCAATCAATTCAATCAGATGGCTCGGTTTGGACTAGACTTAGTGAATACCCCTCATAAGAAGGCTCTTCGTTTTGTCAAGGGATTGAATGAGCCGCTTCACAGCTTGGCTATGACCCACGTACCTATGGGGGCTACTTACGAGAAGCTAGTAGACATGGCGCTCTTGAATGAAGAAGACAAGAGTGGCAAGAAGGAGGTCAAGGCAAATGAGCCTCCAAACAAGAAGGTAGACTCCGAGAAAGGAGGCAAGAACAACAACAACAAGAACGATAACAAGACACGCGAGAAAAGAAAATGCCACTTATGTGGTATTGAGGGGCATATAGCCCAGGAACGTAGAAAGAAGAAGATGAAGATGGGAGCATGCTTCCAGTGTGGTGAAACTGGACATATCAGCAAGAACTGCCCTAAGAAGCAAGGGCAAGCCCCGCAAGCAGGATCTTCTGGGGGTACATCTTTAACTTCTTCTCCTAGATGCTTTGTTTTATCTTGCTTATCTTCCCAATCCTATCTTGAGAACCTTAGGTAGAACCTTTTTTGGATGTAAACATGTGATTGAACATGTTATGGTTGATGTTTGCAAATGATTGCAAGTGGTGGCAAGTGGTTGCTCGTGGTTGCATAACACACATTAGGCACTAGATCGGCTCAGACACATTTTCATATTGCATATGCATGAGTGTTTATACTTGTTTATGGATGAAATTGAATGTGTTATCATGTGGATGTTGCATATGGGTGGATGTTTGTGCACACATATAGCGTTTATGTGACTAGGACTATTTGCATACATGTTGGATTCATGGCACTAAACATATTTTGCATTAAGAAGATCAATCAGGCCTGATCATTTGAATTAGATAAGGAACATATACACACACTTTCTGCATATGTTCATATAGCATTAGAAATCGTTTAAGGACAATGGTTGCTTGTGGATGATGTTTTGAGTAGATGGATGATTGAATGATAGGATGCATTCTTCTTAACTTGAAGATTTCGGGGACGAAATCCTTTAAGGAGGGAAGAATGTAACAACCCGAATTTTAATAACGTGTTAGAACCATAAATCAAGACAGAATTAATTTTTAAAATAAGAATCAAGGGAAACGGGTTGTGCCATTGCGTTCGTCTCGAAATTCTTCTTGAGATAGAGTCCGAGTTTGCGTAAAACGGATACCGTATGAAGAAGATATGGACGAACGAAGTTAGGCAGAAAAACCGGAAACAGGCCAAAATACACTGGCGCACTTGTGAAGTGCGCCAGTACAAAAATACACTGGCACACCTGCCAAGTGCACCCATACAGATCCAGCACAGAACTCTGGAGTGTTCTGTGATGACGTGTCTTCTTCTGAGTGGTTGGATGACCTGTCTTCGAGCTAGGTGGTTCTGATGACTTCGGGACTGATCTCAAGGCTCTAAATTACCCTATTCTCCTATTTAAACAACCCTAAACCTAGCTTTCTCTCCACACCAAACCATTGCAATGTTATGCTGCCTCCACCTTAATTAAATTAAACTAAAAATAAAACGCGAAGATTATTTCTTGAAGACTACGGCTAGGAATCGGGGATTTGCTTCTACAATCAAAGCAAGATTCAGCGACACAACAATTCAACAACTAATTCCTAGACTTGACTTCTGCATCTAAATTTCTTAGACCACGATCTGTAAGTTCAAGTTACTTTTAGATAAAAACTATAAATCTAATATGTGCATGGTATAATTTGGAAGTGATTTATGTATGATTCATATCTATTCTTGGTTTCTTCTTGGATCTTGACTATTGGGAATATTGCCTACGACGTTGAAACTATTGTTAATGACATAAGACTATGACTATGACTGTGAACATAAGATTTTGCCTCTGCCTATGACTATGACGGTGAACATAAAACTGTGCCTATGACTATGACGGTGAACATAAGACGACCTATGACTAATAAGACTATGCCTATGACTATGACGATGAACATAAGACTGCCTATGACTATGAACAATAAGACTATTGCCTATGACTATGACAAGGACAATTGTGGTTAATCACCTATGATTCATTGCCCAGGATTATGACTATGAAATTGGATCTAAGCTTGACTTTCTATTCAGACCTATTTTCTTTATTTGTCCTTGGATCCCGATTCTGGGGATTTTTCTATTTAAGTTAGATCTATCCATGTTCTTGAATCTAGATTAGTATTCAACCCTTTTTATGTTCGTAATGTTTTATATGCCTGTGATGTTTTAATCAATTTATTCAGTTATGTCATACCTTGAAAATAGATTGATTATGTTATTGAATGATATTGATCTATGCCTGTGGTTCTATTTTATTATCATGTTGAATTGGGAATTAATGAATAAGTCTATTCATATGTATAGGAACTTGAAGTATAACCTGTTATGATAAGTTGTGTAGTTTACCATGTTATGCAAGTTTTAGGTTGTAAAATCATATCACATATGTGACCAAATGTTAGGACTACATGTTTATGTGTATATGTTAAACCTATGTCATATTTCAAGTTCACACTTATTCATATGTTCGTGATTGATTTGCAAGTTCACATATATGTAAGTTGATTTAGTCTATGTTGCAAATTCACATATATGTATGTTGGTTCAGTCTACGCTACAAGATCACCCCTATGATATTCATGTTGACTATTTTGCAAGTTCACACCTATGATGTTCATATTGAATATGCCGAAAATGCCAAGTTTACACCTGTGTCATGTTTATGTTAATGAATTGCTTTATGCCAATTTTGCATACGTTAAGTTAGACTAAGTTTTTAGCCGAATATCATATGTCAAAATCATGTGGACGAGAAATTAGGCTAAGATTGTTAGCCTAATATTTAGATGGGGTAACGTTGGGAAAAATTGGTAATTATAGGAAACATGGTATGAAACTTACCTTGAAAACTTGGCACGAACTTGACATGAATCTTGAACATGGACATGACACTAGAATGAACTTGAAAATGGCCAACTCGAGGTTGGGTTGAGTTTGCAGTGTAATTCTGCACGGAACCGCCCGGCAAATCCAGTTACTACAAACAATAGGATCCAATGTGGGTTGTTGGTCATATCGCACTTGAAAACCCGAAGTCAGGCTGTGTTGTGGTGTAATTCTTCCCGGAACCGCCCGACATATCCAGTGACCACAACAACAGGTCTGATGTGAGAGGTTGGGGTGCATTAATGAATTAATGCCACATGATAGGGTTAAGTCATGAACATGTAAGACAACACTTAACCAACTTGATACATGATTCGTAGGTGGGTTAAGTCACGAACTTGAATGACAAAACTTAACCAACTTGACACGCTAGACTGATAGGGGGTTAAGTCACGAATATAAATGACAACACTTAACCTATTGGACGGAAACCCTAGTTACGCGGTCCATTTCAGCAGTAACCCACTAGATGTATCATGGTACCGTAGGACTAGGCAGGGTGGGGCACGATTACTGGGCTGATTGTAAGCGACCAGAACGACGGCTGTGTTGGTGCGCTAGTGTAGGTTCAGGCGGGCTATGGTCGTGCACGTGGTCCGAAGTTGAAAAAGCAGGCATTGGGCATCAGTAGGTTTATCTGTGCATTCTTGATTCGTGTCGGTGGTTGGAACCCTAGTGCTTGATACACCCTATGGTTGTAACGACCCGTATTTTTCAGCATATTTATTTGGATTATTTTAAATATTTTAATTATTTAAAATATTGGTTTGAATTCAAATAATCGAATTTAACGATTTTATTTGGAATATATTATTTAAATAAATAATAAAATAATATTTTAATTTCCAAATTATTTGGAAAATGTCGAATTTGAAATATATTGTGATCGGGCGATTTAATTTGGTCAAATATTGGTTGAGTTGAAATTTTAGTGACAGTTTCAATTTTAAAACGACGGTCGAGCGTATAATTTATAAATTAATTAAATAACGAGCTGCAGCGGCGCGGTAGTTCGCGTTTGGGCGTTTTGAACTTCAAACGGTCGTACCGGGTTTAAAATAAAGCGGATTTCCTCGAAACAAGAAACGCCGGGACCGGTTAGACGATATCTTTCCAATGGCAGAGAAAAATCCAGTTTCCATCGTGTAGATTTTATTTTATGGTCAAATCAAATTCTGAAAAGGTCGCTGTGGAATTTCGTTATATATTATATCGTTATTTATATAGAATAAAGAGGTTTTAAATATTTTAAATATCAGTTTGGCTTGGAATTCAACCCGAGATATTTTCTGGTGGTAGTATATTAAATTCTGGTCGGGTATGACCAATCGGGGTATTTCAATATTATTATATTGAAGTATTTTAAAATTGGGTTATTTTATTCAAATTTGGCCAGTTCAAAAGGGTCATTTTTCAAACGATCTCTGTTTTCGACGAAACAAATTTTGTTGGGACCGTAACGGTAAATTATTGCGAGATTTTCAGACGGCGCATCAATCGGAGTTGTTCTGTGAGCGTGGAAAAATAAAATGCAAAATAAATCGATCTATTTGGATGTGTACAAACGCTATTTGGGCAAACGGGCTCGGAATTCGACGAAACAAGTTTCGTTAGGACCGTATCGTCAAATTATACTATGCCGTCCAGTCGCGTCTCGAACGGGGTTCGTATGTGAGCGCAGCAGCGAATAACAACATTCAGAAATAGCGATAGGTACAAAATAAAAATCGTTAGTCAGCCTCACGCGTCACGTCGACATAAATTATATTATTTTCACTTATATATACACCTAAATTTCAGCCATAACCTATCTCCTCCATACCAATACAAACAAATTTGCAAAAAGGCCCCTAATCACAAATCTATTTGTATCTTCCAATCCGTGAGGATTTTGCCAAGGGGTCCTTAGGGAAAGTCGTAGATCGGGAGGAGAGGGAGCTTCAGCCAAAAGTTGGGGTCGTATCGCTGACTGTGGTGGCCGGAATTCGCAAACAAAGCCAAGAAACCACTTTCGTTTTTAGCTGAAATTCGAGGAATTGGATTAATTTGAGGTAACGGGACTTTGGGGCTTTCGAAGAGGGGAGAGAGACGTTTGATTTGGCACTGGCCTCAGGTCGTATAATGGTCTGTGGTGGTCATGAGGAAGAGATGAACTGAGGTGGTCATTTCTGATTCGGTTTTAGAAGTAGGGGCGGAATTTGATGATTTTCCGGCGGATTGGTGGGCTGTGGGGCCAGGGTACCGAGGGTTGGTGGAAGAGGCGAAGGAGGCGGTTCCAAGGGAGGTGGTGGCGTGATGACCAGCGGTCTGTGGCGTGGGTGGCGGCCGTTCAAAGATCCGGGGTTTGGGGCGATTTTCTGGCGGCTGGAGTTCATCTGAGGCGGCGGGGCGTCTGGCGTAGGGGGAGGAGCTACTGGCGGTCACGTTGGTGGCGATGGGGTAGGCTCCTGTGGTCGGAGGGAGGATCGGCGACGGGTTGAACGTTGGGTGGTGTTACGTTTTCAGAACGAGGAAGGAAGCATCGGGCACGAGAACCCCAGGGAGATGAAAACGCGTTTTACATCAGTATACAGGATGACATGGCAGGCTCCAACCATTAATCAAGGTAATTAAGGTAATGATGTCCTAATTATTTAATTAATTTATTAATTTATAGTTAAGTAAATAAACGTACAAATGTTAAAACTTTGAAATAGCGTAACTTCTTCATACTTTAACGAAATTTGACGAAACTGGATCCGTTGGGATCGCAGGGACGAGCTCTAGACGATGGCTCTAACTAGGCTCTGATCTGACGTAGTTGAAAATTCAGCATATTTCAAACGTCTGACTCAAATTAAAAGCAACAAACGCGTCAACCGTCAACCAGAATAAACACTGGTGAGTTAATTCTCACACTTTCTGGAATACTGTGATGTGGTACATTCACAGTTAAATATATTTTACAGTTTACAGTTTAAATTGGCTGATTGGATGCGATGGATGCAAATTGGTTGTTATTTTCTGATTGATTGCAGTTGATTATTGGTTTAACTCGTATATCATTATCAACTGACATCTATGATGCAGAGAAGGACAGGTTGGAGGGATCCGACCGGATTCCTCAAATAAACTGTATTTTTGTGTGTTGTGCATATTTATGGATTGTTCACATCGACTGACCCCAAACTTGTTTTGAACGTTGACAGTGGAATATATACCATCGTTGTTGTGGTTAAAATAGTCTGATTATGTTGACTGAGTAAATGGGCAGTAATGGCCTAGACGTAGGGTTTTAACGTTGTTCTACCGTCAGGGGAATTGACGGGGTTTCAAAGTTATAATTTATTTATAATAGAATTAAAGTTATGCAATTATTTATACGAGTATTTAAATTAGGAATTAAAATTAAATATATTAAATCGAGTTATTAAGAAAATTTAGTTAAATGGTTTAGATCAGTTGAGAAGCAGAAATTAAAAAATTTCCATGGATTGGTAAAAAGGGAAATAATTGTTTTCAAACAATTAAAAGGTGACTTTAATTAATTAAGTTAATTAATTAATTTAAGAAAGGGGAAATGACAATTGGAATTTCAGTTAATAGTTAACTGATGTGTATGGTTGGTAAATCCACCATTGCAAGTAGAATGGTCAAAGGAAATAAATGTTTGTTAAATATTTATTAAAGTTATCAAATTGTGTTGGATATTAGTTAATCTTCGATTAACTATAGTCTAAAGAGATAGTTGAATTGGTTATTGTTAATAAACTGGATTATTATCGAGTAAGCACGTAAACATGATAATAATGCTATTTTGGGTTAAGATTTAAAGTTAACTATATTTTGATATAGTAGATTTTAAAGCAAGTTATTCTTTAAATTTCAAATGATTTAAAGTGGTGAATTCAATTTAATGCCAAGTAAGGATTTATTAAAGGGATTTGTAGAATTCAAGTTCAGTAAGGTTTGATAAATGGAATTCATTTAACAAGTGATCAAATGACGATGAGGTTCAGCCAAGAAGGCGATAGAGGTTAATTATAAGTATCCCAATAAATGGAATCAAATGATTTGGCGAGGGATTTATATTATAAATCAAAAAGGGTTTTAAGTGAAAGAATATTGAAGTTAAAGTGATGTTAAATGGATATTTGTTTAGATAAAGGAATTGAGTAAAAGACGTTAAACGAGATTTCAAATATAAGAAACGGTTGCGTAAACCCAGATTTGAAAATCGAGAATGGTAAACGAGATTTGGTTATTAGTGGTTAAGCGTCGAACTAATATTTTTCTGAGGTGAGAAGGTTGCCAATTAAGGTCTGAGAGGTAACTAAAATACCCCAACTTGGTCGGCATCCATATTATCAAGGTCTAGTATTAGTTTGGAACGAGTGAAATGTTGAGATGAGTTTTATCCTATATGAGGAATATCAAACCCTGATACAAGGTTTTTGGAAATTTAATAATATTACGATATTAGTTTCAAAAGAAATAAGAATGTGTTTTCAAATTATAGTAAACATTTGTTGGTCAATTAGAGTTGATCGAATATAGTCAGAGTTAGTCAAACAAAGTTATCTAGGAAGAGTTTCCATTGCGTACGACTGCTAGCGTAATTCGCAGGGTTGCAGATAGCCTACGGCGTTCGGATGTTTCCTGAGGGAATCAGGCGTAACCATTGTGATCGCTGCGATCTAGAGCCAAGCGAATGGAGTTAGGTCCAATATTAGTTAAGCGTTAAGAGTAATCAAATCAAGTTAGTCTTGTTGAGTTAAATAAGTCGAGTTAGTCAAGTTAAGGTAAATCAATTAAAAGAAAATCAGTCAGAGTTAGTAAAAAGGGAAATTTGGTTAAATCTATTTTAAAGACGTCGAGTTGTGTCAAGTGCTGAGTTAGCAAACTGATTGTATTCACACATTTGATATTTGATAGTTAAAACACCGACTATCAAAACCAGACCAATACGATTGTTGGTTCGGAAAGACCGGGATCGAATTATATTCGAATACCATTCCGACTAACAATACGTGAAGACGTCATTGAAGACGAAGCAAGTGAAGGCCGTGGATCTTCCTAAGCGGAGGGATTACTGGACGAATATTCTCTGTGTTGCAACCAGAGTTATTCTGGCGTGATTCAGTCGTGGTTGGAATCTACGGGTTGCAAGGACTTCTCGCTACTGATCCATCGGGTGATTTCTATATGAGATGCAGTAGGAGGGTACCTTCGGTTCATCCTGTTCCTGGATGACTTTTATGGACGGATGTCTGACAGAGTATTTCCAAAAGGAATTACATGTGTTGATTTCTCCAAACGTACCATAGTTGATGGCAGAGAAATGGTTATTCTCTAGCCAGATGACTAGAGTATTTTTGTGGACGTCAATCAAGTGTGTTCTGGCGGATCTGACGATGTGGCATTCAAAGTGAATGATGGCCAGATGTTCGAAGAGATGAATTCTAGCCTCAAGCCTCATCAACCGGGAAATGAAAAAAATCGGGCAGGCAGCATGGCTATGTTGGTCGCACCCATTAGGATGTATGATTACCTATCTAGAGAAATTCCTATTGCTTCTTAATCTGTATTCGATGCTGACTCTATTCGGGTGGCGGTTGATGATCCCAACCGTCGGTGATATACATTCGATACACTCAAGCGAAATGAGTGGTCGGTCATGTGTGGGCCGGGTTGCAAGACGTTCTTGTTGAACCCAGTGTATTCGCCTCTAGAGATAGACGTTCGGAAGGTGGTCCCATACCTTGTCAAGTTGGAAAGCCAATATCCAATAAGCGCCCACGGTTTTCGATTGTATACTATATATGAGGAGCGTGAGATTCAAGCGTTCCTCTAGATTGATATTTACTTGTATTTAGACATTATGATAATATTAGAATAAGTTATGATTTCAAAATTATTTTGGGTTATAGTAAGGTAAAAACCGTCCGTGTTTATGTGTGGGTTGGGTCTTACTATTATCCTTTGATTTCATAAAGGATTTTGCAAAGTTAAACTAGTGTGTGTTCTGTGAATTTATCACTGATAGTATTCCAGACTGACCCGGTGTATTTTTGTTTTAAATCAAATGTGCTCGGGTCAGACCGAGTATGTTCCAGGTTAGGTTTCGCTTGGAATTTCAGAAGCTAGAAGCAGGCGGCTTCACCGCTAGTTATATTCCGCTGTGATTGGTATATATGTTGTACTCTGATGATTGGTATGTATACAAAGTTCTTTTCTATAAAGGATTTATTATATTTTATTCGTTCCGCTGTGAGATTCTGATGTGTTCTTCTTCTTTCTTCTATTCTAATATTTTCTTTCTTTCTTATCTCACCCTCTAACTTCTTTCTCATGACAATCTGGGGGTTCGATACTTGGGTTTTTGGCAAGTAATACTGGTTTATGTATTGTTGTCGAGAACCCGATTGTCGTTCTTTTCCCCGGGTCGTTACAGTGGTATCAGAGCTATTGGTTTAATGATTAACCTTGGCTCTGTGGTGTGACTCAATAGAGATGGGGTTAGCAATAACCTAGATTGGGTTAAATGTAGATATACGAGAGAGCGTATTTGTATTTGATATAAAATTATTTTTGAAATTATTTTTGCCAATTAATTTTATAAAAGTAAAAGTTATTATAGTATGGGCAATCATCTTGATTGGTTAATGTTGGTTGTAAGATATGTTTGTGGTGTATGGTTGATTGCTTGAATATAAACCTGAGGATGTATAGAATTGGTTAAAACAAATCTAAAATGAATTATTCGAATAAGACCATCTAGTTAAATAAATTTGAATAGATAATTATAAGAGATAAATGGATTGTATTAGCTTGGTTATAAATCCCGTGTGGATTAAATTGTGTGTGGTATGGATGATATGTAGGATATGGATGTTTGAACCTTATTGCTTTTGTTTTATGGACTAATGAAACCCATTTGAGTGGAGGACAGGTGCAGAAGTGCCAGTTCAGCTTTAAAATCTATTCGAAAGAAAAATTCTGGAGATATTTGAATCCAGTTGAGTAAAGCTGCAAAGTAATTAAGCAAGCTCGAATAAAATATATCGCTTATCACATAATATCGCTCGCAAAAAGGTACGCTTACGCAAATATGAAATTTTGGTTTTCTTTGGGGTTTTGAGTTTGATTTTTGATTTTCCGACCATGAGAGTCGATGTATACATATTTCTTGATCCTGCGATATTGTAGATGTTCCTCCGTGTAGGGGAGACTCTGCCGAAATTTTTCTAAAATTTAAGGAGTTAGAAAATTTTTGGAAAATTTTGAAAAATTCTTTTATTTGAAATAAATTGGTTTTAAAACAAATTGGGTCGGTATGAAAATAAATTCGAGTTTTTAAAATTAATTCTTTTTGAAAGGATAATAATTGACGACATTTCTCCTACTTAGCAATTTCGAGGACGAAATTATTTTAAGGGGGAAGGGATGTAACGACCCATATTTTTCAGCATATTTATTTGGATTATTTTAAATATTTTAATTATTTAAAATATTGGTTTGAATTTAAATAATCGAATTTAACGATTTTATTTGGAATATATTATTTAAATAAATAATAAAATAATATTTTAATTTCCAAATTATTTGGAAAATGTCGAATTTGAAATATATTGTGACCGGGCGATTTAATTTGGTCAAATATTGGTTGAGTTGAAATTTTAGTGACAGTTTCAATTTTAGAACGACGGTCGAGCGTATAATTTATAAATTAATTAAATAACGAGCTGCAGCGACACGGCAGTTCGCGTTTTGGCGTTTTGAACTTCAAACGGTCGTACCGAGTTCAAAATAAAGCGGATTTCCTCGAAACAAGAAACGTCGGGACCGGTTAGACGATATCTTTCCAATGGCAGAGAAAAATCCAGTTTCCATCGTGTAGATTTTATTTTATGGTCAAATCAAATTCTGAAAAGGTCGCTGTGGAATTTCGTTATATATTATATCGTTATTTATATAGAATAAAGAGGTTTTAAATATTTTAAATATCAGTTTGGCTTGGAATTCAACCCGAGATATTTTCTGGTGGTAGTACATTAAATTCTGGCCGGGTATGACCAATCGGGGTATTTCTATATTATTATATTGAAGTATTTTAAAATTGGGTAATTTTATTCAAATTTGGCCAGTTCAAAAGGGTCATTTTTCAAACGACCTCTGTTTTCGACCAAACAAATTTTGTTGGGACCGTAACGGTAAATTATTGCCAGATTTTCAGACGGCGCGTCAATCGGGGTTGTTCTGTGAGCGTGGAAAAATAAAATGCAAAATAAATCGATCTATTTGGATGTGTACAAACGCTATTTGGGCAAACGGGCTCGGAATTCGATGAAACAAGTTTCGTTAGGACCGTATCGTCAAATTATACTATGCCGTCCAGTCGCGTCTCGAACGGGGTTCGTATGTGAGCGCAGCAGCGAATAACAACGTTCAGAAATAGCGATAGGTACAAAATAAAAATCGTTAGTCAGCATCAAGCGTCACGTCGACATAAATTATATTATTTTCAATTATATATACACCTAAATTTCAGCCATAACCTATCTCCTCCATACCAATACAAACAAATTTGCAAAAAGGCCCCTAATCAAAAATCTATTTGTATCTTCCAATCTGTGAGGATTTTGCTAAGGGGTCCTAAGGGAAAGTCGTAGATCGGGAGGAGAGGGAGCTTCAGCCAAAAGTTGGGGTCGTATCGCTGACTGTGGTGGCTGGAATTCGCAAGCAAAGCCAAGAAACCACTTTCGTTTTTAGCTGAAATTCGAGGAATTGGATTAATTTGAGGTAACGGGACTTTAGGGCTTTCGAAGAGGGGAGAGAGACGTTTGATTTGGCACTGGCCTCAGGTCGTATAATGGTCTGTGGTGGTCATGAGGAAGAGATGAACTGAGGTGGTCATTTCTGGTTCGGTTTTAGAAGTTGGGGCGGAGTTTGATGATTTTCTGGCGGATTGGTGGGTTGTAGGGCCAGGGTACCGAGGGTTGGTGGAAGAGGCGAAGGAGGCGGTTCCAAGGGAGGTGGTGGCGTGATGACCAGCTGTCTGTGGCGTGGGTGGCGGCCGTTCAAAGATCCGGGGTTCGGGGCTATTTTCCTGCGGCTGGAGTTCATCTGCGGAGGCGGGGCTTCTGGCGTAGGGAGAGGAGCTGCTGGCGGTCACGTTGGTGGCGACGGGGTAGGCTCCGGTGGTCGGAGGGAGGATCAGCGATGGGTTGAACGTTGGGTGGTGTTACATTTTCAGAACGAGGAAGGAAGCATCGGGCACGAGAACCCCAGGGAGATGAAAACGCGTTTTACAACAGTATACAGGATGACGTGGCAGGCTCCAACCATTAATCAAGGTAATTAAGGTAATGATGGCCTAATTATTTAATTAGTTTATTAATTTATAGTTAAGTAAATAAACGTACAAATGTTAAAACTTTGAAATAGCGTAACTTCTTCATACTTTAACGAAATTTGACGAAACTGGATCCGTTGGGATCGCAGGGACGAGCTCTAGACGATGGCTCTAACTAGGCTCTGATCTGACGTAGTTGAAAATTCAGCAAATTTCGAACGTCTGACTCAAATTAAAAGCAACAAACGCGTCAACCGTCAACCAGAATAAACACTGGTGAGTTAATTCTCACACCTTCTGGAATACTGTGATGTGGTACATTCACAGTTAAATATATTTTACAGTTTACAGTTTAAATTGGCTGATTGGATGCGATGGATGCAAATTGGTTGTTATTTTCTGATTGATTGCAGTTGATTATTGGTTTAACTCGTATATCGTTATCAACTGACATCTGTGATGTAGAGAAGGACAGGTTGGAGGGATCCGACCGGATTCCTCAAATAAACTGTATTTTTGTGTGTTGTGCATATTTATGGATTGTTCACATCGACTGACCCCAAACCTGTTTTGAATGTTGACAGTGGAATATATACCATCGTTGTTGTGGTTAAAATAGTCTGATTATGTTGACTGAGTAAATGGGCAGTAATGGCCTAGACGTAGGGTTTTAACGTTGTTCTACCGTCAGGGGAATTGACGGGTTTCAAAGATATAATTTATTTATAACAGAATTAAAGTTATGCAATTATTTATACGAGTATTTAAATTAGGAATTTAAATTAAATATATTAAATCGAGTTATTAAGAAAATTTAGTTAAATGGTTTAGATCAGTTGAGAAGCAGAAATTAAGAAATTTCCATGGATTGGTAAAAAGGGAAATAATTGTTTTCAAACAATTAAAAGGTGACTTTAATTAATTAAGTTAATTAATTAATTTAAGAAAGGGGAAATGACAATTGGAATTTCAGTTAATAGTTGACTGATGTATATGGTTGGTAAATCCACCATTGCAAGTAGGATGGTCAAAGGAAATAAATGTTGGTTAAATATTTATTAAAGTTATCAAATAGTGTTGGATATTAGTTAATCTTCGATTAACTATAGTCTAAAGAGATAGTTGAATTGGTTATTGTTAATAAACTGGATTATTATCGAGTAAGCACGTAAACATGATAATAATGCTATTTTGGGTTAAGATTTAAAGTTAACTATATTTTGATATAGTAGATGTTAAAGCAAGTTATTCTTTAAATTTTAAATGATTTAAAGTGGTGAATTCAATTTAATTCCAAGTAAGGATTTATTAAAGGGATTTGTAGAATTCAAGTTCAGCAAGGTTTGATAAATGGAATTCATTTAACAAGTGATCAAATGACGATGAGGTTCAGCCAAGAAGGCGATAGATGTTAATTATAAGTATCCCAATAAATGGAATGAAATGATTTGGCAAGGGATTTATATTATAAATCAAAAAGGGTTTTAAGTGAAAGAATATTGAAGTTAAAGTGATGTTAAATGGATATTTGTTTAGATAAAGGAATTGAGTAAAAGTCGTTAAACGAGATTTCAAATATAAGAAACGGTTGCGTAAACCCGGATTTGAAAATCGAGAATGGTAAACGAGATTTGGATATTAGTGGTTAAGTGTCGAACTAATATTATTCTGAGGTGAGAAGGTTGTCAATTAAGGTCTGAGAGGTAATTAAAATACCCCAACTTGGTCGGCATCCCTATTATCAAGGTCTAGTATTAGTTTGGAACGAGTGAAATGTTGAGATGAGTTTTATCCTATATGAGGAATATCAAACCCTGATACAAGGTTTTTGGAAATTTAATAATATTACGATATTAGTTTCAAAAGAAATAAGAATGTGTTTTCAAATTATAGTAAACATTTGTTGGTCAATTAGAGTTGATCGAATATAGTCAGAGTTAGTCAAACAAAGTTATCTAGGAAGAGTTTCCATTGCGTACGACTGCTAGCGTAATTCGCAGGGCTGCAGATAGCCTCGACGGTCGGATGTTTCCTGAGGGAATCAGGCATAACCATTGTGATCACTGCGATCTAGAGCCAAGCGAATGGAGTTAGGTCCAATATTAGTTAAGCGTTAAGAGTAATCAAATCAATTTAGTCTTGTTGAGTTAAATAAGTCGAGTTAGTCAAGTTAAGGTAAATCAATTAAAAGTAAATCAATCAGAGTTAGTAAAAAGGGAAATTTGGTTAAATCTATTTTAAAGACGTCGAGTTGTGTCTAATGCTGAGTTAGCAAACTGATTGTATTCACACATTTGATATTTGATAGTTAAAACACCGACTATCAAAACCAGAACAATACGATTGTTGGTTCGGAAAGACCGGGATCGAATTATATTCGAATACCATTCTGACTAACAATACGTGAAGACGTCGTTGAAGACGAAGCAAGTGAAGGCCGTGGATCTTCCTAAGCGGAGGGATTACTGGACGAATATCCTCTGTGTTGCAACCAGAGTTATTCTGGCATGATTCAGTCGTGGTTGGAATCTACGGGTTGCAAGGACTTCTCGCTACTGATCCATCGGGTGATTTCTATATGAGATGCAGTAGGAGGGTACCTTCGGTTCATCCTGTTCCTAGATGACTTGTATGGACGGATGTCTGACAGAGTATTACCAAAAGGAATTACATGTGTTGATTTCTCCAAACGTACCATAGTTGATGGCGGAGAAATGGTTATTCTCTAGCCAGATGACTAGAGTATTTTTGTGGACGTCAATCAAGTGTGTTCTGGCGGATCTGACGATGTGGCATTCAAAGTGAATGATGGCCAGATGTTCGAAGAGATGAATTCTAGCCTCAAGCCTCATCAACCGGGAAATGACAAAAATCGGGCGGGCAGCATGGCTATGTGGGTCGCACCCATTAGGATGTATGATTACCTATCTAGAGAAATTCTTATTGCTTCTTAATCTGTATTCGATGCTGACCCTATTCGGGTGGCGGTTGCTGATCCCAACCGTCGGTGATATACATTCGATACACTCAAGCGAAATGAGTGGTCGGTCATGTGTGGGCCGGGTTGCAAGACGTTCTTGTTGAAACCAGTGTATTCTCCTCTAGAGATACACATTCGGAAGGTGGTCCCATACCTTGTCAAGTTGGAAAGCCAATATCCAATAAGCGCCCGCGGTTTTCGATTGTATACTATATTTGGGGAGCGTGAGATGCAAGCGTTCCTCTAGATTGATATTTACTTGTTTTTAGACATTATGATAATATCAGAATAAGTTATGATTTCAAAAATGTTTTGGGTTATAGTAAGGTAAAAACCGTCTGTGTTTATGTGTGGGCTGGGTCTTACTATTATCCTTTGATTTCATAAAGGATTTTGCAAAGTTAAACAAGTGTGTGTTCTGTGAATTTATCACTGGTAGTATTCCAGACTGACCCGGTGTATTTTTGTTTTAAATCAAATGTGCTCGGGTCAGACCGAGTATGTTCCAGGTTAGGTTTCGCTTGGAATTTCAGAAGCTAGAAGCAGGCAGCTTCACCGCTAGTTATATTCCGCTGTGATTGGTATATATGCTATACTCTGATGATTGGTATGTATACAAAGTTTTTTTGTATAAAGGATTTATTATATTTTATTCGTTCCGCTGTGAGATTCTGATGTGTTCTTCTTCTTTCTTCTATTCTAATATTTTCTTTCTTTCTTATCTCACCCTCTAACTTCTTTCTCATGACAATCTGGGGGTTCGATACTTCGGTTTTTGGCAAGTAATACTGGTTTATGTATTGTTGTCGAGAACCCGATTGTCGTTCTTTTCCCCTTGTCGTTACAATGGTGGACCTAGCACAGGTGACTACATTCGTGATAGGGCCGTATGACACAGACACATGACGAGCTAGAACTTGTAGGGAGCCGATCGACTAGTGGATCGTTTCGTTGGACCTAGAAATGGGTCATTTCATGATATTGGGCCAAGGGATCATTTCATGATTAATATAAGACATGGGTTTGGGATTCTATTACAATTGGTGTAGAGAACCGTGAATACGTGATGTTGTACTTGATTTATCATGTTATCTTAGTCTATCTTGCCTATTTTGTCATCATCCGTATGTTTACTTTCAGTTTATACATGTCATGTTACCTTTATCTATTTTTATGCGGAAAGTCACTTGGACTTACCAGTCTTTATGACTGACCCGTTTTCTTTCGCCTCTTTTTCTTCCGTTCCCCCCCAAGGTTCTCAGGGAGGAAACTCTAGCACTTAGCTTGGATTTCGCTTGCTTTCGGTTCAGCTCATGTACGGTTTGATCTTGAGTTATGCTATGGCTGCATTTCTGCTACCTTTGGGGAATTAAGCTACTTTTGATGTTTTAAGTTTATGCTTCTTTATTTATGCAAGACAGAATTTGTTGTAATGGAAAATAATGACCTTGGCTATTTGATGTAAAAGGTTTTGACTCTTTTTGAAAGTAATGAAATTTATCGTTTGAAGTTTCGATTTCAAAATATGAACTGCAGCGTCGTTATTCGATTTAATTTAATTATATATATAAATATAATCGATTCTGGCGCCGTATTTCTTCAGATTTGAATTAAACGTTCTAGACAATCCAACCGTTGGATCTTCACAAAGTGGGTGTCGTTGGAAAGATATTTCCAAGGTGAACCCGACGGTTGCGGTTTCGGGAAAATCCGATGGTCAGATCTCCTGCACTAATCATTTGAAATCACAGTTTCAAAACACGAACTCCAACTTCGTTATTCTATATATTTTAATTATATTTATATATATATATGTATAAATATAATCGATTCTTCGATTCCCAAACTATTTTCACCTCACATATTTGATAAAAATGATATTTTTATCTAACAAATATTTATTTCAACACATGATTTTCTCTTATTTTATTTCCATATAGGAATTTCTATTCAACACATGAATTTCTATTCCACACCTGAATTTTGTTTTAACATTCAACACATGAATTTTGTCTTAACATTCAACACATGAATATTTTCTATAGTTTATATATATAGTAAAAATGTGATTTTTATTGCAAAATAATTTATTTCAAAACACGATTATTTTATATAGTTCATATAGATGATAAAAATATGATTTTTATTATAAAATAATTTACTTCAAAACACGACTATTTTATATAGTTCATATAGATGATAAAAATATGATTTTTATTATAAAATAATTTATTTCAAAACAAGAATGTCGTTCAACACATGAATTTCTATTCAACACATGAATTTTTATTCAACACACGAATATAGTTTAAACACATGAAAATAATTCTAATACATGAATATTATTGAAAATTTCGGCAGCATAACGGCAGGGCAGTTAAAACCGGGGCCGTCCCTAGTACGACTCCTCGCTCTACCTTAAAGCCTCGCAGCTTTTGACAATGGGGATTTCATGCATCTAGTTCGCACGCAGGTGGCATGTTTATTTTCTTTTCCCACAAACTAATCCTATGTAGTTTCAACCAAATAATTCTCAACCACAAACGGGTATTTTTCAACCACAATCAATCAATTTCAACCAAAAACAATTCTAATCAACCATTCGCTATCAACCAATTTTCACACCAATCACAACCAGTAAATATCATCCATGGTTTGTGGACGAGGGGCGTGTGTATATATATATATATATATATATATATATATATATATATATAAGTAAATTTCACTTCTATTTCAACACACATATAATTTTTACAACGCATATATAACTTATACATCGAACATACAACTTATACAACGGTTATACATGAGGTGTACAACGCTTATATAACTCATTCATCGACTATATAATTTATACATCATTATTTTCCATATCGTTTATAATTCAGAAATCTCACATTGGGTTCCACTCCACCAAAAATAGCAGAAGGATCAAAAAATTATGCGGTCTCTTCTAGAACGTAGAAGACATACACACGAGTCCACTGTCTCTTGTTTCACTGAATTTTGTCAACAAACGAAAAAGATATGATTTTTACAGTGAAATCAAAAACCGTAGCGCTTTAAAGTGCTATAGAATAGTTTAATTTAAAATAGGTCGTACCTCAGTTGAAAGGTTCGAAACTAGGTTTCGATTTTACTCGAAATCCGTGAAGCTTGAAGTGGATCGGGCTACGCAGTGTCGAAGGGGGAGGACCGGCGCACCTGCACGCGGTGGAGGGGTCAGGCGCGATCGCCTGTAGAGGTGGCGGCGGCAGTTCGAAGTCGGAGACTTCCTGGCGATCGTTCTCTTCAAATTCACCACGATAAATTCCCAAACTTGTATGGATTTAAAGATCTTGAGGAGCCGTACAAATTTCTCAACTGGGTCGAGGTGTTTAGTGGAGCGGATTTGAAGAAATCGGCTTGGGAAGTTTCGAGCTGTTTCCGTCGTCGATCGGCAGTTAAATCGGGGAGAGAGAAGATAGGTTTGACCAATGATATTTTTTTATATTTATATATTTTAAAAATCCGAAAATACCTCTTGTCACACACGAACACCAATCCAAACCCAATGACTGTCGTCCTTAGCTAAATACCCCCATTCCGAACACAGTGGAATATGTTTCGAAGGCCCATTTGACTGTTTCAGTCAGTTTTCCTTCAAATTAAAATATAAAACATTCAATATTTTTCAATTTGCCGGGGCCACAAATTGATTCTAAATATTCCCGAAAAATAAATCTAGCTATGTTTTGACGATACGGTCCCAACAAAACTAGTTTCGTCGAATTCTGAGACTGTTTGAAAAATGGCCCTTTTCTGGTCGATCCAATTTAATAGAAATCGACCAAACACATTTTCCTTTGCCACGCTCACATACTAGCTTCAAAAATTATAAAATTTGAAACCTAGAAATAATTTGACATCCCGGATCTAACAAAAGTGGTTTCGTCGAATTCCGAGGTCATTTGCAAAATGGCCATTTTCACGGGTTATATAAACTCTATAGCGACCTTTCTGAAAATTAATTTGGCCATAACTTTTGACTCCCGCTATGAAACTTCGATTTTTTAGATTCGTTAGAAATATATTCACTAACAGATTTAAATATTTTTTGTTTCACTAAAATCCGTTTTAATTTGCACCCGGTATAGTCAGTCAAAGTTTGAATTCAATTTTTGAAACTACCGCGCCATTGTAGGCCTTGTTTATAATTAGAATTAATTTTATTTATTTTCAAACGTCGATTCAAACTCACTTTTCGTAGTTATTATTTAAAATATTTATTTTAAATATTTAAAATTCACTAAAATAGCCAATTTAAAATCTTCAAACTGGTTCAGATTTTCCGGGTTGTTACAGGGAACGACGAAATATATTTCAGAATGCGGATTTTTATACAGAATAGAAATAAATCCAAAGGATTTATAACTCGTCAAAGGAATTGGAATTAAATATAGAAGATCGAAGTATAAAGAAAATATATTATCGAGTAAAGAAAAATCGACAATTTTAGAAAATCGGAAATAAATATTATGTTGCATTAGAAAATTTGATTTGATATATATAAAAAATATATTAGAATGGAGTTGAATTTATTTTAAACGAAGTTTAAAAGTTTATATATATATATAAATATAATTAAAACGAACTCGCCGTAGCCCAGCAGTTCGTAAATTGGCGTTTCGAACTTCAATTGAGTATACAGAACTCGATTGAAGTCAGAATTCTTTGAAACAAGAATCGTCGGGACCGGTTTGATAATAGTTTTCTAATGGAAGAGAAAAATCTGGATTTCGTCTGATCGATTCTGAGTTATGTCAAAATCAAATTTTCAGAAAAGCACCGCCAAAATCGTTTTAAAACCATAACGGTTTATTTAAATAAATAAAAGGATTTTAAATAAATAAAATCCAAATTGCCATTAAAAAAATCCAGACTGGAGATGTAAAATAAATATGAACTCCAGTGAAGTAAGTGAAATGATTTTTGAGACAAAATCAAATTTTTAATTATTGAATAAAACTAACTAATTTGAATAATAATTAGTTAATCGAAATTCGATATGAAAATGGACTTTGAATAATTGAATTCAATTTGGAAACTTATATTCCATATCGAAAAGGAAACTTGAATAGAAATTGGAATTCAATTTGGTTATAAGAAAGTTAAATATTTTATTTGAACATGTTATGTTCAAACAAAGAAGTGAAATAGGCAAAATAGCTAATTAGAAAATAAATTAGTGAATTGGGTTAAGACGAATAGATTGAGTTGAAACCAAATAGGAAATATTTGGATATGTGTTAAGCAGGTTTGGAATGAAGTATTTGAAGAGATATAAATTGAAACGCCCGACAAAAAGGTACACGTTTAAATTCCATTTGAGGTTTTATGCGCCGAATCGGCAAGCCACTTGGGTTTTTGATTTTCTTTTTGAATAGAGAGGGCCTGTGTGGAGGTTTGGGAATTTTCCCGATGCTCCAGGTACAAAGGAGGTTATGGCGAAATTTTCCGGAAATTTAAGGAGTTAGAATATTTTTAAGAAAATTTGATAGTTATAAATCAATGTATCGATATATATAGAATCCAATAAGGAAACGAAATTAAAAATAGAATATTATAAATAAAAAGGAAATCTATAAATTTGATTTGTTAAAAATAGAAAGAGAAGCGTACACGTGTTTTAGAAATGGAAAATTTGGTTTAATATGGTGTTGATTATTCGAGTTAGCGGTCTTGTCTGTTTTGAAGTTAATGATGTTTTCAGTCAAGGTCTGAGAGGTAATTATTCCCCAACTTGATTGATTTCCTTATTAGCTGATAAATAGCAAGATTCAGTCTCGAAGAGAAATGTTTAAAGAGATTTAGTCCAATGCAGTATTTTGGGTTGTTGTGACGATGTTTTACATAACATTCGTTTTAACCCGAAGAAGTGAATGTTTGGAAATATAATAATAAATATTTCCTAAGTATAGAAATGAATGGTCATGAAAGAGATTAGTAATTGGAATATTTTCCAATTATTAATAGAAGGTATTTTCTAAATATAGAAAATAAAAGAAGGCGATATATGGAAATGTTTTCCAAAGAACGTAAGAGACCGAGATGATAATTGAAAATATTTGGTTAACAAATATTGACAAGGAAATGGAGAAGTGATATAATTAATAAAATATTAATTAAATGGCCCAGTGATTTGTTTGATGCTTTGAATAAATTTTTGTTTTTCTTCGATAGTTAAATAACTGACTGTCGAAGTGTTTGCCAATATCGTTGTCAATATGGAGAGACCGATTGGATTATTATCCGAGAACTACTCCATATTGGCAGTTCGTTACGAATCAGATTATATAAAGATAATCGAAGACGGAGTAAAGTGCAAGGGCTTTTTCTATTAATAGAAATTGTGCCTTCTGTTTCGTTCAGTCCCAGAACGAACGTATATGGACGAATGCCTGATAAAGTTTTTCCAATGATCGCATATGTTGTTCTGTACAAATATATATGGTGGCGGAGAATTTATTCTCTTAGCATAATATCCAGAATATAATTTTGCAAATCAATTAGTGATTGACGGATTTGACAATGTGGCATTCAAAGTGATTGTGCTATCAATGAATGATAAGAAATCGTAGCCTCAAGCCTCAACAACCGGGAAATGACAAAAATACGGCAGGCAGCATGGCTATGTGGGTCGCTCCCATTAGGGTGTATAATCACCTATCTAGAGAAATTCCTTTTACTTCTTTAATCTATCGATGTTGTCCCTTTTCGGGAAACGGTTTCTGATCCCAACCGTTTGTGATATACATTCGATACACTCAAGCGAAATGAGTGGTCGGTCATGTGTTGGCCGGGTTGCAAGATGTTCTTGTTGAACCCAATATATTCCTCTCTAGAGATACACTATCGGCAGGTGGTCCCATACCTTGTCATGTTGGAAATCCAATCTCCAATAAGCGCCCCTGCGGTTTTTTGATTTTATATTATATATGGAGCGTGATATGCAAGCGTTCCGCTAGATTGCTATTTATTTGATTTAGACATTATTATAATATCACTGGATTTTTGTATCAATGTGTTTTGGGTTATAGTAAGGTAAAAACCGTCCATGTTTATGGGTGGGCTGATCTTACTATTATCCTTTCTTTCGAAAAGATTTTGAAAGTTAAACAAATGATTGGAGTTTACTCACACCAGTCCCATGATTGACCCAGAGTTTATTTTGTTTTGTTTTCACTAAACTCTTGGGTGCCCAAATTTGTATAGGCAGTCAAGTAGTTGGGATTTTTCAAATTCCCTTGGAAGAGCTGGAAGCAGGAGGTTTCACCAGTTTGCTATAGACTATCGTATTTCCGCTGTGTACTATGTTGTATCTGGAAATAGGTGTTTATAACTGTTCCAAGAATAACTGTTATGCTCTGAAAATAGTATGTATATCCAGTTACTTATTTGTATTTCAAAAGTTATGTTATATAATATAATTTATTCGTTCCGCTATGAGTTTGTGATCTTCGTTTTCTTCTATTCTAATATTTCTTTCTTTCTATTTCTTATCCTCTAACTTCTTTCTAGTAATGATTCATACTTCTGTGCAATTTGGGTTGGACGTGTGGTGTTATTAGTCAACTCAGATAGTACGGATTTGTGGGCCGTTACAATGACGCACCACAAGCCACTATTTTGATCGCTTATAATCAGCCCAGTAATCATGCCCCACCCTGCCTAGTTCAAGGTACCATGATACATCTATGTGGGTTACTGCTGAAATGGGTCCCCGTTACTAGGGTTTCCTAATCAACATGTTATAATTGTTAAGTGTTCTCCATGTAACCTAACCCCACCCATCTGTTTAATTAACATGTTGTATTGGTTAAGTGTTGCCTAAGTTAACTTAACCCTACCATTCTTAGCATGTTCGTTCATTAGCATTATTTCATTCGTTAATGCCTCAACCTCTCACATTAGAACTGTTGTATGCAGTTGCTGGATGTGTTGGGCGGTTCTGAGCAGACTTCTACCGCAAACTCATTCTAACCTCAGGTTTTAGGCTTAATGCGCTAACCTCTCACATTAGATCTATTGTTGTGGTCGCTGGATGTGCCGGGCGGTTCCGGGTAGTCTTACACCGCAACTCAATCTAACCTCATGTTAGGCATGTTCATCTTTTAGCCAAATTACATATTTACCATACCTGCCCAAATCTAGATTTTTATATGCCAATTACCCACAATTGTAGTCAATTCAAGTTATGCCACATTTACTTGTTATGCCCAAAATTACTCAATTAAGTTATACCCAATTCCCCGTGCTTCAATCGTACGTTTAACAAGATTTAATCTAGGTTCTGAATGAACCTATTATTCATAAAATAAAACAAAAAAGGGGAATAGAGAAGGAACACAAGAATTGACATAAGAAACAAAATAGGCATGTAAAGGTGTACCCAAATCCAAGAATCATGTTTCCAATAGGCATGTTGTACATTAATAATATGTATGGCCAAACTGAGCAAGTTACATCATAGGAATAAAGATTCGATAGAATTAAATATAAGAGAACCACCAATTTGGTGTACAACATGATAGGTTCCATTGTTTCAATCAAAATGGTCTCATAAGCATAGGTAATTCAGATTTGACAAAAGGATAAGCATGAATCAGAATTGATTATCTCACATTTAGGCATAGTGGCGTACAACATGATAGGGTCCATTGTTCCAATCACAACAGTCTCCTAAGAAAAAGGATAAGCATGAATCAGAATTGATTATCTCACAATTATGCATAGTTCTAGATCTGATTATTACAGTCATGATTTCTATTAGGTGTTCAAATTTGAATAGTAACTGAACTTACAGTGATAGGTTTAGAAAAGTGAATTAGTTGACGTTGTGGCGATACTAATCTTTCTTTGTTGATTGAAAAAGAAATCCTCTACTTTGATTTGAAGCTCTCTCTCTAATTTGATTTCTAGTTTAGGGAAGATGGCGGCTAGGCTAGCTTAGAGATGGACAGCATGACGGCTTCATAGAAAAGGGTTATGAGGTTTAGGGCTAAGGTTTGATGTGATTATATAGGAGTATAGGATTAGTTTGAGCATTTAGATCAACTTAGGATCCATCCAGACCATCCAATCCAAGAAAATGAGTCAACAGGCCACTCAGAAATCGCCACGTAGCCCTGCGACTCAGAAAATCGTCACTATCCGGAACAGTCGGCGGGGGTCGACCCCCTACAGGGGGGTCGACACCCATGTCGGCACCCCTATAGGGGGGTCGACTCCCATGTCGACACCCGCTGATGGGGTCGACACCCTTAAGCGGGAGATTTCCCGCTCAGCTGCTTTCCTGAATTTTGAATTTTGAATCTATTTTGATTATTTAATTATTATTTTAATTTAATTTCCACTTACACTTGAAATCTTATAGCCTCCATAACTTCTTCATACAGAGTCCGATTCATGCAAACTCGGACTCTATCTCAAGTAGAATTCCAAGACGAACGCAATGGCGTAACCCATTTCACCTAATTCTTCTTCTAAAAATTAAGTGTTCTTAAATATGCCAATTTTAATATTCATAGAAAATACGGGGTGTTACATTCTCCCCTCCTAAAAGGATTTCGTCCCCGAAATCTCTGAGTTAAGAAGAATGTATCCTAACATCCAACATCCATTTACTCAATCATCAATCACAGGAATCCACTGTCCTTAAAAAGATTTCTAATGCTTTCATGATCGTATGCATAGTGTGTGTATATGTCCTTATCTAATGCAAAATCAGGCGGTCTACTGATTCAGTTGACCTCCTTAATGCGAATTATGTCAGTGCCATGAGTCCATCATGTGTGCAATTATTCCTAATCGTACCTTATTACTTCTACATGAGTGTACAATCGTTCATACAAATGCAACATCCACATGATAACACATCAAGTTTCAATCCATATACAAATACATATATGCATATGCAACATGAAAGTGACGGAGCCGATCTATTCTCCGCATTTCAATCGTACGTGCAACAAGATTCAATCTAGGTTCCGAATGAACCTAGTATTCATAAAATAAAACAAAAAAGGGGAATAGAGAAGGAACACAAGAATTGACATAAGAAACAAAATAGGCATGTAAAGGTGAACCCAAATCCAAGAATCATGTTTCCAATAGGCATGTACATTAACAATAAGTTTGGCCAAACTGAGCAAGTTACATCATAGGCATAAAGATTCGATAGAATTGAATATAAGAGAATCACCAATTTGGTGTACAACATGATAGGTTTCGTTGTTTCAATCACAACGGTCTCATAAGCATAGGTAATTCTGATTTGACAAAAGGATAAACATGAATCAAAATTGATTATCTCACAATTAGGCATAGTGGCGTACAACATGATAGGTTCCATTGTTCCAATCATAATAGTCTCGTAAGAAAAAGGACAAGCATGAATCAGAATTGATTATCTCACAATTAGGCATAGTTCTAGATCCGATTATTACAGTCATGATTTCTATTAGGCGTTCAAATCTGAATAATAACTGAACGTACAGTGATAGGTTTAGAAAAATGAATTAGTTGACGTTGTAGCGATTCTAATCTTTCTTTGTTGATTAAAAAAGAAACCCTCTACTTTGATTTGTAGCTCTCTCTCTAATTTGATTTCTAGTTTGGAGAAGATGGAGGCTAGGCTAGCTTATAGATGGACAGCATGAAGGCTTCATAGAATAGGGTTATGAGGTTTAGAGCTAAGGTTTGATGTGATTATATAGGAGTGTAGGATTAGTTTGAGCCTTTAGATCAACATAGGATCCATCCAGACCATCTAATCCAAGAAAATACGTCATCACGCCAATTATAAGTCGCCACATAGCTCTACGACTCAGAAAATCGTCATTGTCTGGAACAGTCAGCAGGGGTCGACCCCTACAAGGGAGGGGGGTCGACACCCATGTTGACACCCCTATAGGGGGTCAACTCCCATGTCGACACTCCCTGGGGGGTCGACACCCTTGAGCGGGAGATTTCCCGCTCAGCTGCTTTCCTAAATTTTGAATTTCGAATCTGTTTTGATTATTTAATTATTATTTTAATTTAATTTCCGCTTACACTTGAAATCTTCTAACCTCCATAACTTCTTCATATGGAGTCCGATTCATGCAAACTCGAACTCTATCTCAAGTAGAATTCCAAGACGAACGCAATGGCCTAACCCGTTTCACCTAATTCTTCTTATAAAAATTAAGTGTTCTTAAATATGTTAATTATAATATTCATAGAAAATACGAGGTGTTACAACTGCGCCACTGCGAGTTTGTTTTAATTAAATTAAATATAAATGTTTAAAAACTTCATTATAAAATAATTCCAACTTCATTTTCAATCAATTGAACCCGTTATCCAAAACTAACTTAACAATTTAGATTATTCAAACTCGTCAATTACATTAATCCACATTCACAACTCAGTTATGAATTTATTCAAAACTCAATTTCCTATATTCAATTCCAATCCCCCTGGAGTTAAATTGTTTATAAATTCGGTATAATCAAATTCCAATTATTAATTCCTTTATAAATAAATTAATTCAACATCCTTTACCATAACAAACTAGTATCATCCCTTGATAATAGTGAAGTCATTTAAGTTAGGGTAATTTATTTACCTCTCAAACCTAGACCGACAACGTTCTTATCTTGAGATAGATAAAAGCTTGTAATACAAAACTCGATTAAATCTCAGCTTCTAGTCAACTAAAAATATGGTTTTATAATCCATATTCACTTTGGAAAAATCCATTTCTAAATTATCTGATGAAAATTGCTTTATCACATTTGTAAAGTTTGTTTATAAATTAACTCCCCTATTTTATATATTAAAACAACTACCACTTTAATAATCCACTTGAAATCGATTCATATTTTATTTATAATTATAATATATATAAACCTATAATCCATTTCATATTAAATTTAATTTAGTACAATTTCTGTATCTTTTCTGAAAAATACCGTTATTTCTATAATTTCGACATTTTCGAATTCAAATCATAAATCCATATGGATTTATTTCAATTCAATTTACATTTCGAACATCAGAATAAATTCCATCATTTTCTTCTTGAAACGATTCCAAAATCTATTTTTAAATTCGTACTTCAATTAAAATTTCAAATTTATCCAATAATAGTATCTTTCTCCTTATTTAAAAAATATCGTTTATAAATTCTGCTCCTTGTTTTAAATATTAAAACAAGTTTTCGATTTCAAACTCCATTCGAAATCCAATTTCCATTTCGAAAAATAAAGTTTCCCTTTTTAAAATCATACTTAGATTCACATTATAAAATATCCGATGATAATTTATAGACATCATTTATAAGTACAACGACTTGTTTTTAATAGTAAAAACAAGCTAATATTTTTCTAGCCAAATCCGAAATTCAAATCTTTTTCGGAAAAATAATTTCCCTTTTTGAAAAACCCAAAATCCCTTTTTATGATATTTTTTAAATATCAATATCTAGGGCCAGTAATATTTAATCATCCAAATACACAAAGCATCAGTCCGATTTAACATATCACACACATATAAATAGGTAAACAAAAATAAATAACTTTGAAGAATCCAATTTGATCCCTCCAACCTGTTTTTCTGCATTCACAGATGTTACATAATATGAATAATACCAGTCTTGCTTCAAGGCAGGATATCGCTGTATAGAAGTTTATCCACTATAATATATTGTGGGGTGCATAGGTTCATACGCTAATGATACTACGGGAATCTGCTAATGGTACTGCGGGAAATATCCAACCACCAATATATATATATATATATATATATATATATATATATATATATAGTAGCCGCAACCACTAAGACTAAATAACTAATATATATATATATATATATATATATATATATATATATATAATAACCATAATTCATCAATAAGCCGCAATGCAATCAAGCAACCAACAAACATCATACAAATATTTGTATTAAAAAAAATTCGATTATTATAATCGAACCAAAGAGTGAGTTTACTTACCTTGATTTTATTTGTCGAGATAACCATTGTTTTCTGATTAAATTAAACGAGTGTTTAATTTAACCAAAAATACCAATAAGCGCCAATCTAGTTCAAATCAGGTTTATTATTCGTCGCTATGGTTCTAGTGTACTTTGCCTTGCTCGAATCCAATATCATAAAACAAGTTATGATTTTATAAGTTATTGAACGAGTTAATTTAATTAATTAATCATAGTGACCTTATTAAGAATAATTAACGTAATTAACACATTAATCCACGATTTTAAATGATAAAACTAAAATTCTAACCTTGCTTAATCTCATATTAAACAGTTGGTTTGTAATTTAATTACTTTACTAGCTAGCTCTACAAGTTTATTCAAGTTGATTTAATCAACTACTAACTATATAAATTAATTTTCTATATACAATTTAAGTTTCCAAACAAAAAATATACCTTACTGTAATTGATTTTCCAGCGCTGCCCTTGACCAATCGACGAGCATATCTTCACAAATCATTCATCCATACTACTGGAAACAGCCCTAAAATTATACCCGTCTTTCTTTAGCATTTTATCGAACAACCCCACTTCCATTCTTCTCGTACAAACCTTTACTACTCGAACACCCAATTCTCACGCTCACAAGCTTCACGAAGGAAGCGACTTTAGGCTCAGCACAGGTAGATCGCGACCCTTCTTAACCTTAAATTTCCTAAAATTTTGATTATTGAATCCCCTTTCCCATACAGACTAAACGATGGCCGCCCCTTCCTTCTGTGTTGCCACTATATTCAGCAAAACCGAACCATAAACATACTTGTTCGAAATTTGACAAGGCATCTCACCACCCAAGCCTCCTAAAAAAAACCAATCAACCCCACTTCAATCACCGTGAATCAATAGCAATCGATCGCGCTCCATGGCAGTGAACCTTTTATCTAATCGTGCCCTTCCCAATATCCATCAGACTCGACGATCCCACTTGAACTCCATCGAAATCCCCTTTTGAGACATCATCGCACCACAAACTCTAAAACACTGCATAGTCGCGGCTCTCCTTCCTTAATTCGTGACGTTGCCATTTAGGCATCGAGCTTCTGGAAGTATCGCATTTATAAACTGTAATTCGATTTTTTCCTTCTTTTTTGGGATCTGGTTTTCTAATTTAAATGACTAAGGAAGGAAAAAGAATGAAGGGCAGAGGAATGAGATTGGAATGAAGGCAAGGGCCTCATTTATAGGTGCAAATGAAGACAGATGTATAGAGGCCATCAAATTATTGTCTCCTTGATATCAAAATGGGAAGGCAGATTTTTTTGCTTGAGGAAGAAGAGACTACACGAATGTGAAATGTTAGGGTGGCGTATTTAATCTTTAGACAGGCTTTAAACTATTTTACTTGATTAGGCTTGATTTTTTTAATGTATATAATATCTTGTGGCCCCTAACTTGCAACTACTAACCCCAATTTGATCATGACGACTAGCGTTCCAAGGTCATATCACTAATTTGAATTCAAGAAAATAGTCTGTGAAACTTAAATTCGATTGTATTTACAAAATATCAATATTACATTGACGTTTTAAATTAATTCGTTTAAAATATAAATTGATTTATAAAAAAATTTATCAAAAATAAATTTTTATTATTGTTCTAATTCAACTAGAATTTATATTAATCCATAGAATTGTTTCGATTCAGTTTTAACTTTGAATTTAATTATATTTTGTTTTCGTATTACTATGATTCAATATTTTTGATATTAATTCATATATCGATTATTAAATCAATAAATTCAATATAAATCCATTTATATTATCAAACCAACATTTAAAACATTATTAAATGTTTAAAATAAATCGATTAAAAATCTGGGACGTTACATGAAGTTTTCAAGATGTTTTTGCAGAGTTAAAAGAAGGTGGTTCACGCACCAATCAAAGATGAATTTTGAATATATTGCAATGATTTTCAAAAAGATTGTGTAGATTATCCCGAATGCTTGAAGTATTGTGACGACCCCAAATCCCGTACTAACGGTGTTAAGGGTAATCTTTGGAATATAACACATAAACAGATAATAGCAGAACAGAAATAAATAAATACACCAGAAAATGAACAAATAATACACTGGATAAACATAATCATCAGAGTTACACAGTATACAGGATCATACTTAGTACAGATACAGTTCAGCTATACATAAATGTCTACAGCGGATACAAACATAATATATACAATAGGAGCTGAATAACATAAAAAGAAATAAATGATAGAATCCATCTTCAGCTCCAGCTATCCAGAAAGAGCCTGCTAAAATCTGAATACAAGGCTGCCTGTGTAGAAAAAGGGGCACCCGAGTTTGCAAGTGAAACAAACTACGAGTCAGTCATGGGACTGGTATGAGAAATCTACTTAACACATTTTATACTTTGGCTAATCACAAGACCACGCCACTTTCACGGAACGGGTTTACTCCATTGGATTGCCAGTGCTATAGAACAATTAAATCTTTTAAACATCGCAATGCTTTTTATAAAAATGAAGCCGATATAAGACTCAAGTCCCATCACACAATGCAACGCAAACCGGAGGATAGAGTTTTACCTTATATCGACCAAAATATGCTGGATACGAGAAAAACAAATCATTTGATAATCAGACTCCAACTGTAAATTAGTAAGAGAACGATTCCATAGGTATTAACCCCAAAGGCCGAAACCAACATCAGACCAATACCCAGGGAACCACCCATCTTAGCTCGTTTCCAGTTAGTTTCTAATTTTATAAAACAATCATAAATATCAATCATAGACGGCATCAATGCCCCATACCACTATGTCGCCATATATAGGTATACAATCAAAACCGCACAGTCACGTATTTGGAAATTGGATTTCCGTCAAGAACCAAGGCAAAGGATAGTCCTTACCGACTTCGAGACAATCTAGCCCATGTCTCCTGAATAGCCGCAACTGCCCCTTGGAGCGATAGGGTCGGTCCACACGGAGTGGATTATAGTGCCTGAACAATACGTTTCCCCGCCCTTTGGGGCGTAAATGAGCCAACGAATGACTCCATCGGTCCCGGATCGACCAATATAACCGAGATGCCTCGCAACAGCAACAACCACATAGGTGAAAATAATATAAATCTCAGCCAGTTTAAGCACCGACACCACCTCTAGCTAGAAAGAAACGCATGTCCTCCCTGAGGTCCTTCTCCCGTTTCTGGTTCATACCGGGGTGTGAGGCTCGCGAATTCACGTTATACACAAAGCTACGCCACACAGGCGGTGCTTTGATCATCAACCACAAGACTTTGCTTTTCAATAGAAGCCCTGATCACTGCATCATAGCATGCAACACAGGCAATCCACATCGTGTAACTGATGGGTATCAATCACATAGAATGAATTCCAATGTCAGACACACAGTCCATTTGCAAGTCCGTTCTGGGTCTGAACAAAACCGGAGGCACTATATACCTTGCAAACCCATCGATCTCCACGTACGTCTGGATGATCACCACTCATTATCCATATTTCGGGATGCCTCACAATCAGGACATCAGTTACCATCTAAACGAGGTGAAGATCTCCGGTCTTCGATCACCGTCTTCATCTTCGATTTCTTATCGTCGATTCAGTTATTCAGAATGTGATAAACCCGGTCTTTCTGAGCAACTCGCGTATATAATAAACAAGTGCTACACAAACACAACATACGCCTTATTTCAATTCATTAGTCACTAACCGTCAATCAGTAAGAGAACAATTTCCCAAATATTAACCCCGAAGGCCGAAACCAACATCAGATCAAAACCCAGGAAACCATTCGACTTAGCCAACCTTCAGTTAGTTTCTAAATTTCACATCCACATCGTTTATAATATTTTATAACGATTTATCGCTATTTTTATTTAATTAAAATAGCCAATTTATTCAAACGATGCTTCAAGCCATAACGCGGCCATGGCGCTGTTTTTCTTTAGATTTGATTTACACATATCTGAAAATCTAACCGTTGGATCATCACAAAATTTATATCATTAGAAAGATCTTTTCAAAATGAATCCAACGGTTCTAGTTTCGGGAAAATCCGACGGTCGGATCTCCCGGTACAATCGTTTGAAGTTTCGATTTCAAAATACGAACTACAGCGTCGTTATTCGATTTAATTTAATTATGTTTATATATATATATATATATATATATATATATATATATATATATATATAATCGATTCTGACGCTGTTTTTCTTCAGATTTGAATTAAACGTTCCAGACAATCCAACCGTTGGATCTTTGCAAAGCTGGTGTCGTTGGAAAGATACTTCCAAAGCGAACCCAACGGTTTCGGGAAAATCCGATGGTCGGATCTCCCACACTAATCGTTTGAAATCACGGTTTCAAAACACGAACTACAGCTTCGTTATTCGATTTATTTTAATTATATATATATATATATATATATATATAATCGATTCTTCGATTTCAAAACCATATTCATTTCATACCTTTGATAAAAATGATATTTTTATCAAAAAAACTTTTGTGTCAACACTTCTCTATTTTTAACAATTCATGTATATAAATAATAAAAATATGATTTTTATTGTTAAACAATTTATTTCCAAAACACGACTATTTTATATAGTTCATATAGATGGTAAAAATATGATTTTTATTATAAAACAATTTCTTTTAAAACACGGCTATTTTATATAGTTCATATAGATGATAAAAATATGATTTTTATTATAAAACAATTTATTTCAAAACACGAATACCATTCAACACACGAATTTCCATTCAACGAATGAATTTCTATTCAACACATGAAGGTTTTCTATAGTTTATATATATAGATAAAAAGGTGATTTTTATATTTAAAACACGAATACCATTCAACACATGAATTTCCATTCAACGAATGAATTTCAATTCAACACATGAAGGTTTTCTATAGTTTATATATATAGATAAAAAGGTGATTTTTATAGCAAAACAATTTATTTTAAAACATGAATGTCGTTCAATAGATGAATTTCTATTCAGCACACGAATATAGTTTCAACACATGAAAATAATTCTAACACATGAATATTATTCAAAATTTCGGCAGTATAACGGCAGGGTAGTTAAAACCGGGGCCGTCCCTAGTACGGCTCCTCGCTCTACCTTAAAGCCTCGCAGCTTTTGACAATGGGGATTTCATGCATCTAGTTCGGACGCAGGCGACATGTATATATTTTTCATTTCAACAAACTAATCCTATGTGGTTTCAACCAAATATTTCTCAACCACAAACAGGTATTTTTTAACCATAGTCAATCAATTTCAAACATAAACAATTCTAATCAACCATTCGCTATCAACCAATTTTAGCACCAATCACAACCAATAAATATCGTCCATGGTTTGTGGACGAGGGGCGTGTATATATATATATATATATATATATATATATATATATATATATATATATATATATATATATAAGCATTTCACTTTTATTTCAACACATATATAATTTTTACAACGCGTATATAACTTATACATCAAACGCACGACCTATACAACGCTTATACATGAGGTGTACAACGCCTATATAAGTCATACATCGACTATATAATTTATACATCATCGTTTTCCATATCGTTTATAATTTAGAAATCTCACATTGGGTTCCACTCCACCAAAAATAGCAGAAGGCTCAGAAAAATATGCTGTCTCTTCTAGGATGTAGAAGACGTCCACACGAGTCCACTGTCTCTTGTTTCACTGAATTTCGTCAACAAACAAAAAAGATATGATTTTTACAGTGAAATAAAAAAGGTAGCGCTTTAAACTGCTATAATATAGTTTCAGCCGTTACCTCTCTGATGCATTCAAAACTAGGTCAAGATTTTTCGCTCGATCCATTGCTCGATGTCCAGATCGGACGGCACCACGTCACAGACCTCCGAGAGGAGCGCAGAACGAGGGGCCCCACGTGGAACTCGGTGGAGAACTCGAGACAGGGCGGCGTTCGAAAGTCCCAGACTTTCTGGGTTTGGATCTCGCTCCACACGACACGATAGAGGGCAAGGGTTATATGGATTTGAAGCTTGGAGGACCCTCTTCAAAAACCTTAACTGGGGCGCTCGATATTAGTGCGTGGATCGAGAGGAAAAGAGGAGGGAAGGTCTTGAGGAATTCCGCCGTTCGTTTTGATCGGGGAGATAGAATGTCGGGGGGCGAAGCTGATGTGGACCAGTCCCATTTTTTATAAAGTTTTAAAAATCCGAAAATACCCCTTGCCTCCTGCGAACCCCAATCCAAACCCAACGACTGTCATCCCTAGCGTTTTACCCCCATTCCGAACACAATGGGATATGTTTTGTAGGCCCATTCGACTGTTTCAGTCAGTTTTCCTTCAAATCAAAATATAAAACATTCAATATTTGATTTGAACGTACATTTCAATTTGCCGGGGCCACAAACTGATTCGAAAAATTCCAAAAAAATAAATCTGCCTATCTTTTGACGATACGGTCCCAACAAAACTAGTTTCATCGAATTCTGAGGTCGTTTGCAAAATGGCCCTTTTCTAGTCGATCCAATTTAACTATAATTGACCAAAACGCATTTTCCTTTGCCATGCTCACATACTAGCTTCAAAAATTATGAAATTTGAAACATAGCAATAATTTGACATCCCGGATCCAACAAAAGTGGTTTCATCGAATTCCGAGGTCGTATGCAAAATGTCTATTTTCAAGGGCGATATAAATTCTATAGCGACCTTTCTGAAAATTCATTTGGCCATAACTTTTGATTCCCGCTTTGAAACTTCGATCTTTCAGATTCGTTAGAAAGGTATTCACTAACAGATTTAAATATTTTTGGTTTCACTCAAATCCGTTTTGTTTTGCACCCGGTACAGTCAGTCAAAGTTTTGAATTCAAATTCTGAAATTATCGCGCCATTTCAGGCCTTGTTTATAATTCAAATTAATTATTTTCATTTTCAACATCGAGTCAAAATTACTTTTCATCGTTATTATTTAAAATATTTATTTTAAATATTTAAAATCCATTAAAATAGACAATTTAAATTTTTTAAATTGGTTCAGATTTTCCGGGTCGTTACAAGTATATTCATAATAATTATTTGAAATTCAAGGAGTATTTTGTTTATGCACGGACAAATAAAATTAAGAACTGTGATAATAGGATAAAAACTAGTGTTGAATCTTTCGAATTTATCCATACACCCAAGTTGAGTCATTCGAATTTATCCTTGCACCCAAGTTTGACTATATAAAAAACTTTTTGATTCGAGCATGGGTGAGCAGAGAAAAGTGTTAATATTGAAGCTAAAACAAATTGGATTGTCGGCCAAGCCAACTTCTTTGGAATTGAAAATAAAGAAGCATAATGGAAGATCAATTGGTAGTAAGAACAAATTAACTAGCAAACAAGCCAAATGTCAAATATCTACAAGAAGGAATACCTCCGTGTTTAAGAAAGCAAAAACTAGTAATGAAATTCATTCTTAAGCAAGCGTGAACAAGAGACTGCCTCCCAAATGGAAAAAACACAATGTGAGGTTGGATAAGAGTGACGTAAATCCAAAAAATAGCGGTTTAAAGTATTTAGCTTATATGATAATTTTCCAAAACCGATATATTGTTAACGTTGAAGATATTATAGGAGATGACAACCGTGGATTTCGTTGCATAGCTGAACAAGTTGAGGAATTAAATTTTGATTAGAGGGAAGCAAGAAAATCAATTTAAAAAGAGTCGATAAAAATTTAGGAATTATATTTAGACACTTTGATTTAATAACTACGACGAACTAAAGTTGGCGATAGATTGTGAATCTTGTCCTTGTTCTAAAGCTAATTAGATGGTAATGCCTAAAACTGGATATTTGGTTATAAATGTATTCAATCAAATTGTGGTTTATATATTCACGCTTTAGAGTTTAATACTTTTTTCACATGAAAGAGGATCTGGTCTGGCATGTTAGAGCTTATGCCCTTAAGGAAATCCATTTTACGTGATTAATAACATTGTTGATGTTATTATTTTATTTTGATTAAAAGATTATATTATGTTATATTTACTATGTAATATAAATATTAACATAATAGAAGTTCTTAGAATAATAATACAAAATTATATAGTTCAAGTAAGTGACCTGAACATGAAATTATATAATATAATAATAAGTATTATAATTCTTAAATGCCCCTAATCAAGTTTTATTGTATATAGGAAAACAATAAACATTGAAACTAGTATGTTGATTGTAACGATCCAGCGGGTTCGAAGCTCGAATTTCGATAATAATACATAAATCTCGAATTACTTGCCAAAACCCAAGTATCGAAAACACCAAATAGTTAATAGAAAGAAATTAGAGGGTGAGATAAGACAGAAATATTAAAATAGAAGAAGAAGAAGAAGAACCAACACAACATAGTCTCACGTCGCAGGGGAACAAAATATAATATAGAAATAATCTTTATTGAGAGCTTTGTAATACTTACAAACATCATAGTACATCAAAACACTTGTATAGTTATAACAACTTATCCTCATACACAACACACAACAGAATAATAACTATATAACACCATACATCAGAACTCTTCTAGCTCGTCTCTTCACAGCATCCGATGACCTAAACTTGTAAAACTCGATCTAACTCGAGCGTTACAAACATCGGATCGGTTTGGTGAACCAGAGTGAAAAAAACTCGCTAAGTTTATACGCAACATCCAACTTGATTTTTAAGTTAACAAATCTTTTCTAAAAGAAAAGGAAAATTGTAAGACCGATCCACACATAAACACGAATGGTTTTAACCTTATGATAACCGAAAACATTTTAAAATCATATTTTATTCTGATATTATAATAATGTCTAATACAAATAAATATCAATCTAGCGGAACACTTGCATCTCACGCTCCACATACATAGTATACAAGCAAAACCGCAAACAGTTATTGGAGATTGGATTCCGACCATGATAAGGTATGGAACCACCTTTTGATAGTGTATCTCTAGAGGGGAATACACTGGGTTCAACAAGAACATCTTGCAACCCAGCCACACATGACCGACCACTCATTTCGCTTGAGTGTATAGAATGTATATCACCAACGGTTGGGATCAGCAACTGTTTCCTGAAAGGAACGACATCCAATAGAATAAAAATGAAATAAATTTTCTATAGATAATTGATTATACACCCTAATGGGAGAGAACAACTTAGCCAAGCTGCCTGCCCGATTTTTGTCACTTCCTGGTTGAAGAGGCTTGAGGTTTAAATTATCTTCCTTAGATAGCACACTACCATTTACTTTGAATGCCACATCGTCAGATCCGCCTAAAATCACTAATTGATTTCTAAAAAAAAAATACTCTAGTTGTTAGGCTAAAGAAGTTTCCCTTCTTTGCCACCAACTTGGTACGTTTGAAGAAATCAATGTACGTGATCCTTTTGAAAATATTTTGTCAGAGACCCGTCCATACAAGTTGTCCTGGGACTGGACAAACCGAGGGCACTCTCCTACTGCATCCTAGGAATCATCCTATAAATCAGTAGCGAGTAATCCTTACAATCCTTGGGTTCCAATCACGTTAGAATCACAAGTAAAAATAACTCTGGATGCATGCCAGAGAAATTCGATGTTCTTTCTCTTATGAAGATCCACGGTCTTCACTACACCATCTTCAATCTGTATCTTCGACTATTTCATATTTGCTGGTTCAGAATGGTTTCTGAACATAAATTTGATCCCGGCCTTGCCGTACCAGCAGTCGTATAGGTCAGATTTGATAGTTGGTTATTTAACTATCAAATAAACAATCATTCGATCATGAAAATAAAATTGAGTTCACTAGTTTAGTACTCAGCATCACTTGGCCTTTTTAATTCAAAATAATTACCGAACATTAATTTAAAACTCTTAAATATTTCAATATTTTGAATATAGTTTTCACTTCTTAACAAGATCATTTAAATACTTTAGAATTAAATCATATATATATATATATATATTCTCACTTTCGGTTAAATCAAATTCCATGTAAAACATCATTATGAAATCTCCTTTGTTTCATTACACGAAAACAATAACTAACGCTTTCCCTTCGAATAACTTATTCAAAACTCATCTCGATAATTTCTCAAATCTCGAAAATATTGTTATATTTTCTCAAAATCTCTTTCTATTCCCGTTACTTCAACATCCATTAGTCCCTAACCGGAAACTAGCAAGTGAACAACTCCCTAAATATCAACCCCGAATGTCGAAACCAACATCAGATCGACACCTAAGAAGTCATTCAACTCAACTAATCTCCAATTAGTTTCTAATTTCCTTAACTCCATTCAAATCTACAAAACATTTTCTTTTAAACCATTTTTTCCATTTTGAATTCTCGTTTCAATTCCATTTACTTCACTTAATTTCATTATTAAGTAGCATCAACTTAAAATCAATGTTTTAGCCTTGCATCCTTTTAAAATCCCTGGTTTAATATAAAACCCTTTTTATCTCGATTTCTTCTTTCTTAATTTAAATATTACGTAAACATCTATTTTAAGCTATCATATAGGCTTAAAATCTTTTTTATAACTTTGTTATAAAAACTTGGGCTAAATATAAAACCCGTTCATAACCTCTTTTCAAAACTCAACTATACTTAATTCCAAAATCGTTTACTTACTTAAATAGATTTCATTTATGAAGTGCTTACTTAAATTATTAATTAAATTAATAATTCACTTCCTCACTTACCAATACTAAATGTTAAGTTTCTTTTTAAATTCTAATTAATAATTAATCAAGTATTCGTTAAATCATTTCATTAGATTAATTAACAAAAATTAATTTACTAATCAATCCCATTTAATACGGTTGACTTAGTCAACTCAAAACATGATTATTTCGTTAACCAATTCCAATTAGCTCTTCCTTTTTAAACTAATTAAAAATGTAATTAATTCAAATAATTCCACTTAATTGCTTCTTAAAAGAAATTAACTCAACTTTTAACCGTTATATCAATTTTAGTTCATTTGCTTATAAATCTTGTTAACATAAGAATTTGCATTATAAAAAAATCCATTTTATAATTACTTAAGCTTAAATAATAATAATAAATGTTTATTTCCTTTTAATAAACTTTCATTCAAAATTAATAGGTTTAAAAATTTATCTTTAGTTATAAAATAAATTTTGTAACTTCATTTCTGTCGATTCACCTAGCGGTAAATCGATACTTATAAAATGATTGATTTATAGGCTATATGTTTCCAGTTACTCAACTAATACATCCCTATGGTTAAAACAGAACAAACGTTGAATTTCCATTTAACGATCAACAACCAAAGCAATCATCCAATCAGAACAGTTCATATAATGATAATATGAAAATAAATAACAATCAATATATGTGAGGAATCTAGTTGGATCCCTCCAACCTGTTTTCCCTACACCAACATACGTTAGCTCAAATAATATCATTCAGTTAAATATACTGATGTAATGTTCAACAATCAACAACTAACAGCAATCCAAACATCCATCTTAAAATTTAACACGTTTATTATTATAAACATGACAACGAGGTAAGTTACCTCAGGTGGTTACTATCGTTAAAATATAACGATCGATTTCAATTGAATGAAACAATGTTTAATTTGGTCGGTTATATTCCGTAAACACCCAGAAATAACAACCATAGCGCATAAATGTTAAACCTGACTTATATAAAATATAAGTGGGATAAAACTGAGTGGGTTGATATCACCTTGATTTTCGTTCGTTGAGCTAATGACTGATTTCAGTTAAATTAAACATACGTTAAAATTTAACTGAAAACTCTAGTTGCATCCAAACGCTTTCAAATCTATTCCGGAGTAAAGTCTTTGCGCTGATGATTTCATCGCTCCCTGTTTTTGTCCAAATCTGTTAACATATGGACATGTTATATTTTATAAAAGTTATGGTCTAAATTGAAGTAATTAAAATTTTAATTATTCAGTTATTCCCTTAGCTAACCACAGACTAGTCCCTTAAATCCTGAATTAACTCAGCGTATTTATCCTTCTTCAATTCGATAAACTAAAACCGAAATATGATTTTACCCCGCCAGTTTCATGTAACTTTAAAATCTGCATGTGTAAACATCGTTATTATGGTCCCATGCAAAAAACTTTCCTTACTGCTGCTTTTTTTATTTTGAATTGGATACCATGTCCTTCTTCGTTCGTTTTGAAATATACAAGATCATAGTTTAACTAAGTTGGATTATATATTAAAAAACTGAGAAATGCTAAGCTCATGAGTTTGTACTTGCCACATGATTGGTGGAAATGAGTTGGCACCAATCATTAGCTATGTATGATACAATAAATGCCAACCCATTTCCACCAATCAGGTGGCAAGTACAAGCTCACTCTCCCTAAGGGAGAGTGTGCTTAGCATTTCTCTAAAAAACTATCAGTAACATTAATTATATACACTGTAAATAGTCAGGCACACACGGTTCAAATGAGTAGCCACGTGTGAACTGATTATGCATCCATAAATTAACTAAGCAGATTTATAATTAGAATTAGGCAAAATAAATAACGGTTAGGCAGAAAAATATACCCGCTCCATACTGTTCCTATTTCTTCTCTGTTATATATATGCTCCAATCACCTTCATCACACAGTACACCAACATCCGAACTAATGCCACTCCTCACCGCATGCTACCTTCCTCCCAGTCTCCACCTTACACCACAGCAGGTTCCCCACGCAACCATTTCGTTCAGCTACAGTCCCCATGCAAAACTTCCCTTCCCACATCCGACAATTTGTCTGCCGCCCGCGTTGAACCATTCCCATGCAAGCCACGTTTAAACCATCAGTACATTGCACCCTTAAACTCTTCACTTTCCCATTGGCTTCCCCTCTTTTGTTTCATTCTTTCACCCTGTTATACATGCCCGAACCCACTTTCCCCCCATCACGATTACATATAAACCACCCCAATTTGATGTGTTCAACAAATCTCACCCTATTGCTCTAGTCCACGTGTATCCATGCACCTGAATTCCTGCGCCAATGCTTCTGCTCCCCTTCACGTTGGTTAACTGAACGCAACAACTCCTCCTGATGTATATACTTCTCACGCATAATTCTCTGCTCCATGCATTCCTATTTTTATTTTCGAAAAGGGAACAAAATGGTTGTGGTTCACTAATTTTGAACGAAGACTGAAAGGGTTATTTATAGAGAACGAACAGAAGGGATAATATCGAAGTCTTTCATATGAATGGTACAGTGTATGTTAAACAGTTCGGCTTAGGGTAGCTAATAGAATTGGGTAGGCATTGCTTGAATTTTCATTTCACTGATTTGTGTTGATGGAGACAAATGAAGATAGACAATTGAAGGCAGGTAAAAATAGGGTAGCTGATCATGAAAGGAAACGGTGGCAGATAACTTTCCTTTAGAATTTGCACATGCTTGAATATAGGTTAGCGGGGAAAAAAAGATAGGTAGTTGAATTTGTAGGTTGTTTAGATTGCTTAGGCCTTAAGATTTAATATATATTTATTTAGTTTAATACGGTATTAAATTTTATTATCAACCGTTAAATTCGTACTATCACACATAAACTTCAAATACAATGGAAATGGACACACTACTACGTCTCAATGTTTCGATCCCAATAAAATTTATTTCATTGAAAATGGACTCCATTTGCGCAATGGTGTTATGTAACGTCCCGCCTTTTTGATCGTTTTAAATCGGTAACTAAACCATCTTAAGACGTTCAAACCAACGGATCGTTATTAGCTCACAGAGTTTAATAATAGAATCAACACATAATAAAGAACACAGTATTGAACAGTATAATAAATCTTTTATAAATCAGAAGTTTTGATACAAGGTTTTCTATACAACGGAATTTAAAATACGGTTGAATACAATAGAAAATATTTACTTTTTTTAAATCTTCAAAGTGCACATCTCCTAGAATTCCCTACTTCGACAAATCTTCGAATCCAAGCTGTAAACTATGAATATGTAATGCTCAGGGTCTGACCCCGACCCGAGCAAAACAAAAACTCGGGTCAGGTTTAACTTATTCAAATAAATCAGCTTTTATGTACACTAGATAAAACAATTACTTCTAGCTTAAACATAAAGTTTATATCCCCAATATGTATCGTGATGTCTAACATCTATGGTTAAAATTCATTTTGGTATAGGCCCCAAAATAACATATTTCATTCGAATAAATTTGGCCTAACATATGTTTCAGATTTGCCAAATAAGACGAGAAATATTTTTCCACTTTTATCCAATGAGGCAAAGCGTAAACTAATACATATATGCAGTCCATACTTCAAGTTATAGAGCTAATATTTATAATCATACATCCACAAGCTGGTATATACGAAATTTAACAGTGTAGGTTTTAAGGCAAATGACCCATCATGTATGCAGGTCCTATATCATTTAAATGCAACCTATGGTGTAGCAGTCCATGGTATTGGACTAGAATTGGTTCATGGTGCCAGCTAAACTACACAGTATAATAATAACAATGGATGACATCTTAATTTATTAAGCAAGGAGGTACTAACACTCTCACAATATAATGTCATACTACAGTAGAGTTTTTACGAAACAAACAAGAAGCATTCATCCATGTTTAAACAAGGTAGGCTAGGGGAATATAAAACTCATACATTTCATTCATGTATATTTACAACTAAGCGGTGTCCTGGACATCATAGAAAAATATATATTCTCTTATTTAGCAACTAGTGATCCTATATCATGTCATTATACATTAAAAACTTTTTTTCTAATATGTATAATCATGTGGACAAGGAAACATTGTTATTATTGTTTTCGAACAAACAAGGAAGCAGGTAAGTGAAATCTAGTCAAAGTATGAGTTCAACATTTTGTACAATGTCTCCCAGCATCTGGGTACCAAAATTTCACCATAGGTTATTTATGCAAGTACCATTCCTACCGTCATATTATTGGTACATGAATAGTCACAAGTATTATGAAGTCGCTAAATTTTGAAGCATGACATATTAATTATCCACTAATAAACATACCCTTAAAACAACAGCACCTATCTGGTTTGCACCATAAATACAAGGCAAACTAGATAACTCTTACGCAGGTATAAGTAGATAAAATTGACTTATACATGCATGTGATATAGTTACCAAGTTCCACTTCTGACAGACGACATACTCATTCGTCCAACTTAGAAACAGCAAATATATAACAAACAACCATAAAGGATCTTACATAAACAAGCATAAAGCAACAGAAAAAGTAATATACTGTGTATATTTTCTGAGTAAACACGGATAAAATTTGAGTTCAAAATCTTAGTGAGAGTTATTCAAACTACACTAGATAATGCATACATGATTGTGGACTTGAACTTAAAAACTTTAAAACATTGTTGTATGTTAACCTGGGTGTTTTAGGACTTATTCAGCTGAAACAACACATCTTAAAGCCTGTTTCAAAATCTGAAATGTTGGTTCAGAAATTATATACCATTTATGGCCAAAGCATAAATCTCAATACTATAAAGTTGGCTGACTGTAATGTCTCAAAACAGTTATTACGTTTAGGGTATATACCATTACAGTGTATCAGGGTATATAACCGTCGAGAAGAAATACGACTTGTAATTTCCTGTTAACCAAATTATAGTATATACTAACAGAGATACAAATGGTAATGTTTCCAACTCAAAACAATAATTATAGGGCCATTACGGTCAATTTAAGCTATGGGTTTGGAACCTATATACCATTTATAAGGCCATGACGATTTAAGTATTAAGACACAACAACAAACTATTTATAACAAGCCATGATGTCTAAGTATTTAAAATGCTACAACAACTAGATATAAAAGCCATAATCATGAACCAATAACAGACAAGGTGTATGTCTAGATTTACTTAAATAAGGTGCTACCGGTATATGACAATGAAGTTACTTCTGACCCTAACTTTTACATATAGTTAAGGTTCCAATAACATAAATTATAAGCTAAATGAATTAACTAGCAAATTTAATAATAAATTATTAACTCAGCTGTGAATGATCCTGTTCACACATATTTGCTCCAAATACTTACTGTGTTTCAAATAATAATTATAAACTCAAGAATTTGTTGCATTGATTCACAACCAGTTTTCGTCAAAGATCCCGAATAAACCATTAGTGAGTGTGATAAACCGACAGTGAATTAACCAAACTTAGAAAGGTAAATAATCAACAATTAGGAAGCACATAAAGCAGCTAACAATCATAAGCAAGGTAAACAATTCAAGGAGGCAACAAGGCAACAGACAAACACCAACCAAGTATCCTAACTACCGTTACGGCTGAAATACTTGAATAAAGTTGAATCGTGAGTAACACTCACTTGTAACCGTGGAGCAGGACCATGACGGAGCAACATGCTTTACCAAAAACAACTTCTATTGAGAACGAACTGTCCCTTGATTAAAAAGAAAGCAACTTGTAGAAATTTCGTGCGCGACGATTAGGACTTCAGGTGACGAATGCAGCTTTTGGTGGTGCGATGGAGGATCGATTGACATTGGAGAGCAAGACGCCGCGTCGAAAAGGGTGGAGCAAATCTGGAGTAGCAATTGACTTGGGGAAATCGAGTTTTTAGAGTGGCCATTGATTTTGGAAGGGAAAAACGATTTGTACTGACGGAAAGAATGAGGGCAAGAGTTTTTTTATAGAAATAAATTAGGGATGGCTTAAAATTGAGGCTTCGACAATTAGATTAAAAGGGAAAGAAAGGAATGATTGTTTTTACTCCTCAAAATGGAATGGGGACGGTGATTTTTATAGGAGAAGAACTCTGCGATAAGAACAACGTTAAATCGTATAGTATAGGATTTAGAGTAGCGCATAATTTAAGGTATAGATTGGCGAAATTTCCACTGAGATAGGTTATATTTAGGGTAGGTAATATTCGGGTGGTTAAATATTAATCTTTACCACTAATATTCCTTGAACGCTCAAAATTGGTGTACTGTAAACAGTCTCCAAAAACGACAAAAATTATATGTACCCCTTCGTTTCAACATTCTGAATTCAATAAAATTAATTTAATTGTAATCCGAATCCGTTTGTGTACAACGAGATTTTATTTTTAAATTATTTGTCAGTTCATCGATATAATTCCATTTGCTCATAAAAAACTCCGTTCATTTCCAAATTTTAAATGTTAAGTATTAATTTCTATATATATCCAAATACACACATATCTAAGCCCCTTTTCGATATATTTCAACAATAAAATCTCCAATTTAATTAACATTAACTACGTATATTTTTAAGTTTAACCATTTATATTTCCAATTGAATTTCAAATCCAATTCGAATATTCAAACAACTCAAATCTAAATATTCAACAAAAATTATCCAATCATCAACCAACCGCTCTGAAAAAAGAAAAAAAATCATCGAGTTCAATTCATACTCATAACCATATATTTGGTTTTAAATTTCCAAGCATCAACATAAAAAATTTATTATTAATAGTTAAATCATTTATTAATTCCATATTCCAGTTGTCTAAGTTTTCAGGACGTGACAATCTCCCCCACTTTAAAACTTTTTGTCCTCGAAAAGGAGACATCGTTATAGTTATACTAATGTATACTTCAAATTTCATATTTGTGCGAAATTCTTCCATAACTAATTTAAATATCGATATGTAAGTCATCGATCCTCTTTATTTATCTATCATACACACAATTAACTCGGGATATCAAATTTCTTTACTAAACCAATCTCTTTTTAAATTTCAAATTCTACATAAGTCGGATTTACGTATCTCAAATTATTTCCAATTCCTTTATAACCCCATCTGTCACTATTTACTATTCATCATTCCACTTATTCCTTACAATCCACGTTCATCCAAATATCTCCCATTTAATCCATCCAATCCATTTATCCTTTTCAGATACTCATTGTAGAGTGTAAATAATATCTTCTCTACTATCCGATAATTTATATATTCAAAATTTGAAAATTTTCCAAAACTGAAAATATTTGTACTGATACAAAGTCGTGGTCTTGAAAACCATTTAAAATCATCTTTCTCAATTTATTTGGTTAAATAATTTTTTTATTTCAGATTATTGATTTGTTTCTTGAAGTCAAAAATATTTTATAACTCGAAATTTGACAAGTCTATTGTCGTTCTTATAGACGTTAGGCATACGCTAGCCAAGTGCACAACTAATATCTCCAAGCACTAAATATCCTTGTTTCAACTCCTAGTGAAAAATATTTAAGAAAACCCCCTTTAAAAACAGATACGGAAAGTACCAATGTGATAATGATATGTCGATTGTTTATAAATCACAGAAACACAATGGTTTCGTCTAGATCCCCCAGAAAACATCCGTATCCATAGGAATTCACTTCCCCACCAGTTTGGTCATGAACAGATCAATAGAAGATATTTAAGAATCAAAAGACAATCTGAGGTCATTGAGCATTGGTTGCTCTATCTCAGGATCACAAAATCAAATCATCAAATGAAATTAACTCAAGTCATGAGGATCAATCAGTCTTGAAGACAAATTGCTGCATTAAAAGGTGGCTCACTATCACTAAGATATCTCAAATATTCGCACGGCTCATCATACTACCTTTAGTAGCTCTGGTGGTTACATCTCTTTCACCGATAGATAATTTACCACGTGGACCGCAGGTACACAATGGTTATGCCTGGGTCCCCCAGAAAACATCCATACCTGTAAGCTTTCACAGCTCTGTGGATTACACCCTTATAATTTGACTGTAGATCGCAGTAGTCACAATGGTTACGCTTGGTTCCAAGAAACATCCGTCCTCCGTAGTCTATATGCAGCCCTGTGAATTTCGCTACACGATCGAATTCAACGACTCTAAATCGCAGCGATCACAATGGTTACGCCTGATTCCCCCAGGAAACATCCGTCCGCCATAGGCTATCTGTAGCCCTGCGAATTTCGCTAACAGTCGTGCTCAATGTCAACTCATGAGTTTTATGCCCGGACAACCTACTACCACCAGCAGCTTATTTCGGCTAAGCTTGAAATTCAAAGGAGATGGTACTTCCCTTATTTTTCTTTGAAAACATATAATACTATATATATATATATAGTATTTCATATTCATATAACTCGTAATCATGTATATTGACATAAGATTTTTCTCCATCAAATTCACATTTTCCAAATCGTGTTTTTCAACATCTTATATTATTAGTTGTAAAACCAAAAATTCTCTCCACATTTCCAATTAATCGGTCCATTATTTAATTTAATTTGGTAGATTTTTTTTCTCTTTTTTTTTATTTGGAATTTATTAACTATCAGATTCATATATTCTCGTATTAATAGACCTGAATTTAAATTAAAATTCTATTTAAATCTTGCTTTTATTTTCATTTTTTTTGTTTTGGATTACGTTATTTTACTTGCTCTTGAACTCATTTGAATTTGAATCTCAATTTAAATTTCATAGACCAAATTTGACTTATTCAAAAATCGGCAACTCGACCTTTCAATTTCATAATTGGAAACTACAAGTTCAATCTTCTCCTCAGACATCTCTTAAGATATATAACTCCCAAATCTTGGTATATTGGATTATCCTTCAACCTAACTCAATAATTAATTTCTGGATTCTATTTTAACTATTCCAAACTATGTATGCATATTTTGCGTACCAAATCATAGTTCAAAATCACTTTTGATTTTCGAAACAAATAAGTAGCAAAGTTATTAATATGGTCCTGTCCACTTGGAAATATTTCTATTCAAAAATGTTTGTATATACTACGAACGTTGATTTCTAAAACAACTGAAATAAATTTTCAAAATTTCCGAAATCGAATTCCAAAATCTTGTCAAACGATCTCCTTAATTGCAATTAAATCGACATGCAATTTATTTCACACTTTGACTTCATTTCGAATACACACCATTTATCTTCTTCAACAGTATTCTCAATTATAACCAATTTGATAAGTTATTTTGTTCCATCATTTCAATTTATTCGATAAATGGAATACACTTTTTTCTTCACCTTATTTAATGGTTTAACGTCTTCAAACTTATATTCAACATCTAATCTTTCCTTCTATCTTATTTTGAGAACATACCTACCTAATTTTTCATTTTCTGAACTTTTCATTCTTTCACAAACTTTCATTAATTGGGATCGATAATCATTGGTGATTGTCTGTTTCCTGATCCGTAGTCCCGTTTCCACAGTATTCATCTCCCTATTTATCGTAATTCCTGAAATTTTACGATTTTCAATCAATCTATTTACACCATTATTATTTTTATTTCTCAACTCTCTTCATATTATTTTCATTGCTTGAAAATATCACTATATACACTTAAACAAATGATTGTATTATCACACATTTCTATCCTTCTATATTTACCATTCCTTGATCGTAAATTAGTTAGGGAACAACTCTCTAAGTACCAGTACTGAAGGATGAACCCAACATCAGATCAACACTTAAAAAGCCATCCACTTGACCAATCTCCGGTCAGTTCCCAATTTACTTAACTTTATTCCTTGTCAAATTATTGCTTACACAATTTTCGAGTTCAATTTTTGGATCTACTTCTCTTACGTTGTGTCGTTCTCGACGTGCGGTTCTTTGATCTTCAGTTCTTGCCATTCTGATTTATCAAAACACATTAGCCTTTCATGATCTTTTGAAAAAACATTTCCAATTATCATTATTTATAGAAAATCACTTATTACCATTGGAAAACATTACCAAACATTAACACATCTTTAAAATACACTTTATTCTCGGGGAAAAACATGTCTACATTCGTTAATTGAATCAAAACAAATATTAGATAAAACACCGCTATTTTCACTTAACTGCTGACGCTCATTTACTTATTTCATTTAACTACTCTTGCTATCGAATCCTTAATTATTCCTTAGTCAACATTGAAGTCAGTCAAGTTGGGGTTTATTTACCTCTCAGACCTTAACCGAACAACATTATTAACTTCGAAATAGATCAAGTTCGTAGCTACAAAACATTCATTCCCGTGACTTACAAATTTAAGTTGAGAATTTACTTCCTTTATGAAATTCGTTGATTATAATCATAATTCACGCCTTCGAAATATTTGACTTTAAAGTTATACTTTATTCATTAATCTTAATAATATACTAATTTTTTTTATTAAAACGGGAAGTGAATAGTACTCTTCGGCAACTCGACAAAATTGATTTCCATGAATATCTTTCTTTCGAACATCTCTTATTCGATAATATATTCCGAACTATGGAAAATTCTCAATTGACTTACATTCTGATCTTCAGAATAACTTTACCGTACCGGTCAAGTGCATTTTCTTTATTATCAACTCCATTTCAAACAGTTTTGCTTCTAAATGTTATTCACTTTCAAAAGTAAATATTATTTCTTCTATACGAATCCGAACTCGTCACGTTAAACTAGTTCAAATCCCTTTAAAATCTTCCTTCATATTTCGCTTCATTCACAATTCTTGTTTACAATTCATCTCCTGTTAATTAATCAACCAATTTATAACTTGATATCAAATTCATATATTCGATCATACATTATTGGTATAAATCCAATTATAAATCATCTTGCCAAGTTCTAAATCAATTAATCAAATTTAACACAATCTTATTCCAATTATAGCTTTTCCGATTTCATTTTCATTTAATTCTATCTCGAATATCAAAATAAATTTAGTTGCTTCATTTTCTTGAAACGATTTTGAATTTCCCCTTCCATTCAAATTCTTATATGAAATTTATTTCCAATAAATTTTAGTCATCTTTGTTTTCTAAAATACATGATTACAGAAATTGAGTCATCGATTCTATTACACTTATTCTCCTTAGATGGATTCGAGATTCAAACCTAAGGGGATCTTATCAAAGAAAAGTTCTCACAGACCTGGATTGGAAGACTAGGGATTTCGGAAAAATTTAAAATTTCAAAATAAACTTTTATTTCCGTTGTATCTATTTCAAAATACGAGCTTCTAAATATTACTATTTCAAAATAACGTTTTCAAGTTATATAATATTACCAAAAAAATATTTGCAGTTTTCAGAATTAATTTCCAAAACTCTTTTTATATTTCAAAAATTCATTTTTCTAGTGTCGATTATTCTCTTTATAAACTCGATAAGTTATGCTTTGAATAAACCAAAGCTCTGATACCACTTGTAACGTCCCACCTTGTTGATCATTTTAAATCGGTAACTAAACCAACTTAAGATGTTCAAACCGACGGATCGTGATTAGCTCACAGAGTTTAATAATATAATCAACACAAAATAAAGAACACAGTATTGAAAAGCAGAATAAATCTTTTATTAATAAGAAGTTTTGATACAATATTTTCTATATAACTTAATTTAAAATACGATTGAGTACAATAGAAAATATTTACTGTTTTTAAATCTTCAGAGTGCGCATCTCCTGGAATCCCCTACTTCGACAAATCTTCTAATCCAAGCTGTAAACTATAAATCTGTAATGCTCAGGGTCTGACCCCGACCCGAGCAAAACAAAAACTCGGGTCAGGTTTAACTTATTCAAATAAATCAGCTTTTATGAACACTAGATAAAACAATTACTCCTAGGATAAACAGAAAGTTTATATCCCCAATATGTGTCGTGATGTCTAACATCTATGGTTAAAATTCTTTTTGGTATAGGCCCCATAATAACATATTTCATTCGAATAAATTTGGGCTAACATATGTTTCAGATTTTCCAAATAAGACGAGAAATATTTTTTCACTTTTATCCAATAAGGCAAAGCGTAAACTAATACATATATGCAGTCCATACTTCAAGTTATAGAGCTAATATTTATAATCAAACATTCACAAGCTAGTATATGCGAAATTTAAAAGTGCAGGTTTTAAGGCAAATAACCCATCATGTATGCAGGTCCTATATCATTTAAATGCAACCTATGGTGTAGCAGTCCATGGTATTGGACTAGAATTGGTTCATGGTGCCAGCTAAATTACACAATATAATAATAACAATGGATGACATCTTAATTTATGAAGCAACGATGTACTGACACTCTCACAATACAATGTCATACTATAGTAGAGTTTTTACAAAACAAACAAGAAGCAATCATCCATGTTTAAACAAGGTAGGCCAGGGGAATATAAAACTCATACATTTCATTCATGTATATTCACAACTAAGCGGTGTCCTGGACATCACAGAAAAATATATATTCTCTTACTTAGCAACTAGTGATCCTATATCATGTCATTATACATTAAAATCTTTTTTTCCAGTATGTATAATCATGTGGATAATGAAACATTGTTATTATTGTTTTCGAACAAACAAGGAAGCAAGTAAGTGAAATCCAGTCAAAGTATGAGTTCAACATTTTGTTCAATGTCTCCCAGCATCTGGGTACCAAAATTTCACCATTGGTTATTTATGCAAGTACCATTCCTACTGTTATATTATTGGTACATGAATAGCAACAAGTATTATGAAGTCGCTAAATTTTGAAGCATGACATATTAATTATCCACTAATAAACATACCCTTGAAACAACAACACCTATCTGATTTGCACCATAAATACAAGGCAAACTAGATAACTCTTACACAGGTATAAGTAGATAAAATTGACTTATACGTGCATGTGATATAGTTACCAAGTTCCACTTTTGACAGACGACATACTCATTCGTCCAACTTAGAAACAACAAATATATAACAAACAACCATGAAGGATCCTCCATAAACAAGCACAAAGCAACAGAAAAAGTAATATACTGTGTATATTTTCCGAGTAAACACGGATAAAATTTGAGTTCAAAATCTTAGTGAGAGTTATTCAAACTACACTAGACAATGCATACATGATTGTGGACTTGAACTTAAAAACTTTAAAACATTGTTTTATGTTAACTTGGGTGATTTAGGACTTATTCAGCTGAAACAACACATCTTAAAGCCTGTTTCAAAATATGAAATGTTGGTTCGAAAATTATATACCATTTATGGCCAAAGCATAAATCTGAATACTATAAAGTTGGCTGACTGTAATGTCTTAAAACAGTTATTACGTTTAGGGTATATACCATTACAGTGTATCAGGGTATATAACTATCGAGAAGAAATACGACTTGTAATGTCCAGTTAACCAAATTACAGTTTATACTAATAGAGATACAAATGGCAATGTTTCCAACTCAAAAAAGAAATTATAGGGCCATTACAATCAATTTAAGCTTTGGGTTTGGAATCTATATACCATTTATAAGGCCATGACATTTTAAGCATTAAGACACAACAAAAACTATTTATAAAAAGCCATGAAGTCCAAGTATTTAAAATGCAACAGAAACTGGTTATAAAAGCCATAATCATGAACCAATAACAGACAAGTTGTATGTCTAGACTTACTTAAACAAGGTGCTACCGGTATATGACAATGAAGTTACTCCCGACCCTAACTTTTACATGTAATTAAGGTTCCAATAACATAAATTATAAGCTAAATGAATGAACTAGCCAATTTAATAATAAATTATTAACTCAGGTGTGAATGATCTTGTTCACACATATTTGCTCCAAATACTTGCACTGTTTCAAATAATAATTATAAACTCAAGAATTTGTTGCATTGATTCACAACCAGTTTTCGTCAAAGATCCCAAATAAGCCTTTAGTGAGTGTGATAAACCGACAGTGAATTAAGCAAACTCAGAACGGTAAATAGTCAACAATTAGGAAGCACATAAAGCAGCCAACAATCACAAGAAAGGTAAACAATTCAAGGAGGCAACAAGTCAACAGACAAACACCAACCAAGTATCCTAACTACCATTACGGCTGAAATACTTGAATAAAGTTGAATCGTGAGTAACACTCACCTGTAACCGCGGAGCAGGACCATGACGAAGCAACATGCTTTACCAAAAACAACTTCGATTGAGAGCAAACTGTCCCTTGATTAAAAAGAAAGCAACTTGCAGAAATTTCGTGTGCGACGATTAGGACTTTGGGTGATGACTTCAGCTTTTTGTGGTGCGATGGAGGACCGGTTGACGTTGTTGAGCGAGACGCTACGTCGAAAAGGGTGGAGCAAAGCTGGAGTAGCACTTGATTTGGGGAAATCGAGTTTTTCGAGTGGCCATTGATTTTGGAAGGGGAAAACATTTATACCGACGGAAAGAATGAGGGCGAGAGTTATTTTTATAGAAATAAATTGGGGATGGCTTGAAATTGAGGCTTCGGCCATTTGATTAAAAGGGAAAGAAAGGATTGATTTTTTTACTCCTCAAAACGAAATGGGGATGGTGATTTTTATAGGAGAAGAACTCGACGATAAGAACAATGTTAAATCGTATTGGATTTAAAGTAGCGCGTAATTTAAGGTATAGATCGGCGAAATTTCTACTGAGATAGGTTAGATTTAGGGTAGGTAATATTCAGGCAGTTAAATATTAATCTTTACCGCTAATATTCGTTGAACGCTCAAAATTCGTGTACTGTAAACAGTCTCCAAAAACGATAAAAATTATATGCACCCCTTCGTTTTAATGTTCTGAATTCAATAAAATTAATTTAATTGTAATCCGACTCCATTTGTGTACAACGAGATTTTATTTTTAAATTATTTGTCAGTTCACCGATATAATTCCATTTGCTCATCAAAAAATCTATTCATTTCCAAATTTTAAATGTTAAGTATTAATTTCTATATATATCCGAATACGCATATATCTAAGCCCCTTTTCGATATATTTCAACAATAAAATCTCCAATTTAATTAACGTTAGCTACGTATATTTTTAAGTTTAACCATTTATATTTCCAATTGAATTTCAAATCCAATTCGAATATTCAACCAACTCAAAACTAAATATTCAACAAAAATTATCCAATCATTAACAAATCGCTCTGAAAAAAGAAAAAAATCATTGAGTTCAGTTCAAACTCATAACCATATATTTGCATCAACATAAATTTTTTTATTATTAATAGTTAAATCATCTATTAATTCCATATTCCAGTTGTTGAAATTTTTGGGACGTTACATGTTATTTTAATTCCAATATATAAATCGATTCACCTTCAAATTGCACGCACTGATAAAACAACTTCGATTGGCTCCAAATTGGAAATCTAGTAATAGCTAGTTATACGTATTCCCGTAAAATTTGATTCATAAAAAACGGAGGTCGTTTGAAAGGAAAACATTTTTAAGGCTTATAAAATATCGATATAATATAATTAATTCGAAACCAATAATAATAAATTTTTATTATCATATATCTCCAAATAAAATCTTATACAGCTTCAAAAAAAAACATATTTATATTAAACTCAATATTAAAAATCACGGGTTAAAATGATACTCAAATATATAAAACCAGCTTATATTTATTTAAATAAGCATTGTCGTTTATTAACGAATTCCATAACGACTATTCGAAAATTTGAACTAGACATAATTCACAGTCTATAATATGAAATTTCCGATTTTTCTTCTATTAGAAAATTATAATCAAATCGATTCAAACGTTATTTGCTTTATAGAATTCCGACTTATATCGGATCTAATATATTCAGTTGAAGTTTAAATCATAAATTATGAACTACCGCGACGTTACAATCTTGATTTATAATTATATATAAACTATACATTTGAGCTTCATTATATAAACAAATTATATATTATAAATCCATTTATAATTCCAATCCAATATTTAAAATAATAAAATATATTAAATATGTGACTACCGAAAATACGGGGCGTTACACTGATTGATTGATGATCGTATCTCATTGACCATTAATATATGTGATATTAATGTCAATACATAAATACATATTGAAGAATAGTGTATTGGACTGACCGAACATGGGAAAACTTTATGGAATATAATTAACTGTGTCATAAGTTATTCTCATAGTGGCAGTGGAGTAATGGTCCACAGACCTGAAATCATGATAATTTTATTATAGGATATTTGTGTTTTGATATCATCAAAAGTTACTTTTAAACGAGTAGACGATAATGGTGATTATTGGATACATCTCGAATCAATTGAAATTATGAATGATCTAGATGGAATTTAACTCTACAATATAAGTAACGAAATCATTGGGCCTCTTGTTTGTGTGGGACTATGAAATGCATGGTCGTGCTCAAATACTGATTTGTTTTACATAGTCTACTCATTAATCAAGATAAAAGGATTAAATTATGAAGAGAATGATGCATTCCATGCCTCGAGTTTAACACTAGATATATGATTAAAAGGATTATATTACGTTGATATACTGGTAACAGAAACAGGTTGTATCGAATCGTTAATTTTATTATAACTTGGGTAACAGCGATTTATTACTAGATGTCGCTCACTGTTTTTAATTTTAAATATGATTAAAAATTATTGCCAATGTCGTAGTAACCTATAGGGTCACACAATTAGAATGTGGAAAGGGGAAGAACTGTTCTCTGAATAAATATCAAAGAGTGGATATTTTATATACTATTGAATTGGTTTAACCATCTATATTTTTCTTAGATCCTATTCTTTTCTTTTTTGTTCTAAAAGGGATATACACTTTCCTTCTTAAGACGACACACAAATAATTAAATAAAAAAAGGGATCAAAGAAAATTGATGGCAGCCAGAGGCTAGTACCTCCCCTTTTCATCTTTGATTTCATGAAGACGATGTTGAAGAGCGTTCGAGTGGACTCCTCTAGAGGCACCTAAATCCAATGCTGAAGATAGTTCGATTCCTCCTTCTAGTTTGTGAAAACCCCTGAATCGGTATAAATTTTGAAATTACTAATCTTGTATAAATCTATTTTTATGGTTTGTTAAATAATTATAAAATAGGGTTCACGATTAGATTGTATATACCCTACAGTGTTATCAGAGCTACGACTTGGAAAAATTACTATTTTGAATATTTTATTTGTTCTGGTTATGTTAAATCTGTGTTTTGAACATAATATCAAGTAAGAAATGGGTGTATAGACTTGATTTCGAGATAAAGTTATTTCATTATAAATAAATTTTATTTTGTTATGTAATATGAAAAGGATTATGACTTAATATATGATATTAATTATGTTATATTGCCATTCCTTACTTGTTAAAATCTGGAAACATGTTGATTAATTTGATTGTCGCTGTATGTTAGATGTATATATATATATATATATGTAGTGTATATATATATATGTGTGTGTGTGTGTGTGTGGATATGATATGAAATCATCAGTATAAAACCAAAACTATGTATTTATATATTAGGTGATAATGAACCTGCGTAGGTATTTCAGAATTCATGACTATATTTTAATCGAGTTGAATAAACTATACTTATTGACAGGATTTAATGTGTGTGTGTGTGTATACACACACATATATGTTGTTTACTTGTGAATAGAATATTTAATTTATTCTTATGTATTAAGTTTATGATTTGACGAACAATCATTGGATGTTTGATCATCAAAGTATAGGTGATGGCAAATTTGCTGTCACATTTACTGCTATCTATATAGATAAATATGAATAGAGAATGGAATTTATTATTATTTCTTATATTGATCATGAAACAAGAATGTATCTTCACTCTCTATAAAACATTAACTTGATTTGATGTGTTAATATAAGTCATAAAGAAATTGCTTACTATTTTGTCCATTTGCTATTATAATTACTGGGTATAAAGATGTAGATCACTTCATTTATTACATGGTTTGCTTGTATATGACATGATTTATATTTTCTTTCCAATTATATTCCCCAGTAACATAATTTTTGAAATACACAGCAAGTATGACTTGCCTTTTACTTTAACACCATTTTCATATGCATTAGTATCAAGGTACCACAAAATTATCAAATTGGTTGATATGCATGCTGCATGAAATTTTTTGCAAGTTTAACTTGCCTTTTGTAAAAAATATATATGCATATAAATAAATGGTGTCAAAACACTGATCTTGTTGTAGGTTGACTTATATAAACTGCTAGATCTCAACTTTAAACTCTGAATCAAAACTATTTGTTTATTGGATATGAATATCACTGACTTAGTGTTTTGCGCATTATACTGTTTAATGTTTTGAGTTTATCCAGGTATTTTGCAAACTCAAATTATTATGACTGGTTTTAATCACAACATATAAGTCAATATATACACACTCACATGTTGGTATCCCCAGAACCTTTTCTCCTTTAAGGGTTGTAGTTTAATATATATACACACACACACACACACATATTAAGCAAGTATGACTTGTTTTTGTTAATATATATGTATATGTGTGTGTGTGTGCACGTGCGCACCTATGTTAAAATGTGGGGAGAAAATTGGTTTCAATAAAACTATTTAAAAGTTGATGCTTAGATATGTATATGCATGAGTTTAAAATATACATTGCAATTTATATATGACTAAGGGTTGAATGTCCAGTAGCATACATTTTATTTTATATTTGTAATGAGCAAAAATGGTATAAAAGTTGTTCCAACTATAATGTGTGTGTGTATATATGTTGCTAATATATGTGGTTGAATACCCCCATTGAATCTATATAATATTGCTACTACCTTTAGATAGGCAATGACTTGGTACTTTTGTTTGTAAGTATGTATATACGCACTACGTGATTTACAAAAAAAAGGGAACAGTTGGTAATTATATAGTCTGCATTTACTTTCGTGCTATTTGTTTGATGGGATTTATAACCCAATCATATATACATGTCATCTGCATGAATAATATGATCATATCGTGGAATGCATGTTGTAAAAATACTATGCAGTGATTTATATATGTGTGCATATATTAGTAAACAAATGATGTTAATTCTAAATATTGAGCATAAAAACTATGTTAAATATGTTGACTGCTCAACACATCTCAATGTTGTGGTTGAAATATTTTATATAGCAGTATACATACACAAAGTTCCCGAAATTTGCTAATTTTATATTTGTCTTAATACAAGTACACGTATGTACAAGTACTAGGGCTAGAATCTGTTATAAATATGTTATAAACTAGTTGGCCAATATATATTTAATACCCATTCTAATGCATACACACACATATACATAAAGGGACGGTAACACCCCATATTTTTAAGATACTAAAAAAAGAATAACTTAATTAAATATTCATAATTAAGTAAAACGGACTGCGCCATTGCATCTATCTCGAAATTATAGTCAAGATAGACACCTGGTTGGCGTAAATCGGACACCGTATGAAGAAGTTATTGAGGTTTGAAGTTCGTATACGCGTTGGAAGAATATATATATTAGGTTCAGAAATTCAAAAATGGGTCCAGAAATTCAAAAATCGGTTCAAAATTCAAAATTTCAGAAGGCGGCAGATTTCCCGCCCAGGTGGGTCGAACCCCTCAAAGGTGGGTCAAAACCATGGTCGACCCCCTCAAGGGTGGGTCTACCCACCCGCGGCAGATTTTCGCAGATTAGGGTTTTGAGTTTCTGGACGATTCTGATAACTTTTAGTCAATCTGAGGGCCCTGGTTGCTTCATACACCTATAAATAAGACCCTAGATCTAACCCTAAACCTCATTATTTAGGGGCTACGCTGGAGCTCTGCCATTACTCTCTCTCTCTCCTTAAATCTATTCTAAAAATTAAAATATTAGCCTAGGGAAATTGTGAATTCAGATCTGGAAGAGAGAATCAACATTAATAAAAAAAAGATTATTGACTCATGAAAGCAATTAACATTCCTGATCCAATCTATTCATATTCTTCCTATTTTATTTCCTTTCTCTTTTAATTAAAATAGTCAATCCACGGTTACTAGGTTTCAAATCAAATTAAAGGGGAAAGGAAAACCATGGATGATATAACGGATCAGATCCAAAATTTTGGGAAAGCATGAAAGGTGAGTGGATTTAAGCCATATTATTTTAGATAATGGTACATAATTGTTTAGCATTCCCCTTTTTATTAATTGTGAAATTACCAGATTAATTATAAATTGCTGTTGTAACGAGTTGAAATGTTAATATGAATATGTCAAGAAATTCCTATGTTGAATTGGCTAACGTATCGAATGTTTACATGTTGGAGAAAATAAACTTGTTAGGATATTAATAGCCAATTCAATGATTGTAACTACATGATTTACTTATGGCATATTATTGAGTAACCGACATGTAACTTGCTAGATTTGAATAATTATCCAATTAAATGCATACATGTCAAAAGATTAGAATTAAATACATGTTAAAAGGGACATGTGCCAAAATATAGGCATAACTTGATGACATGTAAATTGGATTACAGTAAACATATGAAGAGGATAATATGCCAAAAATTTACATGGAAAAAAAAGATAACTATTAAAATATGAACATGACAAAATACACAGTAATTTGGAACTGTAATGCCTTAGACAAGAGGTTAGATTGCACCTGTGACAGAAGTCTGCCGGGACCCGCTCGGCATATCCAGCATTCACAAGTGGTAAATATAATGTGAGAGGTCTAAGTGCGTAACTAAAATTGGTGCTAAGGCATGAGGTTAAGTCGACTTGTGGTAGGAGTCTACCCGGACCCGCCCGACAAATTCAGCGTCCACAAGTGTAGGCTTAATGTGAGAGGTCTAGGCATATGTATGTACATATATATAAATATATGTATATAACAAGATGTTAATAAATGGGAATGATGGTAATTAATTGTCTAACTCAGAAAATAAGAAAGGAAGGGATGTAGTGGACTGAGTTAGTGTGATACGAAGGAAAAGTGATGTGTTTTCTAAATGACCTATTTCTGAGAATGTGGTTGCAAGTAAGCCATAGTAAATAAAGTAAGAAAAATAAAGAAACTACTTGCTACCACGAATTTAGATGGGAATACACTATGAAAATAAATCACTAATTCCTTCTATCAAACTGGTAGGTTGCATGAAGTGTTTTCCTTAATTAAAATAAGGTACATATATTACTGTGAATGAAGAATACTCGGTAAAAGAAAATGGTTTAAAAGGGGAAAGATAATCACCTATTATAAATAAATAACATTAATGAAAATGTTGTATAATAGGTAGACTTTTCCTAGGGACAAGTGGGGATTATAACTTAGGTTATAATGAACTAATAAGCAAATTGGATAACTGGTGAAATGAGATAAGGGACACTTAATTGTAAATTAAGTAATCAGAAAAGGGGAAAACCTGAAGCCAGTTAAGAAAAGGGGGGAAAATATATTGTACTTAATTATAAATTAATTAATCCATAAACTTGGAGGTCTGAAACCCGCTGGTAAGAATAGCATGTTTAGACTTGTCCTAGGGACAAGAGGAAATTACAACATAGGTTATAATAAATGGGTAGAGAACTTATTAATGGGCCTTAGTTAATATAACTAAGTTAACAAGTAAACAACGATAAGTTGTATTGACAATGTAAAATGGAATTATGATTAAATGAAAAAGAATGAGGAAAACTTATGAAATAAGTTATATTTAATCATAAATAATGACTGACATGTTAGACGGAAAAACATGTGAATTGAGATATACTTAATTACATATTAAGTAAAACATGTTATTGTAATGATGAAATCGAACAAGAATATAAAAGGGATTGTGGATTACAGACCTTGGGCCACAATCTAGAGAATAACATGTTATGGGCTTATTAATAATTTTAAATGGGTTAAGTTATATGATTGAAATTAATAAGCAAGAGAAACTTGCTAATTTGAATAAGAATTCAATATGAAAGGGAATAACCAAGTTAAATGGAAACCTGGTGAGGTAAGGCAAGCGCATAAAATAATGTTTAGACGTAGGGTCTAACAACATATTAAAGTGAGGTGCTAGGGCCAGTCTATACGTTTGAGGTTGCATAACCTAATGGGGTAGATCATCGAGGTGTTATAAGGCACAAGGGGATCGCACATTCATTTAATTGTTATGATGGCTCCGAAGGACTGGAAGGGGAAGCACGCAGCTTCCTGAGGTACGTAAGGTGCTCCTAGTAGTCCTTTGTGCGATGGCAGACGTCTTAGGCTGTGCTCGTAGAGGTTGGGTCTGGGCGTAACTACTAGGTGGGTGGGCCTTGACTGCAGAGGTAGTTATGTAGTCAGAATGCTGTGGCACGGTGACACCAGGGTGATTCGGCTTTTGCCTCAACGGGTAGGCGGAGGGTCACGACCAAGGATAGTAGATTGTCGGATACCCATCATCGACAGCTAGTGGGATGCGAAAAGACTAGAGCTAAACCCAAGATACCATTTCACCCTTCACTATCGGGGTCAGGGATTGAGGGGAGATGCCAAATGGATGTTTAGACTTTGTGTTATTAGGGGTATGTCTCTTAGCTCTTGATGTCTTTATTAGTTGAGGGAGGGGTCTAGGTGGGGCCATAGCCATCGTGAAACAGACCGTAGGAATATCTATAGAGGCTCTTAAGACGGGCCTGTATAGGTATGGAAAAGCTCCCGACCGAGTTTCGTGTTTCTTGCATCATCCTACCATGGAACTCGGTGCACATTAGAGGACGTGCGCTTGAGGCATCGAGCTACTAATGAAGATGCATATGGTGGACAGTCTAGATGCAAGCATGTCGCTCTGGGTGGTTTATCGTAGACTTGAGGGCATTACTCCGGAATGAATTCTGATTCAAACAAAGGTGGCAGTCTGTACGTTCGCCTATCATAGTAATAAGAGATAAATGCGGAATGTAGTATTGTTATCCGTACGTCACTACGACATAGAATGAGGGACTGTGGATATTTCGATGGTGTTACGGTGGAGACCAGGCGAGTGGGATACCATGGGGTGTACCTCAATATTGTGGGTAGCTACATATATACTGTATTAGGTTAATCCACTGGGAAGTAAATGGGTTCGACGTGTGTGTAAGCCTTGAGTGCTGTTAACCGAAGTAAGTTAATAAATAAGAAAAGATGATTGAACAGTATATGTAGGATTATCCAAAGTGTGTAGTTTAAATCCAGTCACTAGAACTTGTGTTCTGACCCCCTCCTCATAACATACTCACAGGTTAGATTTATGGCAGGGATATGATAGCCTTGGATATTGGTTAGGTAGTACTATTAATATGGTAAGGCTATATTTTGATTATATTATATTTTATCCATTCTGCTGTGAGATATTTTCTGAGCTCTGACATATTTTATGTCTCTGTCTTTTCTGTAGGATACTAGAGCAACTCAACTTGAGTCAGAATAGATTGGAGTTTATGAAAAAAAATTGGTCTGTCAGAATTCGGGTTGTCACAGGGACAGTGCCTGGAAGTGAAAAAGGATACTTGTATAAGTTATGTATAAATATCCAGAAGGCTACCATTTGCCTGATTCGAATTTGGACTTTATTGGTCTTTGAGATCTAAAAAAACCTAAACCCATAAATAATTTTGGAAATGGTTCACAGTTCAATTTCACATTTATATAAATTGATATAGTGGATGTCATTTATTGTTAAAGAATACTAAATGATTCAAAATTTGCAACCTGACTAGATATTATTGATGGTTTACTAAAATTTTAAGTTGGGTTTTGAAGCCATATCCCTATATGATTACTGATGTGCACTGTAACATGCATTTAGATGTATTGTTAGTGAGATCAACCATGTGTATTGAAATTGTTTTAACATTCTAGGAGTTGTGCTTGTTGAAATTGTTTTAGCGGGAAGGACAACTCAATAGCAAGGTCTAGCACTTGCCAATATTGCAAGTATGCTAAGAGATAAACAAGTATGACATTATGACATCCCAAAAATCCCCGCCCTTCGAATCGACCGTAAGCCACACAGGTCTGATCCAAATGGTAGAAATCCTCGAACCGTTATGGAGTACAACACATCAGAACAAACACAAGAGAATATTTCATTGCTATTACAACAATTTAGCATCATATTAACATGATAGTTAACCCAATTTCTATATCCAAATCATATCCCAATTTATCTCCAAGTCAATCACACAACAACCAAACATTAAACAGCGTAAAATACGACTTAACTAAAGTAGTTACAATTAAATGGTGCCCATATTTTCCACACGAGTAGCTAATAGTTTTAGTTTTGTAGATATTTATTAAACAGAATCCTGGATTATGGCTGGAGCTATACTCTGTATTATTCGCAGTCTTCCACTGTTTGTATTTATGTAACTATGTTCTCGTTGTATTGTTCACTGTGTATCAATTTGTATACTCTCTGATAATCTTGTATTTTGATGTAAAATTGTCATAATAGCAATGTAATGTTCTATTATGTTCTATTCCGATGTGTTATATCCTATTACCTATAACAATCCGAGGATTCCTGACTTTTGGATCAGACATGTGCGGTTTACGGTCGATTCAAAAGGCGACGATTTTTAGGTCGTTACAAACATTTTTTACTTTCAAGATGTTTGCATATTTATGAATTTTGTACTTACTATATGAATAGTATGAATAGTACATATATATACAATTCTTATTGTATACATTTTGATATGTACGTATATCTGTATTTGCAAATGTGAGTGCTACAGGCAATACTGTTTTACCTTGCTTGAATTATGTATATATAAATGTAAAAGTAATTCTTAGACTATGCAGTGTATATGCTTGTGTTTATGTCTACACCAGTTGTTAATTTTGAAATCATCTTAAATGATTATATTTATGAATATTAGAATGTGCATGCAAACTTGTTTGTAATTTTCTAAAAGTCAAACTCGTTGCATGTAATTCTAAAAGCATAGGCCTCGAAATTTCATTATTAATCGGCCTAGATTATATAATTTTAGTGTTACTAGGCCGTGTTCTTTTACTTAATTTTGGATTTGATTTGCTTTTGCATATATCCAACTGACCACGTATTATTTACAAAATGTTTGTATTATATATAGAAATAGGCTATCTGGATATAAACAAAAGGTTTATATGATAATAACGTAGCTTGCCTGAGTTATGCAAATTTTATATAACCTGAAATGTTTAGAAACATATTATATTGGTTTCATTTTTCAAATGTGACTATACATGTTTGTTAATTTTATTATTCAATTTATATGCAATTAACTTTACCAATATAAAATACATGTACATTTGAAATGAATAAATACCAATAATATGGCTTGCCGCCTCCAACTGTAAAATTCCTTTAAACTTATAATTTGTATTAAGTCACAGTGACGTCTTCCAATAAATACACTCATTAATGTAAGAATCAATAGACGTAGGTAATGCCAAAGCATTAGTGCATTGTTTATTTTGGTTATATGCGATAAAGTAAATGTAATACTCAACTGTATAATTGGGTCCAACTTAACTAGGCTACCATAATAAGATTATGGGCTTAGAGACAAAGAGCATGAAATATTCTACATTTAGTATGAACAAAATTGTTCATCATGTTATCTAAAAGTTATACATGTGATATAATTGACATAAGATGTCTACCTAAAAGATTGTGTTTTGGCGATTAGCTACAACAAACTCAAGGCATGATGAGATATGGATCTCGGATCACTGAGATATATATATATATATATATATATATATAAATATAATTAGAGGGATGTTAATTTGAGTTAGAGCATATTGTAGTCTAAATTATACATTTATATTAATATGCTATATAATTTTGACTGTAAAATTTTTTTTGTGTGTGTGTGTGTGTATATTGCAAAACATTAATCACTGTTTTATTGTTTATTATCTACTGTAGACATTAAGTGGTAAACAACTCAGATAATTTATTATTGATCCTTAAGAAGGATGAACTGAATTAAATCAAATTTTTTGACTAACAACGAAATTTGAGGATTGTCCTCAAAACAAATTTGAAATGTAATCGTTTTATAAACAAAGAAGATCTAAAGAAGAAAATTGGAGTATGACTTTAACCAAATAAGGTATAAATGTTATAACTATCTACTTATACATCTCTGGTATTAGATACTAGATATGGATCATATATGTAACGACCCATATTTTCAGCGATATATAATTTATTTATTTAATTATTTAAATAGTGAATTTGAAATTTAAATGGTCGTTGAATTAAATAATAGTGAATATTTTATTGATATAATAATTAAATAATATATTTAATTCTGAAATAATTAGAATTAGCTGAAATGGCAATACGGTGTGAATTGGGCAATTCAAAATATATAATTCAGTTTAGAATTTGAATTAGATCAACGAATATATTATTTGAACGACAGTTGAATGTATAAATTATATTATATTTATAATCGAGCTGGAAATGGCGCGGCAGTTCGCTATTTGGCGATTTGAGCTTCAACTGAATGTACAGGGTCCGTTTTAAGTCAGATTTCTGCGAAAGAAGAAACGTATGGAGCTGGTGAAGTATATTTTTCTAGTGGAATAGAAAAATCAGTATTTTGTCGTGTAGATTTTGATTTATGTCCAAATCAAAATTTTGAAAAGTCGCTATGGAATTTCTTTGAAATTTATAAATGTATATTTATATTATAAAAGGATTTTAAATACAAATCGAATATCGATATAATTGAGAGCTTTAAAATATCAAGCTATAAATTCAGATAGGAATATTTTAGAGGTGTATGATATCGTATGTGAATATATATACGATAATATTTATTTATAAATATTTAATTTAATTGTTTTTAAATATATTTATATATTTAAATGGGTTATTAAGAGCCTTAAAAAAAGCCAGTTTTGCAAACGAACTCAGAATTCGATGAAACTAATTTTGTTGGATCCGCAATATTAAATTATTGCAAGATTTTAATTTTCGTAATTTTTAGAGTCAGTGTGTGGCCGTACGGATTTTTAATGTGAAAAACAGTCAGTATTTTGACGGTTAAAAATATGCTGTGTGAGCAAACAGAGTCGGAATTCGACGAAACCAGTTTCGTTGGGTCCGTAATGTCAAACACTAGTTGTATGTCAATTTTCATGATTTTTGAATGTTGTATGTGATCATAGGAATTTTTAAAGGACAAACGAAAGTAACGATTGATTATAAACTAATAAAATAATCAATATAAAAATATTTAAAACTTCCTACAAATAGCATACCCTCTCTAGCCCTAAGTTTCACTCTCCACAGTCAAAGTAAATGCGCCGCTACTTTTTATTTTCTAGAAAACAGATCGAGAGTTGTAAAATAGAAATCAAATGAAATAAAATCCTATAAATTATAATGCTTATATATTTGAGTTCCTTGGGAGTTTCTTCATTTTGGGATGATCTTGGTGGGGTGGGATCGCTGTGTTGAGTTCAGCAGTTTTGGGTTTCGGTAGCTAGGGCTTTGAGTGGCCGGAGTTTTAGGCGATGATGGACGAGATGGTGGTTGGCACGGGGTCCAGGAGGGGATAACATTTCGGTTAAGAGAATTTGGGGTGTTACGGCGACAACTAATGTCGCGAGTTCCTGTAGCATCGCGTTCACCAGGCCGATGATGCAATGGGAGGGAAAGATTCGAACAATATCAAGTGGTGAGGAGATGATGAAGATTTCGATGAGGAGTTCAACGATGGTCCTGGTTTTGAATTTCGTGGAATATGGAGTGAACGAAGAAGGTTTTAGAATGCATGGAGGGCATTGAGGAAGGAGAAGACATCGAGATTTTTGTATTTGGGGAAGAAGGTATTGCGGTCTGGGCTTGGTAGAAGGAAGATGGGCCGAAGAAAAGAGGTTAAGGCCCATTATAAAAATCCATGTTTTTATTTAATTCAAATGTATACGAAATTCTAAATGTCATAACTTTGTCTTACGAAAAAAAATTCAGCGAAACTGGTCACGTTGGGATTGTATGGACGGGAGCTACACAATGGGACTGACTGGGAGTGGATTGGAGCTCGTTTGAATTTATGGCAAAATAAATTGTTTGATTCAAATCAAACAACATTTTATCGTTCTTTGACGATGAACTGCCAATGTGAGTAAAACTCACCAACTCTGAACAATTATATTTTTATAACATATTTTTAGAACTGATAATTATCTGTTGGTTTCTGCGTGTTAACTGTTTGGTTGAATTGCTTATGTATTGGTTGAAATTATAGATAACAATATATATATATATATATATATATATAAAAATCGTTAATCAAGTATTGATTCTGTTTAGCAGAATTTTCATATTGAAATGAAATAGATGTTAATTATGTTGTTTAACATCTGTGATGCAGGGAAACAGGTCGGAAGAATCTGACTGGATTCCTCAACATTTATTTTATTGTTTTCATATATGATGACATGTGATGTGATATATAATCTGTTGTTGATGATGTATGTTAGAATAATATTGATCATTGTTATTTGGTATTTTAAATACCATAAGGAATACTAGAATGTATAAAAGGAAATTTTCAATGTTGTATTGAAAAAGAAATATATATAAAATCAAAGGATTTTATAGAAAGAGATATTTTTAAAATCAAAGGATTTTATAAAAAGAAATATTTTTAAATGAATAGAATTTTATAAAAGAAATTATTTATATAATAAATAAGATTATTGAAAAGAAAATATTTGTAAAACATTTATAAATAGAATTGAAAAGGGAAATATTTATTTGTTAAATAAATAGAATTGAAAAAGGAATATTTATTTGTTAAATAAATAGAAAGATAAAAGAAATATTTATTTAGAAAATAAATAAGATATCATAAAAGGAAATACTTGAAAAGTGAATAGAATAGTATAAAAGAGAATTTTATAATTGAAAGATTTAGACCTGTGCTTCGCACACGGGTATAACATGATATGGATTTAAAGCAAAGATTTTAAATAGAATCTGTTCTAACATATAGATTGAGAAGATTAATTTATAAATAATATTTTATAAATTAATAAATGTTTATCATTGGATAAATAGAATATATAAGTCATGACTTATATAGAGAAGTAAGAATCGATTTCAACATCGATATTTGAAACTGAATATGGATGTAGAGTTAATCGAAATAGAGTTAATCGGTTAGAGTGATCGATTAGAGTTAACCAGTTAGAGTTAATTTGTTAGAGTTAACCAATTAGAGTTAATCGATTAGAGTTAGAGTTAACCACTTAGAGTTAATCTGTTAGAGTTAACCAGTTAGAGTTAATTGATTTGAGTTAGAGTAGAACGAATTATAGTTAATCGATTTGAGTTAGAGTTAATTGAAAAGGAGTTATCGGATATTAGTTTATTCAAAAGGAGTTATCGAATATTAGTTTATTTTAAGGGAGAAATCGAATACTAGTTATTCGAAGTGAGTTAATCAAATATCGTTTAGTTGAATAGGAGTAATCGAATATAGTTTATTCGAAAGAAGGAGTAATCGAATATAGTTTATTCGAAAGAAAGAGTTATCGAGTATAAGTTATTCGAAGTGAGATAATCGAATATTAGTTATTCGAAGAGAGATAATCGAATATTAGTTATTCGAAGAGAGATATTCGAATATGAGTTATTCGAAGAGAGTTAATCGGATATAAGTTATTCGAAGAGAGTTAACTGTCGAATTCGATTATATCGAATTCAGGAAAGTATTTATACTTTCTGGTTTTTAAATCAAGATTTATTTATTTATAAATTAGGTGTTTATTTATTTATTCAAATTAAAGAAAAAAAGTTATATTCGAAGTTAGATATTTCAAAAGTAGGGATTATAACGCTATAGTTATAATCCATGTTTTCAATAAAGAAGTGGATACGTAAATAGAATCCGAGAGTTATGTAAGGAAGTTTGTTAAAGGTTTAAAAGATAAACTTTGTCTATTCCGAAGTTAAAACATTGTTCAGTTAAGGTCTGAGAGGTAATTATACCCCAACTTGATTGACTTCCTTCTTAACTAAGGAATGGCTAAGGTTTGATAGTAAAGGATGGTTAAGTGAATTTAGTTAATGAGTGAAATGGTTTAAGTTGGCATGGCGATGTTTGATTTAAACATCAGTTTAAATCTAGTGAAGGAGTTTTGGAAATGTTTTCCAATTAAGAGTCAGAAATGTTTTCTGATAATAGAAAATAAGAATTTAGAATATATGGAAACATAAGTAAATTAATGAGCTAAAGAGATAAATGTTAAATGATGATTGATCGATATAATTTCCATCTGGAAATAATATCGTTGTTTGCACACGTGTTTTTCTTTGATAGTTAAATCACTGACTACCAAAGTGTTGACCATTTTCCCGTCGCCAATACGGAGAGACCGGTTGGGTTATTATCCGAGAACCACTCCGTATGGGCATTAGCGTTTCAAATCAAATAGATCGAAGACAAATTGAAGACGGAGTTACACAAGGGCTACCCTGTTTACAGAATAGTGCCTTTGGTTTGTCTAGTCCCAGGACAACAAGTATGGAAGAATGTTTGACAGAGTATATCTAGTGGATCACGTGAGTTGATCGTTTCAAATGTATTTATGTTGGTGGCGGAGGAATTCGTTTCTCTTAGCTTATACCCGTGGTATTTTTGGGGAAATCAATTTATGGTTTGACGGGTATGACGATGTGGCATTCAAAGTGAATGAATGAGTAATCTGTTGAAAGATACGTTATGACCTCCAGCCATATCAACTGGGAAATGACAGAAATCGGGCAGGTAGCATGGCTAAGTGAGCCGCACCCAATTAGGGTATATTGTCACCATCTAGAGAATATTCATATTTGTACTTCTTTCAATTATGTATCTCCCGGGAATGGTTATGTTGGAATACTAACCGAGGGGTGGCAATATATTCGATACATTCAAGAGAAATGAATGGTCGGTCATGTGTGGCTGAGTTACAAGATATTCTTGTTAAACTCCAGTGTATCACTTCTAGAGTACACTGAACGGAAGGTGGATCCATACCTTGTCATAGTTGGAATCCATTCCCCAAATAAGAGCCCGTGGTCTTGATTGTATATTATATATGCAGAACGTTAGATGCAAGCATTTCTGCTAGATTTCTATTTACTTGATCTAGTGTAACAACCCGGAAAATTCGAACCAATTTAAAAAATTTATTTTGGTAATTTTGATGAATTTTGAATATTAAAAATGAATTATTTTAAATAATAACGACAAGAAATTTATTTTGAATAGAATTAGAACGTATATATTTATATAAATCGAAATTAGAATATAAATATTTATTTTAATTATAAAAAAATTTGGAAATGACGCGATAGTTTGAAAATTCGATTTCAAATCTCAAATGAATGTACAGGATTAAAAATAAACCGGATTTTAGTGAAACCAGAAATATTAGAATTTATTTGAGAATATCTTTCGAACGAAACCAAAAAATTGAAATTTCATAGTGGGAGTAAAAAGTTACGCCCAATTGAAATTTCAGAATAGTCGCTATGGAAAATATAGCCTTTAAAAATGGAAATTTTGCAAACGATCTCCGTTTTCGACGAAACCACTTTTGTTGGATCCGGGATGTCAAGTTATTGCTAGGTTTCAAAATTCATAATTTTCTGAATCAATATGTGAGTGTGGCAAGGGAAAACGTGTTTTGACAGTTTCAGTCAATTTTGATCGACCAGAAAATGACCATTTTTCAAACGGTCTCCAAATTCGATGAAATTAGTTTTGTTAGGACCGTATCGTCAAAACATAGCTAGATTTATTTTTGGGAATTTTCGGGATCAGTATGTGGTCTCGGTAAATTGAAATGTGCGTTCAAGTTCAATACATAGATTTATATTTTGATTTTAATGAAAACTGGTCGAAACGATGGAATTGGCTTACGGGGCATATCCCATTGTGTTTGAAATGGGGGTAATTAGTTATGGACGACAGTCATTGGGTCTCGTTTGGAGTTCGAATAAAAAGTCAACGTTTTTGAAAATTAAATTTAATTAAATATATATATTAATATAATGGGTCAACGCTATCTCTCTCCCCTCATCCTCTCTCTCTATTAGATCGAAACAGAAAGAAAAAAATCGCGCCCCCTTCACACAGAATCCCTTCACTCCTCAAATCCGCACTCCACCTCCTCCGCCGCGCCACCACTGGCGCTGTCCCCTGCTACGCCTCCCCTCCTCTCTCCTCCTCTCTCTAAAGACCCCAAAAACCAAACCCTAGCTTTAAAAAAAGCCGCTGCCACTTGAGAGACCCATCACCGCCGTCGGAGCCCATCGTCGCCGCCCCCCTGCAGTCCGGCGCCGTTACTCCCCCACTCCCCATTCCCAACAGTGAGTTATTTACTTATTTACTTACATTTAATTTATTTTCAGTTTTAATATATGAATAACAATGCGAAAAAAATATAAAAAAATAGTTTTTTTTATATATACGAATAACATGCAAAGATTTGATTTTTATTTATATGAATAACGTATAAAAAGATGATTTTTCCTTATGTAAATAGATGATTTTTCCTTATATAAAAAGATGATTTTTCCTTATGTAAAGATTTGATTTTTCCTCATGTAAAGATGTGATTTTTCCTTATGTAAAGATATGATTTTTCTTATGTGTATAGCAAAGAAAAAATTAGTTTTTTTTTCTTATGTATATAGTGAAGTAAAAGTTAGATTTTTCTTATGTGTATAGTGAATAAAATAATTAGTTTTTTCTTATGTGTATAACGAAGAAAAATTTAGTTTTTCCTTACATATATAGAGAAGTAAAAATTAGATTTTTATTTATGTACATAGAGAATATAAAAATAAGATTTTTACATATGAAGTAGCAAAGAAAAAAAATATGATTTTTACATATGAAGTAGCGAGGAAGAAAATGTGATTTTTTACATATGAAGTAGCGAAGAAAAAAATATGATTTTTATGATAAGAAAGTTATGATTTTTAAACATGTAAAGTATGATTTTTAATTCATAAAGTTATGATTTTTATGAACATAAAGCTATGATTTTTAGTTATATAAAAAAAATTGATTTTTATATATATGAATAGCATATAAAAATTGGATTTTTATTTATATTGAAGAATGATAAAAATTGGATTTTTATATTGATAGAACGATAATATATTCTTCTATGTACATGCAGCGAAGTAAAAATATAATCTTTTATGTACATGCAGTGAAGTAAAAATATAATCTTTTATGTACATGTAGCGTAGTAAAAATATAATCTTTTATGTACATGTAGCGTTATAAAAATATGATCACTATATAAATAGTAGTGAAATAAAAATATGAATTTTAAAATATATATAGCATAGTTAAAAATATGATTTTTAATATAAATTTCGTGAAACACGTTGTGTTGGAATCAGAATAATGAATCTAGGCGATAACAAAGCACGACGGAGTGGATCCCAAAGGTGAGAACTCCTCACTGTAATTTCTTATACAGTTATTTATTTCATAACTGCATATATGAACTGTTCCCCGTCGTCCACAGACCATGGATGACTTGTTTGTTTGATTGTGTTGTGCAAATTGAACGTGATTGTGTATATGAAGTAAATAAAACATTCATATGTTGAATAAATTGTTTGAACGATAAAATTCACAATTTTATCGTATATATGAAGTAAATAAAATATTCATATGTTGAATAAATTGTTTGAATGATAAAGTTCACATTTTTATCGTATATATGAAGTGAATAAAATATTCATATGTTGAATAAATTGTTTGAATGATAAAATTCACATTTTTATCGTATATATGAAGTAAATAAAACATTCATATGTTGAATAAATTGTTTGAACAATAAAAATAACATTTTTATTGTACATATGAAGTATATGAAATATTCATGTGTTGAAAAAAATTCTTTGAACGATAAAAATAACATTTTTATCATGTATGTGAAGTAATAAAAATAGTCATACGTTGAAATGAATTCTAGTTTGTTAAAAATAACATTTTTAACACATATATGAGTATATAAAATAGTCACCCCTTGAAATAAATATTAGCTCGCTAAAATTATCATTTTTAGCGTATATATGGAATATATAGAATTGTCATACGTTGAAAATATTATTAGTTTGCTAATAATATTATTTTATGCTTATATATGGGTTGTGTGAAATTATATATGCGTTGAATGAATATATGAAAGCATCATATGAAAATGTATATATAGGCATTGTATGAAAATATACATATACGATATATTGAACAGGTCATAGCAAGGAGGCTAAAGAAGAGGTATAAAATTGTATGCCTGACAAATAGGTACATATTTACTGTTTTGTTTGGATATGTTGATTTTATGATCCGATTTGCTAGCCGCTTGACTTTTTCTTTTTCTTTTTGGATTGGAGAGGCCTGTATGGCAATTTCGGGATTTTCCCGGTGCTCCCGTGCATGGGAGGTTATGGCGAAATTTTTCGAAAATTGAGGGTGTTAGCCAAATTTTCATTTCGAAAATTGAGGGTGTTAGCCAAATTTTTGAAAAATTAGAAAGTTCTTAGAAACTGAAAAGTTGAAGAACTTGAGCCAGAATAGAAATTGAAATCATTCTCAAACGAATTTATAAAATACGTTTTAAATTGAAATCGATGAAATAAATATTATATATATATATTATATATATTATATGGCCTGAATAAAACGCGCCGCGCAGCGACCGTTCGCGAATTTCGACCATAGACTTCGAATGGACGTTACGGGAGATCCGACCGTCGGATTTTCCCAAAACTAGAACCATTGGGTTCGTATCGAAAAGAGCTTTCAAACAAATATGAGAAATTAGAAATCTAATGGTTGGATTTGTAATTATGTCCAAATCAAATTTGGAAAAGGTCGCTGTAAGTGCAATCGATGGCTGTTTATGGAAATCGACTGTACGGCCTTGATAAAATTATCAAAAATATCGATAACTAGTGTAAAATCATAAGAAATAATTTTGAATGAGTTGGGATGAAAAATTCCATATTTGGAAAGATAAAAATAGATTTTTATCAAAATGAACTAGTGATGAACTAGAATTATAATCCAATATTTTTAAATAAATGAATTGGGTTCGAAATGGTTTTAAAAATAACCAGAATTTCCGATGTATGAATTCGAATGGATTTGAATCGAAATTATCTTCGGAATATTTCGATATTGGATTCCGTGATTATACGAACATTGTGGAGGAATTTGGAAGATATATATATATATATATATATATATATATATATATATATCATTATTCCAATACGATATTTGTTGATTTCAGAATTTGATATTGAATATAAGCCATATATTTTTTATTCAGAGCCTTGTATTTAATATCGAATTGGATTTGAGGTTTGTCGAGAACTATGTTTAAATGACAATAGTTCTTTAACCCAGTGAAAGCAGGATTAATTTCTAGAAATTTGAACAATCAATAAGGAAAGAATTGGGATTGAAACCAACTGGAATTTGAATAAATCTCTAATTATATGGTGAATGAATAAATGGCAATTGAATTTACCAAAGCACGTGATGTGATTAAACCAAATTTACTTGGTTGTTGATATTCATGATTTTGATTGAGTGATTGTTTGGATTGTGCTCAACCAGTTTATGAGCAAAATATGGTTTTACATTTAGCATTGGGTTGGGTAGAAATGCTGGTATGCTAACGCCTTGTGAAACACTTAACAATTTGACTATGAGGTGCTAGCGAAGATGTGGAGTTCATTTTAAATTCAATAAATGATTTTGAAATGATATTTTTCTTAAGTGAAAAGAAATGTATTCCCGATTTTGGATAGGGAATGTTTTATAACAATGTTTTATAAAATAGAAAGGATTTTGAGGGCTAAAACCCAATGATTTCGAAATGATTTGGAAATGTATTATGGTTTTACATTGTAGTTCATCACATATTCGATTAGTTGCTATTAATGATGTATCTGTTTGGTGGCGGAGAATTTATTCTCTTGCTTAAGACCCTTCTTTGAGACGTACGAGCTCAAAGTTTATGTGATTAATAGTGACTAATCATATGTGTGAATTGCTGATGTGAAGTGCTATATTTTGAAAGTACTTGTGATTATTATGTTGTGAAATGATTTTCCTTACTTCGGGATATGAAATGATTTGGTATGTGGCTAGAGATTCGAGTAACTCGGCGACTAAAAGTATGGGTGAGATGGGAAGTGTATGCTTCCATGCGTGGGAGGTGCATCGTCGGTGTAGCCTGCTCCATGCGTGGGAGGTGCACATATGTGTGTGTGTGTGTGTGTGTGTGTATATATATATATATATATATATATCGAGTTGCTTAGGTGCGTGCCCTATGCCTTGTCTAGGGGGAGCCCGATATTTGGTTGCATACTTGTTTGTATGCATTGTTATGATTTGGAATTCATATTTCCAAACGATTTGATTTGAGATCCCGAAGTGAAATCTACTTTGATATAAAAGCTTGATATGTATTTCAAATGATTTGAAATAGAAATCGGGAATAAAGTCCAAAGGAATAATTTCTGTAAATTGAATTGGATTTGGAAAATCTAAGTGTGGTGATTAATCTAAATGGGTAGATTGGGATATTGCATGTTGACTGATGCATAGTAGATCCATATATCTATATTGATTGTTGTTTATACACTGGCATTCATGGGGGTAAACCCGTTCCGCATTAGCGGCGCCATCCTGTGATTTGCCTTATCATTTTGATATGTTAATTTTAATTGTAGAGTTTCTCACACCAGTCCCATGACTGACTCGTAGTTTGTTTCACTTTGCAAACTCGGTTGCCCCTATTTTCCACACGGGCAGTCGAGTAGTTCATTTTGTAGATATATAAGCAGGATTCTAGATCGAAGCTTAAATTTTTGTCCAGAGCATTGATAGTCTTCCGCTGTGTTAGTTTATATTTCCGCTGTGCATTGTATTTCATTTTTGTAAAATTATCTTCCGCTGTATTATTATATTCGGTGAACTCTGATATTCTGTACTCTGATGTAACATTATTATGATGTTTATAAAAGTCTTCTGTTATTTATTCTGATGTGTTGTATGCCCAGAGTTAGTGTATGCGGGATTCGAACGGTCTTGGTCGTTTTAGCGATCGATTAGGTCCGGGCGAAATCCGTATCATTACATCTTGACATTATTATAATATCAGACAAGTATCATTTTAGAAATATTTTGGGTTATCATAAGGTAAAAGCCATCCGTGTTTATGTGTGGATCGGTCTTATGATTATTCTTTGTTTCAAAAGAATTTTGAAAGTTAAATCAAATGATTTGAGTTTACTCACACTAGTCCACGTTGCTTAACTGGTACGTCTGATAGGGGGTTCTCGCTTCGCGGTTTGGTGGCGAATGGGAGACTCTTACCCCTATAGGTCGTGCAATATAGCGGGTTGGTCGAGTCGAGGGGCTGGCCGTAAAGAATGGAGTTGGGGTACCTCTGTAGGCCACGGTGGGAGGTTAGCCTGCTGCTTAGGGGGTTGAGGATGGTTGAAAAGCCTACCGAAATCGCCGGGACATTACAGTTGGTATCAGAGCCTAAGGTTAAGTAATTACCTTGGCTCTGTGGTGTGACTCAGTAGAGATGGGGTTAGCAAAACCCTAGATTGAGTTGAGTGTATATATATGAGTGAACGTATTTGTTATTCAACATAAGATTGTTTTATATTGTATAGATTTATTGGTTGAGTTGTTTATGGGTTCCGATCGATCAGTTTGATCCACTGTATCGGTAGGAGTTTCTAAACACTCGAATATGATAGGTCGACACGATATGTTTTAAAAAAAAGGGTAAATGAAAATAAGATTACCCAAAGTATATTTTGATATAGGGAAGATATATACATTGGAATTATAATATATTTAATATACTGGTTGTTATTATAATCGAATAAGATTATAATTGGAATGGTTATGTAAATAACCAATTGAAATTCATATGAATATAATATATGAAATAAGATGAAGTAAATCTGAATTTAGAATCAGAATTGGAATTAAAAGTTGGAGAAGTGTTTGTAAATGGAATTGGATTAAATATATGTGAATTTTAAAAACCTGGGAGATTTTAAATTGTTTAAAGCATTGCAAATTATATTTTGAATTGATTTCAAAATGGAAGTGTTTAGAAATGGTTTTGAAAATGATATAGTATTGAACTCACTTCGGTCCCTGGAAAATAGATTCCGATGATGATCATGACATCATCAGTGTTGATTTTCGAGTGTGTAAGTGACGGATTACTACCAAAGAGATTATTTTTGAATTGTTTTGAGAAAAAGCAAGTTGTTTTGAAATTCCATAAAAAGATATTAGATTTTTGGAAAGGCTAAGCTATTTGAAATTCCCTTGGGTAGATTGTTCGGATTGAAACAAATTAAATTAGAATTTGTAAAAGCAAATAGAAATAGAAATTTAATTGAAACCAGTTAATTGGAAAATGAATTGAGATAGAAATATTGAATTAGATTGGATTAGAGATAATCCAAAATGGAATTGGACTGGTATGTTAATAGTTTGGAATCGAGGATTGAACTCGAGCTTGAAATGATATTATGGTTTGGATATAAGCGAATAATTGGTTGAGAATAAATTGATTGGTGATCAATTGGAATGGATACATTGGTATAAGCAGAATTAGTAACAGATGGGAATGGTATAATGATGTGCCCGAAAAAAAGATATTAATTTATATTATATATGGGTTTGATATTTTGATGAGCCGAATTGGCAAGCCGGTTGGCTATTTGATTTTCTTTTGGGTTGGAGATGGCCCAGAGAGGCAAGTTGTAGTTGTACCGATTGACCAGTACAAAGGAGGTGCTGGCGAAATTTTTAGAAAATTTCGGGTGTTAGAAAATTTTCAGGATTTTTGAAAATTTTCGTTGATAAGAATTAATTAATATTTAATTAAAATTAAATTGGTTCAGTTGAAACTGAAGTTAAAGAAGTAAAAATAATTTTTAACCAGTTAATAGGGTTTGTTTTCTACCTGAGCAATTTCGAGGACGAAATTATTTTAAGGGGGGAAGAATGTAACGACCTGTATTTTCAACGATATATAAATAATTTATTTAATTATTTAAATAGTGAATTTGAAATTTAAATGGTTGTTGAATTAAATAATGGTGAATATTTAATTAATATAATAATTAAATAATATATTTAATTTTGAAATAATCAAAATTAGCTGAAATGGCAATGCGGTGTGAATTGGGCAATTCAAAATATATAATTCAGTTTAGAATTTGAATTAGAATAACGAATATATTATTTGAACGACAGTTGAACGCATAAATTATATTATATTTATAATCGAGCTCGAAATGGCGCGGCAGTTCTCTATTTGGCGATTTGAACTTCAACTGAATGTACAGTGTCCATTTTAAATCAGATTTCTGCGAAACAAGAAACGTATGGAGCTGGTGAAGTATATTTTTCTAGTGGAAGAGAAAAATCGGGATTTCGTCGTGTAGATTCTGATTTATGTCCAAATCAAAATTTCGAAAAGTTGCTATGGAATTTCTTTGAAATTTATAAATATATATTTATATTATAAAAGGATTTTAAATATAAATCGAATATCGATATAACCGAGAACATTAAAATATCGAGCTATAAATTCAGATAGGAATATTTTAAAGCTGTATGATATCGTATGTGAATATATATACGATAATATTTATTTATAAATATTTAATTTAATTGTTTTTAAATTTATTTATATATTTAAATGGGTTATTTAGAGGTTTAAAAATAGCCAGTTTTGCAAACGACCTCAGAATTCGACGAAACTAATTTTGTTGGATCCGCAATATTAAATTATTCCTAGATTTCAATTTTCATAATTTTTAGAGTCAATGTGTGGCCATACGGATTTTTAATGTGAAAAACGGTCAGTATTTTGATGGTTAAAAATACGCTGTGTGAGCAAACGGAGTCGGAATTCGACAAAACCAGTTTCATTGGGTCCGTATTGTCAAACTCTGATTGTATGTCAATTTTCATGATTTTTTAATGTCGTATGTGATCATAGGAATTTTTAAAGGACAAACGAAAGTAACGATTGATTATAAACTAATAAAATAATCAATATAAAAATATATAAAACTTCTTATAAATAGCATACCCTCCCTAACCCTAAGTTTCACTCTCCACAGTCAAAGAAAATGCGCCGTTACTTTTTATTTTCCAGAAAACAGATCGAGAGTTGTAAAAAAGAGATCAAATGAAATAAAATCTTATAAATTATAATGGTTATATATTTGAGTTCCTTAGGAGTTTCTCTTCATTTTGGGATGACCTTGGTGGGGTGCGATCGCTGTGTTGAGTTCAGCAGTTTTGGGTTTCGGTAGCTATGGCTTTGAGTGGCCGGTGTTTTAGGCGATGATGGACGAGATGGTGGTTGGCACGGGGTCCAGGAGAGGATAACGTTTCGGTTAAGAGAATTTGGGGTTTTACGGCGATAACTAATGTCGCGAGTTCCTGTAGCATCACGTTTACCAGGCCGACGACGCGATGGGAGGGAAAGATTCGAACAGAATCAAGTGGTGAGGAGATGATGAAGATTTTGACGAGGAGTTCAATGATGGTCCTGGTTTTGAATTTCGTGGAATACGGAGTGAACAAAGGAGGTTTTAGAATGTGTGGAAGGCTTTGAGGGAGGAAAAGACATTAGGATTTTTGTATTTGGGGAAGAAGGTATTGCGGTCTGGGCTTGGTAGGAGGAAGATGGGCCGAAGAAAAGAGGTTAAGGCCCATTATAAAAATCCATGTTTTTATTTAATTCAAATGTATACGAACTTCTAAATGTCATAACTTTGTCTTACGAAAACAAAATTTAGCGAAACTGGTCACGCTGGGATCGTACAGACGGGAGCTACACAATGAGACTGACTGGAAGTGGATTGGAGCTTGTTTGAATTTATGGCAAAATAAATTGTTTAATTCAAATCAAACAACAGTTTATCGTTCTTTAACGATGAACTGCCATTGTGAGTAAAACTCACCAACTCTGAACAGTTATATTTTTATAACATATTTTTAGAACTGATAATTATCTGTTGGTTGCTGTGTGTTAACTGTTTGGTTGAATTGCTTATGTATTGGTTGAAATTATAGATAACGATATATATATAAATCATTAATCAAATATTGATTCTGTTTAGAAGAATATTTCATGTTGAAATGAAAACGATATTAATTATGTTGTTTAACATCTGTGATGAATGGAAATAGGTCGGAGGAATCCGACTGGATTCCTCAACATTTATTTTATTGTTTTCATATATGATGATATGTGATGTGATATATAATCTGTTGTTGATGATGTATGTTAGAATGATATTGATCATTGTTATTTGGTATTTTAAATACCATAAGGAATACTGGAATGTATAAAAGGAAAATTTCAATGTTGTATTGGAAAAGAAATATATATAAAATCAAAGGATTTTATAGAAAGAGATATTTATAAAATCAAAGGATTTTATAAAAAGAAATATTTTTAAATGAACATAATTTTATAAAAATTATTTATATAATAAATAATATTATTGAAAAGAAAATATTTGAAAAACATTTACAAATGGAATTGAAAAGGCTAATATTTATTTGTTAAATAAATAGAATTGAAAAAGGAAAAATTATTTGTTAAATAAATAGAGAGAAAAAAGGAATATTTATTTAGAAAATAAATAAGATATCATAAAAGGAAATACTTGAAAAGTGAATAGAATAGTATAAAAGAGAATTTTATAATTGAAAGGTTTAGACCCGTGCTTCACATACGGGTATAACATGATATGGATTTAAAGCAAAGATTTTAAATAGAATCTGTTCTAACCGATAGATTGAGAAGATTAATTTATAAATAATATTTTATAAATTAATAAAATGTTTATCATAGGATAAATAGAATATATAAGTAAGGACATATATATAGACGTAAGAATCGATTTCAACATCGATATTTGAAACCGAATATCGACGTAGAATTAATCGAAATAGAGTTAATCGGTTAGAGTGATCGATTAGAGTTAACCGGTTAGAGTTAATCTGTTAGAGTTAACTAGTTAGAGTTAATCGATTAGAGTTAGAGTTAATCAGTTAGAGTTAACCATTTAGAGTTAATCTGCTAGAGTTAACCAGTCAGAGTTAATTGATTAGAGTTAGATTTGGTCGAATTATAATTAATCGATTTGAGTTAGAGATAATTGAAAAGGAGTTATCGGATATTAGTTTATTCGAAAGGAGTTATCGAATATTAGCTTATTTGAAAAGAGTTATCGAATATATGTTTATTTGAAGGGAGAAATCGAATATTAGTTATTCTAAGTGAGTTAATCGAATATCGTTTATTTGAAAAGAAGTAATCGAATATAGTTTATTCGAAAGAAGGAGTAATCAAATATAGTTTATTCGAAAGAAAGAGTTATCGAGTATAAGTTATTCGAAGTGAGATAATCGAATATTAGTTATTCGAAGAGAGATAATCGAATATTAGTTATTCGAAGAGAGATATTCGAATAATATTTATTCGAAGAGAGTTAATCAGATATAAGATATTCGAAGAGAGTTAATCATCGAATTCGGGAAAGTATTTATACTTTCCGGTTTTTAAATCAAGATTTATTTATTTATAAATTAGGTGTATGTTTATTTATTCAAATTAAAGAATAAAAGTTATATTCGAAGTTAGATATTTTGAAAGTAGGGATTATAACGCTATAGATATAGTCTGTGTTTTCAATAAAGAAGTGGATACGTAAATAGAATCCGAGAGTTACGTAAGGAAGTTTGTTAAAGCTTTAAAAGATAAACTTTGTCTATTCCGAAGTTAAAACGTTATTCAGTTAAGGCCTGAGAGGTAATTATTCCCTAACTTGATTGACTTCCTTCTTAACTAAGGAATGGCTAAGTGTTAGCCTACTTTGTGAACTAGGCTACAAAAAGTTAAAGGATTATTTAAGTAAAGAATATTGACTAAGAAATGCACCCTTTTAGAAGTTCGTTTCGGATCGGATCCCAGTTGTCAAGCCAAGATGATTGTGAAGCAGAAGACAAAGCCACGGGGACATAACCGGTTCGGAGCGGAAAGACCCGATCCGCTCCTTCCTCTTCGTATACTCAATCCGCCGTTCCACTCTTCCACCAAAACCGATCCGATCCCCTAGTTGCTAGCACCCCCAATCCAAACCTAGAGTCACGATAGCTTCACCCCACGTTCCCTTGAAATCCGGAGAGGTTATGCCCACATTCTACCCATGTTTGCCACTAAACTAATGTGTTGTCACACCCATATCTCATCCGATCCCGAGAGTGATGGGATGGAGGCCACGTGGATCTGAACCGAAACCATCCCAGGAGCATTTTTCACCTAACTCCTTTACTATCCAAATTTCATCAACTTATTTAGATTACAATCAACTTTTGAATCATATTGTGAAGGAAATTGAGTGAATCAATGTATCGTATAAGTGAGAATTGAGTGAAAATCATTGTTGTACTTGCATTCAAGACATCAATTCAAAGAGTAGAAAGTGGACGTAGGCTATTTAACGCCGAACCACTATAAATTGCATGTTTTCTCCGTTTTTTGATTTCATTTCAGTAGAGTCATTACTCATTTGGGTGTTAGAGCCAATTTTGGATTTAACACTTTGGTGCTTTCACTGAGAGTTTTTTGAATTCTCCGCTTTTTGGGATTATCATTCTATTATTTGGACCTTCAAAGTTCAAAGAAGTTAATCCTCCGTTTTTGACATCTTTAAGTACATGTTGGTTAATCACTGAAGAATTGGAAATAATGGCCAAAGGAAAAGGCAAGAAAATCCAAAGTAATCGGGAGAATGAAGTGAATGAAGATCAACAAATGATGGTTGTGATGAGGTCGTGTTGTCAAGATTTTGGAGCAGGCGGCTCTGGTCAGGAATGACTGATCCGAACTGATGACCCCGATCCGATCCGATCCAGCGACGTTGAAGCCACCCACTCTCCCCATCCGAACCGGTCCGGCCGTATCATTGTGCTCCGATCCGACCCGAATCAAAGTAAAGCTGGAACTTCTACTCGAGCTCCTGCCAATGCTCCGATTCCAGCCACTATGACCAATGATTAGCTTGACCCATCTGCACCGTCACACAAGGAGATTTTTCATGCTTTCTTGAAATGCTGCAGAGTACTAAGGAGGCATTGGAAGCCCATAAATGTGATAGTCTTCGCATGCAAGAAAACATGATCACCATGAGTAGGGAACTTAAGGATCTCCGGAGGCAAAATACACCTTCCCCAACACGTCGCCTTGCTGCAGATTATTCATCTTCTTCAGATGAGGGACGTCCTCGTGAAAGAAGGCCGCTTGAGCGACCTCAGAATCTTGATCAGTTAACTTTTGGATCATTAGGATCCCGCGAAGACTGTGCTTGTGTGTTAGGGCCTGATGAACCGAGCTTGAAAGAGCCTGTGCTGTTGCCCATGCGTGGATCCCACGTTCTTTCCAGGGATCCTAACATTACTAATCCTTCACAATAGCAACTTCTTCAGCCCCTTCCACCTAGAGAACCTGTGCAGACATTAACAAATGACGATATGTGGGCGATGGTGCGTCAAATTATGTCCGAAAGACGACGATACACTAATGAGGACTGGGGCATTGAGTGAAGTCATACCCCCTTCACAGATTATATATTGGACTTCCAGTTCCCTCGGCGATTCAACTTTCACAAATGGATCAATATTCAGGGAGAACGGACCCGGGACATCATCTGATGAGGTACGCATGGTTCATGAACGCCGCAACAGCTCTAGATGCTATAAAATGCAAGGCCTTTCCAATTTATCTAGAAGACGTGGTGTTAATGTGGTTCACTCGACTCCCTCCATGATCAGTGTCAAATTTCACAGAATTAAGTGAACGCTTTATGAACCAATTTCGACTTCACGCCCAAAAATTCAAAAGTGTCATAGAGTTGTTAGGGATTAAACAAGCTCCGGGCGAATCTCTGAAATCGTATTTGGACCGCTTTAACCTAGTCGTCACCGAAGTTAGTGACCCTCATGAACCCACTATTTTGATGGCTTTAATAGAAGGAGTTGACCCGGACACAAAATTTGGAGATTATCTATCCGGGAAACCGCCCCCTACTAGGGAATTGTTTTATGAAAAAGCTAATATTCGCTTAATGCGAGAAGAAGCTCATGCAAATAGGAAGAGAAAGTCTGAAGGGGCCTCGAGGGAAGGTGTCTAAAGTAATGTTGATGTGAAAAAATCTGGTGACAGTTCAGGGAAGGTTGAAGTGAACGTTGGCAACCAGAACGGAGGTAACAGCAACAAGAATGGAAACGACAATAGGAGGAGTAGGAACCGGGGGAACAATTCCAGCAAAAGACCTCGATTCCAAACTTTCGAAAATTATTCGCCATTGAATGATACCTTGGAGAACATTTATTTGGACACATACAGCATATTGCAATACAAGAAACCACCACCCAGAGACTCCACTGAAAAAGAGATTGCGACGGGAAAGTTTTGTTTTTCCATGGACCCACGGTCATTTCACCAACGAATGCCATCATTTGAGAGATGTAGTTGAAAGATTGTCGCGGGAAGGGAAGTTAGACGAGTACAAGGTTGCCCCAAAGGACAGGGGACAAGCCCTGAACCAAAACCAGCCTACTTCAAAACCCAAACCCAACAGAAAGGTAAGGAGATCGTTATCAATACCATTATAGGCGGACCCCACCTAGCTAATCATAGTTTCAAAGCGATGGATCAAAACGTCAATGCCGCCAAGCACTTTGAGGCAGGAGAATGCAGTAACCTCGAAGACATTACTCCAGTAAAACAACAAAAGACGATGTCAGACGACGTCATATTCCGTAGTAGAGATGATTCCGGAGTTCAATCCCCAACTGAAGATCCACTGGTAATTACCACGACCATCGGCCCTTCTTTAGTCCATAAAGTGTTGGTGGACAACGGGAGTGTAACACCCCGCGAATTCTATAACTGTGAAATTAACAAATTAAAGTATAATTAATTTGAAATCAAATAACTAAGGGAAACGGGATACGCCATTGCGTTTGTCTCGGAAAAATACGCGAAATAGAGTCCGAGTTTTCGAAAAACGGAGTCCGTATGAAGAAGATATGGCCTTCGGAAGTTTCTGAATTAAGTTTAAAATTCGAACAGAATAAAACAGTTTAAAATTAAAACCGGGCCCAATTGGCCAGGGCGGGAAAAATCCCGCCTGATGCACCCAGGTCGACTGGGCTGTCGACCTGGTCTAGCCAGGTCGACAGGGCTGTCGACAGGGCTGTCGACAGGCATGTCGACCTGGTCCAGAGCCAGGTCGAGCCCAGTCCAACCTGGCTGGCCTATTCTATGTTGGTCGATTTTCTGTGGTCTGCTTTGTCATTAGGGCTAGGTGGCAGGCTCTAATTGGTCTCTCTTGCGAATGAATGGCTACGATCAATCCAAGCAACATCAATGGTCCTAATCAGTTTATAACCTCTATAAAAACAACCCTAGACTAACACTAATCTATTCATTCAAAAATAAGAACAAAGCCGCCATGTTGCTGAGGAACGACTAAGAGTAGCCACCAATTGGAGAGAGAATTAGGAGGCAAATTCTAAGGCATAAAGCAACCTAAACAAATCAAATCAACAAGGAATCGCATCTCCAAAACCCTAAATTGGAGAGTTCGCCATACAATTGTAAGTAGAGTATTATTTTGGTATGAACAAATAATTGTGTTGGTTTGTATACTTGATTTGTGGCAATAAAGCAATTCATATTTGTGCGTTCTTATCGATTTGGAATATTGTATACGTTTGGATATTCTCGAATTATGTTATTCAATTATGAAAAACTACATGCGGTAGTTTTATGCAAGTATACGTTTGGAATATTCGCAAATGATGTAATCCATGTTGAAACTACATGTATGTAGTTGATTAATTGAAATTCATGCAAGTTTGGGGTTTTGCTACTATGCCATCATAACGTGTATTTTCATACAAACATCGTTTTTGTGAAGTAATTGGAATAAGTTTGGGTTATCATAATTCATATGAAACTATGTTGAAATTTTGGCACCATGTATTAAGCCATGCTTTTGTACTAGAAAACCTATTTGCAAACTTATGAATAAGATTAGGCTATGATTGATATTTTGCATAATTGAAATCCATATTGTTAACAAGAATTTTATGATGACATATGTGGTACATAGCTAGGTTAGATTCAAACATCCCTTTTGCAAGTTTGCAAGACTAAAGTAAAAATCATGATTTCATGTTAGAAATATTTATGCCATGTGAATAGATTTAAAATCATGATTAGTTTGAACTATACTTTTGTGTTAGTAACAAAAGTAAACACCTAGTAATCTTATGAACATGATTTGCTTATGTTTGACATTATGCCTAAATAAAAGTATAGGTTTATGTTGTAGTTAAGCATATGTGTCAATAATGATATTCTTATCTCAACTACAAGTTACGTGCTTTGATTCATGTCACCTATGCTTTATGATAAAGTATATGTTACCACTATGCAAGTACACCAGTTTCTATTTTGTAGTTCCAACGTTATGTTGCAAGTTCATGCGCTCACCTTCCCCTTTTTGTGTATGTAATCACGCTTTAAGCCTCCCCTTTTCCTCATGGCTAAGTTGGGCTTAAAAGCCTAAGCCCAACATATATTATGATTAACGAACGTATTAAACGGGGGAAAATAACGTTGGGTTAAATTAATTAATAAATGAAAATATAAAGTAGAAGGGCCCAAATTCAAGTATGGGTTGGGCCCATGATTGGTGTAGCCTTTACACCATTAACTTAATAATGGGCCGCAAATATTTACATATAAGAGAATAAAGAAGAAAGACAAAATATGTAAATGTAGAACATACGATGTGTTTAACCCGAGGTTGGATTGAGTTGTGATGTAAACCTGCCCGGAACCGCCCGGCTGTCCAGTAGTCACAACAATACCTATCCAATGTGGGAGGTTAAACATGGAGCCCAATGAGGACCCGAGGTTAGACTGAGTTGTGGCGTAAGACTGCCCGGAACCAACCGGCAACAGGCAGCCACAACAATACCTGGCTAATGTGAGAGGTCAAGGCTTTAATAAGACAATTAAGGCTGAGTCAGGATTGTTAGGATTAAGTGAACTAAAGACTTAATCAAAATGGAACATGCTAAACTAAACGGACTGGTGGGGGTTAGGTTAGAAAACACTTAACCAACTTAGCATGTTGGCTAGAGATAGAAAACCTAGTAACGGGGGACCCTTTTCAGCAGTAACCCTAGAAGGTGTATCAGGATACCCTGAAACTAGGCAGGGTGGGGCACGATTACTGGGCTGATTGTAAGAGGTCAAATCGACGGCGGTGGTGTAGCAGTGTAGGTTCTAACGGGGTGCGGGCGTGCACACACTCCGGCGCAGAAAAATAAGGCACTGGACACCAGTAGCATACCTGTGCATTCTAGGATTGTGTCGGGCTGCCACTATGGGACTTGATACACCCCATGGTGGGACCAGCATAGGTAACTACAACATCGGGGGCCGTAAGACACATGTAACTATGCGAGTAGGAGCCGATCATCATAGAATGGATCACATCACCCTGATTATGGGGTGCCAATTGGAAACTAGTTTATATGGGTTCAGAGATTAACATGGGGTACGATAGTATATTCGACCCTAGACAACTTAACCAAGTTTATAGTGCTTGCCCACTTCTTGTTTATACTCATCACACCCAGTTCTTTATTCATAGACAGAATAGTACTAGACTTACTCAGTCTTTATGTATGACTCTACTTTTCTTTTGTCTTCTTTTCTTCCGTTTCCCCCCTAGGTCCACAGGGAGGGAACACAGCAGCTTGACCAGCCTTAACATCCAGCTTGAAGAAGAGAAATGTATTGCTTGGACCTTTTCGTTTGAACTATGGCTTTGGATAATCACTATGGGGCTTTTGCAGTTTATCTATGTTTTATTTATGCTTCTTTAAATAATGTAATCAAGACAGATTATGAAGGAGTTATGTTATGTTTTTGGAAAGGATGTAAGACAATTATGATGTTGTTGTAGCACGTATTTGCTTTTATGAAATAAAAGTTGTTGTTTTTCCGCTGTTTACAAATATGTGTTCTTATATCTGTCTTGTATATCTGTGACTTATACTTATAAACCTCCACCAAAATTAGGGCATTCCCTTTGAGAGTGACCCTAACGGAGGTGGGGTGTTTCACTTGGTATCAGAGCGAGGTTTACCAGATAAGATAAAAAGTTTTGAAAATTTTATTTTCAAAAAGGAAATTTAAAGAAGCATTTTTAAAAGAAAAATATTATTTTATTTTAAAAAGGCAAAGTCCACTCCCCAAAGCCATAGGTACTATCTCTTATCCTTCGTTTTGAATCTATCCTTTTTGTTTCATCATGTCCGAAGATCTTAACTTGCCTGAAGGGGTGCCAATACCTGGTTGGTTTAGACGGTTCTTAGAAGCAAGGGCCACTCAGCCAGGTCCTACCGTTCCTCCTCCCCCAGCTGCAGGAAATCATCCAGCTGCAGCGGCACCTTTTCCTCCACCTCCTCCTCGGGGAAACACTTTTGCTAAGATATGTAAAGATTTTAAAGCTATGGGAGGAAAGGATTTCCATGGAACTGAGTCCTTCGTGGCAGCTAGAAATTGGCTGAAAGAAACGGAGGACCTATTCATCATCTTTGAGGTAGAGGATAGACAAAAAGTACAATTGGCAGTATGGCTATTGAAGGGCGAGGCTTCCTACTGGTGGGAAGTCACTAATGCTGAAAGACCAGTGGAGACATGGGAGGACTTTAGGGCAAGGTTTGAGACTAAATTTCTCTCAGATGCGGAAAGAAGTTTGCAGTTGGAAAAATTCTTATTTCTTAAACAAGGGGACAAGACAGTCAGAGAGTATGTGAATCAGTTCGATGAGCTGGCTAGGTTTGGGCTTGACCTAGTCAACACCCCGCACAAGAAGGCTCTCCGTTTCGTCAAAGGGTTGAATGAGCCATTACACAGTTTGGCCATGACCCATATACCCATGGGAGCCACGTATGAAAGATTGGTGCAAATGGCATTGCTGAATGAAGAGGATAAGGGCAAGAAGGAGACAAAGGCAGAAAGCTCTCAAGGGAAGAAAGAGGGTTTGCAGCCTAAGAAGACAGATTTTAAGAAGGGCGGGAAAGGCAACAAAGAGAAGAGGAAGTGTAATTTCTGTGGCAAAGTGGGGCACTTAGTAAAGGACTGCCGGAAAAAGAAGGCCAAGGAGAATGGTGGGTGCTTTTCTTGCGGTGAGACAGGCCACAGGGCTAAGGACTGCCCAAAGAAACGAGGACAGGGGCAGAGGGCTGGATCCACCCCAGGGGCACAGGTTCATGTGCTGGAAGCACCACCTCTGCAACAGCGAGGTATAAATACTTCTGTAGAAAGTGTAGTTTATCTTTATGATCACCCCGTTCGCACTTTGTTTGATTCTGGCGCATCACACTCCTTTATCTCGTCTGCTTTAGTAGAATCTCTGCACCTAAAAACTAGTATGGTAGAGGACCCCTTAATTGTTTCAAACCCAATTGGGGGCCCAGCTCATTTGTCTATGATCTGTTTGGAATTGAAAATTTCTATCCTAAGTGTAGAATTTCAATGTAGTGCCTTTGTTTTGGGCTTTTCGGGTTATGGTTTGATTTTGGGTATGGATTGGCTATCCAGTAATGGGGCCATCCTTGATTGTGAGAAAAGGGTTGTTAGGCTCCTAACCCAGCTCGGTAATACTTTGGAAATTTCTTGTAATCCCTCGTATGCGGTTATGCTTAGTTATCTTGAATCGCTAGATGCCTCTGTTGAAAATTTGCAATCAGTTAGAGTGGTCCGGGAATATCCGGATGTCTTTGAAGAGGTGAAGGGCTTACCTCCGAAGCGGGAAATAGACTTCCGCATATATCTTGTAGATAATGCAAAGCCCGTTGCGTTACCCGTTAGACACATGGCTCCACGGGAAAGGAAAGAGCTCAGTAAACAGATTAAAGAGCTTCTAGAAAAGGGGTTCATTAGGAGAAGCATTTCAGAATGGGGCGCTCCAGTGGTGTTCAGTACAAAGGCGGATGGTTCACTCCGTTTATGTGTTGACTATAGGGAGCTCAACAAGCTAACGAAAAAGAATAGGCACCCTCTCCCTAGAATTGACGATTTATTTGACCAGCATGTAGGAGCGTCTGTTTTCTCCCAACTCGATTTAGCAACCGGTTTTCATCAGCTAAGGGTGGCTGGAGATAGCATCGATAAAACGGCGTTCAGAACCCCAGACGGTTTCTTTGAATGGCTTGTCATGCCTTTCGGCTTGACAAATGCACCTGCTTACTTCGTGGACCTGATGAGTAGGGTATTTAGAGATTTCCTCAACAAATTCGTAGTGGTCTTCGTAGATGATATCCTTATCTTCTCAAAGAGTGAAGAGGAACATGCTCAACACTTAAGGGCAATCATGGAAACTTTGCGAGTCCATCAACTAAAGGCCAAATTCTCCAAATGCCACTTTTGGAGAGAAGAGGTGAGGTTCCTTGGGCACATAGTATCCAAACAAGGGTTAGCGGTGGACCCTGCTAAGGTAGTGGCGGTACAGGATTGGAAGACACCAAGGAATGCAACTGAGGTCCGAAGCTTTCTAGGACTAGCAGGTTTCTATCGAAAATTTATGAGGGATTTTGCGAAAATCTCAGCTCCGCTCACGAAATTGACCAAGAAGAATCTAGTGTTCAATTGGGACTTGGATTGCGAGTTTTCTTTCCAACGACTGAAAAGGGCTCTTACAACAGCCCCAGTTTTGACGCTGCCAGATGGGAGCAAGATGTTCACTGTTTATACGGATGCATGTGGGACAGGGCTAGGCGCCGTCTTAATGCAAGAAGGAAGGGTAGTAGCGTATGGCGGGAGGCAGTTGAAAGTACACGAAAAGAACTACCCAACCCACGATCTTGAGTTAGCCGCCATCGTCTTTGCACTCAAGTCTTGGCGACACTATCTCCTAGGTGAGAAGTTCGAACTTTACACTGACCATAAATCGTTGAAATATCTTTTCTCGCAGAAAGATCTTAACTTGAGGCAACAAAGATGGATGGAGTTTCTTGCCTCATACGATTTCGAAATCTCCTACACTCCGGGCAAAGGCAACGTAGTGGCAGACGCGTTGAGCCGAAAGAAATTGACCCTAAGCCCGTTGTTTATTGAAAGACAAAGCCTAGAGTTTATAGCCAGCTTCGACTTTAGGCCTTCCTCCGACTTCGTACCAGGCTTGTTAGCATCTCTTGAAGTGCGCCCAACTTTAGTGGATTCAGTAGGGACAGCACAACGCGAAGACCCTCAGCTTGTGGAAACAATTGATAGGCTAATTAGGGGTGAGACTTCAAGTCACCTCAACAGATACTCCATCGACGATAAGGGTTTGCTAAGGCAAGACGGAAGACTATGCGTCCCACAAACAAAAGATTTGGTAAAGAAGGTTCTCGAGGAAGCACATCACTCCAAGATGACGATACACCCAGGCAGAGATAAAATGTACAAAGATATAAAAAGGACTTTCTTCTGGAAAGGCATGAAAAAGGACGTGGCAGAATTCGTTTCTAAGTGTATGGTGTGCCAACAGGTTAAAGCGGAACAGAAAAAGCCTGGCGGACTACTACATCCTCTAGAGGTCCCGCAGTGGAAGTGGGATAGCATATCAATGGACTTCATCGATGGGCTGCCTAGGTCTAGGAGAGGCAACACTAGCATTTGGGTAATAGTGGATAGGCTTACTAAAAGCGCCCACTTTTTACCTGTCAAAAGTAAAAGAACTGCCTCATCCCTAGCATCGCTTTACCTCAAGGAAATCGTTCGACTCCATTGAATACCATCTAGCATTGTTAGTGACCGAGATCCCATCTTCACCAGTGAGTTTTGGCGGAGCCTGCAAGAAGCAGTAGGAACGCAGTTATGCTTGAGAACAGCCTATCATCCCCAAACCGACGGCCAAACAGAGAGAGTGAATAGAGTTTTGGAAGACCTCTTAAGGCTATGCGTCCTTGACTTCGGAGGGACATGGGAAGACCACCTTCCTTTGGTGGAATTTGCCTACAACAACAGCTATCAAGCAACCATCGGAATGGCGCCCTTCGAAGCTTTATATGGAAGACCGTGCCGATCGCCCACTTGTTGGTGGGAGTCTACTGATAAGCTCATACTTGGACCAGATATGATCCGAGAGACTTTAGAGAAAGTAGACTTAATACGAAGAAGGATGAAGACGGCCCAAGACAAACAAAAGTCCTATGCCGACAAGAGAAGGACCGACCTTGAATTTGAGGTTGGAGACAGAGTTTTTCTCAAGGTATCACCGCTAAGGAACGTTGTTCGTTTTGGAACCACAGGAAAACTGGCACCAAGGTTCGTAGGGCCATTCCCTATCGTCGAGAAAATTGGAAAAATGGCCTATAGATTAGAGCTACCCGAGAAGTTGGCTGGAGTCCACAACGTTTTTCACGTTTCACATCTCCGAAAATGTCTACATGAGTCTGCTGAGGTGGTAGAGCCAAATATCCTCGAAGAGGACGAAGTGGAGCGCGAAGCAACCATAAGAAAAGTTCCAACCCGCATATTAGGAACGGAAGTGAAGAAGCTACGCAACCGCGAAGTCAAGCTCGTCAAAGTTCAGTGGAGCGACGCCGAGGGAGACGCGACTTGGGAAACTGAAGCTAGAATACGCCCTGCCTACCCTTTTCTTTTCGAGGGTACATCCTTGATCTTTCTTTTTCCTTAAGTTGCGCTTTTATCTATCTTTTTAGGTATGTTTCCTCGACCTTATCTTTTAGGTAGAATCTTTTTGGATGGAAACATGTAATTGAAACATGTTATGTATGATGGTTGCGAGTGGTTGCAAGTGATTGCTAGTGGTTGCTCGTGGTTGCATATACACACACAATCTAGGTTTTAGATCGGCTCAGTCACTTCATATTGCATATGCATATATGTTTGCATTCGTATATGGTTGAACATTAATGTGTTGTCATGTGGATGTTGCATTTGTATTGAATGATTGTGCACCCATGTAAAATCATGAATAGGAAAATTTGCATACATAATGGATTCATGGCACTTACATACCTCGCATTAAGGAGGTCAACTGAATCAGTAGACCGCCTGATTTTGCATTAGATAAGTTCATGTATACACACACTTCGCCTATGATCATGAAGCATTAGAAGTCTTTTAAGGACAATGGATGCTCGTGTTTGATGGTTAAGTAGATGGATGATTGGATGTTAGGATATACATTCCTCCTAACTTGAAGATTTCGCGGACGAAATCCTTTTAAGTAGGGGAGAATGTAACACCCCGCGAATTCTATAACTGTGAAATTAACAAATTAAAGTATAATTAATTCGAAATCAAAGAACTAAGGGAAACGGGATACGACATTGCGTTTGTCTCGGAAAAATACGCGAAATAGAGTCCGAGTTTTCGAAAAACGGAGTCCGTATGAAGAAGATATGGCCTTCGGAAGTTTCTGAATTAAGTTTAAAATTCGAACAGAATAAAACAGTTTAAAATTAAAACCGGGCCCAATTGGCCAGGGCGGGAAAAATCCCGCCTGATGCACCCAGGTCGACTGGGCTGTCGACCTGGTCTAGCCAGGTCGACAGGGCTGTCGACAGGGCTGTCGACAGGCATGTCGACCTGGTCCAGAGCCAGGTCGAGCCCAGTCCAACCTGGCTGGCCTATTCTATGTTGGTCGATTTTCTGTGGTCTGCTTTGTCATTAGGGCTAGGTGGCAGGCTCTAATTGGTCTCTCTTGCGAATGAATGGCTACGATCAATCCAAGCAACATCAATGGTCCTAATCAGTTTATAACCTCTATAAAAACAACCCTAGACTAACCCTAATCTATTCATTCAAAAATAAGAACAAAGCCGCCATGTTGCTGAGGAACGACTAAGAGTAGCCACCAATTGGAGAGAGAATTAGGAGGCAAATTCTAAGGCATAAAGCAACCTAAACAAATCAAATCAACAAGGAATCGCATCTCCAAAACCCTAAATTGGAGAGTTCGCCATACAATTGTAAGTAGAGTATTATTTTGGTATGAACAAATAATTGTGTTGGTTTGTATACTTGATTTGTGGCAATAAAGCAATTCATATTTGTGCGTTCTTATCGATTTGGAATATTGTATACGTTTGGATATTCTCGAATTATGTTATTCAATTATGAAAAACTACATGCGGTAGTTTTATGCAAGTATACGTTTGGAATATTCGCAAATGATGTAATCCATGTTGAAACTACATGTATGTAGTTGATTAATTGAAATTCATGCAAGTTTGGGGTTTTGCTACTATGCCATCATAACGTGTATTTTCATACAAACATCGTTTTTGTGAAGTAATTGGAATAAGTTTGGGTTATCATAATTCATATGAAACTATGTTGAAATTTTGGCACCATGTATTAAGCCATGCTTTTGTACTAGAAAACCTATTTGCAAACTTATGAATATGATTAGGCTATGATTGATATTTTGCATAATTGAAATCCATATTGTTAACAAGAATTTTATGATGACATATGTGGTACATAGCTAGGTTAGATTCAAACATCCCTTTTGCAAGTTTGCAAGACTAAAGTAAAAATCATGATTTCATGTTAGAAATATTTATGCCATGTGAATAGATTTAAAATCATGATTAGTTTGAACTATACTTTTGTGTTAGTAACAAAAGTAAACACCTAGTAATCTTATGAACATGATTTGCTTATGTTTGACATTATGCCTAAATAAAAGTATAGGTTTATGTTGTAGTTAAGCCTATGTGTCAATAATGATATTCTTATCTCAACTACAAGTTACGTGCTTTGATTCATGTCACCTATGCTTTATGATAAAGTATATGTTACCACTATGCAAGTACACCAGTTTCTATTTTGTAGTTCCAACGTTATGTTGCAAGTTCATGCGCTCACCTTCCCCTTTTTGTGTATGTAATCACGCTTTAAGCCTCCCCTTTTCCTCATGGCTAAGTTGGGCTTAAAAGCCTAAGCCCAACATATATTATGATTAACGAACGTATTAAACGGGGGAAAATAACGTTGGGTTAAATTAATTAATAAATGAAAATATAAAGTAGAAGGGCCCAAATTCAAGTATGGGTTGGGCCCATGATTGGTGTAGCCTTTACACCATTAACTTAATAATGGGCCGCAAATATTTACATATAAGAGAATAAAGAAGAAAGACAAAATATGTAAATGTAGAACATACGATGTGTTTAACCCGAGGTTGGATTGAGTTGTGATGTAAACCTGCCCGGAACCGCCCGGCTGTCCAGTAGTCACAACAATACCTATCCAATGTGGGAGGTTAAACATGGAGCCCAATGAGGACCCGAGGTTAGACTGAGTTGTGGCGTAAGACTGCCCGGAACCAACCGGCAACAGGCAGCCACAACAATACCTGTCTAATGTGAGAGGTCAAGGCTTTAATAAGACAATTAAGGCTGAGTCAGGATTGTTAGGATTAAGTGAACTAAAGACTTAATCAAAATGGAACATGCTAAACTAAACGGACTGGTGGGGGTTAGGTTAGAAAACACTTAACCAACTTAGCATGTTGGCTAGAGATAGAAAACCTAGTAACGGGGGACCCTTTTCAGCAGTAACCCTAGAAGGTGTATCAGGATACCCTGAAACTAGGCAGGGTGGGGCACGATTACTGGGCTGATTGTAAGAGGTCAAATCGACGGCGGTGGTGTAGCAGTGTAGGTTCTAACGGGGTGCGGGCGTGCACACACTCCAGCGCAGAAAAATAAGGCACTGGACACCAGTAGCATACCTGTGCATTCTAGGATTGTGTCGGGCTGCCACTATGGGACTTGATACACCCCATGGTGGGACCAACATAGGTAACTACAACATCGGGGGCCGTAAGACACATGTAACTATGCGAGTAGGAGCCGATCATCATAGAATGGATCACATCACCCTGATTATGGGGTGCCAATTGGAAACTAGTTTATATGGGTTCAGAGATTAACATGGGGTACGATAGTATATTCGACCCTAGACAACTTAACCAAGTTTATAGTGCTTGCCCACTTCTTGTTTATACTCATCACACCCAGTTCTTTATTCATAGACAGAATAGTACTAGACTTACTCAGGCTTTATGTCTGACTCTACTTTTCTTTCGTCTTCTTTTCTTCCGTTCCCCCCCCCCCCCCAGGTCCACAGGGAGGGAACACAGCAGCTTGACCAGCCTTAACATCCAGCTTGAAGAAGAGAAATGTATTGCTTGGACCTTTTCGTTTGAACTATGGCTTTGGATAATCACTATGGGGCTTTTGCAGTTTATCTATGTTTTATTTATGCTTCTTTAAATAATGTAATCAAGACAGATTATGAAGGAGTTATGTTATGTTTTTGGAAAGGATGTAAGACAATTATGATGTTGTTGTAGCACGTATTTGCTTTTATGAAATAAAAGTTGTTGTTTTTCCGCTGTTTACAAATATGTGTTCTTATATCTGTCTTGTATATCTGTGACTTATACTTATAAACCTCCACCAAAATTAGGGCATTCCCTTTGAGAGTGACCCTAACGGAGGTGGGGTGTTTCAGGGAGCTCGGTCAATATCCTCTTCAAGAAAACTTTTGAACAAATGAGACTTGAAGCAAAAGATCTAAAGCCCTACGAAGGATGGATACGTGGCTTCAATGGGGCGTCGACGGCTCCGATGGGTTACGTAGAATTACCAGTTGCATTAGGACAGGGAGATCGCCAGAGAGTGAGGATCCTGCCATTTGTAGTTTTGGATATAGAGTGACCCTACAAAGCTTTCCTAGGCCGTCTGGCCCTTGCCGAGTTTAGGGCATGTATTGCACCTTGGTGCTTGCTGCTTAAATTCCCGACTGACGCAGGAATTGGGGTGATGAGATGCGACCAAGCTACAGGACGAGCCTGTTACATGACGGAGTTGAAGATGCTAATTAAGGGGTTGAATATAGAAACTAAGGATGATTCTCCCCCTTCAAAGGAAAACTCAACATAGCAATTAAGGGGTCCATCCCCAAGAGAGTCGTCCTTAGATGTGCTCGAGGATATAGATCCCAGAGAGAATAGAGAACCCAGGGATAGAAAGGCGACTCCCAACGAGATAAAAATAGATATACCTATTGATAAGACAGATTCGAAAAAAGTACAAAAGATCGGCTCGCAACTAGACCCAATCCGGGCGAAAGAGTTGGCTGATTTCTTAAAGGAAAACTTAGATGTGTTTTCCTGGACTCACGCTGACATGTGTGGGATTTCTCCTGCTATTATGAGCCACTCTTTATGCATTAATCCAAAGCACCCACCGATCAAACAAAAGAGACGGATGTTAGGCCCAGAGCGGTCAGCAGCTTTGAAAGAAGAGGTAGAGAAACAAAAGGATAATGAATTCATTAAGGATTCGAAATATCCCGATTGGATATCAAATCCTGTCCTGGTCAGAAAATCTAACGAGAAGTGGCGTAAATGTGTCGACTTCTCTGACTTGAACAAGGCTTGCCCGAAGGATAGCTTTCCTCTTCCCAGAATCGATCAGCTAGTAGACTCGACGGCTGGACACGAGCTTTTATCCTTTTGGATGCCTATTCGGGGTACAATCAAATTCCCATGCACATACCAGATCAGGAGCATACAAGTTTCATCACAGACTTGGGGTTATATTGTTATGTGGTAATGCCATTTGGATTAAAGAATGCAGGAGCCACGTACCAGCGTTTGGTCAACCGCATTGTCTATAATCAAATCAGGAAAACCAAGGAGATTTACGTGGATGACATGCTTGTGAAGTCTAAACAATCTTCTGACCATACAAGGGACTTAGCTGAAATGTTTGATATTCTTCGAAGGTATGGGATGAAGTTAAACCCCTTAAAATGCACATTTGGGGTCGCATCTGGAAAATTCCATGGGTTTATCGTGAGTTCTCGAGGAATTGAGATAAATCCTAGTCAAATAGAAGCAATAAGGAATATTGAAGAACCACGAAAGAACAAGGATGTTCAAAGCCTAGCCAGAAAAGTTGCTGCATTGAGCAGGTTTATCTCCAAAGCCACAGATAAGTGCGTACCTTTGATCGATCTAATAAAACGAGGAAAAAGAAATTTTGAGTGGACCCCTGACTGTGTGGAGGATTTCCAGAATTTATTAGACTTATTAGAAAATCCTCCAATATTATCAAAACCCGTGGAACATGAGGATTTGTTTGTCTACCTGGCGGTATCATCTCATGCCGTCAGTACAGCATTGGAACGTGAAGAAGATAAAGTCCAGAGGCCTGTATACTACGTGAGCAAGAAGCTAGCTGCTGCATAACATAATTATCCGAAGATAGAAAAACTTGCTTATAGCCTCCTGATTACTTCCTGCAAACTTCGTCCTTAATTTCAGGCTCACCCGATAGTTGTATACACCGATCAACCTTTAAGACAAGTGTTGCAAAAACCCGAAGCATCAGGGCGGTTACTTAAATGGAACATCGAGTTGAGTCAATTTGATTTAAATTTTCAGCCACGGAAATCAATAAAGGGTCAGACATTGGCCGACTTTATAGCCGAATTCACAATTCTCGAAGAGGAAACGGTGGGTGACAAGGTGGTTACTTTGGACCAAGAGATAGAGCTTAGTCAGTGGAAGCTATATACGGATGGAGCTAAAAATGATCGAAGGTCCCGCGCCGGAGTTGTTTTAGTAACTTCTGAAGGACGATCTATTTACTATGCATTACGATTAGAGTTTTCTGCTACCAATAACGATTCCGAGTATGAAGCCCTGATTGCTGGGCTGAAACTCGCCAAAGAACTGGGGGTGAAGACACTGGATATATGTTGCGATTCCAAGATAGTTGTTTGCCAGGTTCGGGAGGAATTTATTGCTAAAGGGCCTCGACTCATTACTTATCTCAAAAAGGTAAAGGAATTGCTAGGTAGTTTGGAGCATTACAGCATAATGCTTCTTCCAAGAACGAAAAATCAGAAAGCAGATCGGTTGGCAAAGCTAGCAAGTTCTGATAATCCTAAAGAAACTGAAATGGTTCCAATAGAGGTTTTGGAATCACTGAGTTTCGACCTGATGGAAGTGGAACAAGCCTTGGAAGTTGATTTAGAGAGAGAATCATGGATGACACCAATCAAGAATTTTCTCAAGAATGGAACCCTCCTGTTGAAGAAGAGCGAAAGACGAGCTGTAAGACGTAAGGCTGCAAGATACGTTTAACAGGACGACGTCCTTTATCGTCAGGGGTTTTCAATGCCCCTACTGCGGTGTATCGCACACGAAGACATCAAACGTGTACTGCAAGAAGTACATGAAGGTGAGTGTGGGGACTACACCGGGGGCCAAACCCTAGCAAAGAAAGTATTATGGTATGGATATTTTTGGCCTACCGTGAATAAATACGCGGCTGATTATTCACGATGCTGCGACAGATGTCAAAGATTTGCCAAGATTCCCATAGCACCTCCGACTCAGCTCAAGTCGATGGTAAGCCCATGTCGTTTGCCATGTGGGGAATTGATATTATTGGAGTGTTACCTATTGCCAGAGTGGAAGCAAAGTACGCGATCATCGTCGTGGATTATTTCACGAAATGGGTGGAAGCTGAACCTTTAACAACGATCACGGCAAGAAAGGTGATCAGTTTTGTGGTCAAAAACATTATCTGTCGATTTGGGATACCGAAGACCATCATAACTGATAATGGGACACAGTTTGATAGCGTCGAATTCAGAAACTTTTGCCAAAAGTACAAGATTGATAAACGGTACACTGTTGTAGCTCACCCGCAGTCAAACGGCCAGTTCGAAGCAATAAACAAGGTCATTAAATCTATTCTCAAGAAGCGGTTGGAGCGGGCCAAAGCCAAGTGGTTAGATGAGTTGCCACTAGCTTTGTGGGCCTACAAGACAACCTTTAAGACGGCCACTGTCCATACTCCCTATTCACTTTCCTTCGGGTCAGAAGTAGTAATCCCGATAGAATTGGAAGTCCCTTCTCATCCAGTCGCATACTATGACCCGATGAAAAATAGAACACTCCTAGAGTCTCTTGATATGGTTGAAGAAAAAAAGAGATGAAGCAGACTTGCGTGCCTCAAGACACCGACATCAAGTAGCTCGTTATTATGACCGGAAAGTTCGCTTCAAAACCTTTAAACCAATAGACTTATTATTGAAACGAGTCTTCCCCCCTTCAACCCAATTGGGTCCAAAATGGGAAGGGCCATACACCATCCAACGGAATCTTGATACAGGAGCATTCAATCTAACGACCATGCACGGTGAAGAGATTCCCAGAGCTTGGAATGCTCAGCACTTACGACAATACCTGAGCTAAATATGAAATGTCTTCCTTTTTGTTTTTATAAGCTATGTAAAAAGGCACGACTTGCCTTAAAAAGTTTGTTTATATGAACAACGGATTATGAAGTGTATGTATGCTATGACTTTGCTGAACCGCTATAAAAATATTGTGTGTCATTTACTTTCCTGCATTATTTATATCTTTAACCATTATTCTGTCATGACAATGAAACACAAAACATTAAATTAAATTTCAAAATTGGAGACAACCTATGTGCAGGAGCAAACAAAATGCCCGTTTGCATGATAAGATGCATAGAATGGGAAGACGACATTCCTAACTCTAACTCTCATGAAACAAGAGAGAGTATAAAGGACGGGAAGACGACGTCCCTTGAGGCGTGAAGGTGCACCCCAATAAGAGACCACCTCAGTAATACTCTAACCTGCTTATGAGACAGGAGAGTATAAAGATGCTAAAAAGAATAAGCATCGATGATGAAAAGAATATGACCCTGTCAGAGAATTGGGGGCAGCTGAATTTTGAATTTAATCAATCTTGAATAAGTCTTAATCAGTTATCCAAGATTGATTGGGGGCATATATATGTACACATATTCCCCTTAATAATGACTTTATTATATAACTGTGATATGACATGCTATTCATTTGCATTTTTACTTAAATGTTAAATTTACGAATATCAGACATTGCAGGGAACAAACCGCTTTATTCAAAAACATGTGAGTTTATACAGGAAGACTAAGCAAAAGATGCGAGGGCCACACTCACTACAATAATAGCGGACCAGTCGAATATCAAAATAAAATAAAACAAAGCGCATTATCACTTCGGCTTTGGAGTAGACTTGGGCTTCTTGGCAGCCTTAAGAGCATTTCTAGCTTCTTTTTCAGCATAAGACATGAGACGTTTTGGCCACTTCTTCTCTGTAGTTGAAGTACCAAAATCGGTAGATTTCTTCCTAGGAGTCGGAACACTGGAATCAAGAGAAGATTTTTTAGCAAGCTCTTTTGTAATTGACCTAGTTGAAATCTTAACAACTAACCTCGATCCAGGATCCACCACTGCAAGGGGCTTAAGGCTTTCGGGGTTTAATTCCTCGACTTTCGTCTGCATGCAATTGTCTTGTTCGACATTCATTTCAGCCAAAGTCATGTCATCAGCATTTTTCGAATCCCCAGTTATAGCAACATCAGGATCTTCTTCATGCCCCTCGTTACCATCATCGTCTTTCAAAGCGTCTATCATTTCATCATCATGAGAAGTGTCGGCCTTAGGCGCTTCAGTTCCCCTCCGAATTCGACGATGGTAGCCTTATCCTGAGCCTTTTCCACGGATTCTTCCCCAATGGTGGCTCCCCGAGGCTCATCAGTCTTCTCGGCTGGTTCAGCACCAATAGAATGAGAAGCAACAGTTATCAACTTAGGAGAAAATAAAGAATCCTCGATCGATTGCCCAATGATGTGATGAAAGGTGGAGACAGCCTTGACGAATTGGGGTGAAAAGGTGGAAATACCTTCTGATGATTTCTCAATTGGGGCGGCTACCGTCTCTGACGCTGATTCGGGTATAGGAGATAAAAGAGACGCTCTAGGAATTCCCGGATTCTCGGGATCATATCCCTCAACTCCTGTAGCATCGGCGGTAGTAGAAGAAGAACCAACTTCAAGGATATTCTTTTGTTTGGCCAGGCGTTTCTCCTCCTCCATGGCAACAGCAATAAGGCAACGTCCCTCGGCCAGAAGTGCCGGTTCATCATCTCTCAGATACTTCTCCATGAGTTTGTCTTCATCAATGAAGTCTACCTTAAGTTCCTCTTTTTCCCATTCGATGGTTTGACTCCATATGTGAACTAAGGTAATCGGATAGTCTTCGATCCAAGAGATGTTTCGGCGACGGATTATGTGTGCAAAGAATTCAATCATTAGTTTGCCAAAGCCATGCAATTCTTCTTGAGCCTCTGATAGCTGTTTATGAGTTTCTTCAGCAGACTTAATAGTGCTATCCACATTCCCCTCAGCTAAGGCAGCCCTAGTCTCAGCTTTCATTAACTTGGACTCCAAGTCAGCATTTCATTTCTCTAGCTCGGCATTCTTCCTCGATAACTCGGCCTTTTCTAGCTCAAAAGTATTGTAAGCCAGTTGCATTTCGACATTGTTTGACTTAGCGTCTTCCGCTTGTTTCTTCAAATCCAAACATTCTTGACTGTGAGATTCTAGCAAGTGATGATAACACTTTTGTAATTCCTCAAATTGCGGTTTGAAGTTGTTGGCATCTCGTTGAGTAATGACAAGTTGAGCCTGTGTATCTTCTATGTCCTTCTCCAGATTTATCAAAACATTCTCATTGGAATCTGCAGCCTTCTTCATTGCATCAATGTCTGTAATTAAGGCCTGAATGATTCTGGACAGATTGTGTGAATACTTGCACATCTCTAAGTATTGTTTCTTAACTGCGTCAATCTTTGCCTTAGCCTCATCTGCCCACTTTGAAGAGATAGGCTCAAGTGCGGGTAAGAAAGTTAGATTCTCAAAGTAGTGATCTGGGAACTGCTTCTCTAGATATGCCAGTTTAGTTTTGGAATCATTATCCAGTGCTGGGGGTTTGCAGTACGATAGTTCAATGTGTTTCCGCTTAGCAGGGACGATGGTTGCATTGCCTTTTCCAGATCGCTTCTCAGAAGCTTTATGCTTGTCTCGTGAATCGGTGTGTTTCGGTGGACTTTTTTCTCAATTATATTTGTCTTGGGGAGAAGTTCGATCTTTGGATTGCGATGTATCTTCCCCACAACGACTCTGGTGGCTCTTATACCTGTCTGGATCCGACCAGACAGGAGAACGAGAGCGTGAGGTGTGTGGTTGATGAGAATCATGAGGCCTTCTGTCATCTCTGCCTCGGCTCTCACGGCGATCATGCTCGGTGTCGGAAGGAGGTCTAGACATGCTACGGCGAATTTTCCTAACATCATAGTAAGGCGAGACATTGTACCTGCACAACAATATAAGTGGAGTTCAGAATCAACGCTCACATATGACATGAGTGCTGTGACGTGCAGTGCTAATGTGTTATGTGCATCCTAAGTGGTGTTCCCCCAACCAACCCGAATTTGAAGCCAGACTAGCATGAGAGGGCTCTTTGGCCTTCATGGGTGTAGTCTCCTCTGAAGAAGTGAAGGTTAAAGGATTCGTGCCAAAGTCCTCTGAAGTATATATAGTTTCGGGCAGGGGAAGATTTCGCAAACCCTTAAATGTGGAATCGTCGGTAGCAGGAGCATCTCCTTGAGAAGCGTCTATTGGCAGCTCTTTAGGGGATGTTGACTTCTCAGGAGAAATAGCGTCATCAGGGATGGTATACCCTTCTCTATGCTTTTCAGCTATGTTGGCTAACTCATCGTCCTGAGTTGAAGATGGAGAAGGTAGAGTCCGAAGAGGTATTGTTGGACCTTTCGAGCCCTCGCCCGTCTCATGAATAATGTCGACCGGGGGTATGTACACATATGGACCCGTCCCATAACCTATACTACGGGTAATAGATAGTAACCCATGATGATGGAGATACTCATCCTTAAGAACTTCGTCGATGGTTAGGAACTTTTGATCGCCATTGAGAAGCCGATGCAAACAATCAAAGTATAACTGATCCGATATTTGCTTTGGGTTATCAACTGCGAATGAAAAAGAAAGCAAGTTAATGTGTTGGCATGAGCATTTAAAATTGAAATCTAGAAAGTCGGTGCTTTACTTGATTTAGTCCATCTCCTGGCACACCCCGGCTGCTGTCTGATACAAAACCATTCAAGTTTAGTGTAACACCCCGAATTTCAATTAACACTAATGGTTAGAAATTAAAGTATAATTAATCTAAGATGGAAGAACCAGGGGAAACGGGCTGCGTCATTACGTTCGTCTCGGAAAAATACGCGAAATAGAGTCCGAGTTTTCGAGAATCGGAGTCCGTATGGCCCGGTTATGGCCCAAAGAAGTTTTAGAAAATTTAAATATAAAAAAACAGATTTGAAAAACAAGTTTGGAGCCAAAAGAGGAAAGGGGGGAAAAATTCCCGCCTAGCCCCGTGTCGACAGCCATGTCGACAGGGGTGTCGACAGGGGGGTCGACAGCCCTGTCGACAGGGGAGTCGACACAGGGTGTCGGCCCTGCTGGTCTGGGTGCACCAGGTTTGTTCTTGGTTCAGTCTTGGGCTATATTCTAGAGACTTCCTAAATCTAAGGGTCCTAATCTAATCTAGGGTTAATCTAAGGGCCTAAAACACTTTCTAATCCTATAAATAAGACCCCAACCCTACCCTAATTCATTCATAATTAAACCTTGTAATTAAACTATGGCAAAATGCAACTTGATCATGGCCTCCACAAATCAATGAAGAGGGTTGCATGCTAATCACTCTCTAATCAACCTCTAATCCTTTCTTAGCACCTTAATCTTCTTCATTTGGTGTGCAAAATTGCTAGTTGTGAGTTTCTATCACTTTGATGATCTTTTGGTAAACTAATTAGATGAGATGTGACGGGATTTATGGTTTTGGATGTGGATTAATGAGTCTTGAATCATATGATATGATGGTAGCATTAATCTTGTGTTTATGCATGTTGAGTATGTATGTTTATGAATGTTGAGTATGCAAGTTTATGCAAGTTTAATATGATGTATGTTATGTTTGCATGATGCTAAATATGTAAGTTGTGGGCTATGTAATCATATGCATGTTATGCAAGTTCATGGTGATATGCTATGCAAGTTACATGTAGGTTAATATGCGAAATATGCTATGCAAGTTACATGTTTGTTAATATGCAAGTTACATGTTTGTTAATATGCAAGTTACATGTATGTAAATATGCAAGTTACATGTTTGTTAATATGCAAGTTACATGTTTGTTAATATGCAAGTTACATGTAAGCAAATATGAAAGTTACATGTTTGTTAATATGCAAGTTACATGTTTGTTAATATGCAAGTTACATGTATGTAAATATGCAAGTTATATGTTTGTTAATATGCAAGTTCATGATGACACATTATGCAAGTCTATGAGTTAATATGCAAGTTTGTTATGCAAGTGAATATGTAAGTTATGTGACATATTATATGCAAGTTATGTGACATGTTATGCAAGTGCATGTGCAAGTTATGTGTTCATTAATATGCAAGATGGCACCTTTGAAACATGTTCATTCATATGCAAGTTGACACCTTTTATGTGTGTTATATCATGAGAACGAAATTACGTGGGAACGATGGGGTAATTAAATGCATAGGTTAATAAGATTGTGTGAAATTAATATAATTATGCATAATATAAAATAAATGAACATAGTATGGGAATTTGCCTATTTAGTTAGGTGTACCCATACTATGTGTTGGGAATTTACCTATTGAGTTAGGTCTACCCCATGGGAATTTACCTATTAAGTTAGGTCTACCCATGTTAAGAAAACTTGATTAATTAGGGATAAGTAATATAAAATTATGAGGGTGATTAATTAGGTGTAATTAATCGACTAAGACACGAGGTTGGACTCAGTTGTAGCGTAAAACTGCCCGGACCCAACCGGCTTAACCAGTTGCTACAAATGTTAGCCCAATGTGAGAGGTCTTAGGCACAAACTAAATACGTGATTAATGTAAAGACACGAGGTTAGACTCGGTTATGACATAAGGCTGCCCGGACCCAACCGGCTTAACCAGCGGTCATAAAAGACAGTCTAATGTGAGAGGTCTTTACAAAGGTTACGTTCTTAATTAATTAATTAAGAAACACTTAACAACATTAGCATGTAGAGTGACATGAGGGGTTAAGTGGGTGTCTTGGGTGGCATGAGAAAATCTAGTGGTTGCCTTGGGTGGCAATAGAAAATACGATTAGAATACTTAACCAAAATGGAAACATGTAATTAAACATGATTAAAGGGTTAAGTAGGGTATACTAGAAAAAGGGACAAGCTTAGGTGGGTAGCTTGTGGAGGCCCATTTCAGCCAGTAACCCATACGTATCTTTGTGGGCTCGACCCATGTCGAGGACGGGACACGCATACTGGGCTTGACTGTAAGAGGCAAACGGGTTAGCGGTGGCAACGCAAGTCCAACGGGCTTCATATGCGTGAGTGGGCCCGGGCTGGTAGGTAAGCCGTTGTTGCATCGTGTAGATATAAGCCGTGCACCGTTAGTTTTATCAGGTTGCCACATTGGGGAATGGTACACCCCACAGTGGGGCCAGCACGGGTATCTACGTTAGGGAGCCGATCGAATGGGGAAGTAGTGTGTACACCTAGTGGATTGTAGGGCCCCGTGGCGCCTACTTGGACATCTAGGGGTACGCAAGTACTATTAAGTTAATTTTATAAGTCCATGAGTGAGATCAACCTTTAAGTTAGGAACGACTGGTGTGGTGCAGTTTAGTAATTTACCTTAGAAAGGGTAGATGCGTCTTTATCCTTTATCTTAGTTTAGTTGACTGCTTAGTGTAACCATTCATCCCCATATGTTACCGTATATCAGTTCATGTCTTCTCTGGTTACTTTAACGATTGTATTGTTAAAGTTATAGGACTCGCTCAGACTTATGTCTGACCCCGTTGTTTTTATCTTTTTCCCAACCCTCAGGTCCTGTGGTGGATCCTAGCAGTAGTGGAGCTTGATCAGATTGCTGTTCCAGTCTTTAGGAGCTTGGGTGGATGTAAAGCTCCAGTTATCCAGTTATCTTTCCGTTGTTTTGGCTATTGTATGAGAGTGGGATTATGTACTTCTTTATTTTGATGGATATTGTACTTGACTTTTATTGTGGGTTTATGATGTAACCAGACATGTTTTACTTCCGCTGTTATGAGATGATGTTTTAAAATTTCAAGTACTATTTATATCTGTCTTGTTGTAATTTTTCTGTTCTATATTCACTAAAATACTCCACCGATGTTATGGCATTCCCATTGTGAGTGATCATAGCGGGAGGGGGGTGTTACACGTGGTATCAGAGCTTAAGGTTACCAGAACAGATAATTTTTTTTGAGAAAAACTATTTTCTAAGAGTATTTTCGAAGAAAGTATTTTCAAAAGCATGTCTTTTAAGAGAAAAAGGTTTTGAAAAAGAAAAGCATAATCCCCAATAGCCATATCCTTATCTTTCGGAATCTCCTTTTTGAATCTTTCCTCTTTCGTTTCAGCATGGCTGAAGATCTTAACATCCCGGAGGGTTTAGTTATACCACTATGGTATAGGAGGTTGCAAGAGGCTAGGGCCGCGGCTGCGGGTCCAGCCAATGCTACTACACCAGAGACAACCGCTCCTCCTCCTCAGCCTAGAGTGGATAATTTTGCTAAGGTTTGCAAGGAGTTCAAGGCTATAGGAGGAAAACCTTTCTAGGTTCAGAGACTTTCGTAGAGGCTAGAGATTGGCTTAAGGAAGTGGAAGAGTTGCTAGATATCTTTGAAGTGGAAGAGGGAAAGAAAGTCAAGTTGGCGGCTTGGTTGATGAAGGGAGAGGCCTCATTCTGGTGGGAGGTCACTAATGGAGAACGCCCTGTTGACTCTTGGGCAGATTTTAAGCAAAGGTTTGGGGCTAAGTTTCTCTCAAGGGCGGAAGAGAATCTGTTTATGGAAAAGTTCTTGAATTTGAAGCAAGGGAATCTCACGGTGAAAGAATATGTCAACAAATTCAATCAATTAGCAAGGTTTGGCATAGAGTTGGTGAATACACCGGAGAAGAAGGCTTTGAGGTTCGTTAGAGGCTTGAACGAACCATTGCAAGGAATAGCTATGACTCACATTCCTATGGGGGCCACCTTTGAGAAACTTGTCTACATGGCACTTATGCATGAGGATGATAAGAATTCTAAGGCACTAGAGAAAAAGGGGGATCAGAAGAAACCGCAACAACAACAACAAGGCAAGGGTGGAAAAGGAAATGGTGACAAGAAGAAGACGAAGAAGAAGTGCTTCAATTGTGGGACACCAGGTCACCTCAGCAAGGATTGTCGCAAAAAGAAGAAGACCGGTTGCTTTCATTGTGGTGAAGCAGGGCATCTTGTGAAAAACTGCCCAAAGAAGGGGCAGAAGACGGGGTCTACCTCAGGAGGTCAGGTGCAAGCTCTTATAGCACCACCTCAGTCAGGGGGGCCAGTTCAGGTTCTCTCAGTTCCACCGATTCAGCAGAGAGGTAGAACTATTTCCGTTGAAAGTCTGGTTTTTCTGTTTGATCATCCAGTTCGTACTTTGTTTGACTCTGGCGCATCGCATTCTTTTATCTCATCATCGTTAGTTGAGTCACTGCACTTAGACACCAATCTAGTTGATGATCCCTTGGTTGTTTCAAACCCAATTGGGGGCTCTATATATCTGTCTATGATATGTTTGGGTTTGAAGATTTCTATACTTAGCGTTGAGTTTAGATGTGATGCTTTTGTATTGGGCTTCACGGGCTATGGGCTGATTTTGGGCATGGACTGGTTATCCAGTAATGGTGCCATTCTTGATTGTGAAAGGAGAGTTGTCAGGCTTATGACCCGCTTGGGTAATACTCTCGAGATCTCTTGTAATCCCATGGAATCTGTTTTGCTAAGTTATCTTGAATCGCTCGATGCTTCGGTCGAGAGTTTGCGTTCTGTCAGAGTAGTCCGGGAATATCCGGATGTGTTTGAAGAAGTGAAGGATTTGCCTCCGAAGCGGGAGATAGATTTCCGAATTTATTTGGTGGATAATGCCAAACCAGTGTCTTTGCCAGTGCGCCACATGGCTCCTCGTGAGAGAAGAGAACTTCATAAGCAAGTAGGGGAGTTGCTTAAGAAGGGGTTCATAAGGCGAAGTATATCGGAGTGGGGAGCTCCAGTAGTGTTTGCCACGAAGGCGGATGGGTCCCTCAGACTTTGTGTGGATTATAGAGAACTTAATAAGCTCACGAAGAAGAATAGACACCCATTACCGAGAATAGATGATCTCTTTGATCAGTTGGTTGGCGCCTCAGTGTTTTCGCAAATGGACTTAGCTACAGGGTTTCATCAGTTGAGAGTGGCGGAGGACAGTATAGAGAAGACTGCTTTCCGGACTCCGGATGGTTTTTATGAGTGGCTAGTGATGCCATTTGGGTTGACAAACGCCCCTGCATACTTTGTTGATCTCATGAGTAGGGTGTTCAGAGAGTATCTGAATAAGTTTGTAGTAGTTTTTGTGGATGACATCTTGGTCTTTTCCAAGAGTGAAGAAGAGCATGCCTTACATCTCAAGGAAGTGTTGGAGACTCTTCGAGCGCATAGTCTTAAAGCTAAATTCTCTAAATGTCATTTTTGGAGAAGAGAAGTGCGATTCTTAGGGCATGTGGTCTCTAAGGAAGGGATAGCTGTGGATCCCGCAAAGATAGTATCTATCCAGGATTGGAAAGTTCCTAGAAATGCTACCGAAGTAAGAAGTTTCTTGGGGTTGGCAGGATATTATAGGAAGTTCATCAAAGACTTCGCGAAGATATCAGCCCCATTAACCCGCTTGACGAAGGAGAATCTGGTTTTCTTATGGGACGTAGATTGTGATGATGCTTTCCGACGGTTAAAGAGAGCTTTGACCACCGCTCCAGTTTTAGTGCTCCCAGATGGGAGTAAGCCGTTTGTTGTTTATACCGATGCTTGTGGGACAAGATTAGGCGCAGTCTTGATGCAGGAGGGAAGGGTAATAGCCTATGGAGGGAGACAATTGAGAGTGCATGAGAAGAATTACCCTACCCATGATCTAGAGTTGGCCGCGATTGTTTTCGCACTTAAGTCTTGGCGCCATTATCTTCTTGGTGAGAGATTCGAGTTGTTCACCGACCATAAATCATTGAAGTACTTATTCTCTCAGAAGGATTTAAACTTAAGACAGCAAAGGTGGATGGAGTTCTTAGCATCCTATGATTTCGAGATAGCATATACTCCTGGCAAGGGTAATGTGGTGGCGGACGCCTCGAGTAGAAAAAGGCTATCTTTGAGTCCATTGTTCGTGGAACGGCGAAGCTTGGAGTTTCTTTCTTTGTTTGACTTCAGACCTTCTGTTGATTTTGTACCTGGTTTGTTGGCATCCTTGGAGGTTAGACCTACTCTTTTGAGACGGATTGGCGAGGCTCAGCGAGACGACCCACAGTTGGTTGAGTTGGTAGAGAAGCTTATGAGGGGGGAGTCGTCCAGCCATTTGGGTAGATACACCATAGATGATAAGGGATGGTTGCATAGAGACGGTAGACTTTGTGTACCGCAAGATGAGGGTTTGAAGAAGGCTAGTTTGGATGATGCACATCGTTCAAGAATGACTATTCATCCCGGTGGAGACAAAATGTACCAAGACATGAAGAGAGTTTTCTTCTGGGCCGGTATGAAGAAAGATGTGGCCGAGTACGTGGCTAGATGCTTAGTATGCCAACAAGTTAAAGCGGAGCAAAGAAAACCCGGTGGGTTGCTACACCCATTGGAAGTTCCGCAATGGAAGTGGGATAGTGTCTCGATGGATTTCATCGATGGGTTACCGAGATCGAGGAAGGGCAATACGGGAATTTGGGTTGTGGTAGACAGACTTACCAAGAGTGTCCATTTTATACCCGTGAAGAGTAAGAGGACCGCTCCATGGCTTGCTTCAGTCTATGTGAGAGAGATTGTTAGATTGCATGGCGTACCATCCAGCATTGTGAGTGATCGAGATCCTATCTTCACTAGTGAGTTTTGGAGAAGTTTGCAAGAGGCGGTAGGGACTCAGTTGTGTTTGAGCACCGCATATCATCCTCAGACGGACGGTCAGACCGAGAGGGTGAACCGTATCTTAGAAGATCTCTTGAGGCTTTGTATCTTGGATTTTGGAGGTACATGGGAAGAACATCTTCCTTTGGTGGAGTTCGCATATAATAACAGCTTTCAGTCCAGTATTGGCATGGCACCTTTCGAAGCTCTTTATGGAAGGCCTTGTCGATCTCCTACATGTTGGTGGGAATCTACGGATAAGATCTTGCTTGGGCCCGATATGGTTAGAGAGACTTCAGAGAAGATTGATTTAATTCGTAGAAGGATGAAGGCAGCGCAAGATAGACAGAAATCTTATGCGGATCGGAGAAGGACGGATCTTGAGTTTGAGGTTGGGGACATGGTTTTTGTCAAAGTATCTCCATTGAGAAATGTTGTTCGCTTTGGGTCCGTTGGGAAGTTAGCACCGAGATTTGTTGGACCGTTTCCTATTAAGGAAAGGATCAGACGGATGGCATATAGGGTGGAGTTGCCCGACAGACTTAGTGGTGTTCATGATGTATTCCATGTATCACATCTGAGGAAGTGCTTACATGAGACCGTAGAGGTGGTAGAGCCGAGCTTGCTTAGAGATGTAGAGGTAGAGCGTGATGCGACGATTCGACGAGCTCCTACTCGCATCCTTGGGTCAGAGACTAGGAAGTTGAGGAACAGAGAAGTTCAGCTAGTTAAAGTGCAATGGGGAGATGACGGAAGCAATGCTACTTGGGAGACGGAAGCGAAGATGCGTTCTTTGTATCCATTTCTTTTTGAGAGTATGTCTTTTAACTTCTCCTTTATCGCTTGTCTAGTACTTATCTTATCTTTAGTATGTCCTCTCGTTAGTACTATTTGACCTTTAGATAGGGTAAGCCTATGGTTGAAACATGTGTTTGAAACATGTTATGGTTGATGGATGCATGTGGATGCAATTGATTGCTAGTGGTTGCTCGTGGATGCATATACACGCACATTAGGCACTAGATCGGCTCAGTCACTTCATGTTGCATATTGCATAAATGGATGTGGTAGATAGAATTGATGGATGTATCATGGTTGTGTTATCATATGGATGATGCATTTTTGTGTATGGTTGTGCACACATATAGAAATTGTATGTGTCAATAGGGTTTCGCATACATATTGGATGCATGGCACTATCATGGTTTGCATTAAGGAGGTCGACTGAATCAGTAGACCGCCTGATTTTGCATTAGTATACGGACATATACACACACTTTCTGCATATGTTCATACATCATTAGAAGTTTCTAAGGATAATGGTTGCTTGTGGTTGATGGTTTAGTAGATGGTTGTTTGGTTGGTAGGATACGTTCTTCTTAACTTAGAGATTTCGAGGACGAAATCCTTTAAGTAGGGGAGAATGTAACACCCCGAATTTCAATTAACACTAATGGTTAGAAATTAAAGTATAATTAATCTAAGATGGAAGAACCAGGGGAAACGGGGTGCGTCATTACGTTCGTCTCGGAAAAATACGCGAAATAGAGTCCGAGTTTTCGAGAATCGGAGTCCGTATGGCCCGGTTATGGCCCAAAGAAGTTTTAGAAAATTTAAATTTAAAAAAACAGATTTGAAAAACAAGTTTGGAGCCAAAAGAGGAAAGGGGGGAAAAATTCCCGCCTAGCCCCGTGTCGACAGCCATGTCGACAGGGGTGTCGACAGGGGGGTCGACAGCCCTGTCGACAGGGGAGTCGACACAGGGTGTCGGCCCTGCTGGTCTGGGTGCACCAGGTTTGTTCTTGGTTCAGTCTTGGGCTATATTCTAGAGACTTCCTAAATCTAAGGGTCCTAATCTAATCTAGGGTTAATCTAAGGGCCTAAAACACTTTCTAATCCTATAAATAAGACCCCAACCCTACCCTAATTCATTCATAATTAAACCTTGTAATTAAACTATGGCAAAATGCAACTTGATCATGGCCTCCACAAATCAATGAAGAGGGTTGCATGCTAATCACTCTCTAATCAACCTCTAATCCTTTCTTAGCATCTTAATCTTCTTCATTTGGTGTGCAAAATTGCTAGTTGTGAGTTTCTATCACTTTGATGATCTTTTGGTAAACTAATTAGATGAGATGTGATGGGATTTATGGTTTTGGATGTGGATTAATGAGTCTTGAATCATATGATATGATGGTAGCATTAATCTTGTGTTTATGCATGTTGAGTATGTATGTTTATGAATGTTGAGTATGCAAGTTTATGCAAGTTTAATATGATGTATGTTATGTTTGCATGATGCTAAATATGTAAGTTGTGGGCTATGTAATCATATGCAAGTTATGCAAGTTCATGGTGATATGCTATGCAAGTTACATGTAGGTTAATATGCGAAATATGCTATGCAAGTTACATGTTTGTTAATATGCAAGTTACATGTTTGTTAATATGCAAGTTACATGTATGTAAATATGCAAGTTACATGTTTGTTAATATGCAAGTTACATGTTTGTTAATATGCAAGTTACATGTAAGCAAATATGCAAGTTACATGTTTGTTAATATGCAAGTTACATGTTTGTTAATATGCAAGTTACATGTATGTAAATATGCAAGTTATATGTTTGTTAATATGCAAGTTCATGATGACACATTATGCAAGTCTATGAGTTAATATGCAAGTTTGTTATGCAAGTGAATATGTAAGTTATGTGACATATTATATGCAAGTTATGTGACATGTTATGCAAGTGCATGTGCAAGTTATGTGTTCATTAATATGCAAGATGGCACCTTTGAAACATGTTCATTCATATGCAAGTTGACACCTTTTATGTGTGTTATATCATGAGAACGAAATTACGTGGGAACGATGGGGTAATTAAATGCATAGGTTAATAAGATTGTGTGAAATTAATATAATTATGCATAATATAAAATAAATGAACATAGTATGGGAATTTGCCTATTTAGTTAGGTGTACCCATACTATGTGTTGGGAATTTACCTATTGAGTTAGGTCTACCCCATGGGAATTTACCTATTAAGTTAGGTCTACCCATGTTAAGAAAACTTGATTAATTAGGGATAAGTAATATAAAATTATGAGGGTGATTAATTAGGTGTAATTAATCGACTAAGACACGAGGTTGGACTCAGTTGTAGCGTAAAACTGCCCGGACCCAACCGGCTTAACCAGTTGCTACAAATGTTAGCCCAATGTGAGAGGTCTTAGGCACAAACTAAATACGTGATTAATGTAAAGACACGAGGTTAGACTCGGTTATGACATAAGGCTGCCCGGACCCAACCGGCTTAACCAGCGGTCATAAAAGACAGTCTAATGTGAGAGGTCTTTACAAAGGTTACGTTCTTAATTAATTAATTAAGAAACACTTAACCACATTAGCATGTAGAGTGACATGAGGGGTTAAGTGGGTGCCTTGGGTGGCATGAGAAAATCTAGTGGTTGCCTTGGGTGGCAATAGAAAATACGATTAGAATACTTAACCAAAATGGAAACATGTAATTAAACATGATTAAAGGGTTAAGTAGGGTATACTAGAAAAAGGGACAAGCTTAGGTGGGTAGCTTGTGGAGGCCCATTTCAGCCAGTAACCCATACGTATCTTTGTGGGCTCGACCCATGTCGAGGACGGGACACGCATACTGGGCTTGACTGTAAGAGGCAAACGGGTTAGCGGTGGCAACGCAAGTCCAACGGGCTTCATATGCGTTAGTGGGCCCGGGCTGGTAGGTAAGCCGTTGTTGCATCGTGTAGATATAAGCCGTGCACCGTTAGTTTTATCAGGTTGCCACATTGGGGAATGGTACACCCCACAGTGGGGCCAGCACGGGTATCTACGTTAGGGAGCCGATCGAATGGGGAAGTAGTGTGTACACCTAGTGGATTGTAGGGCCCTGTGGCGCCTACTTGGACATCTAGGGGTACGCCAGTACTATTAAGTTAATTTTATAAGTCCATGAGTGGGATCAACCTTTAAGTTAGGAACGACTGGTGTGGTGCAGTTTAGTAATTTACCTTAGAAAGGGTAGATGCGTCTTTATCCTTTATCTTAGTTTAGTTGACTGCTTAGTGTAACCATTCATCCCCATATGTTACCGTATATCAGTTCATGTCTTCTCTGGTTACTTTAACGATTGTATTGTTAAAGTTATAGGACTCGCTCAGACTTATGTCTGACCCCGTTGTTTTTATCTTTTTCCCAACCCTCAGGTCCTGTGGTGGATCCTAGCAGTAGTGGAGCTTGATCAGATTGCTGTTCCAGTCTTTAGGAGCTTGGGTGGATGTAAAGCTCCAGTTATCCAGTTATCTTTCCATTGTTTTGGCTATTGTATGAGAGTGGGATTATGTACTTCTTTATTTTGATGGATATTGTACTTGACTTTTATTGTGGGTTTATGATGTAACCAGACATGTTTTACTTCCGCTGTTATGAGATGATGTTTTAAAATTTCAAGTACTATTTATATCTGTCTTGTTGTAATTTTTCTGTTCTATATTCACTAAAATACTCCACCGATGTTATGGCATTCCCATTGTGAGTGATCATAGCGGGAGTGGGGTGTTACATTTAGAATCGTCAGCCTTGCTGCTAAATGGAACAGTAATAATTTTCCTTTTCGGGACTGATTCAAAATATGAGAAGGAGGGAGCTTCTTGAGTCCGATGCTTGAAATTATAAAAAAAGTGGACGTCATCGAAGGTAGGCTCTATACCTAAAACTTCTTTATATGCTATATACAAGGTGTATAAATAAGCATAAGAGTTGGGATGTAATTGCATGGGGGCAATCCGCATTTATCTCAGAAAATCGACGACAAAAGGTGGAAATAGTGGAATAGCCCCAACCTGACACATCAATCAGGTGATTGCCATAAATCCTTCCGGTGCATTGTGGGGGAAATCTATTTTCAATGGCACCAAGGTATCTCTTTTTAATATTCCATGCTTTATACATATTCGGACGAGTCTATCATCATCGATCGTCGACTCAACAAAATCTTTGGGTAACTCTAATGTAGTGGCAGTTTCGAACTCATCAGGGGCACGATCATCTCCTATCCCTCCTTCCTCTTCATCACCAAGAAAAACTTCGCTATCAGAAGATATTTCACTATTGTGTGCTTCCACTTCATAATCTGGCCCCTCATCATCCCATTCAGGATCTGAGGGAGAGGATATGCCATCGAGAGTGAGTTTCTCGGAAGTTTCTGCGACTTCTCTCTTTTCTGCTAACCTAGACGAACGTCTCTCTGCCATGGTCGCTAAACTACTGAAAGAGTAATAACATAAGTTAGAGTAAAATAGCCCGTATCCCCCCTGTGAACGTGTGTGAGCTAAAGTGTACAAGTGTATAAAGAAATGCAATGTAAAGACGAACATTGCCATTATGTGTGCATATGAACATTCCGAAAAGTACAGCAAAAAAGGCTCTATCCTAACGGTCCATGGAGATGGAAGTCATGTTTAGTATTTGTTGAGTTGATTATGGTGCGGTTATGTTTCAAAACAAAGCTTAATGGTTCGGATCGGTTATGTAGTGTTGAACCGGACCGGTTTGGAGCATGCACTTCCGTGGTAGATCGGAGCGGATCAGTGTTAGAAGTGGATCAATTCGGAGCTCTGGGTTGAGCTGTATCGGATCGGTTCGGAACCTTCGAGGAAATAGAGCCAGCAGAGATGGAGAATCTATTCGGATCGGCTAACGCCAGACCGAACCGACTCAGTAAACCCCCAAAAAATCCTAAGCTTATCTACTCCATCCATCGCCTTGTTTCCCAATCTGATCCGATGCTCCATATCCTATCCCCAGCGCTCTGGCGCCAATCAATCCACCTCTTACCGATCCCTTTCCTTTCTCTCTTCTCCTTCTTCATCTCCTTTATTCCTTCATCAGTACCAAACCCAGTTTCATGCCAAAAGCAAAATCAAAGCTGAAGTCCCTATGTGTTGGCATGACCTACGTTAGCTTTAATCCTCCTCCACAACTGCCTCGAGATGATGACGAGGCCATCAACGATGGTGGCGAGGTGGAGAAAGACGCGGTGTCGACTAAACCCCACGCTGAAATCGTTCAAACGATTCGTGAATTCAAATCGAAGTCAAGTAAAACGGAGTTAATCAAAGTTTTGACCCACCTATGTAATCAATTTGAGGATTAAGGTAGAATTATTGGAATTTTAAAAGCTAGGGTTTTGTTTTTTCTCCAATGCGATTTCTGAAGAAACGTTGGAAATGAAAAGAAGAAGGCGGAAGTGAAGAAATGGTGAATTTATATGAGTGTGAAGCGGCCCTTTGTATTCTTGCCAACGTGTCATCCTATTATGATCGGACTGGAAGGCAGGCCCATGGTTATTTAGCCCATTAGCTTAACGGCGTCAAGATGCAAGGAGGACCATTCGGATCAGATCCGAACCCAAGCATAAACGCAAGTATTAACTCAACATATCAAATGAATCCAAAGAAAAATATGCAAAGGTTTACCTGGAGGAGCCACTGGAATCAAGCAGAGCTCTCGAAATAATTTGAAACAAGGGAAGTAGTTTGTACAATCTATGGCATATATATACGGCAAGCGTTGTGACTTTACATAGTGACGCAACTTTACAAACGAATGGAAGCGATTGTTCGATGGTTTATTTTGGAGACCAACGGATGGATAATGTCAAAGCACACTCCATTTTAAATAGAAGTTTCCTTTGAGGGGGTAAAATGTTAGCCTACTTTGTGTATTAGGCTACACAAAGTTAAAGGATTATTTAAGTGAAGAATATTGACTAAGAAATGCACCCTTTTAGAAGTTCGGTTCGGATCGGGTCCCAGTTGTCAAGCCAAGATGATTGTGAAGTAGAAGACAAAGCCACGGGGGCATAACCGGTTCGGAGCGGAAAGACCTGATCTGCTCCTTCCTCGTTGTATACTCAATCCGCCCTTCCACTCTTCCACCAAAACCGATCCGATCCCCTGGTTGCTAGCGCCCCCGATCCGAACCCAGAGTCATGACAGCTTCACCCCACGTTCCCTTGAAATTCGAAGCGGCTATGCCCACGTTCTACCCATGTTTGCCACTAAACTGATGTGTTGGCACACCCGTATCCCATCCGAACCCCGAAGTGATGGGATGGAGGCCACGTGGATCCGAACCGAAACCATCCCAGGAGCATTTTTCACCTATAAATACACCATCAAGAAACATTTGGAAGGATCTTTTGGCATTTTCAGAACTCAAACTCCTTTACTATCCGAATTTCATCAACTTATTCAAATTACAATCAACTTTTGAATCATATTGTGAAGGAAATTGAGTGAATCAATGTATTGTATAAGTGAGAATTGAGTGAAAATCATTATTGTTCTTGCATTCAAGACATCATTTCAAAGAGTAGAACGTGGACGTAGGCTATTTAACGCCAAACCACTATAAATTGTGTGTTTTCTCCGTTTTTTGATTTCATTTCAGTAGAATCATTACTCGTTAGGGTGTTAGAGCCAATTTTGGATCTAACACTAAGGTTTGATAGTAAAGGATGGTTAAGTAAATTTAATTAATGAGTGAAATGGTTTGAGTTGGCATGGCGATGTTTGATTTAAACATCATATTAAATCCAGTAAAGGAGTTTTGGAAATGTTTTCCAATTAAGAATCAGAAATGTTTTCTGATAACAGAAAATAAGAATTTAGAATATATGGAAACAGGAGATAAGAAAATTAATGAACTAAAGAGATAAATGTTAAATGATGATTAATCGATATAATTTCCATCTGGAAATAATATCGTTGTTTGCACACATGTTTTTCTTTGATAGTTAAATCACCGACTAACAAAGTTTTGACCATTTTTTCATCGCCAATACGGAGAGACCGGTTGGGCTATTATCCGAGAACCACTCCGTATGGGAGTTAGCGTTTCGAATCAAATAGATCGAAGACAAATTGAAGACGGAGTTATGCAAGGGCTATCCTGTTTACAGAATAGTGCCTTCGGTTTATCTAGTCAGAGGACAACCTGCATGGAAGAATGTTTGACAGAGTATATCTAGTGGATCACGTGAGTTGATCGTTTCAAACGTATTTACATTGGTGGCGGAGGAATTCGTTTCTCTTAGCTTATACCCGTGGTATTTTAGGGGAAATCAATTTGTGGTTTGACGGATTTGACGATGTGGCATTCAAAGTGAATGAATGAGTAATTTGTTGAAAGATACGTTATGACCTCCAGCCTCATCAACTGGGAAATGACAGAAATCAGGTAGGCAGCATGGCTAAGTGGGCCTCCCCCAATTAGGGTATATTGTCACCATCTAGAGAATATTCATATTTGTACTTCTTTCAATTTTGTATCTCCCGGGAATGGTTGTGTTGGAATACTAACCGAGGGGTGGCAATATATTCGATACATTCAAGAGAAATGAATGGTCGGTCATGTGTGGCCGAATTACAAGATGTTCTTGTTGAACTCCAGTGTATCGCTTCTAGAGTACACTGAGAGGAAGGTGGATCCATACCTTGTCATAGTTGGAATCCATTCCCCAAATAAGGGCCCGCGGTTTCGATTGTATATTATATATGTAGAACGTTAGATGTAAGCGTTTTTGCTAGATTTCTATTTACTTGAACTAGACATTATTATAATATCAGATAAGTATCAATTTAGAAATATTTTGGGTTATCATAAGGTAAAAGCCATCCGTGTTTATGTGTGGATCAGTCTTATGATTATCCTTTGTTTCAAAAGAATTTTGAAAGTTAAATCAAATGATTTGAGTTTACTCACACCAGTCACACGACTGACCCAGAGTTTATTTTGTTTTGTTTTCCCTAAACTCTTGGGTGCCCAATTTTGTATGGGCAGTCAAGTAGTCGGGATTTACAGATACTTGAAGTGCTGGAGCAGGAGGCTTCAGGAATATATAGCTATTGTTATTTCCGCTGTGTTGTAAGTGTTATAATCTAATAATGGTATTGTATACAGATATTTCAAGGTTATGTATGAAATATATTTATTCGTTCCGCTGTGAGATTCGTGTTAATCTGATGTTGTATGTTCTTCTTCTTCTTCTTCTATTCTAAGTTTCTATCTTGTCTAACCTCACCCTCTAATTTCTTTCATTAACTACCAGTATTTTCGATGTTCGGATAATCGATGTGGGTTTTATGTCGATTACCAAAGTCGAAAATTTTCCGGGACGTTACAATATATATGTATGTGAATTCGCAGGAATTGCAAAAAGGTAGAAATATGGCAAAAGAAAAGTGGACTTTTAAGTGGAAATGAAGCAAATATTACTGTATTATCCATAGGAAGTTGCCTCTTGTTCTAACTATTGGCTTAATTGAAGAATTAAAATATTGTTGTTATAAATTTCGTTTAAAGTAAATGTTATTCTGTATCTTGTTTATACAAGTTTGAATTTCATTTGTAATAAAATAACAATTGTTATTCATTTTATTTAAATGAAATATCTAATGGAAATACACAATAAGTTAGCGATTTTGATAAATTCTTAACTTCGATGTGCTTGATTATAACATTTATGTTAAGAGGATTAAATCTAATAATCCAATATACCTTGGCATTGCCAGTTAGGCCATATAAACAAGAAATGCATATCAAAACTCCATAATGATGGAATTTTGAGGTTATTTGATTTCGAATCATATGAAGAATGCAAATTTTATTTATTAGGCAAAATGACTAAATCACCTTTCACTTGACACAGTGGACAGGCTAGTAAGTATTGGGCCTTATACATAATGATGTATGTGGACGAATGAGTACATAGCCTAGAGGTGGATCTTATTACTTCATTTTATTTACTAATGATGTCAGTAGGTATAACTGTGTGTATCTTATGAAACACAAATCAGAAACCTTTGAAAAGTTCAAGGAATTCAAAAATGAAGTTCAAAACCAATTTTGAACTAATATACAAAGACTCTTGGAATAGATCGGGAGAATAATTAAGCTGATAATTTAATGACTATCTAAAAGTGTGAAAAATTGTCTCACAACTCACTCCAACTAGAGCACCACATTGGAATGGTGTGTCTGAAAGGAGAAGTCGCACCTTATAAGATATGGTACGATCAATGATGAGTCATATAGATCTTCCAATAAATTTTGGGGTTGTCCCCATCTAACAATTGCATTTACATTTAATTGTAATCCTACTAAAAGATTATGAAGACACCATATAAGATATGGACTAGGAAACGTCCTAGTGTGTATTTTATGAAGATTTGGGATATGAGGGGTTTATTAAACGTCTTAACTCTGACAAGCTTGGACCCAAATCTGGTAAGTAATCTTTTGTGGAATATTCGAAAGAAGTAAAAGATATTATTTCTATTAACCCTTTGAGAATAAAATATTTATTGTTCGAATTAATACCTTTTAAAAGGAGAACTAGTCTTGGATGTAACGACCCGAAATTTTGAAACCAAGTTAAAAAATTACGTTAATTTTATAGGAATTTATGGTCGATTTTGAAAATTCGATGATTTAATGTTGATTTTGATAGCCTACAAAGGAACGATTTTAAAAAGATCACAGAATTCAACGTAACCAATTTTATTGGATCCGTAACATCAGAAATGGTAGGAATCCAAATTTCTTAATTTTTGGAGTTAGTATGTGAGTGTGCGAGAATTAAACGCATATCGGGTCAACCCGTCGAGATTAAACGAAAATGCGATAAACAAAACCTAACGGGACTTGTTCCGTTGGATCCGGAATCACGTTTTATGTTAGAATTCAAAATTTCATGTAAAATGAAATTGTTGTTTGATCATACGAGCAGAAGATGCCACGACGAACAAAAATACGTTTAACTTAAACTAAGAACTTAAGCCTAAAAGGCCATAATGAGGTGTCGACAATTTAAGGCCCTAAAGTGTTTTTCTTCTCCATCCTTCCTTCCTCTACACCTCATCAATCCACTAGCCTCCCCTTTTCGATAGAACTCCCTTTCTTCCTTTTTCTTCTCTTCTCTTTTCTTTCCATTTCTTCATTTAACTTCTCATTTCTCCTCCTCCTTGAAATCATTGTCCACCCCAACTTCCTTCACCTGAGTATTGCACCTCCCCCACCTTCCCCTGAATGTGCGTCAGTCCTCCCCTTCCCCTTCTCCATTATCGTGCTCCTCTCTCCTCCTTAATACACTAAAAACCGATTTTTTACACCACTTTTGCAATTTAACCCCTTCAAAAACTCATCTTTCTGCCTCTACCCACCTCCCTACCCCCATGCAAGGGCCCCACTAGCTGTGCCAGCCATACCCCACCCCACCGTGGACCCTACCTCCAAGATGTGACTTATGGACCCTCCCACCCCTTCGCGTTTGCTTCGAAAGCCCAAATCCGCGAGCGTGTGTGTATTCGTCAAGTATAGGAACCCCGTAGCCGTTAAACTAAGTCTCGTAGGCCTAGGGAAAAAATTATAGCACCGTACGAGAGTTTTAATCGTGTGCGAGAGTCTGTAGTCCTTTCGTGGCAAGATTAGTAGAGTTGAAACCTACAGTGAGAAACCGAAACTCAATAAAAAGGGATAGTTAGAATCAATTGTTTATAGTTAATTGATTGTGTTTGATAATGACCAGTGGTTGATCACATAATTTTGTTATGGTGTTAAGTGATTATTAATATGGTAAAATGTCATTTTTATCTGATAAACGTGAAATCACCATGGTATACGATACTTAAAACACAAACAGTATCGATTGGAAAGTAGTTGAACCTTAAATGGTCTTGGTTGAGTAATTTATTAATTACTAGCTTTTGAATGTGATATAAACCCCACATGGGTATTGGAATGATAATTGACACTAATCCCAATTGTTTGATTTGCGGTTAATCTGTTGATTGACAAGTCTGTGTAAGCATTATTTATTTAAGGATTATATAGTGAATTCCACTTTGTATGTGGATTGAATGTTGTTTGATGGTTGATTGGGTGTTATATAATACACTGATTGAAAATGAACGACAAAAGTGGTTATTGGTTCATTGGTTAAGTTTCCATCAAGAAAAATGGTTTTTAATGAATATTTTAAAATATAATAATAGGCTGAAAATCAAAGTTTGAATTTGATGTCTGATTAGATGGACGCGAAGATTATAAAATATAGATGATTGTAACTGTAACAAGTTGTTTTGAAATAATTTCCATGTAGATATGGCTTGTTAAAGTTTTATTTTTGAAATGAATAGTAACCGATGAAAGTGAAGTTCGGTTAAGATAAAACAATTTCCTATACAAAACTTTCTTGTTTATTTTTATAACGAATGTCAGGAGAATTTGGAATAAAACTAATGAAATTTAGGAAATAATATTATTTTATTCATTTAAATATTATTGTAATACTGGAATTTGGAAATAATTGACTTTGAAGTTGAAAAATCAAAGTATGGCTTGGAAATTTATTATATATATCTTATATAGTAAATAAAACGTTTTTAAAGCTATTCAATGTGTTTTATATTATACATCTGTTACTAACAAAACTAACTCTGAAACCAGCTAATGACGAAGGGGTATCCAATGAACACAAGCACGAAGGGATAATCTGAAAGCTACAAAAACCGACACCTTCTTAGGGAAAAGGAGCTCAAAGTCTATGAAACACCGACATAGACTATCTAGCAGGGCATACCTGGCCGGGGGTTCGATAGCAAAAGGACATATAAGTGAGAAGCCCAGAAAGAAAGAGGAAAGAGTTCCACTAATGGAAACCTGGAATGGTGGAAGGGTTGTAGTATTAACCCGCTTACTACTGACACATCAGGATGTGAAGACATCAAGGATATCAAGCCTAAGATGCATAAAGATTATCTGAAACTAGCTTCTGAAACATCTACTGCGTAAACACCGAAAGGTCGCATTGATAGACAACATGAAGCTCACCCGAAGTTACCTTCCGAAAATCAGGCTATACCTGGACACTCCCCCGGAGGGCAAACCGGAACTCTAGAAAGGATAAAGGCTATCCGTACTAGTCTACTTAGTACAAACACGAATAGTGGTTCTGATCCGATAGCTATCTACGTACATCTTATGGGCAAGCTCCTCTAAGTATACATAAGAGAACCAGAAGCCTACATCAGGGAGGTTATAACCGAGAGCATAGAACCGGAGGCTCAAATACTTTTCGGGAAACCACTACATCAACAAGATCATATCACTCTCAAAGAATCCCCAACTGGCCGGAACTTTTACTCTGAAAGTTATAATCTACCCCTCAAAGCAGCCGAGACCAAAAGCAACTAAAGCCAAATAGAAAGGCGACCTTCAGAAGTACCTATAGGCCCAACGGCCCAATAGCAGAAGGGTCCCCGATTTCTCTATAAATAAGACCCCAGGGTCACATTTTGAAAGGATATCTCATTCTAATTCTTGTACACTTTCTCTCTAAAATCCTACTACTTAGATCGATTGGAAGATTTCTTCTATCCTGTTCATGTACTCTGAATGGAAGATTAATAAAGAGCTGATCTACACTTATAGTATTTTCCTGTGAGTTTATCATGTTATTCCTTAGTTGTCGTTGCAGCAATTTACTATTTATTTCCTACATATGCATGGATCCTTGTCCAAACCTTTCTGCAAATAGGATGAAACACCCCTTCCTATATGCTTAAACCCTTTGTATGACCTTAGATCTTTCAGTGAACTTGGTGCAGTATTCCTTTCCACCTTCTATTAAGTCCTTTATCGAGGGTTGCTTAGTGAACCTTTGCTCCAAAGCCTTGATACCTAGGAATGGTGATCTAAACCAAAAACGAGAAGGCTAAAAAACCTATTCTTTTTCCCTAGGACCATTCCCATTGACCTATCTCCGGTGCTGACGAAAAATATCGTTAACATTTTGGCGATAGAAGGAGGACATGAACCTCCGATCCTTTGGTTAACTTTTCCACATATCTACCTATGTTTTTCCGTCATGGATTGGACTAAGGATTTGGAGAAGCAAAGTTATGGGTAAGAGGTCCCGATGAGACTCTTCTAGATTTCGAATGGATGATTCGAAAATCACCGACCTAAGGGTGTTAGAAGAACAAAGGCTGAGAGTGGAAGCCTTGCGAATAATAGAGCGAAAAAGGGAAAGGGTACAATATGCTTCTGACGCTTGGGATAATAGCCTTTCCCACATAGGAAAAACCTCAATACTCCTTCTAAGCGGTTCTACGTCGGCGGATACTAATATTTTCTCTCATCTAAGAAGAACTCTCCACAAGCAAGTCATAGGAATGGTATTTGAACAAGAAATAATGAACGATATTGACCGCATCACCAACAAATGGTTTGGAAGGGTGACACACCAACCTCAATAGATTTTGGGAAGAAGGAACAAAGGTATTGGTACAACAACAAGGCTGAGTCACAAAAGGATTAAACCCTAGCGGTAGGAGAGGGGCGTACACTAGGATTACCCAAGGGATACTACCTCACCACTTCGATGGAAAACATTTACTTCCTAACTATACATGAACTCAACTATTGGCTACTCACAAAGAAAAAGCCAAAATACAAAAGGAAAATGGGAGGATCCTATTTCCACTACCACATGATAAATGGACATGAAACTAATTACTGCAGAGCCCTTGAGGAAACAGTCGTCAAATTCATCAACCAAGGCCAGTTACGAGAATTTATGAAAAGATCAAATCAAGTTCAATAAAAATCCTTAGGAAAAGGATTATTAAACACGTCCAAGGGTATGTAAAATCCTCCTTTCAAAGGTTAAAGAAACCCAGAAGGGGCCAAACCACAAGTGGATTTAAATCCCTTGTCATCACCCAATTGGTCAAGATGAAGCATCCCTCGGAGGGGATGATATGTTAGTCTTTCTCCATTCCCAAATCAGAGGGGGCTAGGTTAATGAATCAAAAGAGTAAGCCTTCATTTCACACAAGGAATGGTCGTGGTGATGCATCTAAAATTATCACACCCTGCCTATGCTAGAACTAAGCACGTCCTACCTTTGTTCGCAGAAGATCACGTCCTACCTCTACTTATGTTCCGCGTTACCCACAGAAGGGAACGCCAACCCCTATCATCGCCTACGATGGTCACGATAGGGCACCCCTTGGAGGGGGGGGGGGGTGTGTAAGCCTCTATCAGTACCTACAATGGCCAGTCTAGAGCATAAAAAGAGTAAACCTTAGTTATGTGCCTACGATGGCCCCGTCTAAGTTTCTAAGACCGTATCATCACCTACGATGGTTAGGATAAGGCGCCTCCTGGAGGGCGGTCGGGTAAGTCCTTGGGCCTTGCTTGTGGATAAGCTAGCCAAGCGCACTGGACGAACATGCCTAGAGAGTGGCCAACAAAGCACGTACATCCTATGCTTTGACATCAAAAGCCCGGAGAGTGGCTCAGGAAGCATGTACAACCTCTGCTTCACAAATCGAACCCAAATAGGATACCAAAGCATTAATACCGGAAGGGAATTTCTGGTCTTCAATCTTTAATTGCCTGAGAAAGGGTTGGTTCAGATTTTCTATACTAATACCCGAATCTGGGTTAATTCCATTCTTTACAAATACCGAATGGGGATTCCTGATTTTCAATCTCTAGCTGCCAGAACAAGGGTACTTCAGATCTTCTACATTGATACCCAAATCTGGGTTGATTCAGTTCCTAGCGAAGACCATAAGCGTACTTCCAGTCACTTACCTTAAATAACCCGGATCTGGGTTGGATCAAATATTCACACATACCAGAAGGGGTCCTAGTCTTACCTCAATACCCGAATATGGGTTGGTTCGGTTCTCAACAAAGACTGGAAGTGGGTCCTCGGTCCCATGCCTTAATCCCCCAAATCTAGGATGATCCAGGAGAAAATTACAACTGGATATGGGGTTCCGGCCTTGCCACAAATACCCAAACCAGGATGAGCTCAGACTCTTAAATCAAAACAAGAAAGAGGCATTCGATCATCTCGATAATTTGAATATGATCTAGAACCACACTTTCGTTATTACGAAGGATGAGCTCATGAGCCTCTCCTTTGCTCAGGAAAGTGTCTATAACCTATATATACATCAGTTTATTTCTTTTATGTACCCGCTACTTGCATAGCACGAGAAATAGCGCCACATTAAAATATAAGGTCAGAAAGGAAAAAGAGAAAATATTCCAAACATTTCTAATGAAGTCCCATAGCTAGAACTACTTCTTTTCCTAGGAAAATCTTATAGAGAAAATTTTCCCAAAAATACTTGTTGCATAAGGAAGGTTGTCTCTAGAACTTGGCGCGAGTAGGTCTCCTGTCGCTACAACGCCCTGAGTTAAGATGGCAATGTTCCTAACAAAAGCAATACATCAAATAAATCACACAGTACACGAGCATACCTACTAGAAGTCACGACATGAACCATTACACAAACACAGTCAACATTTTGAAAGAATTCTTATTACAAACATATGGGAAAAGTTTATCATTCCAAGTCGGGGTTTTGCAAAGTGAATTCCAAGGAAGCGCAATTCTCTTAGATTTCTTTAATTTGTTATTCAACTTGTCGATTTATTGGTATAGCATGCCTACCTCCGTGCCAGAACTCTCAGAAGATTTTATCACTAACTTACGTTGCAAATTATAAATAATTTCATCTCTCTCCTACAGTTGTTTTTCCAAATGGGACATCTATTCCTTGAGGTTTGTGACAACTATCTTTTGAAGATAATACATCTTTTTATAGCCTGAAACGGGAGCACTCTCAAAGATACCTTTGTAGCCAGTGATGTTCGAAGTTCCCTCTTTAAACTGTAAAGGAGGGGTCTGGAATCGGTCCTCTTAGTCATGGGTAGAATGAGATGTCGTAATATGTAAAATGCAAACATCAGATATACACTAATTACATCATGCATTCCAAAGAAAGACAATCACATGACCCTTATCAATTGATACATACGTGCGCATAACGTCCACACTGACATAAAAATACAACATCACAAACCACCAAATGTTATGGAACCAACACCATTCACGGAAAAATTAAAAGAAAATGTTTAATTCATACAATAATATTCGAAACTCCTTGTTATTTTTTTTTTCAGGACCAAATTCCTTGAGAATCCCCCATGTTTTCAAATGCAGAATCTAAAGCTTACTGTAATTTACATCTTTGGGGAAGCAGAAAACTACTATAACATGAGAAGACTAGTTACTAACGAAATTTAAGGAGAGGGGAAATATTTCGAAAGCGAAAGTCATACCTGAGTAACTTCGACATTGGACCGGTCAAGAGTTCCTTTATTCTTGAATTCCAGAGAACCACCTTCTTTGGAAGGTAACTCCCTTGTTGTGGGAGAGGATGTCATGCCACCCTTTCCAGCTCCACCTTGTTGATCTGCGTCTTCTCCTAATTTCCCCTTCTGCTATGTTCTCCTCCTCCACCTCTTTCTCATAATCCTCAGAAAACCCGTTAATAAACAAAACGACGCATGGTGTATCTTATTCATCAGAGGGAACTTATGCTCTCACCTCATCTGCTCAGTCTTCTCCAAAACTCTACCTCGGACGGAGGGTTCAATTGAAGAGAAGTCAAATTTCGAAAGCCTCTATAGTTTTCAGAAAAAGCAAGCAAGGGGGCATCTTCATAATACTCCATAATTATGGTATTATGATGAACATTCAAAAAATTGGAAATTATGTCACTAGGCTCGTTAATTATTGTTTTTGCGGTTGAGAGTTGAGTGTTCATTCGGTCCTCCTCAGCGGCATGGTCGATCTCCATCCCTGACATTACCTCCTTAAGATCTTCAACTTGTTCACCAACACATATTTAGCCTTTCTTTCCACTTCCAGCAGGGTCTCCAACCCATTACGCTTGTTGTCACCTTCCGCCTTCTCCTACAACAAAATATTGACCCTATCTGTCAGTTTCTTGTTCTCCTCCTTAAGGGCATTGACCTCCCCGCTGAAGTAGAAGCCATCCCTCTGGATAGATACCAAGTCTTCATTATCTAAGGAAGGAAAATGAATTAAGCTTGTCACAAAGACAATACGAATACAAAGGTATTGAAAAGGATAAATCAATACCAAAAGTTGGTCCCTGATTTGTTGTCGGTGGAAATATTCCGAATCTATGGGTGAAGAAGTCAGCATGATGTTTGCAACTTCAATAGACGAGAGAGCAAGACTCACAAGCCTATTGAAATCAAAGACCGGCAAAGGAGATGAAGGGAGAATAGTAAGTTGAGAGGAGGAAGGCATTGGATGACTATGCCCTTCCTCACCTAACCCGCCAAAAGTATTAGGAAGAACCAGACTGCTTACGGGCTTACCTTTCAGTGAAAAAGCAGGGGAAGTGTCAACATTGACCACGTAGTCATCATCAATAGTAGAGGGATCAAAGGTATGCCTAGTTTTCGAGGTAATAAAGATGTCTTATGAAAATATAACAAACTTATCTTGTTTGGGCTTCTTTGATGGTGATTCAATGTCGGTATGGCCGAGCCTCCTTATAGCTTGGGTACTGGACCGGGTGTAAGCGGCCAGGGTAGACGCATCCTGAGAAGTCAAAGATCCTAAACAAAGAGGAATTAAATTAGTAAAACGATAAAAACAAGGGGGCAAGAGAAAGAATGACAAACGTTGTCAAATAAAAAATATAGTTTCATCAAAATCTCCTAGATAGATGGGAGAGCCAGCGTTGAACAAGTTAGAATTCAGTAATATTCCTTTAGGACCAGAAAATTGGATGGGAGGTTGCCCCAGTATCTTCTGCCCACGAGGAATTAAGCCATTTGACGAAGTCTGCCGGCGGTTAAGAGGAATGACCAACATATATGCTTTACTGGCCCTTTGAAGATAACCTCGACATCTTGAGCTTCCTCCAGCATTAAAATTACATCTTTAGAGGGGGGTTCTACGATAAAAGGAAGGTACAGATAAACGAAAACCACAAATATAAAACATTTACTTTCTAAGGCAGGAGGCCTTCAAAAAAAATTCCTAATATGCCGGGAGGGCATTTAACGAGAAAAAAATGATCTTCCCACCGCCTAATTTTGCTAATACTATCGTTAACCAGTCTCCTTACGGGATTAGCCCTCCATATCGAGAACTCTGAACTTTTAGAAAATCGGACCATTTGACGAATGAGTTTAGGGCTTAAAGAATCCTGACTTGATGCAAGCGCTAGGGCCTCCAAGCATAAGAGAGTTGTATATGTATTGGGTGAGAGTTGAATGGGAGCAACTTTCAAATCACTTAAGAGCTTGCGTTGAAAATGTGGGAAACGAAGAAAGCCTCCATGCCAGATATGAATTGTTGAATACGTAAAATACCCTTCTGGAGGGTTCTTGAGAAAATTTGGGGAAGAAGTTATGATGGCTCAATACATGATATGCCAAAACTATCCAATATGGCCTTCAAGGGACGTTGGGAATTAATTAAGGATGGCTTTGGAGAAAATGCCTTCTTATGATGTGAGACCTTGGAATCTTTGGTCTTCGTCTTAGCAGAACTTTTGCTAGACATGATTCTGCCAGGTGATATCATTCCATCACAGTATCATTAGTATACATACTTCTTACACAAATTCATGAATAACATTTATGAGTAGGCAGAGTATTATTATATCTTATTCACAAGTAGCTTGATTTGTCATAAAATAAACCGATCCCAGATATCGAATGTGGAAAGGATTATGCATAATGTACTTTCGTTAGTGGTCATCTAGGATTTTAATAACAAGGAAAATGCGTACCCTAATTATATTAGGATTATTTCGTATCATAGGTATAGAACCTTAATTAGTGGGAAAATTGCTTCCGTCTTGTGTATCTTGCATCGCGTATCGTATTTCCTACACAAAGTAACCTGCGAAACATATGGCTGCTAATGTCGGACATTAAGCATGGTGAAAAAGAGATTATTGCCTTAATCTATTTTATAATCAGCATAATCCTAATCGAGTTCCCCGTCAATTTTGGCACATAATTAAGAATACTACTTGTATAAGAAGTAAAAAGTACTCACAAAGAATCGATCTTCTGTTTTCAAAAAAGAAAAATTTTGATCAGCTTCTTAGAAAATTAATAATCTTGTTCGATAATTTGACTTGCAAGTGAAAGGCGGAAATGAGAGAGAAGAATAATTTATGTTCAAATTTCAAGACCAACATAAACCGTACAGGTAAAAGATCAATTAATTCTTCAAATCAAGGGAGATCAAAAGACTCTGAGATGACACTTCGGAAAAGACAAAAAGTTTGACTTGAAAAGTCGAAAACACCCTTTCACTAGGAGGGAAAATGTTACTACCAAAATTAACTCAAAAACTAGCTAAAGGCAAAGGGGAATCCAATGAACACAAGCACGATGGGATAATCCGAATGCTACACAAACAAAGACCATCTTAGGGAAACAGAATCCAAATTCTATGGATTGCCAACACAGACTATCCGGCAGGGCATACCCGGCAGGGGTTCTATAGCGAAAGGACATTTAAGTTAGAAGCCTAGAAAGAAAGAGGCGAGAATTCCACTAACAGAAACCTGGAATGACGGAAGGGTTTTCAGTATTAACCCGCTTACTACTGACACACAAGGATGTGAAAACATCAAGGATATCAAGACTAAGATGCATAAAGATTATCCGAAACCAGCTTCCGAAACATCTACTGCATAAACACCGAAAGGTCGCACTGATAGACAACAGGAAGCTCATCCGGAGTTACCTTCCGAAAGATTAGGCTATACCCGGAAACTCCACCGGAAGGCAAACCGGAACCCTAGAAAGGATACAGGCTATCCATATTAGTCTACTTAGTACAAACACCAACAATGGTTCCGATCTGACAGCTATCTACGTACATCTTGAGGAAAAACTCCTCTAAGTATTCATAAGAGAAACGGAAGCCTAAATCTGGGAGCTTGTAACCAAGATAATAAAAATGGAGGCTCAACTACCTTTTGGAAAGACACTAAATCAACAAGCTCATATCACTCACAAAGAAGCCCCAACTGGCCTGGACCTTCACTCCGAATGTTATAATCTGCACGTCAAAGCGGTTGAGACCAGAAGCAACTGAAGCCAAAGAGAAAGGCAACCGACAGAAGTACCTGCAGGCCCAACGACCCAATAGCAGAAGGGTCTCCAAATTATCTATAAATAAGACCATATGGGTCACATTTTGAGGGGATCTCTCATTCTAATTCTTGTACTATTTCTCTCAAAAACTCTAACACTTAGATCGATTGGAAGATTTCTTCTATCATGTTCATGTACTCTAAATGGAAGATTATTACAGAGATGATCTACACTTATGGTATTTTTCTATGAGTTTTCTTGTTAGTTCTTAGTTGTCATTGCTACAATTTACTGTTTATTTCCTACATATGCATGGATCCTTGTCCAAACCTTTCGGCAGGTCGAATGAAACACCCCTTCCTATAAGCTTAAACCCTTCCTACAAGCTAAGATCTTTCAGTGAACTTGGTGTGTATTCCTTTCCACCATCTGTTAAGTACTTTATCAAGGGTTGTTTAGTGATCCTTCACTCCAAAGCCTGGATACATAGGAATGGTGATCTAACCCAAACACGCGAAGGCTAAACAACCTATTCCATTTCACTAGGACCATTCCCATTGACCTATCTCTAGTTTTTACAAAAAATATCGTTAACAACATCAAATATTGGACATAATAGAACGTATCGCACAATGACAGTTCACGAATTTCGATTTATAACTTTAAATCAATGTATTTTGAGATTCGACTATCGGATTTTCCCAAAACTGGAACAGTTGGGTTCGTATTGAAAAGATTCAAAATCTAACAATCGGATTTTGAGAAATGTTCAAATCAAATTTGAATAAAAATAGCGCTATGACCCGTAATGAACTTTAATTGGAAATTACGAGTATGGACTATTTTTATATAAACAAAATTAAAGAAAAATCATAATAAATTATTATAAATGATTTGGAATAATTTAAGCCAATTTTATATGGTTTTAAATGATAAAGATGGTTAAGTGGAATTTGGTATTTTTTGTAAAATCTTATATAACATATTTTGAGAGAGTTTGGAAATGAAAATTTTAACTTATAAATCAAATTGAATTCTTAAGTATACCTTTTTCTAAGGTTAAAAAATGTTTTTGGAAGCCAAATAACTTAACCAGATTATTTTTAGAGGAATACGGGTATGCAGCGTGGAACTACACAGCCGATTACGCGTAGAAGTGAATAAGTAGAAATATACCTGGTTGACAGGCCCAACCAGTAGCATAGGGTTTTTAACCAAGAAGGCCAATATAGCTAGTACAAGCAAAGTACAAAGTAAATGATGTACATTAGAGTGTTTAGAACAAAGTATATAGCAAGAGACAACAAGCCAAAAACTAGTAGAGCGGGTAATACTAGACTACAGCAGGAATCAAAGCGGGACTTGGGTGCTACTTTCTTGCAATCCTAGAGACTGAGGCATTGGCAGAGAAAGCCTGAAGCGAGCACGTCTGGATGATCCTGTCCAAGAATCGAAAATATGCAAGATGTGATGAAAAATACCCATCGATGTGGGCGTTGCGTTCTAGCCAAATACTCCAGGCAAAGAAAGCCACTAAAGAATCCAGAATGGGGTCAGGGGGGTTATGTTGCCAATATTCAAAGAACGAGTGGATTGAAGGTATGAAGCCAAGAAGGAAGGAGATGATAGCTTCCCAAACAGAATATGAAAAATCGCATTCGAAGAAGAGATGAGTGAGCGATTCAGTATGATTGTTACAGAGGACACAAGAGGGGTCAATGTTGTCGCAAAAATGATGTTGGCGATCTTTGGTGTTAATGCGGTTGTGGATAAGGAGCCATTGAAAGAAGATGACCCAAGGAGGAAGGTGACAGTGCCAAACACGAGAGAAAGTGAAAAATCGACCTGGATGGATAAGAAATTTATAGCAAGCCGATGTTGAAAAATTGGATCCCAAGGCCCATAAGAAGTTATCGGGACCGATATTGAACTGGGTTGAGTTAAGAGTATGAGAAATGCATATAAGCTCGTTTAAAGATTCAAGCCCAATATAAGTGGAAGGTAAAAAGTCAATAGGCCCATAAAATGAGCTGTTGCAACTGATAATGGGTTATATTGGTTTAATGTTGCAAGGTTTGGTAATAGAGTGGAAATAGGGATCTGTTCATTCCATATATCCATCCAGAACAGACAAGAATCACCATTATTGACTTTAACATGGAAGAGCATTTTTATTCTAGGGATGATATATAGTACTCCTTTCCAGAATGGTGAGGGCTTAAATGATGGGTTAAAGTGAAGAATCAGAAAGGGGTTTGATTGATATAGTCGATGAAGGATCCAGTTTTCCCAAATAAATTTCCCTGGAGCGAGGTTGCGGCATAACCATTTAGCAAGAAGTGCCATGTTGAAGGCAGAGAGGTTATGAATACCAAGGCCACCATGAGATAGAGGAAGGCAAACCGTTTGCCAGTTGATTAGTTTTTTTGATTTGCCACCATTCCAGAGAAAAGAACTTCGAATTGAGTCGATTTTGTTGATAACCGAAACTGGGAGTTTATGGAAGGACATCCAATAGGTTAGAAGGGATGTGAGGACGTCTTTAACAAGTATAAGACGACCTGCTGATGATAATGAGTTAGCTTTCCAACTTGTAAGTCTGTTTTCAATCTTTGAAATGAGGGGTAGCCAATCTGATTTATGAAATTTGGTAGGACGAATTGGTATACCCAAATAAGTAATTGGGAATGAATCGAGCTTACAGTTAAGGCAATCAGCAATTATAGGGCCCAGATGAGTGCAACTGCCCGATATTATAAGAGAGCTTTTGTTGAAATTGATGGATAGTCCTGAAATCAACTCAAAATAGTAGAGGAGAATTTTAAGGCAATGAATGTTAGAGGGAGTTGGAGTGGTAAAGAGAATAGTGTCATCTGCAAATAGTAGACAAGTTGAGCGTATATTTGAGTTAGGTAGTGATATGCCTAAGAAAATATTGTGAGATAATGATTGTTTGATCATTTGGTTAAAGACATCTGCGATTAGGACATAGAGAAGAGGTGAAAGGGGGTCACCTTGCCTTAAACCTTTTCTAGATCGAATTTTCCCACCTAAATCGCCATTGATATATATTGTGGAAATACTACTGTGGAGAATTGCTTCAATCCAGTTACACCATTTTAAGGGGAATCCTCTATGATACATAAGGGAGATAACGAAGTCCCAGTTTATTGAGTCAAAAGCCTTTGAAAAATCAAGTTTGAAAAGGACACCTAAGGTGTTTGAAGTGTGGCAGAAGGAGATGACCTGTTGGGTAGCAGCAACACAGTCAAGTATGTTTCTGCCTTTGATGAATGCAGATTGGTCAGGGTCAGTTATGGAATAAATGTGGTTCTGGAGCCTGGAGGCTAAAATTTTAGTGATAATTTTGAATGTAGTGTTGAGAAGACTAATGGGTCTGAAGGAAGGTAAAGTGTTAGCACCTGTGAATTTTTGGATGAGGATGATGTTTGCATAATTTAGCTTAGCAGTAGATAAAGAAATGGAATAGAATTCAGAGCACATTTCAATGATGTCTGTCTTTAAAGTGGGCCAAAAGTGTTTGAAAAAAATTGGGCCAAATCCATCAGGCCCAGGGGCTTTGTCATTTGCCATTTCACTTAAGGCTTTCCAAATTTCCTCTTCAGAGAAAGGGTGATCAATAGCGATTGGAGAAGGGTTAGGGTATAAGTGGTGCTAGTTTATGTCAGGAGATGAGGGAGGTAATGAACCGAGAATGTCCCTATAATAATTGGTAAAATGGTGGCAGATGTCTTTTGAGTTAGTGAATGAAGAGTTGTTGTGGATGATTTATGGAATGTAGGAAGAGCGGCGGTGGCTATTAGCAATTCTATGAAAATAGGTAGTATTTTTATCTCCCTCATTAATACATTTTGCTTTTGATCGTTGTTACCAACCAAGCTCCTCCAGTTTGATTAATCTATCAAGTTTTAACTCAAAAAATTTCAGGTTACGACGCTCGGTTTCAGACAAGGGACGGTGTTATTCATTGATGTTTAAATTGAGAATGGCGTCTTATGTGGATGCAATGCGATTCTTTAGAGAGTTCCAAACATTTTTAGCCCAAGGTCGAATTAATTTTCTTAAGGAACGAAGCTTGCATACCATTGTAACAGTGGGAGATTGATGATTCGTTAGTTGGTTCCAGATTTGGATGATAAAGTTGTTAAAGGAAGGTTCTAGCAACCAATGGCATTCAAATCTGAATGGACGATTAATAGGGGTATTTGAGCATGTATCAAGAAGAATTGGACAGTGGTCAAAGATGGTGGTGGAAAGACCATTTACTAATGACAAAGGGAAAAGATCTTCCCAGTTAAGATTGAAGAAAAAACGAACCAGTTTTGCTAAAGAGGGGGCTTCTCTTCTGTTTGACTAAGTGTATCGACGTTTGTTGATCGGTGGTTCAATGAGGGAGCAAGATTGGATAAAAGAGTTAAATTGAGAAGAGTCGGAGGACATATTGCCAGAGTTACGATCAAGAAGGGATCGAGTTGTATTGAAGTCACAACCAATTATCCAAGGATCGTTTATAAATTGAGATAGGTTGTGACAATAACGCCATGTTTCAGTTCTTTACTGAGGATCATTAGGGGCATAAACATTAGTGAATTGGAAAATGTTGTTAGAGGAAATGTGATGAAGAGACACGTGTAAGACAGATGGTGAAGAAAACGAGTGATCAAATGACCACACGTGCTCATTCCAAGCTATAATCAAACCTCCACGAGTGTCAAAAGCATTAACATGTGTCCAACCAGATAAGAGGGGTCCAAAATTTCGATGAATGAGAGAAGTGGGTGGATTAGAGATTTTAGTTTCTTGTAAAAATAAAATATCGATATGAAGCGGGGAAATGATGAGATTGACAACGTGATTTTTTGTTGGGTCCCCCAACCCTCTGATATTCGACGTGACTATCTTCAATTAGAGAGGTTAGTGCACTGCTGTTCTAGGGTTTGCATGGCAGTGTAGTGTTTGTCATGCAAACTAACACCCATATATTTTGCCAATTTTTTATTTAATACATTATTAGTTGAAGAAAAAACAATGGGTTCAAAGTAGCTACCCAATGCTCCTGGAGGTAGTGAATGAGCCCTGTTGATCCTTACACTCCTTCTGACTGACGTCGACGATAAGCGAGGGGAGGGGGAACCTTGCTCCTTCTGCTGCCCATGGACAGGTTGATCTTGTTCATGTTGAGTTGGTAGTTGCTGAGGGAGAGGAATAGAGAGATCCAGGTCAGCAAATGGATCCCACCTCGGCACTACTACTCCCTCGTTGTGCTGTCCAAGAAGAACTAGGTCTTTTTGGCGATCATCTAGAGCTTTCGGCACCTGTCTCATTGCTTCATCAGACATCACATCATACCTATCTATTTCCATGTGATCCACCTGCTGAACCAAAGGTTGGAAAATAAAGCCATCGTACTCATAGTCAATTCCCAACAGGAGAGTCTCTGGACGCTGACAGAGGTGAGCGTGCGGCCAACGATCAATCTTCAGCTTTACTGCATGATTGTTAAGATGAGCAATAAAAGTACAAGGGGTCGAAATACCTTCATAAAACTACATCTTGACATATAAGTAACGATGATCAACAAAGGACCAATCACACAAATCAGCGTGAATGTATCTCCCCATTGGTTTTAGAGCTTCTTGAATGGCTTTCGTGTCTTCCTTAAGAAATTCTGGAAAGCCACTGATTTTTGCCTAAGTTTCTTCTTCAAGGGTGGGTTCAGGTGTCTATTCAAGGGGAGTTGCCTGTTGGAGAAGGACAATCCCATCCTCTTTATTCAGAATTTTAATTTGAAAGGCATGATCTTTGGTGTTTGCGTTTGGGAAATGGATAAGAAAGGAGTTGTCAGAGATATGCCAGATTGGCCATACGTATTCTTGTTCGAAGGTTGAAGTGAGGACTTGTGAGAGCATTTCAATAGACTAGACTCCATCGATGATCGTTGTTGTCAAGTAGAGAAATGTATCGGCCATTTCTAGGAAAAGAGGAAATTTTTGAGGAATAGTGGGTGTGCGATCTGGAGAAGGAAATGATTTTTCTTTTGAAGTGATGGATTGTTTTAATTTTGAATTAGTGAAATTAGGTTAATGATAACGATTAGAAGTTTGAGTAGACTGGTGGGACCTTCCATTCAGGTTTTGCAGGCTAGGTGGCAAATGACTGTTCGAAGATTGTGTAGCCTTGGGACGATTCAACGCAGCGTTTTTAGCTCGAGAAGTGGATGAGTTTTTCTTGGGACATTGCGAACAAGCATGTCCAAAGAAGGAGCAATAATAGCATATCACAACGTTCCTACATTCTCTTGCCACATGTCCACGATCGGCACACTTGAGGCATCTTCTCTCCGACTTGAAAATTTTCAAAGTTTCTTGAATTGATTTGAACGGTGGAATAATTTTTCTATGTTTTAACGCAGGCTTAGAGAGGATGGGTGGCAGCTTAGCCCTCGACGCCATGACCTGAGCGTAGGTAAGTGTTGGGTGGCTATGAGCTGAAGTTAAGTTATCTTGCAGTTGAGTGGTAATGTGGGCACAATTGAGTTCACCAGGGAAGTGATGAATAGGTAGTGAATCTTTGTCAAGCAAGGAGGATGGCACATACGAGTGTGAGAGTTGAGAGAGTGCTGGAGATAGGTGGCGAGCGAAGGAAAGAGAAGGTATGTCAGATGGAAACCAATTAAAGGAGACTAAGTTAGCGAGTCAATAATCCAATGAGGATTTAATTTGATTTTCTTTGGCGCGATTATTCAAAAAGACCAGGTTTAACCCATTTTTAATAATTGAACTATGATTAAAAGTCAAAGATATCAGAGACGATGCAAGACTAGGAATCTTCACATCGAATGGACTGCTTTCTAATCCCTTGGATTTGGGTAGCTCCCTTGAAGGGGTTATAGTTGTCCGTATGTACTTGTTGATTGTGCGGATGTGCAAGGGCCTCTCCCTTGTATTGGGCATATGGGATAAGGTATAAGGTGTCTTCGGTTTCGTTCAGACCCAGAATGGATTTGTCTGGATGTGTGTTTGACATTGTATTGTGTGCCATATTAAATGATCTCTACTAAATATATGTCTGTTTAGTGGCTGAGAATTTATTATCTTAGCTTAACACCCTCTATGAGACATATGAGCTTAGAGGTCATATATTAATAGACATCAGTTGTATGGCATAGAATGACAGTGCGACATGCCAAGTGCTGCTAGCAGATAGATCAAAGCTTTTGCTGAAAAGCAGAGCTTTGTGGTGCGTTAACTCGTGAGTTTCACACGCCGGTATGAGCCAAAAATGGGATAAAGAACTATAGAGAGGATATACATTTATTTCTAGCTAAAAGTGATGCCATGGTATGAAGCCCAGACATTTTATTTATGTCGATGTTGGAATTGAGGCACCTCGGATGATGGTCGATGTACTAACCAGATAGTGGGTCTGATAGGACCAGAGAACGTTATGTTTAGGCAATTGACTAATCCATTAGAAATAGGTGGATCGGCTCTTGTGCTCCTAGGGATACATGTTGTTTTCCTTGGAATATTTTGCTAAAGATGTTCCAAAATTCGGATAAGGAAGATCCTTTGCTTTGGCTCTTGACAGAATCTAATTTCCAGTATGAGACTTTACGGCTTTAGTTGTAAACCTATACGACGACATAATAAGATGGAGGTATTCTACCGTCTAAGATTAATACATTTATTTTCGATTTTTTTAATATTTAGACACTAATAGTAATATCAAATGGTTTTATCGTGTCAAGCAAGTTAGGTCGTTATAAGGTAAAAGTCTATCCTCTGATTTGTGCTTGCATTGTGTGATGGGACTTGAGTATTATAATGTGTAACATCCCGAGATTTTGTGACAATTAAGAATATTAAATTTAGTGTGTTTTTGAACAAAATTATTTTAAATATTAAATTTTTTATTTCGTTTATGTTGTTGTAACGATTACGTATTTCTCCCGGACCTAATCGATCGCTAAATCGACCAAGACCATTCGAGTCCGGCATACGCTAACTCTGGGCATACAACACATCAGAAAAAATAACAGAAGACTTTTATAAACATCATAATAATGCTACATCAGAGTACAGAATATATCAGAGTACATCGAAAAATAATAATACAGCAGAATATTAATTTACAATAAACTTAATACAATGCAGCAAAACAAATAAACTAACACAGCGGAAGACTATCATTGCTCTGGACACAGCTTTAAGCTTCGATCCATAATCCTACTCAATAAATGAATATTTGCAAAACAAGCCACTCGACTGCCATGTGGAAATAAGGGCAATCGAGTTTGCAAGTGGAACAAATTACGAGTCAGTCATGGGACTGGTATGAGAAATCTTTTACTTAACTTATCTAGTTATAAGGCAATCACAGGACCATGCCGCTAACACGTTACGAGTTTACTCCATTGGATTGCCAGTGCATAAATTAATTAAATCTTTTAAAACATCGCAATGCTTTTTAGAAAAATAAAACCATTATAAAACTCAAGTCCCATCACACAATGCAACGCAAACCGGAGGATAGAGTTTTACCTTATAATGATCAAACATGCTTGATACATATAAATCAATAATTATTTGATATTATTATTAGTGTCTAATCAGTTTAAAAACACTTTCAAAGTAAATGTATCAATCCTAGACAGCATAGCTACCATATACTGTATCGCCATACATAAGTTTACAATCAAAACCGTAATGTCGTATTGGAAATTGGGTTTCCATCATGAGTCAAGGCTAGGGATAGTCTACTTACCGATTCGAGACACTCTAGCAAATGTCTCAGGGCTCGGACGTTGAAGAACCCTTGGATCCTGCAGGACCGGTCCACAAATACTTTAGTGGATTGGCAATTCCCGAACACACGTTTCCCAGTGCTATTGGACCTAACATTTGGCCAGTAGCGACCAATAAATCGAGGCCTCGTAAACTATCATCCACATAAGTAAAAATGTTTGGGCTCCATACCATGACACCACTTCTAGTTAGAAAGAAACGTGTGCACTCCCTGCGTTCCCTTATCCCGTTTCTGACTCTTACTGGAGTGTGAGGCTCACGAAGTAATGCTAAAAACAAAGCTATGCCTAAAAAAACTGTGCTTTGATCATCGACCACAAGGCTCTGCTTTTCAACAAAACCTTGATCATTTGCATCTTGGCATGCCACATTGACAATCCATGCCATGCGATAGATGTCTATCAATATATAACCTCTGAGATCGTACGTCTCAGAGAAGGGTATTTAGCAAGAGAATAAATTCTCCACCACCAAACAGATATATATATTAAATAGAAATCAATTCACATAGAATAAAATCCAATGTTAGACACACATCCATTTACAAGTCCGTTCTGGGTCTGAATGAAACCAGAGACACCTTATTCCTCGTCCTGTATGTCCAATATGGAAGAGAGGTGCTCGCATATCTGGACAATCAACAAGTACGTCTGGGAAACTACCACTTTTAACCCTTTATTGGGATCCACCCAACGTCAGGCCTCAGTAGTCGTCCATTCGATGTGAAGATCGTCGGTCTTCAATCACCGTCCTCAATGTCTTCGATTTAAATCGTTGTGCAATTATTTGAAATAAGATTAAACTCGGTCTTTTCAAATAATTCTCAAATATATATAATTTAAATCATTTTATATCGTTAATATTATTTTATAACGATTTATCTCTATTTTTATTTATGTAAAAATAGCTCAATTTATTTTATCAACGCTAAGGTCAATAGGCGGCCCTGACGCTATTTTTACCCAAAATTGATTTATACATTTCTCGAAATATAACCGTTGGATTTTAACAAAATTAATATCGTTGGAAAGATCATCCCAAAGCGAACCTAATGGTTCTAGTTTTGGGAAAATCCGACGGTCGGATTTTTCGGTATAATCCTTTAAAGTTACGATTCCGAAACGCGAACTACAACACGTGATTCGTTTAATTTTAATTTATATTTATATGTATACATATATATATATATATATATATATAAATTGTTCGACGATTTCACTAACATATTAAAAATGATGGTTTCAACAAATAAAGCATATATTAGTACTTAAACATTTTCCTATTTTACTACCATGTAAAATGTAATATTTTAATTACAAATCCTATTTTAACCTAAAATCCCTTTTTATCTAAATGTACATGTAAAGTGTGACGTTTTTAATTAAACTAAATAAATATTAAAATGTCCCTTTTAATCTCTTTTCCAATGTACATGTTATTTTTACTAATGAGTCATTTTATACATTAAAAATGTTTCTTTTTAATGTTTTACATAATTTTGACAATAAACATGTCACTTTAAATAATGAATCATTTTATACATTAAAAATGTTTCTTTTTAATGTTTAACAATTTTCTAATAAACATGTTTCTTTAAATAATGAATCATTTTATACATTAAAAATGTTTCTTTTTAATGTTACACAATTTTGACCATTCCTATGTTCACATATATAAAATAAAAGAAAGTTTCATTGTCTACATAATTCTTACATTTCATATGTTTAAATAAAAAGAAGAATTTTATTTCCTACACATATTCCATGTTAAAATGTGACAATTGAAAAAGAAGAATTTTATTGTCTACACATTCCTGTATTTCATATGTACAAATAAAAAGAAGAATTTTATTTCCTACACATATTCTATTTTAAAATGTGACAATTGAAAAAGAAGAATTTTATTGTCTACAGATTCCTATATTTTATATGTATAAATAAAAAGAAGAATTTTATTTATACAACAATTCTATATTTCATATGACTAATAAAAAGAGAATTTTATTGTCTGCATGTATTCTATATTTCATATGTATATATAAAAAGAAAATTTCATTTTCATAACATTTTCTATGTTGCTAATGACAAATAAAAAGAGAATTTCATTTGCATAACATTTTCTATGTTACTAATGACAAATAAAAAGAAGATTTTTTTCATAACATTTTCTATGTTGCTAATGACAAATAAAAGAGAATTTTTATTTTCATAACATTTCTATGTTGCTAATGACAAATAAAAAGAGAATTTCATTTGCATAACATTTTATATGTTGTTAATGACAAATAAAAAGAGAATTTTATTGTCATAACATTTTCTATGTTGTTAATGACAAATAAAAAGAAGATTTTTATTTGCATAACGTTTTCAATATTGCTAATGACAAATAAAAAGAGAATTTCATTTGCATAACATTTTCTATGTTGCTAATGACAAATAAAAAGAGAATTTTACTGTCATAACATTTTCTATGTTGCTAATGACAAATAAAAAGAGAATTTTATTGTCATAACATTTTCTATGTTGTTAATGACAAAAAAAAGAATATTTTTATTTTCATAAAATTTTCTATGTTGCTAATGACAAACAAAAAGAGAATTTTTATTTTCATAACATTTTCTATGTTGCTAATGATAAATAAAAAGAGAATTTTATTGTCATAACATTTTCTATGTTGCTAATGACAAAAAAAAAAGAATTTTTATTATCATAACATTTTCTATGTTACCAATAACAAATAAAAAAAGAATTTTTATTTTAATAACATTTTCTATGTTGCTAATGACAAATAAAAAGAAAATTTTTATTTGCTTACAATTTCAAACTTCAACATGACAAATGAAAAAAGAAATATTTTTATTTCATACAATTTCTAGTTTCAACATGACAAATAAAAAAGATATTTATATTTGCATACAATTCCTATATTAAACATGTAAAAAAGAATATTTTTAATTGTAAACAAATTCTATGTTAACATGACAAATAAAAATGATATTTTTACTCGTATATAAATTCTATTTTTTTTAACACGACAAATAAAAATGATATTTTTATTTGTATACAAATTATACATTAACATGGCAAATAAAAATGAAATTTTTATTTGTATACAAATTCTACATTAACATGACAAATAAAAATGATATTTTTATTTGTATACAAATTCTATTTTTTTAACACGACAAATAAAAATGATATTTTAATTTGTATACAAATTCTACATTAACATGACAAATAAAAATGTTATTTTTATTTGCATACAAATTCCTACGTTAATATGACAAATAAAAATGATATTTTTATTTGTATACAAATTCTATTTTTAACATAACAAATAAAAACGATATCTTTATTTGTATACAAATTCTATATTAACATGACAAATAAAATTGATATTTTTAATTGCCAACAAATTCTATTTTTTTAACACGAAAAATAAAAATGATATTTTTATTTGTATACAAATTCTACATTAACATGACAAATAAAAATGATATTTTTATTTGCATACAAATTCCTACATTAATTTGACAAATAAAAATGATATTTTTATTTGTATACAAATTCTATTTTTAACATGACAAATAAAAATGATATCTTTATTTGTATACAAATTCTATATCAATATGACAAATAAAAATGATATTTTATTTGTATACAAATTTCAACAATTCCATTACATTCAATTAAATCAAACAGATCACACCAAACAACATCAACCAATTCAAATCAAATCGCGTACAACAACAAACTGAATTTAACGACATATATGTAAGAATTTCTAAACACGATAATAATTAATTAATTTTAATTATTTAAAAAGAAATCTCACAGTGGTTCGAATTTTCCCGAAAATTTCCGGTCGATCTAAATTTTTTGGTTGCTCCTAAAATGAAGAAGACTCCGCCAAGATCCAAACGCTTCCTTTTTCACGCGATTCCGATAATGTATGAATCAATTACGAATTTATTTGTGTTGTTAATATTTTTAAATTAAATTAAATAAACAATTTAGTTAAAATTCACCTTTCTTCTACACCCAGATAACAAGGCCGACGTTTTTCGTGATAGTTCAAAACTAGGTTTACACTTCCCGATCAAACCACTCAGCTTTGTCACAATCCGACCACACCACGTCGAAGAGGGGAGAGGCACGCTCCGGGGGGCCCATGCGATGGAGCTCGATCAGATCAGGGGGTGTGGCGGCGGCTTGAACGACGACTCTTCGGGGCTCTGGCACGAACGAAATATGCAATCTTAGGTAGTGTTATCCGTATGGATGTGGAGATTGAAAAGAGTTCTATAATTTTGTCAAAAGGAGTGAAGGATTTCACATAATGGATGGAGAGTTATTAGGGGAGAAAGGTTCAAAGGTTTCTTGCCATGGAATAAGATGGCGATGTCTGTTGTATTGAAATTAGGGTTTAGGTTATCCAATATTTATAATAAAATATTATTAAATTTTCTAATTTACAAAAAAAAAAAACACGTTAATTCGTAATAGCTCCAAATTCAGCCTAACGAATGTTGCTCCTAGACAAATACCCCCATTCCGGACACAATGGACTAGGTTACGGACTCCAAAAATTCCCGAAAAATAAATCTAGCGATGTTATGAAATACGGTCTTAACAAAACTAATTTCATCGAATTTGGAGACCGTTTGAAAAATGGCCTTTTTAACGGTCGATCCAATTCAATAGAAATTATAGAACACATTTTATTTTACCACGCTCACATATTAATTCCAAAAATTATGGAAATTTAAATCTAGCAATAATTTGACATTCCGGATCCAACAAAAATGGTTTCGTCGAAAAAGGAGGTCGTTTATAAAATGGCTATTTTTAACAGCTTTAATATTATTTAAAAATGGAATTTTTTAAATTTTGGCATATTTTCCAACAAAATTTCTCAAAATAATTTTTTTATATTGGTTCTGATTTTCCAGGTTGTTACAGTTGTTTTATAATGAAAGCTGAAACTTAATATTTAAATATTTTGATTTGTGTAAATTATAATTGAAGTATAAAAACTGGAGTATTTGATAATCAATATTAAAATTCATATAAAAAGAAAATTTATTTATGAAATTCATTTGAATTCTATTTTTTAATTTGATTAGAGATTATAAACCGTTGAATTTAATTTTAAGAGAATAAGTGAAAATTGATTATTTTATTAATCAATATTGAAATTTGACCTTATTGTAAACGAGCTCAGAATTCGACGAGACCAATTTTTTTGGATTCATAATAACAGATTATTGTTGGGTTTAAAAATTTGCGCCAAACGGACTCAGTATGTGGCTGTACGAAGCAAAACCGTTTGTTCAAAAATAAGCAATCAGTTTACAAAGTAACATTATTGAGACGATTTCAGAATTCAATTCCACTTTTTTTTGGATTCATATCATCGAATAATGGTAAGATTCTTAGTTTCGCGGATTTTAGAATCAGTATGTGGCCATGCGTGATTTTTAAGTCGAAAAACAGACAATATTTTGACTTTAAATATTCGCTTTTCGTGCATACGGACTCAGATTTCGATGAAACAAGTTTCCTTGGGTCCGTAATGTCAGAGAGTAGTTGCATGTCAATTTTATCGAAAATGGAATCTGTAGGTGGTCACATGGATTTTTAAACGAAATGAGCAATATTTGGTATAATAAAATATAAAATTAATAAAAAATGTTTTGGCTCCATTATAAATTATCAATTCCACTTCATAACTTAACCTAAACCTAAAAATCACGCAGCCCCTTCCTTCTTCTAAAATGAGAGCTTTCTTCCCTTTCAAAAATTATAGAAACCAAAATACTCTTCTATAAATCATAAGAAAAATATATTTGTGATCCTCAGAACATTCTCTTCGATTTAATATGGGTATTGGAGGCAATTACTACATTTGAAGAAAGAGAACAATGATGGATGTCCTTGACCTTCAGGTCATAATTAAAATAACTAAAACAGGGCTATACCGTGACCAAGTGGGGTTAGCTACCTCGATCGGCAACACTTCTTCCTTTATTACTATAGTCACTCGGTTTGAGTGATTTGATGCGCATCCGCAATTCGGGAGTGTTGTCCGAGGTGGGCGGTACTTACGGCTATGCGTTACAACCAATCCAGGCATGCAACTAGTATATTCCTACTCTGGGCATTCCTCGTGTTCCTTGTCATATTATCCTGATCGACTCCCTTACGACTTTGATTTGTACCGTACCTATGGAGTGCCCTCTGGTAGCCACTACGTACTGTGGACTTTACGGTATCTGTATAGACTACGGTATTGTAAATGGTGTAAGGGTAATAACAATTATCCTACTTACGCTATTTTAATATTTTATATTTGACCATATACACTATTATAGTAATGTATTATATTATATAGTATCTAGTTTGACGGATCCTTAAGAGATGGAATTTCCCGTAACATCTCTTAAGTTTTTGCACTCATATTATCACATGAAATTGATTTAACTAATATGAGAATATTTTAGTTCTGATCCGAGTATTTTTGCCTTTTCATTTGTGCTCGAGTCAGCCTGAGTTTTCAGCTCATGAAGGCATAGTTATGAAGATGAAGATGGAGCCTGACTGACGTATTCATTTATATTATTCCACTACATATATTGGTATGTTGTATGTTAACTAACTCTGATAATCGTTGTAAATGTATAATCAAATATGTGTTTTAAAAGCTTCATGAACTATTATTTTATTTCTTATATTTTGTCCTTTCACTGTGAGATTCTGTGACTGCATTTCTTCTTTCTTCTTTTTCTTATATAAACCCCAATAACTATCTATATTTTGATTTGTTTAAGTCAACATTGAGGATCATTGTTGATTTAAATAGTCAAAAATCCTGAATGTTACATAATGGCTTCTTTTTTCAAAAAGAATTGCTTGGTTTTATGCACTGGCATTCATGTGGAGGAAACCCGTTCTGTATTATACTGTGTGATCCCTTGATATGCCTTATTTTAAAATAAGTTAAGTTAACTATAGGGTTTCTCATACTGGTCCCATGACTGACTTGTGTTTGCTTTTTTCATTACAAACTCGTGTGCCCATAATTTTATATAGATAGCCAAGTAAATAGGTTATTAGCTTACTTTCTTTTGGATGTGTATGGAAGCTTTGGTAGCTGGTTTTGGACTTGAAGATGGAGCAAGCATTTTGATGTTTCTTTTGAAATCTTCCAGATTTATGATGTTAATTATCTTGTGTAATGACCCGGATTTTTCTCTAAATATTTAAATTTATTTTAAATATTCTATTTATAATATTAATGGATTTTAATATTGAATTTTTGTTCATTAAACGACGATAAAACGTTTATATTTATATTTAATATAAAACGAACTTGAAACGGCGCGGTAGTTCGTAATATTGAGTTTTGAACTTCAACTGAATATACAGAATCCGTTTTAAATTAAAATTCTGTGAAACAAGAAACGTTGGAATCCTATTGATTTTAATTTTCTATTGGTAGAGAAAAATCAAGATTTCGGTTTATATATTGTGAGATATATCCAATTTAAAATTTAAAATAGTCGTCGTGGAATCGGTTATAAGCCATAACGATAATGTAAGTATAATTAAATATCGGTTTCGAATTTAGACGAGATTCTTTTGAGACGTAAGTATAATTTAATTTTTGGAATTTTACTGTAATTTTTATTTCGTAAAATAAGCAACTTTTTATTTGAAGTATTTTGCACCCTATATCAATATTTTGGGGTTTCACAACATGAGTCAACCTACCGATATTATTATAATTTTGGGATCGTGGCACATCGCTCGACACGATCGTATTTTTATTTCTGTCCGTAGTCATCTGTATGTGAACGAAATTCTATGTATCGGGGTACCGTATATAAATAAAATTAAACCTTCCCAACCTAAAACCTATCTAAATTCTTATACCATAAGCAAAAATAAACATATGAGAGATATATAGCTTCGTACTGAAGTCATTTTGGACATGAACACTAACCTATTTTCATATCCAAAAGCGCATGGGGAAATAGGAACGTGCAGACCTTTTTGTTTAGCCTCTTCTAGCCTACCGTGTTAATTGTGTAATCCCATCAAAACTGCAAACATGACCAAGCTGAATATCATATACAACCTATTTTTCTTTTTCCCATTCTTTCAGCTACCCTACAGTCTATACATTGTCACCAATCTGAATGTCACTGCTCATGAAAGAAGGAAGACAACTAATGACATAAACATAACTATCTCAATAGATTTACACCTCAGTGCAATATAAAAATACACAAAAATCTAAAACAAGTGGCACTAGTATTGCACTAGTAACTGCAGACTTATATATATATATATACGCAATATATATATATATATAAACGTACACAAACAAAGTCAAGTGCTGAGCCATCAAACAGCGCATGTATTTTCAAAGGCTCTGATCGAATTAACATGCAGACCTATCACGAAATAGTGGAAAACTAATGCACATGCTATGCCTGTGTTCTGCAATCCTAATCTCTGTAAAATCTCTTCACATCTGCAAACTTTTATTCTCATGAGTTGTAAAGAAAAGAAGCGGCAGCTATCGTATCCTACTATATCTGGGCCATCTAAAAAACTGCTGCATACTATATAAACTTCACATTGAAGTAAACGTAGCGTACCCAGCTACTCTACCTTTGCTCTACACAGGCGTATCCAATTCCTTCACGGCCAAGGTATCACGAACCGTGCATTCCAAGGAACTCCCAGCTATAAATAGGGATCATCTTCGTCTTGCAGTTGTGGTATTTGTTTCCAGTAAACTAAAAAAAAAAAGATATGGCATACTGGTCTTTTAAAAAAAATGCTAGTAAGCTGCTTTGAAAGATTTGCGATGACAAAGGAAAGAGAGAGGATCGGTTCGGGAAATAAAACTGGAAGGAGAAGTAGTAGTATACTGGAGCAACGTAGGCGGGCTTCGACTAGAAACTGTGAGCTTACATTGTAGATGGTGAAGTGTAGTGGTGAGAATAAGATGACCGGAGCTGGTTCCGATTGCCTAGGGGTAGGAGCATCAGCGAAGTTGGTCCGGGATTTTGCTTAGGTGCCGTGGCACTAGACAGTGTGAGGCGACACTAGGAGGTGCTGTGCTAAAGTGCGTTGATGGGGGGAGACTGCTTAAAGTGGTAGAGATGAGAGTATGGGATGCAGTAAACAACGGTAGCAAGTTCAAGAAATAGAAAAGGAAACCGTCTAGAGAAGGATATTATGCCAACGTGGGGCTTTGGGCCAGGTTTCGTTAGTTATAAAAAAAAGAAAAAAGAAAAAAAAAGAAACTGTTGATGGGAGGAGAGGACAGTATGATTGTGGGCATGGCAATACGTGGTGCTTGGGGAGGGGTATTTCCAGTATGGGTTAGAGGATATGTGAGGGGAGGCCATCCCGTTTTGGAGAAGTATCGGCGTTCAACGTGTATACAACGAAAAGGTGAGGGCCGAGTTTATTAAAATTTTAATTTATACATATATTTTTAAGTTTAACTTATATTTTTAAATGTCTAAGCCCCTGATAAGCTGGCCTAACTCTAACATGTTCAAAGAAAAGGTTAAATATGTCTAATACTATTATATGCACAATCTTAAGTATTATATACGCCTACGTTAATGATTTACCCGGTCGATATAATTAAAACAATTATATTAGTTCGGATGGAGTAAGAAAATAGTATAAAACGTTCAGTAAATTAGTTGTAATGGGAAGAATATATATATGTTTATATTCTAATCGTATGCTGACAAATTGTGTAACGCTCTCCTATTACTATCAGAACCCAACAGATTTAGTCGCATTGGAATCATGTCAACGGGAAGGATATTAGGGAGATCGAACGAACGGAGCTGAACGCACTTGGAGGCTCGTAAAACAAACCGCTTTGATTACGAACATAAAACCCAAGGTGAGTTAAACTCACTCAGTTCCCCACTTATATTTATTATAAGCCGGGTTAAATATTTATTTGCTATGTTTGCTGAATATTGGTTGATTTGATGATTGTTTGGATGGTTGTTAAATATCGTTATACCGATTATTTAAATTAAACGTTGTTTAATTTAAGTAAAATGGCATCTTTATTTTTAACGATAATTTCCAAGAAAGGTAACTTACCTTGTTGGTTACGTTTATAATATATAAACGTATTTAAATTAAATTGATGCTTGAATTAGTATTGGTTGACCACTATCAGTTGAATTGATTATTTACTTGCATATGATCGTTACATGAACTGTTTAACCAATATGATTGGATTACTGGTTTGATTTTTTTGTTGAATATGAATTCAACGTTCGTTTGTTATTAATCAGTAGTGGTTTTGGTTAGAAAATTATAGCAAATGGCCAAAATGCAAATTTGTTTTATAAAAGATTGATTTACCATCAAGTGAATCGAAAGAAATGAAGTTATGGAGTTTATTTGTAACTAAAAAATATATTTTTAAATATATTATTTAAATTGGGTTTATAAAAAAAATAAACCAACCATATATACAATTGATTAATTTAACCACTAATCACCATTTTGATACCAAAATCTATCCGTGTGCGAAGCACGTGCTTCATCTCAATAATTGAGTGATGCTTATATGTACAAGACTCTGATAAGCAAGTGAGCGAATATTAATGTGAGGTTTAATAACTGAGAAAAATTGTTTTAAGTAACAATTTAAAATGAAATTATATTGATTTGATTATTATTTATTAATAATCAAATGGAAGTATTAAAAGTAATTTAATTTGAAATTAATTGAAATAGAAAAACGATCTAAGACTTGATTATTGGAGTTAATCATGCTTAGAGTTGACTAAGTCAACTTTAGCAACTGAAATGGATTTATTAAATTCATTTATTTAATAGCTAGGTAAAACATTTTTATAAATGTTGATATTTAATTAATAATAATCGAAGGGGTAAATCATGATATTTAAAAGGTATTTATTTAGGTATATAAATCGAGGAGGCGTATTTATAATAAAGTTATATTTTAAAGAAAATCATACTAATGATATAATAAGTTAAGTTTAAACTGAGATTTAAAGCGAATTCTTATTTGAGATTCTATTTAATTGGATTTATGAAATCCAAGATTTCGACAATCTTACAAACCGAGTTTTGTGAATATTATTATTAGAAGTGGGTTTTGAAATGGAAATCAAACGAAAAACCAAATTTGAATTAGAATAGTTAAACGAATGGAGTTATAAAAGTCGGAATGTATATCCGTGATTTTAAATAAAAGATGATGTTTCATCAAGGTAGGATTAAAATGGGATTTTATTTGACATTGGGAATGAATATCGGTCTTGGTATTACAACTGTTATCTATCTTAAGGTAAGAACGTTGTTGATCAAGATCTGAGAGGTAATTAAAATACCCCAACTTGAATGACATCAGAATTATCGAAGGATGATATTAGTTGTAATGGTGGTGATATTAAAAGTAATTTATTTTGAGAAATGATAATGTAACATTATTTGAAGAGTTAGGATATATATATATATAAGGATTCCGAAGTAAAAGGGAATAAAGAGGGGGATTGAGATATGAAATGGTATTTTCATAATAAAGAAATAAAAGAGGTTTGCGAAAATATAACGATATTTTAAAAATAATAAAACAAAGTTTGGATTGAGTTTATTCCAAAAGGGAAGTGACGATTATGGTATTAAATAACGAAACCAAGAGAGATATTGTAATGATGGTTCATGGTGATAAGTTGAATCGATTTTCCAATTGATAGACAATATGTAGCAGATGTTTGAACGACATTTAAGATATTTTTCCAAGTATATAAAGGAAATGATTTGAGGACATAACCATATTAAAACTAATATATTATTTTAAAGGCCAAGTGATGTTGAATAAACCAATGGATTCATTTATTGAAATGTTGTTTATTTTGATAGTTAAATAACCGACTATCAAAATCTAACCGAAGGATATTGGTACGGAAAGACCGGGATCGAATTTATATTCGAAAACCATTCCGACCAATAAATAGGAAAACGTGGAAGATGCTGATCAAGATGGAGAAATTGAAGACTGTAAATCTTCATGAATGGAAGGACTATTGTTGGATTTCTCTAGCTGATCCCTAGAAATATTTTGACAATGATTCTGTCAGGATTGAAATCTACGGATTGCAAGGACCTGTAAAGACCCGCAACTTCCCCGTAAAGGAAAGTGTCGGATAGTTCGAGAACAAACCACAACAGAATGCATATAAAAGAACATTTCATTGTATATTACAACGATGCATCAGATTACAAGAATATGCAGAGTATAAAAGAATATTACACAGAAATATCAGAGATTTAAATTACATTTAAATACATCGCAGCGGAAAATAATACAATACACAACTAGAAGAAGATATACGGATACAAAGCTTTCCGGATATCGTTCCAGCTGTAAACCAGGATCCTGTGAATATAAATCTGCAAAACCAAAACTACTAGCTGCCCGTGTCAAAATAAGGGCACCCAGAGTTTAGGTTAAAACAATAAACTCCAGGTCAGTCATGTGACTGGTGTGAGAACTAAAATAGTTATTATTCTTTATTTTAAAAGTTAGGTAAATCAAGGGACCACGCCGTATAACACGGAACGGGTTTCCTCCCAAGAATACCAGTGCATAAAACAGCAGCGCAATGCTAAATAAAGAAAGATGAAGCTGTTATAAGACCCAGTTCCTATCACACAATGCAACGCAAACCGGGGGATAGGGTTTTCCCTTATAACAGCCAAAGAATGCTTGATACGTTTAAAACAAATCATTTGATACTATAATAAGTGCATAGTGTATAAAACAACTTCAAATCATAAGTATCAATCATAGGCGGCATGAATGCCCCATACCACTATGTCGCCATATATAGGTTTACAAATAAAACCGCAAATGTCACGTATTTGGAAATTGGGTTTCCATCTATGAACCGAGGCTAGGGGCAAGATCCTCAACCGATTCGAGACGCTCTAGCCCGCCCCTCAGGAACAGCCGCAACTGCCCCTTGGATCGTCAGGGCCGGTCCACACGGAGTGGATTATTATGCCTGAACAATACGTCTCCCCACCCTATGGGGTGTAAGTCTGGTCCGTCAGCCGACCAGAATGCATTCGGCCGAAACCGATATAACCGAGGCGCCTCGCAACAGCAACAACAACATAAGTCAAACTCGTCAGGGCGTGTAAAACCACTGACGCCACTTCTAACTAGAAAGAAACGCATGCCCTCCCTGAGGTCCGTCTCCCGTTTTTGATTCATACCGGGTGTGAAACTCGCGAATCAAACGTTACACAAAGCTACGCCACAAAGGTCGTGCTTTGATCATCAACCACAAGACTTTGCTTTTCAACAGAAGCCTTGATCATTTGCATCTTAGCATGCCACACAGGCAAGCCATCCTATGCAACCGATATCAGTCACACAGAATGAAATCCGATGTCAGACACACAGTCCATTTACAAGTCCGTTCTGGGTCTGAACGAAACCGGAGGCACCTAGTACCCCGCATATCCATCGATCTCCAAGTACGTCTGGACGATCACTAACTGTTTCCATCTTCTTGGGTGTACAGCCCAATCAAGATCATCAGTTATCACCCAAACGACGTGAAGACCTCCGGTCTTCGACCATCGTCTTCGTCTTCGACTTATCGTCGTATCAGTTACTCAGAATGGGATAAACCCGGTCTTTCCGAATAACTCGCGTATATTTTAAATAAGTGTTACACAAACACAACATACGCCTCATTCCAATTCATTAGTCACTAACCGTAAATTAATCAAGAGAATAATTCCCCAAATATTAACCCCGAAGGCCGAAACCAACATCAGATCAATATCCAGAAAACCATTCTGCTTGGCTAACCGCCAGTTAGTTTCTAAATTTCACATTCAAATCTAATTACAGATTTATCTATCGCCTGGAGCAAAACTGGTGATACTCCATTCTCGATCTTTTCAATCTAATTAAAGATTCATTAAAACTCCACTTAGTTTTAATCATTATCTGGGTTAAAGAATCAGTGTCATTTAAAACACGATTCACGATAAACCCAAAATCACATTCCATTAATTATCGGGTTAAAGAACAAGTGTTATTTAAAACACTGTTCACGATAAACCCAAAAATCAATACCAATTCAATTCCAATTAAATATCATTTAATTGGTACACTTCATTAAATCTAAATAAAAAGATTTAATCTTTTCTCAACTGGGTTCAAGAACAGTGTTAGTGAAGACACCATTCACGACAAACCCAAATCACATTCGATATTCAATACAAGGCTCTGAATAGAAAATATATCGGCTTATATTCAATATCGAATTCTACGACTAACAAATGTCGTATTGGAAATAACGATACAAATATATATCTTTCAAATTTCCATAACAACACCTGTAATGTCACGAATTCCAACATCGAAATATTCCGAAGACAATTTCGATTCAAATCCACTCCAATGCAATCATTGGAAATTTTGGTTATTTTCAAAACCATTTCAAATTCAATTTATTTATTTAAAAATAAATAGAATTATAATTCTAGTTCAAAACTAGTTCATTTCGATAAAAATCCATTTTTTTATCTTTTCAAATATGGAGATTTTCACCCCAAACTTTCACAAATCATTTCTTATGATTTTACACAAATTATTACTATTTTTAATAATTTTATCAAGGCCCGTACAGTCGATTTCCAACAATGGCCATCGAACTGCACTTACAACGACCTTTTTCGAATTTGATTTGGACGTATCTCCAAATCCAACCGTTAGATTTCAAATTTCTAACATTAATTAGAAAGCTCTTTTCGATACGAACCCAACGGTTCCGGTTTTAGGAGAATCCGACGGTCGGATCTCCTGTAATGTCCGTTTGAAATAAATGGTCGAAATTCGCGAACTGCCGCGGCGCGGCGCGTTCTATTCAGGCCATTATATTATATATAATATATATAATATATATTTCGTCGATTTCTATTTAAAACGAATTATATAAATAGTTTTGAATTCGTTTCAAAAACAATTTCAACTTCCTTTTCAATTAAAATAAAAATTGAATTCTTCTTTATAAATTCGTTTTAAAATTCATTTCTATTCAATTCAAATTTCAATTCAATTTGAATTCATTTCAATTTGTTTTCAATTCAATTCGAAATCGTTTTCAATTCAATTCAAAATCGTTTTCAATTCAATTCATTTCGAAATCGCTTAAAATTGATATAAATATCGTTCACGTCAAAATGGCGTCAATCTAATCAACACGGCTTCATAAATTTTCTATTTTCAAATATTCTATTTCAAATATTTCTTTTTCAAATATTTCTTTTTCAAAACTGGAATGAGGCCCAATCAATTACCATATAAAGTTAATTATATGGATTTTCATACAACACATGTATAATAGCCTTGAAAAATAATCAACCATCAACCAAAGTGCACTACACTGTATAAGCATCAAATATAGACATTTAACGCTTATAGCAGCTTGTCAATCAATCGATCGACATATTTAATCAATCAGGATGAGTGAACTTCAAATTTCATCCTAACACCCGTGTGGGGTTTCAAACAATCAAACACATGTTTTATTTGTGCAGTTAGGCGATGTGTAAAATTTATCGACCCAATCAACGTCATTCAAATAGGTGTACATAAACAAACCGTCTGGTTTGTAAATGAATATTTATTTATTCACATTCACGTTAAAAATTATATTTTTAACGGTAACACATTTTATTTTAACATATGAATTTCTATTCAGTTCATTCTTTAAATAAAATGCTATTTTTATTTTTCTAACTTATTTTAGAAAATTTCGGCGGCATAACGGCACGATACCAGAAACGGGACAAGGCCTAGCCTTATCCCCGGTCTAGTGAAGGCCCACGCCATTCACACATCAATCAAATTCATTTCGTTATGCAAACCACAAAATTTGGAGTAAGGGTCTAACCTAGCCTTACTCCTTCGCCTTATAACGGCGCACGTCTAATCCTAACCAACTTATCGATTCGATTTTTCACGCCACAAACCACATTCAAACCAATATCGCAATCAATAACCAAACATCCAAACAAACAAGTCCATGGTCTGTGGACGATTGTGTCGGGTGCTACTAAGCACCGTCTGCATCCTAGTATATATATATATAACTAGAAAAGTAGAATTTGAGTGAGAAGTTCTCACCTATAGCTATCCTAGCTCCACGGCACTTCACTGATAGAAAACTTCATCGCTATCGCACCTTCGTCATCTTCGTTGCCCGTATTCACTATATATATAAAAATCGAATTTTTACTTCAAAGTTCAATATATAAAAATCGAATTTTTAGTTCAAAGTTCATAGATAAAAATTATATTTTTACTTCGCCATTCAATATAGAAAAATTATATTTTTTACTTCGCTATTCAATATAGAAAAATTATATTTTTACTTCGCTATTCAATATAGAAAAATTATATTTTTACTTCGCTATTCAATATAGAAAAATTATATTTTTACTTCGCTATTCAATATAGAAAAATTATATTTTTTACTTCCATGTTATATAAAAGATTACATTTTTATCACTTACAACATAAAATAAAATTTAGCTTTAAAGTAAATAAAAGAAAAACAGTTTTAAAAATAAAGAAAATTCAGTTTTTTACTTTTAAAAAAAATATGCAGTTTTTTACTAATTTTAAAAAATGCAGTTTTACTTTTTATTCCTTTTTTAAAAATTCTGTTTTGATTTCTTTTAAAAACAGTTTTAAAATCTCTTTTAAAAATTTCTGTTTTTGAAATTTCTGTTTTAAAATCTTTTAAAATTCTGTTTTAAAAACTTAAAACAAAAAATCAGTTTTATATTTCATTTTTAAAACAGTTTTTAAATCAAAAAAAAACAGTTTTAATTTTCTGTAAAACAAAACAAAAATCAAAAATAAAAATAAAACCAATTAAACGCTCACCTAGCTCGGCCGTGGCTCGTGGCGTCGGTGGTTCAGGGGTTCGACGAGGTGACGGTGGTTCAGAGGGATGCGAGGGTTTCTGCTTCGATGCGTCGTTCGGTGGGAGGAGGATGTTGCGAGGGCGGCTCAGCGTCAGGCGGTGGCTTCGGCGATGGCTTCCAGGATCGGAGCGGCGGCGCTGGCGATGGCTCGAACGTCAGAGGGCGGCGGCTTCGGGTATTTAGGGTTTCGTCTTCTTTTTTTTTTTTTTTTATTTGCTTTGTAAATAACTGAATCGGGGGGGGGCCATCGAGGAAGAAAAGGGGGGGGGGAAGTTTAATTTTTTATTATTTTAATTATTTAATTATTTTATTTTAATACAAAAAGTCAACTTTTTCAAACGACCTCTAAACGAGGTCCACCACCTGCCGTCCATAGCGTTTAACCCCCATTCCGAACACAATGGGATATGTATCGTCAGCTGATTCGGCTGTTACAATCAGTTTCCGTTAAATTTACATTTAAATCACTATATTGAATTTTAAACGTACATTTCAAATTACCGGGGTCACATACTAACTAGAAAAATTCCAAAAAAAATATTTTCTAGCTTCGTATTGACGATACGGTCCTAACAAAACTAGTTTCGTCGAATTCTGAGACCGTTAGAAAAATGGCCAATTTCCAGTCGATTAAAATCAACTGAAATGGTCAAAACACGTTTTCTTTTGCCACGCTCACATATTAACTCGAAAAATTATGAAATTTGAAATCTAGCAATAACTCGACCTCACGGACCCAACAAAAGTGGTTTCGTCGAAATCCGAGGACGTTTGCAAAATTGCTATTTTTAAGGGCCTTATATATATAAAAATATATATAAATTCCACAGCGACTATTTCTAATTTTCAACTGGACATACCTTATCATTTCTAAAATGAAATTTCAGTTTGTTAACTTCGTTCCAAAGATATAGTTATACAGATTCAAATATTTCTTGTTTCGTTCAATTCTGACTTATATTGAATTCTGTATATTCATTTGAAATTAGAAATCGAATTTTCGAACTACCGCGCCATTTTCTATTCCTTTTATAATTATATATAATTATTATATATTCTAACGACGACGTATATAATATATACGTCGAATTTCAATTCAAAATAAATTTCTCGTCGATATTATTTAAAATAATTCATTTTAAATAATCTAAATTCGCTAAAATTGCCAAAACAAAAATTTTAAACTGGCCCAGATTTTCCGGGTTGTTACAATCTCCCCCACTTAAAACTTTTCGTCCCCGAAAAGGAACAAAGTCGAAAGTGGTTTGATTATTCAGCTCTACGTTCGATCTGGCTTCCATTCTCCAACTCTTTAGTTTCTGAGAATTTTCAAAATTTCAAAAATTTGGCTAACACCCTAAATTTTTGAAAAATTTCGCCATAACCTCCCCTGCACCGGGAGCATCGGGGAATTTCAAATAGCTTCCCCGGTCCTTCAGATCTCAAAAAGAAAAAGAAAAAGCCAAGCGGCTAGCCAATAGGCTCACAAAATCATCATCACCCAAACAAAACAGGAAATTATGTAGTAAACATGTACCTATTTGTCGGGCAAACAAATTTTATTCTCTGGCTCTAGCCTCCTTGCTATGACCTGTTCAATGATATATATGTATATGCAAGCAGATGCGACCAATTTTCAATATCGTTCAATATTTGATATAATTAGGCTAAACGGCTAAAAATTAGCAAACAAATAACGAAACAACACAAACATCAATCGATTAGTGAATTAGAGTTTCAAATTCATAATTTTGATACATATACTAAAATCATGTTCTTGATGTCAATTCACAACAATGTGTCCTAGCTATATATATAGGTTTGGTTCTCACACCAGTCTAATGGAAATATATAGGTATCACACCTTCGTCACTCGAAAATAAATGCTGATGATGTTTCGAACCACCATCAGAACATCTCCGGGCTACTAGAGTGCGGTCCTATATCTATCCAGTATATTAAAACTTCGAATATACGTTCATGACGCGTATATGCAAAATCTTTATATATTGGAATGTCCATATTCAAAATAAATAGATAATCAAATACGAATAATTGATTTATATTTTCAAAACAAAAATTTGTTTTCATTTTAAAAATATACTCTTCACACTCGTTCTAGGATACTACTGATCCTATCTCTAACGAGTCATTCCCATTGGATATTGCTAATCCAATATCTGATGAATTCTTTCGTATGTTTCTAATGTGCCTTGTTCTCTAGCTTTGTAAACCAAAGCTCTGATACCACGTGTAAAGACCCGCAACTTCCCCGTAAAGGAAAGTGTCGGATAGTTCGAGAACAAACCACAACAGAATGCATATAAAAGAACATTTCATTGTATATTACAACGATGCATCAGATTACAAGAATATGCAGAGTATAAAAGAATATTACACAGAAATATCAGAGATTTAAATTACATTTAAATACATCGCAGCGGAAAATAATACAATACACAACTAGAAGAAGATATACGGATACAAAGCTTTCCGGATATCGTTCCAGCTGTAAACCAGGATCCTGTGAATATAAATCTGCAAAACCAAAACTACTAGCTGCCCGTGTCAAAATAAGGGCACCCAGAGTTTAGGTTAAAACAATAAACTCCAGGTCAGTCATGTGACTGGTGTGAGAACTAAAATAGTTATTATTCTTTATTTTAAAAGTTAGGTAAATCAAGGGACCACGCCGTATAACACGGAACGGGTTTCCTCCCAAGAATACCAGTGCATAAAACAGCAGCGCAATGCTAAATAAAGAAAGATGAAGCTGTTATAAGACCCAGTTCCTATCACACAATGCAACGCAAACCGGGGGATAGGGTTTTCCCTTATAACAGCCAAAGAATGCTTGATACGTTTAAAACAAATCATTTGATACTATAATAAGTGCATAGTGTATAAAACAACTTCAAATCATAAGTATCAATCATAGGCGGCATGAATGCCCCATACCACTATGTCGCCATATATAGGTTTACAAATAAAACCGCAAATGTCACGTATTTGGAAATTGGGTTTCCATCTATGAACCGAGGCTAGGGGCAAGATCCTCAACCGATTCGAGACGCTCTAGCCCGCCCCTCAGGAACAGCCGCAACTGCCCCTTGGATCGTCAGGGCCGGTCCACACGGAGTGGATTATTATGCCTGAACAATACGTCTCCCCACCCTATGGGGTGTAAGTCTGGTCCGTCAGCCGACCAGAATGCATTCGGCCGAAACCGATATAACCGAGGCGCCTCGCAACAGCAACAACAACATAAGTCAAACTCGTCAGGGCGTGTAAAACCACTGACGCCACTTCTAACTAGAAAGAAACGCATGCCCTCCCTGAGGTCCGTCTCCCGTTTTTGATTCATACCGGGTGTGAAACTCGCGAATCAAACGTTACACAAAGCTACGCCACAAAGGTCGTGCTTTGATCATCAACCACAAGACTTTGCTTTTCAACAGAAGCCTTGATCATTTGCATCTTAGCATGCCACACAGGCAAGCCATCCTATGCAACCGATATCAGTCACACAGAATGAAATCCGATGTCAGACACACAGTCCATTTACAAGTCCGTTCTGGGTCTGAACGAAACCGGAGGCACCTAGTACCCCGCATATCCATCGATCTCCAAGTACGTCTGGACGATCACTAACTGTTTCCATCTTCTTGGGTGTACAGCCCAATCAAGATCATCAGTTATCACCCAAACGACGTGAAGACCTCCGGTCTTCGACCATCGTCTTCGTCTTCGACTTATCGTCGTATCAGTTACTCAGAATGGGATAAACCCGGTCTTTCCGAATAACTCGCGTATATTTTAAATAAGTGTTACACAAACACAACATACGCCTCATTCCAATTCATTAGTCACTAACCGTAAATTAATCAAGAGAATAATTCCCCAAATATTAACCCCGAAGGCCGAAACCAACATCAGATCAATATCCAGAAAACCATTCTGCTTGGCTAACCGCCAGTTAGTTTCTAAATTTCACATTCAAATCTAATTACAGATTTATCTATCGCCTGGAGCAAAACTGGTGATACTCCATTCTCGATCTTTTCAATCTAATTAAAGATTCATTAAAACTCCACTTAGTTTTAATCATTATCTGGGTTAAAGAATCAGTGTCATTTAAAACACGATTCACGATAAACCCAAAATCACATTCCATTAATTATCGGGTTAAAGAACAAGTGTTATTTAAAACACTGTTCACGATAAACCCAAAAATCAATACCAATTCAATTCCAATTAAATATCATTTAATTGGTACACTTCATTAAATCTAAATAAAAAGATTTAATCTTTTCTCAACTGGGTTCAAGAACAGTGTTAGTGAAGACACCATTCACGACAAACCCAAATCACATTCGATATTCAATACAAGGCTCTGAATAGAAAATATATCGGCTTATATTCAATATCGAATTCTACGACTAACAAATGTCGTATTGGAAATAACGATACAAATATATATCTTTCAAATTTCCATAACAACACCTGTAATGTCACGAATTCCAACATCGAAATATTCCGAAGACAATTTCGATTCAAATCCACTCCAATGCAATCATTGGAAATTTTGGTTATTTTCAAAACCATTTCAAATTCAATTTATTTATTTAAAAATAAATAGAATTATAATTCTAGTTCAAAACTAGTTCATTTCGATAAAAATCCATTTTTTTATCTTTTCAAATATGGAGATTTTCACCCCAAACTTTCACAAATCATTTCTTATGATTTTACACAAATTATTACTATTTTTAATAATTTTATCAAGGCCCGTACAGTCGATTTCCAACAATGGCCATCGAACTGCACTTACAACGACCTTTTTCGAATTTGATTTGGACGTATCTCCAAATCCAACCGTTAGATTTCAAATTTCTAACATTAATTAGAAAGCTCTTTTCGATACGAACCCAACGGTTCCGGTTTTAGGAGAATCCGACGGTCGGATCTCCTGTAATGTCCGTTTGAAATAAATGGTCGAAATTCGCGAACTGCCGCGGCGCGGCGCGTTCTATTCAGGCCATTATATTATATATAATATATATAATATATATTTCGTCGATTTCTATTTAAAACGAATTATATAAATAGTTTTGAATTCGTTTCAAAAACAATTTCAACTTCCTTTTCAATTAAAATAAAAATTGAATTCTTCTTTATAAATTCGTTTTAAAATTCATTTCTATTCAATTCAAATTTCAATTCAATTTGAATTCATTTCAATTTGTTTTCAATTCAATTCGAAATCGTTTTCAATTCAATTCAAAATCGTTTTCAATTCAATTCATTTCGAAATCGCTTAAAATTGATATAAATATCGTTCACGTCAAAATGGCGTCAATCTAATCAACACGGCTTCATAAATTTTCTATTTTCAAATATTCTATTTCAAATATTTCTTTTTCAAATATTTCTTTTTCAAAACTGGAATGAGGCCCAATCAATTACCATATAAAGTTAATTATATGGATTTTCATACAACACATGTATAATAGCCTTGAAAAATAATCAACCATCAACCAAAGTGCACTACACTGTATAAGCATCAAATATAGACATTTAACGCTTATAGCAGCTTGTCAATCAATCGATCGACATATTTAATCAATCAGGATGAGTGAACTTCAAATTTCATCCTAACACCCGTGTGGGGTTTCAAACAATCAAACACATGTTTTATTTGTGCAGTTAGGCGATGTGTAAAATTTATCGACCCAATCAACGTCATTCAAATAGGTGTACATAAACAAACCGTCTGGTTTGTAAATGAATATTTATTTATTCACATTCACGTTAAAAATTATATTTTTAACGGTAACACATTTTATTTTAACATATGAATTTCTATTCAGTTCATTCTTTAAATAAAATGCTATTTTTATTTTTCTAACTTATTTTAGAAAATTTCGGCGGCATAACGGCACGATACCAGAAACGGGACAAGGCCTAGCCTTATCCCCGGTCTAGTGAAGGCCCACGCCATTCACACATCAATCAAATTCATTTCGTTATGCAAACCACAAAATTTGGAGTAAGGGTCTAACCTAGCCTTACTCCTTCGCCTTATAACGGCGCACGTCTAATCCTAACCAACTTATCGATTCGATTTTTCACGCCACAAACCACATTCAAACCAATATCGCAATCAATAACCAAACATCCAAACAAACAAGTCCATGGTCTGTGGACGATTGTGTCGGGTGCTACTAAGCACCGTCTGCATCCTAGTATATATATATATAACTAGAAAAGTAGAATTTGAGTGAGAAGTTCTCACCTATAGCTATCCTAGCTCCACGGCACTTCACTGATAGAAAACTTCATCGCTATCGCACCTTCGTCATCTTCGTTGCCCGTATTCACTATATATATAAAAATCGAATTTTTACTTCAAAGTTCAATATATAAAAATCGAATTTTTAGTTCAAAGTTCATAGATAAAAATTATATTTTTACTTCGCCATTCAATATAGAAAAATTATATTTTTTACTTCGCTATTCAATATAGAAAAATTATATTTTTACTTCGCTATTCAATATAGAAAAATTATATTTTTACTTCGCTATTCAATATAGAAAAATTATATTTTTACTTCGCTATTCAATATAGAAAAATTATATTTTTTACTTCCATGTTATATAAAAGATTACATTTTTATCACTTACAACATAAAATAAAATTTAGCTTTAAAGTAAATAAAAGAAAAACAGTTTTAAAAATAAAGAAAATTCAGTTTTTTACTTTTAAAAAAAATATGCAGTTTTTTACTAATTTTAAAAAATGCAGTTTTACTTTTTATTCCTTTTTTAAAAATTCTGTTTTGATTTCTTTTAAAAACAGTTTTAAAATCTCTTTTAAAAATTTCTGTTTTTGAAATTTCTGTTTTAAAATCTTTTAAAATTCTGTTTTAAAAACTTAAAACAAAAAATCAGTTTTATATTTCATTTTTAAAACAGTTTTTAAATCAAAAAAAAACAGTTTTAATTTTCTGTAAAACAAAACAAAAATCAAAAATAAAAATAAAACCAATTAAACGCTCACCTAGCTCGGCCGTGGCTCGTGGCGTCGGTGGTTCAGGGGTTCGACGAGGTGACGGTGGTTCAGAGGGATGCGAGGGTTTCTGCTTCGATGCGTCGTTCGGTGGGAGGAGGATGTTGCGAGGGCGGCTCAGCGTCAGGCGGTGGCTTCGGCGATGGCTTCCAGGATCGGAGCGGCGGCGCTGGCGATGGCTCGAACGTCAGAGGGCGGCGGCTTCGGGTATTTAGGGTTTCGTCTTCTTTTTTTTTTTTTTTTATTTGCTTTGTAAATAACTGAATCGGGGGGGGGCCATCGAGGAAGAAAAGGGGGGGGGGAAGTTTAATTTTTTATTATTTTAATTATTTAATTATTTTATTTTAATACAAAAAGTCAACTTTTTCAAACGACCTCTAAACGAGGTCCACCACCTGCCGTCCATAGCGTTTAACCCCCATTCCGAACACAATGGGATATGTATCGTCAGCTGATTCGGCTGTTACAATCAGTTTCCGTTAAATTTACATTTAAATCACTATATTGAATTTTAAACGTACATTTCAAATTACCGGGGTCACATACTAACTAGAAAAATTCCAAAAAAAATATTTTCTAGCTTCGTATTGACGATACGGTCCTAACAAAACTAGTTTCGTCGAATTCTGAGACCGTTAGAAAAATGGCCAATTTCCAGTCGATTAAAATCAACTGAAATGGTCAAAACACGTTTTCTTTTGCCACGCTCACATATTAACTCGAAAAATTATGAAATTTGAAATCTAGCAATAACTCGACCTCACGGACCCAACAAAAGTGGTTTCGTCGAAATCCGAGGACGTTTGCAAAATTGCTATTTTTAAGGGCCTTATATATATAAAAATATATATAAATTCCACAGCGACTATTTCTAATTTTCAACTGGACATACCTTATCATTTCTAAAATGAAATTTCAGTTTGTTAACTTCGTTCCAAAGATATAGTTATACAGATTCAAATATTTCTTGTTTCGTTCAATTCTGACTTATATTGAATTCTGTATATTCATTTGAAATTAGAAATCGAATTTTCGAACTACCGCGCCATTTTCTATTCCTTTTATAATTATATATAATTATTATATATTCTAACGACGACGTATATAATATATACGTCGAATTTCAATTCAAAATAAATTTCTCGTCGATATTATTTAAAATAATTCATTTTAAATAATCTAAATTCGCTAAAATTGCCAAAACAAAAATTTTAAACTGGCCCAGATTTTCCGGGTTGTTACAGGACCACTCGCTACAGATCTATAGGGTGATTCCTAAGATGCGGTAGGAGGGTGCCTTCGGTTCATCCTGTTCTTGGATGACTTGTATGGACGATGTGAACGGTGGCCAGATGTTCCAAAAATCGATTATAACCTCAAGCCTCATCAACCAGGAAATGACAAAAATCGGGCAGGCCGCATGGCTATGTGGGTCGCCCCCATTAGGGTGTATAATCACTTATCTAGCGAAAATCCATTTCATTCTTTCATCTATTTCGATGCTGTCCCTTTTCAGGAAACGGTGGTTTGAGCCCAACCGTTGGTGATATACATTCGATACACTCAAGCGAAATGAGTGGTCGGTCATGTGTGGGCCGGGTTGCAAGACGTTCTTGTTGAACCCAGTGTATTCGCCTCTAGAGATGCACTATCGGCAGGTGGTCCCATACCTTGTCATAGTCAGAATCCAATCCCCTATAAGCACCCATAGTTTTGTATGTATACTATATATGTGGAGCGTGAGATGCAAGCATTCCGCTAGATTCTATTTATTTATATTTAGACACTATTTTAATATCAGCATAAGATATTGTTTTGAAATTGTTTTGGGTCATCGTAAGGTAAAAGCCTTCCGTATTTATGTGTGGATTTGGTCTTACGATTATCCTTTTCCTTCGAAAGGATTTTTAACTTTAAAATCAAGTTGGATGATATTATAAACTTAGCGAGTTTTTCTCACTCTGGTTCACCAGACTGACCCGGTGTTTTGTAAATGCTCGGGACAGACCGGGATGTACAGGTTCAGGTTATCGGATGCTGTGGAGTCCAGTGACGAGCTGAAGGTGTTCAGACGTATGATATTATCTAGTATTATTCCGCTGTGTGATGTATATGAGGACATATTATTATAACTGTTCCAGTGTATTGATGTACTATGATGATTGTAAGTTTTTATTCCAATCTCTCAATAAAGTTATTTATATATTATATTTTGTCCGCTGCGATGTGTGACTCTGTGTTGTGTTAGTTCTTCTTATTCTTCTATTCTAATATTCTTTCTTTCTTATCTCACCTTCTAATTTCTTTCTTATAGCCTTCTGGGATTTCGGTACTTGAGTTTTGGGCATAGGATGTATTTGTGTCATGATTCAAGTGTCGAAATTCTCTGGTCGCTACAGTTGTTATCAGAGCCATGGTTTAGCAATAACCTTAGCTCTGTGGTGTAACTCGATAGATATTGGGTTAGTAATACCCTAGATCGAGATTGATTGTAAATATATGAGAGCGTATTTGTAGATTTTATATACAAATGATTTTGTTTTGTGTTGTTTGATCGGTCCAAGTTGAACTGGCAAATTGATACGATATTGTTTTTTAAAGAGGGTAAATGGAATATTTTACCCAAATATATTTTGGTATATGAAAAGAAATAATTTTTCTTAATTATTGAGATATTGGTTTGATGATTAATTTGAATTTAATTCAAATTTGATTTGAATCGTTTAATTTAACCAGAATGGGAATTCAAACTTGATTTTGAATTTGAAAAGGTTCAATATAACCAGTAGAATTTGAAAATAAGAATTTAAATAAGAAATTAGATAAATCAGAATTTAACTTAAGTTAAATATGGATGATTTGCTTGCATTGATTGTTGCTTATTTGTTAATTGGATTGGTTGGATATAAAATTCATCCACGGTTGAATGAATTGAAAACTAGAGAATAAATTTCAGTATAATCCAAAGTAAATCAAATGCGAAATAAAACTCGATGATTTAACCTATATCTGCTGTTGGCATTGGAAAGTGAGATAAGTGCGGATTGGAAGAGGAGGACGAACTGTTAGTTGATTTGCCTCATGACTAGTGTATGGGTTGCACGACAAAAAGGTAAACCTTAATATATTGGGTGATTGATTTCCCTGAGTTGGGTTAACCATTTGGCTTTGTTTTCTTTTGATCAATGTGAGGCCCGAAGTGGCGTTTGTAGTTGTTTGGATCGAACAATACAAAGGAGGTGCTGGCGAATTTTTCGAAATTTTAAAACTTAATAATATTTTGATAATATTTTTATTTTAGTTATTTTGAAAATAGTTGGGTTCAAAATATTCTTCTTACTTAACAATTTCGAGGACGAAATTTATTTAAGGGGGGAAGAATGTAACGACCCGGATTTTTCTCTGAATATTTAAATTTATTTTAATTTTTCTATTTATAATATTAATGGATTTTAATATTGAATTTTTGTTCATTAAACGACAATAAAACGTTTACATTTATATTTAATATAAAACGAACTTGAAACGGCGTGGTAGTTGGTAATATTGAGTTTTGAACTTCAACTGAATATACTGAATCCGTTTTAAATTAAAATTCTGTGAAACAAGAAATGTTGGAATCCTATTGATTTTAATTTTCTAATGGAAGAGAAAATTCAAGATTTCGGTTTATATATTGTGAGATATGTCCAATTTTAAATTTAAAATAGTCGCCGTGGAATCGTTTATAAGCCATAACGATAATGTAAATATAATTAAATATCGTTTTCGAATTTAGACAAGATTCTTTTGAGACGTAAGTATAATTTAATTTTTGGAATTTTACTGTAAATTTTATTTCGTAAAATAAGCAACTTTTTATTTGAAGTAATTTGCACCCTATATCAATATTTTGGGGTTTCACAATATGAGTCAACCTACCGATATTATTATAATATTGGGATCGTGGCGCATCGCTCGACACGATCATATTTTTATTTCTGTCCGTAGTCGTCTGTATGTGAACGAAATTCTATGTATCAGGGTACCGTATTTAAATAAAATTAAACCTACCCAACCTAAAACCTATCTAAATTCTTATACCATAAGCAAAAATAAACATATGAGAGATATATAGCTTCGTACTAAAGTCATTTTGGACATGAACACTAACCTATTTTTGTATCCAAAAGCGCATGCGGAAATATGAACGTGTAGACCTTTTTGTTTAGCCTATTCTAGCCTACCGTGTTAATGGTGTAATCCCATCAAAACTGCAAACATGACCAAGCAAAATATCATATACAACATATTTTTCTTTTTCCCATTCTTTCAGCTACCCTACAGTCTATACATTGTCACCAATCTGAATGTCACTGCTCATGAAAGAAGGAAGACAACTAATGACATAAACATAGCTATCTCAATAGATTTACACCTCAGTGCAATATAAAAATACACGAAAATCTAAAACAGGGTGGCACTAGTAAATGCAGACTTATATATATATAAATATAAGTATATATATATATATATATACACGCAATATATATATAAACGTACACAAACAAAGTCAAGTGCTGAGCCATCAAACATCGCATGTATTTTCAAAGGCTCTGGTCGAATTAGCATGCAGACCCATCACGAACTAATGGAAAACTCATGCACATGCTATGCCTGTGTTCTGCAATCCTAATCTCTGTAAAATCTCTTCACATCTGCAAACTTTTATTCTCATGAGTTGTAAAGAAAAGAAAAGGCAGTTATCGTATCCTACTATATCTGGGCCTTCTTAAAACTGCTACATACTATATAAACTTCACACTTAAGTAAACGTAGCGTACCCAGCTACTCTACCTTTGCTCTACACAGGCCCATCCAATTCCTTCACGGCCAAGGTATCATGAACCGTGCATTCCAAGGAACTCCTAGCTATAAATAGGGATGATCTTCATCTTGCAGTTATGGGATTTGTTTCCAGTAAACTAAAAAAAAAAGATATGGCGTACTGGCCTCTTTTTTAAAAAAAAATGCCAGTAAGCTGCTTTGAAAGATTTGCGATGATAAAGGAAAGAGAAAGGATTGGTTCAGGAAATAAAACTGGATGGAGAAGTAGTAGTATACCGGAGCAGCGTAGGCGGGCTTCGACTGGAGACTGTGAGCTTACATTTTAGATGGTGCAGTGTAGTGGCGAGAATAAGATTACCGGAGTTGGTTCCAATTGCCTGGGGGTAGGAGCATCAGCGAAGTTGGTCCGGGGTTTGTCTTAGGCGCCGTTGCACTGGACAGTGTGAGGCAGCACTAGGAGGTGTTGTGCTAAAGTGCGGTGATGGGAGGAGACTGTTTGAAGTGGTAGAGATAAGAGTATGGGATGCAGTAAACAATGGTAGTAAGTTCAAGAAATAGAAAAGGAAACCGTCTAGAGAAGGATAGTATGCCAACGTGGGGCTTTGGGCCAGGTTTCGTTAGTTATAAAAAAAAACTATTGATGGGAGGAGAGGACAGTACGGTTGTGGGCATGGCAATACGTGGTGCTTGGGGAGCGTTATTTCCAGTATGGGTTAGAGGATTCGTGAGGGGAGGCCATCCCGTTTTGGAGAAGTATCGGCGTTCAGCGTTTATACAAAGAAAAGGTGGGGGTCAAATTTATTGAATTTTTAATTTATACATGTATTTTTAAGTTTAACTTATATTTTTAAATGCCTAAGCCCCCGACAAGCTGGCCTGACTCTAACATGTTCAAAGAAAAGGTTAAATATGTCTAATACTATTATATGCACAATCTTAAGTATTATATACAGCTACGATAATGATTTACCCGATCGATATAATTAAAACATTTATATTAGTTCGGACGGAGTAAGAAAATAGTATAAAACGTTCAGTATATTAGTTGTAATGGGAAGAATATATTTGTTTATATTCTAATGGTATGCTGAAAAATTGTGTAACGCTCTCCGGTTACTATTAGAACCCAGCAGATTCAGTCGCATTGGAATCATATCAACGGGCAAGATATTAGGGAGATTGAACGAACGGAGTTGAACGCACCTGGAGGCTCGTAAAACGAACCGCTTTGATGACGAACGTAAAACCCAAGGTGAGTTAAACTCACTCGGTTCCCCACTTATATTTATTATAAGCCGGGTTAAATATTTATTTGCTATGTTTGCTGAATATTGGTTGATTTGATGATTGTTTGGATGGTTGTTAAATATTGTTATACCGATTATTTAAATTAAACGTTTTTTAATTTAAGTAAAACGACATCGTTATTTTTAAAGATAAATTCCAAGCAAGGTAACTTACCTTAATGGTTACGTTTATAATGTATAAATGTATTTAAATTAAATTGATGCTTGAATTAGTATTGGTTGACCACTATCAGTTGAATTGATTATTTACTTTCATATGTTCGTTACATGAACTGTTTAACCAATATGATTGGATTATTGGTTTGATTTTTCGTTGAATATGAATTCAACGTTTTTTTGTTATTAACCAATAGTGGTATTGGTTAGGAAACTATAGCAGATGGCCAAAATGCAAATTTGTTTTATAAAAGATTGATTTACCATCAAGTGAATCGAAAGGAATGAAGTTATGGAGTTTATTTATAACTAAAAATATATTTTTAAATATATTATTTAAATTGGGTTTATAGAAAGAAAATAAACCAACCATATATACAATTGATTAATTTAACCACTAATCACAATTTTGATACCAAAATCTATCCGTGTGCGAAGCACGTGCTTCATCTCAATAATTGAGTGATGCTTATATATACAAGACTCTGATAAGCAAGTGAGCGAATATTAATGTGAGGTTTAATAACTGAGAAAAATTGTTTTAAGTAACAATTTAAAATGAGAATATATTGAGTTGATTATTATTTATTAATAATCAAATGGAAGTATTTAAAGTAATTTAATTTGAAATTAATTGAAATAGAAAAACGACCTGAGACTTGATTATTGGAGTTAATCATGCTTAGAGTTGACTAAGTCAACTTTAGCAACTGAAATGGATTTATTAAATTTATTTATTTAATAGCTAGGTAAAACATTTTTATAAATGTTGATATTAAATTAATAATAATCGAAGGGGTAAATCATGAGATTTAAAAGGTATTAATTTAGGTATATGAATCGAGGAGGCTTATTTATAATAAATTTATATTTTAAAGAAAATAATACTAATGATATAATAAGTTAAGTTTAAACTGTGATTTAAGGCGTATTCTTATTTGAGATTCTATTTAACGGGATTTATGAAATCAAAGATTTCGACAATCTTACAAACCGAGTTTTGTGAATATTATTATTAGAACTGGGTTTTGAAATGCAAATCAAACGAAAACCCAAGTTTGAATTAGAATAGTTATACGAATGGAGTTATTAAAGTCGGAATATATATCCGTGATTTTAAATAAAAGATGATGTTTCATCAAGGTAAATTAAAATGGGATTTTATTTGATATTGGTAATGAATATCGGTCTTGGTATTACAACTGTTATCTATCTTAAGGTAAGAACGTTGTTGATCAAGATCTGAGAGGTAATTAAAATACCCCAACTTGAACGACATCAGGATTATCGAAGGATGATATTAGTTGTAATGGTGGTGATGTTAAAAGTAATTTATTTTGAGAAATGATAATGTAACGTTATTTGAAGAGTTAGGATATATATATAAGGATTCCGAAGTAAAAGGGAATAAAGAGGGGGATTGAGATATGAAATGGTATTTTCATAATAAAGAAATAAAAGAGGTTGGCGAAAATATAACGATATTTTGAAAATAAAAAAACAAAGTTTGGATTGAGTTTATTACAAAAGGGAAGTGACGATTATGGTATTAAATAACGAAACCAAGAGAGATATTGTAATGATGGTTCACGATGATAAGTTGAATCGATTTTCCAATTGATAGATAATATGTAGCAGATGTTTGAACGACATTTAAGATATGATTTTAAGCTATTTTTCCAAGTATATAAAGGAAATGACTTGAGGATTTTACCATATTAAAAATAATATATTATTTTAAAGGCCAAGTGATGCTGTATAAACCAATGGATTCATTTTATTGAAATGTTGTTTATTTTGATAGTTAAATAACCGACTATCAAAATCCGAGCCAACGATATTGGTACGGAAAGACCGGGATCGATTTTATATTCCAAAACCATTCTGACCAATAAATACGAAAACGTGGAGGATGCTGATCAAGATAGAGAAATTGAAGACTGTAAATCTTTATGAATGGAAGGACTATTGTTGGATTTCTCTAGCTGATCCCTAGAAATATTTTGACAATGATTCTTTCAGGATTTAAATCTATGGATTGCAAGGACCGCTTGCTATTGATCTATAGGGTGATTCCTAGGATGTGGTAAGAGGGTGCCTTCGGTTCATCCTGTTCCTGGATGACTTGTATGGACGATGTGAACGGTGGCCAGATGTTCCAAAAATTGATTATAACCTCAAGCCTCATCAACCGGGAAATGACAGAAATCGGGTAGGCAGCATGGCTATATGGGTCGCCCCCATTAGGGTGTATAATCACCTATCTAGAGAAAATCCATTTCATTCTTTAATCTATTTCGATGCTGTCCCTTTTCTGGAAACGGTGGTTTGAGCCCAACCGTTGGTGATATACATTCGATACACTCAAGCGAAATGAGTGGTCGGTCATGTGTGGGCCGGGTTGCAAAACGTTCTTGTTGAACCCAGTGTATTCACCTCTAGAGATACACTATCGGCAGGTGGTCCCATAGCTTGTCATTGTTGGAATCCAATCTCCAATAAGCACCCGCGTTTTTTGTTTGTATACTATATATGTGGAGCGTGAGATGCAAGCATTCCGCTAGATTCTATTTATTTGTATTTAGACACTATTATAATATCAGCATATGATATTGTTTTCAAATTGTTTTGGGTCATCGTAAGGTAAAAGCCGTCCGTATTTATGTGTGGATTTGGTCTTACGATTATCCTTTTCCTTCAAAAGGATTTTTAACTTTAAAATCAAGTTGGATGATTATAAACTTAGCGAGTTTTTCTCACTCTGGTTCACCAGACTGACTCAGTGTTTTGTAAATGCTCGGGTTAGACCGGGATGTACTGGTTCAGGTTATCGGATGCTATGGAGTCCAGTGACGAGCTGAAGGTGTTCAGACGTATGATATAATCTAGTATTATTCCGCTGTGTGATGTATATGAGGACAAATTATTATAACTGTTCCAGTGTATTGATTAACTCTGATGATTGTAAGTTTTTATTCCAATCTCTCAATAAAGTTATTTATATATTATATTTTGTCCGCTGCGATGTGTGACTCTGTGTTGTGTTGGTTCTTCTTATTCTTCTATTCTAATACTCTTTCTTTCTTATCTCACCCTCTAACTTCTTTCTTATAGCCTTCTGGGATTTCGGTACTTGAGTTTTGGGCACAGGATGTATTTGTGTCATGATTCAAGTGTCGAAATTCTGGGTTCGCTACATCTTGATTCCACTGTGTATTTATTTACTATCTAAGGCACAGTTATGTATAACTATAATCCTATATTGTTGTACACTATGATATTGTCTTTAGATGTAAACTCATGTACATTACTATCTGAAGTTATGTTATGTTTTGTGCTTTACTGTTGTGATTAATGTGTTATATTCCAACGACTATCCTTTCTACCTGGGATCGAAGGTTTGGGTCGTCATATTTGAAATACCATTGGGAATAAAATAGAACCTGAAACATCTTGGGAACCACAAAATACCATTAAACCTTGTGTAGGCAAGAAATTTAGTGGGAGTGACACAATAATCATACTGTTATATATTGATAACATATTACTTATTAGGAATGATATTAATTTAAATCAAGAAATATATACTTGATCGCTATTTTTCTTCGAATTAGAAAAGCGCGAACTTTGAAATAAATTCTGCAAGCGCACAGATCGTGTAGTATGCAGGTCGAATCACAAGGAGGTAAGTTAAATTAAATTATTTATATAATTTCTCGGGTGAGTTTGACAAATCTTCGAGGTTGGTTTTGAAAGAAAACGAAATTGAAACTTCAATTAAACTATTATTGAATATAATCAGATATGAATCTAATCAAATCTGTATTCAATCCAATATGACCTAGGGAAGCTGTAATAAATACAGAAACTAAAATTGCATAAATTAAATAACAACAGGAAATAAAATTAGGATTACCGCTGAATCTAATCAAACGTTCAATCACTAGTGAAAATAAGTGAAAAATACAAATAGTGTTCTACCAAATCTAATTGTGTAGACAACACTAATTGCGAAGAAATAAAGAAATGCAGAAAAGAGAAAAAGAAGAATACTTTATTAATTCTAAGATGATTTTTACAATGAGAATACAAGGGTATTTATAGGATGGCCAACCAACCCTAACCCTAATACAACGACAAATGGGCCTTAGGGAAATCACAAAAGAGTTTACAATGAGAATTACAAATGGACCTTAGTAAAATCTAGTAAATTTGGGCCTTTCCTCTTTTCTTCTTGCTTCATTGACAATTCTTCATTGATTTGTGATATGCATAGCCCTTCTTCCAATTATTTTCTTGTCCAAAAAGCAATTTGATGTAAGATCTTCATCTGCAAGTCTTCAAATATTTATCCACAGCAATTTGACCTCTATTTTCCATTTTTCTGACTGTAAGTGGCTTAATTGGCATATCTGTAAAAAGTGACAAAAATGATACCCAAGTAATATTTATTTATATACAAAAGATAAGATATAAGAGCATAAAATAAACACATTTCTATGTTAATCAAATACCCCCACACTTATCTTTTACTCTTCCTCGAGTAAAACAAAAATAATAAACTAACTAGATAAGTCACACTTTCGTAGGAAACAAGATTGCATTGAGTGTATGCAACAAGCCGTTAAACGTCTAGGTGTCTCTAGTAGGACGAGTGGTGTCTCATGAGGGTTTTCAGTGAATACTACCCACAAAATCCAAATGCAGTATGCTATGACTCTAATGTAACTACATGAATGCAGAGGACTTATACAATTGAAAAAAAATTGAAAACACGACTTGTTTCAGGAAAGTGGTACAACAAATTAAGTTAACAATTTCTAATCAGTTGATTTTATTTTAGATACCTCAACTTGTAACAAATTTTCAATATAATTCAAGTTTTCAATGTTAAACTCTAGTTTGGCCAGTTGGTTCGGTCGATAACATAGTGCAGCCATGAAATAGATTCTTAGTTTGCTTGGTACAGTTTGTAAAGTGGTATTATTATTTCCTCGTGTATGGCTAGTCAAATCAATAAGGTCAAGAAGTGTTTGAGAATCATCTCCTATTCTCTATATCTATAAAAATGAATCTTTATAATTAATTACATACACCTAACTTAAAGACCAAGGTATACCACCCATGCACTGCCTTGCGGACTGACGGAGAGTTGGGACAAAGCTTGGCGGATTGTGCAGACCGACGCTGACTTTGTCAACAACATGTCGGTAATCCTTAGTTGTCCAATCTCATAAAAAGAGACCAAAATATTCCAAAGCTGACTTTGTCAACAACATGTTGGTTAGAGCTTGGCGGGTTTGCACACCAACGCTAGATATACAAGCAATGCTGGATACCCTTGGATTGCTATTATTATTATTAAAAAGAGAGAGATTACACGAATTTAGCTTAACACAACTTAGTTTTAAAGATTCGAAAAGCCAATATAAGTCCTTTAATTCCTCCACTCATTAAACAAAGACTACAATTTAGAATAAACTTCATGGCCATCACCTAAGAATCTCCATATGTACCGGTTACACTATTATCCCTCAAAATTCAACTTTTCATTATATTTCTTATTCGATCTTAGTTGAGAGAAAAAAATACTATCAACTGATTAACAATCGTTAACTTATTTTGTTGTATCAATCTAAAATGAGTCATGTTTCAAAAAAAATGGCATGTTACTACGACCTAAAATGCATGATGGTCCTATCTAAATGCATGAAAATGAAAAGAAGAAAAATTAAAGAAAATAAAAAAGAATGCAATGCAGACTCCCCTCACACTTGGACAAAACAGTGTCCACACTGTAGCACGTTTCGTAAATTTGAACAATAAAACCCAGAGATGGATTAAATGCAAAATGATTCGTAGAATGAAATGCAGTCTAACTATATGTAAGAATGGATCATATGTACAATGATATATGTGTTTGCGATGCATACGATGCGCAGAATGCCAACAACTTTTCCTCCCACACTTTGTTCTAGCCCGACGAATCTCATTCCCACTATGTCTAGGCATGTTTTCTAATAAGCGAAAACCATCTCATCTTTGTACCTAGATTTATAGTCCAGTGGATTAATGTCCAGGGTCATCCAAACATGAAGTTTTTCAAGTAAGCCAGCATTCCAAAAATAATTCATGAGTTCCACAAATTTATCTGTGTAATTATTCAAAATTTGTGATTGTATATAAACTCAGTTGCAATCATGAAATTTAAATTCTGAGTGTTCAAGACTATGTGATTACATTTCTCAATTTCATTCATTGACAATGTATTTTTGACACTGACAACTTCATGTTCGTTTGAAATTTTCTCAGAGTTAAAATTTTCGAACTCGTGACTTGAATCTACTTCTTCCTCATTTGGCAACTCATCCTCGTACAACCCAAAAAAATTCATGTTCATTAAAATCCTTCTCAAATTTTGAGTTTTTGAAAATTTCAACATCTTTATTTTGTTCAATTTCTAAAATTTCAAGTTTCTCATAGCCTGAAAGAGGAAGATCAAAATCTGTGCTTAAATCTTTTTCCTAAAAAGAATCGAAGTCCAAATCATTTGTTGAATTTTGAACAACTTCGTTTAGATCGTTATTCTCAATTTCCAAAGACGTAATCTGAAAATTTTCACTATTAGTAAAGAATAGATTATTTTTTGATTCATTGCATGTTTGAATTTGATTTTGTTGATCGAGTTGTTCTTTAAAACATGTCATTAAACAAAGACGCTCATCAAGCTGTCTATCTTTTCCATCAAGCTGTCTAACTTGCCTTTCTACCCTCTCTTTAAGAATGTTAAGATGATATTCTTTAGAATCATTGATTTGAGATCTCTCCTTTTGGATTTCTTGATTCTCAAAATTATAGTCCACATCAATTGCACAATCAGTATTATTTCCGATGTGGTAGTTGTTTGAATTTTTAGAAAAATGACAGTGATATTGGAAATCATTTTGATTGTAAAAATTATGTTCGTAACCGAAGTTGTTGAAATTCGATGGAAAATTGCAATTTTTGTTATTTTCAAGATGTTGATATAGGGTATAATTTTGAAAATTTTAGTTTATAACCCCATATTGATGTGGGTCAAAGCCATATTGAGATTCAAAGATATTTTGATGTGGATGTGACCCATAATCAGAATTATTGAAATTTGAATTGAAGTTGCAATTTCGATCATATCTATGATTTTGAAAATGTTGGTCAGTTGGAAAATTTTGAAAATTGTTGACATTGGACTCACGAAATTTTGGAGAATTTTGTTTCATGAGTTGTAATTCATACTCATACTCTTCAAGGGAACGTCCTCTCAGGTTATTATCCCATGATTCTCTTAAAAAAATTGAATTAGACATTGAATGAAATCAAGGGAAGACATAGATTATTTTTAGTTCAAAATAGTATAAAAGAATGAGTTATTCTTTATTAATTAACTGGCTCAATCAGAAGGGGGAAGAGGGTCTTATGGTCGTTCACGTATAGTATAAATACTAAGGGATACAACCAATGTTTTACGGGTAGTATGCAACCTCTTTTGCTAATAGTTCGATAAATTGAACTACTATATATCCACGATCCAATTATACAAGACAATCAACTTCACAAAAAACCACTTTTCAATTATATTATCTTGCAATGTCTATTTTTATTGTTGAAAATAATGAGAATGAAGGTTTCGGTTATGAAGATATTAGCTAACCATAACAATCAGACAATAATAACTGCAGAAATTTAAAATATTGTACAAGCAAGACGCTACCCCTACAGAAAATTTTACAAGCAATGTCTATATTTTTTTTGTATCATAGCCTGTAGAGTTTAGAAAGTTTTACAGAGCGGGGTATGGCAGTCTATCGAGAGCAGCTGAATGGCTATAGCGATTAATATCCCAGTATTTGCAATTTGCTTGACTTCTGAATCCTTTGATTTGTTTGCAGCTCGACACTATTTCTTCACTTTGCTCTTCGGCTTTTTTTTATATAGAAAATAACAAAAAATAAAACAAACAAAAATAAAAACAATCTAAAAGCAGAAAAGAAAGGGCTGAATCAACAAACTAGGGTTAACAAAGCTAAAGCCACACCCATAACCTCAACACAAAGTAAGCCACGCAAAAAAAATCACTCAACAGGAGGTAAAATTTCAGGCCTCATTTTATTAGAAACAAATCTCCGCTTAGTTCTATAAGATTGTTTAATGACTAGAATTCAACAATTATCACACATGTTTCGTACTAAAAATCGATCAGAAATCAAATGCCTCATTCTTTCTTTTATTTCCGAGCATACCACAATACAGGCCAAAACAAGACAATTATATAGCTCAAGAAAAACAGATGGAGGTATTCTTGCACCCCTTTTCCCTCAACAACAAGTAAGCAAAGCCGCTTTCCGTTTTTTTCTCTTTTCGAAATCACTTAGATCTGAAAAAAATAAGGAAAGCCAAAGTACACGATTCGATTCGGGTTCCTGTCTTCTGATTCGAATCGATTTCGTATGGATTAGCTTGTTCGAAGGTAGGAGTTACGGTGTGATTTGGGGTATTCAGAAAATTGGGGTTTTGGCACAGATTTGAGGAAATGGGTTGAATTTTGTTAAACGGAGGGGTAGATGCGGTATTTGTGATGAACTGGTGGACGTGAAGTAGGAGGATTGAAGGTGGGCGAACTGAGTATGGCTTTGAATTGTGGGTGTGGTCTGTGATGGTGGATATGAGGATGTAGTAGTGAGTTTGTGAGATGAAGGTCTTTGAGTATGGTTTTCCGTGACCATTTATGAACTGTGGTTTTGATAAGGTAGGGGAGTTGATTACTTTTGGATGGGGAACAGCAGTAGATGGCTTTGTCGAATTGGGATGTTGGAACTTGCAGATTTGAGTAGTGTTGTGATGATGAGGTAGGCGGAAAAAGTGAAAATAAGTGAAAAATACAAATAGTGTTCTACTAAATCTAATTGTGTAGACAACACTAATTGCTTAGAAATAAAAAAAATGCAGAAAAGAGAAAAAGAAGAAGACTTTATTAATTCTAGGATGATTTTTACAATGAGAATACAAGGGTATTTATAGGATATATAGCCAACCCTATCCCTAATACAACAAATGGGCCTTAGGGAAATCACAAAAGAGTTTACAATGAGAATTACAAATGGGCATTATTGAAATCTAGTAAATTTGGGCCTTTCCTCTTTTCCTCTTGCTTCCTTGACAATTCTTCATTGATTTGTGATATGCATAACCCTTCTTCCAATTATATTCTTGTCCAAAAAGCAATTTGATGTCAGATCTTCATCTGCAAGTCTTCAAATATATATCCACAGCAATTTGACTTCTATTTCCATTTTTTCTGACTATAACCGGCTAAATTGGCATATCTGTAAAAAGTGACAAAAATAATACCCAAGTAATATTTATTTATATACAAAAGATAAGATATAAGAGCATAAAATAAACACATTTCTATGTTAATCAATACTGATTCTAAGAAAGAGGATGTCTGGATTAAGAAGTTCATTGTTGAACTTAATCTATTGTTGATCCAATGATTTTACATTGTGATAACAATGGAGCTATTTGTCAGGCCTAGAAACCTTGATCTCATTATCAATTAGAACAAATATTTAAGAAATATAATTTCATCTGTGAAACTCTTCACATATGAGATATACGTACCTGCAAAGCGCCATATATTGCAGAACCACTGGCTAAAACTCTGTCGCAGTAGAAGAATGATAGTCACACTAGTTTCATGGGAATACGATACATGAATGGTTGACTCTAGGGAAAGTGGGCGATTGTAAGAGTTCATCCCCTAGAGGCAATCCATTTGATATGATTAATAGCACTGTTAATGTTATTGTTTGTTTTTGAATAAAAGATTCTATTATGTTATATTTACTACGTAATATAAATATTAATGTAATAGAAGTCCTTAGAATAATAACACAGAATTATATAGTTCAAGTAAGTGACTTGAACAAGAGATTATATAATATAATATTAAGTATTGTAACATCCCGGATTTTGTGCGATCATATAATTAATTTAGTTAATTATTTAAAGTGTGATTTAGAAATTTAAATGACTTGAATTCAATTATTTTGAATATTTAATTAATATAAAAAGTGAAATACTAAATTTAAATTCCGAATTAATCGGAAATGAGTTGAATTCACAATATTGTGTGAATTGGATAACATAAGGAATTTAATTTAGCTTAGATTAAAGTTATAATAACAAATTTATTATTAAACAAATTTTGAATGTATAACTAAAACGAGCTCGAAATAGTCGCGATAGTTCGTAATTTACAATTTGAACTTCAACTAAATATACAAAATCCAATATAAGTTAACTTGACTATGTTATTTTTGTTTTGGGATCAAGACACACTGCTCGACATGACGACATTTTTAATTTTGGTCAGTGGCAGTTTATACGAACTGAAAATGACAATTGTTAATTGCGCGTTAAATATTTAAAACTGTCGCTTTCAAAGAATCAAAACAATCATGTATTATCTTTTTGAATCTTGATGAAATATTTCGTCCTTGTTTGAGATTTCCATTGTAAATCGGGACATATCAAATAAAAGAATAAAAAAATCGTTACCCTATCTTATCGTATTTCCAATATTTACCGATCCTTCAAAATCTTTATAATCAGAAACCAAATGTCGACAAAACATGCAGTATGGTTTACTATAAAATGGTTATCGAATAGAACGATATAAGCATAACATATATTATCCTCATTTTACATTTCAAACCTCGGCTTAGGGTTCTTCTACAGACCAATAGTTGTTACAGTTGCATTTTTCTTAATCTTAACCTGTAAGCTTTGCAATAGTCGAGCTCTCCACGTATATCAGCCATGCCACCTAAAACCATTCAGTATCATGCTATTCAAGTTTTTTATTACCGTGTGGACCAAGCTTTTTATTACCGTGCCATCCAATCTATTACACACCGTAACCCCCAAGCTATTTATTCTTTAAATACTGGTCTTCCCATTTTCTCATCTTTAGGCAAAAACAAAACCGTCTTCTTCCTCATTTTAAAACAATTCGAAACCACAAATAAATCAAAAACAAGCTGGGAAAAAATATGAAAAACTCCATGAAATTAGTTGGCTTTTAATTCGCTAAGACCGGAAGACTTGGAGCTTCAACTCAGTATTTTATTTAGGGTTTGCTATTTGCAGTTTTTGGCGTCGTTCTATTCCAGGGTGGGGGCTATTTGTTGTGTGGGAAGGAGAGAAGAAGGGACTACAAGCTGGCAGGGGTTGGTGACCGGAATCCACCTCCGGTGAGTGTGTTTGGCGAAGCAGTTTTCGGGTGAGGAGGGGTGCGAGTTTTCTAATAAGGAGTGGAGGAGAAAGTGTGTGCGAAGAGGAGTGGGACAGTGTTGCTGACATGACAGAAGGTGGTTCGAACTGGCGGTGGGCTGAAAATAGCGTTGGGTCCCGGTCATTGGGATTTGGTGTGAATTAGTAAGATACCCTATACCATGAAATATTGTAGCACACTCAAGATAGCTGGAAGTCGCATTCACCAAGGATCATCGAGTCAACCCTTATGGGCATAGATCATAAAACGATGGAGTTGTGGAAGGTAGGAGTGGAGCTTTTCATTTCTTCCAAGAGAAGTATGGAGTCAAGAGGAAACCGTGATTTAAAAGGATGGAGCAATATTGACTTCGAACTGTTTTAAAGTTTGTGGCCTAATTTTGCACTAATCTTGACTAAGTAAAACTAATAAGGTAATTAGTGGAAAATAATAATTAGTAAATTAAGTTTATATATTTATTCAATATATATTTTGTAACGAGCATAACTCATTCATACGTGAACAGAAGTGGACCAAACTGGTCACGATGGATTCGTAGCAACAAGAGCAATACTATGGAATTGATGTCGCTGAGAACAGAGGAATTAATATTTCGTGACAAAATCAAAACATCAGTTTGATTTTAAATGAGTCATAAGCAGAATCGTCGACTGTGGACTATATGAGTAAACTCACTAACTCTAGCTTCTTTTTATTTTTATATAAACGAGTTCTAAATTTATAGTTATTTTATATTGTGATGGTTGTTTGGATGAATAGTTGATAAAATTGGTTGAAATGGTTGATATAGTTACATCATTGATCAATTATTAGTTCTGATATTTCATAATGATGTGAAATAATATCATTGATGTTGATTAACATCTGTGGATGCAGGGAAACAGGTTGGAGGGATCCAACTGGATTCCTCAACATTTATATTACTGTTTTTATTTGATTGTGATATGTGATGTGTTATAAAATATATGATTGGACATGTTGTGTGTGAATCACCCTGGCCTTAGAAACTCAGTAGTTTGAATACCGTAAAATATTTTCGAATGTGTGGAAGAAATTAGGATTTAAAAATGGAATTATTTCCAAAATAGAAATAAAATTTCAAATAGAATTGAAAATAGAAACCTGTTCAAATGGATGAATCAAGAAGTTGTTTATAAATGACAGTATAAATTAAGTGAATTATTTATCATTGGACAAACTGAAATATAAATTTAAATTTAAATTTATATGGAAAAGTGGAAATTGGTTTTGAAACCAATATTTGAAAAGAGATTTGAACTTATCAAACTTTTAAAGGAAATTATAAGCGATATTTGAAATGATTGAAATAAAGAATGAGAGTTGTATGAAAAATCTGAATAGAAGTATAAATAGAATTTGGACTTAAAATATTATATAAATACAGAATCAAACTGATTTCGTTATATAAAAGAAATATATTCACAATTAAAGTGAATAATGGTTTAAAGAAAATATTTTACAAATGTAATATCTACAAAGGGAATTTAGACTTGTAATATGAGTCCAAATTGGAACTTAAATGAGAAAGGGAAATGGAGAATCATTTTCAAAAGAAACCAATGAGTTTTATTCTAATGGTCAGAATATTAATAAATTGAGATAAATCTAAGGAATTTATAATTCGAATTCGACTATGTTGAATTTTATTGTAACGATTTATTTTTAGAGAAAAATAATTAAAATTCTACTTAATATGGAAACATAATTTAAATGGAGTGCTATGCTTTGAATGATATACTATTATGGTTAAATGAGTAGTATTTGTAGAAATCAAAGGAAGTCTGTTTTGGAAGTTATGGAACGTATAATGTGTAAATACACTTGAAAGGAAATTTGAATTGTTACATAAATAAAATGATGTTAATAGTAGTTTTATAAAATGAGATATATAAATATAATATGGGTTAATAAGTGAATTTTAATTTGAATCTAAAATAGTATTTACAAATAAAAAACAAGTGGACTGTTAAACGAATCTTGATTCCTATTTAGGAGTGATATTCATATTTGAATTGAATAACGATTTGAAAGCAATTATTTTGCACATGGGAATAATTATAAGGACAATTTCAGTTAAATTGAAATGGCAGATTATTCTGAAGTTCAGAATATTAATCGAACGTGGATTATTCGAAAGAAAATTACTTATTAAAAATTCGATTATATCAAATTCAGGAAAATATTTTTCACTTTCCATATTAATAAAGATTTAACCAATTAAATGTTTAGTTATTTATATATTTAATTTAATGAATAAAAATGATATTTTAAAACTTATATTTTAGAAACAGGAATTTATAACGCTACCGTTATAATAAATGTTTTGTAAATCTAAACAGGAATTTTTGCGCTGTCGTTATAATAAATGTTTTGTAAATCTAAACAATGATTTGAATGCTACCGTTATAATAAATGTTTTATAAATCAAATATTTGGAAACAGCAATTATAACGCTACCATTATAATCAATGTTTTTCTGTAAAAGAAATGGATCCTTAGATTGAATCTTAGAGTCGCATAAGCAATGTTTTGTTTGAAGTTATGAGCTTTGACTATTTCAAAATTGAGAATGTTGTTCAATTAAGGTCTGAGAAGTAACTATACCCAACTTGATTGACTTCACGATTAATGGAGGAATGATTAAGGTTCGATAGTGAAGGTTGGTCAGCAATATGGTGAGTTAACAAATGATTAATGGTTTGAGTTATAATAATGATGTTTTATAACATCGCATTAATTTAAAGGATTTCTGAAATATTTTTCCCAAATAAAATGACATATATTTTCTATGCATAGAAAATGAAATGAATTGGTCAATGAGGAATTAAGAAATGGAATATGGAAATATTTTCCGATATTAATAAGGGAAATTTTTTGAATATAGAAAATAAGGATTCGTGAATATATAGAAATGTTATCTAACTGGAATAAGAGATAATTTTTCGAATAAAGAAATTATAAAATTGGAATTTTTTTCCAAGAATAGAGAGAGAAAATTGAGCTTTGAAAGGATACGAAATATGGGAAATGGGAAATGGAAATGATAATATAATAAGGAATTGATTTAAAAAGGGGCCAGTGTTGTTTGATGGTTGATCAATAAAATTTCCAACTGGAAATAGGATCATTGGTTGTATGGATGTTTCCTTTGATAGTTAAATCATCGAATATCAAAGTTTTAGTTTATTTTATACCTCCTTATCAATACAGAGAGACTGGGATCAGTTTAATATCTGAAAACCACTCCGTTTTGGCATAAGCGTTACAAATCAACTTGTACTGAAGATAATTGAAGGTGGAGTAAAATCCCAAGGCTACTATATTAATCCTAGGTAGAATTGCCAAAGATGGATTGATGGGATAGTGCCTTCAGTTTTTATAGTCCTAGGACAACGTATATGGACGAATGTCTGACGACATGACATTCAAAGTAAATGGTGGCAAGATGTTCTAAAAGGATAATCGTGACCTCAAGCCTCATCAACCAGGAAATGACAGAAATCGAGCAGGTTGTATAGCCATGTGGGTCATTCCCATTAGGGGTATTATCACCTGATCTAGAGAAATTCCATTTGCTTCTTATTTTATTCGCTGCTGTATGCTTTCGGTTACGGTTGCTGATCACAACCGTTGGTGACAATCTGCTCGGCACACTTAAGTTAAATGAATGGCCAGCCATGTGTGGCCAGGCTGCAAGATGTTCTTTTTGAACCCCAGTGTATCCCCTCTAGAGTACGTTGATTGGAAGGTGGTTCCATACCCTATCATAGTTGGAAATCCATTCCCCAATAAGCACCCTGCAGTTTTTTATTTTGTATTATATATGGAGTGTGAGATGCGAGTGTTCCGCTAGATTGCTATTTATTTGATATAGACACTATTATAATCTCATCGAATTTGATATCAAAAATATTCTGGGTTATCGTAAGGTAAAAACCATCTATGTTTATGTGTGGATCAGTCTTACGATTATCTTTTCTTTTCAAAAGTACTTTTGAAAGTTAAATCAAATGGTTGAAGTTCACTCACACCAGTCCCATGATTGACCTAGAGTTTATTTTGTTTGTTTTTGCCTAAACTCTTGGGTGCCCAAATTTGTATGGGCAGTCAAGTAGTCAGGATTTTACAGGTTCACTTAGCAGAGCTTGAAGCAAGAGGCTTCATCGGTTAGTTATAGACTATCATATTTTCCGCTGTGTACTATGTCTGGAAATAGGTGCTTATAACTGTTCCAGAAATAGTTGTTGTGCTCTGATAATGGTATGTATCTATAAAACAGATTTGTATTTCAAAAAGTTATGTTATTTAATATATTTTATCTGTTCTGCTGTGTGATTTGTGTTCCTCGCTTTCTTCGATTCTAATTTTTCTTTCTTTCTATTTCTCATACTCTAACTTCTTTCTAATAATGATTTGTATTTCTGTGCAATTTGGGTTGGACGTACGGTGTTGTTAGTTGACTCAAAGGGTACAGAAATTCGGGCCATTACAAGTATTATAATTCTTGATTGTCCCTAGTCAAGTTTTATTGTATATAGGACAACAATAAACATTGAGACTAGTATGTTGATTGATTGATGATCATATCTCATCGATCCTTAATATATGTGATATTAATGTCAATACATAAATAAGTATTGGAGAACTGTGTATTGGGCTAACCTAACATGGGAAAACTTCATGGAAAATAATTAATAGTATCATAAGATATTATCATAGTGACAGTGATGTAATGGTCCTCAGACCTGAAATCATGATAATTTTATTCGAAAATATTTTTTTTTGACATCATCAATTAAAAGTTACTTTTAACCGAGTAGACGATAAAGGTGATTATTGGATACATCTCGAATCGATTGAAAATTATGAATGATTTAGATGTAGTTTAACCCTCCAATATAAGTAGCGATATCCATGGGCATCTTGATTGAGTAAGACTATGATATGCATGGCCATGCTCAAATACTGATTTATTATATATAGTCTACTCATTGATCAAGGTAAAAGGATTAAATTATAAAGAGGATGATAATTTCATGCCTCGAGTTTAACCCTGTATATACTGGTTAAAAGGATTATGTTACGTTGATATACTGGTCATAGAAAAAGGTTGTATCAAATAGTTAATTTAATTATAACTTGGGTAACAGTGATGTATTACTAGATGTTGCTCGCTGTTTATAATCTTAAATATGATTTAGTGTCACACAATTATAATGTTGAAAGGGGAAGAAACATTTTCTAGATAAATATCAAAGAGTTGATATTTTATATACTATTGAATTGTTTTAACCGACTATATTTTTCTTAGATCCTATTTTTTTCTATCTCGTTTGTTTTAAAAGGGAGATACACTTTATGTTTTAAGACACAAAGAAAAAAAATGAGGATCAAAGAAAATCGATGGCGGCCAGAGGATAGTACCTCCTCTTTTCATCTTCAATTTCGTGAAGACGATGTCGAAGAGCTTTTGAGTTAACTCCTCTAGAGGAGCCTAAATCAAGCGCCGAAGATAATTCGATTCCTCTTTCCAATCGTCGATCTAAAAACACTAAATTAGTATAATTTTTTTGAATTACTAAGTTTGCATAGTTCTAGGTTTATGATTTATTAAATAATTATAAAATAGGGTTTCCAATTAGATCGTATAAACCCTACATTGGGGACGAGCCATTATTTTTGCAAATATTTTAGACTACCACTTTTTAAAAAAAATGAAAATATATATAACAAAAGGAGAATTTCGCCATTCTTCAACGGCTCACAAAAATAGACCCATTGTATAAGGTACAGAATCTGTTCACACACAAAATAAAATACAACAGAACAATAAACAGAGGAGATGAAGCTCTACAACAGCCAAAAACACAAATAACAAATGAACAACAAAGGCAACAACCAGAGCACTGAGATCTGCCGACTGCCAAGTCGAGCAATTGGTCGAAGCGTTAAAGTCCAAAAACTGAGGGCTAGGACCAGGAAAAAATAAAGATGCACCAAAGTGAGAGAGTATGAGCAAGCCTAGCCCTAATAAAACTCTATCTCCAAACTAGAAACTCCATGAAAAACAAGCCAAAATCCTGGCAGAGCCTAAACCTGTAGTACTAGACCCTGCATAACTAGCAAACTACATCAGCTCAAAAAGGGTGTGTGTGAGGAAGGGATAGTAGGAGAAAGCCTACTAATCGACAGTAAAAACAAACTCTACCAATCCCTGCTTGGGGAGTAGATGGTACAAATGTAACATCAAACGTACCAGCCAATCTCCTCGAATGGGAACCGACAGAAACTCAAAAAGGTCTGCCGTTAAACGTAATGAAAACATCATTCCTTACCTTTTGGATAATTGAGGGAGGATCCATGGGCACATCATCGTAAATTGCCATATTTCGCGAGCACCAGATGTGCCAGTAAATAAGATATGGGATTAACCGAAAAAATATCGGGCAGATAGATTTACCTGATATTCCCGCCCACCAGTATCTCGATAAATCATGTAGAGAAGACGCATTACCTCGAAGAACAATCAAGTTTATGAAGTAATTCCAGACATCTCTAGCAGAAAAGCCAAAGAAAAGCAAGTGAGCTATGGATTCTATGTCGCCGAACCCACAACACCTACAGTGGGACACAAGAGGGACGCCAATCCTCTGGAGGTTCTCGTCTATTGAAGCCCATCTTGTAGGGTTTGCCACATAAACAGTGAAACCTTTTAAGGAATAGGACATTCCAGATGAAGGAGAAGAGATGGAGGTGTGGAGCTGGCAGCCTTGTCGAGTTCCATGCCCTCGAAACCGAGAAAGGACTGTCATCCCATCCTGATCCACCACCATGTGAATCATAAAAGGCCTTCATTGACCACATCCGTTTTCACATCTCACTAGTGTAGGATGGGACATCGGAGAAGTTCATGGCATGTAGTCTGCGATACTTGGCGCGAAGAAACATTGCCTATAAGGACAAACAGAGCCCACAACTTGCAAGCAAAGGCAGTATAGGTATCCTTTGGATTACGGAGGTCTAAACCCCCTTCACTTTTGGGATGACAAATGATGTACCAAGATATCCAATGGTGATGAAACGCTTTGTCCTTTTTACCCCAGAAAAAGGATGAAGCCAAAGACCTATAAGAACGGAAGAAAGCAGATCTACCTTGTCCATTAGGATAAGTCCCTGTATAGCATGATACAGAGATACGATAAAGGTAGGGAGGCAACCTTGAAACCAGTGAAGGTTTCAATCCAATCGGATCTACCTTGGGATAAGTCCCTTGATGGAATGAAGAAAGTTTTAGCAGAATTAGTGAGTTAGCCAGAATATCTCTCGTACTACTGGATAAGGCCGACAATACGACAGACTGAACGACGATTACCATTTGTGGAAATGATAATGTCGTCAACGAAGGATAAGGATGAGACAATGGGACAACCCGGAGGAAGGCCAAACCGATGAATTTGATTTGATATCGTGAGTGAGTGTAATCCAAGCACGAATGTCTCAGCGGTGATAACGAACAGAGCAGGGGAAAGAAAATCTCCCTGACAAAGTCCCCTTCCTGCCATCAAGGACCCGTTGACTGATCTATTGATTAGAACAGAAAACCAACAGTTAGAAATGAGCCTTCATGTAAGGTCAATAAAGGATTGGGGAAACCTAATGTCCTTAGTACTTTAATGATGAAAAACTGGGACATGCGATCGTAAGCTTTAGCCATGTCGATCTTTATGACCACATTAGAACCCCTGACCTTCCGATCAGTCTGGGGAACCAGCTTCTGGGCTAAAAGGACATTGTCCGTGATCAACCGTCCTTTAACGAACCCATCTTCAGAGGTGGAAATAACCTACTAAAGAAACGGAGCTAGTCTTGTGGCTAGAACCTTAGAAATAACCTTGTTAGAGAAGTTTCACAAGGTGATCGAACAAAAATCCGCACATGAGCTCGAATTTTTGCACTTAGGGATAAGAACCAAGTTCGTAGTTGTCCATCCTTGGGGGTAGTTCTCCACTAGAGAAGAAAAAGTGTAACACCCCATATTTTCTGAGAATATTAAAATAACAAATTAAAGAATAATTAATTTGAAAAAGAGGAATGAGAAAAGAATAATGTTTAACATTGTTCTAAGGTTTGTAAGCAAAAGACTTAGTAGCTCATTTGGTTAGAACATGTGACTTGCATACAAGAGATACAGAGTTCGATCCCCGCCAGCGCCATATGTTTGTTTTTAGGGGAATGGCTAAAAAGTGGCTTAGTATGAACGCAGTTCAAAAAGTGGTTTAGTGTGAAAATGGTTAATTATGAAGAAGTTATTAAGCCTTGAAGTTTGTACGCATAAGAGAGAAATATATATAGATATATATAAAAATTAAATAAATAAATATGCAAAAAAGGTTCAAAACAGCGAATTGGGAGGGGGAATAACCGAACCGGCCCATTTTTGAGGTCGACTCGAGCCTTGCTGGGTCGACTGGGGGTTAATCCAGGGTGTTTGGCTGTCAACCCGTGGGTCGATTCGCTCAAATGCAGATTTTGCATCTGGTTGGTTCTCATGGTTCAAGGTTAATCTAATGGTCCTAAACAACTTCATACACCTATATATACATCCCTAACCTAAACCTAAATCTGTTGACAATTCTCTAGCCTCCATTGCTCTCTTCCTCTCTAAAAAAATAAATCAATGGCGTCTCTACTAATATGTCTGACCTTGTTTATTTTCGCCCCTTTTCTTCCATTTCCCCCCATGTTTTCAAGGAGGGAATACTTTAGTTTGATCCGGATCTCTTCTGCTTAAAGTGCTTGAAGTGCTTAAAGTATGGCTTGACTTCTTATGGCATCTTCTGTGGGGATTATGATTTTAGAGTTTTGTACTCTGATGACTTTCTGAACAAGACTGATATTTATGTACTTGAGGTTTTGGTAAAGATGTAACCATACTAATTTTCTGTTTTCCGTTGTAATAAGGTTAAAGTTTTTTTTCAATTACTGTTTATCTGTCTTGTAATATTCTGTTCTGTTTACTAAAATGCTCCACCAAAGTTAAGGCATTCCCTTTGTGAGTGAACTTAACGGAGGTGGGGTGTTACACTTGGTATCAGAGCTGAAGGTTACCAGATTTGATAAAAAGTTTTTGAAAACTATTTTCAAAAAGGTTTTAAAAAGGAAGTATTTTCAAAAGTAATGCTTATTTTAAAAAAAAAAATCCCCAAAAGCCATATATATTTCTTTCGATTCTTTGTTTCGAGTTCCTTCCTCTTTCCCTTTTGAATCTCTTCCTCCGCGTATAGATGATTTTTCTATGATATGTAAGGACTCCCGTGTGATGGGCGGAAAACTGCTATATGGGACTGAGAAGTTGTCGAGGCTAGAAGTTGGCTCAACGGAGTGGATGACTTGTTGATACCTTTGAGATAGACGATGGGAGGAAGGTTCAACCAGCTGCTTGGTTAATGAAGTATGAAGCTTCATTTTGGTGGAAGGTCATGAATGGAGAACGTACATGGGAGACATGGATAGGACACACGATAAGAAAGTGGATCCAAAGAAGGGCGCTTGCTTCAACTGTGGTGAGATGGGACACTTCACTAGGGACTACCCCAAGAAACAAGGCAGAGGGCAGGACCAACTGCTGGAGGGCAGGAGAACACTCTTGAGGCTAGTGGATAGTATAGAAATAGGGAAAATTTCCGGAGAAGGTTTAATTTTCTCATCTGATTGTTGAGTTCAAACTCTTTCTGATTCTGGCATTTTGATTCTGTAATCGATACTTAGCACTTTAATACTAGTATTGTTTCTGATTCCGCTGCAGACTCAAACCCATAAGGGTTATGACTCATTTGCTTGTGATAAATTGGGGTTTGAGAGATATTTGTGTTAGGCGTCATGTAGGATGCATACATTCCGGGTTTTATCATGCTTAGTTTTCTAAGAATCATTTGGTAATCTGATCTATACTAGTAGTCTCTAAATATCTGAATATCTCTGATAAGGTTAAGACTTCCAGTTTTGACATTGTTTAAAGAGGGTAATCCTCTGAGTGTCAATCTGAAATTGATTTCGGTCTTTGGGGTTGATACTTAGGGGAATTATTCTCTCAACCAATGTCTAATGGGAACCAAGTTTTTGTTTTATCTTTACTCGCTTCCATCGTTCGACTATATCCTATCGATCGAATCTTCGAACTTTAGGTAGAAACTAATGGGTGTAAACATGTGTTTGAGAGATGTTATGTTTGATGGTTGCAAGTGGATGCAAGTGGTTGCTAGTGGTTGCTCGTGGATGCATATACACACATTAGGCACTAGATCGGCTCAAAAACATCCTCATACTGCATATGGATGAGTGTGCATTTTCAATTTTGTGGATGCAAAATGGTTGACTCATCACAAGGATGTTGCATTTGGATGAATGATTGCGCACACATTTAGAAATGATGCGTATCAAATAGGATTTCTTATGGCATCTTCTGTGGGGATTATGAATTTAAAGTTTTGTACTCTGATGACTTTCTGAACAAGACTGATATTTATGTACTTGAGTTTTTGGTAAAGATGTAACCATACTGATTTTCTGTTTTCCGCTGTAATAAAGTTAAAGTTTTTTTCAAGTACTGTTTATCTGTCTTTTAATATTCTATTCTTTTTACTAAAATGCTCCACCAAAGTTAAGGCATTCCCTTTGTGAGTGACCTTAACGGAGGTGGGGTGTTACAAAAAGTGAACAACACGACAAAAATCGGATTGGATGATCGGCCAAACACTTCGAAAGAAGACTCCATTGAAACTGTCAGTCCCACTAGCACTATCCTTACTAAGAGCAAAAACATAAGCTCGTATCTCTTCCAAAGAAGGAGATACAGCAACGTCCGCACTCTCCGCGGGTAGAACTAATCTAGGAATGAAGGCAAATAAATAAGGATAGAAGAGCAACACCGAAGGAGCGCCAAGGAAGGATTGAAAGTGCGACAAGATGGTCTCTTTAACTTCCCCCAGAGTGGAAGCCACAGAGAAATTTTAGACTACCACTTGGTCAAATTGATGTTGAAGGAAAATGCACCCATTCTACAGGCTAATAGCTTTTGATTTAAAATGGCTACTAATAAAGTGAACAAAAAAGCAAACTATATGTTGACCGATAAATTAAACTTGTTAAACTTTGCCCACCAGATATTGCCACAAAGGATGCTCATTTTTATCTCAATTTTTTTGTAATGATTCAAGTTTAGTGAAAATTAATTATATGTTTGGTGTTATAATAATTTGTTGTTTATTAAAAATTAATGATTTTGTGTAACGGCATATAGACTAGTAATCGATTTTTGTGTAATTGTATTCAAACTAGTAATTGATGTTTGTGTAAGTGCATCATCAATTAACATAGGTATGGCTATACAAAATCGAAACTTTTCGACAAACATAGTTATTAACAACTGAATAGAATAAATAAGGTATTTTGCATTGTAAGCAACAATGTTTACATGCTGTAAAAAATAAAACTAATAATGTAACACTACCGTGTCGTTCTATAAGATAATCCACCAACATGGAACGGTTGTACGCAACTGTGGATTCAAATACAATTTAGCAGGTCGAAACTAGACAGAAACATTTCTAACTTAGCATTACAACTAACAAAGACTCGGCCATGACCAGTCGAAGTCCTTAATACATTTTTGACTATAGGAAATCGAAAAAATATATTTTCAAATTTGAACAAATTCTCTAGCCGGCTAAGAACAACTCAAATAATAGCACTAACTTGGTTCGTTATCATCGAACAAACAATTAGGAAAACCTGGAATATTGTAAGAGTTGGTCTGTGGTTACTCAATGAAAATATTTTATAACTATGGTTTACACAACTGTTTTATTCTAAGAGAAATTACCGTATTTGTACAAATTCTTCGTTTGGTTCAAAACAGTCGTTTCCTTTAGTAAAATATCGTTTGTTTACAGCCGAGCACATAATTTCTCTATTTTTAAGTAAACAACTAGACCGCGATTATTAAATGAGAGTACAAATTTATTTCAGTTGTTGGAAACCGACTAGGATATGGTCCAATATAATGGTTTACCAACTTCATTGGCATGGTTGTATACAAGCAGAATATTTTAGAAGCATTCAGCCGCTGACAACTGAATATAGATTTAAACATGCTATATAAACTTCAAAATGGTCAACATGCATACATCCATTTCAACTTGCATAGAAAAAACATATAAACCAATCACAAATAAACTGCATCAATGACCAACAAGCATAACAAAAACATATATATAATAATGAACATGCAAAAGCCTGTCAATGACCAAACCAAATAATCTGATCATAAGAATTGCATAGCAAAAACTACATCCATTTCAACATGCTAACACATTTCATTCAAAATTACATCATAAGTTTAACCAAAATTACATCACAAGTTCATAAAAAGTTATATCAAAAGCTAACACAGGTAAACAAAAACACAGTTAAACTATTAACTTAATGCTTCCTCCAACAACATACAATCGTTTCCTATGATCATTCTTTGCTTTTTCATGTTTTTTTTTTCTTTTAATCTGGTTCATTCAATGCTTCCTCCAATAAGTCAACTGCTGCACGTTCAACATTAAGACACCGACCAATGAATTCTTGTTGAGAACTCGGATTTTCTTTCAACTCTTCTACCACTTTCCCAACAGCAACTCTATACAACGGTAGTAAATATATATATATATATATATATATATATATATATATATATATATATATATATATATATATATATATATATATATATATATAGTAAAGTTCATTTTTATTTCATTGGCAATTACAAAACGCAAGATTATTATTCTTACTAACTTCTCATTGTTGTCCATCTTCTTGAGCTACTTATCCTCACATACGGTGTTGAACAATAAGATGAGAAATGCTCATATACCAAGACGTATATTTAGCAGTACAATCCATGGGTCAATTACACGAGTAGACCATGATTTCGTATATAAGACGTGATTTTGCCAATTTTCTGAAAATAACCATTGTCATATATCCAACTTTGTATTGGTTAACATTTCTACCTCTACCGCATTTATGTAGCGTCACTGGATTTCTCAAAATTCATTTAGCAATGCCAAATCGATGGAGCACTTGATTGTGATTGTACGGTTCCACAGAATCAAAACATAAGACGACACCATTATAAAAAGCAACTTTGGGCAAGTGGTACTTCGACCTCATGTTATGACACTACACCATAATGTCGGTTTTGCCACACACAAATGTGGAACAATTGCCACGGTACTGAGCCTTGACAATTTTGAAATGGCTTTAGGTCGTGGAAAAATGGATTAGCATGGCCATAGACCGTAGTAGTTTTGGAATGTGTCATCCCCATTTTTATGTTAATGGGAAAAATTTTGTCGTATACGTACACCTTTGTTCCAATTATTCCATGCTCCCAAATCAAAAGCATGCTATCCCCATTACTAGCGTCTTCCACACATTCGATCCATCTTCTTGCGATGCAAATAGATATAAAATAATTAAAGCTGGTTGAATTTTTAGTCAAAACCACGTCATTCTCTCATTCGAAATTCTGACGCAAGTGCTTTTCAGGTAATAAATCGAAACCCTATTTATATGTTTAATTGTTTAGGCTGTGTTTATTAGCATCCCGCTAATTACTCTTCACCCCTATTCACAATATTAAATTAATAATTCCAATTTTACCTTTAAATTATTAATTAAGCATGTTGTTAAATGTAATTAATAATTATAGTTGTTCTTTACGTGACATTAATCGAAATCAACCAACATTTTAAGGGTGGGTTGATTTAATCAACCTTATTCTCGAATGCAACTCAGAAAAATTGTTGTCAAATTTTCGAAAACTATTATGACGTTGTTGTTTTGACCTTTTTCGCATATTTGTTTCCTTGTTGTTTGAATCTTTTTCATTGCCAATAGTAGATTGTAAAGTTGTTAGGGTTTTGATGGAGAAACAAATTTTTTTAAAAGGCAGTATAAAAGAAAGAAAATAAACATAGATAATGAGACAAAGCAAGGGAAGTTAAGGAATAAAAGGGGTGGGAAAATAAAAAGTTGGGGTAAAGTTTAATTTTAAAATCATCGGGGTAGGGAGAGAAAATTGCGGGGTGAGAATAGATGGAGCCAACTGTTTAAAGTTCTTTAGGGTACAAATAGTTCTTATCATATTGTCTCTGTTATATTTTGTCATGATGGTCGCTGATTACAAAAAGAATCAGGATTTTTAATGCGGTAATTCATAGTGTAATCCCTGTTATATATTAATTAGCCATTATTTTAGTTTATGGTTCCAACTTCCGAAGTACATTTTAACTGTGAGGAAGTAAGCTAGAAATCCTTGTTGTAGAACACACCAGCTCATTTTATTTGTATGATTTTATGGAGCTTTTTAATATTATTTTTAGTTATTATATTTGGACGTTAAGTCAATGTTTATTCTAAAGCATGTGTGATGCTACTATGTTCGGTACATATAAAGATTTATGTATCAGGTAAATTGTTAAGGATCATATGAAAAAAAATCTATTATATTTAACATTATGTGTCAGATTTGACGAAAACATGTTATTTTATGGTAACAATCAAAATCCTGAAGCACCAAGTTTACATCATTCACGTGATGGACAAGCTGACCCTTTAATTATTGCATTCGGCCCATCGTATAATTCCACCGAATAAGCATATTCTTATTTTAGTGCATGGATTATTTTGGTTTATGCTTTGACTAGACTTTAATCAGAGCTATAGACATTATTAGCATGCGTTTAATGCTCCTTCGGCCTTGAACATGGTAACTTGATGTGTATTCAGATTATCGAATCTTCTAAAATGTTTTCAACTATTTTTCTTGATGTATTAATAAAAAAACCGAATATATAGCTTCTCTGCTTGATTGATTGATTTCTAAACATTATCCTGGAGTTGTCTAGTTATCATGTCTTATATTTGAATTTTCTCATGGAAAACTATGTTGCTTTTCATATTTGGATACCTTGCTATTACTGCACTTTCATTTGTATAGTTGGGTAGAGCTCCTTTATTCGCATTTTCTCTGTATACTTTCACTGTTAAACTCTGCACGTTGTGGTATCTTCACTTGTGACATTGATGATTCAACCAAAAACCATTTTCATTTTTATATGTTGGGACCACTTCACAAATTGATTGTTTCCCACTTCTCCTTTACCAAGCATTTTTGACACCTTGAATGTATAACACGAAATTCGTTAAATACATAACATATAGAGCTATATTAACCAAAAGTGCTAGTCTTGACCAAATAAAATATTTAGGTCTCTTAAAAAAAACAAAAAACATTGAGAAAGATGATAATATGTCAAATGTTGGGGGGGGGGGGGGGGGGGGTAAGGTCATTGAAAAGGGGTGCTGTAATTGTTGGAGGATAATTGTAGGTATACTTCTTGTTCTACTAGTATTGAGTAGTGGTAATGTAGTTACAAGAGTTTACTAGTGAATTTTGGTGTCGTGTTGCTTGAATATGTTACATGTGCAGGTTGTTTGATTGGTAGAATAGCTCTAGTGAAGTAAGTGTGTAGAAAATAAGGTGTTAGGGTTTCCATGGGATCTCTACACAATTAGAATTTAAAAGAGGGAAGAAGAAAACAATGAAAAACGAATTCCTCCAAACAAACCTTTATTAATCCACCAATTGATTACAAAGAAAGACTTAAAATTGAGAAGATACCTCAATCCCTAAAAAGAAAAACGAGTTTTTTTCCTCCTTTTTGAAAATTGGTATAGTTTTATTAGAGGTATATTTTCAGCCCAAGAATTGATGCATGCCACATATCATCCGACAGCGCATCATTATATACAAACGACAAAAAGTGGAATATTAACAGACAGCGTGTTATAAATAAAAGAAACTAAACTACTTCTTCTCAAATTAGGCATGGCGAACGATAGTTTCAGCTTCAGCTTCAGCGAGACCTTCATGGCGGCTGCTGGTTTTGAGCTTCTAGCCGTGATTCCCGCCAACCCCTAGATCCTTTCCTCCAGTACGAGATCGTCTTGCTTCCTCTGATGTAGTGAGTCCTTTTCCTCTGGTTCGAAGAATTAAGTTAATTTCTACTTCTATCAGGTTGTTAATCTCGCTCACTGATCTTGTTTTGCTTTGAAATACACGTCTATTTCTCTCCTTCCAAATCCACCAACATGCAGTAATCAAGCTAATGCCGTATATTTTAACTTTAGCCTCTTCGTTCGTCCAGTTCAAAGCCAGGTACGCAATAATTTCATGAAAGCTTGTTTCTTGCGTATCAAAATTTAGTCTTTGCTGAAAGTTTTTTTTTTCAATATATATATATATATATATATATATATATATATAAATCTATCTCTAATGAAATGCTTATATAAGAAAATCGAAAGACTAGTTCGATACCTAATTGGGCCCTAAATATCTCAAAATAACCCTTTCATAAAACTCGGTCAAAGTCCAGAAATTCCACCTCAAACGTCTGACTTGGAGAGTCAAACGTTTGTACAAGTCCTTGGGATGAAAATCCCTGACAACTCAGACATCTGACATATAGAGGTCAGACATTTGAGCTGAAGCTCTGGTGCTCTCCTTGAACTCCTGCATAATCTCCCTTCGAACTTCAGTTCAAATACCGTCTTCTCCACATATGATTGAATATCACAAATCACAACACTCCACCTTTATATGAAATCACTCCAACAATCAGCAGTCTCAAAAAAAATCCACAAACCACCTACAAATGACGCATCTCCCACATGAGATGCACCACTCAAAAATAATCTCAAAATTGTTTGTATTACCACAACGACCTCCATGTTAACTTTGTGGATTTACGTTGCTGGCTCAACCTTGATTTAGATGAACTTGCCTCTTCTAATCCAGTTTGAGAGCTCATAACATTCTCCACCATTTTTCCAAGCAATTTATATATGTTATTATTTCTCTGTCTTAAACACAGAAACTCTTTATTACCCCTCCAAACCCTTGTGACTCCACCTCTAGTTGAAAGATTGCAGCCTTTTTGTTCTAACTGACCTATTGAAGCAAGATTCTTCTTGATTTCTCGGATGTACCTAACTCCAGTTAACTTCACCACCTTTCCATTATTCGTCTTCAACTGAACTGAACTTATGCCTTTAATATGCAACTCTCGACCATCGGCGGATTCCAATTTACTAGTTTGTTCTTTATAATTACTAAATGCTTCCTTTTGATGGCATACATGAAAAAAAGCTCTTGAATCAAGTATTCAACCTTTGCTTTCTCCTTTATTAACACATAAAACATTGCCCTCAAGTTCCTCACCAGGATTCACCTTAATATCATTATTATTTTGTTCATCCGACTTTTCTTCTTACAATGCCTTCATCTTCTCCTTATCCCTTTTAAGCTTATGGCAAAATCTCAGTTGATGACCAGGTTTGTCACGGTAAAAACAAATATATTCCTTTTTCATGTCTTGTCTATTCGATTGTCTTTCCATATTTCGATAACTAACCCTCCTTGCAATAAAAGCATTTTCAATTGGCGTTTCAGTTTCAGTTGTCTTCTTATTTTTTCCTTCCATAAGGCTCTTCCTCCGCATCTTTTCATTAAGCAAGCTACTAAACACCACCCTATTAAAACAACTCCATTTGAATTTGAGTTATTCAATGCAACCACAAGTGTTTCCCAAATTTCTAGTTATGAACTCATCATCATCAAGGCTTGTGTTTCATCATCCAGCTTGAAATTCACGGCAGTAATTGATTTACAATTTCCTGAAAATCATTAAGATGCTCTCCAATTGATCCACCTTCCTTAAGCTTCAATTCACTGATCTTCTCATAAGAAGAGCCTTATTTGCTGCAGAGTTCCTTACATAAACCCCTTCCAATTTCTTCCATAATGCATAAGCATATGTTTCATTAGCAACGATATGAAATACTGAAATATCTAAAAAAACATTGAATAGACACAACAGCCTTCTTATCCAAAGCCTTCCAATTTGCTTCAGATAAATTGGTACGTTTATCCCCATTATTCTCTAATGGTTGATGAAGTTCATTAAGATAAAGAAAAACTTCCATCTTCGCCTTCCATAATCCTCAATTTCTTCCATTAAGCTTTTCAATAATTATTTTATCCATATTCAAACACTTTTTTAAAAAAATTGTATAGAAGGCACTGATACCAATTGTTAGGGCTTCCACGGGATCTGTACACAATTAGATTTGAAAAGAGGAAAGAAGAAAACAATGACAAATGAATTCCTCCAAACAAACCTTTATTAATCCACTAATTGATTACAAATAAATACCTAAAATTGAGAAAATATCTCAATCAATACAGACAAAAACAAGTTTTTCCTCCTTTTCAATACATATAAATCTTTCTCTAATGAGATGCTTATATAGGCAAATAGAATGATCAGTTCAATACCCAATTGGGGCCTAAAATATGTTAAAATAACTCTTTCCATAAAACTTGGTCAAATTCCAGAAATTCCTCCTCAGACGTCTGACTTGGATGGTCAGACATTTGTATAAGTCCTCAGGATTAAAATCCCTGACAACTCATACGTCTAACATATAAGAGTCAGACGTCTGAGCTGAAGCTCTAGTTTCCTCCTTGAACTACTGCACAGTCTCCATTCGAACTTCGGTTCACACACCGTCTTCTCCACATATGATTGAATATCACAAATCACAACATAAGGATGAGGTGATTCACATTGAAATGGAGTGTGCGACTGTAGAAAATGAGGATTGTGGTGATTTGGTGTTCTTGATTAGTGGTATTGTAATGAAGGCAATGGTGTAGATATAGAGACCAGTTTGACATTCGCTGGACTTGCAGTTGTAAGTTGTTTAAATGTAAATAGGAAGTTAAATAGAGAGTTGAATGTAAATAAAGAAGCATAATGAAATGCAAGGAACAGAGAGCAGAATGTAAAAAAGAATTGCAATGCAAACTTTGTGAAATAAAATTTCAGTGCACAACCAAATGCATATATAGAGCAAAATGAAATGTAATGAAATGAGAAATGAAATGCAAACTGAAAATTAAACTGTTTCCGTTTCTCTTTGAAGAAATGTAGAAATGAATAACACAAAACAATTGAACCTGAGTTGACTTAAACAAATGCATAGATTGTTTACTAAACAAGAACAGATTTACAGATTTGTCTTCAAACATATAAACAAAGAAAATGTAAAATAAAACAATGGGATATGAAAATATAAGGAGCTGATAACAACAGAATGTACAAAAAAATTATAGTAGGACCTTTAGTAATAAGATTTGAAAACAGACAATGAAAGAGTCCTCTGTATCAATTCACCAGTAGAAGTGGTTAGACTTATTGTGATGATTGAATTAGTAGGTTGTAGTCATTAATAGTTACGATAAGGAATTAAAGTGTTATTCGAGATGACGTGTCATTTGAATGAGGTATGCTACAGTCACTTGCTTTGAGCGAGTGATCGCTTCAGAAGAAGCCCCTAGTAGAATTCAGGGGGGTCTACTAATTAAAAAAAATAAACAAAAATGCGGCGGACCCTACTAAATTCTCTCTAGTAGGGCCTGCGAGTGTAGTGTTCACTCGCTATAGTATTTCTGTTAGACAATATTAACATTTCGTATGCCTCAATTTTTGTTGTTGACTTATGAGATTTTGACCAGGTAGTTGCATAGGAGATTTTTATTATTTCTTAATGCTTTTAATGATCCACTATTTCACATTAACACCGCTGGATTGCTTTATAATTAGTTCCTTTTGCTTGACCATTATTATGTTTTGGCATGGCCGAACGCGTTTTGTAACACTCTTTTATTTATTTCAAAATTAAAAATACAAATGAGTTCAGGTGATATTCTTTCTACATATCAACTATCTTCGGTTTTTAAGGTGGAGCATCGACCATTTATGGCATTTAACGTGTGTTGTCCATGGAATCTAATCTAGATTAGAGTAAATAAATTACATAAAAAGCACTGGAAATACAGGGTCACATAATAGGAAATCAGGGCAGGTAACCCATGCTTCTTGAGCTGCACAAAAAGCACAGCTTCCATACTACAACAGTTAGGGGTGAGCGTTCGGTCGGTTTGGTTGGTTTGGACGAAAAAACTCAAACCCGAATTGAAACCAAAAGTTTTCCGAACTGAACCAAACCGAACCAAATTAATTTCTGTTAATTCGATCGGTAACTGATTTAACCGAACTTGAAGGACTATCACAATTCAAGTGATGCATTCACTCAAGTAAACTATAAATTCATGTTTAGAGAAAGTTTATATAGTAAGTTTTACGTTTATGATAAGATTTGATCCGTTTGGAACAAATGCCTTTGTATTATTGTAACACCCGGTATTTTCTATTAACGTTATAATAACGAATTAAACAATACTTAATTTCAAATGAGAGAATTGAAGGAAACGGGTTACGGTATTGCGTTCGTCTTGGTATTCTGCTTGAGATAGAGTCCGAGTTTGCGTGAATTGTGGTTAACTCTAGGTTCATCCGACGGCTCTAATTAAATTGAAATTCTATATAAACAACCTAATACTCAACCTAAAATCACACAAAAATAATCTTGGAACTGTCATGCCGTCAATAGAGAACTTGGAGTAGCCTTTACCGCTTTCAATTCAAACACGAGATATAAGCCTACATCAAAATCAAATTAAAACTAATATAATTCAACGATCTACATTAAAGGCGAGCATTTCAACTTCAGAATTCAGATTCCAGAAATCAAGAATTCCTTTTAGTTTGTAAGTTGGTTATTACGTAGATTTAAACGTTCTTTTAAATGAAATCATGACATGTTGTAACTCGAATATAGAGTGATGCTTATGTATAAGATAAATAAAGTATGATTCTCATTTATCTTAAATTACCGTTGCGATTGATCATGCCTATATGTCTGTGGTAATGAACGTACCATATTGTATGTTATTGGAATCTATTATGATTGGGTAATGAACTTATGATGCCAACTTAGTGATGACCATGTCATGTTATAATTTGGTGATTACTTGCAAGTTTATAATCTAAATCACATGCCTACATGTTAGATCAACATTTATGTGCATTTAGAACAATGTTAAGTTGAACCTATTTATGTTGCTAGATTGGATTTGTGGCCCTCTTATCTTTTAACACACATAAGTTATCATGCTAAGTTGTGATTTAAATATGTTTATAGTAGCTTTCTTATGTTTTCACATACATAAGTTAATATGCTAAGTTGTGGTTTAAAATTGTGTTTATATGTTAAACCTCCATGTTAGACCTATATCAAGTTTACATGATAATTAGATCTAACTTAGTCACAAGTTCACCCTTAGCTGTTTAATTAAGTTTGTGATGCTTCTATGCCAAGTTACACATGATAAGTTAAAAGTATGTTATTGTATGCTTATTTCATGTCCCTTGTTTGTTACCCTTTTTGTTTATGGATTTGGGCTAATTTACTAGCCCAACATTTTATGTAATTTAGGCGAACTTACCACGGGGGTAGCGTTGGGAAAACATGAAAATTTCATGGCATAGATTGGTTCATGAAATGGTATATTCGGTATACCATTTATTATGAGCATAATCAAAAGGATAATTATGGCATGATTAAATTAAGATTAATTTACATGTAAAATTAGACATATATAGAAAATATGTGAATTTAGAAAAGACAAATATGCCTAACCCGAGGTTAGACTAAGTTGTGGTGTAAAACTGCCTGGAACCGACCGGCACATCCAGTGACCACAACAAGACCTGTCTAATATGGGTGGTTAGTGCATCAAGCCCAAAAAGGACCCGAGGTTAGACTGAGTTGTGGTGTAAAACTGCCCGGAACCAACCGGCACATCCAGTGACCATAACAAGACCTATCTAATGTGAGTGGTTTGTGCTTTAATGAATAAATTAAAGCTAAGTCAAGATTGGTAGGGTAAGTCAATTAAGGAAACACTTAACCGATTCAACATGTTAACTAAACTGATGGGTGGGGTTAGGTAAACTTGGACACTTAACCAAGTAAACATGTTGATTAGAAAACCCTAGTAATGGGGACCTATTTCAGCAAGTGACCCACATAGATGTATCATGGTACCCTGAACTAGGCAGGTTGTGGCACGATTATCGAGCTGATTATAAGCGGTCAAAAACGTCGGCGGTTGGTGCGTTAGAGTAGGTTCCGACGGAGTACGGGCGTGCATGTACTCCGGAGTGGAAAAAGCAGGCACTGGGCATCAGTAGTATACACTGTGCATCTTGAATCGTGTCGGGTTGCCACCAGAGGGACTGATATACCCCATGGTCGGACCAGCACACGAATCTACAGTCAAGCGGGGCCGAATGACACAGGATATGAATGCATGCGAGTAGGAACAGATCATTAAGGGGATCGTTCGTTATGAAAACGTGAGCTGGTTGAACCAATGGTTAGTAGGTGTAGCGACTATAGTAATGGGTGCGATCACATGTTCATCTTATCTTATATTAGGGTGTTGTCCTATATTCTGTTATTACTGCCATTTTCCCTTTCCTTGTTTAAATACTAGTAATCACTGAACTTACCAGACTTATCGTCTGACCTATTTTCTTTCGTCCTCTTTTCTTCCGTCCCCCCCCCCCCGGTCCACAGGGAGGGAATACTCTAGCTTAGTCAGACTCTTTGCAAGCTTCAAGAAAGTAGATGCATGATTGGGACTCTCTTACCTTGGCTATGGCTTTTGGACACTACACTTGGGGATTTATGCAGTTTTATTTATGGTTTATGCTTCTTTATTAAATAATCAAGACAGAAATTATGATGTAATGTTTTAGAAGTTATTTTGAGACAATTTTCTGTAATGCTTTTGTATTGAACCACATATGCAATAAATGTTTGATTTCCGCTGTTATATTTACCTGTCACGTAAATTTTTCAGTGTCTTGTACCTATAACCCTCCACCAAAGTTAAGGCATTCCCTTTGTGACTGACCTTAATGGAGGTGGGGTGTTTCACTTGGTATTAGAGCAAAGGTTTACCATATCATATAAGAGTTTTTGAAAACTATTTTCAAAAGAAATATAAAGAAGCATTTTACAAGAAAAGTGTAATTTTATTTTAAAGGCATAATCCCCCAAAGCCATATGCCCTATCTTTCTATCCTTTGTTTTGAATCTTTTCTTTTTCGTTTTAGCATGTCTGGGAATCTTAACCTTCCAGAGGGTGTGCCGATACCAGGTTGGTTCAGGAGGTACTTAGAGGCTAGGGTCAACGATGCGGGTCCAGCAGATATTCCTCCTCCTCCAGCTGCAGCGGTTCCTCCTCCTCCTCTTCCTCATGCAAATGCTTTCTCAAAAATTTGTAGATACTTTAGGGTCATGGGTGGAAAGGATTTCAAGGGAACTAAATCATTTGTAGAAGCAGGGAACTGGCTCAAAGAAACTGAGGATCTATTCGTTATCTTCGAGGTGGACGATAGGCAGAAGATACAGTTGGTTATATGGTTGCTCAAAGACGAAGCTTCCTATTAGTGGGAAGTCACTAACGGTGAAAGACCAGTTGAAACATGGATGTATTTCAAAATGAGGTTTGAGATGAAATTCCTCTCACAAGCTGAACGAAGCTTACAGGTGGAGAAGTTCTTATCTCTTAAGCAAGGAAGTATGACGGTCAAGGAGTACGTCAACCAATTCAATCAGCTAGCCCGATTTGGACCAGACTTAGTGAATACTCCTCATAAGAAGGCTCTCCGTTTTGCCAAGGGATTGAATGAGCCACTTCACAGCTTGGCTATGACCCATGTACCTATGGAGGCTACTTACGAGAGTTTGTGGACATGGCACTCTTACATGAGGAAGACAAGGGCAAGAAAGAGGCAAAAGTGGAAGTGCTTCAAGATAAGAAGGTGGAGGGGTCACAGAACAGGAAGGCTGATTCAAAGAAAGGCGGGAAGAACAACAAACAACATGACAAGAGAAAGTGTAATTTTTGTGGCATTCCTGGACATCTGGTCAAAGACTGCAGGAAGAAGAAAAGGAAGATAGGTGGTTGTTTCCATTGTGGAGAAACAGGACACATGGCTAAGGATTGCCCAAGGAAGTAAGGGCGGAGAGCTGGACATTCTTCTGGAGGACAAGTTCACGCTCTCACGGCACCTCCGCAAGAACGAGGTAGAAATATTTCTGTCGAGAGTTTAGTTTATTTGTTTGATCATCCTGTTCGTACACTATTTGATTCTGGCGCATCGCACTCTATATCTACTGCCTTAGTTGAATCTCTACATATAGACACCAGTATAGTAGAGGATCCCTTGGTTGTTTCAAATCCAATTTGGGGCTCAGCTTATTTTTCAATGGTTTGTTTGGATTTGGAAATTTCTATTCTAAGCGTTGGGTTTAGATGTAATGCCTTTTTTTGGGCTTCACTGGCTATGGGTTAATTCTAGGCATGGACTGGCTATCCAGTAATGGTGTCGTCCTCGATTGTCAAAAGAGAGTGGTTAGACTCATGACTCGCCTCGGTAACACTCTCGAAATCTCTTGTAATCCCATGAATTCTGTTATGCTAAGTTATCTAGAATCTCTTGATGCATCTGTTGAGAACTTGCAGTCTGTAAAGGTAGTCCGTGAATACTCGGATGTGTTTGAAGAGGTAAAGGGCTTACCTCCGAAGCGGGAGATAGACTTCCGCATATACCTCGTTGACAATGCAAAACCTGTTGCCTTACCCGTTAGGCACATGGCTCAAGGGAGCGGAAAGAGCTCAGCAAGCAAGTTAAAGAGCTCCTAGTAAAGGGGTTTATAAGGCGGAGTATTTCTAAATGGGGTGCTCCAGTAGTGTTCGCGACTAAAGCGGACGATTCACTTTGCCTGTGTGTTGATTATAGGGAGCTAAACAAGCGGACCAAGAAGAATAGGCACCCACTCCCGAGAATAGATGATTTGTTCGATCAGCTTGTAGGTGCATCGGTTTTCTCCCAATTAGATTTAGCTACCAGGTTTCATCAGCTAAGAGTGGCTGAAGACAGCATTGATAAGACTGCGTTCAGAACTCCGGATGGTTTCTTCGAGTGGCTTGTCATGCCTTTCGGCTTGACAAATGCACCTGCTTACTTCGTTTATTTGATGAGCAGAGTGTTCAGGGAGTTCCTCAATAAGTTTGTGGTAGTCTTCGTGGACGATATTTTGATCTTCTCAAAGAGTGAGGAAGAGCATGCTCAGCAAGAGAAGTCATGGATACTCTCCGTGCACATCAGTTGAAAGCCAAATTCTCCAAATGCCATTTCTGGAGAGAAGAAGATAGGTTCCTTGGACGTGTGGTGTCCAAAGAGGGGTTAGCTGTGGACCCCGCAAAAGTGGTTGCTGTGCAAGATTGGAAGGTTCCGCGAAACGCAACCGAAGTCCGAAGCTTTCTCGGGTTGGCTGGCTTTTATCGAAAATTCATCAAAGATTTTGCGAAAATCTCAGCTCCACTTACAAGGTTGACAAAGATGAACCTAGTTTTCGCTTGGGATTTGGATTGCAATATTGCTTTCCAACGTTTGAAAAGGGCTCTGACAACAGCCCCAGTTCTGACATTGCCTGATGGAAGCAAGATGTTTATAGTATACACAGATGCATGCAGCACGAGACTAGGCACTGTTCTAATGCAAAAAGGGAAGGTAGTGGCTTATGGTGGAAGGCAGTTGAAAGTACATGAGAAAAACTACCCAACCCACGATCTAGAGTTGGCAGCCATCGTATTTGCGCTTAAGTCTTGGTGCCATTATCTCCTAGTTGAGAAGTTTGAATTGTTTACTGACCATAAATTGTTGAAATACCTTTTCTCACAGAAAGATCTCAACTTGAGGCAACAAAGATGGATGGAGTTTCTTGCCTCGTATGATTTTGAGATTTCCTACACTCCTGGCAAGGGCAATGCAGTAGCAGATGCCTTGAGTAGAAAGAAACTAACCTTAAGCCCTCTCTTTGTAGAAAGGCAAAGCTTAGAGTACATAGCCAACTTTGAATATAGGCCCTCCTCTGAATTTGTACCTGGCCTATTAGCAACATTGGAAGTGCGGCTTACGCTTTTGGACTCAATAGGGACCGCGTAATGTGAAGACCCTCAGCTAGTTGATATAATAGATAAGTTGATTAGGGGTGCGACTTTGAGCCACCTCAATAGATAGTCCATCAATGGTAAGGGATGGTTGAGAAGGGATGGAAGACTATGCGTCCCACAAGAAAGGGATTTGGTGAAGAAGGTTCTCGAAGAGGCACACCATTCCAAGTTGACCATACACCCTGGTGGAGACAAAATGTACAAAGACATAAAAAGGGTTTTCTTTTGGAGTGGCATGAAAAGAGATGTAGCTAAATTCGTCTCCAAGTGCATGATATGCCAGCAAGTCAAGGCGGAACAGAAGAAGCCTGGAGGTTTGCTTCATCCTCTAGAGGTCCCACGATGGAAATGGGATAGCATTTCAATGGACTTTGTTGATGGGTTGCCTAGGTCAAGGAGGAGCAATACTAGTATTTGGGTAATAGTGGACAGGCTCACAAAAAGTGCCCACTTTATACCCGTCAAGAGTAGAAGGACTGTCTCATCTCTAGCATTCATATATCTTAAAGAGATAGTTCGACTCCATGGGATACACTCCAGCATAGTGAGTGATCGAGATCCTACCTTCACGAGCGAATTTTGGAAGAGTTTACAAGAGGTTGTAGGCACACAGCTATGTTTAAGCACGACCTATCACTCCCAAACCGATGGTCAGACGGAAAGGGTGAACAGAGTACTAGAAGACCTCTTGAGACTATGCATTCTTGACTTTGGAGGTACATGGGAATGCCATTTACCTTTGGTGGAGTTCGCTTACAACAATAGTTACCAAGCCACCATAGGCATGGCACCCTTCGAAGCTTTATATGGAAGACCGTGTCGGTCACCAACTTGCTGGTGGGAGTCCACAGACAAGCTCATAATTGGACCAGACATGATTAGAGAAACTTCAGAGAAAGTGGACTTGATACGAAGAAGAATGAAGACTGCCCAAGATAGACAAAAGTCCTACGCAGACAAAAGAAGAACCGACCTTGAGTTCATAGTTGGAGACAAGGTGTTCCTTAAAGTATCTCCTTTGAGAAACGTCGTTCGCTTTGGATCCGCAGGAAAGTTAGCACTAAGATTTGTGGGGCCGTTTCATATTATTGAGAAGATGGCTTATAGGGTACAACTTCCCGAAAGATTGGCTGGGGTTCATAACGTCTTTCATGTCTCTCACCTGCGGAAGTGCTTACATGAGTCTGCGGAAGTGGTGGAACCAAGCATGCTAGAGGAAGTAGAAGTTGAACGAGAAGCAACCGTGAGGAGAGTTCCAACCCGTATAGTGGGAACAGAAGTCAAAAAGCTACGCGACCGTGAAGTCAAGCTTGTCAAAGTTTAGTGGAGCGACGCCGAGGAAGACGAGACTTGGGAAACTGAGGACAAAATACGTGCAGCCTGCCCTTTTCTTTTTTAGGGTACATCTTTGACCTCTTTTTCCTTAAGTTTATGCTTGTATCTATCTTTTTTGGTATATCTCCTCGACCTTATCCTTATCCTTATCCTACTTGGATGTAAACATGTAATTGAAACATGTTATGGTTGATGGTTGCAAGTGGATTGCTAGTGGTTGCTCGTGGATGCATATACACACACATTATGTATTAGATCGACTCAGTCACTTTCATATTGCATATGCCTATATGTATTTGTATATGGATTGAAACTTGGTGTGTTATCATATGGACGTTGCATTTGTGTGAATGATGTTCACTCATGTAGGAAATTTTGAGTAGGAAAAATTGCATACATAATGGACTCATGGCACTGACATAATTTGCATTAAGGAGGTCAACTGAATTAGTAGACCGCCTGATTTTGCATTAGATAAGGACATGTACACACACTATGCATATGATCATGAAGCATTAGAAGTCTTTTAAGGACAATGAACGCCTGTGTTTGATGGTTGAGTAGATGGGTCATTGGATGGTAGGATATAAGTTCTTCTCTACTTGAATATTTCTGGGACGAAATCCCAAAAGGAAGGGAGAATGTAACACCTCGTATTTTCTGTTAACATTATAATAACGAATTTAACAATACTTAATTTCAAATTTGAGAATTAAGGGAAACGGGTTATGCCATTGCGTTCATCTCGGAATTTTGCTTGAGATAGAGTCCGAGTTTGCGTGAATTGGACTTCGTATGAAGAAGTTATGGCCTTCAGAAGTTTCAAAAATTCAAATAAATTCAAACAACTCGAAACCGAATTCAAAATTCAAAACAGAAGTCAGAAGCGGGCTGGGCGGGAAAATTCCTGCCTAGGAACCAGGTCGACCTCCCCCTTACAGGTCGACCTGGGGGTCGACCTAGGGGTCGACCTGCCCCCTGGCCAGATCTGAATTTTGACGACTTATGACTTGTTGCTGAGTCACTAGAGTTTCTGGATAGTTCTGATCTAGTCTGAATGGTTGTGGTTAACTCTAGGTTCATCCGACGGCTCTAATTAATTTGAAATTCTATATAAACAACCGAATACTCAACCTAAAGTCACACAAAAATAATGTTGGAACTGTCATGCCGTCAATGGAGAACTTGGAGTAGCCGTCACCGCTTTTAATTCAAAGACGAGATAAAAGCTTACATCAAAATCAAATTAAAACTAATATAATTCAACGATCTACATTAAAGGCAAGCATTTCAACTTCAGAATTCAGATTCTAGAAATCAAGAATTCCTTTTAGTTTGTAAGTTGGTTATTACGTAGATTTAAACATTCTTTTAAATGAAATCATGGCATGTTGTAACTCGAATATAGAATGATGCTTGTGTATAAGATAAGTAAAATATGATTCTCATTTATCTTAAATTACTGTTGCGATTGATCATGCCTATATGTTTGTGGTGATGAACGTACCATATTGTATGTTATTGGAATCTATTATGATTGGGTAATGAACTTATTATGCCAACTTAGTGATGAACATGTCATGTTATAATTTGGTGATTACTTGCAAGTTTATGATCTAAATCACATGCCTACATGTTAGATCAACATTTATGTATATTTAGAACTATGTTAAGTTGAACCTATTTATGTTGCTAGATTGGATTTGTGGCCCTCTTATGTTTTAACACACATAAGTTATCATGCTAAGTTGTGATTTAAATATGTTTATAGTAGCTTTCTTATGTTTTCACATACATAAGTTAATATGCTAAGTCGTGGTTTAAAATTGTGATTATATGTTAAACCTCCATGTTAGACCTATATCAAGTTTACATGATAATTAGATCCAACTTAGTCACAAGTTCACCCTTACCTGTATAATTATGTTAGTGATGCTTCTATGCCAAGTTACACATGATAAGTTAAAAGTATGTTATTGTATGCTTATTTCATGTCCCTTGTTTGTTACCCTTTTTGTTTATGGGTTTGGGCTAATTTACTAGCCCAACATTTTATGTAATTTATGCAAACTTACCACGGGGGTAGCATTGGGAAAACATGAAAATTTCATGGCATAGATTGGTTCATGAAATAGTATATTTGGAATACCATTTATTGTGAGCATAATCAAAAGGATAATTATGGCATGATTAAATTAAGATTAATTTACATATAAAATTAGACATATATAGAAAATATGTGAATTTAGAAACGACGAATATGCCTAACCCAAGGTTAGAATGAGTTGTGGTGTAAAACTGCCCGGAACCGACCGGCACATCCAGTGACCACAACAAGACCTGTCTAATGTGGGTGGTTAGTGCATCAAGCCCAAAAAGGACCCGAGGTTAGACTGAGTTGTGGTGTAAAACTGCCCGGAACCAACCGGCACATCTAGTGACCACAACAAGACCTGTCTGATGTGAGTGGTTGTTGCTTTAATGAATAAATTAAAGCTAAGTCAAGTTTGGTAGGGTTAATCAATTAAGGAAACACTTAACCGATTCAACATGTTAAATAAACTAATGGGTGGGGTTAGATAAACTTGGACACTTAACTAAATAAACATGTTGATTAGAAAACCCTAGTAACGGGGACCCCTTTCAGCAAGTAACCCACATAGATGTATCATGGTAACCTGAACTAGGCAGGGTGGGGCACGATTACTGGGCTGATTATAAGCGGTCAAAAACGTCGGTAGTTGGTGCGTCAGTGTAGGTTCCGATGGAGTACGGGTGTGCACGTACTCCAGAGTGGGAAAAGCATGCACTGGGCATCAGTAGTATACACTGTGCATCTTGAATCGTGTCGGGTTGCCACCAGAGGGACTGATACACCCCATGGTGGGACTAGCACAGGTATCTATAGTCAAGCGGGGCCGAATGTCACAGGATATGAATGCATGCGAGTAGGAGCCGATCATTAAGGGGACCGTTTGTTATGAACACGTGAGGCTAGTTGAACCAACGGTTAGTAGGTGCAGAGACTATAGTAATCGATGCGATCACATGTTCATCTTATCTTATATTAGGGTGTTGTCCTATGTTCTGTTATTACTGTCATGATCCCTTTCCTTGTTTAAATACTAGTAATCACTGAACTTACCAGACTAATTGTCTGACCTATTTTCTTTCGTCCTCTTCTCTTCTGTTCCTCCCCCCCCCCCTCAGGTCCACAAGGAGGGAATACTCCAGCTTAGTTAGACTCTTTGCAAGCTTCCAGAAAGTAGATGTGTGATTGGGACTCTCTTACCTTGGCTATGGCTTTTGGACACTACACTTGGGGATTTATGCAGTTTTATTTATGGTTTATGCTTCTTTATTAAATGATCAAGACAGAAACTATGATGTAATGTTTTGGAAATTATTTTGAGACAATTTGCTGTAATGCTCTTGTATTGAACCACATATGCAATAAATGTTTGATTTCCGCTGCTTATATTTACCTGTCTTGTAAATTTTTCTGTGTCTTGTACCTATAACCCTCCACCAAAGTTAAGGCATTCCCTTTGTGAGTGACCTTAGTGGAGGTGGGGTGTTTCAATTATATAGCTAAACTAATTATTTAAAGTAATACAATATCATAAAATTAGATAATAAATTACAAGTTCGGTTAATTCTATGAAACTGATAACCAAAAAATATATTTTTTACAAACCGAATTCAAACCGATTAGTTTTGAAACCGAACCGACCGAAATGAAGTAGTTTGATCGGTTAATTCAATTCGAACCGAATATTGCTCACCCCTAGCAACAGTTGCATTCAGATTCACATCTCCGCAGACACTCTACCAAAAGGTACAGTAGCAAGTGGAGCATTTGACATGAGAGAATGCTTGACCATTATTAGAGCTAGTGTTCCAATTTAATTGGAAGGAATTTATCATTGTTATTGTATGGTGATGAGTGGGACATCATGACAATTAGCTTCTCAAGGGTAAAATAATCATGCCTAAGGACCATGCATAAGGTGTAGATTTTTAGCTTCAAGCCATATTCCACAATGACACTTTCACAAGCAATGCCATTTGGATGTAATTTAGAAGTTTGTGTTCTTGAGTTACCTTATGCTTTAGCATATTAAAAATTCTTTAGCTTATCTGAATTCTTGTCAAGGCAAACTTAGTGGCTAATGTGATAAGCCATCTAGTCAATGCCTGTTGAAAAATTAAACTTGACTTTGGGCTATTAGTTTGGGCTATTGGTTTGGGCTACAACTAAAGAAGAAGAGCTAAAGAGAAATCTAGAGCATGAGAAATATCTAGATATATTGATGTGTATGAGAGATCTAGAATTATCTACTCTCATGTTGTAATAAAATAAATAGAATCTAGAGTTTTCTTCTCTAGAGACATGTATGGAAAAATCTAAGTTATTTTGTACGAAAGTTCTGGAGAGGAATTGTATACCGTAGGATCAAATACATCTCAACCATACAATTGAGATGCAAAGTACTATAAATAGGAGTGGAGTACTTCATCTGTAAGCAAGCAAAAAAAAAAAAAATTGCAAGCAAAAAAAAAAAAAAAATTGTAAGCAAAGTTTAAGTTTGTAATAAAGTTTCACTTCCTCTTTCAAAATCAATCTCCCATTTCACACTTGTTATTCAATTCACTTTCTACTTGTTAAATTTTTGCTAATACTGGTATCAAAGCTAGGTCGTTGGTTAAAAATATGGTAAGCGGCATGACTCCATTTCAAGTTCCATTACTAAAGAAGAAGTACTATGATAATTGGAGTATTCACATGAAGGCGTTGCGTGGATCACAAGATGTGTGGGATATCGTTGAAAACGGGTATATTGAACCCGCCGACATCACCACTTTATCCCAAAATCAAAGGGATAATTTGATGGATTCAAGAAAGAAGGACTGAAAGGCTCTTACTCTCCTTCATCAAGGTTTGGATGAACCAATGTTTGAGAAGGTGGCAAGTGCAAAAAGTAGTAAGAAAGCATGGGAGATTTTGGAAAATGCATTCAAGGGCATTGATAAAGTGAAGAAGATAAGACTACAGACTATACGAGGTGAGTTTGAAGCTTTACATATGAAATCAACCGAATCGATTGATGATTATTTTTCACGAGTTTTATCTTTACTAAATCAAATGAAAAGATATGGTGACAAATTGAAAGACTCTTGAGTGGTTTAGAAAATTCTATGATCTTTAGATTCAAAATTCGATTATATAGTTGTAGCTATTGAAGAATCTAAAGATCAAGAATCCATGACCATTGATCAACTCATGGGATCTCTTCAAGCCCATGAAGAAAAATTAAAGAAGAGGGTTAAGGAAGAGCCATTAGAGCAATCTCTTCAAACCAAACTAACCTTGAGCGTGAATGAAAGAATTATAAGTGGTCATAGCCAAAGAGGAAGAGGTCGAGGCCAAAGCTATGAAGAGGTGGTTACAAGTCATTCAATAAAGAGGAGAGAAGCCAAAACACATATGCTACAAAAGGTCGAGGAAGAGGAGGAAACATGAAATAAAATGGAAGGCCAAGGTATGATAAATCACAAATTAAATGTTATAATTGTGATAAATTTGGGCATTTTGCTTGCGAAGGTAGATCTACTTCTAATAAAGTTCTAGAGAGATCTAACTTTGCTAAAGAAGAGGAAGAATATTCTACACTACTCTTGGCACATAAAGGAGATAAAAGTGGTGATACTAACACATGGTATTTGGATACGGGGGCAAGCAATCATATGTGTGGAAGAAGTAATATGTTCACGGAGCTTGATGAATCGGTAAGTGTAAACATTCATTTTGGTGATGAATCCAAAATTCCCGTTAAGGGAAAAAGAAAAATATCAATTTTCTTGAAAAATGGAAAACAAGACTTTATCTCTATTGTATATTATGTGCCTAATATGAAAAGTAACATTCTAAGCTTGGGGAAACTTTTAGAAAAAGTTATGATATTCATATGAAAAATCATAGCCTTTCCATGAAAGATGCTAAAGGAAATTTGGTTGCTAAAGTAGAGATGTCCAAAAGTAGAATGTTTCCCCTCCATATTTCAAATGATATTGTGAAATGTTTAAAATCATGCTATAAAGATTCATCATGGCTTTGGCACTTAAGATTTGGACATCTTAATTTTGGGGTTTTGAAGTTGTCAAAGAATAAAAACATGTAAAAGGCTAACCACGAATTGATAATATGAATCAACTATGTGAAGGGTGCTTATTTGGAAAACAATTAAGGAAAAGTTTACCAAAAGAGTCCAACATAAGGGCTAGAGAACCATTAGAGTTGATTCACACTGATATTTGTGGTCTAATAAAATCGTGTTCACCTGGGAAAAGTAATTACTTTGCTTTATTTATTGACTATTATAGTAGAAAAACTTGGGTCTATTTCCTTAAACAAAAGTTTGATATATTTGATGCTTTTAAGAAATTCAAAGCTTTTGTAGAAAATAAAAGTGGTTATAAGATAAAAGCCATAAGGTCCGACCGAGGTGGGGAGTTTACCTCCAAAAAATTTGAGAAATTTTGTGAAGAAAATGGAATTCATCGTCCCTTAGATGTCCCGTATATTCCATAACAAAATGGGTTGTGGAAAGGAAGAATAGATCTCTTCTCAACATGGCACGAAGCATGTTAAAGAGCAAAAATGTTCCTAGAGAGTTTTAGGCCGAAGCCATCGAAAGTGCGGTATATTTAGAAAATCTCTCTCCAACTCGGAGTGTGTGGAATAAAACCCCCGAAGAAGCATGGAGTGGTAGAAAACCATGTATATCTCACTTGAAAGTTTTCGGAAGCATTGCATATGCACATGTGCCGGACCAAAGACGCTCCAGGTTAGATGATAAAAGTGAAAAATACATCTTCATTGGCTATGACCCGCGGGAAAAGGGGTATAAGTTATATAATCTAGTAAATGGATAAGTTGTTGTTAGTCGAGATGTGGAGTTTGATGAATAAAATACTTGGAACTAGAGCACACAAGAAGATGATTATAATTTCCTCCCCTTTTACGAAGAAGAAGAAATCAATGATGTGCAAGAAGAGCCAACTAGTCCAATACCGTCATCTCCATTATGCACTCAAGAAGAATCTCCACAAGAAGAAAGCTCAAGTGAAAGGGTCCCACGTATGAGATCATCACAAGAACTATATGAGGTAACACCACTTTCTGATGATATTACTTTATTTTGTCTTTTTGCAAATTGTGATCCAACAGATTTCGAAGAAGCAAAAGAAGACAAAAGATGGAGAAGTGCTATGGATGAAGAAATCAAAGCCACTGTGAAGAATGATGCATGGGAGCTAGCTAATTTACCAAAAGGACACAAAGCTATTGGAGTAAAATGGTGTACAAAGTAAAGAAGAACGCTAAAGGAGAAGTTGAAAGATACAAAGCGAGATTAGTAGCCAATGGATACAAGCAAAGATCAGGTATAGATTATGAAGAGGTATTTGCTCCCGTTGCCCACTTAGAAACTATAAGATTACTAATCTCTTTAGCGGCCCAAAACAAATGGAAAATATATCAAATGGATGTGAAATCAGCTTTCTAAAATGGCTAATTAGTAGAAGAAGTTTGTGTGGAGCAACCACCTGGTTATAAAATTGAAGGACATGAAGGTAAAGTTTTAAAATTGAAAAAAGCAATTTATGGTTTGAAACAAACCCCTAGAGCATGGAATACTAGAATTGATAAATATTTTCTAGAAAATAACTTTATAAAATGCCCCTATGAACATGCTCTTTACGTAAAAACAAATCAAAGTGGAGATATCTTGATCGTATGTTTGTACGTGGATGATTTGATTTTTACTGGCAATAATCCAAAAGCATTTGAGGATTTAAAGAAGGAGATGAGTTTAGAATTTGAGATGATGGATATCAGACTCATGTAATATTATCTTGGCATCCAAGTAACTCAAAGTGAACACGGAATATTTATTTCACAAGAAGCATATGCAAAGGAGATATTGAAGAAATTTAATATGGATGGAAGTAAGCCAGTAAGTACCCCGATATAATGTGGAAAAAAGCTCTCGAAACACACCAAAGAAGAAGAAGTAGATCCCACATTATTCATGAGTCTGGTTGGTAGCTTGAGCTATCTCACATGCACAAGGCCCGATATACTTTATGGTGTTGGACTCATTAGCCGCTATATGGTTGCTCCTACAACATCATACTTTAAGACTACAAAAAGGATTCTTCGATACATCAGAAGTACCACTGATTTTGGTTTATTATATTCAAGTTGATTGGTTACAGTGATCATGATTTGGCTGGAGATTTTGATGATCGTAAAAGCACAACGGGATTTGCCTTCTTTATGTGAGCTACATCCTTCACCTGGAGCTCAAAAAAGCAACTGATCGTGATGCTTTCTACTTGTGAAGCTGAGTATGTTGCTGCTTCAACTTGTGTTCGTCATGCTATTTCGCTTCGAGATTTGTTGAAGGAGTTGCACATGCCACAATATAATGCAACAGGGATTTACATGGATAACAAGTCGGCTATCGCTCTAGCCAAGAATCCTATCTTCCATGAATGGAGTTCAAACATCGATACACGTTATCACTTTATTCGAGAGAGGATTGCCACAAAGGAAGTACAAGCAAAGTATATCAACTCAAAAGAACAAGTAGCAGATATTTTTACAAAGGCGTTGAAGTATGAAGACTTTCAAAGACTACGAGAGATGCTTGGAGTAACAAAGTCAAGTTTACGGGGGGATGTTGAAAAATTAAACTTGTCTTTGGGCTATTAGTTTGGGCTATTGGTTTGGGATACAAATAAAGAAGAAGAGCTAAAGAGAAATCTAGAGCATGAGAAATATCTAGATATATATATTGATGTGGAAGAGAGATCTAGAATTATCTACTCTTATGTTGTAATAAAATAAATAGAATCTAGAGTATTCTTCTCTGGAGACATGTTTGGAAAAATCTAAGATATTTTGTATGTAAGTTCTAGAGAGTATTGTATACCGTAGGATCAAATACATCTCAATCATACAATTGAGATGTAAACTACTATAAATAGGAGTGGAGTACTTCATTTGTAAGCAAACAAAAAAATTTTGTAAGCAAAGTTTAAGTTTGTAACAAAGTTTCACTTCCTCTTTCAAAATCAATCTCCCATTTCATACTTATTATTCAATTCACTTTCTACTTGTTAAATTTTTGCTAACAATGCCAAGACACGTCCAAGCACTCATTGGTATACGGTAGAAGTGTACCTAAACTGGTACAGTTAGAATCTGCGCTTAAGCACAATCATAAGACGGGTTTCACACTATAATAAAAAATATCTTTCCCTTAATAAAAGTAAAGTTAGATCGGAGGATGCAAATAGAAGGAGAAATAAAGCTAGTTATATCAGACTTGATATCAACCTCACCATCAAGGGAAGGACTAGTTCATGTCTTTAAAACAGAAGAGTAGGAGCCTCATTTACACAGGCTTTGCATAGTTTTCTTGTAATGTTTGTGAATGTGGCATATTTATAGTTTTTTTTTTCGTGCACTTAGAAAACGCAAAGGAACCTGGAAGATCGGAATTGCCGGAAGTTTAAAAATATATGTAGTAGCATGCGTTGAGAAAATGAAGGGCTAGGTATTGCATAGTAATATGAATGTAAAATGAAGGTACGCTACTGATTGTGCTCGAAATGAAATAATAAAAAGAGTGGAGAAGAAAAATTAAAGTGGGGACGGACTTTGGAAATGGAAAGGTGGAGATACAGACGCATTGAAATGAATGAAATTGAAATGAATGTCGCATGCTGGGATAGTTATGTGGTAATGATATTTCACTTACGTTTAAGGCTGGTTATTTGGTAATGATAGTCCATATGTTTTTTATGATATCATTTCATTCTTTTCTAACTATGTCTACTTGATACAGGAGTCCATATGTTTTTATGATATCATTTAATCATGTAGAACATAAGAAGCTTCCTTATTTTTTAGAAATTCCGCCCTTGATTACCCCACCTGCAATGCTTCCATCCACTTTAGCTTTTTTTATTTTGATCTATTTTGAAATTGTGACACTTATTTTACCCATTCTGGGTTAGTCTCCATTAAGGGTTCAACGTACACCTGCTTACTTTGTTTCAAAGTTTCATAATCTTTTTACATGGTAGATAATATTACTTATTACTTTAAGTAATGGATAAAAAAGTTATATTACATTAATATATTTGGCATGCAAGAATTACCAGTGTATGTTATATAGGTACATATTCATTGCCATTCTTCTCAGGTTTTCTTTTTGCTGCAAATGAACAGAGAGTCACATGACAACTCTTCTTCTCTTTAATTTTTTTTCTTTATCTTTCATTGTCCATTCTTTGCTCCTTAAATATGTGAACGTACGAGTATGTGCATTTTTATTATTATTGTTATATATATATATATAATATTGTGGGGAGAGTTGGTTTGTGATCTTGTGGTATGTGTATTACCAAGAGTTGCATGCGTACATGCGTGCATTTGTGTTGTATAATATTTTTCGTTATTCGGTTATATTACTTATTGGTTTCATATCTACTAAAAGCACCATGTAAAACAAGCATTATGTTTAATTTAGATTACAGTTAATGAATGTAGTGTTTTTATTGTGTCTAATTTAGTTTACGGTTATATTACTTAGTCGTTTATGTAAGTGGATGACTATGAAAAATGATTTTCTTGTTGGGATTACTAAAGGATTTTATTGTGTTTCTTGCTAGAGTTTTTATGCAAAAGATTCAAATGATCATACTAGTATTCATAATAATGTTCCTGCACCTCCCATCGAAGCAAATGCACAAATTTCTGTTATATATAGTAGTGTACTAATTTACTTAATAATATATTATTATACAGTTAAACGTATTTATTTATACTTGGAAGGAATGGTAAGCATGCTTTGATTATAATTCACACCATGATAGCTCTAATTTTGGTTGAATGATGGTTGTTTAGATTTTGTTTATCTGTAACAGTTATTTGTATAGTAATACCAGTAGTAAATGCTATTTGTATCTATATGCAAATGCACATATTAAGTTTATCTGTAAATGTGTTCACTATATATTTATATTCCTAAATATGTTCATTATATTTATTGTTCACTATATTTTTATAAGAAATGAAATGCATATTCAGTAAAAATTTAAGTCGAAACTATTAATATGTATTTTTTGGCAAGCATGGATTGTCAAAAGCTTGTTGGTAGCTAATTTTGTATTGATTGAGAAGTGACCTATCACTAGCTACAATTTATCATCTTGCTAGATGAGTTTTTATGATGCCTATTCTACCGGGAGGTAACATGTGAAATCATCTTGTTAGGCAACTGTTTGTCGGGTGGACCTAAGAAATATGTAATATGTATGAAAATATATGTTTTCTTGTTACTTATTTGTTTTCTTTAAACTTTGTAGGAGTTGTTTATTTGAACTTTGTAGCTATGAAGATTACAATTTGTATTGATGGGTATAATCTGCTCATAAATTTGTGCTAGTGGGTACAACCTGCTCATATTTTTGTTCAAATTGGAGCTTCATGCTTCTGGTAGAGAGATCCGAATTAGGACAAAATTAAATTTAATAAAATGAATTATCTTGCATTTTCTAACCATGCATAACCGCGAGAACTTCTAAATGAGGTTAGAAAAATACTTAGATGTTCATCCTACTCATATATGAGTTCCATCCATCCATGCATAAACAATGCAAAAATTTCATCATACTCCTTTCCATTGTGCAAACCCCTTTGTCACTAATCTTGCTTTGTACCTTCCATCATCCTTCACCGTGTAAATCCATTTGCACCTTATAGCACGGTTTCCTTGAGGAAGTGGAGCCAACTCCCAAGTTAGGTTCTTTATAAGCGATTGCATCTCTTCCTCTATGGTGCAAATCCACTTCGAGCTCTCTCTCGACTCCATGACGTCATAAAGGTCCATCGGCTCATCTTGGACTACATTGAGAGCATAGTCCAAATGATCACTAAAGCTAAGGTTGTTCCAATCATCATATCTTTCGGGCGGTCTTATTGCACGTCGACCAACCCGAGTAGAAATACTTTCACCCAAACCCCTTTCGGCTCCACCTTGAGTCGAAACTTCTCTAGTATCATGTACATCACCAACATCACTAGAGGAACCATGTAGACTATGTGATGTTTCATCAACCGCTTCAACCCCACGAGCTTCTTCAACTCGACTACCACTTGGGTGGAATGTGGGAATGACTTCCTTCTCCTTTGATTCACCATGAACCAAATCTGGAACATCCGATGAGCTCTCATGCTCCTTGAATAAAGCCGACTCATCAAAAGTGACATGACAAGAATTAACAACCTTCTTCGTTTCCAGATTCCAAATCTGATAACCTATCACGTCGTCCGTGAAACCAAGCAAGATCCCCTTGAATGCTCTAACTTCAAGCTTATCATTCCCCGGATCATGCACATAAACCGGGCTACTAAACACACGAAGATATCTCAAGTCAACATTCTTCCCTTTCCACACTTCCTCCAGAATTTTGTTACCAATGGCCGAGCATGGAATTCGATTCACAATATGAACCACGGTTGACAAAGCTTCGCCCCAAAATCCCTTAGACAAGCCCGATGTCAATCTCAAGTATCGATCTTTCTCTATTAGAGTTCGGTTCATTCTCTCCGCTACTCCATTAGATTGCGGATCTCTCGGTGTAGTAAAATGTCTCCGGATTCCATGATGCATACAATACTCCAAGAATTCCCAGGAAACATATTCGCCGCCATTGTCGGTCCTTAACACCTTCAAAGTTTTATCACTCTCATTATTAACAAGAGCCTTCCACACTTTGAACTTAGCAAATGCCTCCGACTTGGCCTTCATTACATACACCCATACCTTTCAAGACAAATCATCAATGAAAGAAATATATTACCTTGCTTCTCCAAAAGAAGTAACCGGTGCTGGTCCCCAAACATCCGAATGAACACACTCAAGAACCTCCTTTGAGTCATGCTTACTTTCATCGAATGATACTCTTGTTTGCTTCCCCATGACACATTCCTCGCAAAACTCTAGTTTGTTGAAACTCTCACACTCGATCATCTCCTGCTTCCGAAGAATATCCAAAATCCTCTCCAAGACATGACCCAATCTCAAATGCCACAACCGTTTCGCATCCAAGTCACGAGAACTATCAACACCCACACAAGTCTTACCTCCTACGGTCACACCTTGAAGCAAATATATACCATGAGTCCTAGCACCTTTCATAACCACAGACACCCCCTTCGAAACCCTCAAGCAATCCTTCTCGATAATGATCTTGCATCCTAGAGAATCCAATTGCCCCAAAGATATAAGTGACTTCCTAAGTCCCGAAACATAGTGAACATTGGTGAGCGTGTGAACAACTCCATCAAACTTCCTTATTTGCATGGAGCCACTACCCATCGACTTGCAAATAGCATCATTTCCCATAGCATTTGCATTTCCCTCTTTGACCTGAAAGGATGAAAAACAATCTCTTTTTGGCGTCATATGATACGACGCAGCCGAATCGAGTACCCATTCGTTACCCAAAACACCCGATGCCACTGCCGTCAACACATTCTCATCTATCTCACCATCCCTACTCTCCACTGCTACTGATGAAGGTGCTACTTCCTTCTTATCTTTGTCCTGACATTCATTCTTCCAGTGTCCCAGTTTCTTACAAATAAAGCACATGCCATTTCTCTCTTTTGATTTATCTCTTCCACCGAGCTTTCTTGATTTAGAACGCCCCCGGTTTCTTTTCTTCACATTTTTTTCTTACTCCACAAACAACCCGTGACCACTACTAGCTCCACTACCACCCTCACTCATCTCCTTCATTTGATCTCTCAACTCCTCACTGACCCATCTTGACATCATTTAGAGTCAAGGTATCTCGGCTATAAATTAAACTATTTGAGAAACCCGTATAGCGGTCCGGCAACGGACACAATAATATCATCACCTTTTGCTCTTCCTCAATCTTCAAATCAACGGCCTTCATCTTTATGAGAAAGTCATCAAAGGCATTCAAATGTGCCTTAAGTGAATTACGCTCCTTCATCTTGAAGGTGAAAAATGTTCACAACAAGATCAAATGGTTAGTGACCGACTTCTTCATAAAAAGCTCCTCCAACTTGTCCTAAATACCTTTAGCGGTCGTCTCACCACTAATTTTGGAGATCGCATTCTCCCCCATAGAAAGTTAAAGAGTAGTGTAAGCCCATTCCTCCATCTCCTCTCTCTCAACATCCGAGATTTCACTTGGCAATAAGTGAGTATCGAATACCAATCGGTGCATCCGTTTCCACCTAAGAACTGCTTTCATTTTCCATTGCTACTTGTAGCGACCCGTGCTTCCCGGCCGGCCTAAACTGAACAAGAAGGCGGACTACTTCCAGAACAAGACAAATCGGAACCCAAATAGAAGAACATTTCATTGCTATTTACAACAATTTACATCAGAGTACAAGAATATTCAGAGTATGAATAAATATTACATAGAAAAATACCAGAGATTAAAATACAAAGCAGCGGAAATAAAATGTATAAATTCAATGCATAGTGGAAAATACAATAACAAATACAATCGAAAGAAATACACGGATACAGAGTGTTTCGAATATAGCTCCAGCTGTAAATCCATGATCCTATATAAATAAATCTGCAAAAACCAAAACTGCTAGCTGCCCCTGTAGAAAATAGGGGCACCCAGAGTTTAGGTTAAAACAATAAACTCAACGTCAGTAATGTGATTGGTGTGAGAACTAAAACGGTTGTTTAAAACTTTACTTTTAAAATAAGGTAAATCAAGGGACCACGCCGTATAACACGAAACGAGTTTACCCCAAAGATACCAGCGCCCAAAACAAACATCGCATTGCTAAATAAAGAAAAATGAAGCTATTATAAGACTCGGGTCCCATCACACAATGCAACGTAAGCTGGAGGATAGAATTTTACCTTATAATAGCCAAATATGCTTGGTACATTTTAAAAACAAATATTTTATTATTACTATAAGTGAAGAAATCAGTTTCAAATATAAATGTATCAATCATAGACGACATGGGTACCATATATCATGTCGCCATACTAGGCTCTACAATCAAAACCGCAAAATGTCATATTTGGAAGTTTGAATTTCCATCATGGTGGCTCCTGATCCGAAAGGCCTATCGCATAGTACAATTCCCAACGGCTTACGTCGCAGGCATGCGAAAACGCCGTAATGCACATCCACACAATCGAGGAAAACAAGTTATCGCGGCTTACGTCCAAGCATTGGAAAACACCGCTAACTCTATCCATTTGGAAATTTGGGAGGTGTGCCCCTATCCCTACTGGTGTGGGGAGACCATAACCAGTATCACCTTGGTCGACGGAATCCATGACAACCCATAGGGTGTATATCCTCATCTCTAAAGCATACTGATCTAACCATCAGTTTGCCACCATACCGATGTGTGAGGCTCGCGAATTAACGCTACAAAAAGTTGTGCTATATTAAAGCTGTGCTTTGATCATCATCCACCAAACTTTGATTTTCAACAAAGTTTTGGATCACTTCATCTCAGCATGCCACACTATCAATCCATAATATACCACTGATTTCTGCTAATATATAACCTCTGAGCACGTACGTCTCAGAGAAGGGTGTTAAGTAAGAGAATAAATTTTCCGCCACCAAACAGATATATATTTAGCAGAGATCAACGAATACAGTATAAAGGAATACAATGTCAGAAACACCATCCATTTACAAGTCCGTTCTAGGTCTTAACAAAACCGGAGGCACCTTATTCCTCGTCCCATATATCCAATACAGGAGAGAGGCCCTCGCATATCCGTACAATCAATAAGTACGTCCGAACGGCTACCACTTTAGCCCCTTCAAAATAGCTGCTCCAATCATGAGCATCGATAGCACCCATCCATTCAATGTGAAGATTGTAACACCCCACATCCGTTAGTGTCACTCACAAAGGGAATGCACTAAGTTCTGTGAAGCATTTAGGGTAAAAGATGCAGATAAATTACAAGACAGACAAAAATTAAACAGCGGAAAATAAAACTTTGCTTTATTGATAAAATATTTTGTACAATGGTTTCTTTACAATATCAGAGTATCATTTGTCTTACAAAATAAAGAAGCATAAAAACAACATTTATATCCCCCGATTTTAGCAAGAGCCAGCCATAGCATCTGAAAAGAGAATCCAAGCAAACTTCGACAAATCTTCAAGTTGGGAAAGAGTGGCAGTCCAACTTAACCTGAGCTAAACTATTCCCTCCTTTACTACCTGGGGGGGGGGGGGGGGGACGGAAGAAAAGAAGACAAAAGAAAAACAGAGTCAGACATAAAGCCTGAGTAAGTTCAGTAACTTCTAGCATGTGAACATGGAAAAACAAAACGACATGAATTAACTGAATACAAGATTACACCATGACGATAGGGTCAACAAGATTAGACAAGGTAGTCACAAGATATGCTAAGATAAACTGGATACGCTCTAATACTTTCGCCGCTTCGCTATTTCCTTGTTATACAGACTTCTATTATCTCTGCACCAGCTAACTAATGTCCCAACTAGTAACGCTTACGTGATCCCAATCCCTGTATTTTCCATCGCCTTCAGGCATCCATTTATTTATTTGTTACCTAGATTTAATCTAGGGTTTTCTACCAAGTGCCTTTTAGATTCAACTAGAGTTTACGCTGTCTGCTGAACGCTTCTCGGATTCAGGATTTATGCCACCTAGTTCAACTAGGAATTATGCTACCTGTCGAACGATGCCCCCAAGTCTAGGACACACTACCTAGAGTGGTATATGTTCCTATACTTCCCCACGCATGTATCGCGAATCGTTATCGCTTGTCTAGATGCACATGTCCTGTAATGTGCGACCCGAGTCCTGTGTCAGGGCAAATCAAGGAATACAGAACTCAGTCGGGAGCTTTCTGATATATGCCGATGCAGATGCAAAGGTATGTTTTTATTCCAGTGGCTATGGTCCCACTTGACCCCTTCCTCAACTAATGAAAGGCACACCTTGTAAAATGAGAACTATACGTCGGGCCCCAGTGCCCCACTATCCTATGGCCATCCGCAACCATAACTAGATAGCAAGTATACGGTCTTTTGGAGTTCTCCACCTTTCCGCTTCACGTATCTCGATTGACTCAAGATGGATGGTAGACGACGAGTCGCTATCACAGGGCTACCGTTTGCTCGCCAAATCACGCCGGTCCATCCTAGTCTTTAGGTTTTCATGTATTGCAACCAAGGCATACCCCTAGTTCTTCTACGCAGACCTTAACCTCTGTGGGCCCAGGTGGATCATCTGCAGCCTCATAGAGGGATACCAAGAGTACCCTCACGTCCCCTCAAAGCCTCGGGCTTCGTAACCCAATTCGTTGGAGCCTTCTTTTTAATCAGACGGACGTTCGCTCCTTCCCGTGTTATACTAAGAATTACTACTTAGTTTTACTAACTAAGATTTACCATTTAGTTTCCAGAATCATTGTTTTCTTAACTAAGGTTTACTACTTAGTTCTCTTTCCCGTCAATTTGGATTGGTTAAGTGTCATTAGTCAATTCAAGCTAACTTAACCCCCTTCATTTATCCTGTTAAACTGGTTAAGTGTTATCAGTAATTCATGTTGACTTAACCCCATCACAAACCAAGTCATATTGGTTAAGTATTTCTTAATACTTAACCCTACCCATTCACCTTGTATTGGTTAAGTGTTCCTTTTTAACTTAACCTTGCCCGTCTGTTTTAACTAACATGTTATTAATGGCTAAGTATTATCCCTTCACGTTTTAGACTTAACCCTATTCCTTTGTCACAATCTGATGGTTAAGTGTTCAAGATACTTAACCCTACGGTCTAGCCCAGCTAACATATCAAATTTGCTAAGTGTATTAAACTTTACTTAACCCCAACCTCTAGTCTAGTTAACATGTTAATTTGGCTAAGTGTATTAACTTTACTTAACCCACCTTCTAGTCTAGTTAACATGTTAATTTGGCTAAGTGTATTATCTTTACTTAACCCCATCTTCTAGTCTAGTTAGCATGTTAATTTGGCTAAGTGTTTCCTTAGTTACTTAATCCCTACAAATCTTGTCTCGTTACCATGTGAAGTTGGCTAAGTGTCCCTATGGACTTAGCCCTCCCTTCCTAGCTTAACTGTGTTAAATTGGTTAAGTGTTTCTATGGACTTAACTCTCCCATTCTAGATTAACTGTATGGCCCTAACCCCACCCACCAGTCTGGTTGTCATGTTGAATTGGTTAAGTGTCTTAGTGAACTTAACCCTACTATTCTTGTTCTAGCTTTAATTAAATAGATTAAAGCCACGACCACTCACATTAGACAGATATTGTTGCGACTACTGGATGCGCCGGTTGGTTCTGGGCAGATTTACATCGCAACTCAGTCTAACCTCGGGTTAGGCGTATTCGTGTTTTCTAGTTCAAAGGGTTTTGACTAATTTTCAAATCTGGTTTTGAAAGTAACCATCCCGTCCGTCGGATCAGTTAGGGATAGCCAGTGAGAGCAGAAAACTTGTATTTTCCAAACCCAAGCCTAGACACTATCCTCTCTGTCACCCTAGAACTTTCTGGTGTATTACTAGAAGAGATGTCGTTAAGAAACCTTTAATTTGTCTAAATTTACATTTCCTCATTCAAGCCAAATTCTATAAGTAAATTATTCCTAATTTACTTATTTCCTAATTACTCTTTTAATGTGAATTGTCAACGTTTCTTCTTATGGCCCATTCTCCCCTCTATATCATATTTATGCCCTTTTTGTATGTAACTATACCAAATTAAGTGTCACTAACTATGATTTTGCTAAACCTGACAGTTATTCCCAATTATGGCTAATTTCACATTTATGCCAATATACTTACCGTGCCAAATTAGCTAATCCAATTCCGATTCAACATTCTAATTCACGTCAAACTAAACTTATTACTCTAGCTCACTATTCATGTAAATGCTAGATTTACACGTCAATACTAGATTCAAATTACACATCTTATAATTCATGTCAAATTTATCCAATTTGCATTTCTATGAACATGCCATAATACATGTTCCCAATTTATGCCAATTTCCAAGTTAAACTACATTTTAGTAAATTTCATATTTTGCCCCAAATCGCATTCCCACCGTTCGTATAATCGTGATTCAATCTAGATTATAGATAAATCTAGATTCGTAGCAAATAGGGAATGTACCAAAGATTACTATGAAAAGGATAGATATAAAAACTAGCATAAAATGGTTTTGAATAACGACGTAGGTTCTAGAACATGGGTAGACCTAACTTAATAGGTAAATTCCCAAGATCTAAAACCAAAAATAGACAGAGTAGGTTCAAGAACATGGGTAGACGTAACTTAATAGGTAAATTCCCAAGGTCTAAAACCAATGAAAACCAAGGACAGGCAGAATAAATAATCAGGTTTAGACCCAATCTCATAATCACAAAACTTAAGCAACACTTTCATAGTCATGAATCATAGGTGTTTAATCACAGACGTCCTTGTTATGTCATAGGTAATAGTTTATGTTTTCTAATCAAATGCATAGGTTTAGTCAAGGAAATAATCCTCATAGTCACAGTCACAGTCATAGGCAATGTTCGTAGTCATAGGCAATGTCCATAGTCATAGGCAATGTTCGTAGTCATAGGCAATGTCCATAGTCATAGGCAATGTTCATAGTCATAGGCAATGTTCATAGTTCCAAGGCATATGGTTCCAAAATACATAGTTTCACAGTCACAGTCTTATTCGTCATTGAATCACAACAGTTCTTAATTAGGTCCAAAGGTACAAGCACTGATTCAAATAGAAAGATTAGGCATAGTCTTTTATCCCTTTAATTTCATGTCGCGAATAAAAACAAAACATTCAAATCTAAAAATAACTGACTTACAGGGATTTAGATTAGAAAAGAAAGATGGCATTGCTATGATTCGTGCGACGTTGCTTGAAACCGTTGAATCAGCTTTTGATTCCATTCTTGAAGCTTTAATCTTGATTTGAATCTCCAATTAGAAGAAGAACTATAACTTATTTTAGTGGAGAATTAGATTTATTTTAATGGTGGAGGCTAGAGTAGAGAGAAGCAGTATGTAGATGCCTTAGAGAATTTGTGTGGAGGAACCCTTAGGTCTAGGCATTCTTTTATAGGTGTAGAGAGTGTTTTAGGGCCCTTAGATCACCATAGAAGCCTTCAGAATCGCACAGGTCGAATACATAACATCCAACCACTCAAAAGGAGACATGTCAGCACAGAACACTCCAGAATTCGGTGTTGGATTAGTATGGGCACACTTGGCAGGTGCGCCAGTGCATTTTTGTACGGGCGCACTTCACAAGTGCGCCAGTGCATTCTGGTCTGTTTCCGGTTTCTCTGCCTAACTTCGTTCGTCCATATCTCCTTTATACGGAGTCCGATTTATGCAAACTCGGACTCTATCTCAAGCAGAATTTCGAGACGAACGCAATGGCGCAACCCGTTTCTCTTAATTCTTCTTTTAAAAATTAATTATACCCTGATTTGTGAATCTTAGTGTTACAGGATTACGGGGTGTTACATTCTCCCCCACTTAAAGGATTTCATCCCTGAAATCTTCAATTTAGGAAGAATGTGTCCTACCATCCAATCACCCATCCACTCAACCATTCAATCACAGGCACTCATTGTCCTTAAAAAAATTCTAATGCTTTCATGTTCATATGCATAGTGTGTGTATATGTCTTTATTTAATGCAAAATCAGGCGGTCTACTGATTCAGTTGACCTCCTTAATGCGAATTATGTCAGTGCCATGCGTCCAATCATGTATGCAAGCATCCCTAGTTACGTAAATACTACATGCGTGCACAGCCATTCATCCATATGGATCATCCATATGATCACATATCAAGTTCAACTTACAAACAAATACATATTTGTAAATGCAAGATGAAAGCGTCCGAACTTGCTCTAGTGCCTAATACGTATGCATATGCATTCACAAGCAACCATTAGCAACCACGTGCAACCATCAACCATAACATGTTTCAAATACATGTTTACATCCATTGGCTTCTACCTAAGGATCGAAGATACGACCTAGGTGATATACTTTGGAAAGAGAGAAACAATTATGCGTAAAGCTCCTAAAACAAAGAAATCAAGGATGCACCCTCAAGGAAAAGGGTATGATGCTAGTATCTAGCCTTCTTGAGCTTTACTCCACTGTATCTTAACTAATTTAACTTCACAATTGTGAAGTTCCAGATCTCCATTTCCATAACAGATTTCAATCACGGTACCAGGTATACGTACTAAGATGATCAGAGGTCTCCCTCTTATCCGCCATGCCATAACTTTAAGAGTCGAAAGGTCACTACGCGCTCTTTGGAGTGCCTGCAACAACTATTCCTCTCTCACGTAAACCATCCTAGTTGAACTTGACATTCCTCAAGTACAAGCCTCAAAGGCCTGAACCAATATCAGACAAGCACCCAAGGAATATCTCCTTTGAATTTAAACGATCTACGTGAGATGATATAAGCAAACTCGATAGCTATTCTCAAATCCCTACTAACCAAAAATAAACGGGTTGAACCACCATTGGATTTGAGACTAATTGGGATCTTTCACTATACAAGTACTAAGGTGCAGAGACTCAACTATGGAAGAAAATATGAACAAATGCGAAGCTCTAAAAAGGAAAGAATACGAACAAAAAAACTAGAACCTTACTACCTTTCTCCTAGGTACGCTTAGTATGTACTTGGCCTTCTGAAAATCTTGTCCTTTGTCCTTAATTATATGCCCTATCATACCATAGTAAAGATACTTCCTCTTGTCTTAGGTTTTATAATCCCTTCCTCCTTCGTGAGCCAAGTCTACATCCATGATTTCCTCATCCTTGGGTTGTGCTCCTTTGCCAAACTTCCGTGTGTAACCATGCTGGCAAATCTCTCAAAAGTTGCCTCCATCATACGGAAACACTATAAGCTTGAAAGAAGACCGGCCGTAAGTGAAACAACTATGGTTATAGATGGAAGTCGGACACTACTTTGCCCTTCGATGAGATTACCGCCCAGAAAGCCAGGAGCCCCAGAGACTCAAGAAAGAAGGAGACAAGAATTCAAACAGAGGAAGAGAAGACAGTGCGCATGGCTTTGGGGAATATGTCTTTAAAACAAATCTTTTCTCTTGAAAATGCTTCTTTAAAAACCGTTTTGAAAAAAAAATCAAATCTTTTATCTGATCTGGTAACCTTCAGCTCTAATACCACGTGTAACACCCCACATCCGTTAGTGTCACTCACAAAGGGAATGCACTAAGTTCTGTGGAGCATTTAAGGTAAAAGATGCAGATAAATTACAAGACAGACAGAAATTAAACAATAGAAAATAAAACTTTGCTTTATTGATAAAATAGTATGTACAATGGTTTCTTTACAATATCAGAGTATCATCTGTCTTACAAAATAAAGAAGCATAAAAACAACATTTATATCTCCCGATTTTAGCAAGAGCCAGCCATAGCATCTCAAAAGAGAATCCAAGCAAACTTCGACAAATCTTCAAGCTGGGAAAGAGTGGCAGTCCAACTTAACTTGAGCTAAACTATTCCCTCCTTTACTAACAGGGGGGGATGGAAGAAAAGAAGACGAAAGAAAAACAGAGTTAGACATAAAGCCTGAGTAAGTTCAGTAACTTCTAGCATGTGAACATGGAAAAACAAAACGACATGAATTAACTGAATACAAGATTACACCATGACGAGAGGGTCAACAAGATTAGACAAAGTAGTCACAAGATATGCTAAGATAAACTGGATACGCTCTAATACTTTCACTGCTTCGCTATTTCCTTGTTATACAGACTTCTATTATCTCTGCACCAGCTAACTAATGTCCCAACTAGTAACGCTTACGTGATCCCAATCCCTGTATTTTCCATCGCCTTCAGGCATCCATTTATTTATTTGTTACCTAGATTTAATCTAGGGTTTTCTACCAAGTGCCTTTTAGATTCAACGAGAGTTTACGCTGTCTGCTGAATGCTTCTCGGATTCAGGATTTATGCCACCTAGTTCAACTAGGAATTATGCTACCTGTCGAACAATGCCCTCAAGTCTAGGACACACTACCTAGAGTGGTATATGTTCCTATACTTCCCCACGCATGTATCGCGAATTGTTATCGCTTGTCTAGATGCACATGTCCTGTAATGTGCGACCCGAGTCCTGTGTCAGGGCAAATCAAGGAATACAGAACTCGGTCGGGAGCTTTCAGATATCTGCCGATGCAGATGCTAAGGTCTGTTTTTATTCCAGTGGCTATGGTCCCACTTGACCCCTCCCTCAACTAATGAAAGGCACACCTTGTAAAACGAGAACTATACGCCGGCCCCCGGTGCCCCACTATCCTATGGCCATCCGCAACCATAACTAGATAGCAAGTATATGGTCTTTTGGAGTTCTCCGCCTTTCCGCTTCACGTGTCTCGATTGAATCAAGATGGATGGTAGACGAGGAGTCGCTATCACAGGGCTACCGTTTGCTCGCCGAATCACGCCGGTCCATCCTAGTCTTTAGGTTGCCATGTATTGCAACCAAGGCATACCCCTGGTTCTTCTACGCAGAACTTAACCTCTGTGGGCCCAGGCGGATCATCTGCAGCCTCACAGAGGGATACCAAGAGTACCATCATGTCCCCTCGAAGCCTCGGGCTTCGTAACGCAATTTGTTGGAGCCTTCTTTTTAATCAGACGGACGTCCGCCCCTTCCCGTGTTATACTAAGAATTACTACATAGTTTTACTAACTAAGATTTACCACTTAGTTTCCAGAATCGTTGTTTTCTTAACTAAGGTTTACTACTTAGTTCTCTTTCCCGTCAATTTGGATTGGTTAAGTGTCATTAGTCAATTCAAGCTAACTTAACCCCCTTCATTTATCATGTTAAACTGGTTAAGTGTTATCAGTAATTCATGTTGACTTAACCCCATCACAAACCAAGTCATATTGGTTAAGAATTTCTCAATACTTAACCCTACCCATTCACCTTGTATTGGTTAAGTGTTCCTTTTTAACTTAACCTTGCCTGTCTATTTTAACTAACATGTTATTAATGGCTAAGTATTATCCCTTCATGTTTTAGACTTAACCCTATTCCTTTATCACAATTTGATGGTTAAGTGTTCAGGTTACTTAACCCTACGTTCTAGCCCAGCATTTCAAATTTGCTAAGTGTATTAAACTTTACTTGACCCCAACCTCTAGTCTAGTTAACATGTTAATTTGGCTATGTGTATTAACTTTACTTAACCCACCTTCTAGTCTAGTTAACATGTTAATTTGGCTAAGTGTGTCATCTTTACTTAACCCCATCTTCTAGTCTAGTTAGCATGTTAATTTGGCTAAGTGTTTCCTTAGTTACTTAACCCCTACAAATCTTGTCTCGTTACCATGTGAAGTTGGTTAAGTGTCCCTATGGACTTAGCCCTCCCATCCTAGCTTAACTGTGTTAAATTGGTTAAGTCTTTCTATGGACTTAACCCTCCCATTCTAGATTAACTGTATGGCGCTAACCCCACCCACCAATCTGGTTGTCAGGTTGAATTGGTTAAGTGTCTTAGTGAACTTAACCCTACTATTCTTGTTCTAGCTTTAATTAAATAGATTAAAGCCATGACCACTCACATTAGACAGATATTGTTGCGACTACTGGATGTGCCGGTTGGTTCCGGGCATATTTACATCACAACTCAGTCTAACCTCGGGTTAGGCGTATTCGTGTTTTCTAGTTCAAAGGGTTTTGACTAATTTTCAAATCAGGTTTTGAAAGTAACCATCCCGTCCGTCGGATCAGTTAGGGATAGCCAGGGAGAGCAGGAAACTTGTATTTTCCAAACCCAAGCCTAGACACTATCCTCTCTATAACCCTAGAACTTTCTGGTGTATTATTAGAAGAGATGTCGTTAAGAAACCTTTAATTTGTCTAAATTTACATTTCCTCATTCAAGCCAAATTCTATAAGTAAATTATTCCTAATTTACTTATTTCCTAATTACTCTTTTAATGTGAATTATCAACGTTTCTTCTTATGGCCCATTCTCCCCTCTATATCATATTTATGCCCTTTTTGTATGTAAACTATACCAAATTAAGTGTCACTAACTATGATTTTGCTAAACCTGACAGTTATTCCCAATTATGGCCAATTTCACATTTATGCCAATATACTTACCGTGCCAAATTAGCTAATCCAATTCCGATTCAACATTCTAATTCACGTCAAACTAAACTTATTACTCTAGCTCACTATTCATTTAAATGCTAGATTTACACATCAATACTAGATTCAAATTACACATCTTATAATTCATGTCAAATTTATCCAATTTGCATTTCTATGAACATGCCATAATACATGTTCCCAATTTATGCCAATTTCCAAGTTAAACTACGTTTTAGTAAATTTCATATTTTGCCCCAAATCGCATTCCCACTGTTCGTATAATCGTGATTCAATCTAGATTATAGATAAATCTAGATTCGTAGCAAATAGGGAATGAACCAAAGATTGCTATGAAAAGGATAGATATAACAACTGGCATAAAATGGTTTTGTATAACGACGTAGGTTCAAGAACATGGGTAGACCTAACTTAATAGGTAAATTCCCAAGGTCTAAAACCAAGAATAGACAGAGTAGGTTCAAGAACATGGGTAGACCTAACTTAATAGGTAAATTCCCAAGGTCTAAAACCAAAGAAAACCAAGGACAGGCAGAATAAATAATCAGGTTTAGACCCAATCTCATAATCACAAAACTTAAGCAACACTTTTCTAGTCATGAATCATAGGTGTTTAATCACAGACGTCCTTTTTATGTCATAGGTAATAGTTTATGTTTTCTAATCAAAGGCATAGGTTTAGTCAAGGAAATAATCCTCATAGTCACAGTCACAGTCATAGGAGATGTTCGTAGTCATAGGCAATGTCCATAGTCATAGGCAATGTTCGTAGTCATAGGCAATGTCCATAGTCATAGGCAATGTTCATAGTCAGAGGCAATGTTCATAGTTCCAAGGCATATGGTTCCAAAATCCATAGTTTCACAGTCACAGTCTTATTCGTTATCGAATCACAACAGTTCTTAATTAGGTCCAAAGGTACAAGCACGGATTCAAGTAGAAAGATTAGGCATAGTCTTTTATCCCTTTAATTTCATGTCACGAATTAAAACAAAACGTTCAAATCTAAAAATAACTGACTTACAGAGATTTAGATTAGAAAAGAAAGATGGCGTTGCTATGATTCGTGCGACGTTGCTTGAAACCATTGAATCAGCTTTTGATTCCCTTCTTGAAGATTTAATCTTGATTTGAATCTCCAATTAGAGGAAGAACTATAAATTATTTTAGTGGAGGATTAGATTTATTTTAATGGTGGAGGATAGAGCAGAGAGAAGTAGTATGTAGATGCCTTAGAGAATTTGTGTGGAGGAACCCTTAGGTCTAGGCATTCTTTTATAGGTGTAGAGAGTGTTTTAGGGCCCTTAGATCATCATAGAAGCCATCAGAATCGCACAGGTCGAATACACATCATCCAACCACTCAAAAGGAGACAGGTCAGCACAGAACACTCCAGAATTTGGTGCTGGATTAGTATAGGCGCACTTGGCAGGTGCGCCAGTGCATTTTTGTATGGGCGCACTTCACAAGTGCGCCAGTGCATTCTGGTCTGTTTCCGGTTTCTCTGCCTAACTTCGTTCGTCCATATCTCCTTCATACGGAGTCCGATTTATGCAAACTCGGACTCTATCTCAAACAGAATTTCGAGACGAACGCAATGGCGCAACCCTTTTCCCTTAATTCTTCTTTTAAAAATTAATTATACCCTGATTTGTGAATCTTAGTGTTACAGGATTACGGGGTGTTACAAAGATCGTCGGTCTTGCACCGTCTTCAATCTCTTCGACTTATCGTCGAATCAGTTATTTAAAATGGGTATAAACACGGCCTTTCCGAATAACCCACGTATATTATAATCAAATGCTATAACAACACATCATACGCCTCATTCCAATCCAGAATATTCTTTTCACAATTTTAAACCATATTAGGTTTTCAAAAGTAGTCGGGATTAGCGAACATTACCGAAGTAATCATTTGTTTTATTTCCCAATCCAAACATATTCATCCTATGGAGCAAAACTGGTAATACTCCACATCTAACACCACAGTGTTATCAGTAAATATTAATTACCATTTCACAATCAAATCTAATTAAAGATTTAACTATCGCTTGGAGCAAAACTGGTGATACTCCATTCTCAATCATTTCTCAAATTTGATAATTTAAATTATCAAATCCTCATTTCAATCTAATTAAAGATTCATTAAAACTCCACTTAGTTTTAATCTTCCCAAAAATCAATATTAATGATTATATAACACAGGAAATCATATCCTGTCTTTAACTGGGTTAAAGAACCAATGTCTTTTAAAACATAGTTCACGATAAAACCAAAATCACATTCCATTAATTATGGAATCTTCATGGAAATACAAATCAATATATAATCAATATCAATTTCCGTATCTGACTAATAATATAAATGAAATAACGGCAAAGCCTTTTAAATTCCATATGTATTAACAGTTTTCGTCCACAGAAGTTCACTTCGATTATTATCAAATCGAATTCCATTCAATTCCAATTTAGTATATTAAATTGGAAAACTTTACCTTGAAAAATTCCCGTTAAATCTTAATAAAAATATTTACTAATTCTAAATCTCATTTCAATGTAAATTGGGTTAAAGAATGAATGTCGTTAAAAAAACACAGTTCACAACAAACCCAATTCACATTTCATTTTCAATTCCAATTAAATGTTAATTAATTGAAAATTCTTCTTTAAATCTTAATTAAAATATTTATTCTTTTCACACAGGGATTAAGAACAGTGTTACTGAAGACCCTATCCCATCAGTATCTAACCGTAAATTAGTAAGAGAACAATTCCCTAAGCATTAATCCCAAAGGCCGAAACCAACATCAGATCAATACCTAGGAAACCATTTAACTTAGCTAATCTCCAGTTAGTTTCTAATTTTCTTAATTCCATTAGGTTTAAGAACAATATTATTAAAGATACCATTCACGACAAACCCAAAAACCAATTTGATATTAAATACAAGGCTTTGAATAGAAAATATATCGGCTTATATTCAATATCAAATTCTGGAACTAACAAATATCGTATTGGGAATAACGATATATATATATATACATATATATATATATATATATATCTCTTCCAAATTCCTCCACAATGTCGATATAATCACGGAATCCAATATCGAAATATTTCGAAGATAATTTCAATTCTAATCCGCTCCAATTCATATATTGGAAATTCTGGTTATTTTAAAACCATTTTCAAATCCAATTTATTTATTTCTAAAAAAACAAATTATTATTCTAGTTAATAACTAGTTCATATCGATAAAAATATATTTTTATCTTTTCAAAACTGGAATTTTTCATCTGAAGCTTTTCCAAATCATTTATTATGATTTTACATAATTTTTTCCATATTTTTAATTATTTTATTATCGCCTGTACAGGCGGTTTCCAATAACGGCCACCGAACTGCATCCATAGCGACCTTTTCTGAATCTGATTTGGACACATCTCCAAATCTAACCATTAGATTTCAAATATCTTATATTCATTGGAAATATCTTTTCGATACGAACACAATGGTTCTAGTTCTAGGAGAATCCGATAGTCGGAAATCCCGTAACGTCCATTTGAAGTTAATGGTCGAAATTCGCGAACGGTCGTTGTGCGGCGCGTTCTATTCAGGCCATTATAATATATATAATATATATATATATATATATTTCATCGATTTCCATTTAAAATGAATTTATAAATCGTTTTAAAAACGGTTTCCACTTCCATTTCAATTTCAAATCAAAACTGAATATTCTTTATATAAATTCGTTTTAAATTCATTTTAAATCGATTTCAATTTGATTTTCAAATTTTAATCAAAATTTTAATTTTCCATATCATTTCAATATTTAAAATGATAATATTTTCAGAATTCCAGATTTTGAAATCACTTTTCGATATTCATTATATAATGAATAAAATCGACAAAATTCCCGTTCGTGTTAAAATGGCATTTAACTACTTAACACGGCTTCACATTTCAATATTAACTGAATATTATTTTAAAATATTCGTTAATTATGAACTAGAAACAGACTCAATCAATTACCGTATAATTTTATTTATATGGATTTCAACATCACATGTATATAATAATAACGATAAACAATCATTAAAAATTTATACAACATCCAGAGTGCATTCTACAACTGTATAAGCAGTAAAAACAAATAAATAACGCTTATGCAGGCCGTCAACCCATCGATTGACATACCACTAATTGTTGGGATCAGTGTATGTCAAATATCATCCCAATACCCGTGTGGGGTTTTCAAACAACAAATACTATTTATTATTTGTGCAGTTGGGCGATGTGTAAAATTTATCGTCCCAATCAATATCGGTTAAATGGGTGTACATAAATAAATCGTCTGATTTGTAAATGAATATTTATTTTCAACACATGACCATTTTGTATGGTTCAAATATTCAATAAAAATTATATTTTTATTGTTCAAATATTTTATTCCATACATGAATATTTTATATATTCATACATCACAACACAATACAATATAATACAATAGAATCAAACAAGTCGTCCATGGTCTATGGACGATGGGGAGCAGTTCATTTATGCAGTTATAAAATAAATAACCGTATAAAAAATTATAGTGAGAAATTCTCATATTGGGTTCCACTCCGTCATTCTTTAAATGATGATTTCAGTAAGGTTCGGATTTGAAATTGCCTGAAAATATAATTAGCTCCATTTCAGTTCTAGTCAGTTCCATGATGTAGTGTTCTTTAATACGATTCCAACACAACTTGAATCGTCTCAATCCAATCTCGTATGAAGAAGATATTGCAGTTTATATGTTAATCACACAATTATATATTAATTTAAATAATTAATCACTAACTATTGTTAATTACCATCTTAGTAAATCTGGGCTTCTCGTTTCTCCTTCTTCCAGTCGGGGTTGCTGCTGCCATGAGGATACCCATGCTTCGCATCGAAGAACTCCACCATACCGCCAGGTTGGACCGCCTACATCTGATCGGAGGTCACCCTCCGATACTCCACTCTCGACAACCGCGAGGCGTAGCTCACAGCCCGACGGCCCCAAACGATCAGAAAACGGGCTTGAACCCGTTTGATTTGAGCACCAAAATCGAGAGGATCAGGTAATGAAATTTGATCAACTCCATACGGAATTAAATAGCTTAGAATGCTCCTGAATTTCTCCTTTGAATGTTTCGATTATAAATGAACAAAATTCGCGGTAGAGGAGGAAGAATGTAATAACCCGGGTTCCGACAGACCGTTTTTTTGTTTCAAAACCTCATCCATCGAGACTCGAGTTGGGTGCTCTGGTATCCTGCAGAAAAGACAGAGATAAAGAAGCATGTCTGTAACGACCCAGAAAATCTGAACCAATTTAAAAAATTTTAAATTGGCTAAAATAATGGTTTTTAAATATTTAAAATAAATATTTTAAATAATGGCAATGTAAACTGAGTTTGAATCGACAATTGAAAACGAATATAATTAATTATAATTATAAACAAGGCTTGAAAAGGAGCTGTAGTTTCAAAAATTGAATTCAAACTTTGTCGGACTGTACCGGGTGCAAAACAATCCGGATTTTAGTGAAACCAAAAATATTTAAATCTGTTAGTGAATACCTTTCTAAAGAATCTGAAAAATCGAATTTTCATAGCGGAAAGCAAAAGTTATGGCCGAATGAATTTTGAGAACGGTCGCTATGGAATTTATATAACCCGTGAAATTGGCCATTTTGCATACGACCTCGAAATTCGACGAAACCACTTTTGTTGGATCCGGGATGAGAAGTTATTGCTAGGTTTCAAATTTCATAATTTTTGAAGCTAATATGTGAGCGTGGCAAAAGAAAATGTGTTTTGGTCAATTACAGTTAAATTGGATCGACCAAAAATGGGCCTTTTTGCAAACGGTCTCAGAATTCGACGAAACTAGTTTTGTTGGGACTGTATCATAAAAACATAGCTAAATTTATTTTTCTGGAATTTGTCGAATCAGTTTGTGGCCTTGGCAAATTGAAATGTACATTCAAATTAAATATTGAATGTTTTATATTTTGATTTGAATGGAAACTGACTGAAACATTCGAATGGGCCTACGACACATATCCCATTGTGTTCGGAATGGGGGTAAAACGCTAGGGACGACAGTCGTTGGGCTTGGATTGGTGTTCGTTTGTGGAAAGGGGTATTTTCGGATTTTTTTTAAATTAAATAAATATAAAAAAAACCACGGGCCAATCACAATCCTTCTTCCTCTTCGTGAATGCCCGATACCTGCTCGCGCACAGCGGAAAAGACCTGGCCACATCTCTCCTCGTTTTCTCGCAACCTACTCATTAAAACGGCTCCCTCCAGTTATGGTTTTTGAAGATCAACTCGAGCTCTTCAAATCCGTATAAGGGTTGCATTTTTTCGTCGAGTATAGAAGCCGGATTGAGCTCCCAAAGATCCGACCTTTGGACCTCCGCCGTGGCCGCCTGCCACCACCGCACCTGGCCGGACCCCACTGCGAACCGACGCCAGCCTCCCCCCTTCGCTGCAGCGCAACCCGATCGACCTGCAACTACACCATTTGATCGAATTTGGCAAACCTAGTTTTGAGCATTCAAGAAAGGTATGGGTTTGAATGGTTTAAAGTGATTTTAACATTTAAAAGTGTTGCAAAACTTTGAAAAATCATATCTTTTTGCTATGTTAACGAAATTCGATGAAACAGGAAACATCGTGACCGTGTGGACGTCGTCTACATTTTAGAAGAGACCGCATATTTTTCTGAGCCTTCTGCTATTTTTGGTTGAGTGGAACCCAATGTGAGATTTCTGATTTAAAAACAATATGGAAAACGATAATGTATAAATTATATAGTCGATGTATGAGTTATATAAGCGTTGTACACCTCATGTATAAGCGTTGTATAAGTTGTACGTTCGATGTATAAGTTATATATGTGTTGTAAAAATTATATATGTGTTGAAATAAAAATGAATTGCTATATATAAACATATATATATATATATATATATATATATACGCCCCTCGTCCACAAACCATGGACGATATTTATTGATTGTGATTGGTGTGAAAATTGATTGATAGCGAATGGTTGTTTGGGATTGTTTGTGGTTGATATTGATTGATTTTGGTTGAAAAATACCCGTTTGTGGTTGAGAAATATTTGGTTGAAACCACATACGATTAGTTTGTGGAAATGAAATAAATATATACATGCCGCCTGCGTGCGAACTAGATGCATGATCCCCATTGTCAAAACCGCGAGGTTTTAAGGTAGAGCGAGGAGCCGTACTAGGGACGGTCCCGGTTTTAACTACCCTGCCGTTATGCTGCCGAAATTTTGAATAATACTCATGTGTTTGAATTATTTTCATTTGCTAAAACTATATTTATTCATTGAATAGAAAACCTTCATGTGTTGAATCGATATTCATTCGTTGATTAGAAATTCATATGTTGAATGGTATTCGCGTTTTAAATATAAAAATCACATTTTTATCTATATATAGAAACTATAGAAAACCTTCATGTGTTGAATCGATATTCATTCGTTGATTTGAAATTCATGTGTTGAATGGTATTCATATTTTGAAATAAATTGTTTAATAATAAAAATCACCTTTTATCGACTATATGAACTGTGTAAAATAATCTCGTTTTGAAAGAAATTGTTTTATAAGAAAAATCCTATTTTTATCACCTATATATACACTATATAAAATAATAGTGTTTTGAAATGAATTGTTATACAATAAAAATCACATTTTTATTATATGCACGAATTGTTGAAATGTGAAGTGTTAAAAATAGCCACTCGTTCAAATAAACATATATGAGTTGAAATATTCATTAATTAGCTAATGATATGATTTTTGCCTATACATGCAACATTAGAATGAATGGTGTTTTTAAACCAAATGGAAATCAAATATGAAGTTGAACGGAAAATGATAAACGATAAGAACTGTATATATGTACATGCATATTTATTGAACAGGTTATAGCAAAGGGGCTAGAGAAGAGGAATAAAATTTTGTGCCCGACAAATAGGTACACATTTACTGTTTTGTTTGGGTGATGATTTTATGAGCCTGTTGGCTAGCCGCTTGGCTTTTTCGTTTTCTTTTTGACAAGAGACGCCCGTGTGGCTATTTGGGAATTTTCCCCGCCCCTCCCGTACAAAGGAGGTTATGGCGAAATTTTCAAAAATTTTAAGGTGTTAGTGAAATATTTGAAGCGAAAACGATATTGAAATTGTTGAATGAACTATATTTATATAAATATATAAATATAAATATAATTAAAACGAAACGTGGCCGTGCAGTTCGTGTTTTGAAACCGTGATTTCAAACGACTAGTACGGGAAATCCGACCATTGGATTTTCCCGAAACAGCAACCGTTGGGTTCGCCTTGGAAAAATCTTTCCAACGGCACCAACTTTGTAAAAATCCAACGGTTGGATTGTCTGGAATGTTTAATTCAAATCTGAAGAAAAACAGCGCCAGAAACGATTATATTTATTTATATTTATAAATATAATTATATTTAATCGAATAACGACGCTGCAGTTCGTATTTTGAAATCGAAACTTCAAACGATTGTACCGGGAGATCCGATCGTCGGATTTTCCCGAAACTGGAACCGTTGGATTCGTTTTGAAAAGACCTTTTTAATGATGTAAATTTTGTGAAGATCCAACGGTTAGATTTTCAGATATGTATAAATCAAATCTGAAGAAAAACAGCTCCACGGCCGCGCTATGGCCCGAAGCGTCGTTTTGAATAAATTGGCTATTTTTTTAAATAAATAAAAATAGCGATAAATCGTTATAAAATATCATAAACAATATGGAATGGAAATAAACTGAATTTGCTCGATTTATGTTGTATTTGATGGTTGAATGTGTTTGGTGTGAAAATTACATTAAAGAACAAAATTGGTGTTGTGGAATGATTTAACCATTGAAATAAATTGATTTAAAATTCTAAATATACGTAAATTGTTTGAAAAGGCCGAGTTGATTCTCATTTCAAATAATTGACCGACGATTGAAAGTCGAAGACGAAGACAGTGGTCGAAGACCGGAGATCTTCACCTCGTTTGGATGGTAACCGAGCACCTGATTGGGAGGCATCCCGAAATATGGATAATGAGTGGTGATCGTCCAGACGTACGTGGTGATCGATGGGTTTGCGAGGTATTTAGTGCCTCCGGTTTCGTTCAGACCCAGAACGGACTTGTAAATGGACTGTGTGTCCGACATTGGATTTTATTCTGTGTCGATTGATTTCTATTAAATATACATCTGTTTGGCGGCGGAGAATTTATTCTTTTGCTTAACGCCCTTCTCCGAGACGCACGAGCTTAGAGGTTGTATATTTATGGACATCATTCGCATGGCATGAATTGCCTGTGTGGCATGCTAAGATGCAGTGATCAGGGCTTCTGTTGAAAAGCAAAGTCTTGTGGTGATAATCAAAGCACCGCCTGTGTGGCGTAGCTTTGTGTATAACGTGGAATCGCGAGCCTCACACCCCGGTATGAACCAGAAACGAGAGAAGGACCTCAGGGAGGGCATGCGTTTCTTTCTAGCTAGGGTGGTGTCAGTGACCCACCAGCCCTGACATTTATATACTTTTCACCTATGTGGTTGTTGCTGTTGCGAGGCGCCTCGGTTTGATCGGACGATCCGGGTCCGATGAAGTCATTCGTTGGCTCGTTTACGCCCCAAAGGGCGGGGAAACATATTTTTCAGGCATTTTAATCCACATCGGTGGACCGGCCCTGTCGCTCCAAGAGCCCACCTGAGTCTGGGTCCTGTGGCTCAGGCTTGAGAGTCACGAATTCGGTAAGGACTATCTTTTGCCTTGGTTCATGACGGAATTCCAATTTCCAAATACGACACCGTGCGGTTTTGATTGTATACCTATATATGGCGACATAGTGGCATGGGGCATTAATGCTGTCTATGATTGATAGTTATGATTTGAAATTGTTTTCAAAACATATAAACGCTAGCAATAATATCAAATGCCTTTGTTTTATTCGTATCAAGCATATTTGGCCGTTATAAGGTAAAAACTCTATCCTCCGGTTTGCGTTGCATTGTGTGATGGGAAGTGAGTCTTATAACGGCTTCATTTTTACAAAAAGCATAGAGATGTTTAAAAGAAAGATTTGTTTTAAAGCACTGGCAATCCAATGGAGAAAACCCGTTCCACGAAAGTGGCGTGGTCCTGTGATTAGCCAAATTATATATGTGTTGAGTAGATTTCTCATACCAGTCCCATGACTGACTCGTAGTTTGTTTCACTTTCAAACTCGGGTGCCCCTTTTTCTACACGGGCAGCCTTGTATTCAGGTTTAGTTGGTTCTTTCTGGATAGCTGGAGCTGAAGATGGATTCTATCATTTATCTCTTTTTATACTGTTCAGCTCCTATTATACATATTTGGTTTGTTTTCCGCTGTAGACATTTATGTATAGCTGAACTGTATTTGTACTAAGTAAGATCCTGTATACTGTGTAACTCTCATGATTACTTTTATCCAGTATATTCTATTGTTCATTATCTGGTGTATTTATTTAATTTTGTTCTGCTATTATCTGTTTCTGTGTTATATTCCAAAGATAACCCTTGTCTCCGTCAAAAACGGGATTTGGGGTCGTCTCAATGTCAGAATTCGTAAAGCATCTCACAGCGGAAGGAATAAAATATAATTTATTAAAAATAGTTTTGCCTTAATAATAATGTTGCTGCACCAGTATTCACAGTTATACCATCTCTGGCATGAACCTAACCTACGCATGTTGTGAGGAGGGGGTCAGAACATAAGTTCTGTGTGACTGGACTTACAATAAACTTCTGTATAATCCTACATATACCGTTCAGTTATATTTTCTTGTTTATTAGGTTATTCACGATATTACCACTCTAGGCTAAACCCATATCATTCTCGGTCACGTACTAGTAGTTTAACCTAATTTATTGTATATGTAGTTACCCCCAATTCGTAAAATCCTGTATGTGCACAGTCCCTTGCCGTATATCGTACGTCTTTATCGCGTAACTTTATACTTACTTTAGCGTAGTGCCACCATTCTCGTAATTATTCGGACTGCCACTCTTGTGCTATCAAGCGTTTCCTCGATTCGATTAGGGTTTACGCCACCTAGGGCCACTAGGGATTAAGCTACCAAACGAATAATGCCCTCTAGTCTAGGACACACTACCCAGAGCGATAAATATTCCTAGACTTTCCCACGTATCTATCATGAATCATTATCGCTGTCTAGATGCACATGTCCTCCGTATGTGCGACCCGAGTCTCGTGGCAGGGCAAATCAAGAAACACCGAACTCGGTTGGGAGCTTTCAGATATCTGCCGACGCAAATGCTAAGGTCTGTTTTTCCAGTGGCTATGGTCCCACCTGACCCCTCCCTCAACTAATGAAAGGCACACCTTGAAAAATGAGAACTATACACAGGCCCCCCTATGCCCCCACGAACCTATGGCCTTCCGCAACCATAACTAGATAGAAAGTATATGGTCTTTTGGAGTTCTCAGCCTTTCCGCTTCACGTATCTCGATTGACTCAAGATGGTAGGTAGATGACGACGTGCTATCACAGGGCTAAACCAGATATCGCCGCCTCACGCTGGTCCATCCTAGTCTTTAGGTTGCCTTATATTGCAACCAAGGCATACTCTTGGTTCTTCTACCCCAGACCTTTACTGCAACCTCACATAGGGATACCAATAGTACCCTCACTAACCCTCACGTCCCCCGAAGCTGTGTGGTTCATAACCCAGTCCGCTGGATCCTTCTACGTAATCAGATGGACGTTCTCTCCTCCTCGTTTGCTTGTTTAGCGATGATCTACCGTATCGGGTTATTCATCTATTTATTGACTGCCTTAGCTTACTAGACTAAGAATTATTACTTAGTTATTATTAACTAAGGTTTACCACTTAGTTTCCTTTCTCATTAATCATGTTAACTAAGGTTTACCACTTAATTTCTTTAATTTAGAAATACGACTTAGTTCTCGTTCTTACTCGTTTACTTAACTAAGGTTTATTCCTTAGTTCCTATCAGCAAAGGCTTATTACTTAGTTCTTAACCAAGGTTTTCCAATGAATTCAAGTATGACTTAAGTTTCCTTTTATTCGGCGATAGTACACGGGTGTCCTCCCCCCCCCCCCCCCCCAGTTCTTGCTTAGCTTAACTTACTTTATATTATAAGTCATCCCACCCTTCAAGTCTTGCATTATATCTTAAGTCTTAGTCTTTTCCTGTCCCTAGGACAGGTTTACCCAATATTTAATCCTTTAGTTACCCTACCTTTGGTTTATAATATGTAGTTAACATTCCCTATTTCTGTTTTGGTTAAGTTTTATGTAGCCGTTCAAGTTGACGTAACCACCTAAGAATCATGTCAAACTGGTTAAGTATTATCTAGCAGTTTCTTGACTTAACCCACCCACGTAATATATCAAATTGGTTAAGTGTTACCTTCCAAGTTTATGACTTAACCCTACGAATCATGTGTCAAGATTGGTTAAGTGTAGTCGTTCAAATTCACAACTTAACCCTATCATGTGGCATTAATTAATTATTAATGCACCTCCACCTCTCACATTAGACCTGTTGTTGTGGTCACTGGATATGTCGGGCTATTTCGGGCAGGATTGCAACACAACTCAGTCTAACCTCAGGTCTAAGCACAATATGACTAACTTCTCACATTAGGCCTGTTGTTTGCGGTCAATGGATATGCCGGTCGGTTCCGGGCAGATTTACACCGCGCAACTCATCCTAACCTCGAGTTAGTCATGTTCAAGTTCAAGTTCAATCTAAATGTCATATTCATGTTCAAGTTCTAGATGTCAAGTTTCATGTCAAGTTCTAGATGTCAATTTTATATCAAATCCATGTCTTATTCTAGCGCCATGTGCCCATAAACAATTTTATAGGCAAATTCATGTTTAATTCATTTCAGTGATGTCAATTATATGCTATACCCCAAATCATGTTCATCCTTATAATTTCCAACTTGGTCTACCCATTCAAATCTTACCAAGGTTATATTATGCCCAAAACCCATTGTAATTTATAACCAAACCTTCCAATTAATGTTATAACCCAAAATCAAGCGTTTCCCTTTTTATTTTGCAATAATCATTCAATCGTATTCATTTCATGAGGGATCTAGGCTCGAGATAGCCTAGCTATAAAAATAAAAGGGGAAGAATAAAAGGAGGAACATAATCGTAGGAATAATAATTAAAATCGAACACATGATAATATTAAACATTACAGATCCATTTTTTCACAATAATTTCATTTCACGTTTACATCGGGAATGTTTGAACGATAAATCATACGTTTACACAAAAAGTGTATTATAACTCCACTCACCTTGCTTGTCGTCTTCAAAATAAGGACTAGATAACTCTGGAATTGTTTTCCCTCTTTTTCTTATCATGAATTACCATTTTGAATCGTATTTTATTTCTCTTTGCGGCATAAATTTGCGAATCTGAATCCATTATCTTCTCTTTAGATTTGAATCTCTTTTCTATTTCATTCGTTGTTCTAGATCTCATTCTTTTTAATTTTTAAGAATAGATGTTGTAGAGAAAAGAGGGAAGAATAGATCCAAGATCTTTTGGAGAAAAAGAAGATAATGAGAGAGAAGAGAGCCTTGGCGTCGCCATGAATTGTTGTGGAGTTTACAATGAGCTTAGGGTTGTTTATATAGGTGCCAAACTACGAATCTCGCCCAAGAACTAGTCCAAATACATCAAAATGCACCCAGAACTGAATCTGGGAAAAAGTGACTAGGTTGACACCCAGGTCGATTATAGTGTACCTGGTTGGGGGGGTCGACTACATAGTCGACCCCCTGGTTGACCTGGCCTGGGCGGGAATTTTCCCACCCAGCCTTCCTGTGCGTTTGAAATCCAAATTTGACCTTGTTTTTGAGCTGTTTAGTTTTTAGTTAAATTCTGAAACTTTGAAAGGTCATAACTTACTCATACGGACTCCGATTTTTGAAAACTCGGACTCGATTCCATGCAGAATTCCGAGACGAACATAATGGTGAAATACGTTTAACTTAATTCTCAATATTTAAATTACGTAATCTTTATTTCCCATTGTTCTTAATTAATTTGTTTCGCGTATCACCATTATATTTTAATATCTCGGAATGTACATATATTATTAATTTCTTATTTTAAATTATAAAAATGCGGGGTGGTACATTCTCCCACCCTTAAGGAAATTCGTCCCCGAAATTCAATAAGAGTAAATGTAACGACCCCGGATTTCGCCCGACCCGATCGATCGCTAGATCGACTAAGAATGTCCAAAATCCGAATATGTTAACTCTGGGAATACAACAACATCAGAACAATAACAGTAGACTTTTATAAACATTACAGTAATGTTACATCATAGTACAGAACATATCAGAGTACATCGATTTAAAATACAGCGGAAGATAAATTACAACAAATTATAATACAATACAGTGCAGCGGAAATAAAATAACTAAGGCAGCGGAAGACAACTATGCTCTAGACACAGCTTTAAGCTTCAATCCAGAATCCTGCTCGAGATAAGGACCTGTAGACAAACTACTCGACTGCCCGTGTGGAAAAGAGGGCACCCGAGTTTGCAAAGGTGGAAACAATCAACGGGTCAGTCATGGGACTAGTGTGAGAATTCTTAACTAATTTAACTAATAGTAATAAGGCAAATCCAAGGAACATGCCGCTAACGCGGAACGGGTTTACTCCTATGGATTGTCGTTTCATAAAATAAAGTGAATCGTTAAACAACGCAATGCTTTTTAGAAAAATGAAACCATTATAAGACCCAAGTCCCATCACACAATGTAACGCAAACCGGAGGATAGTGTTTTACCTTATAATGGTCAAAAGATGCTTGATACGATGGAATGGGTTTAATATTTGGGTGTATAGGTTTTTAATAAAAACATTTCAATCATAAAGTATCAATCATAAACGGCATAGTACCCCATCCTACTATGTCGCCATACTAGTTCTACAATCAAAACCGCATGAGGTCGTATTGGAAATTGGGTTTCCATCATGAGTTAAGGCTAGGGAGGAGCTCCTTACCGATTCGAGACACTCTAGCTAATGTCTCAGGATTCCCCGCAGTGAATCCTTGGAAAGCTGCAGGGCCGGTCCGCACATACGATTTTACGGATTAGTTATTCCTAAACACACGTTTCCCAGTCCTATAGGACCTAATATCCGAGGTGCCTCATTCCATCATCCACATAATTAAAATGCCGGGCTGTGTAAAACCCAAACACCACTTCTAGCTAGAAAGAAATGTGCTTCTCTCCCTGCGTTCCCTTCTCCCGTTTTTTAGACTCTAACCGGGGTGTGAGGCTCATGAAGCTACGTAATACACAAAGCTATGCTTATTCAAGCTGTGCTTTGATCATCAACCACAAGGCATGCTTTTCAACAAAAGCCTTGATCATTTGCATCTTAGCATGCCACATTGTCAATCCATACCATACCATTGATTCCTACCAATATATAACCTTTAAGCTCGTACGTATTAGAGAAGGGTGTTAAACACCAAACAGATATATATTTAGCAGAGATCAACGAATAACGTATAAAGGAATACAACGTCAGACATACAATCCATTTTCAAGTTTGTTCTGGTTCTGAACGAAACCGGAGGCACCTTATTTCTCGCATATCCGAACAATCTACAAGTAGTCTAGACGGTCACCATTGTAGCCCCTTCAAGGTAGCTACTCCAATCATGGGCGTCAATGGTAACTCATCCATTCGACGTGAAGATCGTCGGTCTTCGATCACCGTCTTTAACTCTTCGACCTAGATCGACGAATAATCATTTGAAATGAGATTGAACTCGGACTTTTCAAATGATCCTCGTATATATATAATTTAAAATCATTTCTTATCGTTAATATTAATTTATAACGATTAATCTCTATTTTTATTTATATAAAAATAATTGAATTTTATTTAACAACACTTCATGTCAATAGGCGACCTTGCCGCTGTTTTCACCCAAATTTGTTTTACAAGTTTCTCTAAATCTAACCGTTGGAATTTAACACAATTCATATCGTTGGAAAGGTCTTCCTAAGGCGAACCTAACGGTTATAGTTTTGGGAAAATCCGACGGTCGGATATTTCGGCATAACTATTTAAAGTTACGATTGTCGAATCGCGAACTACCGCGTGCGATTCGTTTAATTATAATTTACATATATATATACTTATATATAATTCCATCATCCATTTCATTTCACTATATTTTGTTAACATCGAATACCCCTATTTGTGCATATAATATCGAGGTATAACAAGGCACACAATAATGTTTATTTTATTTTAATTCACATACACATGCTATATCCCACAATGTATTTTTTTTTCTTCTTTCATCTTTCAATTTACACCAAATGTATATTTGGTTTCCTTATTCCTTTTTAATGAAAACCCATTCCTTAAAATGTAAATTTCTAATCCTTTTATTTACATTAAAAAAAATGTAAATTTCTATTCCTATTTTATTTACATTGAGAAATGTAAACTTATATTTCAATATATTATTATATTGAAAATTTAACTTTTATTTCATATTCTATTTACATTGGAAAATGTGAATTCCTAATCATTCTTTTATTTCTTTTGTTTACATTGAAAAATGTAAATTCTTTTATTTACATATAAAATAAAAAATAAATATAATTTCTATTTCATCCTTATTTACATTGAAAAAAATGTAAGTTTCTATATTTCTCTAATTACATATAAAAATGTAACTTTCTATTTTTCTTTTATTTACATTGAAAAATGTTACTTCTTTTTACCGCCTCTAAAATGACGATAAAAATATATAATAATTATTCTATTCTTTTATCGCATCTAAAGTGACGATAAAAATATACATTTCATTTCCACTCTTTTTATCGCATCTAAAATGACGATAAAAATATACATTTTAATTCCATTATTTTTATTCACATTAAAAATGTAAACTTTTCTTATTAATATAATCTACACTAAAATGTGACTTTTCTTTTTAATATAATCTACATTGCATTAAATAATTTTGCAATGTCAAAATCTAATCTTTTCATTACATAAAAATGTAATTTTCTTACTTTAAATCTTAATTACATGAAAATATAAACTTTAACTTAATTACATAAAATGTAATTTTCTTCCAATTCTTATTTACATTAAGAAAAATGTAACGTTTCTAATTCTCTACTTCTTTTTATTGCATATAAAAGGTCAATAAAGATGTAATATTTATTTCTATACTTTTTATTCTGATTTACAATTTCTAACAAAAATGTCCCTTTTATTCTAATTTACATTTCCTAACAAAATGTCCTTTATGTTCCAATTTACATTTTGAATGTAATTTTCCTTTTCATTGCTTATTTACCTAAAAAGTAAATTTTCCTCTTTCATTGTTTATTTACATAAAAATGTTAATTATATTTCAACGTTGCATTTCATTCTTTTATTCTTTTAATTACATTCTTATAATTTCATTGAAAATCCATTTTTTTTAATTACATTAAAATGTAATAATTTACAATGCAAAAATCCCCATTTTAATTATGTTAAAAATGTAATTAACATAACATGTCTAATCTTGCTTTTTAATTTGCAATGTAAATTTGTATACTTACATTACATATAAAAATGAAATTTTTTTACTATGCAAATTCTTATTCTTTCATTACATATAAAAATGTAATTTTATTTTCAATGCAAAACTTTAATCTTTAATTACGTAAAAAAAATGTAATTTTAATTTCAAATATATATTCTATTCTTAATTACATAAAAAAATGTCCTTTTAATTCACAATATATATCCTATTTTTATTTAATACATTGTAAATGTATTTTTCTCATTCCTTTCTTATTGCATTGATAAAAATGTAAGTTTTCATTCTAATTTAAATTACATTAATAAATATGTAAGTATTCATATCTTATTACATTAATAAAGGTAAGATTCATACCTCATCATCTTAATTACATTATAAATGTAATTCATACGTTAAAATATATCATTTCCTTTTGTACATTAAAATACGTCATTACATTACATACATTAATATATATCATTACATTACATACATTAATATATATCATTACATCTCATACTTTAAAATATATAGTTTCATTTCATAACAAAATTACGTGTAAACATTCATTTTGATAAACATATACTTTTCTTTCAATTCTTTTCTTTTTAATAACATTAAAATCAAATCTTTCCTTTTCTTTTCTTTATTACATTAATAAAAATGTAAATCTTCCATTTCATCTTAGTTACTTAAAAATGTAAAATTTAACTTATTGCATTAATAATGTAAATGCTTATCCATATGTTATTACATAAATACAAATGCAAGTTTTCGTTCTTCTAAATTGAATTAGTAAAGATAATGTTCTCTTTCAATTCATATCAATTACATTAAAAATAATGTAAAATTCCATTTCCTTTCTATTACATTAATAATAATGTAAAATTTCAAATCATACATTTATTACATTAAAAATGTAAAATTTTCATTTCTTTCTTTAATCAACATGAAATGGTAACAAATTAAATTCTAAATTGAAATGAGGCTTAAGAGTTACCATATAATTTATTTATATGGATTTCATTCATAACATAATTTTCAGCACTAATGGTCACAATTCATATCACATCCAAATGACATCCAGAGTGCAACTGACAAGTAATCCCAAGGAATACGTGTAGTTAGAATATATTCCAAGACCCGTGTGGGGTTTCAACCAACAAATAATTAAATAACATTTGTGCATTAATTTAATATAATGGTAGTGTAACATTAATTTAATGATGATTAATAAGATAACATTAATTAACATGTCATATATTTTCAGATTCAAGTATCACATCACATCCAAACATCAACATATACACGCAACAGGTATAAACATTTCATTACAGACATTTAATAACAGTTATTTATGAAAATAAACAATAACTGAAAATAAAGATTGAGTGAGAAAGAGTTCTCACCTTGGTTTTCAATTTGTCGGGTTTAAATTGACGGTTCGGGCCCAATTTTGGCCCAAAATTCAACTTGCTCCAAAATTGAAGAAATTGGTGTCATCGCGAAGCTCTTGACGCGCTGATCGCAGCAAATCCTGTTTTGTGCGATTTCGAGTTCGTATCAAAAAGTTATGACATTCTGAAGTTCGAACGAATTAAATAATTAATTTAATTATGGAAAATACCCAAAAATTAAACTTCCTCCAAATTGGACGAATTTAGTGTCCACGCGAAGGTCTCATCGCCACGATCGTAGAAAATCTGAAATCATCAAATTTCGAGTTCGTATGAGAGAGTTATACAATTTTGAAGTTTGAATACATTAATTAAATAATTAAATCATTAAAATAGTACCCAGCCGGTCAACCAGCCCCTTCGAACTTTGACCGCGTTTTCCCATTGACTCAGACTTCCGATCGCCGAACGCCGACCACCGCTGGAACCATCTTGGCGAGGAGCTCCACTGCCACCTGGTCCCCCCGCCCAGTTCGCCGTTTTTCGCCGGAAATAGGCCAGAGAAGCCGCTCCGCCTCGCGGGCCCCACAGGCCGCCACCCACCTCCGATTGACCTGAATTTTTTTGAGATCTAGATCTCACGTAGACGAAGAACTTTCCTGTTGGTGACTTTGCCCGGTTCTTGCTCGATTTGCCGGAATTTGTTGTTTTATGTTTTGAGCTCGCTATTTTGGCCAGAATTTCGATTTTCAGATCATCTCGATTTTCGTGCAATTCCTTCGACTTTCAGGTGAAACTCCGAGAAGCAAAGTTTTTCGTATGTCCCTTGGCTACATTTTCTCCAATTGGGCCGTCGTCTAATTCTCGACGGTTTGGTGGGAAATCACCAAATCCGAAACTGACTTTTTTGCAATCAAACTCAGATTATGGTGAATCCGTGCGTCAATAGGTCTTGGATTTTTCGTGGTAGGTAGAGGATGTCGAGATGTTCAAAACCCAGGAAGGGTTTGTGTTGATTTGAAGATATAAGTTATTGAAGTTTCGGGGTGTTTTTTGCAAAAGAATTTTAGTGGAAAAAGTGAGCCGCCATTAGAGAGATGAAGATGGAGACTAGAATTAGGTTTAGAAAATGGATTAGGGCTAGCTAAATGATAATATATATAGGCAATTGTAAATTTTAATTCAGCCCCTCTTTACTTTAAACACTTTCAATTAAATAATGATTAGCCTTCATGTAATATAATTCTATTACTTTTTAGTCCTTTTCATGGTTTTAAAATTCGTATGAACACATACGTTATCCAAATTTGCTAAAAAATGGAACATAACTATTTCTCGATGATACGAATTCAAAGATTCTGAGTCGGTATGAATTATTTATGAATTTTTAAAGTATAGAAATTGACTGTTTTCAGTGAAAAATTAATAACAACCAAATAATGACTCCAAAAATTACAAATTTTGGAATCTAACAATAATTTAATATTCCGGATCCATAAAAACTAGTTTCGTCGGAAACGGAGGTCGTTTGTAAAATGACTATTTTCAAGGCATATATATTAAATATTAAAAATACATTTTTAAACAAATAATTTCCGAAACTCGAAATATATAAGTGTTTATACTTTTTAAATGCAGAAACATCATTCTGAACTCAATGGAAGTGGTTTCGAGTCCAAATTCCTTCGTATGCAAAAAGTAGCATTATTGACCTTTATATATATTATATATATATATATATATATATAAATTTCATAGCGACCTTTCTAAATTTTAAACTGGGCATAACTTTTGATTCCCGCTATAAAATTTCGATTTTTCGGATTCGTTGGAAAGATATTTTGAAAGAGATTCTAATATTTTTGGTTTCACTAAAATCCGTTAAATTTTGCATTCTGTACGGTCAGTCAAAGTTCAAGTTTGACTTTTCGAACTACCGCGCTATTTCTAACTCCTTTTATAATTAAAATTAAATTATTCATTCTAACTTCGATTTAATAAATTTTTAATCATTATTATTTTAAATAAATTATTTTAAATATCAAAACCCATTAAAATTAGTTAAAATAAATTTTAAATTTACCCCAAAATTCAGGGTTGTTACAGTAAAATTAATAACCCCTCGCAACCATCCAATTAGTGTTCATCCAATTATTGCAACCATGTGTACATGTGCAAAGTGAATTACATTGCAATAATGTATGTATGCCTAATTTTTGGTACCACCTATATGGATGCAATTATTTGAAATCTTTTTTTTTCAAAATATGATGCTCACATTCTAAATATGCTTGCAGTTCTAAATGAATGATATTTTTGAAAATTTTAAAAATATTTTTCATCCAAATTTCCCCCGCACCCTTATAGAATAAGAGTGCAGTCCATTCAATTGTCGCATCCAAGATCCTACCAACCATTTTTTAATTTAGAAAAAACAAATTTTCTAAATTTTATATAACGGAAAAAAAATTTGCATTTCCCCATTTTTACTTCCTTGTTTTTCTTTGTCCAATTATTACCATTCTTATTACGACGTAATATTTTCATGGTTATATAATCATAACAGATTTAATTAAGCAAACAACTTGTGGATTACATCTAAATAATTTTTTAGTACATCATTACAACTAGATAACAAGGAAAACAGTCAAGCACTACGAAATAAAACACTACTCTACGGATACAATAATAGAGGTCAAGTCCTAACAGAAGTAACTACGAATGAGATCCTCGATGCCACCTATTTGGATCTCCACCCTATCCAACTGCTCTCTATTCTTTTGAGTCCCCTGCCTAACTTCTAGTTGTAGTTCCTGTAGTCCAGCTCCCAACTGATCGTAAGAGGTGCCCATATCCTATAACATCTGCTGCTGAGTCTGTCCTAACTTGACCTATGTTTGGAGCATCTCATGCTGGGTCCTAAGGATATCCTGCTGATCTCTAACTAGTTGATCCTACCGCTCAGAGATGGTCCTCAACTCAGCCCTCCAATCTAAGTCTCGGGAATCCTAGGGATCCCATCCAGAGGTATCGGAAGTTCCCCATCCTGGAGCCTGGGAAGTCCAAGCACCTCCCCAAGCGTGTTCTGTCTATGCTGGATCAAACCCATCCTGCGGCGCATACTGGGGTTATTCGTCGTGTTCGGGCTGATAATCATGACCATCGTGTGGCTCATCTTCCTGTCCCTCCGCCTACCCCTCATCTTCTCCATCATGCTCCATGGGCTGCGGCTCTAGTAAGTCATGTAAGTGGATACCCATCCTCGTCAGCGTAGCTAAGTCGATAATACTAGAGGAATGAGGAGAAGGCGTTATATGACTCTCGCTACGTAAATCAACACCACTCCGTACAAAAACTACAGTCCATAAATTTCCAAAACAAATATTGGACTGTGTCGTTTCCCTAGTGGAGCTGTAATGCTGTAAAATGATGCGTGCCCAGTTCATCTATATACCCCTAAAAATAGCGTAAGTAGCACGCTTCACATTGTACGGAACCCTATAAACCACTATTCTGCCCAACAAGATTATACTGCAAAATTCTACTGACAAATCTAGCAAGTGGGCGTAAATGGACATTATCCCAATGCCTCTCAAACTCATCCTTGAAAATCCTACGCCATACGGCTACATTATCCATCTCAAGATCCGTTACATCAAGTCCTATACCACGGATATTTAACATTTCCCCCAATTGGACTTCATTAAAATATATATGAGTACCCTTAACCACCGAATTATAAGTTACCAAACCTTCATCATCCATACCAATATCTAAATTAGCGTCAAAGAGTCTTACCAAACGCTTGAAGCCCCTTCTCTCGGCGGCGTTCATATCCAAAATAGAAGTCAAACTGCATCCGTAGATAAATCTTCCACGGGGGTTGTAGCAAAATCACCAATTCTCACCGGGCGTCCCAATAATAATTTTAATTTTGCGGTCTTCACGTATTCCTTGATTATCTTCTCGTGCGCGTTGCACCACTCGATCTCTTGCGGGGTAAGTTGAGGATAAAGCTCATTGAGGGAAGGTTCGTTCGCCATGGCGATTCAAGCACAAAATAAAAGGCAAAATATATAGATCCGGATAGAGGAGGGTTTAAGCTTTAATTTGAAACTAATTTTATGAGAAATAGTGGTGAAATGAAGAGATGGGAGGTGGAAGAAGTTGAAGGGAATGGGTTTTGGAGCTTGCTGGAAGGGGGAAGACGTGTAAAATATGTGAGCTGAAGGTTTCGGCCTTCAGCTCATATACTTTTTTCGTAAAGGGGGGGGGGGGGGGGGCAGGGTCGACACTATGGTCGACCTGTCTCTGGGTAGGTCGACCATAGTGTCGACCTGAACCTGCATAATTTTTTTTCTGATACGTTTTCGTGCAGCGATTCTTCGTCTTCCTTTGCGATGGTCCACCTCCATTCTTATGTCATGCTGTTAGTCCAAAACTTGGTGTGTGCACTAGTGATTGTTAATTCTCCTCATATGTCGGTTCCGATTCCATTAAATGTAAACTTAAGCGGAACATACAATCTTAAATATCCATATTTATGTGCACTTTCTATTTTCTCTTACAAGTTCAAAAATTTCCTTGAATTCCATTTTCAGTGTATGGGGGTAAAATTTCCATTCCTTTCTAAGCTTAATCCTCAAGCGGACTCTACATCAATCTAGATTTATGTAATATATATATAATATTTATATTTTCTCAAAAATACAAATACGCTCCCTGATAATTTTTCCCAAGGAAAACTAAACCTACGCTCTGATACCAGATGTAACAACCTGGGTTCTGACAGACCGATTTTTTTTTCAAAACCCAATCCATCGAGACCCGAGTTGGGTGCTCTGGTATCCTACAGAAAAAATAGAGATAAAGAAGCATGTCAGAATTCGTAAAGCATTTCACAGTGGAAGGAATGAAATATAATTTATTAAAAATAGTTTTACCTTAATAATAATGTTGTTGCACCAGTATTCGCAGTTATACCATCTCTGGCCTGAACCTAACCTGTGCATGTTGTGAGGAGGGGGTCAGAACATATGTTCTGTGTGACTGGACTTACAATAAACTTCTGTATAATCCTACATATACCGTTCAGTTATATTTTCTTGTTTATTAGGTTATTCACGATATTAGCACTCTAGTCTAAACCCATATCATTCTCGTTCACGTACTAGTAGTTTAACCTAATTTATCGAATATGTAGTTACACACAACTCGTAAAATCCTATATGTGCACAGTCCCTTGCCGTATATCGTACGTCTTCATCACGTAACTTTATACTTAATTTAGCGTAGTGCCACCATTCTCATAATTATTCGGACTGCCACTCTTGTGCTATCAAGCGTTTCCTCGATTCGATTAGGGTTTACGCCACCTAGGGCCATTAGGAATTATGCTACCTAACGAATAATGCCCTCTAGTCTAGGACACACTACCCAGAGCGATATATGTTCCTAGACTTTAACCACATATGTATCGTGAATCATTATCGTTGTCTAGATGCATATGTCCTCCGTATGTGCGACCCGAGTCTCGTAGCAGGGCAAATCAAGAAACACCGAACTCGGTCGAGAGCTTTTAGATATCTGCCGATGCAGATGATAAGGTATGTTTTTCCAGTGGCTATGGTCCCACCTGACCCCTCCCTCAACAAATGAAAGGCACACCTTGAAAAATGAGAACTATACGCAGGACCCCCTATGCCCTACTAACCGATGGCCATCCACAACCATAACTAGATAGCAAGTATATGGTCTTTTGGAGTTCACCGCCTTTCTGCTTCACGTATCTCGATTGACTGAAGACGGTAGGTAGACGACGACGTGCTATCATAGGGCTAAACCAGATATCGCCGCCTCACGCTGGTCCATCCTAGTCTTTAGGTTGCCTTATATTGCAACCAAGGCATACTCTTGGTTCTTCTACCGCAGACCTTAACCTCTGTGAGCCCAAGCGGATCATCTGCAACCTCACAGAGGGATACCAAGAGTACCCTCATGTCCCCCGAAGCTGCGTGCTTCATAACCCAGTCTGATGGAGCCTTCTACATAATCAGATGGACGTTCGCTCCTCCTCGTCTGCTTGTTTAGCGATGATCTACCGTATCGGGTATTCATCTATTTATTGACTAGCTTAACTTACTAGACTAAGAATTTTTACTTAGTTATTATTGACTAAGGTTTACCACTTAGTTTCCTTTCTCATTAATCATGTTAACTAAGGTTTACCACTTAATTTCTTTAATTAAGAATTATGACTTAGTTCTCGTTCTTACTCGTTTACTTAACTAAGGTTTATTGCTTAGTTCCTATCAGCTAAGGCTTGTTACTTAGTTCTTAACCAAGGTTTTTCCATGAATTCAAGTATGACTTAAGTTTCCTTTTATTCGGCGATAGTACATGGGTGTTTTCTCCCCCAGTTCTTGCTTAGCTTAACGTACTTTATATTATAAGTCATCCCACCCTTCGAGGCTTGAATTATATCTTAGGTCTTAGCCTTTACCTGTCCCTAGGACAAGTTCACCCAATATTTAATTCTCCAGTTACCCCTACTTTGGTTTATAATATGTAGTTAACATTCCCTATTTCTGTTTTGGTTAAGTTTTATCTAGCCGTTCATGTTGACGCAACCATCTAAGAATCATGTTAAACTGGTTAAGTATTATCTAACAGTTTCTTGACTTAACCCACCCACGTAATATATCAAATTGGTTGAGTGTTACCTTCCAAGTTTATGACTTAACCCTACGAATCATGTGTCAAGATTGGTTAAGTGTTGTCGTTCAAATTCATAACTTAACCCTATCATGTGGCATTAATTAATTATTAACGCACCTCCACCTCTCACATTAGACATGTTGTTGTGGTCACTGGATATGTCGGGCTATTCCGGGAAGAATTACACCACAACTGAGTCTAACCTCGGGTTTAAGCACGATATGACTAACTTCTCACATTAGGCCTGTTGTTTGCGGTCAATGGATATGCCGATCAGTTCCGGGCAGATTTACACCGCGTAACTCATCCTTACCTCGAGTTAGTCATGTTCAAGTTCAAGTTCAATCTAAATGTCATATTCATGTTCAAGTTCTAGATGTCAAGTTTCATGTCAAGTTCTAGATGTCAATTTCATATCAAATCCATGTCTTATTCAAGCGTGATGTGCCCATAAACAATTTTATAGGCAAATTCATGTTTAATTCATTTCAGTGATGTCAATTATATGTTATACCCCAAAATCATGTTCATGCTTATAATTTCCAACTTGGTCTACCCATTCAAATCTTACCAAGGTTATATTATGCCCAAAACCCATTGTAATTTATTACCAAACCTTCCAATTCATGTTATAACCCAAAATCAAGCGTTTCCCTTTTTAGTTCGCAATAGTCATTCAATCGGATTCATTTCATGAGGGATCTAGGCTCGAGATAGCCTAGCTATAAAAATAAAAGGGGAAGAATAAAAGGTGGAACATAATCGTAGGCATAATAATTAAAATCGAACACGTGATAATATTAAACATTACAGATCCAATTTTTCACAATAATTTCATTTCATGTCTACATCGGGAATGTTTGAACGATAAATCGTAATTTTACACAAAAAGTGTATTAGAACTCCACTCACCTTGCTTGTCGTCTTCAAAATAAGGACTATATAACTCTTGAATTGTTTTCCCTCTTGTGCTTAGCTTGAATTACCGTTTTGACTCATATTTGATTTCTCTTTACGGCATAAATTTGCGAATTTGAATCCATTATCTTCTCTTTAGATTTGAATCTCTTTTCTATTTCATTCGTTGTTCTAGATCTCATTCTTTTTAATTTTTAAGAATAGATGTTGTGGAGAAAAGAGGGAAGAATAGATCTAAGATCTTTTGGAGAAAAAGAAGATAATGAGAGAGAAGAGAGCCATGGTGAAGCCATGAATTGTTGTGGAGTTTACAATGAGCTTAGGGTTGTTTATATAGGTGCCAAACTACGAATCTCGCCCAAGAACTAGTCCAAATACATCAAAATGCACCCAGAACTGAATCTGGGAAAAACTGACCAGGTCGACACCGAGGTCGACTATAGTGTCGACCTGGTTGGGGGGGTCGACTACATAGTCGACCACCTGGTCGATCTGGCCTGGGCGGGAATTTTCCCGCCCATCCTGCCTGTGCGTTTGAAATTCGAATTTGACCTTTTTTTTGAGCTGTTTAGTTTTTAATTAAATTCTGAAACTTTGAAAGGTCATAACTTACTTATACGGACTCCGATTTTCGAAAACTCGGACTCGATTCCATGTAGAATTCCGAGACGAACGTAATGGTGAAATCCGTTTAACTTAATTCTCAATATTTAAATTAAGTATTCTTTATTTCCCATCGTACTTAATTAATTTGTTTCGCGTATCACCATTATATTTTAATATCTCGGAATGTATATATTATTAATTTCTTATTTTAAATTATAAAAATGCGGGGTGTTACAAAGAAAATAGGAGCGATGATGGCCATTAATCGTGGAAAGCTGACGGCGGAAAAATTAGAAATGAATTTGGTTTTCGGATTTTCCTGATTGGCCCAAAATATATATTAATTATATTTTATACTATTTAATTTGTAAATTACTTGTTTAACACCACGAACTCCAAATCAAACCCAACGACTGTCGCCACTAGCCAAATACCCCCATTCCAGACACAATGGGATATGTCCCGTAAGCTAATCTGACTATTTACATCAGTTTTTATCTAAATTTAAATATAAATCAATATATATATATTTAATTTAAACGTACATTTCAATTTACTGGGGCCGCATACTGACTCCAAAAATTCCCGAAAAATAAATCTAGTTTTGTTTTGATGATACGGTCCTGACAAAACTAATTTTGTCGAATTTGGAGACCGTTTGAAAAATGGTCATTTTCTGGTTGATCCAATTCAAATTTAAATTACCAAACACATTTAAATTTACTGCGCTCACAAATTAAATCCAAAAATTATGAAATTTGAAACCTTGCAATAATTTGACATTCCGGATCCAACAAAAGTGGTTTCGTCGAAAACAGAGGTCGTTTGCAAAATGGCTATTCATTATATTACATTAAATTCCATAGCGACTATTTCAAATTTTCAACTGGACATAACTTTTTATTCCCGCTATGAAATCTGGATTTTTCACATTCGTTGGAAAAATATTTTTAAATAGATTCAAATATTTCCTATTTCGATAAAATCTAATTTTTTTGAATCCTTTACATTCATTTGAAATTTGAAATCGAATTTTCAAACTGCCATGCTAATTTTAACTCTATTTATAACTATATTAAATTTGTTCGTTCCAACTTCGATTTAAATAAATTTTTAGTCGTTATTTTTTAAAATAAATCATTTTAAATATTCGTAATCCATTAAGATTGCTAAAATAAAAAATTTAAATTGGTTCTGATTTTCCGGGTTGTTACACCACTTCTCAAAGTCATTATAATCATTGCACTTGTCAATAACCAATTGAGAACCCGGCGCCGCATACGAACCCCATACATAAGGCGCCACACTATTTGGACTTCCAGTTGAAGGACTTACCAAGCTATTATTCGTCTCCGGCATTTTCACAAACACCTGAAAACACCAAACAACTATGATACCGAATGTTGAAACGGTTACGATTAATCCGACTTAAGACTACTCGAATCCGATATCTAAACTACAAAGCGCTTGTGGAAGACTAAATCGTTGTTAGACTTGCAAAAACAGCTAAAACAATAACTCTAGTCACCAAACAAATATCAACCAATCCCGAACAATCCAAATCTCAATCAAAAGCAAGAAACTAATGACAAAGTACTAAAAATAAATCACATAAGGATTTATAGTGGTTCCACTAATATCTTGTTATTGTACATCCACTTTGGAGAGAGTATTTTATCACCACGATGAAAGGAATACAAGAGATTGATCCAATGACCACTATATTTCAATATAGAAAAGAGTTTGAGGAGAATAGAATTGAAGAATTGAAATTAGGTTTTAAACCCTAATTCACCCTTGAGAATAAACCCTTGATCCCAAATCAAGTTTTCAAGCCCATCCACCAACACACCTGAAAATAGCTTATATAGAGATAGGCCAATTACTTAAATTGCCCCCGTGTCTTCAAAAATAAATTTGTCAAGTTTCCAGCCCGAAACAGCCCAAAACACTCGTCAGACGTCTATCGTGGGAGGTGATAACCGTATGTCCCTCCTAGGGAATTATTTGGGCTTTAGCACTTAGCTTAGACGTCTGTCCCCATTATGACAGATGTCTGTCCCTCTCTAAGACGACTGTCATGAGGATGACAAGCGTCAGTCAGAGCTCTCGGGAAAATACTGTAACACCCAGGATTTTTGAATAATCGAATTAAATAAATTAAAGAATAATTAATCTCAGACATGAGAATTATGGGGATTGGGTTGCGCCATTGTGTTCGTCTCGGAATTCTGGTTGAAATAGAGTCCGAGTTTGCGGGAAACGAGTAATGGATGAAGGAGTTATGGACGAACGAAGTGTGGTGGCAAGAAGAACAAAAATAGATTGCACTAGCGCACTTGGGAAGTGCGCCAGTACAAATTAACACTAGCGCACCTGCCAAGTGCGCCCAGGCCAAGGAAAAAGCCTGCACAGCTTTCTGGTTCAGGCTGACCCATGTTTTTGAGTCCTTTGTGACTCCTTGCTGAGTCATTAGGGCTGACTCATCACCCCATCATGACCGAATGGTTTTGATTAACACTAAGATCATCCGATGGCTTAAATTAATTCAAAACTCTACAAAAAGACCCATAGACTCAAACCCTAAATCAGAATTAAAACTGAAACTATGGTCGTCATGCTGTTGTCTTGAACCCTAGAGCAGCCGCCACCAAATTAAAGAAGAAGAACTGCAATCAAATCAGAACTACTCAACCCTAACAGCGAATCTTCTTCAAAGGAGCGCTAATTCAACTCCAGAAATCAGAATTCAGAACTCAAGACTGCTTTTGAGTTGTGAGTTCGATAGTTTTAACAAGATAATTAGTAATTTAATTAGATTAAGATATAATGCGGATTGTATGGATGTGATATGAAGTATTGATTTCATGTTGTAATTATGTAGTAGGATTGTGATTGAAATCTCTATGACGTTATGTTGTGATGCTATCATTTATGATGTAAAGTTATGTTGCTATCATCCTTGTTGTAGTTTTATATAATATCAAATCATCAAGTTTCTTATGCTAGTTTGTTATATCGATTCATATGATAAATCATTTGTAGGCAAGTTTAGATTTTAATTCAAACATGAATCATATACAAGTTGGGTAGAATTTTATGTGAACTTACCTAGTTATGACACCTAGTTTATGTGAAAATTTAAGTGAAAGTTAGGCCATGACATGTGTGAGTTATATGCTAAATTTTACATGACATTTTACATGTTGGATGCAAGTTTACACCCTTGTTATGATGTATAAATCACATATGTAAGTTGTATAAATATATGAGTTTAGAACATGAATCATGTTATGCAAGTTTAGGGGTATTGCCTATGCAAATTAACACCTTTAGACATAGGCTTATGACATACATGATTTATGAGAATTTGTGGTTATTACCTAAGCAAGTTAATTCCTTTAGATTTGGATCCATGACATATGTTGTTTATGCAAGTTATAATTTTAGCCTATGCAAGTTTTAGGTGTAGAACATCATTCACATATGCAAGTTCACCCCTATGTTTAGATTTTAATTATGTGTATATTGTGATGTTCTCTCTTTATTCCATGAGTTAGACTATTCGAGTCTAACATATATATTTTTTAAGTTAAATGAACAAACGTACTACGTGGGGTAAAGGGGATAATATTAAAAAGATTTAATTGGCATAAATGCCTTAAAAGGTATAAAATATAATTGTGGTGAAAATAGGTTTGATTTTACATACCATAAATGGATGGACATAATTGAGTCAATTATGGACATCGTTAAATTTGGAATTGATTGATAATTTGAATAGGGAAAGTAATCCAAATTGGGGGATGATTAATTAGGAGTAATTAATCGTCTAAGACACGAGGTTAGGCTCTTTTGTGGTGTTAGACTGCCCGGACCTGCCCGATAAATCCAGCTGCCACAAATGTCAGTCTAACGTGAGAGGTCTTAGACACAAATTAAATACGTAACAATTGTAAAGAAAAGAGGTTAGACTCTTTTGTGGTGTGAGACTGCCCGGACCCGCCCGACAAATCCAGCTGCCACAAATGCCAGTCTAATGTGAGAGGTCTTCATGAGGTTACGGTCTTAATGAATTAAGAAACACTTAACCAGATAAAAAAGTAGTGTGACATGAGGGGGTTAAGTAGGTACCTTGGGTGGCATGTGGAATTAAGTGGGTGCCTTGGGTGGCATTTGAAATACGATTAGAAATACTTAACCAAAATTGAAACATGTAACTGAAACATGAATAAGAAGTGGGTTAAGTGGGAAATACTAGAGGGGACCAAGCTTAGGTGGATAGCTTGTGTCAAATCATGGGGGCCCGTTTCAACCAGTAACCCATAAGTATCTCTGCGGGATCGACCTAAGTCAAGGACGGGACACGCGTACTGGGCTTGACTGTAAGAGGCCAAAACGGGTGAGCGGTGGCAACACAAGTCCAACGGGTTCATGTGCGTTTGTGGGCCCAGGCTGGTAGGTAAGACGTTGTTGCATCGTGTAGGTATAAGCCGTGCTTCTCTGATTGTATCGGCTTGCCACTTTGGGGAGTGATACACCCCACTGTGGGACCAGCACGGGTATCTACGAGTTAGGGAGCCGATCGCTTGGGGGTAGGACTTAGGGTACACTTAGTTCTGTTTGTTTCTGTTGGTACCGTCTGTTTCTGTTGGGTGGTAACACCTGTCTGTTTCTTTGTGGTACCGTCTGTTGGGGTGGTGAAGGCCCATTACTAGTGTACACCTAATTCTACATTCTGTTTCCGCAGGGATTATTCTGTTTCCGTCTCTGATTCCGTTTCAAATTCTATTTCCGTACCTTCTGTCTGTTGGGGTGGTAAAGGCCCATAAGTTGGGTAGTAAAGGCCCATTATTAGAATTCTGCTTCTGTACCTTCTGTATGTTGGGGTGGTTAGGGCCCATTACTAGCATTCTATTTCTGTATAGATTATTCTGTTTCAGTTCTACTTCAGTTTAAACATTAGGGTAACACCTAATCCTGTTATACTAGTGGTGGTGCAGTATAGTAATTATCTTGTAGTGGTTTAGGTGTGCCTTTAACGTTATTGTTGTTCATCTTGTTTCCTTGTTTACTCTGTCATACTCAATGGTTCATGGTCATTTCCTTATTTTCCAACTTATGCCTTAGCCTAGTTACTTTGTTAATTATATTGTTAAAGCTATCGCACTTGCCAGACTTTATGTTTGACCCCCTTTTTCCATCTCTTTTCTACATTTCCCCCCCAAGGTGTTTAGGGAGGAAACACCCAGGTTAGTCAGGATTTGGATATCATCTTCTAGGAGCTACTTCTGAAGTATGGCTCGAACCTCTGTCTCTTGTGTGGCTTGCTCTGTAATTTGGGGAATGATGATTTTCTTTTAAATACCTATGTACTCCGATGATATAAGACAGAAGTGTTTTGTTGTAATAGTTTTATGAATCATGGTATTATGTAACAAAGTATTTTGGAGATTTAATAAAGTTATTTATTTCCGCTGCAATTTTTTTTTATATCTGTCTTGTGATATTATCTGTCTGTTTGCCAATAACGCTCCACTGAAGTTAAGGCATTCCCTTTGTGAGTGACCTTAATGGAGGTGGAGTGTTACACGTGGTATCAGAGCTGAAGGTTACCAGATTAGATAAAAGTTTTGAAAACATTTTTCAAAAAGGTTTTAAAAGAAAGTATTTTCAAGAAGGAAAGCCTGTTTTGAAAGACATTCCCCGAAAACCCGTATGTAGTACCCTTCGGTCCTTTGTCTAGAATCCCTTCCTTGATAGGATAGGCAAATGCTCTCACGGCTGATGGATAGGAAATTTTTTATAGAAGGTTTAATTTCCATATCTAGTTATGAAGTTAAGACTCTTTTGGATTCTGGCATTGAGACTCTGCACTTTAGTACTAGTCTTGTTTCTGATCCCATAGTTGTTTCAAACCCATTTGTGGTTCGACTCAATTGTTAGTGGTTTGTAGGGGTTTGAAATTATCTGTGTTAGGTATCAAAAATTTGAATGTGACATTTGTGTGCTCAAGTTTATGGGCCATGGGTTGGTTCTAAATGGACCAGCTTTCTATGTAGAGGGTCGTTAAGTTTCTAACTTGTCGTGGGAAGACCCCCAAAGTTTCTTGTAACCCGCAAGAGTCTGTTATGCTTAGCTTTCTGATAATCATTCTGTAATCTGATTTGTACTAGTAGTCTGTAAGTATCTGAATATTTCTGAAGGATAGGGGTTTCTACTCGAAGCATGAAGTAGATTTCCAGTTTTGACATTGTTTAATGTGGGTAATTTTCTGAGTGGCAGTCTGATGTTGATTTCGGTCTTCGGGGCTGAGACTTAGGGAATTATTCTCTTAACCAATGTCAAATGGGAACAGAGCTTTTGTTTTAGTTGTATCATTTGTTTGTATCCCATCGACAGAATCTTTGACCTTTAGATAGGAAACTCATGGATGTAAACATGTGTTTGAGACATGTTATGTTTGATGGTTGCAAGTGGATGCAAATGTTTGCTAGTGGTTGCCCGTTGATGCATATACACACACTTTAAGCACTAGATCGGCTCAGTCGCTTCATATTGCATATTGAATATAAATGTGTGTACATATTTAACTAATGGTTGTATAATGGTTGTACCATCATATGGATGTTGCATTTTGGTGAATGGTTGTGCACACATGGAGAAATAATATTTATCGACAGGGTTCTTTCGAATACATAATGGATGCATGGCACTATCATGGTTTCCATTAAGGAGGTTAACTGAATCAGTAGACCGCCTGATTTTGCATTAGATAAGGAACATATACACACACTTCTTGCATATGTTCATACAACATTAGAAATTTCATAGGGACAATGGATGCCCATGTTTGATTGTTGAATAGATGGTTGTTTGGATGGTAGGATATGCATTCTCCTTGACTTGGAGATTTCGGGGACAAAATCCTTTAAGGAGAGGGGAGAATGTAACACCCCGGATTTTTGAATAATCGAATTAACTAAATTAAAGAATAATTAATCTCAGACGTGAGAATTATGGGGATTGGGTTGCGCCATTGTGTTCGTCTCGGAATTCTGGTTGAAATAGAGTCCGAGTTTGCGGGAAACAAGTACCGGATGAAGGAGTTATGGACGAACGAAGTGTGGTGGCAAGAAACAAAATAGATTGCACTGGCGCACCTGCAAAGTGCGCTAGTACAAATTAACACTGGCGCACCTGCAAAGTGCGCCCAGGCCGAGGCAAAAGCCTGCACAGCTTTCTGGTTCAGAATGACCCATGTTGTTGAGTCCTTTTTGACTCATTGCTGAGTCAATAGGGCTGACTCATCACCCTATCATGATCGAATGGTTTTGATTAACCCTAAGATCATCCGATGGCTTAAATTAATTCAAAACTCTATAAAAAGACCCATAGACTCAAACCCTAAATCAGAATTAAAACTGAAACTATGGCCGTCATGCTGTTGTCTTGAACCCTAGAGCAGCCGCCACCAAATTAAAGAGGAAGAACAACAATCTAATCAGAACTACTCAACCCTAACAGTGAATCTTCTTCAAAGGAGCGCTAATTCAACTCCAGAAATCAGAATTCAGAACTCAAGACTGCTTTTAAGTTGTGAGTTCGATAGTTTTAACAAGATAATTAGTAATTAAATTAGATTAAGATATAATGCGGATTGTATGGATGTGATATGAAGTATTGATTTCATGTTGTAATTATGTTGTAGGATTGTGATTGAAATCTCTATGACGTTATGTTGTGATGCTATCATTTATGATGTAAAGTTATGTTGCTATCATCCATGTTGTAATTTTATATAATATCAAATTATCAAGTTTCTTATGCTAGTTTGTTATATCGATTCATATGATAAATCATTTGTAGGCAAGTTTAGATTTTGATTCAAACATGAATCATATACAAGTTGGGTAGAATTTTATGTGAACTTACCTAGTTATGACACCTAGTTTATGTGAAAATTTAAGTGAAAGTTAGGCTATGACATGTGTGAGTTATATGCTAAATTTTACATGACACTTTACATGTTGGATGCAAGTTTACACCCTTGTTATGATGTATAAATCACATATGTAAGTTGTATAAATATATGAGTTTAGAACATGAATCATGTTATGCAAGTTTAGGGGTATTGCCTATACAAATTAACACCTTTAGACATAGGCTTATGACATACATGATTTATGAGAATTTGTGGTTATTACCTATGCAAGTTTATTCCTTTAGATTTGGATCCATGACATATGTTGTTTATGCAAGTTATAATTAAACCTATGCAAGTTTTAGGTGTAGAACATCATTCACATATGTAAGTTCACCCCTATGTTTAGATTTTAATTATGTGTATATTGTGATGTTCTCTCTTTATTCCATGAGTTAGACTATTCAAGTTTAACGTATATTTTTTTACGTTAAACGAACAAACGTACTACGTGGGGTAAATGGGATAATATTAAAAAGATTTAATTGGCATAAATGACTTAAAAGGCATAAAATATAATTGTGGTGAAAATTGGTATGATTTTACATACCATAAATGGATGGACATAATTGAGTCAATTATGGACATCGTTAAATTTTGAATTGATTGATAATTTGAATAGGGAAAGTAATCCAAATTGGGGGATGATTAATTAGGAGTAATTAATCGTCTAAGACACGAAGTTAGGCTCATTTGTGGCGTAAGACTTCCTGGACCCGCCCGACAAATCCAGCTGCCACAAATGTCAGTCTAATGTGAGAGGTCTTAGGCACAAATTAAATACGTAACAATTGTAAAGACACGAGTTTAGACTTTTTTGTGGTGTAAGACTACCCGGACTCGCCCGGCAAATCCAGCTGCCACAAATGTCAGTCTAATGTGAGAGGTCTTTATGAGGTTACAGTCTTAATGAATTAAGAAACACTTAACCAGATAAACATGTAGTGGGACATGAGGGGGTTAAGTAGGTGCCTTGGGTGGCATGCGGAATTAAGTGGGTGCCTTGGGTGGCATTTGAAATACGATTAGAAATACTTAACCAAAATTGAAACATGTAACTGAAACATGAATAAGAAGTGGGTTAAGTGGGAAATACTAGAGGGGACCAAGCTTAGGTGGATAGCTTGTGTCAAATCATGGGGGCCCGTTTCAACCAGTAACCCATAAGTATCTCTGTGGGCTCGACCTAAGTCGAGGACGGGACACGCGTACTGGGCTTGATTGTAAGAGGCCAAAACGGGTGAGCGATGGCAACGCAAGTCCAACGGGTTCATGTGCGTGTGTGGGCCTGGGCTGGTAGGTAAGACATTGTTGCATCGTGTAGGTATAAGCCGTGCATCTCTGATAGTATCGGCTTGCCACTTTGGGGAGTGATACACCCCACTGTGGGACCAGCACGGGTATCTACGAGTTAGGGAGCCGATCGCTTGGGGGTAGGTCTTAGGGTACACTTAGTTCTGTTTGTTTCTGTTGGTATCGTCTGTTTCTGTTGGGTGGTAACACCTGTCTGTTTCTGTGTGATACCGTCTGTTGGGGTGGTAAAGGCCCATTACTAGTGTACACCTAATTCTACATTCTGTTTCCATAGGGATTATTCTGTTTCCGTCTCTGATTCCGTTTCAGATTCTGTTTCCGTACCTTCTGTCTGTTGGGGTGGTAAAGGCCCATTAGTTGGGTGGTAAAGGCCCAATATTAGTATTCTACTTCTGTACCTTCGGTATGTTGGGGTGGTTAAGGCCCATTACTAGCATTCTATTTCTGTATAGATTATTCTGTTTCGATTCTATTTCAGTTTAAACATTAGGGTAACACCTAATCCTATTATACTAGTCGTGGTGCAGTATAGTAATTATATTGTAGTGGTTTAGGTGTGCCTTTAACGTTATTGTTGTTCATCTTGTTTCCTTGTTTACTCTGTCATACTCAATGGTTCATGATCATTTCCTTATTTTCCAACTTATGCCTTAGCCTAGTTACTTTGTTAATTATATTGTTAAAGTTATCGCACTCGCCTGACTTTATGTCTGACCCCCTTTTTTCCATCTCTTTTCTTCCTTTCCGCCCCTTAGGTGTTCAGGGAGGAAACACCCAGGTTTAGTCAGGATTTGGATATCATCTTCTACGAGCTACTTCTGAAGTATGGCTCGAACCTCTGTCTCTTGTGTGGCTTGCTCTGTAATTTGGGGAATGATGATTTTCTTTTAAATACCTATGTACTCTGATGATATAAGACATAAGTGTTTTGTTGTAATAGTTTTATGACTCATGGTATTATGTAACAAAGTATTTTGGAGATTTAATAAAGTTATTTATTTCCACTGCAAAAATTTTTTATATCTGTCTTGTGATATTCTGTGTCTGTTCACCAATAATGCTCCACTGAAGTTAAGGCATTCCCTTTGCGAGTGACCTTAATGGAGGTGGGGTGTTACACGTGGTATCAGAGCTGAAGGTTACCAGATTAGATAAAAGTTTTGAAAACATTTTTCAAAAAGGTTTTAAAAGAAAGTATTTTCAAGAAGGAAAGCCTGTTTTGAAAAACATTCCCCGAAAACCCGTATGTAGTACCCTTCGGTCCTTTGTCTAAAATCTCTTCCTTGATAGTATAGGCAAATACTCTCACGGCTGATGGATAGGAAATTTTTTGTAAAAGGTTTAATTTCATTATCTAGTTATGAAGTTAAGACTCTTTTGGATTCTGGCATTGAGACTCTGCACTTTAGTACTAGACTTGTTTCTGATCCCGTAGTTGTTTCAAACCCCATTTGTGGTTCGGCTCAATTTTTAGTGGTTTGTAGTGGTTTGAAATTATCTGTGTTAGGTGTCAAAAATTTGAATGTGAAATTTGTGTGCTCAAGTTTATGGGCCATGGGTTGGTTCTAAATGGACCAGCTTTCTATGTAGAGGGTCGTTAAGTTTCTAACATGTCGTGGGAAGACCCCTAAAGTTTCTTGTAACCCGCAAGGGTCTGTTATGCTTAGCTTTCTGAGAATCATTCTGTAATCTGATCTGTACCAGTAGTCTGTAAGTATCTGAATATTTCTGAAGGATAGGGGTTTCTACTCGAAGCATGAAGTAGATTTCCAGTTTTGACATTGTTTAATGGAGGTAATTTTCTGAGTGGCAGTCTGATGATGATTTCGGTCTTCGGGGCTGAGACTTAGGGAATTATTCTCTTAACCAATGTCAAATGGGAACAGAGCTTTTTTTTTATTTGTATCATTTGTTTGTATCCCATCGACTGAATATTTGACCTTTAGATAGGAAACCCATGGATGTAAACATGTGTTTGAGACATGTTATGTTTGATGGTTGCAAGTGGATGCAAGTGATTGCTAGTGGTTGCCTGTGGATGCATATACACACACTTTAGGCACTAGATCGGCTCAGTCACTTCATATTGCATATTGCATATAAATGTGTGTACATATTTAAGGAATGGTTGTACCATCGTATGGATGTTGCATTTTGGTGAATGGTTGTGCACACATGTAGAAATAATATGTATCGATAGGGTTCTTTCGCATACATAATGGATGCATGGCACTATCATGGTTTGCATTAAGGAGGTCAACTGAATCAGTAGACTGCCTGATTTTGCATTAGATGAGGAATATATACATACACTTCTTGCATATGTTCATACAGCATTAGAAATTTTATAAGGACAATGGATGCCCATGTTTGATGGTTGAATAGATGGTTGTTTGGATGGTAGGATATGCATTCTCCTTGACTTGGAGATTTCGGGGACAAAATCCTTTAAGGAGGGGAGAATGTAACACCCCGGATTTTTGAATAATCGAATTAACTAAATTAAAGAATAATTAATCTCAGACGTGAGAATTATGGGGATTGGGTTGCGCCATTGTGTTCGTCTCAGAATTTTAGTTGAAATAGAGTCTGAGTTTGCGGGAAACGAGTACCGGATGAAGGAGTTATGGACGAACGAAGTGTGGTGGCAAGAAGTAAAAAAAATAGATTGCACTGCCGCACTTGGGAAGTGCGCCAGTACAAATTAACACTGGCGCACCTGCCAAGTGCGCCCAGGACGAGGCGAAAGCCTGCACAGCTTTCTGGTTCAGGCTGACCCGTGTTGTTGAGTCCTTTTTGACTCCTTGCTGAGTCAGTAGGGCTGACTCATCACCCTATCATGACCGAATGGTTTTGATTAACCCTAAGATCATCCGACGGCTTAAATTAATTCAAAACTCTATAAAAATACCTATAGACTCAAACCCTAAATCAGAATTAAAACTGAAACTATGGCCGTCATGCTGTTGTCTTGAACCCTAGAGCAGCCGCCACCAAATTAAAGAGGAAGAACAACAATCAAATCAGAACTACTCAACCCTAACAGCGAATCTTCTTCAAAGGAGCGCTAATTCAACTCCAGAAATCAGAATTCAGAACTCAAGACTGCTTTTGAGTTGTGAGTTCGATAGTTTTAACAAGATAATTAGTAATTTAATTAGATTAAGATATAATGCGGATTGTATGGATGTGATATGAAGTATTGATTTCATGTTGTAATTATGTTGTAGGATCGTGATTGAAATCTCTATGACGTTATGTTGTGATGCTTTCATTTATGATGTAAAGTTATGCGCTATCATCCATGTTGTAATTTTATATAATATCAAATCATCAAGTTTCTTATGCTAGTTTGTTATATCGATTCATATGATAAATCATTTGTAGGCAAGTTTAGATTTTGATTCAAACATGAATCATATACAAGTTAGGTAGAATTTAATGTGAACTTACATAGTTATGACACCTAGTTTATGTGAAAATTTAAGTGAAAGTTAGGCTATGACATGTGTGAGTTATATACTAAATTTTACATGACAATTTACATGTCGGATGCAAGTTTACACCCTTGTTATGATGTATAAATCACATATGTAAGTTGTATAAATATATAAGTTTAGAACATGAATCATGTTTTGCAAGTTTAGGGGTATTGCCTATGCAAATTAACACCTTTAGACATAGGCTTATGACATACATGATTTATGAGAATTTCTAGTTATTACCTATGCAAGTTTATTCCTTTAGATTTGGATCCATGACATATGTTGTTTATGCAAGTTATAATTTTAGCCTATGCAAGTTTTATGTGTAGAACATCATTCACATATGCAAGTTCATCCCTATGTTTAGATTTTAATTATGTGTATATTGTGATGTTCTCTCATTATTCCATGAGTTAGACTATTCGAGTCTAACGTATATTTTTTTACGTTAAACGAACAAACATACTACGTGGGGTAAAGGGGATAATATTAAAAAGATTTAATTGGCATAAATGCCTTAAAAGGCATAAAATATAATTGTGTTGAAAATTGGTATGATTTTACATACCATAAATGGATGGACATAATTGAGTCAGTTATGGACATCGTTAAATTTGGAATTGATTGATAATTTGAATAGGGAAAGTAATCCAAATTGAGGGATGATTAATTAGGAGTAATTAATTGTCTAAGACACGATGTTAGGCTCTTTTGTGGTGTAAGACTGCCCGGACCCGCCCGGCAAATCCAGCTTCCACAAATGTTAGTCTAACGTGAGATGTCTTAGGCACAAATTAAATACGTAACAATTGTAAAGAGACGAGGTTAGACTCTTTTGTGGTGTAAGACTGCCCGGACCCGCCTGGCAAATCCAGCTGCCACAAATGCTAGTCTAATGTGAGAGGTATTTATGAGGTTACGGTCTTAATGAATTAAGAAACACTTTACCAGATAAACATGTAGTGGGACATGAGGGGGTTAAGTGGGTGCCTTGGGTGGCATGTGGAATTAAGTGGGTTCCTTGGGTGGCATTTGAAATATGATTAGAAATACTTAACCAAAATTGAAACATGTAACTGAAACATGAATAAGAAGTGGGTTAAGTGGGAAATACTAGAGGGGACTAAGCTTAGGTGGATAGCTTGTGTCAAATCATGGGGGCCGTTTCAACCAGTAACCCATAAGTATCTCTGTGGGCTCGACCTAAGTCGAGGACGGGACACGCGTACTGGGCTTGACTGTAAGAGGCCAAAACGAGTGAGCGGTGGCAACGCAAGTCCAACGGGTTCATGTGCATGTGTGGGCCCGGGCTGGTAGGTAAGACGTTGTTGCATCGTGTAGGTATAAGCCGTTCATCTCTGATAGTATCGGATTGCCACTTTGGGGAGTGATACACCCTACTGTGGGACCAGCACGGGTATCTACGAGTTAGGGAGCTGATCGCTTGGGGGTAGGACTTAGGGTACACTTAGTTCTGTTTGTTTTTGTTGGTACCATCTGTTTCTGTTGGGTGGTAACACCTGTCTGTTTCTGCGTGGTACCGTCTGTTGGGGTGGTAAAGGCCCATTACTAGTGCACACCTAATTCTACATTCTGTTTCCATAGGGATTATTTTGTTTTCGTCTCTGATTTCGTTTCAGATTCTGTTTCCGTACCTTCTGTCTGTTGGGGTGGTAAAGGCCCATTAGTTGGGTGGTAAAGGCCCATTATTAGTATTCTACTTCTGTACCTTCTGTATATTGGGGTTGTTAAGGCCCATTACTAGCATTCTGTTTCTGTATAGATTATTCTGTTTTAGTTCTATTTCAGTTTAAACATTAGGGTAACACCTAATCCTGTTATACTAGTGGTGGTGCAGTATAGTAATTATCTTGTAGTGGTTTAGGTGTGCCTTTAACGTTATTGTTGTTCATCTTGTTTCCTTATTTACTCTGTCTCATTTCCTTAGTTTCCACCTTATGCCTTAGCCTATTTACTTTGTTAATTATATTGTTAAAGTTATCGCACTCGCCAGACTTTATGTCGGACCCCCTTTTTTCCATCTCTTTTCTTCCTTCCCCCCCAGGTGTTCAGGGAGGAAACACCCAGGTTTAGTCAAGATTTGGATATCATCTTCTAGGAGCTACTTCTGAAGTATGGCTCGAACCTCTGTCTCTTGTGTGGCTTGCTCTGTAATTTGGGGAATGATGATTTTCTTTCAAATACCTATGTACTCTGATGATATAAGACATAAGTTTTTTGTTGTAATAGTTTTATGACTCATGGTATTATGTAACAAAGTATTTTGGTGATTTAATAAAGTTATTTATTTCCGCTGCAAAAAAAATTTATATATGTCTTGTGATATTCTGTGTCTGTTTACCAAAAACGCTCCACTGAAGTTAAGGCATTCCCTTTGTGAGTGACCTTAATGGAGGTAGGGTGTTACAAATACACCCTGACAACTCAGACGTCTGTCATGCCCTACAACAGACGTGTGTCACACCTACACACTGAAAAACTACCCCTTTCAGCTCATAACTTTCTCGTGCGAACTCCGATTTGCGAATGGTCACCTCCGACTCGAAGCTATCTTCGTCCTCTTCAGTCCAACATATAGTATCGCAAAGTTCAACAAACCTCACCATCAAGAGAGAGTAGCAACACTTATAATAGGAACGTTCAAATTGAAAAGTAAGCAACGGTTATATCAGACTTGATATCAACCTCACCATCAAGGAAAGGACTAGTTCATGTCTTTAAAGCATAAGAGTAGGAGCCTCATTTGCATAGGCTTTCCATAATAATTTTCTTTTAATGTTTGTGAATGTGGCATATTTATAGTTTTTTTTCGTGCACTTAGAAAAAGTAAAGGAAACTGGAAGATCGGATTTGCGGGAAGTTTAAAAATAAATGTAGTAGCATGCGTTGAGAAAATGAAGGGCCAGGTATTGCATAATAAAATGAATGTAAAATGAAAGTAGGCTACTGATTATGCTCGAAATGAAATAATAAAAAGAGTGGAGAAGAAAAATTAAAGTGGGGAGGGACTTTGGAAATGGAAAGGTGGAGATACCGACGCATTGAAATGAATGAAGTTGAAATGAATGCCGCATGCTGGGATAGTTATGTGGTAATGATATTTCACTTACGTTTAAGGCTGGTTATTTGGTAATGATATTCCATATGTTATTTTATGATATCATATCATTCTTTTCTAACTATGTCTACTTTATACAGGTGTCCGAGACACCTCAAGAAAGTGTCGAAGAAATTCCATCTTGTCAGTGTTACAGATATCCCAATATGAGTAAGACTTAGGGAAATTTTATCTGTTTGTGAAGGGTTATTGCCAGATTCTCAGATTATTGTGATGGTTAGGGAGAATGGAACTGGGAAGACAACATTTTTCCGCATGCTGGTATGTTTTTTATGCCTGTGCTTATAGATTATTGAAAATATCAACTTATAATTACCCGATATAGCTTTGATGATTTTGAATTTTGATTTAAGTAATGTTCGAAGATGAATTGCAAAGTAAAATGTTAATAAGGTGCAGTTATTAAACACCAAATTAATTATTGGAAGCCTCGTGGGTCTGTGTTACCTAGATTGTTCTGAATTTAATTAGTGGTCTTATTGTTTTTTTTTCCTTTTTTTGAAATAAAGGGTACTTAATTACAATGAAACAAAGTACAAGGATAGGAAAGAGCTGTTTACAAACGACTACCCAAAACAGAACAAATACTGTACTAAGAAAACTAAACCCAACTCTTAACCATTGACACAACAAGAAAACCAACAGAAATACAACCCTTAACAAACACAGAAAAGAACTAAAAACTAAAAAATGCCAAGAAGCATTACACTTGCAACAACACCAATACCCAGGTGAAGTATTAAGACCAGGAAAGCTTCAGACAAGCACCAAATTCCCCTCAAAACCTGCCAAGCCATACAACAACATTCAAAAAATACACAACTGTCACATGAGAAATACATCATGCAGATCAAACTTCAAACTGGGCATAAAAGACACATACCAGAAGCCCCATTTGCCAACCAAACTACCCAGAAGATAGAAAGTATATGATGATGCCAATCATAGGATAGTATCAGCAATATATCCATACAAAACCCACTAAAACAAATAAAAGCACATTTAATCATGTAGAACATAAGAAGCTTCCTCATTTTTTAGAAATTCCACCCTTAATTACCCCACCTGCAATTCTTCTGTCCTCTTTAGCTTTTTTTGATTTTGATCTATTTTGAAATTGTGACACTAATTTTACCCATTCTGGGTTAATCTCCACTAAGGGTTCAACGTACACCTGCTTACTTTGTTTCAAAGTTTCATAATCTTTTTACATGGTAGATAACATTACTTATTGCTTTAAGTAATTGATGATAAAGTTATATTACACTAATATATTTAGCATGCAAGAATTACCAGTGTATGCTATATAGGTACATATTCATTGCCATTCTTCTCAGGTTTTCTTTTTGCTGCAAATGAACAAAGTGTCACAGGACAACTCTTCTTCTCATTAATTTTTTTCTTTATCTTTCATTTTCCATTCTTTGCTCCTTAAATATGTGAATGTACGAGTATGTGTTTTTTTAATATATATATATATATATAATATTGTGAGGAGAGTTGGTTTGTGCATAGTGGCCCTTCTTGCCATAGCTAAAGCACTCGATATCTTTCTTATTCTTCTTCTTATGACCATCCTTAGGTATTGTGGTATGCGTATTACCAAGAGTTGCATGCGTACATGCATGCATATGTGTTGTATAATATTTTTCGTTATTCGGTTATATTACTTATTGGTTTCATATCTACTAAAAGCACCATGTAAAACAAGCATCTTGTTTAATTTAGATTACAGATAATGTATGTAGTGTTTTTATTGTGTCTAATTTAGTTTACGGTTATATTACTTAGTCGTTTATGTAAGTGGATGACTATGAAAAATGTTTTTCTTGTTGGGATTACTAAAGTATTTTATTGTGTTTCTTGCTAGAGTTTTATGCAAAAGAACCATATGATCATACTAGGATTCATAATAATGTTCCTGCACCTCCCATCGAAGCAAATGCACAAATTTCTATTATATATAGTAGTGTACTAATTTACTTAATAATATATTATTATACAGTTAAACGTATTTATTTATACTTGGAAGGAATGGTAAGCATGCTTTGATTATAATTCACACCATGATAGCTCTAATTTTGGTTGAATGATGGTTGTTTAGATTTTGTTTATCTGTAACAGTTATTTATATAGTAATACCAGTAGTAAATGCTATTTGTATCTATATGCAAATGCACATATTAAGTTTATCTGTAAATGTGTTCACTATATATTTATATTCCTAAATATGTTCATTATATTTATTGTTCACTATATTTTTATAAGAAATGAAATGCATATTCAACAAAAATTTAAGTCGAAACTATTAATATGTATTTTTTGGCAAGCAGGGATCACTACAACAAAAACACCATATTACAACTTTAATTTTACAACGGTGATAAACGCACCGTTGTAATAAATGGGTTTTTACAACGGTGGTAAAAGCACCGTTGTAATAAATGGTTTTTTACAACGGTGGTATAAACACCGTTGTAATAAAAGCCTATCACAACTTTTATTTTTTGACTGTTGTAATATATGACTATATTATAATATTAATTATTTTCATTAAATAATTTTTAATAATTAATATTTACAACTAATTAGTAATTATTAATTAATAACCCATATATTAATATTAAATATTTAATTAAAAATACTTCAATAAATAAATAATTCATGCTAATAATTAGTAATTGACAACCAATTAGTAATTATTAATTAATAATCAATAAATACGTATTAAATATTTAATTAAAAATACATCAATAAATAAATAATTCCTACTAATAATTACTAATTAACAACCAATTAGTAATTATTTAATAATAATCAATATATAAATATTAAATATTTAATTAAAAATAATTATTTATAACTACTTCATTATTAAGTACTAGTAATTAATTAGTAAGTAATAACTAATGAGCGGTTGATAATCAATAAGTAAATAACAATTAATAAATATTTAATTTATAATTAATCATGACTATTAGTAGTAATTAATATTTAGTATATAATATTTTTTAATATGTAATCGTTGTTGAAAGTTTTTCCAAAATCTTTTGTCAAATATGATCCCTACGGAGGGCGGGTCTAGGGGGGTGGCAACCGCCCCTAGGTGGGGGTGCGGGGGCAACGCCCCCGCTTACGGGGTTCGACCTGCCCGGTCAGGTCGCGGGGGTCCAGGGGGCAGCGCCCCGTCCGAAACGGTACATTTTGTGCACTGTTGAATTTGAATCTTACTCAAAATTTAACAATAATCGTTAATTAAGTAACAATTGTAAGTTAAAAATCAGTAGTAAATAATAATAATAATTTATAATTAACTAAAATAATAATTGAAATTAATGATAAAAACATATATTGAATAAGTAATAGCTCCGCGCTGCAGCTATTTTTAGGGACAGTTTAATAGTTCAATCCAAATTTTAAGCGGAAAACCAAAAAAATTGGCTCCAACTACTTCAAGTTTAAGCGGGAAACCGAAAAATTAGCACCGACCTACTTCGTATTTTTTTTACAGTTGCGTCCACCCATTCTTCCCCTAAATCAATATCGACCTACCTCCAACCATTCGTTTCCCCAAATCAAAAACTAAAACGCAATCGAGCTTTCCTGTCCTACAATGGTGACTAGGGTTTCCGCCGCCCCATTCTCTTCCTCAGTTTTCGCTCTTCTGCTCTTCTTTTCCTCGTCATATCCCTTCCTCTTGTCCCCTCTCTTCTCCGTCCTCTAGCCCTAGCTTTCATCGTCGTGGGTAGGAGCTCGCCTTTCTTCCTCTATCTCTACTTAATCGGCCGCCTCTTTTCTGGTTTTCTCCTCTTAGTCGATCTGTTTTGTGGATCTGTTTTGGATTTGCTGAATACGGTAAGTTTTGGATTTGCTATTTCCCACCATAAAATTTTTGGGGGAACGCACGTCTTGGTCTTGTTTGTAGCTCACTAATCCTCTTTCAGATCTCGCAGTTACTATATGCTGTGGATTAAACTTATTCCAGTGTGCCAGATGTTGTCAATATCTTCATTTTACTGGAGCATCACTATTGGAATTTAAGGTATTGTGACTGTGGTGGCTTTTGTTGGTTTGTTTGTTTGACTTGGTTGGAACTTGGATATGTCATTTGTGCTGTGAGTGTTTTGACTTGGGTGTTAGTGTGGTCGTTCTTGAGTTGTCTGTGCTTTGGTTAGCTTTAGGATTTGTTGGTATTGCTCGGTGGTTTTGGGTTGCTGGTAGGTTGTGCTTTGTCGGAGTTCTTATTGATTGTCTTTGAAGTGTTAAATTGTGTTAAATTGTTTCGATTTCATATTAGTCTTTGAAGTGTTAATATGTTTGTCTAGAACTATGTACCTCACTCTTAGTGAATAATACACTTAGAAATTGATGGTTGCCAATTTTCCTTATCCTTATGTTCTTCATTGGTCCAAGTAACTAGCTTGTTTGTTTTGTGTAAATGCACTGTTGTTGACAATTTATAATTGTTACACATAACTCTTATGTCTGTATATTGGAATAGATAATGTTATCTAGGCCCGATAATTCTCCTTTGATCCCACTTTGGATTAGGAGTTGCAAAGATGTTAGTAGCATGCATCTAAGTATTGACAGGATTTCATTTGATTTTGATTCATGCTTATGATTAAATTAAATTTTGCTACCAAAAAGTTTTAGCTGATGGAATATCCAGTTTTCAATATTTGATACCACTAATTCACTATCAAACGATATGTTGGGTTAGTAAATGTGTATAATATAGATCATGGTTCAGCTGAATAATTTGTGGGAACCATGTCAGACCATATTTTTAGCCGAAATTGCTGAAATAAAACGTTGATATCTATGCTTTATTGGTGCCATCTGTTGTTATTAATATGCGACTAATGCAAGGCAAAATGTTTTTTCTAATAGATACTCGAGTGGGAGTTAGCATGGAAAAAAGTATGAAAATTTCATTGGTTTGGCTGAAGAATCCAAGATCAAGTAAGGTTTATACCTCAGAAATAAGGTTTTGCATGCTATTTTTTTTCTTCCATAGTTCTGGGTAAAGTAGCAGTTTTTAGGCTATGTCTGTCCGGGAAGATATATAATTCTGTCCACAAAACCGATAAAAATATATATATATGTGTGTGTGTGAGCGCGCGCGCATGCATATATATATATATATATATATGTGTGTGTGTGTGTATGTGTGTATATATATATATATATATATATATAAATTGATTTTTTTTCGACACAAAAATAAATGAAATGCAAAATATATATGCATTTGGGCATCACTGTACTCATGAATGAATGACACAGAGTAATAAGGATATTTGACGATGAGCATGATGTTGAAATGGATGATCGATTGGGGATGCTGGAGCATAAAGACTTGGTGTATGTCAGTGTGTATGTATATTTATACGAAAGTGTATATGTAACTGAGTGTATTGAGTGATCAGTTTGTAGTGAGGAATGTATGTATTGTTATGACTGTATTATGTAAAAGTGAGTTGTACGATAGTGGATCAGAAAGTTGTACTAATTCAAATATTGAAATAAAATATTTAATTGATTATTTCAGATCAGTGTAGTATCATTTTATTCAATATAAATATTTATTTTTATATGAAATGTAATGTATAACGAAACAAAAATCATATTGTTATAATTAATTGTAGTAGGAATTACTACAACGGTGGAAAAAAGTTGTAATATATATTACTACAACGGTGGAAAAAAGTTGTAAAATATACATATTACAACGGTGTTGCAACAGTGTAAAAACGTTGTAAAAGATATGAGTCTATTACAACTTCTTAATACACGACGGTTTGCCCACCGTTGTAAAATGTATATTACAACGGTGTTCCACCGTTGAAATAGAGTCATTTTGTTGTAGTGGATTGTCAAAAGCTTGTTGGTAGCTAATTTTGTATTGATTGAGAAGTGGCCTATCACTAGCTACAGTTTATCATCTTGCAGGATCAGTTTTTATGATGCCTCCTTTGCCGGGATGTAATATGTGAAATCATCTTGTTAGGCAACTGTTTGTCAGGTGGACCTTAGAAATATGTAATATGTATGAAAATATTTATTTTTCTTGTTATGAGCACTTATTTGTTTTCTTTAAACTTTGTATGATTTTTTTATTTAAACTTTGTAGCTATGAAGATTACAATTTGAATTGATGGGTATAATCTGCTTATAAATTTGTACTAGTGGGTATAACCTACTCATATTTTTGTTCAAATTGGAGCTTCATGCTTCAGGTAGAGAGATCTGAATTAGGACAAAAGAAATTTAATAAAATGAATTATCTTGCATTTTCTAACCATGCATAACCACGAGAACTTCTAAATGAGGTTAGAAAATTACTTAGATGTTTATCCTTATCTTATATGAGTTCGATCCATGCATAACTGTGAGGAATTTTAAATGAGAGTGGAAGCACACATAAAACAAATTGATGTTATTCACTCATGCATGACCGCGAGGACTTTTTAATAAGAGTAAATACATAACCATAAGGACTCTAGGCATTTGTTATCTTCAAAAATGTATATACATATATACAATTTTATATCTTTTTTTGGGGAAATGAGAGAGCTAAGAAGAATATATTAGCACCACTTTAACTTAAAAAGATTGAAAATGTCATACTTTAAATCAACCACTAATTTATTAGAAGATTACAATTTAGAAAGCATTTCATAATCATCGCATATAAATCATCTTAGTTTCATTAAAGTTGATTATAATTCGAATTTTCCATTTGTTATTCATTAGGAGAAGTAATTTTCCTAAAATTTTAGTTTAATGACCAAAAATCGCATGTTTACTTCATCATGCTCAATCAAAACTAAATTAAAATGCAAATTTTTTAGGAATGAAAATTAAAAGAAAAATTCATGCAAAACCAAAATAAATATAAAACTCCCCTCCCTCCATATTTGTTTTTGACTGTGTCCCCACAATCAACCCAAGCGAAAGAAGAAAGGAAAAAAATACGACAATGCTTACACGAAGGATTTATTATTTACACTATATCAGAAAATAAATTAACATGTAGTAAATAAACGCTCTTCCAAAGACCGATTCATTTATCTCTTCGAGTACGAGAGATATTCTTTAAACTTGGAAAACTAAACCATAAAAGATTCCAGAGTTAAATGTTGATTTGGAAAATTGAGTATCATTTTATTAAATATCTTCCTACCCAAAGTATATTCAGAATTAGGATAAAAAGAAATTTATGTTCTCATTTATTAGATTTTTTTTATTAGTTATACATATTTCTTCCTATATAAATAGTGGACTATGGACTATATTCATTGTAGATGGTACAAAACACCGTTCGCTAGTTGATAGCACACCTATGTTATGTGTGTATGTGGATTTTAATCAATCAAATTTCTAAAATAACTTCGTTTAGGCCATTAAATTTTGTAATATTTTATTAGTTTCAATCTAGCAAGTATACTTCATTTTTACTTGGCTAAATCTACGAGGAAACAACTGAGATTAAGAGTATACCTTCAATTTCAAATTTATGATAATTCTAAATCAAACTACTAAAAAGTTACAAATTTATTGATTAATCTAGACTTAAAACATTGAAAATCCATACAGAAATTTGATATCAACCCATTCATGCTGGAGGATGTTGCAATGGATATAGATATCAGAGGCTCAGAGTTATAGTAGATTTACATGCATCGAGCCATTTCTATTTGTTTTCTCCCCAAACTTCTATAATATTTTAATAAATGAACTAAATAAATGCCTAATTCATCCTATTTAAAATTTTAAGCTAATGTTTTATCCCTCCATCTTTTCGTTTATTATAATTAGCAGACGAAAGTGTTCAGATTGTCTAACCTTGTAAATTTTTAACAAATTGTACATATTTGTGATTTTGATGACATGTTAACAGTTTGATGAATATATAGTCGATTTCCAATTCAAACATAAATTGCGATACATCCTTTTTTTACAAGGTAAGTTATTTCTCTAGATTATAATATATAATTTATATTTATTTTATATATCTAAAGTAAAAAGTATGTGGATGCAAAAGCAATGATGTTATTAATAAGTCAAGCATACGATGAATTAAGTAAGAAAAACGGGGCAGTTGATATTTTTGGACAACACTTTCAATATTTTTTATTTCAAATATTCTTCAAACTGAAACCTAGTTTAAAATAAAGTATAGAATAATAAGTACCACTTTTTTTGTTGGATAAATATTCAAACATTTAATACTGGAGTTTGACCAAGTTAATTGTTTAATTATGCATAAAAGCTTGGAATAATAAGTATCACTTTCCTTTAATCACTAATTATTGCTTGTATGTTTTGAAATTTTGTTGCTGAGGTAATTTAGATTTCAAGATGGATAAAAATCGGGTGCATCTACACAGGTAATTGCTAGTGTTTGCGAGTGAAGATTTTATTTTATTTTTAAACTCAATATTTATTTATTTATTTTATGTTTATTTTGTAGTTACAGAACTAATAGTGAGTACGAGCAAGCGGCAAGAACTTTTGTGAATTATGCAAACAGAAGTTTGAGAAATGTGAAAAGAGAATTATATCCTTTGTTTGATTGTCGTAACCTTACTTATCAATTTGGAATAACCATCGTCTAACATTTGATTATAAGAGGAATGAATTCTTAATATAAAAGGGGTAGATGTATAATCAAGTCGATCAAGTAGATGTCAGAAAAAAGATTAAGTTGGACGGTGTAACAACCCGGAAAATCTGAGCCAATTTAAATTTTTTATTTCGGCAATTTTAGTGAATTTTTGGATGTTTATAATGAATTATTTTAAATAAAAACGACGAGAAATTTATTTTGAATAGAATTAGAAGGTATATATTTATATAGATCGTCGTTAGAATATAAATATTTATTTTTAATTGTAAAAGGAATTGGAAATGGCGCGGTAGTTTGAAAATTCGATTTCAAATTTCAAATGAATGTACATTATTCAAAATAAACCGGATTTTGGAGAAAATTAGAATCTAATTGAAAATATCTTTCCAACGAATCCGAAAAATTGAAATTTCATAGCGGGAATAAAAATTTATGCCCAGCTGAAAATTCAGAATAGTCGCTATGGAATTTTGGCCTTTAAAAATGGAAATTTTGCAAACGACCTCCGTTTTCGATGAAACCAATTTTATTGAATCCGAGATGTCAAGTTATTTCTAGATTCCAAAATTCATAATTTTTTGAATCAATATGTTAGCGTGGCAAAGGAAAACGTGTTTTAACAGTTTCAGTCAATTTGGATCGACCAGAAAATGACCATTTTTCAAACGGTCTCAGAATTTGACGAAATCTGTTTTGTTAGCACCGTATCATCAATACAAAGCTAGAAAATATTTTTCAGGAATTTTTAGAATCCGTATGTGGTCCCGGTAAATTGAAATGCGCATTCAAATTCAATATATAGATTTATATTTTGATTTTGACGAAAACCGATCGAAACAGCCAAACTGGCTTACAAAACATATCCCATTGTGTTCGGAATGGGGGTAATTAGTTATGGAATACAGTCGGTGGGTTGGATTTCGAGTTCGAAATAAAAAGATACTTTTAGGAGAAAATAAAATAATTAAATTAATAATATATATAACACCCCCCCCCCCCAAAATCCCCTCTCATATTCACTCATGAAATAAAATAAATAAAAAAGAAAAAGAAGACGAGAGCGAAGGGGGGGACCGCCGCTGCCATAGACCCCTCAGGCGGCGCCGCCCACCGCTGTGGCCCTCCACCTCGCCGCAAGACCCTCCTCCGCTATGCCCCCCTATCGCGCGCTCCCCTCTTTTCTTCAAAAAACCGGAACCCTATCCCCCGTCAGCGCCTCCACTACCACCTCCAAAGCCCTAGCTCTGCCTCAGCCCCATCATTTTCCCCCCGCCACCTCTGTCCCTCGATTTTAGCAACCACCCTCCTTCTATTGAAAATATAAGTTTTTATTTACAGTATTTTGTTTATTTTCTTCAAAGAAAAAGTTAGATCTTTATGAAAAAAAGAGTTTAGTTTTTTTATATATATAAAACGTTTTGATTTTTAATAGATAAAGCTATGACTTTTAATGTATAAAAATATAGTTTTTTGCAAGAATAAAAATACGATTTATATTTATTTGTCAATGGTATAAAAATCCGATCTTTACATAGGAGGTAGCGGAATAAAAATCCGATTTTTACTTATATAGTTTCGATATAAAAATACGATTTTTATTGTTTGAATGGTTAAATAAAAATATGTTTTTTATTCTAAAGAGAGCGTTATAAAAATATAATTTTTATTATATTACTAGCAAGATAAAAATATATTTTTTATCATGGAAGTAGCGGTGTAAAGGAGTGATTTTTACATATGTAGTAGAGATATAAAAATATGATCTTTATATATAAAAATGTGATTTTTATATGGAGAATGGTGAGAGAAAAATATGATTTTTATTATACGAACATCGATATAAAAATTCGATTTTTACATATATGAAGTAGCGATAAAAAATTCGATTTTTATATATATATGAAGTAGAAATAAAAATATGATTTCAATTTACTGGAATGAAGCGATAAAAATAAGATTTTTACTATGAACAACGTGAAAAGGAGTGCGATGGAACGGACTGAAATCAAAGCAAAATCCGAACCGTTAAGAAATAAAGATTGGCAGAGTGGAAACCCAAGGTGAGAACTCCTCACTATAATTTACTTTATACAGTTATTTATTATGTAACTGCATATATGAACTGTTTCCCGTCGTCCACAGACCATGGACGACTTGTTTGTTTGGTTGTGTAATTGATTTGATTATTGGTTTAAATTTGGTTGTTTGGGTAAAATGGAATTGATTAGATTGGTATGTGTATGGCGCGGGCCATTATTAGACCGGGGATAAGGCTAGGCATTATCTCGTTTCTAGTATCGCGCCGTTATGCCGCCAAAATTTTCTAAAATATGTTAGAACAATAAAAAAATTATTGTGTAAATGAATCGAATAAATATTTTATCATTAAAAATATAATTTTTAACGTGTATAAGAATAAAATAAATATTCAGTTACAAATCAGATGATTTGTTCATGTACACCCATTTGATTGATATGGATTGGGACGATAAATTTTACACATCACCCAACTGCACAAATAAAATTCATTATTTGTTGATTGAAAACCCAACACGGGTGTTGAGATGAAATTGTTTATAAACTAATCCCAATAATTAGTTGTATGTCGATCGATTGATTGACGGACTGTTATAAGCGTTAAATATTTATATTTAATGCTTATACAGTGTAGAATGCACTCTGGATGATGGATTGCTGTTTTCATTGTTGTTATACACATTTTTTGTGTGAAATCCATATAATCAAATTATATGGTAATTGAATGTGTCTGATTCCAGTTCAGAAAGAAGGAATATTTTAAAATATAGATTATTTTAAAATAACGAATATTTTCAAATAATATTCAGAAAAGAATCAAAATATGATTTTGATGTCCGATTTGGGATAGACACGATTATATTTAAATATATAAAGCCGTGTTGATTAAAATGACGCCATTTTGACGTGAACGATATTTATATCGATTTTATTCATTTTTATAATGAATATAAAAAAGGAATTGATTTCAAAATACAATGTTTTGAAAATATTATCATTTATATATCGATGATATGGAATATTCAATTTAGCTTTGAAATTGAATATGAAGTTGAAATCGTTTTGAAAATGAATTTAAAACGATTTATAAAATACGTTTTAAAAAGAAAATCGACGAAATATATATATATATATATATATATATATTATATATATAAAGGCCTGAATAGAACCGTATCGTTAATACGAAGCTAGAAAATATTTTTCGGGAATTTTTAGAGTCTGTATGTCGCCTCGGTAAATTGAAATGCGCATTCAAATTCAATATTTAGAATTATATTTTGATTTTCACGAAAACCGATTGAAACAGCCAAACTGGCTTATGAAACATATCCTATTGTGTTTGGAATGGAGGTAATTAGTTATGGACGACAATCAGTGGGTTGGATTTCGAGTTCGAAATAAAAAGTTACTTTTAGGAGAAAATAAAATAACTAAATTAATAATATATATAAACCCCCCCCCCCAAATTCCCTTTCTCCTATTCACTCATGAAATAAAATAAAAAAGAAGAAGAAGAAGAGAGTGACGGGGGGTCTTCCGCTACCATCGCCCCCCCAAGGCGGCTCCACCCAGCGCCGTGGCCCCTCACCTCGCCGCAAGCCCCTCCTCCGCTATGCCCCCCATGTATCGCACGCTCCCCTCTATTCTTCAAAAAACCGGAACCCTATCCCCCTTCTGCGCCTCCACCGCCACCTCCGAAGCCCTAGCTCCGCCTCAGCCCCATCATTTTCCCCCTTCCACCTCTGTCCCTCGATTTTAGCAACCCCCCTCCTTCTATTGAAAATGTAAGTTTTTATTTACAGTATTTTGTTTATTTTCTTCAAAGAAAAAGTTAGATCTTTATGAAAAAAAGAGTTTAGTTTTTTTTATATATATAAAACGTTTTTATTTTTAATAGATAAAGCTATAACTTTTAATATATAAAAATATAATTTTTATCAAGAATAAAAATACGATTTTTATTTGTTTGTCAATGGTATAAAAATTTGATCTTTACATAGGAGGTAGTGGAATAAAAATCCGATTTTTACTTATATGGTTTCGATATAAAAATACGATTTTTAATGGTTAAATAAAAATATGATTTTTATTCTAAAGAGAGCGTTATAAAAATATAATTTTTATTATATTACTAGCAAGATAAAGAAATATTTTTTATCATGGGAGTAGCGGTGTAAAGGAGTGATTTTTACATATGTAGTAGAGATATAAAAATACGATCATTATATATAAAAATGTGATTTTTATATGGAGAATGGTGAGAGAAAAATATGATTTTTATTATATGAACATCGATATAAAAATTCGATTTTTACAAATATGAAGTAGCGATAAAAATTCGATTTTTATATATATGAAGTAGAAATAAAAATATGATTTCTATTTATTGGAATGAAGCGATAAAAATAAGATTTTTACTATGAACAGCATGAAAAGGAGTGCGATGAAACAGACTGAAATCAAAGCAAAATCTGAACCGTTCAGAAATAAAGATTGGCTTAGTGGAACCCAAGGTGAGAATTCCTCACTATAATTTTCTTTATACAGTTATTTATTATGTAACTGCATATATGAACTATTCCCCGTCATCCACAGACCATGGATGACTTGTTTGTTTGGTTGTGTAGTTGATTGGATTATGGGTTTGAATTTGGTTGTTTGGGTGAAACGGAATTGATTAGATTTGTATGTGTATGGCGCGGGCCATTACTAGACCGGTGATAAGGCTAGGCCTATATCCCGTTTCTAGTATCGCGCCGTTATGCCGCCAAAATTTTCAAAAATATGTTAGAACAATAAAAATATCATTTTTATTGTGTAAATGAACCGAATAAATATTTTATCGTTAAAAATATAATTTTTAACGTGTATAAGAATAAATTAAATATTCATTTACAAATCAGACGATTTGTTTATGTACGCCCATTTGACTGATATGGATTGGGACGATAAATTTAACACATCGCCCAACTGCACAAATAAAATTCATTATTTTTTGATTGAAACACCACACGGGTGTTGGGATGGAATTGGACATACACTAATCCCAATAATTAGTTGTATGTCGATCGATTGATTGACAGGCTGTTATAAGCGTTAAATATTTATATTAAATGCTTATACAGTGTAGAATGCACTCTGAATGATGGATTGCTGTTCTCATTGTTGTTATACACATTTGTTGTGTGAAATCCATATAATCAAATTATATGGTAATTGACTATGTCTGATTCCTGTTCAGAAAGAAGGAATATTTTAGAATGACGATTATTTTAAAATAACGAATATTTTCAAATAATATTCAGAAAAGAATCAAAATATGATTTTGATGTACGATTTGGGATAAACACGATTATATTTAAATATATAAAGCGGTGATGATTAGATTGACGCCATTTTGACGTGAACGATATTTATATCGATTTTATTCATTTTTATAATGAATATTGAAAAGGAATTGATTTCAAAATATAATGTTTTGAAAATATTATCATTTATATATCGATGATATGAAATATTCAATTTAGATTTGAAATTGAATATGAAGTTGAAATCGTTTTGAAAATGAATTTAAAACGATTTATAAAATATGTTTTAAAAAGGAAATCGACGAAATATATAATATATATTTTATATATATAATGGCCTGAATAGAACATGCTGCGCTGCGGCAGTTCGCGAATTTCGACCATTGACTTCTAACGAATACCGGAACCGTTGGGTTCATATCGAAAAGATCTTTCTAACGAATATTATAAATTAGAAATTTAACGGTTGGATTTGGAATTATGTCCAAATCAAATTTGGAAAAGGTCGATGTAAGTGCAGTTCGATGGCTGTTTATGGAAATCGACTGTACGGGCCTTGATAAAATTATTAAAAATATCAATAATTAGTGTAAAATCATAAGAAATGATTTGGAAAGATTTGGGATGAAAAACTCCATATTTGAAAAGATAAAATTAGATTTTTATCGAAATGAACTAGTTTTGAACTAGAATTATAATCAATTTATTATCAAAATAAATAAATTGGATTTGAAATGGTTTTAAAAATAACCAGAATTTCCAATATATAAATTGGAATGGATTTGAATCAAAATTGTCTTCGGAGTATTTCGATATTGAATTTCGTGATTATACAGATATTGTTATGGAAATTTGAAAGATATATTTATATCGTTATTTCCAATACAATATTTGTTGGCTGTAGAATTTGATATTAAATATAAGCCGATATATTTTGTATTCATAGCCTTGTATTTAATATCAAATGGGATTTGGGTTTGCTGTGAATGTTGTCTTCATTAACACTGTTCTTAAACCCAGTTGAGAAAAAGATTAAATCTTTTTATTTAGATTTAACGAAGTATACCAATTAAATGATATTTAATTGGAATTGAATTGGGATTGATTTTTGGGTTTATCGTGAACGGTGTTTTAAATTACACGTGTTCTTTAACCCGATAATTAATGGAATGTGAATTGGGTTTATCATGAACTGTGTTTTAACGACATTCGTTCTTTAACCCGATTTACAGTGAAATTGTAACGGCAAGGAATTTCACTCGATCCGAATCAGTCGTTAAACAGATCTAGACCGTTCGAAACCCCTGATCGTTTTGAGAACAGGACACATTGGAACGTAGACGGAAGAACATTTCATTGCTATTACAACAATTCCATCAGATACAAGAATATACAGAGTATAAATTAATAAATTACATTCAATAAATATCAGAGATTACAATAAATTACATAGCAGCGGAAAAATAATATAAAATACAGCTGAAGGTGACACACAGATACAGAGCTTTCCGGATATCATTCCAGCTGTAAACTAGGATCTTGTGAATATAAATCTGCAAAACCAAAACTACTAGCTGCTCGTGTGGAAAATAGGGGCACCCAGAGTTTAGGTTAAAACAATAAACTCCACGTCAGTCATGTGAATGGTGTGAGAACTAAAGCAGTTACTAATTTAACTTTAAAAGGGAGTAATTCAAGGGACCACGCCGTATAACACGGAACGGGCTTCCTCCCAAGAACACTAGTGCATATAACAAAACAGCGCAATGCTTTTTGGAAAAATGAAGCTATTATATGATCCAGGTCCCATCACACAATGCAACGCAAGCCGGAGGATAGGGTTTTCCCTTATAATAGCCAAACATGCTTGGTACGTTTAAAAACAAATCATTTGATACTATTATAAGTGTATAGTGTCAAATCAATTTCAATCATAAATATCAATCATAGACACATGGGTACCATATATCATGTCGCCATACTAGTTCTACAATTAGAACCGCAATATCACGTATTGGAAATTGGATTTCCGTCATGAGTCGAGGCAAGGGGCAAGCTCCTCTCCGCTTCGAGACACTCGCAAATGTCCCAGGACTACACACTCTGGGTAACCCTTGTATGCTTTAGGGCCGGTCCTCTCTTACGTTTGAGGATTAATTATTCCTGAACACTTGTTTTCCAGTCCTTACAGACCTAAAATCGAGGCGCCTCATCCAACAACCACATAGGTGAAAAGTATATAAATGTCAGGGCTGGTAAGTCACTGACACCACCAAAGCTGGAAAGAAACATCATGCTCTCCCTGCAGTCCTTATACCGTTTTTAACTAATACCGAGGTGTGAGGCTCGCGAATCCACGCTATACACAAAGCTGTGCCACATAGGCCGTGCTTTGATTATCAACCACAAGACTTTTCTTTTCAACAGAAGCCTTGATCAATTGCCACTTTGGCATGCCACACAGGCAATTCATGCCATGCGACTGATGTCCATCGATATACAACCTCTGAGCTCGTACGTCTTAGAAAAGGGCGTTAAGCAAGAGAATAAATTCTCCGCCGCCAAACAGATGTATATTTAATAGAGATCAATCAACACAGAATAAAATCCAATGTCAGACACACCGTCCATTTAAATATTCATTCTGGGTCTGAACGAAACCGGAGGCACTTTCCTCGCATATCCATCGATCTCCAAGTACGTCTGGACGATCACCAACTGATTCCCTCATCTTGGGTGTACAGCCCAATCAAAATCATCAATAAACACCCAAACGATGTGAAAACTTCCGGTCTTCGACCACCGTCTTCATCTTCGACATACCGTCGAATCAGTTATTCAGAATGGGTATAAACCCGGCCTTTTCGAATAACCCGCGTATATAATAAACAAAGGTTACACAAACACAACATACGCCTCATTCCAATCCATAAGTCACTAACCGTGAATTAGCAAGAGAATAATTCCCCAAATATTAACCCCGAAGTCCGGAACCAACATCAGATCAATACCCAGGAAACCATCCTTCTTGGCTAACCTACAATTAGTTTCTAAATTTCACATTCTTAGGGAAAGGTTCCCATTAATTTTATCAAAGATAATTCTTTTCAATTTATTCTTTAATCTTCCTTTGGATATCGTTTCAAACCGAATTATGGTTTTCCAAACTAGTCGAGATTAGCGAACCACATCGAAGTAATTATTTATTTTATTTCCCAATCCCAACCTATTTATCCCATGAAGCAAAACTGGTAATACACCATATCTAACACCACGGTGTTATCGGTAAAATTAATTACCATTTCACGTTCAAATCTATTTAAATATTTAACTATCGCTTTGGAGCAAAACTGGTGATACTCCGTTCTCGATCATTTCAATCTAATTAAAGATTCATTAAAACTTCACTTAGCTTCAATCTTTAACGGGGTTAAAGAATCAGTGTCATTTAAAACACGGTTCACGATAAACCCAAAGTCACATTCCATTCTACCAACCCTTATCCGTAAAATAGCAAGTGAGCAATTCCCTAAATATTAACCCCGAAGGACGAAACCAACATCAGATCAATATCCAGGAGACCGCTCATCTTAGCTAATCTCCGATTAGTTTCTGATTTTCTTAACTCAATTGGATCTAAGAACAATATTATTGAAGATACCGTTCACGACAACCCAAAATCACATTGCATTAATTATCGGGTTAAAGAATAAGTGTTATTCAAAACACCGCTCACGATAAACCCAATAACCAATTCAAATTCAATTTATTTATTTCAAAAATGAATTGAATTTAATTCTAGTTCAAAACTAGTTCATTTCGATAAAAATCTATTTTTATCTTTACAAATGTGGGATTTTTCACCCCAATTTGTAACAACCCGTATTTTCAATAACCTGTTATAACATAAATCGAGGCAGAATTTAATTTATAAATCTGAATCAAGGGAAACGGGCTATGCCATTGCGTTCGTCTCGGAAAAATACGCGAAATAGAGTCCGAGTTTTCGAAAATCGAAGTCCGTATGACCCGATTAAGGCCCAACGAAGTTTTCAGAAAATTTCAAAGTAAAAATAGATTTCAAATTCAAGTTTGAATTTGGAAATTTGGGCCAGTTTGGTCCAGGCGGGAAAATTCCCGCCAGAGCACCCAAGTCGACAGCCCTGTCGACTTGGGAGTCAACTTGGTTGACCCAAGTTGACAGCCCTGTCGACTTGGCTGTTGACTTGGCTCAGCCGGGCAGTTCTGCCTGGTGCACCATTTTGGGTTTGTGTTGAGCTTGGGGACCAAATTCGGTTTTAAGGGCTGAGATTGGAACTAGGGTTTAATCCTAGGGTTGAAACTAGTCCTAATCTCTATAAATAAGGCCCTAACCTAACCCTAAATCATCATTATTCATTCTAGTAACTAAACTATGGCAAAATCAATCCTCTCATGGCCTCCACTCTCTTCATAAAATTCCTAAATAAATTTCTATGAGATTTTCCATGCATACAAGTGTTTTCAAGCTTGTATGAGCATCATTAGCTTGCATTCAAGTCAAGTTTCTATATTTGCATCATAAAGAAAGAGTTTTGATCATTTTGGCTCAAGGGTTTTTTATGTTAGAGCTTGCATTTTGGGTCTATTTGATTGCATAAGGGCTTTGTCATATCTTTTGTGCCTTCATAAGTATTGTAAGCCCTATTCTACTTTCATACTTAAACTCTAAAGTTAAATGTATGATATGCAAGTTTGCCATGATATGCAAGTTTACTATGATGTGTTATGCAAGTTCATCTAGTTATGTTATGCAAGTTTGATATGAAGTTAAGTTATGCAAGTTTGATATGCAAGTTTGTCATATGATATGCAAGTTATGATATGCAAGTTTGATATGCAAGTTTGTCATATGATATGCAAGTTATGTTATGCAAGTTTGATATGCAAGTTTGTCATATGATATGCAAGTTATGTTATGCAAGTTTGGGTTGATCCTTTTGTTCATGTTATCATGTTATGCAAGCTTATCTTGGGTTTATGAGCCTAAAGCTTCAAGCTTTATGCTAAAGGTTGCATTTTGGCAACATGTAAGTTATCATATCCCTTATGATAACTTGCATGTGAGGCTAAATGCAAACTTATGGCCATTTCTACATGTCATTTATCACTATGTATCACCAATATGCTAAGTTTGGTTTTATGCATGCTTTTGAGGCCTAAAAATGTAATATGCAAGTATATGAACACATGTACATTTCATATGCCACCATGTTGAACTTGTGGCTTCAACACCTTTATGTCATGATTATGCCAAGTTCCCTCTTTCTATCCTTTATGCGCTATTGCGATATGTAAGCGATAGGATTGCGTTTGGGGTTGGGTAAACTTAAAAGACATAAAAACATAAGCTTGGGAATTTACCTATTAAGTTAGGTCTACCCTTTTGGAATTTACCTATTAAGTTAGGTGTACCCAAATGCTTGAAAACTTGTAACATGTTTTGGAAACATGATGGACATGACACTTAGAAAAGATGAGTGTGACCAACTCGAGGTTGGGTTGAGTTTGTAGCGTAAACCTACCCGGAACCGACCGGCTTAACTAGTTGCTACAAACAATAGGACCCAATGTTGGTAGTTGGCCATGTTGTACCTTGAACCCGAGGTTAGACCAAGTTGTGGTGTAAAGCTACCCGGACCCGCCCGGCTTAACTAGTAACCACAACAAGGTCTAATGTGAGAGGTTAAGGCGCATTAAATTAATTAATGCCTCGTGATTAGGGTTAAGTCATGGTCCACTTAATACTTAACCAATTTGGGCTTGGTAGATTAATCAGGGTTAAGTCGTGAACTCATCGTTACACTTAACCAAGTTAATCCATGATTACCAAGAGGGTTAAACCGTACTTAACCCACTAGAAAATCCTAGCAATGGGGGTCCACTCAGCAGTAATCCCAAGTTTGTATCATCATGGCCCTAGGGTCTAGGCTAGGGTGTGGGGCACGAATTACTAAACTTGAGGTAAGCGACCAAAAACGACGGCAGAGTGGTACGCCGGTGTAGTTCCGGGCGGACTTATGGTCGTGCACATAGTCCGAAGCTGGGAAAAACATGCATGGGTACCAGTAGATCGAGACTGTGCATGCATGTTTATGGTGTCCAGGGGTTGCCACCCTAGGGCTTGATACACCCGACGGGAGACCCGGCACAGTCTGACTACAATCATGTTTGGGCCGTATGGACACCAACACGTGACGAGTTAGGCTTATAGGGAGCTGATCGACTAGACCGTTTGGTTAGACCTTGTATTAAGGTCATTTCATGTTATTGGGCCAAAGCTTGGGCCAAGGGATCAATACTTGTATATTCAAGTCATGTTAGTTAGCTAGTACACCTGTGGTGCAAAACCTTAATCCTGATTATGCGATGACACCTTTATCTACCTTGTTAGTTAATCATCATGCTAGTATGTTGTTATCCTTATGTTCATCCCTGCTTCTCATGCCAGTTAACTTTATTAGTTTACATTGATTGTAGTAGGGCTTACTCAGTCTTTTTGACTGACCTGTTTTTCTTTCGCCTCTTTTCTTCCGTTTCCCCCCTAGGTTCTCAGGGTGGGAATATTGGAGCTTAGCTTGGATTTCTGATCGCTTGCTTGTGGGATTTTAGCTCATGTACGATCTTGACATGAGACTAGCTATGGTTATCACTTATTTTGGGGATAATACTTATGTATTTCAGTTTTTCAGTGATGTTGTTTTTATCTAGACTTGTGTATTTGGAAAATTGACATTATGTTGTACCAGACTTGTTTTGAAATGGTTTGAAATCTTCCGCTGTTTTATCTATGTTATTTACTCTGTTTACATATATACATATGTTCTTGTTCTGCCTTGATATATCATTATGCATGTTTACCTGATTCAAACGCCCCTCCAAAGTCAGAGTGCTTGCAAGAGTCACCCTGGCGGAGGTGGGGTGTTACATTTGGTATCAGAGCATATGGTTTACGAGAAGGAACAAAAAGGTTTTTAAAACTTTTGGAAAACTATTTTCAAAACCAAGTATAAAGTATTTTCCAAAGAAAAGTCTAGTTTATTTTAAAGGCTATTCCCCAAAAAGCCATTAGCAAAATTCCTTCGTTTTTCTCCATTCTGAATCTATCTTTTTCTTCGTTTCCAATATGGCCGATAACTTTGCCATTCCGGAGGGAGTACACGTACCTGTTTGGTATAGGAGACTTTTGGAGGCTAGGGCGACCGAAGCCGGCCCCGCCGATGTTCCTCCTCCTCCTCCTACGGTAGTTAATGTTCCTCCTCCTCCTGTCGCTGAGGTTCCTCTTCCTCCTCCCCCTCAGCATCCACAAAAGGATTTCGCGGAGATTTGCAAAGACTTTAAGGCGATGGGTGGCAAGAATTTCATTGGAACCGAAACTTATGTAGAGGCAAGGAATTGGTTGAAAGAAACCGAAGATATTTTTGCCTTCTTTGATATAGATGACCGTAGGAAGGTTTTATTGGCAGTGTGGTTGCTAAAGGACGAAGCTGCACGTTGGTGGGTGGTCACCACCGCTACTAGGCCAATTGAGACTTGGGATGACTTTCGGGGAATGTTTGGACTAAGGTTCCTATCACTGAAGCAAGGGGCCATGACTATTAGGGAATACATAGATAAGTTTAATCAACTTGCTTGGTTCGGTTTAGACTTGGTTAACACAGCTCAGAAGAAGGCCCTATACTTTGCTTTAGGATTAAACGAGCCATTACATGGTTTAGCCATGATTCATATACCCTTGGGGGCAACTTTCGAGAGTTTGGTGAATATGGCCCTACTCAATGAAGAGAATAGGAGTGACAAGAAGGAGATCAAGATGAATGGTACTCAAGCCAAGAAGACTGATTCCCAGTGGAAAGGAAATCAGGGTAATCCAAGTGGTCAGAGCAGTCAAGGCAATAAGAACAAGAACAAGAGTCAGGGCAACAAGGGGAACAACAACAAGGGCAATAACAAAAAGGGGAAGTGCTATTATTGTGGTTCATTTGGGCATCTTATTAAGGATTGTAAGAAGAGGAAAAGGGAGAATGGTGAATGCTTTTTCTGCGGTGAGACTGGACATTTTAGTAAGGATTGCCCGAAGAAGCAAGGGCAAGGCCAGGGTCAGACTCAGCGTGCTGGACCTTCAGGAGGGCAAGTTCATGCCCTCAATGTCGCTCCAGTTCCCGATCGAGGTAGTATTTCTATTGAAAGTCTTGTTTATATTTCTGATTTTCCAGTTCGTACCTTGTTTGATTCTGGTGCATCGCATAGCTTTATCTCATCTGATCTTGTTGATAGTGTGCACCTAAGTACTAGTCTAGTTAATGATCCCGTGTGTGTTTCAAATCCAATTGGGGGTTCCGCCCATTTGTCTATTATCTAGGTGGATTTGAATTCTCGTGTGATGCTTATATTCTCGGTTTCATGGGGTATGGGTTGATTTTGGGCATGGATGGGTTGTCCAGTTTTGGAGCCATCCTTGATTTTTGAGCATAGGGTTGTGAGGCTCATGACTCGCCTCGGTAATACCCTAAGAATTTCCAGTAACCCTATGAGTCCCGTCATGTTGTGTTGTCTTGAATCCCTCAACTCGTCTATCGATAGTTTGTAATCGGTGAGGGTGGTCCGAGAATATCCTGATATCTTGGGGGAAGTGAAGGGGGTTACCCCTAAACGAGAGATAGATTTCCGCATTTATCTGGTTGATAATGCCAAGATAGTTTTGTGGCCGGTTAGGCACATGGCCCCGCAAGATGAGAGTTAAGAAAGCAAGTCAAGGAGTTGCTTGAGAAGAACTTCATTAGATGAAGTATATCTGAATGGGGAGCGCCTGTAGTATTTACTACCAAGGAAGATGGTTCTCTTCGACTTTGTGTTGATTATCGTGAGTTAAACAAAGAGAAAAGACAACCATTACCAAGGATCGATGGTTTGTTTGATCAGCTTGTAGGAACATCTGTTTTCTCTTGATCTTGCTACTGGATTCCATCAGCTCAGAGTGGCTGAGGATAGTATAGACAAGACTGCGTTCAGAACTCCGGATGGATTCTTAGAATGGCGGGTCATGCCATTCGGTTTGACTAATGCACCCGCCTACTTCGTGGACTTGATGAGTAGGGTGTTCAGGGAGTTTTGAACAAGTTTGTCGTGGTCTTCGTAGATGATATTTTGATCTTCTCTAAGGATGAGGAAGAGCACGCAAGGCATCTCGTGGAGGTGATGTATAAGCTTAGAGCGCATCAGTTGAAGGCCAAGTTCTCCAAGTGTCACTTTTGGAGAAGGGAAGTTAGATTCCTTGGGCATATAGTATCTAAGCAAGGCTTAGAGGTGGATCCCGCTAAGGTAGTTGCAGTTCAGGATTGGAAGACTCCAAGGAATGCAACCGAAGTAAGAAGGCTTGAAGATGCACATCACTCGAGGAGGTGGCCGAGTTTGTCCCAAGGTGCATGTTGTGCCAACAGGTTAAAGGCCGAGTCATAGAAGCCCGGTGGGCTATTACATCCATTGGAGGTCCCCGCAATGGAAGTAGTAAAACGTCACGAAGGATTTCGTGGATGGACTGCCTAGGTCAAGGAAAGAGAATACGAGCATGTGGGTCATAGTAGGTAGACTCACGAAGAGTGCTCATTTCACTCTGGTAAAGAGCGAAAGGACTGCATCATAGCTAGCGACAGTTTACCTTCAAGAAATAAAGCGGTTGCACGAGGTTCCCTAAAGTATAGTTAGTAACCATGACTTAATCTTCACCAGCCAGTTTTAGGATAGTCTACGGGAAGTCGTGGGCAAGCAACTGAATCTAAGTACGGTCTATCATTCGCATGCGGATGGTTCATTTCGTTCAAGCATGAGTTATAGAAAATCACGTTAGTAAGAGCAATTGGCAACGTGGATTGGTATTTTCGAGAAAAGTTCTGCTGCATGGAATACTTTATAGTAAGTAAACGAGATCCAGGATTCACTAGTGAATTTTGGAGAGCTTGCATGAAACCATGAGGTCATAGTTATGTTTAAGCCAAGAATGATAGAAGAGTAAGTGAAAAAGGAGGACGAGAGGCGACAATGAAATGGGTTCCAACTCATATTTGGAAGTAAGAGTTAAGAAGCTAAGAAATCATGAGGTAAAAGACGGTCAAAGCACAGTGGAGTTAAGCTCAAGGAAACGTGACTTAGAGGACTGAAGGCTAGATACGCGCATCATATCTCTTTTTAAGAGCATATCCTTGATCCTTGTTTTCCTTGTGGAACTTACTCGCTTGTTATCTTTTTACGTATATCCTCTCGGTCCCATTCTCGGTCCTATTTCTGTCGGGAGGTATGACTTATTGGCTAGTAATACATGTCAGGGTTTGAAGGGGTCCGTTAGGTTGACTAAACCTTTTGGGCTTTTATAGAATATGGGTTGGGTAAGGAAGGGATTTCTTGTAATCCGAAAAGAGTATATCCTGCTTACCTTCCCGATCTCTTTGTAGCATATCTTTTGCTATCCATGTTTGTCTTGTTTATCTAGTTTATCGTGTTAATCTTGTCATGGGAACCTTAGGTAGAAACCCTTTGGATGAAACATGTGTTTGAAACATGTTATGCTTGATGTTTGCAAGTGGTTGCAAGTGTTTGCAAGTGGTTACTCGTGGATGCATTTTACACGTTAGGCACTAGATCGGCTCACACACTCCTCATATTGCATATGCATGAGTGTTTATGCTTATTCATGGATGGTAATTTTTGTGTTATCACATGGATGTTGCATATGGATGTATGTTATGTGCACGCATATAGATGTTATACATTATGTTAGGAATTGCATACATATGGATTCATTTCACTAACATAATTCGCATTGATGATATTTGCATTAGATAAGTACATATACACACACCTTTGCATATGTTAATACAACATTTAGAATCTTGTAAGGACAATGATCGCTCGTGGATGATGTTTTGAGTAGATGGATGTTGGATGGTAGGATACGTTCTTCCTAACTTGAAGATTTCGGGGACGAAATCCTTTAAGGAGGGGAGAATGTAACAACCCGTATTTTCAATAAACTGTTATAACATAAATCGAGGCAGAATTTAATTTATAAATCTGAATCAAGGGAAACGGGCTATGCCATTGCGTTCGTCTCGGAAAAATACGCAAAATAGAGTCCGAGTTTTCGAAAATCGGAGTCCGTATGACCCGATTAAGGCCCAACGAAGTTTTCAGAAAATTTCAAAGTAAAAACAGATTTCAAATTCAAGTTTGAATTTGGAAATTTGGGCCAGTTTGGGCCAGGCAAGAAAATTCCCGCCAGAGCACCCAAGTCGATAGCCCTGTCGACTTGGGAGTCGACTTGGTTGACCCAAGTCGACAGCCCTGTCGACTTGGCTGTCGACTTGGCTCAGCCGGGCAGTTCTGCCTGGTGCACCATTTTGGGTTTGTGTTGAGCTTGGGGGCCAGATTCGGTTTTAAGGGCTGAGATTGGAACTAGGGTTTAATCCTAGGGTTGAAACTTGTCCTAATCTCTATAAATAAGGCCCTAACCTAACCCTAAATCATCATTATTCATTCTAGTAACTAAACTATGGCAAAATCAATCCTGTCATGGCCTCCACTCTCTTCATAAAATTCCTAAATAAATTTCTATGAGATTTTCCATGCATACAAGTGTTTTCAAGCTTGTATGAGCATCATTAGCTTGCATTCAAGTCAAGTTTCTATATTTGCATCATAAAGAAAGAGTTTTGATCATTTTGGCTCAAGGGTTTTTTATGTTAGAGCTTGCATTTTGGGTCTATTTGATTGCATAAGGGCTTTGTCATATCTTTTGTGCCTTCATAAGTATTGTAAGCCCTATTCTACTTTCATACTTAAACTCTAAAGTTAAATGTATGATATGCAAGTTTGCCATGACATGCAAGTTTACTATGATGTGTTATGCAAGTTCATCAAGTTATGTTATGCAAGTTTGATATGCAAGTTATGTTATGCAAGTTTGATATGCAAGTTTGTCATATGATATGCAAGTTATGATATGCAAGTTTGATATGCAAGTTTGTCATATGATATGCAAGTTATGTTATGCAAGTTTGATATGCAAGTTTGTCATATGATATGCAAGTTTGGGTTGATCCTTTTGTTCATGTTATCATGTTATGCAAGCTTATCTTGGGTTTATGAGCCTAAAGCTTCAAGCTTTATGCTAAAGGTTGCATTTTGGCAACATGTAAGTTATCATATCCTTTATGATAACTTGCATGTGAGGCTAAATGCGAACTTATGGCCATTTCTACATGTCATTTATCACCATGTATCACCAATATGCTAAGTTTGGTTTTATGCATGCTTTTGAGGCCTAAAAGTGTAATATGCAAGTATATGAACACATGTACATTTCATATGCCACCATGTTGAACTTGTGGCTTCAACACCTTTATGTCATGATTATGCCAAGTTCCCTCTTTCTATCCTTTATGCGCTATTGCGATACGTAAGCGATGGGATTGCGTTTGGGGTTGGGTAAACTTAAAAGACATAAAAACATAAGCTTGGGAATTTACCTATTAAGTTAGGTCTACCCTTTGGGAATTTACCTATTAAGTTAGGTGTACCCAAATGCTTGAAAACTTGTAACATGTTTTGGAAACATGATGGACATGACACTTAGAAAAGATAAGTGTGACCAACTCGAGGTTGGGTTGAGTTTGTAGTGTAAACCTACCCGGAACCGACCGGCTTAACTAGTTGCTACAAACAATAGGACCCAATGTGGGTAGTTGGCCATGTTGTACCTTGAACCCGAGGTTAGACCAAGTTGTGGTGTAAATCTACCCGGACCCGCCCGGCTTAACTAGTAACCACAACAAGGTCTAATGTGAGAGGTTAAGGCGCATTAAATTAATTAATGCCTCGTGATTAGGGTTAAGTCATGGTCCACTTAATACTTAACCAATTTGGGCTTGGTAGATTAATCAGGGTTAAGTCGTGAACTCATCGTTACACTTAACCAAGTTAATCCATGATTAGCAAGAGGGTTAAACCGTACTTAACCCACTAGAAAATCCTAGCAATGGGGGTCCACTCCAGCAGTAATCCCAAGTTTGTATCATCATGGCCCTAGGGTCTAGGCTAGGGTGTGGGGCACGAATTACTGAACTTGAGGTAAGCGACCAAAAACGACGGCAGAGTGGTACGCCGGTGTAGTTCCGGGCGGACTTATGGTCGTGCACATAGTCCGAAGCCAGGGAAAACATGCACGAGTACCAGTAGATCGAGACTGTGCATGCATGTTTATGGTGTCCAGGGGTTGCCACCCTAGGGCTTGATACACCCGACGGGAGACCCGGCACAGTCTGACTACAATCATGTTTGGGCCGTATGGACACCAACACGTGACGAGTTAGGCTTATAGGGAGCCGATCGACTAGACCGTTTGGTTAGACCTTGTATTAAGGTCATTTCATGTTATTGGGCCAAAGCTTAGGCCAAGGGATCAATACTTGTATATTCAAGTCATGTTAGTTTGCTAGTACACCTGTGGTGCAAAACCTTAATCCTGATTATGCGATGACACCTTTATCTACCTTGTTAGTTAATCTTCATGCTAGTATGTTGTTATCCTTATGTTCATCCCTGCTTCTCATGCCAGTTAACTTTATTAGTTTACATTGATTGTAGTAGGGCTTACTCAGTCTTTTTGACTGACCTGTTTTTCTTTCGCCTCTTTTCTTCCGTTCCCCCCCCCCAGGTTCTCAGGGTGGGAATATTGGAGCTTAGCTTGGATTTCTGATCGCTTGCTTGTGGGATTTTAGCTCATGTACGATCTTGACATGAGGCTAGCTATGGTTATCACTTATTTTTGGGATAGTACTTATATATTTCAGTATTTCAGTGATGTTGTTTTTATCTAGACTTGTGTATTTGGAAAATTGACATTATGTTGTACCAGACTTGTTTTGAAATGGTTTGAAATCTTCCGCTATTTTATCTATGTTATTTACTCTGTTTACATATATACATATGTTCTTGTTCTGCCTTGATATATCATTATGCATGTTTACCTGATTCAAACGCCCCTCCAAAGTCAGAGTGCTTGCAAGAGTCACCCTGGCGGGGGTGGGGTGTTACACAATTCTTCACAAATCATTTCTTATAATTTTACATGAATTATTGATATTTTTGATATTTTTATCAAGGCCCGTGCAGTCGATTTCCATCAATGGTCGTCGAACTGCACTTATAGTGACCTTTTCCCAATTTGATTTGGACATAATTCCAAATCCAACCGTTAGATTTCAAATTTCTAATATTCGTTAGAAAGCTCTTTTCGATACAAACCCAACGGTTCCAGTTTTAGGAGAATCTGACGGTCGGATCTCCCGTAATGTCAATTCGAAGTCAATGGTCGAAATTCACGAACTGCCGCGGCGCGGCGCGTTCTATTCAGGCCATTATATATATAATATATATATATATTATATATATTTTGTCGATTCCCTTTTAAAACGAATTTTATAAATCGTTTTAAATTAGTTTTCAAACAAATTCAACTTCCTATTCAATTTCGAATCAAAAATTCTATTTCTATTCAATTTAATTCGAATTCTATTTCTATTTAATTTAATTCGAATTCTATTCTATTCAATTCGAATTCGTTTTCTATTCATTTCAATTTGAATTCGTTTTAATTCAATTCGAATTCGTTTTCTATTTATTTCAATTCGAATTCGTTTTCTATTTAATTCGAATTCGATTTATATTCAATTCAATTCAAATTTCATTTAGAATATAATCGATAAATTTATCGTTCGCGTCAAAATAGCGCATCTCTAACCAACACGGCTTTATATTTTTCAATAACTTCGTTATTCTATTCAACAAATGAATGTATATTTCAACACATGACTAATCTCAACGGATGAGTACTGTCAACACATGAACCTTTATTTTATAATGATAAAGATGTAAATTTTATTGTTAAAATATTTCGTTCAACACATGACTAATCTCAACGGATGAGTACTGTCAACACGTGAACCTTTATTTTATAATATTCTTTTTTTATTGTTAAAATATTTCGTTCAACACATGACTAATCCCAACGGATGAGTACTGTCAACACATGAACCTATATTTTATAATATTCTTTTTTTATTGTTAAAATATTTCGTTCAACACATGATTGATCTCAACGGATGAGTATGGTCAACACATGAACCTATATTTTATAATATTCTTTTTTATTGTTAAAATATTTCGTTCAACACATGACTAATCTCAACGAATGAGTACTGTCAACACATGAATCTGTATTTTCTAATAATCTTTATTTTCCCAATTGGAATGAGGCCCAATCAATAACCATATAATGTTAATTATATGGATTCCATACAACACATATATATCACAGCAAGGATAAATCAACAATCATCCAAAGTGCGTTCTACACTGTATAAGCATCAAATATAGATATTCGACGCTTATACAGCGTGTCAATCAATCGATCGACATACAGCTAAATATTGGGACCGGTGTGTGTTATATATCATCCCAATACCCGTGTGGGGTTTCAAATCAACAAACACCTATTTTATTTGTGTAGTTGGGCGATGTGTAAAATTTATCGTCCCAATCAATATCAGTCAAATCAGTGTGTATAAACAAATCATCCGATCTGTTTATATTTATTTTATTTTATATACACATTAAAATTTTTATTTTTAACTATAAAATATTTTCAACTATATAAATATTTTATTTTATTCCACATCACACAATGAACTACACGTGAAAATAAAACAAACAACCAAGCAAACAAGCCGTCCATGGTCTGTGGACGAAGGGTGTCGGGTGCTACTAAACACCGTCTACATCCTAGTATATATAATTCATTTCACATCACGATCAATTTTCACATTGAATACAATCAAACAAGTCGTCCATGGTCTGTGGACGACGGGGAGTAGTTCAGATATACAGTTATAATATAAATAACTATACAAGAAAATTTAAAGTGAGAGAATTCTCACCTTTTGGTTCCACTCCACCAGTATGGGACGGTTTGGATTCAGTTTTGATTTCAATCTGTTCCATCACCATCTGTTTCACGCAGTTCACGTTAAAAATCATATTTTTAACCTGCTTTTATATATGTGAAAATCAAACTTTTTATGCGATATTATTTGTTTTTAAATCACATGTTTCAAGACAGTGCTATTTTATTTTACAAAATTAATGCTATTTTATATTTTCAAAAGCAATGCTCTTTTTGTTTTCTAAAATCAATGTATATTTGTATTTCTAAAACAACGTATATTGATATAAAAATTTCATTTTTAAACACTGCTATATATATATATATATATTTTTAAAACAAAGCTAATTTTATTTTCAAAAACTAATTTTAAATAATGTTAATTTATATAACAAAACTGATTTTACTTAAATAACATAATTAGCTTAAACAAAATTATATATATAAAACAAAGTTCACTATTAATCACATCGTTAAGGTACTTAATAAAGTAATTAAATTATTTAATTACCTTTCTTCTACATTGCGCTTAACAGTCCCAGGATCAGCCAAATTTTCGAACCCATCTTAGGAGCTAGGGCTCTGATTTGCGTCGCCAAGGATTGCCCTGCCGCCGATCCAAAGATGCCATGTCGGAGTGCTTGGCATCGCCTATCTCCAGTCGCCGGCGCGTGGAACTCAAGGTCCCCTAGGCCTATGAAATTGCGTGCGACGGTCGGGTCTTTGGGCCACGAAACCATCTGCTTCTTGCAACGAGAGCTTATCAACGGGGTACCAATTTGAAGAGCTCGAAATCCTTGCCAATACTCGTTGATATAATTTCGTGAATAACTGAGGGATTGGGAGATCAAATTCGGGTTTGTGTGGAGCTTTTTTTTTCCTTTGGATCGTGAGGGAGACGGCGGTTTTCAGAAGAGTTGACCGCGCTTGAAAAGTGATTAGGGTTTGACCATCCATTTTGGTTATATAATATATAATAATATTATTTTTTAATTCACTTATTGATTCATATTGTGTCCGAACTCCAAATCAAACCCAACGACTGTCGCCTCTAGCTAATTACCCCCATTCCGAACACAATAGGATATGTATCGTAGGCCCATTCAACTGTTTCAGTCAGTTTCTCTTCAAAATTAACATTTAAATCCTTATATTGCATTTTAAACGTACATTTCAACTTACTAGGGCCACATACTGTCTCTAAAAATTCCCGAAAAATATTTTCTAGCTTCGTATTGACGATACGGTCCTAACAAAACTAGTTTTGTCAAATTCTGAGACCGTTGGAAAAATGGCCATTTTCCAGTTGATTAAAATCAACTTAAACTGGTCAAACACATTTTCCTTTGCCACGCTCATGTATTGAATCGAAAAATTATGAAATTTGAAACTTAGCAATAACTTGACATCACGGATCCAACAAAACTGGTTTCGTCGAATTCCGAGGTCGTTTGCAAAATGGCTATTTTAAAGGCCGAAATTCCATAGCGACTATTCAGAATTTTCATTGGACATATCTTTTGATTCCCGCTATGAAATCTTGATTTTTCGAATTTGTTGGAAAGATATTCTTAATTAGATCATATTATTTTTGGTTTCATTAAAATCCGGTTTATTTTGCACCCGGTATGTTCAATTATAGTTTGAAATCGAATTTTCGAACTACCGCGCCATTTTCAATTCCTTTTATAATTATATATATAATTATTTATATTCTAACGACGATGTATATAATATATACGTTCGAATTCTATTCAAAATAAATTTTCGTCGATATTATTTAAAATAATTCATTTTAAACATTCAAAATTCACTAAAATTGCCAAAATAAAAATTTTAAACTGGCTCGGATTTTCCGGTTGTCACAATCTCCCCCACTTAAAACTTTTCGTCACCGAAAAGGAACGAAGCCGAAAGTTGTTTTACAAATCAACTCAACTTCCATAATTTTCGCTACGGCTTAAGTTCTTCAACTTTTCAGTTTCTAAGAACTTTTCAAATTTTTCAAAAATTTGGCTAACACCCTAAATTTTTGAAAAATTTCTCCATAACCTCCCCTGCACCGGGGACTACGGGATATTTCATATAGCCTCCCATGGCCTTCTTCAATCAAAAAGAAAAAGAAAAAGCCAAGCGGCTAGCCAATCGTCTCATAAAATCATCATCACCCAAACAAAACAGTAAATTATGGTAAATATGTACCTATTTGTCTAGCAAACAATTTTATTTCTCTGCTCTAGCCTCCTTGCTATGACCTGTTCAATGTAAGTACATGTATATGCAAGCAAATGCAACCAATTTCAAACAATTCACTATTTGGTTCAATTATGCATAATGTTTCAAAATTTCAAATCAATAATCAAACAACACAACCATCAATCCATTACTTGATTAACGTTTCAAATTCATAATTTGATATATATACAGAAAATCCTGTTTTGATGACAAATTACAACTAATAATCTATGTAAGTTTTGGTTCTCACATCAGTCTAATGGAAATATATAAATATCGCATCTTCGAAACACGAACACAAATTCTGATGATGATATATCAATCATCAGAACCATCTCCGGGTGTGTAGAATGTGATTCTATATCTATCCAGTATATTAAAACTTCGAATATACGTTCATGACGCGTATATGCAAAACCTTTATATACTAGATTGTCCAAATTCAAAATAAATAAATATTCAAATACGTATAAAATGGTTTAAATTTTCAAAACAATATTGTTTTCATTTGTAAAAAACATACTCTTCACACTCGTTCTAGGATACTACTGATCCCATCTCTAACGAGTCATTCTAGTTGGATATTACTAATCCAAATTCTGATGAATTCTTTCGTATGGCTCTAATGTGCCTTGTTCTCGAGCTCTGTAAACCAAAGCTCTGATACCAAATGTAACGGTAAGGAATTTCGCTCGATCCGAATCAGTCGTTAAACCGATCTAGACCGTTCGAAACCCCTGATCGTTTTGAGAACAGGACACATTGGAATGCAGACGGAAGAACATTTCATTGCTATTACAACAATTCCATCAGATACAAGAATATACAGAGTATAAATGAATAAATTACATTCGATAAATATCAGAGATTACAATAAATTACATAGCAGCGGAAAAATAATATAAAACACAACTGAAGGTGATATACGGATACAGAGCTTTCCAGATATCATTCCAGCTGTAAACCAGGATCTTTTGAATATAATTCTGCAAAACCAAAACTACTAGCTGCCTGTGTGGAAAATAGGGGCACCTAGAGTTTAGGTTAAAACAATAAACTCCAGGTCAGTCATGTGAATGGTGTGAGAACTAAAGCAGTTACTAATTTAACTTTAAAAGAGAGTAATTCAAGGGACCACGCCGTATAACACCGAATGGGTTTCCTCCCAAGAACACTAGTGCATATAACAAAACAGCGCAATGCTTTTTGAAAAAATGAAGCTATTATAAGACCCAGGTCCCATCACACAATGCAACGCAAGACGGAGGATAGGGTTTTCCCTTATAATAGCCAAACATGCTTGATACGTTTAAAAACAAATCATTTGATACTATTATAAGTGTATAGTGTCAAATCAATTTCAATCATAAATATCAATCATAGACGGCATGGGTACCATATATCATGTCGCCATACTAGTTCTACAGTTAGAACCGCAATATCACATATTGGAAATTGTATTTCCATCATGAGTCGAGGCAAGGGGCAAGCTCCTCTCCGCTTCGAGACACTCTAGCAAATGTCCCAGGACTACACACTCTGGGTAACCCTTGGATGCTTCAGGGCCGGTCCTCTCTTACGTTTGAGGATTAATTATTCCTGAACACACGTTTCCCGGTCCTTACAGACCTAAAATCGAGGTGCTTCATCCAACAACCACATAGGTGAAAAGTATATAAATGTCAGGGCTAGTAAGTCACTGACACCACCAAAGCTAGAAAGAAACGTCGTGCCCTCCCTGCAGTCCTTATCCCTTTTTTAACTTATACCGAGGTGTGAGGCTCGCGAATCCACGCTATACACAAAGCTGTGCCACGTAGGCCGTGCTTTGATCATCAACCACAAGACTTTGCTTTTCAACAGAAGCCTTGATCAATTGCCTCTTTGGCATGCCACACAGGCAATTCATGCCATGCGACTGATGTCCATCGATATACAACCTCTGAGCTCGTACGTCTCAGAGAAGGGCGTTAAGCAAGAGAATAAATTCTCCGCCGCCAAACAGATGTATATTTAATAGAGATCAATCAACAAAGAATAAAATCCAATGTCAGACACACCGTCCATTTACAAGTTCGTTCGGGGTCTAAATGAAACCGGAGGCACTTTCCTCGCATATCCATCGAACTCCAAGTACGTGTGGACGATCACCAACTGATTCCCTCATCTTGGGTGTACAACCCAATCAAGATCATCAGTAATCACCCAAACGATGTGAAGACTTCTGGTCTTCGACCACCGTCTTCGTCTTCGACATACCGTTGAATCGGTTATTCAGAATGGGTATAAACCCGGCCTTTCCGAATAACCCGCGTATATAATAAACAAAGGTTACACAAACACAACATACGCCTCATTCCAATCCATAAGTCACTAACCGTGAATTAGCAAGAGAACAATTCCCCAAATATTAACCCCGAAGGCCGGAACCAACATCAGATCAATACCCAGGAAACCATCCTTCTTGGCTAACCTACAGTTAGTTTCTAAATTTCACATTCTTAGGGAAAGGTTCCCATTAATTTTATCAAAGATAAATTCTTTTCAATTTATTCTTTAATCTTCCTTTGGATATCGTTTCAAACCAAATTATGGTTTTCCAAACTAGTCGGGATTAGCGAACCACATCGATGTAATTATTTATTTTATTTCCCAATCCTAACCTATTTATCCCATGAAGCAAAACTGGTAATACTCCATATCTAACACCACGGTGTTATCTGTAAAATTAATTACCATTTCATGTTCAAATCTATTTAATGATTTAACTATCGCTTTGGAGCAAAACTGGTGATACTCCGTTCTCGATCATTTCAATCTAATTAAAGATTCATTAAAACTTCACTTAGTTTCAATCTTTAACGGGGTTAAACAATCAGTGTCATTTAAAATACGGTTCACGATAAACCCAAAGTCACATTCCATTCTACCAGCCCTTAACCGTAAAATAGCAAGTGAGCAATTCCCTAAATATTAACCCCGAAGGCCGAAACCAACATCAGATCAATATCCAGGAGACCACTCATCTTAGCTAATCTCCGGTTAGTTTCTGATTTTCTTAACTCAGTTGGGTCTAAGAACAGTATTATTGAAGATACCGTTCACGACAACCCAAAATCACATTGCATTAATTATCGGGTTAAAGAACAAGTGTTATTCAAAACATCGCTCACGATAAACCCAATAACCAATTCAAATTCAATTTATTTATTTCAAAAATGAATTGAATTTAATTCTAGTTCAAAACTAGTTCATTTCGATAAAAATCTATTTTTATCTTTACAAATGTGGGATTTTTCACCCCAATTATTCACAAATCATTTCTTATAATTTTACACAAATTATTGATATTTTTGATAATTTTATCAAGGCCCGTACAGTCGATTTCCATCAACGGCCATCGAACTGCACTTACAGCGACCTTTTCCCAATTTGATTTGGACATAATTCCAAATCCAACCATTAGATTTCAAATTTCTAATATTCATTAGAAAGCTCTTTTCGATACGAACACAACGGTTCCGATTTCAGGAGAATCCGACGGTCGGATCTCCCGTAATTTCAATTCGAAGTCAGTGGTCGAAATTCACGAACTGCCGCGACGCGTTCTATTCAGGCCATTATATATATAATATATACATATTATATATATTCCGTCGATTCCCTTTTAAAACGAATTTTATAAATCGTTTTAAATTCGTTTTCAAACAAATTCAACTTCCTATTCAATTTCGAATCAAAAATTCTATTTCTATTCAATTTAATTCGAATTCTATTTCTATTCAATTTAATTCGAATTCTATTTCTATTCAATTCGAATTCGTTTTCTATTCAATTCAATTCGAATTCGTTTTAATTCAATTCAATTCGAATTCGTTTTCTATTTATTTCAATTCGAATTTGTTTTCTATTCAATTCAATTTAATTCGAATTCGATTTATATCCAATTCAATTCAAATTTCATTTCGAATATAATCGATAAAATTATCGTTCGCGTCAAAATAGCGCATCTCTAATCAACACGGCTTTGTATTTTTCAATAATTTCGTTATTCTATTCAACAAATGAATGTATATTTCAACACATGACTAATCTCAATGGATGAGTACTGTCAACACATGAACCTTTATTTTATAATGATAAAGATGTAAATTTTATTGTTAAAATATTTCGTTCAACACATGACTAATCTCAACGGATGAGTACTGTCAACACATGAACCTTTATTTTATAATATTCTTTTTTTATTGTTAAAATATTTCGTTCAACACATGACTAATCTCAACGGATGAGTATTGTCAACACATGAACCTATATTTTATAATATTCTTTTTTTATTGTGAAAATATTTCGTTCAACACATGACTAATCTCAACGGATGAGTACGGTCAACACATGAACCTATATTTTATAATATTCTTTTTTATTGTTAAAATATTTCGTTCAACACATGACTAATCTCAACGAATGAGTACTGTCAACACATGAACCTATATTTTCTAATAATCTGTATTTTCCCGATTGGAATGAGGCCCAATCAATTACCATATAATGTTAATTATATGGATTCCATACAACACATGTATATCACAGCAACGATAAATCAACAATCATCAAAATTGCGTTCTACACTGTATAAGCATCAAATATAGATATTCGACATACAGCTAAATATTCAGACAGGTGTATGTTATATATCATCCCAATACCCGTGTGGGGTTTCAAATCAACAAACACCTATTTTATTTGTGTAGTTGGGCGATGTGTAAAATTTATCGTCCCAATCAATATCAGTCAAATCAGTGTGTATAAACAAATCGTCCGATCTGTTTTATTTATTTTATTTTATATACACGTTAAAATTTTTATTTTTAACTATAAAATATTTTCAACTATATAAGTATTTTATTTAATTCCACATCACACAATGAACTACACATCAAAATCAAACAAACAACCAAGCAAACATGTCGTCCATGGTCTGTGGACGACGGGTGTCGGGTGCTACTAAACACCGTCTATATCCTAGTATATATAATTCATTTCACATCACGATCAATTTTCACATAGAATACAATCAAACAAGTCGTCCATGGACTGTGGACGACGGGGAGCAGTTCAAATATGCAGTTATAATATAAATAACTGTACAATAAAATTTAAAGTGAGAGAATTCTCACCTTTGGGTTCCACTCCGCCAGTTTTATGGGACGGTTTGGATTCAGTTTTGATTTCAATCCGTTCCATCACCATCTGTTTCACGCAGTTCACGTTAAAAATCATATTTTTAACCCGCTTTTATATATGTGAAAATCAAACTTTTTATGCGATGTTATTTGTTTTTAAATCACATGTTTCAAGACAGTGCTGTTTTATTTTACAAAATTAATGCTATTTTATATTTTCAAAAGCAATGCTCTTTTCGTTATCAAAAATCAATGTATATTTGTGTTTCTAAAACAACGTATATTGATATAAAATTTTCATTTTTAAACACTGCTACATATATATATATATTTAAAACAAAGCTAATTTATTTTCAAAAACTAATTTTAAATAATGTTAATTTATATAACAAAACCGATTTTACTTAAATAACATAATTAGCTTAAACAAAATTATATATATACAAAAAATTCACTGTTAATCACATCGTTAAGGTACTTAATAAAGTAATTAAATTATTTAATTACCTTTCTTCTACATTGCGCTTAACAGTCCCTGGATCAGCCAAATTTTAGAACCCATCTCAGGAGCTAGGGCTCCGATTTGCGTCGCCAAGGATTGCCCTGCCGCCGATCCAAAGATGCCATGTCGGAGTGCTTGGCATCGCCTATCTCCAGTCGCCGGCGCGTGGAACTCGAGGTCCCCTGGGCCTCTGAAATTGCCTGCGACGGTCGGGTCTTTGGGCCACGAAACCATCTGCTTCTTGCAACGAGAGCTTATCAACGGGGTACCAATTTGAAGAGCTCGAAATCCTTGCCAGTACTCGTTGATATAATTTCGTGAATAACTGTGGGATTGGGAGATCAGATTCAGGTTTGTGTGCAGCATTTTTTTTGCCTTCGGATCGTGAGGGAGACGGCGGTTTTCAGAAGAGTTGACCACGCTTGAAAAGTGATTAGGGTTTGACCATCCATTTTGGTTATATAATATATAATAATATTATTTTAATTCACCTATTGATTCAAATTGTGTCCGAACTCAAAATCAAAGCCAACGACTGTTGCCTCTAGCTACCCCCATTCCGAACACAATGGGATATGTATCGTAGGCCCATTCGACTGTTTCAGTCAGTTTCTCTTCAAAATTAACATTTAAATCCTTATATTGCATTTTAAATGTACATTTCAATTTATCGGGGCCACAGACCGTCTCTAAAAATTCGCGAAAAATATTTTCTAGCTTCGTATTGACGATACGGTCCTAACAAAACTAGTTTCGTCAAATTCTGAGACCGTTGGAAAAATGGCCATTTTCCAGTCGATTAAAATCAACTAAAACTGGTCAAACACGTTTTCCTTTGCCACGCTCACATATTGAATCGAAAAATTATTAAATTTGAAACCTAGCAATAACTTGACATCACGGATCCAACAAAAGTGGTTTCGTCGAATTCCGAGGTCGTTTGCAAAATGGCTATTTTTAAAGGCCGAAATTCCATAGCGACTATTCAGAATTTTCATTTCGACATATCTTTTGATTCCCGCTATGAAATCTTGATTTTTCGGATTCGTTGGAAAGATATTCTCAATTAGATCCTTTTATTTTTTGTTTCGTTAAAATCCGGTTTATTTTGCACCAGGTATGTTCAATTGAAGTTTGAAATCGAATTATCGAACTACCGCGCCATTTTCAATTCCTTTTATAATTATATATATAATTATTTATATTCTAACGACGACGTATATAATATATACGTTCGAATTCTATTCAAAATAAATTTTCGTCGATATTTTTTAAAATAATTCATTTTAAACATTCAAAATTTGCTAAAATTGCCAAAATAAAATTTTTAAACTGGCTCGGATTTTCGGGTTATTACAGAAATTTTAAACTGTCTCGGAATTTATAAATCTTTTTGTTAAGATTTAAAGGAGATTTTCCAAAGTAAGGTTTTCTAATTTAATAAAATAAATTGGAGTGGAATGGAATTCGATTTGGTAATAATAGAAGTGAATTTCTGTAGAGGAAGACTGCTAATCTATATGGAATTTAAAAGGCTTTGCCGTTATTCCATTTATATTATTAGTTGGATATGGAAGTACATATCGATTATATATATTGATCTGTTTTCCGTGAAGATTCGATTGTTAATGGAATGAGATTTTGGGTTTATCGTGAACTGTGTTTTAAATGACATTAGTTCTTTAACCCCGTTAAAGATAAGATTTATTTCTTAACTTTGAATAATCATTAAGTAATGATTTTTGGAAAATAAAACTGAATTAGAATTTTAATGAATCTTTAAATAGATTGAAAGGTGAATTTGATAACTAAAATTATCAAATTCAGAAAATGATCGAGAAAGGAGTATCACCAGTTTTGCTCCAAGCGACAGTTAAATCTTTAATTAGATTTGAACGTGAAATGGTAATTGAATTTACCGATAACACCGTGGTGTTAGATATGAAGTATTACCAGTTTTACTTCATGGGATGAATAGGTTGGTGTGGGAAATTTAACAAAGGATTACTTCGGTAAGGTTCGCTAATCCCGACTAGTTTGGATAAACCATAATTTGGTTTGAATCGATATTCAAAAGAAGATCAAAGAATAAATTTAAAGAATTTATATTTGATAAAATTAATGGGAACCTTTCCCAAAATATAGGAATATTTGAATAAAGGAATATTCTTGATTGGAATGAGGCGTATGTTGTGTTTTATAACACTTGTTTATTATATACGCGAGTTGTTTGGAAAGGCCAGGTTTATACCCATTCTGAATAACTGAATCGACGATAAGTCGACGAGAAAGATGGTGGTTGAAGACCGGAGGTCTTCACATCGTTTGGATAATTAATGATGATCTTGATTGAGTTGTACACACAAGAGGAGGGAATCAGTTGGTGATCGTCCAAACGTACTTGGAGATTGATGGATATGCGAGGAATAAGGTTCCTCCGATTTCGTTCAGACCTAGAACGGACTTGTAAATGGATGTGTGTCTGATATCGGATTTCATTCAGTGTAATTGATATACATCGGTTGCATAGTGTGAATTGCCTATGTGGCATGCTGAGATGAAATTGATCAAGGCTTCTGTTGAAAAACAGAGTCTTATGGTTGATGATAAAAGCACGGCCTTGGTGGCGTAGCTTTGTGTAGCGTTAATTCGCGAGCCTCACACCCCGGTGTGAACCCGAAATGGGAGAGGACTGCAGGGAGGGCATGCGTTTCTTTCTGGTTAGGAGTAGTGTTAGTGGTTTTACACGCCCTAGCATTTCACTTATGTGGATGATGGATAGCGAGGCGCATCGGTTATATCGGTCAATCCGGGACCGATGGAGTCATTTGGCTCATTTACGCCCCAAAGGGCGGGGAAACGCATTGTTCAGGGTTCAAGTTTAATCCACATCGAGTGGACCGGCCCTGAAGATCCAAGGGTCACTCGAGATCTGATCCTAAGGCTCGGGCTAGAGAGTCTCGAAGCGGTGAGGACGATCCCTTGCCTGGGTTCACAGACGGAAATCCAACTTCCAATACGTGACAATTACGGTTTTGATTGTAGAGCCTAGTATTGGCGACATGATATATGGTACCCATGCCGTCTAGGATTGATACATTTATATTTGAAGTTGTTTTGTACACTATGCACTTATAATAGTATCAAATGATTTGTTTTAACCTACCAAGCATGTTTGGCTATTATAAGGGAAAACCCTATCCCCCGGCTTGCGTTGCATTGTGTGATAGGACCTGGGTCTTATAATAGCTTCATTTTTCCAAAAAGCATTGCACTGTTTTGTTATATGCACTGGTATTATTGGGAGGAAACCCGTTCCATGCTACAGCGTTGTCCCTTGATATATCTGATTTAAAGTAAAGTTTTAAATAACTTTTTTAGTTCTCACACTAGTCACATGACTGACCTGGAGTTTATTGTTTTAACCTAAACTCTGGGTGCTCCTATTTTCCGCACGGGCAGCTAGTAGTTTTGGTTTTGTAGATTTATATTCACAGGATCCTGGTTTGCAACTAGAATGATATTCGGAAAGCCCTGTATCCATATATTCTTTTCAGTTGTGTTTTGTATTATTTTCCACTGCTATGTAATGTATTGTAAATCTCTGATATTTATTGAATGTATTTTATTCATTCGTACTCTGTTTATTTTTGTATTCAGATGAAATTGTTGTAATAAATAATGAAATGTTCTTCTGTTTGTGTTCTGATTTGTCTTGTCCTCAACTCAATCCTTGCTTTCCTTCACGTGGAAGTTCGGGTCGTTATAGCTGGCATATGACTTATTTAATGGGATTCACTATGAAGATGATGGTGTCATTAATCACTTTCTTTTACTAAAAATAAAAACGAGGATGATGTGCAGAGATAAGAAGATCGTTTAATGGAAAATTCAAAGATGTGGAAATCCCGTTATATCTCAATTGTGCAGATCAAACGAAGCTATCTGCCATCGTTGCCCTGTATAATCAAGCACAACCGCGAGAACTTATAAATGAGGTTAGAAAAATATGCTAGTTTTCTGTTAAAATATATATTTTAACCATATAGCTCAAAGCTGTGGAGAAATATTATTCTGCCACAGACTAAAGCTGTGGCAAAACATAAATTTGCCAAATCTTTGGATCGTGGAAAAATTCCTATTTGCTACAGCTTTGGGCGGTGCCAAAAACTTTGCCACACCTATTTTTGCCATGGTATGAAGCTGTTGCAAAACTAGTTAGCCACAACTCAAAGCCATGGCAAAATTGCTTTTTTGGTGTAGTGTGATATGGATCTCAGCATGCCTAATATTTCATTTAAATAATAATTCCTTTAATTGCTAAGTTATTTTATAATTTTCTTAAAGAAAATGATTGACATATTGCATTTTGTGAAGTTAAATTGAAACACCCCACCTCCGTTAAGGTCACTCACAAAGGGAATGCCTTAACTTTGGTGGAGCATTATAGGTAAAAGACATAGATAATTTACAAGACAGACATATAAGCAGCGGAAAAACGAAATTTATTTCATACATGGGTCATAAAAAAGTCATTACAACAAACTGTCTTAAAACAACTTCCAAATCATTACATCAAAAAACTCTGTCATGATTAAAAACATAAAGTAGCATAATCCCCATTAAGAGTGTATCCAAAGCCATAGCCCAAGAAGAGAAAGTCCAAGCCATACATCTACTCTCTTCAAGCTTGCAAAAGGTCTGAACTAAGCTGAGGTGTTTCCTCCCTGCGGACCTGAGGGGGGGGGAACGGAAGAAAAGAAGACGAAAGAAAAATGGGTCAGACATGAGTCTGGTAAGTCCAGTGATTATTTAGCACGTAAATAAGAAAAGTATTATGACTTAAATAAACTGAAACTAGGACAACACCCTAGAAATAAGATGATAAGACTGAATATGCTATTGCGCTCATTTCAACTTCTCTACACCCCCGTACCAGTGTTTCAACTAGCACCATGTGTTCAAGATAAATGATCCCCTTTTTATCGATCGGCTCCTACTCATGTATGCTTACCACTTGTGTCATTCGGCCCCCGCTTGATTGTAGATACCTGTATTGGTCCCACCATGGGGTGTATCAAATCTTATGGTGGCAACCTGGCATAATTCAAGATGCATAGTGTATAACTACTGATGCCCAGTGCCTGCTTTTTCCACTCCGGAGTACGTGCATGCTCGCACTCCGTCGGAACCAACAGTGAAGCACCACCCACCGTTGTTTTGACTGCTTATAATTAGCCCAGTAATCGTGCCCCAACCTGCCTAGTTCAGGGTACCATGATACATCTATGTGGGTTACTGCTGAAATGGGTCCACGTTACCAGGGTTTCCTAATCAACATGTTAAAATGGTTAAGTGTTCTCAAATTAACCTAACCTCACCCATTAGTTTAGTTAACATGTTGTGTTGGTTAAGTGTTGCCTTAATTAACTTAACCCTACCATTCCTGTCTTAGCTTTAATTCATTCATCAAAGCACCAACCACTCACATTAGACAGGTATTCTTGTGGTTACTGGATGTGCCGGTCGAGTCCGGGCAGTTTTATACCGCAACTCAGTCTAACCTTGGGTTCTTTGGGGCTTATGCACTAACCTCTCACATTAGATATATATTGTTATGGTTGCTGGTTGTGCCGGGCGGTTCCGGGCGATCTTACACCGTAACTCAATCTCACCTCGGGTTAGGCATATTCGTCTTTTTCTAAATTTACATATTTACCTTTTGTGTTTATATGTAAAATATTGTCATTCAAATCATGCCCAATTCCTCTCTAAATCATGTTCATAATTTTTAGGTATATAAATTATGTCAATTTTATGCCACTAATCATTCATATATTTATTGGCCAAATTATGCCATTAATATGAATTTAAGGTTTTCCCAACGTTACCCCCGTCATACGTTCGCAAAATTCACATAGAATGTTAGGCTCGTAACTTAGCCTAACTTATATAAAAAAGCGGAAAGAAGGAAGCATGTACCATTCACACAACATAAAATAATAAGGAACAAACTAAACATGTGTCATGCAATCGTGGCATAATATAATGAACTTGAATTTTTGGATCCAACTAACATGAGTCTTTAAGCATATAAGATTACCCAAATCCAACTAGGCGTAAACATTTATTTTGGGTCCAATGAACATAAACCTTAAGCATATAGAATTGCACAAGTTCAACTAGACATGTGAATGTAAACTTTAATTTGGATCCATTAATTATGAATCTTAAACATATGGAATTACACGGGTTTAACAAGGCATGTAAATATGAACTTTTATCTTGGATCCAACAAATAAGAATCTTAAGCATATGGTTTTACACAAGTTTAATAAGGCATGTAAATATGAGCTTTAATTTTTGGATCCAATTTTCATAGATCTAAATGTGAATCTAAAAATAATACATGTCTTAGCCTAACAACTTGAATGATTCAATAAACATAGATCTAAACATAATACATGTCTTATCCTAACAACTTGCGTGATTCAATAATCATAGATCTAAATGTAGATCTAGACAACTTGCATGATTCAATAAATGTAGATATAAATGTAGATCTAAAAAACTTGCATGTTATATAACATGAAAAGTCACCAAATTTACATAATATATCATTGGTTTAACATCAACATAATAACCATAATAATCTCACAAGCATATACGATAGAATCGTTACAAGAATAGGCATAAATCAGCATCGTCATTATCTTACAACTAGGAATTGCTCTAGTTTTCATTTTACTACAAATCACAACATTTAATCGTTCACAACTAAATAATAACAGGACTTACAAAGAAAAGAAAGTCTTATTTTTCTGGGATCTGTTTTCTGAATTTGAAAAGCAATCCCTTGAAGAAGACTATCAATTTCTCTAAGTAAGTTTTGATTCGAAGCTTTTCACTCGCATTTTAATTAAAGAAGAAATGGTGGCTAGGCTAGAACGTTCATTGACAGCATGGTGGCTCCTTGGAATGAATTAGTGTGATTTAGGGTTTGAGGATTATGGTTGCTTTTATAGAAGTTTAATATTATGTGAGCCGTTAGATTATTTTAGGAGCAATCACAAACATCCAGACAGGATAGATTTATCCAGAATTGCCATCTAAGCCCTAGTGACTCAGCAATAGGTCAGAAAAGGCTCAACAATTAGTCAACATCGTCTCATTTTTGGATCTGGGCGAGGGGGGTAGGTCGACCCCCTGGTCGACCAGTGTGACCCATGTCAACCCCCTGGTCAACCTGATTTCTGGGCAGGAAATTTCCCGCCCAGCCTGCTTCGGGGTTTGAACTTGAATTTTGGATTTTAATTTGAATTGTTTTAATTTATTTAAATTCTTGAATATTTTGAAGGTCATAACTTCTTCATACGGAGTCCGATTTACACAAACTCAGACTCTATCTCAAGCAGAATTCCGAGACGAACGCAATGGAATATCCCGTTTCCCCTAATTCTCACATTTATAATTAAGTATTCTTTAATTCATTACTATAATTATTACAGAAAATACAGGGTGTTACATTCTCCCTTCCTTAAAGGATTTCGTCCCCGAAATCTTTGAGTCGAGAAGAACATATATCCTACCATCCAATTGTCCATCTACTCAACCATCAAACACAGGCGTCCATTGTCCTTAAAAAGACTTCTAATGCTTCCATGTCTGTATGCATAGTGTGTGTACATGTCCTTATCTAATGCAAAATCAGGCTGTCTACTGATTCAGTTGACCTCCTTAATGCAAATTATGTTAGTTCTATGAGTCCATTATGTATGCAATTATTCATAACCATTCTTTCTACATGAGTGCACAATCATTCATACAAATGCAATGTCCATATGATAACACATCAATTTCAATCCATATACAAATACATATATGCATATGCAATATGAAAGTGACTTAGCCGATTTAACACCTAATGTGTGTGTGTGTGTATGCATCCACGAGCAACCACTAGCAACCACTTGCAACCACTTGCAGCCATCAATCATAACATGTTTCAAATACATGTTTACATCCATTGGTTTCTACCTAAGGATAAAGGATAGGACCGAGGAAATATACTAGAAAGATAGATATAAGCATGTATAAACTTAAGTAAACAGAGATCAAGGATGTACCCTCAAAAAGATAAGGGTAGGCTGTGCGTATTTTGTCCTCAGTTTCCCAACTCGCGTCTTCCTTGGCGTCGCTCCATTGAACTTTAACAAGTATGACATCGCGGTTGCGTAGCTTTTTGACTTCTGTACCCAACATACGAGTTGGAACTCTCCTCATAGTCGCTTCTCATTCCACTTCTACTTCCTCTAGTATGCTTGGCTCCACAACTTCCACAGACTCATGTAAGCACTTTCGTAGTTGAGAAACATGAAAAACATTATGAACTCCAGCCAGTCTTTCGGGTAGCTCTACTCTATAAGCCATCTTCCCAATCTTCTCAATGAGAGGAAACGACCCTACAAATCTTGGTGCCAACTTTCCTGTGGATCCAAAGCGAACGACGTTCCTTAAAGGAAATACTTTAAGGAAAACCCTGTCTCTAACCTCAAACTATAGGTCGGTCCTTCTTTTATCTGCATAGGAAATCTATCTATCTTGGGCAATCTTCATTCTTCTTCGTATCAAGTCCACTTTCTCTGAAGTTTCTCTAATCGTATCTGGTTCAAGTATGAGCTTGTCTTTAGACTCCCACCAACAAGTTGGTGATCGGCATGGTCTTCCATATAAAGCCTCGAAGGGTGCCATGCCCATGGTGGCTTGGTAGCTATTGGTGTAGGAAAACTCCACCAAAGGAAGATGATCCTCCCATGTTCCTCCAAAGTAAAGAATGCATAATCTCAAAAGGTCCTCGAATACTATGTTCACCCTTTCTGTCTTACCATCGGTTTGGGGGTGATAGGCCATGCTTAAGCATAGCTGTGTGCCTACAGCCTCTTGCAAGCTCCTCGAAAACTCGCTCGTAAAGATAGGATCTCGGTACGTCACAATGCTGGATGGTATCCCATGGAGTCGAACCATCTCTTTCAGATAAACGGATGCTAAAGACGAGGCAGTCCTTCTACTTTTAATGGATATAAAGTGAGCGCTTTTTGTGAGCCCGTCCACTATTACCCAAATACTAGTATTTCCCCTTCTTGACCTAGGCAGCCCTTCAATAAAGTCCATTGAATTGCTATCCCATTTCCACTATGGGATTTCCAGAGGATGAAGCAAACCACCATGCTTCTTTTGCTCCTCTTTGACTTGCTGGCATATTAAACACTTAGAGACGAATTTAGCTACATCCCTCTTCATGCCATTCCAAAAGAAAACCCTTTTTATGTATTTATACATCTTGTCTCCACCTGGGTGTATGGTCAACTTGGAATGGTGTGCCTCTTCGAGAACCTTCTTCATAAAGTCCCTTGCTTGTGGGACGCATAGCCTTCCATCCCACCTCAACCAACCCTCATCATCGATGGAGTATCTATTGAGGTGACTGGAAGTCTCACCCCTAATTACCTTATCCATCACATCAACTAGCTGAGGGTATTCACGTTGCGTGGTTCCTATTAAGTCCAAAAGAGTAGGTCGCACCTCTAGTGATGCTAACAAACCAGTCACATGATCGACAGAGGGACTAAAGTCAAAGTTGGCTATGTACTCCAAGCTCTGCCTTTCTACAAAGAGAGGACTTAAATTCGGCTTCTTTCTACTCAAGGCGTCTGCTACTACATTGACCTTTCCAGGGGTATAGGAAATCTCGAAATCGTAGGATGCCAAGAACTCCATCCACCTTTGTTGCCTCAAGTTAATACCTTTCTGCGAGAAAAGGTACTTCAACGATTTATGTTCAGTATACAATTCAAACTTGTCACCCTAGAAGATAATGGCGCCAAGACTTAAGAGCAAAGATGATGGCAGCCAACTCTAAATTGTGGGTTGGGTAGTTGTTCTCATGTACTTTCAACTGTCTACCTCCATAAGCTACTACCTTCCCTTCTTGCATCAAGATATCACCTAGTCCCGTACCACATGCATTCGTGTATACAGTAAACATCTTGCTCCTATCCGGAAATGTCAGAACTGGGGCTGTTGTTAGAGCACTCTTCAATCGTTGGAAAGCAACATTGCAATCCAAATCTCAATTAAAAGTTAGGTTCTTCTTTGTCAACCTTGTAAGTGGAGATGAGATTTTCGCAAAGTCTTTGATGAAATTTCGGTAAAATCCCGCTAGCGCGAGGAAGCTTTGGACTTCGGTCGCATTCCGTTGAACCTTCCAATCTTGCACCGCAACTACTTTTGCGGGGTCCATAACTAACCCTTCCTTGGACACCACATGTCCAAGAAACCTTTCTTCCTCTCTCCCGAAGTGGCATTTAGAGAATTTGGCTTTCAACTGATGTGCTCGAAGAGTATCCATGACTTCTTTTAAATGTTTAGCATGCTCTTCCTCACTCTTTGAGAAAATCAAAATGTCATCTACAAAGACCACCACAAACTTATTAAGGAACTCCCTGAATACCCTGCTCATTAAGTCAACAAAATAAGCGGGTGCATTTGTCAAGCCGAAAGGCATGACAAGCCACTCGAAGAAACCATCTGGGGTTCTAAACGCGGTCTTATCAATACTAACTTCATCCACCCTTAGTTGATGAAACCAGGTAGCTAGATCTAGTTGGGAGAAAACGGATGCACCTACAAGCTGATCCAACAAGTCATTTATTCTTGGAAGTAGGTGCCTATTCTTCTTGGTTAGCTTGTTTAGCTCCTTATAGTCAACGCATAGGCGAAGCGAACCATCTGCTTTGGTTGCAAATACTACTGGAGCACCCCATTCAGAAATACTCCGCCTTATAAACCCCTTCTCAAGCAACTCTTTAACTTGCTTGCTGAGTTCTTTCCTCTCCCTTGGAGCCATGTGTCTAACGGGTAAAGCAACGGGTTTTACGTTGTCAACGAGTTATATGCGGAACTCTATCTCTCGCTTCGGAGGTAACCCCTTCACCTCTTCAAAGACATCCGAGTATTCATGGACTTCTCTAACAAACTGCAAATTCTCAATAGACGCATCAAGAGATTCTAGATAGCTAAGCATAATAGAGTTTATGGGATTACAAGAAATTTCGAGAGTGTTACCGAGGCGAGTCATGAGTCTAACCACTCTCTTTTCACAATCGAGGATGGCACCACCACTGGATAGCCAATCCATGCCTAGAACCAACCCATAGCCCACGAAGCCCAAAACATAGGCATTACATCTAAACCCAACACTTAGTATAGAAATTTCCAAATCCAAACAAACCATTGACAAATAAGTTGAGCCCCCAATTGGATTTGAAACAACCAAGGGATCCTCTAATAAACTGGTGTCTAGATGCAGAGATTCAACTAAAGCAGTAGATATAAAAGATTGCGATGCGCCAGAATCAAAGAGTGTACGAACAGGATGATCAAAAAGATAAACTAAACTCTCAACAGAAATATTTCTACCTCGTCCTTGTAGAGGTGCCATGAGAGCATGAACCTTCCCTCTTGAAGTAGGTCCAGTCCTCTACCCTTACCCTTGCTTTATTGGGCAGTCCTTAGCCATGTGTCCTGTCTCGATGCAATGAAAACAACCACCCATCTTCCTCTTCTTCTTTCTGCAGTCCTTAACCAGATGTCCGGGAATGCAACAAAAATTACACTTACTCTTGTCACGAGGTTTGTTGTTCTTCCTGCCCTTCTTGGAATCTGTCTTCTTGCTTTGTGATCCCTCCACTTTCTTATCTTGAGGTACTTCCACCTTTGTCTCCTTCTTGCCAACCTTATCTTCTTCTTGTAACAGTGCCACGTCTACCAGTCTCTCATAAGTCGCACCCATAGGTATATGGGACATAGCTATGCTGTGTAGTGGATCATTCAATCCTTTAACAAAACGGAGAGCCATCTTATGTGGACTGTTCACTAACTCCAATCCGAACCTAGCCAGCTGGTTGAACTGGTTAACATATTCCTTGACCGACATACTTCCCTGTTTGAGAGCTAAGAACTTTTCCATCTGTAGCTTCATTCAGCTTATGAGAGGAATTTCATTTCAAACCTCATTCTGGAATCCATCCAAGTTTCAACTGGTCTTTCAGCATTAGTAACTTCCCACCAATAGGAAGCTTCGTCTTTAAGCAACCATACGACCAACTGTATCTTCTTCCTATCGTCCACTTAGAAGATAACAAACAAATCCTCAATTTCTTTGAGCCAGTTTCTTGCTTCCACGAAGGATTCATTTCCATTGAAGTTCTTTCCACCCATGGCTCGAAAGTCCCTACATATTTTTGAGAAAGCATTAGCACGAGGAGGAGGAGGAACCACTGCAGCTGGGGGAGGAGGAACGTCTGCTGGGCCTGCGACATTAGCTCTAGCCTCTAGGTACCTTCTGAACTAGCCAGGTACCAGTACGCCCTCTGGAAGGTTAAGATCCCCAGACATACTGAAATGAAAAGGAAAGATTAAAAACAGAGGATAGAAAGATAGTGCATCTGGCTTTTGGGGATTATGCCTTTTTAAAATAAAACACTTTTTTTGAAAATTGCTTCGTTAAACTTCTTTTTAAAAAATAGTTTTCAAAATCTTTATCTAATCTGGTAAACCTTTTCTCTGATACCAAGTGAAACACCCCACCCCCATTAAGGTCACTCACAAAGGGAATGCCTTAACTTTGGTGGAGCATTAAAGGTAAAAGACACAGATAATTTACAAGACAGACATATAAGCAGCGGAAAAACAAAATTTATTTCATACGTGGGTCATAACAAAGTCATTACAACAAACTATCTTAAAACAACTTCCAAATCATTACATCAAAATACTCTATCTTGATTAAAACATAAAGAAGCATAAAACGATAATAAAGTAGCATAATCCCCATTAAGAGTGTATCCAAAGCCATAGCCTAGTAAGAGAAAGTCCAAGCCATACATCTATTCTCTTCAAGCTTGCAAAAGGTCTGAACTAAGCTGAGGTGTTTCCTCCCTGCGGACCTGAGGGGGGGGGGGAAACGGAAGAAAATAAGACGAAAGAAAAATGGGTCAGACATGAGTCTGGTAAGTCCAATGATTATTTAGCATGTAAACAAGAAAAGGATAATGACTTGAATAAACTGAATCTAGGACCACACCCTAGAAATAAGATAATAAGACTAAATATGCTATCGTACTCATTTCAACTTCTCTGCACCCCCATACCAGTGTTTCAACTAGCACCACGTGTTCAAGATAAATGATCCCCTTTTTAGTGATCGGCTCCTACTCATGTATGCTTACCACTTGTGTCATTCGGCCCCCGCTTGATTGTAGATACATGTGCTGGTCCCACCATGGGGTGTATCAAATCCTATGGTGGCAACCCGACACAATTCAAGATGCACAGTGTATAACTACTGATGCCCAGTGCCTGCTTTTTCCACTCTGGAGTACGTGCACGCCCGCACTCCGTCGGAACCTACACCGACGCACCACCCGCCATTGTTTTGACCGCTTATAATCATCCCAGTAATCGTGCCCCACCCTTCCTAGTTCAGGGTACCATGATACATTTATGTGGGTTACTGCTGAAATGGGTCCCCGTTACTAGGGTTTCCTAATCAACATTTTAAAATGGTTAAGTGTTATCAAATTAACCTAACCCCACCCATCAGTTTAGTTAACATGTTGTGCTGGTTAAGTGTTGCCTTAATTAACTTAACCCTACCATTCCTGTCTTAGCTTTAATTCATTCATTAAAGCACCAACCACTCACATTAGATAGGTATTGTTGCGGTTACTGGATGTGTCGGTCGGGTCCGGGCAGTTTTACACCGCAACTCAGTTTAACCTCGGGTTCTTTTGGGCTTGATGCACTAACATCTCACATTAGATATATATTGTTATGGTTGCTGGATGTGCCGGGCGGTTCCGGGCAGTTTTACACCGTAACTCAATCTAACCTTGTGTTAGGCATATTCGTCTTTTTCTAAATTTACATATTTACCTTTTGCGTTTATATGTAAATTATTGTCATTCAAGTCATGCCCAATTCCTCTCTAAATCATGTTCATAATTTTTAGGTATATAAATTATGCCAATTTTATGCCACTAATCATTCATATATTTATGGGCCAATTATGCCATTAATATGAATGTAAGGTTTTCCCAATGTTACCCCCGTCATACGTTCGCAAAATTCACATAGAATGTTAGGCTCGTAACTTAGCCTAACTTATATAAAAAAGGGGAAAGAAGGGAGCATGTACCATTCACACAACATAAAATAATAAGGAACTAACTAAACATGTGTCATGTAAACGTGGCATAATATAATAAATTTGCATTTTTGGATCCAACTAACATGAGTCTTTAAGCGTATGAGATTACCCAAATCCAACTAGGCATGTAAACTTTTATTCTGGGTCCAATGAACATAAACCTTAAGCATATAGAATTGCACAAGTTCAACTAGACATGTGAATGTAAACTTTAATTTGGATCCAATAATTATGAATCTTAAACATATGGAATTACACGGGTTTAACAAGGCATGTAAATATGAACTTTTATCTTGGATCCAACAAACATGAATCTTAAGCATATGGTTTTACACAAGTTTAATAAGGCATGTAAATATGAGCTTTAATTTTTAGATCCAATTTTCATAGATCTAAATGTGAATCTAAAAATAATACATGTCTTAGCCTAACAACTTGAATGATTCAATAAACATAGATCTAAACATAATACATGTCTTAGCCTAACAACTTGCATGATTCAATAATCATAGATCTAAATGTAGATCTAAACAACTTGCATGATTCAATAAACATAGATATAAATGTAGATCTAAACAACTTGCATGTTACATAACATGAAAAAGTCACCAAATTTACATAATATATCATTGGTTTAACATCAACATAATAACCATAATAATCTCACAAGTATATACGATAGAATCGTTACAAGAATAGGCATAATTCAGCATCGTCTTTATCTTAGAACTAGGAATTACTCTAGTTTTCATTTTACTACAAATCAAAACATTTAATCGTTCACATATAAATAATAATAGGACTTACAAAGAAAAGAAAGTCTTGTTTTTCTGGGATCTGTTTTTTGAATTTGAAAAGCAATCCCTTGAAGAAGACTATCAATTTCTCTAAGTAAGTTTTGATTCGAAGCTTTTGACTCGCTTTCTAATTGAAGAAGAAATGGTGGCTAGGGTAGAACGTTCATTGACAACATGGTGGCTTCTTGGAATGAATTAGTGTGATTATGGTTTTGAGAATTAGGGTTGCTTTTATAGAAGTTTAATCTTATGTGAGTCATTAGATTATTTTAGGAGCAATCACAACCGTCCAGACTAGATAGAGTTATCCAAAATTGCCACCTAAGCACTAGTGACTCAGCAATAGGTTAGAAAAGGCTCAGCAATTAGTCAGCATCGTCTCATTTTTGGATCTGGACGAGGGGGTAGGTCGACCCCCTGGTCGACCTGTGTGACCCAGGTCGACCCCTAGGTCGACCTGATTTCTGGGCGGGAAATTTCCGACCCAGCCTACTTCTGGGTTTGAACTTGAATTTTGGATTTTAATTTGAACAGTTTTAATTTATTTAAATTCTTGAATCTTCTGAAGGTCATAACTACTTCATACGGAGTCCGATTTATGCAAACTCGGACTCTATCTCAAGCAGAATTATGAGACGAACGCAATGGCGTTTCCCTTAATTCTCACATTTATAATTAAGTATTCTTTAATTTGTTACCATAATGATTACATAAAATACAGGGTGTTACATTAATCGTTAAACTACTCCCGTAACCATATTATAGTCGAAATTATATCACCGGATAATTTCATAAGTTGTCTTTTGCACATCCTAAGCATCATGTCTATAATGACCCTCACAGCAGAACGAATAACATATAATAGATAACATATCTTTGAAATAAAAGACTGTACTTGAATATACATATCATCATCAAGTACAACACTTACAACACAGCGGAAATAATTATAGCTATATGATCCTGAAGCCTCCTGCTCCAGCTCTTCAAGTATCTGTAAATCCCGACTACTTGACTGCCTATACAAAATTGGGCACCCAAGAGTTTAGGGAAAACAAAACAAAATAAACTCCGGGTTAGTCATGGGACTGGTATGAGTAAAACAGTTTAAACCAGTTTGAGCCAATAAAAGATATATCATAAGACCACGCCGTATAACGGAACGGGTTTTTCCCTTATGAGAACCCAAAATATCTTTATATAAAAAACCTTTTGATATTATAATAATGTCTATCAACCACAATATAATAATCATCTAGCAGAAACGCTTTCATCTCACGTTCTACATATATAGTATACAATCAAAACCGCAAGCACGTATTGGGTAATGGATTTCCAACTATGACAAGGTATGGAACCACCTTTCGCTGGTGTACCTCTAGAAAGGAATACACTGGGTTCAACAAGAACATCTTGCAACCCGGTCTCACATGACCGACCACTCATTTCGCTTGAGTGTATCAAATGTATATCACCAACGGTTGGGATCAGCAACCGTTTCCCGAATGGGACAGCATCAACAATAGATTTTTAGAAATAAATGAAACTCTTGATCAGGTGATTATACACCCTAATAGGTGCGACCTACATAGCCATGCTACCTGCCCGATTTCTGTCATTTACCGGTTGATGAGGCTTGAGGTTACGCTTTATCATCACATCAGATTCACTTCGAATGCCACATTGTCAGATCAATCGAAAATCACTAATTAACGTCTACAACAGTACATTATGTGTTAGCTAAAGAAGTTTCCTTCTCCGCTTCCACTCTTGGTACGTTTGAAAAGATCAGTGTACATGACCTTTCTGGAAACACTCTGTCAGACATCCATCCATACAAGTCATCCAGGAACAAGATGAACCGAAGGCACTATTCAGTTCATCCATCCTAGGCACTGTTATCTAGGACATATACAATAGCCCTTGCACTTTAGTCCGTCTTCAATTTTATTCGGCATATATGATTCGCAACGCTTATGCCAATACAGAGTGGTTCTTTGGATAATAATCGAACCTGTCTCTCCATATTAACAACGTTAAAATGGTCAAAAATTCGATAGTATGTGATTTAACCATCAAAGAAAAACAGGTGTGCAAACAACAATATTATTTCCAGATGGAAATTCTATCAAATCAATCATCAATCATATATATATATATGTATGTATGTATGTATATTCATATGTTCCTTATTTTCTATGTTTAGAAAATATACGTTAACGCTAGAAAACATTTCCATAACTTATTTACGTATCACTATTCTTCTACAACTACCAGTCTCTGATTGTAAACTAGTATAAGAACAATTCCCTAAGTACCAATCCCGAAGGTCGAAACCAACATCAGATAGACACTTAGGAAACTATTCAATTTAACAAGTCTCCAGTCAATTTCTGATTTTGCTTAACTCCATTTCTTAACTCATTATACATGAACATTTTCTTTTCTAATTCATATTTCAAATTTCAATATTTGATTACGTTTCTGATTCTATTTGGAAAACATTTCCAAATCTTCTTTACTTGGATTTAAATAGATGTTTAAATCAACATCGCGACGAAACTCAAACCACTATACTTATTTACTAAAATCACTTAACCACTTTCACTCTCGAACCTTAACCATTTCTAAATTTAAAACGAAGTCAATCAAGTTGGGGTATAACTACCTCTCATACCTTAACTGAACAACATTTCAAATCTCGAAATAGGGTAAGTTCATTTTTTAACCCTTTAACAGTTCCTTACGAACCCTCGGATTCTATTTACGAACCCCCTTCTTTTACAAGTTTACGTGATTATCACAATGGTGTTATAATCTCCTGCATCCGAAATATATTATCTTTAATTTGACTTTTATTTCCTAACTCGAATAATATAATGACATCTAATTTATTTACTCCTATTCGGTTAACTCTAATCTATAACTCTTATTTGAATAACTCCAACCTAATAACTCTTACTGGATTAACTCTTATTCGAATAACTTTTTCGAATAACTTATATTCAATTTGCTTACTTTCGAATACTTATATTCGATTATCTCACTTCAAATATCTATTATTCGATTATCTCACTTCGAATATCTACTATTCGATTATCTCACTTCGAATATCTACTATTCGATTATCTCACTTCGAATATCTACTATTCGATTATCTCACTTCGAATATCTACTATTCGATTTAACTCTATTCAATAACTCTAGTTCGATTTAACTCTATCGATTAACTATAACTGTTTAACTCTAACTGGTTTAACTCTACGGTTTAACCTAACTGGTTTAACTCTACGGTTAACTCTTTGTCCTTATTCAGTTTCAAACATCGATGTTGAAAATGATTCTTACTTCTTTATATAAATCATGACTTATATATTCTATTTATCCAAATGATAAATATTTAACTTAATTTATAAATATCATTTATAAATCAATCTGCTCCTTTTATCTGTTTACTTCTTCATATATGAGTTCAGACTAACACATATCTATTTATCCAAAGATAAATATTTCCTTTATAATCTATTTATTTCTAAATGCCTTTACCAATATTCCCTTTTTAATCCTATTTGTAAATGGTTTACAAATATTTCCTTTTCAAATTCTATTTGCAAATGGTTTGCAAATAATTCCTTTTAGGGTTCTATTTCCAAGTATTTCCTTTATTAACCTTATTTATTTATCCTAAGTATTTCCTTTATTAATATCTTATTTATTTAACAAATAAATATCTCCTTTTCTTGTTCTATTTATTTAACAAATAAATGACCCTTTTAATAACTTATTATGTTTCCTAAGTCAATATCTCTTTTATAACTTATTTACTTAACAAATAAGTATCTCGTTTAATATCTCCTATTTATTTAACCAATTAATTTCTCATTTATAAAATCTTATGATTTTATAAATATTCCCTTTTCTTTATAAATATTTCATTTATAAATATTTCCCTTTCTATTTAATTTCACCTATAAAGATTTCTATTTATAAATATTTCATTTATAAATATTTCCTTTATAAACATATCATTTATAAAACCCTTTTGACTTTATAAATATTTTATTTTCAAATACCATTTGAAAATTCCCCTTTTTCACATTCCGGTATGTTATGGTGTTTAACATATCAAGTCATGATGTCAGATATCATCCATACACATATAATCAACAACAGATTATAAACCACGTCATATATCACAATATATGAAAATAACAAAATAGCTGTTGAGGAATCCAGTCGGATTCCTCCAACCTGTTTCCCTGCATCCACAGATGTTACACAATAAAATCAACATCACTTTCAGTTCCATATGATTTATTATGTTAAACAGAATCAATATAGAAATTCAACTAACTGACTAGCAGTTCAATCAAACAGTCAACACACAGTCAATCAGCCCATATTTAACAGTTCTAAAAATACAACATGAAAATATAAACTGTTTAGAGTTAGTAAGATTTACTCACTTTGGCAGTTCATCGTTAAAGAACGATAAACTGTTTTGTTTGATTTGAATCAAACAATTTATTTTTCCATAAATTCGAACGAACTCTAAATTGTTCCGAACCAGCTTCATACCGTATCCCACTTCCATACGATTCCAACGGTGTTTGTTTCATATAATTTTGTTTAAAAATGATCGAGTTATAGGGTTTTCAGTTTTAATATACTATTTTATTTACATAAAAACCTAAGTTAGAATTAAACCGGGCCTTAACCTCTTTTCCTTGGCCCAAACCCGCTTGAACCCAGCCCAACCTCTTTTGAAAAACCCAGCACCCGTAAAACATCGGACCCGTTCCCATTCTCTTCCCCAACGCAACAAAAGTATCCTGTCCAGTATTTGCTCCTCCTCCCACATCTGATTCTTTCATCACCCTTTCGAACTCGCGCCTCCACTCATCTCCATGTCCTCACAGTAAAGATCGAAACACTTCAACCATATCGACCTCATTCCTCCATCGTTCCAGTATCCATAACCCTCACCACACAGACTGCTTCAACACCGAAATCACATTCTGCAAACACAGTTCGATTCTCATTCTCGAACTCAAACCCTCCATCACGTTTTACATCTTCCAGTAACTCAAACTGCTCCGACTCCAGTAAAAAAATCACGACAAGAATTTATTCGAAACTCACCCATCCTTCCACCTAAGACACTCCTCACCATCTTGAACTCAAATCTGACATTCAATTAACCCCTCGTCGCCTCAAAGCTTGTGCAAATCAAACCCGAGACCCGCTAGAAACACCCAGTAGCCCAAAACCATAACGGCATCTCATGATACATACCCTAGAGTGAAGAGCGACCCAGATTTAGCTTAACTCAATTGATTTCAGAATTTATTGGTTTTATTTGAATTAGTGATGAATTTCTGAGGGAGAGGCGAATTAGTTTGGTGAAGAGAAACCAGCGGCTCGTTTTGTGGAAAATGAAATTAGGTCTGAAAGTTTAGGGGAAGGTTTATTTATAGGCCATTTGGTTTAGATATTTGTTAGATATTTTCATTATTAATATTCGTTTATATTATCATTAACTGTTTAATGTCTCACGAACACTCAATCTGTTCAATCATCACAAAAATTGGTGCTCCGCTATATTACACTATTCCGGATCCAATGAATTTGGTTTCATCAAATTCCAATACTGTTTTCGAAAATATTATTTTCTCGTATAAATAAAACCGAATTAATATTTATTCGATTTCAAAACACTTCTATCCTTCAATAAAAATTTCTATTATCGTATATATATATTCACAATAGAATACCGTACAGCTCCAATTGGATTTATAACTCGATATTCAAATCCCGGTTGGATCGATATTCAATTTATAATGAAATTCCTTTTATAACGAAAAATAAAGCGTTGCAAATTATAAAGGAATTCCACAACGACTATTCTGAAATTTGATTTGGACGTAAATCAAAATCTACACGGCGAAATCCCGATTTTTCTCTTCCATCAGAAAGATATACTTCACCAACTCCGAACGTTTCTTGTTTCATAGAAATCCATCTTAAAACGAATCATGTACATTCAGTTGAAGTTCGAATCGCCAAATTACGAGCTACAACGCCATTTCAAGCTCGATTTTAATTATAATATAATTATATGTTCAAACTGACGTTATTTAAATATATTCGTTATTCGAATTCAATTCCTAACTGAATTATATGTATACTTTGAATTGTCCAGTTCACATTATATTGTCCATTCAACAATTTCTAATTATTCCATAATTAAATATATTATTTAATTATAATACTAATTAAATATCCGATATTATTTTATTAAACGACCATTTGAATTCTAGACCACTATTTCAATAATTAAATAAATTAATTATTATACCGCTGAAAATTGCGGGTCATTACATTCTTCCCTACTTAAAATAATTTCGTCCTCGAAATTGCTAAGGTAGAAAACAAACCTTATCGACTGGTTAGAACTTATTTGTTCACTTCTTAACTTCAGTTTCAACTGAACCAATTTAATTTCAATTAAATTATTAATTCTTATTATCGAAAAATTTCAAAAAGCCTGAAAATTTCATAACGCCTTAAATTTTCGAAAAATATCGCCCGCACCTCCTTTGTACTGGTCAATAGGTCAAACCACCACTCGCCTCTCTGGGCCATCTCCACCTCAAAAGAAAATCAAACAGCCAAGCGGCTTGCCAATTCGGCCCATAAATCTTATATCCAATAGAAATATAAACTTTACTTTTTGTCGGCATATCATTTTATCCTTTCCACCTGTTATCAATTCGACGGATACAAGGGTCATCCCAATCAAATTCCAATCTGCTTTAATCCACAACACAACCATTCGCTTATATCCGAGCCAAATATCATTTCAACTCGAGTTTCTTCTCGATTCCCAACTTTTAACTTGATTATCACATTACACTTCAAATTTGAATCTCACAATCCAATTTGTCTTGATATCATTCTAATTCAATCTCAGTTACCACTTTACTGGCTTTACTTTAATTCAAATTTGCTTTCACAAATTTCTATTAAATTTGTTTTTAATTCAAACAGTCTTTCCCTGGGAATTTTTAAATAGTTTACTCTTTTCAAAAATCAAAATTTCCTTTTTGAAATTCAACACAACTTGTCTTTCCCAAAACAAATTTAAAATAGTATCTCTGGTAGTAATTCGTCACTTACAACTCGAAAATGAATACTGATGATGCAGCTGTCATTATCAGAATCTATTTTCCAGCGATCGAAGTGAGTTCAATACTATAAAACCATTTCTAAACATTTCCACTTTAAAATTCATTTCAAAATATAATTCACACTGCTTGTAAAACAATTTAAAATCTCCCAGGATCTTAAATTTTCCCTATTTTTAATCCAAATCCAGTTACAACACTTATCAAATTTTCCAGAATTTTAATTCAATTTCTGGTTTACATTTCAAATTTAACTCATCTGATTTCACGTATTTCACTTATATGAATTCTGAATGGTTATTTACATAACCATTTAATTTATAATCTTACTCGATTATAATAACAACCAATATATCCACTATATTATAATTTTATATATATCTTATTTATATCAAGATATACCTTGGGTAAACTTATTTTAATTTACCCTCTTTTCAAAACATATCGTGTCGACCCATCGTATTCAAGTGTTTAGTAACTCCTACCGATAAAGTTGATCAAACTGATCGACCAGAACTCATAAACAACTCAACAAATAAATCTCCACAATATAAAACAATTTTTATATCAATAACAAATACGCTCACTCGTATATATACACTCAACTCAATCTAGGGTATTACTAACCCCATCTCTACTGAGTCACACCACAGAGCCAAGGTAATTCACTTAACCTCGCTCTGATACCAACTGTTATGACCCGAAAAACGCGATCTTGGTTATCCGAAATACAACACATATCGAATATCCAAGGATCGAAAATACCGGTAGTTTATGAAATAAATTAGAGGGTAAGGAAAGATAAGATAGAAACTTAGAATAGAAGAAGAAGAATAAGAACACAACATCAGAGTAACACAAACCTCACAGCGGAACGAATAACGTATAATAGATAACATATCTTTGAAATAAAAGACTGTACTTGAATATACATATCATCATCAAGTACAGCACTTACAACACAGCGAAAATAACTATAGCTCTATAATCTAGAAGCCTCCTGCTCCAGCTCTTCAAGTATCTATAAATCCTGACTACTTGTCTGCCTATACAAAATTGGTCACCCAAGAGTTTAGGGAAAACAAACAAAATAAACTCCGGGTCAGTCATGGGACTGGTATGAGTAAAAACAGTTTAAACCAGTTTGAGCCATTAAACGATATATCATGAGACCACGCCGTATAACGGAACGGGTTTTTCCCTTATGAGAATCCAAAATATCTTTATATAAAAAACCTTTTGATATTATAATAATGTCTATCAATCACAATATAATAATCATCTAGCAGAAACGCTTTCATCTCACGTTCTACATATATAGTATTCAATCAAAACCGCAAGTACGTACTGGGTAATGGATTTCCAACTATCACAAGGTATGGAACCACCTTTCGCTGGTGTACCTCTAGAAAGGAATACACTGGGTTCAACAAGAACATCTTGCAACCCGGCCACACATGACCGACCACTCATTTCGCTTGAGTGTATCGAATGTATATCACCAACGGTTGGGATCGGCAACCGTTTCCCGAATGTGACAGCATCAACAATAGATTTTTAGAAATAAATGAAACTCTAGATCAGGTGATTATACACCCTAATAGGTGCGACCTACATAGCCATGCTACATGCCCGATTTCTGTCATTTACCGATTGATGAGGCTTGAGGTTACGCTTTATCATCACATCAGATTCACTTTGAATGCCACATTGTCAGATCCGTTGAAAATCACTAATTGACGTCTACAACAGTACATTACGTGTTAGCTAAAGAAGTTTCCTTCTCCGCTTCCACTCGTGGTACGGTTGAAGAGATCAATGTACATGACCTTTCTGGAAATACTCTGTCAGACATTCATCCATACAAGTCATCCAGGAACAGGATGAACCGAAGGCACTATTCAGTACATCCATCCTAGGCACTGTTTTCTAAGACTTATACAATAGCCCTTGCACTTTACTCCATCTTCAATTTTCTTTAGCATATATGATTCGCAACGCTTATGCCAGTACAAAGTGGTTCTTTGGATAATAATCCAACCGGTCTCTCCATATTAACAAAGTTAAAATGGTCAAAACTTCGATAGTTTGTGATTTAACCATAAAAAAAAACAGGTGTGCAAACAACGATATTATTTCCAGATGGAAATTCTATCAAATCAAGCATCAATCATATATATATATATATATACATATATAAGTATATATATTCATATGTTCCTTATTTTCTATGTTTAGGAAATATACGTTAACGCTGGAAAACATTTCCATAACTTATTTACGTATCACTATTCGTCTACAACTACCAGTCTCTGATTGTAAACTAGTATAAGAACAATTCCCTAAGTACCAATCCCGAAGGTCGAAACCAACATCAGATAGACACTTAGGAAACCATTCAACTTAACAAGTCTCCAGTCAATTTCTGATTTTGCTTAACTCCATTTCTTAACTTCTTATACATGAATATTTTCTTTTCTAATTCATATTTCAAATTTCAATATTTGATTACGTTTCTGATTCTATTTGGAAAACATTTCCAAATCTTCTTTACTTGGATTTAAACAGATGTTTAAATCAACATCGTGACGACAACTCAAATCACTATATTTATTTACTAAAATCACTTAACCACTTTCACTCTCGAACCTTAACCATTTCTAAATTTAAAAAAAAGTCAATCAAGTAGGGGTATAACTACCTCTCAGACCTTAACTGAACAACATTTCAAATCTCGAAATAGGGTAAGTTCATCTTTTAACCCTTTAACACTTCCTTACGAACCCTCGGATTCTATTTACGAACCACCTTCTTTTACAAGTTTACGTGATTATAACAATGGTGTTATAATCTCCTGCATCTGAACTATATTATATTTAATATGACTTTTATTTCCTAACTCGAATAATATAATGACAACTAATTTATTTACTCTTATTCGGTTAACTCTAATCTATAACTCTTATTTGAATAACTCCAACCTAATAACTCTTACTGGATTAACTCTTATTCGAACAACTTATTCGAATAACTTATTCGAATAACTTATATTCAATTTGCTTACTTTCGAATACTTATATTCGATTATCTCACTTCGAATATCTATTATTTGATTATCTCACTTCGAATATCTACTATTCGATTATCTCACTTCGAATATCTACTATTCGATTATCTCACTTCGAAAATCCACTATTCGATTATCTCACTTCGAATATCTACTATTCGATTTAACTCTATTCAATAACTCTAGTTCGATTTAACTCTATCAATTAACTATAACTGTTTAACTCTAACTGGTTTAACTCTACGGTTTAACCTAACTGGTTTAACTCTAACTGGTTTAACTCTACGGTTAACTCTTTGTCCTTATTCAGTTTCGAACATCGATGTTAAAAACGATTCTTACTTCTATATATAAGTCCTGACTTATATATTCTATTTATCCAAATGATAAATATTTAACTTAATTTATAAATATCATTTATAAATCAATCTACTCCTTTTATCTGTTTACTTCTTCATATATAAGTTCAGACTTACATATATCTATTTATCCAAAGATAAATATTTCCTTTATAATCTATTTATTTCTAAATGCCTTTACAAATATTCCCTTTTTAATCCTATTTGTAAATGGTTTACAAATATTTCCTTTTCAAATTCTATTTGCAAATGGTTTGCAAATAATTCCTTTTAGGGTTCTATTTCCATGTATTTCCTTTATTAACCTTATTTATTTATCCTAAGTATTTCCTTTATTAATATCTTATTTATTTATCAAATAAATATCTCCTTTTCTTATTCTATTTATTTAACAAATAAATTACTATTTTAATAAATTATTATGTTTCCTAAGTCAATATCTCTTTTATAACTTATTTACTTAACAAATAAGTATCTCGTTTAACATCTCCTATTTATTTAAACAATAAATATCTCATTTATAAAATCTTATGATGTTATAAATATTCCCTTTTCTTTATAAATATTTCATTTATAAATATTTCCCTTTCTATATAATTTCACCTATAAAGATTTCTATTTATAAATATTTCATTTATAAATATTTCCTTTATAAACATTTCATTTATAAAACTCTTTTGACTTTATAAATATTTTATTTTCAAATACCATTTGAAAATTCCCCTTTTTCACATTTCGGTATGTTATGGTGTTTAACATATCAAGTCATGATGTCAGATATCATCAATACAAATTTAATCAACAACAGATTATAAACCACGTCATATATCACAATATATGAAAATAACAAAATAGCTATTGAGGAATCCAGTCGGATTCCTCCAACCTGTTTCCCTGCATCCACAGATGTTACACAATAAAATCAACATCACTTTCCGTTCCATATGATTTATTCTGTTAAACAGAATCAATATAAAAATTCAACTAACTGACTAGCAGTTCAATCAAACAGTCAACACACAGTCAATCAGCCCATATTTAACAGTTCAAAAAATACAACATGAAAATATAAACTATTTAGAGTTAGTGAGATTTACTCACTTTGGCAGTTCATCGTTAAAGAACGATAAACTATTTTGTTTGATTTTAATCAAACAATTTATTTTTCCATAAATTCGAACGAGCTCTAAATTGTTCCAGACCAGCTTCATACTGTATCTCGCTTCCATACGATTCTCACGGTGTTTGTTTCATATAATTCTGTTAAAAAATGATCGAGTTATAGAGTTTCCAATTTTAATATACTATTTTATTTACATAAAAATCTAAGTTAGTATTAAATAGGGCCTTAACCTCTTTTCCTTGGCCCAAACCCGCTTGAACCCAGCCCAACCTCTTTTGAAAAACCCAGCCCCCATAAAACATCGGACCCGTTCCCATTCTCTTCCCCAACGCAACAAAAGTATCATGTCTAGTATTTGCTCTTACTCCCACATCTGATTCTTCCATCACACTTTTGAATTCACGCCTCCAGTCATCTTTACGTCCTCACAGTAAAGATCGAAACACTTCAACCATATCGACCTCATTCCTCCATCGTTCCAGTATCCATAACCCTCACCACACAGACTGCTTCAACACCGAAATCACAGTCCGCAAACACAGTTCGATTCTCATTCTCGAACTCAAACCCTCCACCACGTAAATAAATACACCAGATAATGCACAATAGAATATACTGGATAAAAGTAATCATCAGAGTTACACAGTATACAGGATCATACTTAGCATAAATACAGTTCAGCTGTACATAAATGTCTACAGCGGAAAACAAACATAATGTACAATAGGAGCTGAACAACATAAAAAGAGATGAATGATAGAATCCATCTTCAGCTCCAGCTATCCAGAAAGAACCAGCTAAACCTGAATACGAGGCTGCCCGGGTAGAAAAAAGGGCACCCGAGTTTGAGAGTGAAACAAACTACGAGTCAGTCATGGGACTGGTATGAGAAATCTACTCTACACATTAATAATATGGCTAATCACAGGACCATGCCACTTTCGTGGAACGGGTTTACTCCATTGGATCGCCAGTGCTTTAAAACAAATAATCCTTTGAACATCGCAATGCTTTTTATAAAAATGAAGCCATTATAAGACTCAGTTCCCATCACACAATGCAACGCAAACCGAAGGATAAAGTTTTACCTTATAATGGCCAAAATATGCTTGATACGAGTAAGACAAAAGCATTTGATATTATTACTAGTGTTTATATGTTTCAAAAACAATTTCAAATCATAACTATCAATCATAGACGACATTAATGCCCCATACCACTATGTCACCATATATAGGTATACAATCAAAACCGCATAGTCGCGTATTTGGAAATTGGATTTCCATCATGAACCAAGGCAAAAGATAGTCCTTACCGACTTCGAGAAATCTAGCCCATGTCTCAGGAACAGCCGCAACTGCCCCTTGGATCGTCAGGGTCGGTCCACCGATGTGGATTATTATACCTGAACGCTACATTTCCCCGCCCTTTGGGGCGTAAAAGAGGCAACGAATGACTCCACCGGTCCCGGATCGACCTATATATCTGAGGCGCCTCGCAACAGCAACAACCACATAGGTGAAAAATAATATAAATGTAAGCCAGTTTAAGCACCGACACCACCTCCAACTAGAAGGAAACGCATGCCCTCCCTGAGGTCCTCTCCTGTTTTCTGGTTCATACCGGGGGGTGAGGCTCGCGAATTCACGTTATACACAAAGGTACGCTACACAGGCGGTGCTTTGATCATCAACCACAAGACTTTGCTTTTCAATAGAAGCCCTGATCATTGCAACTTGGCATGCCACATAGGCAATTCACGACATGTAACTAATGGCTATCAATCACACAGAATGAATTCCAATGTCAGACACACTGTCCATTTGCAAGTCCGTTCTGGGTCTGAACGAAATCGGAGGCACTATATACCTCGCAAACCCATCGACCACCACATACGTCTGGACGATCACCACTCATTATCCATATTTTGGGATGCCTCCCAATCAGGACCTCGGTTACCATCCAAACGAGGTGAAGATCTCCGGTCTTCGACCACCGTCTTCATCTTCGATTTCTTATCGTCGATTCAATTATTCAGAATGGGAAAAACCCAGTCTTTCTGAACAACTCGCGTATATAATAAACAAGGGCAACACTAATATACACACGCATCATTTCAATTCATTAGTCTCTAACCGTCAATCAGTAAGAGAACGATTTCCCAAATATTAACCCCGAAGGCCGAAACCAACATCAGATCAACACCCAGGAAGCCATTCCACTTAGCCAACCTTCAGTTAATTTCTAAATCACATCCATATCGTTTATAATATTTTATAACGATTTATCGCTATTTTTATTTATTTTAAAATAGCCAATTTATACAAAACGACGCTTCGGGCCATAACGCGGCCGTGGCGCTGTTTTTCTTCAGATTTGATTTACACATATCTGAAAATCTAACCGTTGGATCTTCACAAAATTTACATCATTAGAAAGATCTTTTCAAAACGAATCCAACGGTTCCAGTTTCGGGAAATTCCGATGGTCGGATCTCCCGGTATAATCATTTGAAGTTTCGATTTCAAAATAAGAACTGTAGCGTCGTTATTCGATTTAATATAATTATAAATATATATAATCGATTCTGGCGCTGTTTTTCTTCAGATTTGAATTAAACATTCCAGACAATCCAACTGTTGGATTTTTACAAAGTTGGTGCCGTTGGAAAGATTTTTCCAAAGCGAACCCAACGGTTGCGGTTTCGGAAAAATCCGATGGTCGGATCACTCGGTATAATCGTTTGAAATCACGGTTTCGAAATACGAACTGCAGCATCGTTATTCGATATATTTCATTCGATTTCAAAACTATATTCTTTTCATACATTGGATAAAAATGATATTTTTATCCAATTGTCTTCTATTTCAACACTTCACTATTTTTAACATTTCATGTATATAATAAAAATGTGATTTTTAATGTAAAACAATTTATTTCAAAACACGACTATTTTATATAGTTAATATAGGTAATAAAAATAGGATTTTTATTATAAAACAATTTCTTTCAAAATATGAATACCATTCAACACATGAATTTCAATTTAACGAATGAATATCGATTCAACACATGAAGGTTTTCTATATTTTATATAAATCGATAAAAAGGTGATTTTTATATTTAAAACACGAATACCAGTCAACACATGAATTTCAATTCAACGAATGAATATCGATTCAACACATGAAGGTTTTCTATAGTTTGTATATATAGATAAAAATGTGATTTTTATATTTAAAAACACGAATACCATTCAACACATGAATTTCAATTCAACGAATGAATATCGTTTCAACACATGACGGTTTTCTATTCAACGAATAAATATAGTTTCAACAAATGAAAATTATTCAAACACATTAATATTATTCAAAATTTCGGCAGCGTAACGGCAGGGTAGTTAAAACCGGGGCCGTCCTTAGTACGGCTCCTCGCTCTACCTTAAAGCCTCCCAGCTTTTGATAATGGGGATTCATGCATCTAGTTCGCACGCATGCGGCATGTATATTTATTTCATTTCCACAAACTAATCCTATGTGGTTTCAACCAAATATTTCTCAACCACAAACGGGTATTTTTCAACCACAATCAATCAATATCAACCACAAACAATTCCAATCAACCATTCGCTATCAATCAATTTTCACACCAATCACAACCAATAAATATCATCCCTAGTTTGTGGACGAGGGGCGTATATATATATATATGTGTATATATATATATATATTTATATTTATATATTTATATATAGCATTTCACTTCTATTTCAACACATATATAATTTTTACAACGCATATACAACTTATACATCGAACATGCAACTTATACAACACTTATACAAGAGGTGTACAACGCTTATATAACTCATACATCGACTATATAATTTATACATCGTCGTTTTCCATATTGTTTATAAATTAGAAATCTCACATTGGGTTCCACTCCACCAAAAATAGCAGAAGGCTCAGAAAAATATGCGGCCTCTTCTAGAATGTAGAAGACGTCCACACGAGTCCACTGTCTCTTTTTTCACTGGATTTCGTCAAGAAACGAAAAAGATATGATTTTTAGAAGTTCGCTACGCTTTTAAATGTTAAAAACAGATTAAATAAAACACAGTCGTTTACCTTCAAAAATAGGTTTGAAATTTTTTTCGAATCCGTTGCACGCTTGAACAATCGGCCTTCACCATAGTGCAGTGCCTCAAGAGGCGCGCCTGACCAGGGGGACGCTGTCCACTTCGATGCCACGTGGCAGGCAGGGCGTCGAACGGAAGTTCGAAACTTCTAAGGGCGATGCGCGATGGATTCGAGACGAAGGGCGATGAGACCGGTATTGATTTGGAGAGGGAAGGAAGCTCGACAGAAAGTTGAACTGGAGCTGGGGCTATCGACGCGTGTGGCGGTCGGAAAATGATCGGGAAGGTATGGATAAGCTGCGTCGTTGACCTGGGGGTTTCGGAGAGAAACAAGGAGAGAGAAAGCTGAGTTGGACTAATGATTTTTTTTAATTTATTTATATATTTTTAAATTTTGAAAATACCCTCTTTCACCCACGAACACCAATCCAAACCCAACGACTGTTGTTCCTAGCGTTTTACCCCCATTCCGAACACAGTGGGATATGTTACGTAGGCCCATTCGACTGTTTCAGTCAGTTTTCCTTCAAACTAAAATATAGAACATTCAATACTTGATTTGAATGTACTTTTCAATTTGCCAGGGCCACAAACTGATTCGAAAAATTTCAAAAAAATAAATCTAGATATTGTATTGACGATACGGTCCCAACAAAACTGCTTTCGTCGAATTCTGAGACCGTTTGCAAAAAGTCCCATTTCCGGTCGATCCAATTTAACTATAATTGACCAAAACACGTTTTCCTTTGCCACGCTCACATACTAGCTTCAAAAATTATTAAATTTGAAACCAAGCAATAACTTCACATCCCGGATCCAACAAAAGTGGTTTCGTCAAATTCCGAGGTCGTATGCAAAATGGCCAATTTCACGGGCTATATAAATTCCATAGCGACCTTTCTGAAAATTCATTTGGCCATAACTTTTGCTTCCTACTATGAAACTTCAATTTTTCAGATTCGTTAGAAAGGTATTCACTAATAGATTTAAATGTTTTTAGTTTCACTCAAATCCGTTTTGTTTTGCACCCGGTACAGTCCGACAAAGTTTGAATTCAATTTTTGAAACTACCCGCCATTTCAGGCCTTGTTTATAATTAGAATTAATTATATTCCTTTTCAATTGTCGATTCAAACTCAGTTTTCATCTTTACTATTTAAAATATTTATTATAAATATTTAAAATCCATTATTTTAGCCAATTTAAAAATTTTAAATTGGTTCAGATTTTCCGGGTCGTTACAATCTCCCCCACTTAAAACTTTTCGTCCCCGAAAAGGAACAAAGTCGAAAGTGGTTTGATTAATCAACTCTATGTTCAATCTGACTTCCATTCTCCAACCTTTCAGTTTCTGAGAATTTTCAAATTCTTCAAAAATTTGGCTAACACCCGGAATTTTTGAAAAATTTCGCCATAACCTCCTTTGTACGGGGAGGGGTTTGGAAATTTATTGGGCCGTATTAGGTACCCAATAAATCCTAATAAGCATACACATATTTATAGTGATATAATCTGGTGTTTACAGGGGAGCGTGTATAGATAATAACTCCAGAGAATAAATTCTCGTCACCTTGTCAAAGCCTGAGGGAGTGTGTATTTTAAATGCTCCAGAGGATAAATCCTCGTCACCTCGTCCCGTGTGGGAAGTCCATGTGCCGTATCTAATGACTGGAGAGACGTGATTATTGTCAACTCCAGACCCTTGTGGGGTTTTTATTAATATGGCAATTTTATCGTTACAATTTAAATAGTCCATATCAGTCATCAGTTCAACCTGTAAAATATAGTCATCGCCATACAAGCCTCTCGCTCGTATGGTAAATCTTCCACCTCGTCACACAAGCTCCAAATGCTTATGTGGTATATGATGAAGTATGTCTATCTTCAGAAGTATGCTATGCAGTGTGGTTCAAAATTAATTGTTACTATCCTATGGTGACGTTTTTTTTATTTACAAACAAAACAACCAACACTCCGCATCCAATGGCATTCACAGGAGTTGATATAATAATATAATTGCGCATCCAACTCATTAAGGTTTACCTATTTGTCGGGCACGCAAATAAAATCTTTACTCAACAGCTATCCATTTACCTGTTCAAACATATATAATGCACATGTATATATATCTATCTATGTTCTAATCAGTTCAATGTGTGATTTAATCGAATAAATTCTACCATTATTCTCTTGTTAATTAAATTAACTATCGTTTTAATAATTTAATTAATCTAATCTACTATCACACAATACAAACAACAATCAAATTGTTTTTAACTTTTCAAAAATATACTAATCAATTTCTATATTTCTTTAAAATCATTCAGACTATAGAATTAAAAATTCACATCCATGGAAAGAAAATAACAACAGAGTAGAGAACTATTGGTTAATGTAAAGTATGGTAATTGTACCTTGCAACGGAGTCAATCATAGATATTCACTCGGCGTCTAGGATAGGCTTTCTGAATGCTCTCCTCAGTTTCCCAAGTACAATCTCGCGGATCTCCACTCAATTGCACTTTGACCAAGTGAACCTTCTTGTTCCTCAGCTCTTTGGTTTCTTTGCCGATAATCTTAAGCGGCTCTCTTCTCACAGCTAATTCTGGAGTAATTTCAATATCCTGTTGAGCTGCTTCCTCCACGATCAAGTCTGGATCATGAACGTGCTTTCGAAGTTGAGATATGTGAAATACATCATGAACTCCAGGCAACCAATCAGGAAATTTAACCCTATAAGCGAGAGTTCCGATCCGTTCCAGAATAGGAAACGGACCAATGAATTTGGGCGCCAACTTCCCAGTTTTACCGAACTGTATAACTCCTCTCATCGGCGATACTTTCAAATATACATAGTCGCCAACAACAAATGATATATCTCTCCTTCTCCTATCGGCATTGCTCTTTTATCATCTTTGAGCGGCGAGTAATCGCTTCTTAATAAAGTCGACTTTGTCGGCAGCTTCCCGGATCATATCCGGCTCCAACACAAGTCTATTACCGGGTTCGACCCAACAAGCAGGAGATCGGCACGGTCTACCATATAATGCTTCGAATGGCGACATTGTCAGGCTCGCCTTGTAGCTGTTATTTTATGAGAATTCAGCTAAATGCAGATGGTCTTCCCATGATCCACCAAAATCTAGAACACAAGCCCGTAATAGATCTTCTAAAATACGATTCACCCTCTCAGTCTGACCGTCTGTCTGAGGATGATAAGCGGTGCTCATGTTCAGCTTCGTTCCTAGTTCGACTTGAAATGCCTCCCAGAATTTGGTAGTAAATATTGTATCTCTATCACTGACTATACAGAGCAGCACTCCATGTAGTCTAACTACTTCCTTGAAGTATATTTGCGCCAGACTCTGAGAAGTTCTGTTTGATCTGACAGGTATGAAATGGGGGTCTTCGTGAAGCGATCTACGATCACCCAAATACTGTCATTTCCTTTTCTGGTTCTGGGCAAACCATCAATGAAGTCCATGGAAATATGTTCCCACTTCAAGCTTGGAACGTCCAGTGGTTGCAACAATCCAGCCAGTTTCTGTTGGTCGCTTTTGACTAACTGGCAAGTAGGGCATCAGCTAACATATATTGAAACGTCTCTTTTCATAGCCTTCCACTAGAATGTTCGCTTGAGATCATTGTACATTTTGGCCACACTAGGATGGATACTCAACTTGGACTTGTGACACTCGTCTAACACTTCCCTTTTGAGCTCGGGGATGCCAGGAACACAAATCCTTGCTTTCAATCTCAGGATTCCATCGTTGTCTATTTGAAAACACGAGGGTTCGCCTTTCTGAATCCTTTTAACCATATCCTTTATAAAGTTATCATCCTTTTGAAGCATGGATATTTTGTCAATCAAGGAAGTCGTAATAACAAAGCTGGCGATCATTACATTCTTTCGACTCAGCGCATCGGCCACGACATTGGCTTTCCCTGGAGTGTATATAATTTCAAAATCGTATGCTGCAAGGAACTCTAACCAACGTTGCTGTCTCAGATTCAAGTCTTTCTGAGTGAACAGATACTTTAACGACTGATGGTCCGTAAACAGTTTGAATATCTCACCCAGGAGATAGTGCCTCTAGATTTTCAAAGCAAACACGATAGCCAACAACTCAAGATCATGAGTGATGTAGTTTTTCTCGTGTGGATTCAATTGACGGCTAGCATAAGAAATCACTTGACCTCTTTGCATTATCACTGCGCCAAGGCCTTCTCTAGAAGCATCTATCCAGACTTTTAAATCCTTATTGCCGTCAATAATGGTTAACACTGGAGCAGTTGTTAATCTTAACTTTAGCTCTTCAAAAGCTTCCTCACATTCTGGAGTCCACTTGAATTTAGAGTGCTTCTTTGTAAGCTTCGTTAAGTGACCAGATATCTTCGAAAAGTTTTTAACGAACTTCCGGTAATAACTAGCCAATCCAAGAAAACTGCAGACTTCTGTAGGAGTACTAGGTTGTTTCCATTTTTGAATAGCCGTGATTTTACTTGGGTCCACAGCAATTCCTTCTTTCGATACGACATGGCCTAGAAATTTCACTTCATCTTGCCAGAATATACATTTGGATAGTTTGCCTTTTAATACATTCCTTCTGAGGATTTCCAGAACCTGTTCCAGATGCTTTTCATGTTCGGCCTTTGATTTAGAGAAGATTAGAATATCGTCAATAAAAACCAGAACAAATTTATTCAGGACTCCTCTGAACACTCTATTCATCAGATCGACGAAGTAAGCGGGAGCATTACATAAGCCGAACGGCATTACAAACCACTCGTAAAATAAGTCTGGACCTCTGAATGCTATCATAGGAACACACTCTTCGGCAATTCGAAGTTGATGGAAGCCTGTAGCTAGATCCATTCTTGAGAATACTTGTGCTCCATTCAGATGATCCAATAAATCATCAATTCACGGCAATGGATATTTGTTCTTTATTGTCTGCTTGTTCAAATCACGATAATCCACACATAGCCGTAGAGTACCGTCGGATTTTGGGACAAACACCACTGCTGTACCCCAATCAGAGAAACTAGGCCTGATCAGACCCTTCCATACGAGCTGTCGTGTTTGATTGTCTAATTCCTCTTTCTCTTTCAAGGACATTCTTCGAATAGCGTGCACTACCATCCTTGCATTCGGAATCAAAGCAATCTTGAAATTTATTTCTCTCTGCGGAGGTAAGCGAACAACTTCTTCGAACACACCTGCATAGTTCTTGACGACAGGAATATCTTTGATGAGCTCAGGAATATTCTCTGTAACTTCAGGGATATTTTCAATTTGAACAGGAGGAACATCCAAAGCTGCCCAGAAGTCTTTTCTTTTAGCATTCTGACTTTCACAGGGAATGGTTATATAATCCCCTGATTTTATCTTTTCCTTAACGACTCTGTCGGCGCATTTAACCTCAGCTTCATATTTGGTCAGCCAGTCTAATCCCAAGATAAGATCAAACTCTGTAAAATTCATGACGACCGCGATGGTAGGGAACCGATAACGAGAAAAAGAAACCGGTACCCCCACAAACCCAACTGAGATCGAGGGAACCCCCAACCGGATTATGGACAGTCATTAGTTCTTTGAGCTTCTTCAAATTCAAATCCAGTTTCTTAACCGCATTCTTTGCAACAAAGCTTCGCGAAGCGCCTATATCAAACAGTACTTTAACTGGAATATCTTTGACAGTAAGCGTGCCTTCTAAAACATCTGGCCTTTCCTGAATAGCTGAGGGCTCAGAAGTTTCTGCTACTTCATTTACTTGAACTATTTCAGTCTTTTTCAACCGCCAGCAATCTTGCTTTACATGACCATCCTGATGGCAGAGATTGCATTTTCTACTTTCCTGAAGCTTTTTGCCGGATTTAGATCCACTCCTTATTCGCTTCTTCGAGGGTTTGCAATTCCCCTGAAAATGCCCGGGCTTATGGCAGTTATTGCATATGGAAGTCGTTGCTGGTCCTTTTTCAGATCTGGCTCTTTTCCGATTGACTTTGGGCTTGTTACTGGCCTCTGGACGATCAGTTTCAGACTTAACTTCATTACTAGAACTGATCTCCTCTTCGTAGCGTAACATACCTTTCTTGTCGAGATCTTCGTACTGGTAAGCCATGTATATCATTTCAGAAAAAGGAAGATTCACACTCCTCATTACACTATTCTAATATTTTCTTTGAAGCCCGTCGATAAATCTCAGATTCTTCCTCTTCGGATTTTGAATTAGATAAGGGGCAAAATGAGAGAGTTCGTTGGACTTCTTATGATATTCTGGAATGGTCATATCTCCTTGTATCAAATAAGAGAATTCATCACATAACTGCTCAGTTGCTTTTGGAGGAGTACATCTTTCTAGGAAAATCACTTTGAATCTATCCCAGGTGATATCACCTTCTGGATTATCCTTAATAACTGAATCCCATCAGAACAAGGCTTCGTCTTTGAGTGCCCAAGATGCCAGTAATCTTTTCTGATCATCCCTCAGCTTTAAACCGTCAAAGATCTTCTCAGCAGAACGAATCCAAGCTTGGGTTTTCATAATAGATTCTTCGTCCGAGAACGGTATTCCACCCATATTTCGATACTTAATTAATAGGGCCTCAATATCTGGTTCTGCATTCCTTCTGATTCTGACACTCATTTTCTAGTACTTCTGCAAATAGCAGATCAAGTGTCAGGTCAACAGAAAAGATATTTTAAAATATCGAGACAAATACTTCAAATGTAAATGTGTCTACCAGGGTGTATTTCATTCTGCTTTACTCATACTAGGATATTACTGATCCTATCTGTAATGAGTTATTCGCCCTAGAACACTACTGGTTCTATTTCTGATGAGTTCATTAATATGTTATATTCTAGCACTAAGCTTAACAAAAGCTCTGATACCAAATTGAGACGACCCCAAACCCCGTACTGACGGTGGCAAGGGTAATCCTTGGAATATAACACATAAACATATAATAACAGAACAAAATTAAATAAATACACCAGATAATGCACAATAGAATATACTGGATAAAAGTAATCATCAAAGTTACACAGTATACAGGATTATACTTAGCATAAATACAGTTCAACTATACATAAATGTCTACAGCAGAAAACAAACATAATGTACAATAGGAGCTGAACAGCATAAAAAGAGATGAATGATAGAATCCATCTTCAGCTCCAGCTATCCAGAAAGAACCAGCTAAACCTGAATACAAGGCGGCCCGTGTAGAAAAAAGAGCACCCGAGTTTGAGAGTGAAACAAACTACGAGTCAGTCATGGGACTGGTATGAGAAAACTACTCTACACATTAATAATATGGCTAATCACAGGACTACGCCACTTTCGTGGAACGGGTTTACTCCATTGGATCGCCAGTGCTTTAAAACAAATAATCCTCTGAACATCGCAATGCTTTTTATAAAAATGAAGCCATTATAAGACTCAGTTCCCAACACACAATGCAACGCAAACCGAAGGATAGAGTTTTACCTTATAATGGCCAAAATATGCTTGATACGAATAAGACAAAAGCATTTGATATTATTACTAGTGTTTATATGTTTCAAAAAAAAATTCAAATCATAACTATCCATCATAGACGACATTAATGCCCCATACCACTATGTCTCCATATATAGGTATACAATCAAAACCGCACAGTCGCGTATTTGGAAATTGGATTTCCATCATGAACCAAGGCAAAAGATAGTCCTTACCGACTTCGAGACAATCTAGCCCATGTCTCAGGAACAGCTGCAACTGCCCCTTGGATCGTCAGGGCCTGTCCACCGATGTGGATTATTATACCTGAACACTACATTTCCCTGCCCTTTGGAGTGTAAATGAGCCAACGAATGACTCCATCGGTCCCGGATCGACCGATATATCTGAGGCGCCTCGCAACAGCAACAACCACATAGGTGAAAAATAGTATAAATGTCAGCCAGTTTAAGCACCGACACCACCTCCAACTAAAATGAAACGCATGCCCTCCCTGAGGTCCTCACCTGTTTCTGGTTCATACAGAGGGGTGAGGCTCGCGAATTCACGTTATACACAAAGCTACACCACACAGGCGGTGCTTTGATCATCAACCACAAGACTTTTCTTTTCAACAGAAGCCCTGATCACTGCAACTTGGCATGCCACACAGGCAATTCACGCCATGTAACTGATGGCTATCAATCACACAGAATGAATTCCAATGTCAGACACACTGTCCATTTGCAAGTCCGTTCTGGGTCTGAACGAAACCGGAGGCACTATATACCTCGCAAACCCATCGACCACCACGTACGTCTGGATGATCACCACTCATTATCCATATTTCGGGATGCCTCCCAATCAGGACCTCGGTTACCATCCAAACGAGGTGAAGATCTCTGGTCTTTGACCACCGTCTTCATCTTCGATTACTTATCGTCGATTCAGTTATTCAGAATGGGATAAACCCGGTCTTTCTGAACAACTCGCGTATATAATAAACAAGGGCAACACTAACATACACACGCATCATTTCAATTCATTAGTCACTAACCGTCAATCAGTAAGAGAACGATTTCCCAAATATTAACCCCGAAGGCCGAAACCAACATCAGATCAACACCCAGTAAGCCATTCGACTTAGCCAACCTTCAGTTAATTTCTAAATCACATCCATATCGTTTATAATATTTTATAACGATTTATCACTATTTTTATTTATTTTAAAATAGCCAATTTATACAAAATGACGCTTCGGGCCATAATGCGGCCGTGGCGCTGTTTTTCTTCAGATTTGATTTACACATATCTGATAATCTACCCATTGGATCTTCACAAAATTTACATAATTAGAAAGATCTTTTCAAAATGAATCCAATGGTTCCAGTTTCGGGATATTCTGACGGTCGGATCTCCCAGTATAATCGTTTGAAGTTTCGATTTCAAAATACGAACTGCAGCATCGTTATTCGATTTAATATAATTATATTTATTTATATATATAAATATAATCGATTCTGGCGCTGTTTTTCTTCAGATTTGAATTAAACATTCCAAACAATTCAACTGTTGGATTTTTACAAAGTTGGTGCCGTTGGAAAGATTTTTCCAAAGCGAACCCAACGGTTGCGGTTTCGAAAAAATCCGATGGTCGGATCTCTCGGTATAATCGTTTAAAATCACGGTTTAAAAATATGAACTACAGCATCGTTATTCGATATATGTCAATTCTATTTATATATATATCGATTCTTCGATTTCAAAACTATATTCTTTTCATACATTGGATAAAAATGATATTTTTATCCAATTGTCTTCTATTTCAACACTTCACTATTTTTAACAATTCATGTATATAATAAAAATGTGATTTTTTATGTAAAAAAATTTATTTCAAAACACGACTATTTTATATAGTTAATATAGGTGATAAAAATAGGATTTTTATTATAAAACAATTTCTTTCAAAATATGAATACCATTCAACAAATGAATTTCAATTCAACGAATGAATATCGATTCAACACATAAAGGTTTTCTATAGTTTATATAAATTGATAAAAAGGTGATTTTTATATTTAAAACACGAATACCATTCAACACATGAATTTCAATTCAACGAATGAATATCGATTCAACACATGAAGGTTTTCTATAGTTTGTATATATAGATAAAAATGTGATTTTTATGTTTAAAAACACGAATACCATTCAACACATGAATTTCAATTCGACCAATGAATATCGTTTCAACACATGACGGTTTTCTATTCAACGAATAAATATAGTTTCAACAAATGAATATTATTCAAACACAAGAATATTATTCAAAATTTCGGCAGCATAACGGCAGGGTAGTTAAAACCGGGGCCGTCCCTAGTACAGCTCCTCGCTCTACCTTAAAGCCTCGCAGCTTTTGACAATGGTGATTCATGCATCTAGTTCGCACGCAGGCGGCATGTATATTTATTTCATTTCCACAAACTAATCCTATGTGGTTTGAACCAAATATTTCTCAACCACAAACGGGTATTTTTCAACCACAATAAATCAATATCAACCACAAACAATTCCAATCAACCATTCACTATCAACCAATTTTCACACCAATCACAACCAATAAATATCGTCCATGGTTTGTGGACGAGGGGCGTGTATATATATATATATATATATATATATATATATATATATAGCATTTCACTTCTATTTCAACACATATATAATTTTTACAATGCATATACAACTTATACATCGAACGTACAACTTATACAATGCTTATACAAGAGGTGTACAACGCTTATATAACTCATACATCGACTATATAATTTATACATCGTCGTTTTCCATATTGTTTATAAATTAGAAATCTCACATTGGGTTCCACTCCACCAAAAATAGCAGAAGGCTCAGAAAAATATGCGGTCTATTCTAGAATGTAGAAGACGTCCACACGAGTCCACTGTCTCTTGTTTCACTGGATTTTGTCAACAAACGAAAAAGATATGATTTTTAGAAGTTCGCTACACTTTTAAATGTTAAAAAAAGATTAAATAAAACACAACCGTTTACCTTAAAAAATTCTTCAAAACTAGGATTGAAATTTTCTTCGAATCCGTTGCACGCTTGAACAATCGACCTTCACCACAGTGGAGTGGCTCGAGAGGCACGCCTGACTAGGGGGACGCGGTCCACTTCGATGCCACATGGCAGGCAGGGCATCGAATGGAAGTTCGAAACTTTCTGGGGGCGATGCGCGATGGATTCGAGACGAGGGGCGATGAGACTGGTATTGATTTGGAGAGGGAAGGAAGCTCGACAGAAAGTTGAACTGGAGCTATTGACGCATGTGGCGGTCGGAAAATGATTGGGAAGGTATGGATAAGCTGCGCCGTCGACCTGGGGGTTTCGGAGAGAAACAAGGAGAGAGAAAGCTGAGTTGGACTAATGAATTTTATTTATTTATTTATATATTTTTAAATTTCGAAAATACCCTCTTTCACCCACGAACACCAATCCAAATCCAACGACTGTCATCCCTAGCGTTTTACCCCCATTCCGAACACAATGGGATATGTTACGTAGGCCCATTCGACTGTTTCAGTCAGTTTTCCTTCATATTAAAATATAGAACATTCAATATTTGATTTGAATGTACATTTCAATTTGCCGGGGCCACAAACTGATTCGAAAAATTCCAGAAAAATAAATCTAGCTATGTTTTGACGATACGGTCCCAACAAAACTAGTTTCGTTGAACTCTTAGACCGTTTGCAAAAAGGCCCATTTCTGGTCGATCCAATTTAACTATAATTGACCAAAACACGTTTTCCTTTGCCACGCTCACATACTAGCTTCAAAAATTATGAAATTTGAAACCTAGCAATAACTTCACATCCCAGATCCAACAAAAGATGTTTCGTCGAATTCCGAGGTCGTATGCAAAATGGCCAATTTCACAGGCTATATAAATTCCATAGCGACCTTTCTGAAAATTCATTTGGCCATAGATTTTGCTTCCTACTATGAAACATCAATTTTTCAGATTCATTAGAAAGGTATTCACTAACAGATTTAAATATTTTTGGTTTCACTCAAATCCGTTTTGTTTTGCACCCGGTACAGTCCAACAAAGTTTGAATTGAATTTTTGAAACTACCGCGCCATTTCAGGCCTTGTTTATAATTAGAATTAATTATATTCCTTTTCAATTGTCGATTCAAACTCAGTTTTCATCTTTACTATTTAAAATATTTATTTTAAATATTTAAAATCCACTAATTTAGCCAATTTAAAAATTTTAAATTGGTTCAGATTTTCCGGATCGTTACAATAACCCTCACCACACAGACTGCTTCAACACCGAAATCACAGTCCGCAAACAAAGTTCGATTCTCATTCTCCAACTCAAACCCTCCATCACGTTTTACATCTTCGAGTAACTCAACCTGCTTCGACTCCAATAAAAAAAATCACGACAAGAATTTATTCGAAACTCACCCATCCTTCCACGTAAGACACTCCTCACCATCTTGAACTCAAATCTGACATTCGATCAACCCCTCGTCGCCTCAAAGCTCGTGCAAATCGAACCCGAGACCCGCTGGAAAACACCCAGTAGCCCAAAACCATAACCACATCTCATGATACATAACCTAGAGTGAAGAGCGACCCAGATTTAGCTTAACTCAATTGATTTCAGAATTTATTGGTTTTATTTGAATTACTGATGATTTTTTGAGAGAGAGGCGAATTAGTTTGGTGAAGAGAAACCGGCGGCTCGTTTTGTGGAAAATGAAATTAGGTCTGAAAGGTTAGGGGAAGGTTTATTTATAGGCCATTTGGTTTAGATATTTGTTAGATATTTTCATTATTAATATTCATTTATATTATCATTAACTGTTTAATGTCTCACGAACACTCAATCCGTTCAATCATCACAAAAATTGGCGCTCCGCTATATTACACTATTCCGGATACAATGAATTTGGTTTCATCAAATTCCAATACTATTTTCGAAAATATTGTTTTCTCGTATAAATAAAACTGAATTAATATTTATTTGATTTCAAAACACTTCTATCCTTCAATAATAATTTCTATTATGTATACATATTCACAATAGAATACCGTACAGCTCCAATTGGATTTATAACTCGATATTCAAATCCCAGTTGGATCGATATTCAATTTATAATGAAATTCCTTTTATAACGTAAATAAAGCGTTGCAAATTATATAGGAATTCCACAGCGACTATTCTGAAATTTGATTTGGACGTAAATCAAAATCTACACGGCGAAATCCCGATTTTTCTCTTCCATCAGAAAGATATACTTCACCAGCTCCGAACGTTTCTTGTTTCATAGAAATCCGGCTTAAAACGAATCCTGTGCATTCAGTTGAAGTTCGAATCGCCAAATTACGAACTGTAGTGCCATTTCAAGCTCGATTTTAATTATAATATATTTATACGTTCAAACTGACGTTATTTAAATATATTCGTTATTCGAATTCAATTCCTAACTGAATTATATATATACTTTGAATTGTCTAGTTCACATTATATTGTCAATTCAACAATTTCTGATTATTCCATAATTAAATATATTATTTAATTATAATATTAATTAAATATTAAATATTATTTTATTAAATGACCATTTGAATTCTAAACCACTATTTCAATAATTAAATAAATTAATTATTATACCACTGAAAATTGCGGGTCATTACAATGTCATTAGTGTCTGTACTGGGAATGCCATTTGGAAGCATACGAAAGTGATCATCTCCAAGCATGAATAAAAATATATGTATTTTAGTGTACAGACTGATAAGTTTAAATAATAATAGAAATACTTATAGTCAATAGTATCAAATAACCAACCGTTTTATGACTTCCCATCCGAAAGCTAGACCTAAGTGTCTATATAAAAATGCTAATGCTCCCAACCTTCAAGCTTGTTCATTCAATTGATTGAAGTTCCCCAAACATCCCAAGTAGTTAATAGAAACTTTAGTGCCCGACTTATCACAGAACAAAGTACAACCAAAAAAAAGAAGAAGATAGGCATGGGCAACAACTTAATAATCACATTCAATTTCATCTTCTTTCTTTGTCTTTTCTTCAAATGTGTCCAATAAGATGCTAAGCTTCACTGAATTTGAATCATTTAATTCTTCTTTAGTTATAGCTGCTTAAACGCTAAGATAGTCAACTAAAAGATCAATAAGATTACAATCATTCGAGTCCTTATAAATACAACTACCAACAAAAAATAATTTCAAAGTTATGCGACATCATCTAATGTTATTTTCATTCTTTCAAAAGGCATGTAAAAATAATTAGTTTCGAGATGTCATCTCTCTATGAAAGTGAAAATAGTTACATAGTTAACATGCTTATAGCAACCCGACTTTTTCTTACCATTCGAGTTGGTAATAGAACCAATTCGAACCATTCGAAACATAAAATTGTTTTAACTATTGGGTTTAATAAAATCAATCACAGAACAAAGACGGATCACATATACAAAATAACAGAGTAACTCGCAGCGGAATAAATAACTTAGTGGTTCATGAAGCTAATAATTACAAAATCTCAAGATAAATTACATAAAATATCTGACTCATAATATAATACATTAGAAAATCTCAAATATGTAATTGCCTAGTATATAAGAAAATGATAGAAATGGAATAACTGAATCACTAAGACAACAATTGAAGTCAGAAAATAAGTTGAATCTCCACTAGATCTCCAGCTCAAAAGATGAATCGCCAAAGATGAACTCCTCGGTCTGATTCGAGCATCAAGTAAAAAAAAAAAAAACACTCGAGTTAGGTGTTGATTTGTAAAGTTTGTCACTCGTGCACGCCAACCCCCGAATGTAAAGAAATAACCAAAATGCTAAAATGTAAAGGGACACACAAGTTTTAGAGTAGTTCAGCACTAATGCTTATTATGTTCACTTTATAGTAATCGTTCATCATAATTTTGTCTATTACAATGTTTATCAAAGTTTGGACCATTTGAATGTACAAAGTTGTGCAATAGAATAATAAATATCTCATTAATTCTACACTTTAACCAAAATTCTATTCTTCTTTGTTGAGCCAAAGTGTGTAGGAGTGAACAACAATGGCCAATGAAAAGTTTCAATCTCCAAGAATATCCAAAAATGTCCAAATATGCTCCAAAAGTCCAAGTGAATGCTAAAAAGTTAACATGCAAACTTCTATATGAATTTTACATGTCCATGAAGTATCTTAAAGCAATAGAAATGACCATGGAAGCCATTAATGAGCTCCAAAGAAAGCTCTCTCATATGTTCAAGGTCCAAAAATACCAAGCCAAGCCAACCCCTTTGAATGCCAAGAGAGGGGGTATTTATAGGTGGGGATTCCATGCATCAACCAAATTCTCATATCCGAGAGGGATGCGAAACTCGTATCCCCAATACTGAACATCCAAGCCCAAAAAATCAAATCTTGGAAAAATATGGAAAAAACAGTGATCGACACGTGTTGATCACCTGAAAAATAGTGAATAACATGTATTTAAGGTGATCTGCAACTTTCCTAAACCATGTGTCAAAGAATGATTTAGCATCACCAAAAACCATGATCCAGTTGAGCCACTTGTGCAAAATCCAGTGATCTGCACATGTTTTAAAATTTGCCAAATCCTTGAGCCATTTCACATCCCTGGACCCGATCCAAGAATTCCTCATCGAATCCCTGATGCACACTAATGATTTTCGCATCATATCTTATGTTGATCAGTTGTTTTCGACTTGCCAAATCTTATCCTAGGATGTCGCCTCCCTGATCTACCAAATGCCAAGCACCAGATCCTCGAGTAAAACGAAAGAAAAAAGTTGATTCAGGCATGCCAATCAGCCTGTTTTGATGCCGAATTTAGAACTTTCCAAGTGCCAGATCTTGATGTGGTTGAGTTGCACAGCCGATTTTTGGTGATCGTGCCATGCCGATCAACAATTTTTTAGTGATTGACACCAGAATTTAGCAAATGGCTGACACAAGCCAGCGGAGTTTGCGCAAGCAGTTTTTGGTGATCGTGCCATGTCGACCACCAGTTTTTGAGTGATCGAAACTGGAACTTACCAAAATTAATATATTTTGCCTTGACGACTTTTTCCACGTGATCGGACCAAAGTTCTCAAGGATTTTGAGCTGATCGGATCGAGTCGATCAAGAATTTTTACCATGTCGGATATTCCAAGTTTTTTAGCGACTTTTCCAATCTTATAACTCTGATCCGAGAATTGACGATATTTCCAAACTTTTCCGAACACGTTGCCACTTCAACCAAATTGCTTTGTGTTTTCCAATGACATTTTCAAGACTTGAGCGTGTCACTAACCATAATCTTGATGCGTAACTGCTTTGATAAAGCGGGTCCACTTTGCCCCCCTAAAACATATTTTCCTTGACCAAAGGGAGATGTGCTTTGCATGTAAAACAGAAATCCAAGAATCCATAAACCAAAGCCAAGAGAAGATCGAAGGGAACTCCAATAACCAGAAAGCCGAGGAGCCGTGATCGCGTCGGATCACATTAACCATAAAACCGAAAAACCAGAAAGCCAAAGAACCTGAAAGTCGTGACCTCGCCGAATTATACTAACCAAAAATCCATGATCGCATCGGATCATTTTAGCTATGCAACAAAAGCCTGAAATCTAATGAAAGCTAATGAGCACTCCGGATTGTTTCCCAAGAGATAAACAAAATAATGAGAATAACCAAGATAGTCAGAATAGCTGAGGGACCGTAAGGGTCTGAGAACCTTAGTACCAGAATAACCAACAACTAATTGACCAAGGAGGTCCGAAAGCAAAAATAACCAAAGTAGCCGATAATCGAGGGATCGCAAGGACCCGAGAACCTGAACAACCAAAGTAACCATAGCAGGGAAATCGAAAAAACCCGAAATCCTTAAATCTGAAGTAACTGATAAACAAATAGCCAGATAACCAGATCACCAATAGCCACAAGTGAATAATCTTGTCGCACCACCGAAAAGTCCACTTGACATAACCAGATAACCAGATGAATCGTCGTGGCAGGACGATCCAAAGCCACAAGTGAATCTCTTGTCGCGTCACTGACAAGTCCACCCGACATAACCAGATAATCAAGTGAATCACCTTGATATGATGATCCATAGCCAAACAAGTGGGATCCAATACTCACCAGTAGATGGAGCAACCTTGTCGAAGTAGAACAAGACGGCTCGTACTTTTAGAATTTGCAATCCAGATCCAGGTTTCATACTTCACAAACAAACGTCTTAACTTAGCGAAGTAATTTTATTAAAGTTGTAAAGTTAAGGAGTTTTTAGCAAAGCCAAAAAAACATATCGATTCGTCATCCACGAAGAGTATGCATAGGGGTCTCGTCGATCCCCGTATGGTACGCGAATTTAGTCGATTTCGATATCAAGTTTATTCATGAAGGAGTTTGAATAGTTTATCATCCGGAATGAGTATGCATTAAGATCTCGCCGGTTTCTGAAACAAGAACAAACGGACTTAACTATTCAAAATACAAAATCAGAGAAAGTGAACCTTTCATTAATAACCAGAGTGGGTGATTGTATATTGTTGAGCAATGATCATGTTGACTCAACCATCTACAACCAGAATAACCAAAAGGATACATCCATAGGACCGAAGTCCTTAAAGGCATAACCACGGGCTAGGACCCGAATAACTTAAAGCGAGAGAATACTAAGAAAACCATGATCCGGAAAGCAAAAGATAGGAAAGCCATACGTGGAAAGACCGTCATCCAAAAGCCAAATAACCAAAGAGCCAGAAAACCAAAGAAAGCCAAAAGTTGAGCAACCAAAGATCAGAAGTTGTAAACTAAGATGACTAGGGGCCAAAACACCAAAGATCGGAATACAAAAATCTAAAGCTGAAGAAATCCGAAACCCCGGAAACCAAAACCAAGACCACGATTTGAAGAACCAACAAGAAACAAAAGCCAAGTAACCAATGTACCAAAATATCCAAAAGACTAGAAACCAGAAGCCAAAAGATACTGGTGTCCGGGAGGCCTGAATCCGAGACACCAGAGCCAAAATCGAGACCAGTTAATAACAATGCCGCCATGGATGCAATCCTTACTCCTAGAACCGTGGGAGCACTACCATCCAAACCTACGCCTAAGCCATATTGCCAATGTCGGAACCCGCGACTTGACCAACCAAAGTGTCACGAGTTTGAGCGATGTAGGGATTATGGGTATTGCCCCTAAGTGCAGTGGGAACGACACCGGTCCGAGGATCGGGGTCGCCATACTGAAGACTTTGCGAGGTTGCCCCTAAGTCCTGAGTTGCGACTTGCAGAACACTAGCACTTGTTCCGATGATGTTTGCCTAGCCTATTGGCCTTCCAGCGCTTCCAACTCTTTCCTCAATCCTAGCAAGAAAAGTATGCATCACTTCCTCCGACCACTGAAGTTGAGTGTTCAAATCCAAAGCTAAATCCTTAAGCATTCCGTCGATGTCGTCTCGAGTGACGAAGTTCAAGGTATTTCAATTCAACAAAAGTACTTGACTTTCTTCGCCTCCAGTACTTTGAGCCTCGGCAATAGCATCGAGCTTTTTTTTTTCAACCACGATGAAAAGCGAGCGATATTTGTTTTAAAACCAAAGTTGAATCCGAAATCCGAAACCAAATCCGAAGACCAAATCTGAGAACCAAAACCAAAGCCGAAGTTGAAGTTGTTGCACCTCTTCCTGGTGTGCCAAAATGTTGGAACATTTGTCACTTGCGCACACCAAACCCCGAGTGTAAGTTTAATAGTAAATCCGCAATCCAAATATCTAAAGTACGAGAAATGTAAAGGGAACCACAACTTTTACAATGGTTTGGCATTAGTATCTACGTCTACTTTATAGTAATCGTTCATCGCAATTTTGTCAATTACAATATTTATTCAAGTTCGGACAATTGAATGTACAAAGTTGTACAATATAATAACAAATATCTCGTTAATTCTAGATTTTGACCAAAATGTTTTTCTTCTTCTTTGTTGAGCCCAAATGTGTTAGAGGGAACATCATTGGCCAATGAAATGCTTCAATGTCCAAAAATATCCAAATATGCCCCCAAAAGTCGAAGTAATGCTAAAAAGTTATAGGACAACTTCTATATGAAGTTAACATGTTCATGAAGTGTCCCAAAACTATAGGAATGACCATAGAAGCCATTATTGAGCTCCAAAGAAAGCCCTCCCGTATGCCCAAGGTAAATGTAACGGCCCGCAAATCCGTAATATCTGAGTTAACTAAATACAACATACGTCCAACCCAAATATCACGAAAATACGAATCATTAATAGAAAGAAGTTAGAGGGTGAGAAATAGAAAGAAAGAAACTTAGAATATAAGAAGAAGAACATAAACACAACACAGAATCTCACATCGCAGCGGAATAAAATAAAATATATATATAACAGCTTTTGAAATACAAATTTTGACTGTATATACATAACATTATCATTAGAGTACAACACTTACAATACAGCGCAAATAACACTAGATAACTAACATTGAAGCCTCCTGCTCCAAGCTCCTCCAAGAATATTTGTATATCCTGAACTACTTGACTGCTCATACAAATTTGAGCACCCAAGAGTTTAAGTAAAACAAAACAAAATAAACTCCAGGTCAGTCATGGGACTGGTAGGAGTAAACAGTTTTGAAACAGCTTTAGGCAATAAACGATATCTCATAAGACCACGCCGTATAATATGGAACGGGTTTTCCCTTATGAGTATCCAAAATGATCTTTATATCAAAACTCTTCGATATTATAATAGTGTCTAAATCAAATAAATAGAATATTAGTGGAACGTTTGCATCTCACGTTCCACTTATATAATATACAATCAAAACCGCAAGCACTTATTGGGTAATGAAATTCCAACTATGACAAGGCATGGAACCACCTGCCGCTGGTGTATCTCTAGAGGAGAATGCACCGAGCTCAAAAAGAACATCTTGCAACTCAGCCACATATGACCGACCACTCATTTCGCTTGAGTGTATCGAATGTATACCACCAACGGTTGGGATCAGCAACCATTCCCGAATGGGACAACATCGAATAGAATAAGGAATTAAATGAATCTCTAGATAGGTGATAATACACCCTAATGGGAGCTAACCACAAAGCCGTGTTGCCTGCCCGATTTCTGTCATTTCCCGGTTGTTGAGGCCTGAGGTTATGATTACTTCTCTCATTGATAACACAATTACTTTGAATGCCACATTATCAGATCCGTTAATCAATAATTGATCTGCACAAATATTTTGGATATTATGCTAAGGGAATAAATCCGTTGCCACCATATATATTTGTACAGTCCAACATATGCGATCATTAGAAATATTCTGTCAGACATTCATCCATATACGTTCTTTCTGGGACTGAACGAAACCGAAGTTCCATCCCAGGCAATCTCTACCTAGGACTTATACAATAGCCCTTGCACTTTACTCCGTCTTCAATTTTCTTTGGCATATATGATTCGCAATGCTTATGCCAATACGGAGAGGTTCTATGGATAAGAATCCAACCGGTCTCTCCATATTAACAACGTAAAAATGGTCAAACTTTGATAGTCGGTGATTTAACTATCAAATAAAAACATGTCCGTGTACACATAACGATCTTATTTCCAAATGAAATTATCGATCACATAATCAAACATATATATATATATATATACTACGTTATTTTCTATGTTTAGAAAATATATGTTATTAACATTGGAAAACATTTCCATCTCTTATTCACGCATCACTACCATTCCACAACTATTAGTCCTTAACTGTAAACTAGTAAGAGAACAATTCTCTAAGTATCAGTCCCGAAGGCCGAAACCAACATCAGATCGATACTCAAAAAGTCATTCAACTCAACTAATTTCCAATCAGTTTCTAATTCTGCCTAACTCTATTTCTTTAACTCTATTTGATTAACTTCTTATCAACCCAATCATTTTTAATCTGCAAATCATTTGCTTTTAAATCATCGTTCACTTTAAAATGTATATCTCCCAGGATTTTATTTATAAAATTCCTTTTCGTTTATAATATTCTATTTTAAGTTCGTTTCATTATCGAATTCTATATATATATATCGATATATCGATACCTAGTTTATCAAATCTTTTTAAAAATATTCTAACTCCTTAAATTCCTAGAAAAATTTGCCATACCTCCTTTGTACGGGGTTACCGGAAAAAGTCAAACCTTGCCACATAGGCCTCTCCATTCAAAAAGAAAAAGGAAAAGCCAAGCGGCTAGCCGATACGGCGCATCAAATCTCATATTCAATTTAAATACGTACCTTTTTATCGAGCATTATATTTATATCTCTTCTGATACTTTATTCCAAACCTGTCTCACGTATACTCATACATTTGTAATTCATTTCATCTTAATCTGATCATTTTAACTCAACTCGTTAATAAATTCATTAATCAACTATTTTGCCTATTTCACTTTCATATTTGAATATAACACACTCAAAAATATTTTAACTTACTTATAAACCAATCCAATTCTAATTTCAATTCAAGTTTCATATACGATTTAACTTCTATTTGAATAAATTCGAATTAGTCGAATTCAAATCATAAATCCTTACGGATTTATTATAGTTCAATCATATTCTGAACATCAGAATAAATCCCATTGTTTATTTCTTTAAAACGATTTCCCCATTTCTATTTTTAAATTCACATTTGAATTTAAATATTCAAACTATCCAATGATAATTTTTCCACTTTATTTATAAACATTGTTTATAATTTCATTTCAATTATCTGATTATCCAACGAATATCAATCAATTTATTTATAAACACCACTTATAAATTCACTTCAATTTCTTGTATTATTTAATTTATAAACATCGTTAATAAAATCAATACTTGTTTTATTTATTTTCAAAACAGGTAAATATTTTTAGCCATTCTAAATTCAAATTCTACTTTAGAAAATAGAATTTTCCTTTTTAAATCTCAAAATCTCTTCCACGATATTTTTATAAATCAACATTTAGACCCAATTCTATTTCAAACCATCAAAACACCCCATTACAAATCACAGGATTTCTAACACATCATATATAATAATATGAGTGAAACAACAACAATAATATTTTTGAGGTATCCAATTGGATTCCTCCAACCTGTTTTCCAGCATCCACAGACGTTAGTCAAAAAAAATAATACCCATCCTGCTTCGAGGCAGGATATCGTGGTATAGAAGGTCATCCACTAATATATATTTGTGGGCGCATAGGGAAATCATCCGCTATGGTACCGCGGGCATCCACTAATGATACTGCGGGAACAATCCAATCATTAACCCAATATATATATATATAATAGTCAACCCTAAATAACTAATATATTTAAATCAACCAGAAAGCATTCAAACAAGAAACAACACTTATTTTTACCAAATAAAAATAATTCTAAATAACAAGTGAGTGAGATTTATTCACCGTGATTTATATTTTGCGCTGAACATCCCAATTAAATCGAATACCATTCGATTAAATTCCAGTCAACGTTGATCGACTCTAAAGGAATTCCATATTAAGATCTGCAATTATGAATTCTATTTTACGATTTTACCACCTTGTATAAATTAAATACAGTGTTTATATATGCGCGAGTTGTACGAGCTATATATACATATATATATATATATATATATATATATATATATATATTAACCAACATCATATTTTTATCAAAAATAAATTCTATACCTAAATTAATTTAATCACCAGTAATCACTTTGAATAAATAAATTATTTTCTTCTTCTTCTTTTGTTTTAAATGGTCTAGGCAAGTTTAGATTAAATTAATAACAATCATAGATTTTAAATACCTAGTTTAAGCTAATTAATCACGGCTTAAGTGATGATACCTGCGTTACTCTTCTACCAAGAATGACTGCGACTTCTCTTCTTCCCAGAATTCGATCCACTGACCCAAACATACCAAGGAATACATTACTTCCAATGCTCATGCAAATCCCAGGAAAAATACATGAACCACTTTCTATCCCATATACACCGTTAGATACAAAGAATTTCCATCATCACCACTCAACCAATTGAACTCCTCATTCTGACACATTCGCCCTTTTTCTCCAGTAAAAACAGATGAAATCTAGGACACCAAGTTCATCACATTGTACCCCTTAATCAGCCTTCCCATTCAAGAACGCAACCCTTACTGACTTGTCAAAGTCGTCCGCTACCTCCATTCTCATCGTGTTCGATGCCCAGAAAATCCGAAAAATCCCAAACCTTAAACCCAACGTCAGCCTTCACATCGTTCCACCCGCATCGACCTTCCAGAACTGCAACTCCTTTTCAAATCACGTAACCCCACCTGTTGCGAGTGATTACGGTGAAAAGAAATTCCGCTAATCCCAATCTCGAAGGTCACTGTCGTGAAATCAAGATCCATACAAGCACCATGAATCAAAATCACCTAGTTCAGTTTAGTATTTGGTTTTCATTTGATTCGAATTAAAGGGGTAGGCTATTTATTTATTTTTTGAAACTCGGTGGATCTTAAAAGAATTAAGGAGGGTGAGGTTTGATTTCACTGAACAGAAAGAAGCCACGGTTTGTTTTCTTCTGTGGTGAGGAAAGGCGATACATGGTTCAATAAGGGACAAGTATTTTTATTTGTTTTTGAACGGGTATCCTTTAATTAAAATACCCCATGATTCTGAACTCCTTTCTGAACCCAACAACTGACATTTCTAGGGTAAAACCACTATTCTGAAGCCACTGGGATAAGTATCGAAGTCTAGTTGGATCATCCGAAACAGATATTAATTTAAATTGATATTAATTAAATTTCAAACCATTTAAATTCTTCGATAATAATTTAATATTATTATTCTAGTTCAAACAAAAGTTTGTATTGATTATCTAAACTTTTTTCAAATCAGTTTTAAATTCGAATTCAGTTATTTTCCGATTCCTTATTTTGATAATTTATTATATACGATATTAAATCGATAACATAAATATAAAAATTCATTTATATTATCAACTAAATATTTAAATCCATTTTAAATATTTAAAATTAACTCGACATAAATCTGGGTCATTACATTCTTCTCCCCTTAAAAGAATTTTGTCTCCGAAATTACTAAGTTAGAAAAAGTGCCACAAGCCTATTTAATTTTCAAAAACTTACTTATGTTGAACTCAACATTTCATACTTTTACAATTTTAGTTCCAACCAAACTTGTGGTTTTCATTCATATGCATCCAAATTGATTCTAAATCAATTTATCCATTTTGATTTATTTAACTTGCTTTAAGCTAAATCCAAATTTCAGAATTCAATTACAATTCATCTCATTTATATATCTTATTCTTATACAAATTCTATTTGGTTATATATAACCATTTTAAATTTTATAATATTATTTGAATATAATATTAAAAACCAACTCATCCATATATGATAATAATTTCAGAAAATTATTCTTTCTATATCAAAATATAGTTTTGGGTAAAGTTATTTCATTTACCCACTTTAAAACATTATTACGTTGAATTTCTCTGTTCAAGTGTTTAGAAATTCCTATCGACTTCGTGGCGTCCCACGATTTGATCAAAATCCATAAACCACTCAACAGACAAGCCAACATAATACAAATCAAATTTTATATCAATTAACAAATACGCGCTCTCGTGTATATATATATACACACACACACACACACACACACACTCAACTCATTCATGGGTACTACTGACCCTATCTCTAACGAGCACATAACACCAAAGCCTATGTATTCGCTCAACCTAAGCTCTGATACCAACTATAACGGCCAGCAAATCCGTAATATCTGAGTTGACTAAATACAACATACGTCCAACCCAAATATCATGAAAATACGAATCATTAATAGAAAGAAGTTAGAGGGTGAGAAATAGAAAGAAAGAAACTTAGCATAGAAGAAGAAGAACGAAAACACAACACAGAATCTCGCATCGCAGCGGAATAAAATATAATATATATATATATAACAGCTTTTGAAATACAAAATTTGAATGTATATACAAAACATTATCATCAGAGTACAACACTTACAATACAGCGGAAATAACACAAGATAACTAACGTTGAAGCCTCCTGCTCAAAGCTCCTCCAAGAATATCTGTAAATCCTGAACTACTTGACTGCTCGTACAAATTTGAGCACCCAAGAGTTTAGGTAAAACAAAACAAAATAAACTCCGGGTCATTCATGGGACCGGTATGAGTAAACAGTTTTGAAATAGCTTTAGGCAATAAACGATATCTCATAGGACCACGTCGTATAACACGGAATGGGTTTTCCCTTATGAGTATCCAAAATGATCTTTATATCAAAACTCTTCGATATTATAATAGTGTCTAAATCAAATAAATAGAATCTTAGTGGAACGTTTTCATCTCACGTTCCACTTATATAATATACAATCAAAACCGCAAGCACTTATTGGGTAATGAAATTCCAACTATGACAAGCTATGGAACCACCTGCCGCTGGTGTATCTCTAGAGGAGAATACACCGAGTTCAACAAGACATCTTGCAACTCAGCCACACATGACCGACCACTCATTTCGCTTGAGTTTATCGAATGTATACCACTAACGGTTGGGATCAGCAACCGTTCCCGAATGGGACAACATCGAATAGAATAAGGAACTAAATGAATCTCTAGATAGGTGATAATACACCCTAATGGGAGATAAGCACATAGCCATGCTGCATGACCGATTTTTGTCATTTCACGGTTGTTGAGGCCTGAGGCAACGATTACTTCTCTCATTGATAACACAATTACTTTGAATATCACATTATCAGATCCGTTAATCACTAATTAATCTGCACCAATATTTTGGATATTATGCTAAGGGAATAAATCCGTTGCCACCATATATATTTGTACAGTCCAACATATGCGATCATTGGAAATATTCTGTCAGACATTCATCCATATACGTTCGTTCTAGGACTGAACGAAACCGAAGGCACTATTCCGTACATCCATCCCAGGCAATCTCTACCTAGGATTTATACAACAGCCCTTGCACTTTACTCCGTCTTCAGTTTTCTTTGGCATATATAATTCGCAACGCTTATGACAATACGGAGTGGTTCTTTGGATAAGAATCCAACCGGTCTCTCCATATTAACAATGTAAAAATGGTCAAACTTTTATAGTCAGTTATTTAACTATCAAATGAAAACATGTCTGTGTACACACAACGATCTTATTTCCAAATGGAATTATCGATCACATCATCAAACATATATATATATAATCATACTTCCTTATTTTCTATGTTTAGAAAATATATGTTATTAACATTGGAAAACATTTCCATCTCTTATTCACGCATCACTACCATTTCACAATTATTAGTCCTTAACTGTAAACTAGTAAGAGAACAATTCTCTAAGTATCAATCCCGAAGGCCGAAACCAACATCAAATCGATACTCAAAAAGTCATTCAACTCAACTAATTTCCAGTCAGTTTCTAATTCTGCTTAACTCTATTTGATTAACTTCTTATCAACCCGATCATTTTAAATTTGCAAATCATTTGCTTTTAAATCATCGTTCACTTTAAAACGTATATCTCCCAGGATTTTATTTATAAAATTCCTTTTCGTTTATAATATTCTATTTTAAGTTCGTTTCATTATCGAATTCTATATATATCGATATATTGATTCCTAGTTTATCAAATCTTCTTAAAAATATTCTACCTCCTTAAATTCCCAAAAAAATTCTCCATAACCTCCTTTGTAGGGGGTTACTGGAAAAAGTCAAACCTTACCACACAGGCATCTCCATTCAAAAAGAAAAAGGAAAAGCTAAGCGGCTAGCCGATACGACGCATCAAATCTCATATTCAATTTAAATACGTACCTTTTTGTCGAGCATTATTGTGACAATCCCAAAATCCGAGGGGCGGTATTAAGGATAATCATTAGCAAATAACACATTAATCATCATAGCAGAGTATAGATAATAGCAGAAACAATAAATAGAATAATTTTACATGGATATGACAGCGGAATCACAACATGTAATAACATCAGAATAGCATAGCGTGGGATATAACTTAGTAAATAAAAGGGAAGTGATCAGTCATCATCGCCAGAGGCGGAATACATACATACAGTGAGACATAATAAGGGTATCAGTCTACATCGCCGAAGGCGGAACATATACATATAATAAGAAATACGGAAAGTAAATCAATCTGCATCGCCCGTGGCGGAATCATAACATAAGTATAGTAATGGCGGAAAAAGTCAAAGTCGTCTCTGTGAAGTCAGCCTCGCCATGAGCCAAAAATGCACTCTATGCAGCAGTGCAGAGCCAAAAACAACCTGTCACCTGTGTACTAGGCTGCCCGTGTGAAAATAAGGGCACCCGCGTTTGCATAGTGAAACAAACAACGAGTCAGTCATGGGGACTGGTATGAGGAATCTATTTAACAGTTAAACAACAGTAATAAGCAAATCATAAGACCACACCACTTTGGCGGAACGGGTTTACTCCAGTGATTGCTAGTGCATTTAAAACAAAGTAAATCCTTTTAAAACAACGCTATGCTTTCTGAAAGAATGAAGCCATTATAAGACTCAGGTCCCATCACACAATGCAACGCAAGCCGGAGGATAGAGTTTTACCTTATAATAGCCAAATATGCTTGATACATATAAAGCAAAATCATTTGATATTATTACTAGTGCATATATGTTTCAAAAGCGAATAGCATCATAAATATCAATCATAGACGGCATAGCTACCATATACTATGTCGCCATACTAGTTCTACAATCAAGTCCGTTATTTCGTATTGGAAATTGGATTTCCGTCATGAGTCGAGGCAAGGGGCAAGCTCCTCTCCGCTTCGAGATATTCTAGCAAATGCCTCAGGACTACACACTCCGGGTAACCCCTGGATGCTTCAGGGCCGGTCCTCTCTTACGTTTGAGGATTAGTTATTCCTGAACACACGTTTCCCGGTCCTTACAGACCTATAATCGAGGCGCCTCGCATTCCAATAACCACAAAGGTGAAAAGTAGATATATATATGTCAGGGCTGGTAAGTCACTGACACCACCATAGCTAGAAAGAAACGTCGTGCTCTACCTGCAGTCCGTATCCCGTTTTTAACTCATACCGGGGTGTGAGGCTCGCGAATCCATGCTATACACAAAGCCAGGCCACGTAGACCTTGCTTTTATCATCATCCACAAGACTTTGCTTTGCAACAGAAGCCTTGATCACAGCATCTTGGCATGCCACATAGGCAGTCCACTCCATACGATCGATTTCCATCGGTATATAACTCCTGAGCTCGTACGTCTCAGAGAAGGGCGTTAAGCAAAAGAATAAATTCTCCGCCGCCAAACAGATATATATTTAACAGAGATCAATCAGTATAGAACAAAATCCAATGTCAGATACACAGTCCATTTACAAGTCCGTTCTGGGTCTGAACGAAACCGGAGGCATCAAATTTCTCGTATATCCGTCCAATCAACACATACATTCAGACAGCTACTACTTCCGTCCCTTTCGGGTAGCTACTCCAGTCAGGAACCTCAGTAGCGCCCATCCAACCGATACGAAGATCGTCGGTCTTGAATCGTCTTTGCATTTTCAAATTCGAATCGCTCGATAAATTATTTGAAATGAGGGTTAGCTCGGCCTTTTCAAATAATTCACGTCTTTAGAATTTAAATCGATTTTCTTCATGATTATATTATTCGACATCCATCTTTCAGTTATTTAGTGTTATTTTCATGTCAAACACATACAACCATCAAATATCCAACAATTCAAGCCCAATTGGTTTATTTTCAATCAATGTTGCTTATAATATTTTATAACGATTTTTCGCCATTTTTATTTATTTAAAAATGGCCATATTTAATTAAACGACGTTTTAGGTCGTGTCGTGGCACTGGCGTTGTTTTTCCCTTATTTTATTTTACACATATCGGAAAATCTAACTGTCGGATTTCTACAAAGTCTATATCAGTGGGAAGATATTCCCAAAGCGAACCCAACGGTTCCAGTTTCGTGAGAATCCGACGGTCGGATCTTCCGCACTAGTCGTTCGAAGTTACGGTTTCAAAATTCGAACTGCAGCGTCGTTATTCGATTTAATTTAATTATGTTTATATTTATATATAAATATAAACGATTCTAGCGCTGTTTTTCTTCAGATTTGAATTAAACATTCCGGACAATCCAACCGTTGGATTTTTACAAGGTTGGTGCCATTGGAAAGATATTTCCAAGGCGAACCCCGCGGTTGCGTTTTCGGGAAAATCCGATGGTCGGATTTCTCGCACTAATCGTTTCAAATTACGATTCCGAAACACGAACTGCACAGCCTCTATTCCTTTTAATTTTATTTATATTTATATTTATATATATAAATATAGTCCATTCTATAACTTCAACTATAGTTCATTCTATATTTTCAACTTCGTTTTCACTTCAAATATTTCACTAACGCCTTAATATTTCGAAAAATTTCGCCATAACCTCCTTTGTACGGGGAGGGGCTTGGAAATTTATTGGGCCGTATTAGGTACCCAATAAATCCTAAAAAACATTCACATATTTATAGTGATATATTCTGGTGTTTACGGGGGAGCATGTACTGATAATCACTCCAGAGAATAAATTCCCGCCACCCCGTTTCCATGTGGAAATAAATAGTCCATGTGCCGTATCTAATAACTAGAGCGACGTGATTATTGTCAACTCGAGACCCGTGTGGGGTTTTTATTAATCTGGCAATTTATCGTTATAATTTATATAGTCCATATCAGTCATCAGTTCAACATGTAGTGCATAGTCATCGCCATACAAGCCTCTTGCTTGTATGGTAATTCTTCCACCTCGTCACACAAGCTCCAATTGCTTATGTGGAATATGATGAAGTATGCCTATCGTCAAGAAGTATGCCATGTAGTGTAGTTCAAAATTAATTGTTACTATCCTATGGTGTTATTAATTATTTCACACAGAATAACCAGCACTCCGCATCCAATGGCATTCACAGGAGTTGATATATAAATAAAATTGCGCAGCCAACTTATCAAGGTTTACCTATTTGTCGGGCACGCAAATAATTTCTTTACTCTACAGCTAATCCATTTTTCCTGTTCAACACATGTATATGTATGCAGAACAAAGCTAAAAATAATATTTCTAGCAGATTATTATTTATTTCAACACGTGTGTATTTTTTTACTAAGCGTATACAGGATAAAAGAAATATTTTTATCATCAAAAATATTTATTCGACACGTGTGTATTTTTAACTAAGCGTATACAGGATAAAAGAAATATTTTTATCATCAAAAATATTTATTCGACACGTGTGTATTTTTAACTAACCGTATACATGATAAAAGAAATATTTTTATCATCAACAATATTTATTCGACACGTGTGTATTTTTAACTCTTCATGTTCACAATAAAGGTGTAGTTTTTATTGTCGATTCATTTTATTTTTAAAAAACGATAACATTCAACACATGAATTTCAACTCGACGAACAAATTACAATTCAACACATGAATATTCGATACAGTTTGTATATATATAAAAATGTGATTTTTATCGCTAAAGCCATTTGTTTAAATTCAAATAATATTCAACACATGAATTTCAACTCAACGAATGAATTGCAACTCAACACATGAATACTCTATATAGTTTGTATATATATATATATATAAATGTGATTTTTATCGCTAAAGCCATTTGTTTAAATTCAAATAATATTCAACACATGAATTTCAACTCAACACATGAATATTCTATATAGTTTGTATATATATAAAAATGTGATTTTTATCGCTAAAGCCATTTGTTTAAATTCAAATAATATTCAACACTTGAATTTCAACTCAACGAATGAATTGCAACTCAACACATGAATATTCTATATAGTTTGTATATATATAAAAATGTGATTTTTATCGCTAAAGCCATTTGTTTAAATTCAAATAATATTCAACACATGAATTTCAACTCAACGAATGAATTGCAACTCAACACATGAATATTCTATATAGTATATGTAATTTATTTCAACGAATGAAAATTATTCTAACACATAAATATTTCAGAAAATTTCGGCAGCATAACGGCAGGGTAGTTAAAACCGGGACCGTCCCTAGTACGGCTCCTCACTCTACCTTAAAACCTCGCGGTTTTTGATAATGGGGATCATACATCTAGTTCGCACGCAGGCGGCATGTTTTATTTTCAATTCCACAATCCTATTCTATTTTGTTTCAAACACAAGAGGGTATTTTTCAACCACAAAGGTATTTTTCAACCACAATATCAACCACAAACAATTATTTCCAACCATTCGTCATACCATATAATATCACGTCAATCACAAGCAATAAATATCGTCCATGGTCTGTGGACGAGGGGAGTATATATATATATATAATATAATAATTCACTTGCATTTCATCACAATTCAAAGCATATATGTTTCAAACAACGCTTGAATAATTTATACATCGCTAATATAACTTATACAACACATGTACATGAAGTATACGATGCGTATATAATTTACACTTCGCTTATATAATTTATACAACACGATTTCATTCATACAATTAGTTTAGATTCCTCACATTGGTTATTGCAGTGCGAAAAATCGTAGGAAGGTCAGAAAAATCCGCGGCTTCTTCTAGAATGTAGAGAGCCTCCTTGCGGTCACGGTGTCTCCTGTTTCATCAAATTTCGTTAAAGAACGAAAAAGATATTATTTTTCAAAGTTTTGCAACACTTAAAAATGTTATTTTCATTTCAGAATTTTACATTAGAAAAGTTTTTTAAAACATCGAAACTAGGTCTCGATTTTTAAGCCAAACCGTACCTCGATGCTTCGATCAGACCACGCTGCGTCAAAGAGCTACGAACCACCTCCAGATCGGCGGTGGTGGCGATGGGTTTGGTGGCTTATGGAGGTCACGGCGGCGCTCTGAAAGGCGCGACTTTCTGGTCGAATTCCGACGCCTACGGTCGATGGAAGGAGGCGTGGCTTGGTCGGATGGGTAGAGGAGGTGAAGGCGGTCGGAAGCTTCAACAGGCGGCGACGGCGAAATCGCCTGAGGCGGCGGCAAAATCGACTGGAAGTTTTGAGCCCTCTGAGTCGTCCAGATCGCTGGCGGCTAGGGTTTCTTCGTGATTTTTTTTTAAAAGAAAAATTCCTATTGGCCAGAGCTTTATAGAAAATTTTAAATAGTGTTTTTGCAAACGGACTCCTTTTTAAACCCAACGACTGTCGCCCCTAGCTAAATACCCCCATTTCGGACACAATGGGATATGTTTCGTTCGCCATTTCGACTGTTACAGTCAGTTATTTTTCAAATTAAAATATAAAACATTCGATATTTAATTTAAACATACATTTCAATTTGCCAGGGCCACAAACTGAATCGAAAAAAATTCCAGAAAAATAAATCTAGCTTTGTTTTGACGATACGGTCCTAACAAAACCAGTTTCGTCGAATTCTGAGCTCGTTTGAAAAACGGCCATTTTTAGGTCGACCCATTTTAACAGAATTTGACCAATCACATTTTCTTTTGCCCCGCTCACATACTAGCTTCAAAAATTATGAAATTTGAAACTTAGCAATAATTTGACATCCTGGACTCAACAAAAGTGGTTTCGTCGAATTCCGAGATCGTATGCAAAATATCAATTTTCAAGGGCTATATATACTATATAGTGACCTTTCTGAAAATTCATTTGGCCATAACTTTTGATTTCCGTTATGAAATTTCGATTCTCCAGATTCGTGAAAGGTATTGATAAACAGATTTAAATATTTTCAGTTTCGCTAAAATCCGTTATATTTTCCACCCGGTACAGTCGGACAAAGTTTATATTCAAAATTTCAAACTTCAATACTATACCCAATTCTATATTTTATTGAAATATGCTATTTCAACCATTCAAATTCTTTGGTAATAACCTAATTTAAAAATTTTAAACTGGTTGCCATTTTCCGGGTTATTACAATCTCCCCCACTTAAAACTTTTCGTCCTCAAAAAGGAAATAACAGCTAAGCAGGAAATAAAATGTAAATGCAAAGTATTGTAAAGGTACCTTGCACCGGAGTTAGTCAGAGATGTCCACTCTGCATTTGGGATAGGCTTGTTTAATGCTTCCCTCAGTCTCCCAAGTAAAATCCCTAGGATCACTATTCCACTGCACTTTGACTAAATGAATATTTTTCTTCCTTAGCTCTCTAGTTTCTTTGCCAACTATCTTTAATGGCTCTCTTCTGAGTGCTAGTTCTGGAGTTATGTCAATATCATGTTGCGCTGCTTCTTCCACAACAAGGTCGGGATCATGAACATGTTTTCTGAGTTGAGATACGTGGAACACATCATGTATACCAGGCAACCAATTAGGTAATGAAACCCTATATGCAAGAGTTCCAATCCGTTCAAGTATAGGGAAGGGACCAATAAACCTCGGTGCCAACTTCCCAGTCTTGCCAAATCTGATTACTCCTCGCATTGGAGAAACTCTTAAATAAACATAATCACCAACGGCAAACGATATATCCCTTCTTCTCGCATCAGCATAACTTTTCTGTTGGCTCTGTGCGGTTTTCAATCTCTTCTTAATGAAATCGACTTTATCTGATGCTTCTTGAATCATATCGGGCCCTAACACAAGTCTGTTGCCAGGTTCTACCCAACATGCGGGAGATCTGCACGGTCTACCGTATAATGCTTCAAATGGAGACATTCCCAAACTTGCTTGATAGCTATTGTTGTAAGAGAATTCGGCTAAATGTAAGTGATCTTCCCATGAGCCTCCAAAATCGATAACGCAAGCCCGCAGTAAATCTTCCAGAATTCTATTCACCCGCTCAGTTTGGCCGTCTGTCTGCAGGTGATAAGCGGTGCTTATATTCAATTTGGTTCCCAACTCTTCCTGGAATGCTTCCCAGAATTTGCTAGTAAATAGGGGATCTCTATCGCTGACTATATTGAGCGGCACTCCATGTAGTTTAACTATCTCTTTGAAGTAAATCTGTGCTAGACTTTGAGCCGTTCTGTTGGATCGGACAGGTATGAAATGGGCAGTCTTCATGAAGCGATCTACGATTACCCATATACTGTCGTTTCCTTTCTTAGTTCAAGGCAAGCCATCGATGAAATCCATCGAAATTTGTTCCCACTTCCATCCTGGAATTTCTAAGGGTTGTAATAATCCAGCCAATTTCTGCTGATCACTCTTAACTAGCTGACAAGTGGGGCATCTGCTAACATATAATGAGATATCTCTTTTCATTGACCTCCACCAGAATGTGCGTTTGATATCGTTATACATTTTGCTCACATCGGGATAGATACTTAATTTGGATTTGTGGCACTCATCAAGTATTTCTCTTCTAAGCTCTGGAAGATTCGGGATGCAAATTCTGCCCTTTAATCTTAGAACTCCTTTGTCATCGAGTCGGAAACTTGTGGATTCACCTCCTTTGACTCTCTGATAGATTCTTTGAATAAATTCATCGTCTTTTTGAAGGATCAAGATCCTGTCTATTAATGAAGACGTGATGACAAAACTAGCGATGATTTCATTCTTTCTGCTGAGCGCATCTGCTACAACATTGGCTTTCCCTGGAGTGTAGAGAATTTCAAAATCGTATGCTGCAAGGAATTCTAACCAACGCTGTTGTCTCAAGTTTAGATCTTTCTATGTGAACAGAAATTTCAAGGATTGATGATCGGTGTATAGTTCGAACTTCTCGCCCAGTAAATAATGCCTCCAGATTCTCAAAGCGAACACGATAGCTAATAACTCAAGATCATGAGTTGCATAGTTTCTTTCATGTGGCTTCAGCTGACGGCTGGCATAAGCGATCACTTGGCCTTTTTACATTAACATTGCGCCTAGCCCTCTAATAGAAGCATCTGTCCATACAGCCAAGTCTTGGTTGCCTTCTATAATGGTCAATACTGGAGCAGTTGTCAACTTCAGTTTCAGCTCCTGGAAAGCTTCTTCACATTCGGGAGTCCATTTGAATTTTTCATGCTTCTTCGTAAGCTTTGTCAATACTCCTGATATCTTTGAAAAATCCTGAACGAATTTCCAATAGTAACTAGCCAATCCAAGGAAACTTCGAACTTCAGTGGGTGTAGTAGGTTGTTTCCAGTTCTGAATCGCTGTAATTTTGCTTGGATCTACAGCAATCCCCTCTTTTGATATGACATGGCCTAGGAATTTAACTTCATTCTGCCAGAAGACACATTTAGAAAATTTAGCTTTTAAGACATTTCTCCTTAGAAATTTCAACACTTGTTCTAAATGTTTTGCGTGTTCGTCTTCCGACTTAGAGTAGATTAAAATGTCATCGATGAAGACTAGAACAAATTTATTCAACACACCTCGGAACACTCTGTTCATAAGATCAAAGAAGTATGCCGGAGCGTTACACAAGCCGAACGGCATTACTAACCATTCGTAGAATAATTCGGGACCCCTGAAGGCTGTCAAAGGAACACAGTCTTCAGCTACACACAATTGGTGGAAACCTGTAGCTAGGTCCATTCTGGAGAATACTGTTGCTCCATTTAATTGATCTAACAGATCATCTATTCGGGGCAAGGGATATTTGTTCTTCATTGTCTGCTTATTGAGATCTCGGTAATCAACACAAAGTCTTAGAGTACCGTCTGATTTCGGGACAAATACTACTGCTGCACCCACGCTGAAAAGCTCGGTCTGATTAGACCTTTTCAAAGCAATTCTCGGGTTTGACTACCTAACTCTTCTTTTTCTTTCGGGGCCATTCTTCTTATTGGATGTACTACTGGTCGGGCGTTAGGAATTAGATCTATTCTGAATTCAATCTCCCTTTGCGGCGGTAAGTTTTCTACTTCTTCAAACACATCCGCATAGTTTTTAACGACTAGTATCTTTTCTAATGAAGGGGGAGTAACTTCTAAAGAAGACCAAAATTCTGTTCTATTAATTTCTGGGCCATGACATGGTATATATATAGGTCCAAGCTTCGTTTCGACTTTAACGATTCTTTTGGCACATCTAACTTCGGCCTTATATTGTGTCAACCAGTCCAGCCCCAGTATAATATCAAATTCGGAAAGGTCCATGACAATCACTTTAAAAGAAAACTTGTAGCTAGAATAAGAGATTGGCACTCCATAGTATAAACTGAGACTAACGGAACTTCCTATTGGGTTTCGAACTTTAATTGGTTCCTTAAGTTTTCTTCGTTTCAATTTTAATTTGTGAACAAGGTTACCAGAAATGAAGCTATGTGATGCACCAGTATCAAAAAGTATAGAAACAGGAATATTTTTAATGGTAAGGGTACCTCACAAGACATCGGGTTTACCTGATCCATCGGTGGTAGCTGGCGGGGTCTTCCCGTCATACACATGAGCCACTTGTGCATTCTGCTTCAGAGGACAGTTCCTGCTATAGTGCCCCTGCTTATGGCAGTTGTAGCATTCGGCTGAGTCATTTGCCTTTGGTTTCCTCGGAGCTTTGCATACATTAGAAAAATGACCTGGCTTCCCGCAGTTGTAGCAATTTCCTTTCGGGATCTTTGCAGGTTTCTGAGTAGCGGCCGCTGTAATGCTAGATTCGGGTTGATCTGTTGAAGCCTTGCGCTTGTTTCCAGCTTGGCTTTTGGCGCGGTCTTGGCTAGCGTGCCTTTCATCCGTGTCTTCGTAATTGCAAGCCATTTCTACCAATTCTGAAAAGGAGAGTTTGATGTTGCTCATAGCTCTGTCGTGGTACTTGCGCTTCAGCCCAAATATGAATCTCTTGTTCTTTGCCTTGTTGGTCAAAATCAGCTCTGGAGCATAGCGCGACAACTGGGTGAACTTATTTAGGTAATCCTGAATAGAGAGATCCCCTTGCTGGAGATTAGCAAACTGCTCTCGCATCCTCTCTAGAGCCTGTTCCGGTACAAACTTCTCATTAAACATAGTTTTGAATTGTTCCCAAGTTCTGACAGTACCAGCTGCATCCTCTGAGGTAATGGCATCCCACCACAGCTCTGCTTCCTCCTGAAGGAGCCAAATGCCAAGTCGAGCTTTGTTGTTGGTTCCCATACCCATGCCTTCAAAGATTTTCTCACAGGTCTTCAACCAAGCTATAGCTTCGGTCATTGTACCAGTGCCAGTAAAAGGTTTTCCCCCAAGATTTCTGTACCTCTTTGCTACTTTATCTAGCTCAAAGTCTTCTGGTGCTGGTGGCTGAACAATAGGGCCTTCCACAACTATGGGGATATTCCCCCGTCCTCCTGCTGCATCTCCTCGGCCTCCACGGCCTCCTCTAGCTGCTGCTCCTCATGTAGCCATCTAATAGAATACTGTATAAGAAAGAAAAGAGTCAAGCTCACAGATTTGATAAATTTCATAATTGATAAAGCAGGGGAATACAAGGAAAGATAATGATGATGTACTGATCAAATTGTTTTGCTAATCTGCTTAGCTCATTCTAGGACATTGCTAATCCTATCTCTAATGAGCTACTCGCATTAGAACTCTACTGATTCTATTCTGACGAGGTGTTTAATGTGTTAGATCCCGGAACTAAGGTTAACCAAAGCTCTGATACCAACTGTGATGATCCCAAAATCCGAGGGGCGGTATTAAGGATAATCATTAGGAAATAACACATTAATCATCATAGCAGAGTACAGATAATAGCAGAAACAATAAATAGAATAATTTTACATGGATATGACAGCGGAATCACAACATGTAATAACATCAAAATAGCATAGTGTGGGATATAACTTAGTAAATAAAAGGGAAGTGATCAGTCATCATCGCCAGAGGCGGAATACATACATGTAGTGAGACATAATAAGGGTATCAGTCTACATCGCCGAAGGCGGAACATATACATATAATAAGAAATACGGAAAGTAAATCAATCTGCATCGCCCGTGGCAGAATCATAACATAAGTATAGTAATAGCGGAAAAAGTCAAAGTCGTCTCTGTGAAGTCAGCCTCGCCATGAGCCAAAAATGCACTCTATGCAGCAGTGCAGAGCCAAAAACAACCTGTCACCTGTGTACTAGGCTGCCCGTGTGAAAATAAGGGCACCCGCGTTTGCAAAGTGAAACAAACAACGAGTCAGTCATGGGGACTGGTATGAGGAATCTATTTAACAGTTAAACAACAGTAATAAGCAAATCATAGGACCACACCACTTTCGCGGAACGGGTTTACTCCAGTGATTGCTAGTGCATTTAAAACAAAGTAAATCCTTTTAAAACAACGCTATGCTTTTTGAAAGAATGAAGCCATTATAAGACTCAGGTCCCATCACACAATGCAACGCAAGCCGGAGGATAGAGTTTTACCTTATAATAGCCAAATATGCTTGATACGTATAAAGCAAAATCATTTGATATTATTACTAGTGCATATATGTTTCAAAAGCGAATAGCATCATAAATATCAATCATAGACGGCATAGCTACCATATACTATGTCGCCATACTAGTTCTACAATCAAGTCCGTTATTTCGTATTGGAAACTGGATTTCCGTCATGAGTCGAGGCAAGGGGCAAGCTCCTCTCCGCTTCGAGACATTCTAGCAAATGCCTCAGGACTACACACTCCGGGTAACCCCTGGATGCTTCAGGGCCGGTCCTCTCTTACGTTTGAGGATTAGTTATTCCTGAACACACGTTTCCCGGTCCTTACAGACCTATAATCGAGGCGCCTCGCATTCCAACAACCACAAAGGTGAAAAGTAGATATATATGTTAGGGCTGGTAAGTCACTAACACCACCATAGCTAGAAAGAAACGTCGTGCTCTCCCTGTAGTCCGTATCCCGTTTTTAACTCATACCGGGGTGTGAGGCTCGCGAATCCACGCTATACACAAAGCCAGGCCACGTAGACCTTGCTTTGATCATCATCCACAAGACTTTTCTTTGCAACAGAAGCCTTGATCACAGCATCTTGGCAAACCACATAGGCAGTCCACTCCATACGATTGATTTCCATCGATATATAACCCCTGAGATCGTACGTCTCAGAGAAGTGCGTTAAACAAAAGAATAAATTCTCCGCCGCCAAATAGATATAAATTTAACAGAGATCAATCAGTATAGAAAAAAATCCAATGTCAGACACACAGTCCATTTACAAGTCCGTTTTGGGTCTGAACAAAACCGGAGGCGTCAAATTCCTCGTATATCCGTCCAATCAACACATACGTTCAGACGGCTACTACTTCCGTCCCTTTCCGGTAGCTACTCCGGTCAGGAACCTCAGTAGCGCCCATCCAACCGATACGAAGATCATCAGTCTTGAATCGTCTTTGCATTTTCAAAATCGAATCGCTCGATAAATTATTTGAAATGAGGGTTAGCTCGGCCTTTTCAAATAATTCACGTCTTTAGAATTTAAATCGATTTTCTTCATGGTTATATTATTCGACATCCATCTTTTAGTTATTTAGTGTTATTTTCATGTCAAACACATACAACCATCAAATATCCAACAATTCAAGTCCAATTGGTTTATTTTCAATCAATGTTGCCTATAATATTTTATAACGATTTTTCGCCATTTTTATTTATTTAAAAATGGCCATATTTAATTAAACGACGTTTCAGGTCGTGTCGTGGCACTGGCGCTGTTTTTCCCTTAATTTGTTTTACACATATCGGAAAACCTAACCGTTGGATTTCTACAAAGTCTATATCAGTGGGAAGATATTCCCAAAGCGAACCCAACGGTTCCAGTTTCGTGAGAATCCGACGGTCGGATCTTCCGCACTAGTCGTTTGAAGTTACGGTTTCAAAATTCGAACTGCAGCGTCGTTATTCGATTTAATTTAATTATATTTATATTTATATATAAATATAAACGATTCTGGCGCTGTTTTTCTACAGATTTGAATTAAACATTCCGGACAATCCAACCGTTGGACTTTTACAAGGTTGGTGCCGTTGGAAAGATATTTCCAAGGCGAACCCAGCGGTTGCGGTTTCGGGAAAATCCGATGGTTGGATTTCTCGCACTAATCGTTTCAAATTACGATTCCGAAACACGAACTGCACGGCCTCTATTCCTTTTAATTTTATTTATATTTATATATATAAATATAGTCCATTCTATAACTTAAACTATAGTTCATTCTATATTTTCAACTTCGTTTTCACTTCAAATATTTCACTAACGCCTTAATATTTCGAAAAATTTCGCCATAACCTCCTTTGTACGGGGAGGGATTTGGAAATTTATTGGGCCGTATTAGGTACTCAATAAAACCTAAAAAGCATTCACATATTTATAGTGATATATTCTGGTGTTTACGGGGGAGCATGTACTGATAATCACTCCAGAGAATAAATTCCCGTCACCCCGTTTCCGTGTGGAAATAAATAGTCCATGTGCCGTATCTAATAACTAGAGCGACGTGATTATTGTCAACTCCAGACCCGTGTGGGGTTTTTATTAATCTGGCAATTTATCGTTATAATTTATATAGTCCATATCAGTCATCAGTTCAACCTGTAGTGCATAGTCATCGCCATACAAGCCTCTTGCTTGTATGGTAATTCTTCCACCTCGTCACACAAGCTCCAATTGTTTATGTGGAATATGATGAAGTATGCCTATCGTCAAGAAGTATGCCATGTAGTGTAGTTCAAAATTAATTGTTACTATCCTATGGCGTTATTTATTATTTCACACAGAATAACCAACACTCCGCATCCAATGGCAATCACAGGAGTTGATATATAAATAAAATTGCGCAGCCAACTCATCAAGGTTTACCTATTTGTCGGGCACGCAAATAATTTCTTTACTCTACAGCTAATCCATTTTTCCTGTTCAACACATGTATGTGTGTGCAGAACAAAGCTAAAAATAATATTTCTAGCAGATTATTATTTATTTCAACACGTGTGTATTTTTTTACTAAGCGTATACAGGATAAAAGAAATATTTTTATCATCAAAAATATTTGTTCGACACGTGTGTATTTTTAACTAAGCGTATACAGGATAAAAGAAATATTTTTATCATCAAAAATATTTATTCGACACGTGTGTATTTTTAACTAAGCGTATACATGATAAAAGTAATATTTTTATCATCAACAATATTTATTCGACACGTGTGTATTTTTAACTCTTCATGTTCACAATAAAGGTGTAGTTTTTATTGTCGATTCATTTTATTTTTAAAAATTGATAACATTCAACACATGAATTTCAACTCGACGAACAAATTACAATTCAACACATGAATATTCGATACAGTTTGTATATATATAAAAATGTGATTTTTATCGCTAAAGCCATTTGTTTAAATTCAAATAATATTCAACACATGAATTTCAACTCAACGAATGAATTGCAACTCAACACATGAATATTCTATATAGTTTGTATATATATAAAAATGTGATTTTTATCGCTAAAGCCATTTGTTTAAATTCAAATAATATTCAACACATGAATTTCAACTCAACGAATGAATTGCAACTCAACACATGAATATTCTATATAGTTTGTATATATATAAAAATGTGATTTTTATCGCTAAAGCCATTTGTTTAAATTCAAATAATATTCAACACATGAATTTCAACTCAACGAATGAATTGCAACTCAACACATGAATATTCTATATAGTTTGTATATATATAAAAATGTGATTTTTATCGCTAAAGCCATTTGTTTAAATTCAAATAATATTCAACACATGAATTTCAACTCAACGAATGAATTGCAACTCAACACATGAATATTCTATATAGTATATGTAATTTATTTCAACGAATGAAAATTATTCTAACACATAAATATTTCAGAAAATTTCGGCAGCATAACGGCAGGGTAGTTAAAACCGGGACCGTCCCTAGTACGGCTCCTCGCTCTACCTTAAAACCTCGCGGTTTTTGACAATGGGGATCATGCATCTAGTTCGCACGCAGGCGGCATGTTTTATTTTCAATTCCACAATCCTATTCTATTTTGTTTCAACCACAAGAGGGTATTTTTCAACCACAAAGGTATTTTTCAACCACAATATCAACCACAAACAATTATTTCCAACCATTCATCATACCATATAATATCACGTCAATCACAAGCAATAAATATCGTCCATGGTCTGTGGACGAGGGGAGTATATATATATATATAATATAATAATTCACTTGCATTTCATCACAATTCAAAGCATATATGTTTCAAACAACGCTTGTATAATTTATACATCGCTAATATAACTTATACAACACATGTACATGAAGTATACGATGCGTATATAATTTACACTTCGCTTATATAATTTATACAGCACGATTTCATTCACACAATTAGTTTAGATTCCTCACATTGGTTATTGCAGTGCTAAAAATCGTAGGAAGATCAGAAAAATCCGCGGCTTCTTCTAGAATGTAGAGAGCCTCCTTGCGGTCACGGTGTCTCATGTTTCATCAAATTTCGTTAAAGAACGAAAAAGATATTATTTTTCAAAGTTTTGCAACACTTAAAAGTGTTATTTTCATTTCGGAATTTTACATCAGAAAAGTTTTTTAAAACTTCGAAACTAGGTCTCGATTTTTAAGCCAAACCGTACCTCGATGCTTCGATCAGACCACGCTGCGTCAAAGAGCTACGAACCACCTCCAGATCGGCGGTGGTGGCGATGGGTTCGGTGGCTTGTGGAGGTCGCGGCGGCGCTCTGAAAGGCGTGACTTTCTGGTCGAATTCCGACGCCTACGGTCGATGGAAGGAGGCGTGGCTTGGTCGGATGGGTAGAGGAGGTGAAGGCGGTCGGAAGCTTCAACAGGCGGCGGCGGCGAAATCGCCTGAGGCGGCGGCAAAATCGACTGGAAGTTTCGAGCCCTCTGAGTCGTACAGATCGCTGGCGGCTAGGGTTTCTTCGTGATTTTATTTTATTTTATTTTTAAAAGAAAATTTCCTATTGGCCAGAGCTTTATAGAAATTTTTAAATAGTGTTTTTGCAAACGGACTCCTTTTTAAACCCACCGACTGTCGCCCATAGCTAAATACCCCCATTCCGGACACAATGGGATATGTTTCGTTGGCCATTTCGACAGTTACAGTCAGTTATTTTTCAAATTAAAATATAAAACATTCGATATTTAATTTAAACATACATTTCAATTTGCCAGGGCCACAAACTGAATCGAAAAAAATTCCAGAAAAATAAATCTAGCTTTGTTTTGACGATACAGTCCTAACAAAACCAGTTTCGTCGAATTCTGAGCTCGTTTGAAAAACGGCCATTTTTAGGTCGACCCATTTTAACAGAATTTGACCAATCACATTTTCTTTTGCCCCGCTCACATACTAGCTTCAAAAATTATGAAATTTGAAACTTTGCAATAATTTGACATCCCGGACCCAACAAAAGTGGTTTCGTCGAATTCCGAGGTCGTATGCAAAATATCAATTTTCAAGGGCTATATATACTATATAGCGACCTTTCTGAAAATTCATTTGGCCATAACTTTTGATTTCCGTTATGAAATTTCGATTTTTCAGATTCGTTAGAAAGGTATTGATAAACAGATTTAAATATTTTCAGTTTCGCTAAAATCCGTTATATTTTCCACCCGGTACAGTCGGACAAAGTTTATATTCAAAATTTCAAACTGCAATACTATACCCAATTCTATGTTTTATTGAAATATGCTATTTCAACCATTCAAATTCTTTGGTAATAACCGAATTTAAAAATTTGAAACTGGTTCACATTTTCCGGGTTATTACAATTATATTTATATCTCTTCTGATACTTTATTCCAAACCTCTCTCACGTATACTCATACATTTCTAATTCATTTCATCTTAATCCAATCTTTTAACTCAACTCGTAAATAAATTCGTTAATCAACTCTTTTGCCTATTTCACTTTCATATTTGAATATAACACGCTCAAAAATATTTTAACTTACTTATAAACCAATCCAATTCTAATTTCAATTCAAGTTTCATATTCGATTTAAATTCTATTTGAATAAATTCAAATTAATCGAATTCAAATCATAAATCCTTACGGATTTATTTTAGTTCAATTATATTCTGAACATCAGAATAAATCCCATCGTTTATTTCTTTAAAACGATTTCTCCATTTTATTTTTAAATTCACATTTGAATTTAAATATTCAAACTATCCAGTGATAATTTTTCCACTTCATTTATAAACACAGTTTATAATTTCATTTCAATTATCTGATTATCCAATGAATATCAATCTATTTTATTTATAAACACCACTTATAAATTCACTTCAATTTCTTGTATTATTTAATTTATAAACATCGTTTATAAAATCAATACTTGTTTTATTTATTTTCAAAATAAGTAAATATTTTTAGTCCATTCTAAATTCAAATTCTGTTTTAGAAAATAGAATTTTCCTTTTTGAATCTCAAAATCTCTTTCACGATATTTTTATAAATCAACATTCAGACCCAGTTCTATTTCAAACCATAAAAACACCCCCATTACAAATCACACGATTTCTAACACATCATATCTATTACTTATACTGGAAAGCAGAAACCAAAACAACAGGAGATCAACACGTGGCATTTGTGCGATTTAAATGAATACGCTTTCCTTTTTTATTTCGTTCCGGACTTTCTCTAACTGTTCATTCTCGCCCATGTCCTCTCTTTACTTTCTCTCTTCCAGTTTACTCGAAAACTACCGTTATTCTTTCTCCGACTCTTCTTCCTTGCTGCTTCTCTTCAAAAGGACCTAATCTGTCATGGCGCCGCATGTAGATCTACGGTTTAAAGTTGGATCTGAACTATTAGTAGTTGATCGAATTGAGCGATGAATCTCAAATTATTCCCCATAATTTGAAGGGGCGCATAAAGCATGTTTATGTTCTCCTACTATTGACACACAAAACTGATTTTGACATGCCAACTTTGATTGCATATTCCCGAATTGGATCTGTTCAAAGTTCAAACAACTGTTGCTAATTTCTAGAGCGTGGAGGGCAGTTCTGAAACCGCGTTCCTTCCATACTTTACTGAGGTATTACGATTTGACCACACATAATTACAATCAAAATTATGCATGATATTCAATATATTGTTTTAAATATTAGTTCTGCATCATGCGTACTGTGTAATATTAGTTGGATTCGTTTCTGATTTTTTTTTCATTCGGTTGCTTCTTCCGGTCTGTTATTCACAACAATTGTTTCAATAATTTGTTCTTTTTCCAACGGCATATTTTTTTTTACAAATACTAATCTTTATGAATTCCAACTTAGTTAACATGGATATATAAGCTACTGATTTTAATTCCAAAACTTGAGTTGTGTCTCTCAACAAAACAAACATTTTTTTAACATGGACATTTTCACGTACAATTAGAACCGACAGGGTTAATACAATTAGAGCAAAATCGAGTACCTAAGAAGCTAATCTAGAAGAAAAACTGGAATAATACTTTTACTGTAAACTTTTATTTACCTTCGGATATTACGAAAGGGTACACATACAGTTTGCGCCCAATAAAGCCAAACAATTGTCCATGTGTATATAATGTCCAAATCAAAGAAATAAAAATGAAGCTAAACCAATGTTTATGTTTCTGTAGCAACCTGAGTTCCTAACATATAGTCTGATCACAGTTCCATCATTATTTCATAAACAAGTTTGCCTCAGTTTGGAAATAGAATGTACAGAAATGTTGTTGACATTTATCATCCATATGTGATATACCAGATGCCTCAGTTAGAATGAAATGCTACCATAATATTCAATACTTTTTTTTTCATGTAACTTCTAATGCCTTGATCTATTCATTGACCTTCTTTAGCATGCATGTTCAGTAAAATTATGTTTTATTCAGGCATTTGTGCATATTATTCGTTTCAGTTTTCCTTCTCCTTAGATTATACTTACCAATGTAAACTGCAAAAAATGTTCATTCATTTTTGACAATAACGAGGTGCATGCTGAGTCAGCAGTACAAATTTCATGTATTAGAACTTTGTTAGATATGTTAGGATTGCCTCTCATGTTCTTAAGGAGGAAGGATGGTTTGGATACAATAGTCCCACATCATGGAATATATTGAAGGAATTGGGTACAAATATGAGCTGGTAGGCACATAACATTAGGGATTCCTTTTGTTAAATGGGAGTTGTGTGCCAGCTCATATGCGTGTAAGGAAGGGGTGCTGTGTTCCGACCGTCGTTACATAACAAAATATATGTTGTTTAAAATAGACATAGAAAGGAAAATGTATTTTAAAGTTGAGTTGGCTGATATCCAATTAAAAAAACTACAAAGAAGCTAGATCCAAATTGATCAGATAAGAAATTCATTATGGCTTAAGGAAGGAAATGTATTTATGTTGTTTCTTGGTATTGAGCTATTAATGTTTATAACAGTAGCAGGTTAACTGGTAAGTGAACCAGTTTGCCCGCATTATATAAACAGAATTGGATGTAACTACAAATGTACAAATATAAACAGAATTGGATGTAATTACAGGAAAAATGTTCGGCAGTGAATAATATAAGATGATTAAATGAGTTTCTGTGATTGTTTGCTGTCAATTATTTTCATGCATCTTCTTGCATATTTAACAAAATAATAACCATGTATGTGCAAAACTCGATGCACTTATCCACGTTCGATGAATTGGTAAAGAAGGTAAAGCACTTGCTTCGGGTCGCAAAAAATTCTAGGGCATTATTCATCAAATACAAATCAGATGCAGGTACACAACGCAGCCGAGAAACATAATCGCAAGGTGCAGGCATGCAATGAAACTCAGACAACAGCCAACTATAAATGGTAAGTTCACTTCTTCTCTAATATTTGTTTGAATAAATTTCATAAACTACCATAGGTAGTTTAATTTTGCATACCAGGATGCTCTGTATTCTTAAATAAATCTCAAACCTTTTTGTTTGAAATGCAAAGAAGCATTATTTTTCTTCTTTACTCTTTTATTTTTTGGCTTTTTTTGTAACTGCAAATATATTTTGAAAAATTGAACAGAATGACTCTTGATTTCTTATATTTGTTTATATTGGTGAGTATCTTTTAAATGGGGGTAATATAGTCAGTACTTTGTCATTGAAGCTACTTGGACATACTTATTGAAAATTAAATTTCCCTAATGGTCTCGATAATCAAAAATTTACATTGTTTATTCTTTTTGTTTTTAAATTTTGAACCAAAATGTTGTGGTTTATATGGTTGCTAAGAATATACAAGAAATTTTTTTAGAGTTGAATATTCTAAAATGTATAAATTATCTTTGGTTCTGAATATACCAAGAAATAAGGTTGTAACCAAGAATAGATTTCACAAACGTAGTTAAGGAATCTGAATTACTTAACAGTTAAAACTAGGACTTTTTTTAGAGCCTCTACAATAACGATTCAGCAACTATGTTGCGAATAAAACTTGATGATAAAAAAGATTTAAGATGCATGTTTGCCTTAACTAATGAGACAGAATTTTTCCTAGGCATTAATGTTGCAATTGTGCAAGTATTTCTAATAAATTATAACTAATAAATAAGATAATTAATTTTTTTTTTTTCAAATATCAGTTTTAACCTATGAGCGGTTTGACAAATTCATATTTTTGTATGTATATATTTTATTGTGTTATTAATATTACAGTGTTATTTATCAAAGACTTTGCTCTTTGTGATGCACAATTATGTAATTTAGTACAAAAGGAAATTACATTATTATTGTTATTAATTTTCTTTTTCAAATATTTGTTAATATATAATATTTGATTGTTTTATAATGTTCAGAAATGCACAAACAAGATTAAATGGTTTGGCACTATAATCAAGTGAACATATGGTCAATGAACTTGGATATCGGAATATTATTAGCAGTATCACATGTTAGAAGACAACAAAATTGTTCGTAAGTAATTAAATTTACTGCAATTGTGTAACTCGAATTATTGTTATGAAGAAGGTTGTTTCCTTTCGTCTATATTTCTTTGCTTATAAAATGCATAAATTACTTGGATGATTCAATTTTCGTTAATTGCATTAGTTATTGTATCGGGCCCTTAGTTTACAATTAGCTTAGGTACCAAATCTTCTAGGATCGGCCTTGCATTTATCTTCATTGTAATGTTAGTTTTGTAATCGTCAACTATTTTCAAGTATAATAACCACTTCAACTATTTTTCCCCTCTTGGTTAGTAATTTTAAATTTTACATCTATTGACTGTTAGATAGTTTTAGTCGTGCTAAACATAAATATTCAGTATACCACCTAGGGTTTTTATGTCAACGTTTGAGGTTTCAACCAAAAGACCGAGATTTCGGTCTTTTAATTTCAGTTTTAGTACGGACAAACATGAGTTCATGCTAAAATTCCTATTCATTACAAAAATCAACAACCATCAAATTTACATGACAAAAGTAGAGAAAAGAAATAATTTCAGGTTCGAGTAAATACATATTCAAAACAATTTTTTTAAACTTATGAAACATAAAAAAAATCACAAAATATGTAAATAATATAGCTAAAAAGTCGAAAACATAATCAGTAAACATTTATTTTACTGTTAATTAAATAGTAATGTTCTTTAATATCTTTTTTTCAACTAAAGATAACATATACATTTTATTTTAACATAGAAAAATCATGAGTAATTATATGAAAAATAAATAATGAAATTTGAAATAGAAACTAGAATAAAATTCTTGAAATGTATAAATTAGATCAAAAACTCTAAAATTACAAAAAATGATTCAAGACCGAGACCCAAACCGAGATCTTGAATCTTGATTTATACGTGTTTCTTATGATTAATTCAATTATGAAAGTATCCAAATTGCATGCCATATTGTATGAAAGTTGCATACAATAACCATGTTACAAAAGAGGCTGCAATTTTGCGTTAAGTTACATAAAAGTGCAGGTTATTTGTTATAATTAATGGTACATAGCTGAAACCTTATTGTTAATGGGTGTTATTGATTGTTTTAACTTTTACGTGAAATATAATTAATGTGTCATATTGTAATTTGATTTTTATTATAAATTTTACTATGCATCAAAAAAATGAAAATTTACCACCTTAACGAGTTACTGCTGCCGTGGCATAAAAGATGTAAAAAAGGACTTTGATTTCTTTCTTTTGAACATGGTTAGGGTAGGTTCCAGTCCAAAGCTATGCTGCAAACTTTTTTTTTTTTTTTTTTTTTGTGGCCTCATGTCAGTAAGTCTGCATGGTTAATCTAATATTATTTATTCAAATGGACACAGTTAACTGTATCATGTGCTTAACGGTGAATATACTTCAATTATTATGATGGGTCAATAATTTTTTTTATAGGACATATCAATTTGAGTTAAGTCTATTATTAACTTTTAAGTTTGGGAAATTTTCTCCTCTTTTTTAAATAATACCCTAATATATATACTTTGTCTACTTATCTAAACAACATAAAATTTTGTTAGTTGGAATTCAAATCTGGGTATTCTGAATTCTTGAGACCCTATTTACTGAGTTGATGCTTAAACTTTGGAGAATGGCATATTCTTCTCTTTGACGCTTTCCTGCATCGATACACTACTAATAACCTTATTATTCTCTTTTGTAGTGACAGATCATGGGTATTGGTTAGTGACTATTGGTTAGTGACCCAAGTGCACCTCCACTTGATTGCATATGAACTGAATTATAGATGAAAAGCAAGTATTTATGTTTGTCATAGAGCTGGGCTTAGGCATGAAAGTAGATCTGGATTTGTTCCCAACAAATGAAAGGCCTGATGCTAAGACCATCAAGGGCAATACTGTTGCAAATGGATGGTGTCAGTCATGATGAGTGTTGGTGAATGTATTGTAATCTGTTCTCTTACTATTTAAGATAGATATGTTTTCCATTTTCTCATTAGAAGTTATTGTATTATTTACTTTTTACATTTGCTCAGCATACTTGATATTTGTCTAAAAGCAAATTACCATAACATGTACTGTTTGCATATTAAGTTTAGTACTTTAAACTATTGAGATATTTTACCTATATTTATTTTTCATCGAGAACCAAAAATAGATACTTTTTGTGACCATCAATATTAAAGTTGGTCTAATGTAATGTGATTAAAAAAGTAAACAATTTCAATGATTAATTTTAAAGGCCACAGTAGCAATTTGAACTTGAGCAGAAAACAAAAATGAAGCAAGCCAAACTTAAATTTAATATGTGATAGTGTATTTATGTTCCCTAGCTTTATACTCAAAGACAGGCCAAGGAAGCAGATCCAATTTGAAGATCCGCCTTGCGGATGAGGGAACTTTTGTAACCATAAAAGGTGTCCTTATAGATAAAGCTTGCATACATCAAGGAATAACCATATTGTTGCACCACTGATTAAAAGGATATGCAGTTGCATGTTAATAAAATCAATAAGTTCATCCTTCGCTCTTTCTGTTTTAAAAATTCTAATAGCACTATAGGCAGGGATTCATATAACAAATCATGCGTTTATTGAAATTTACGTAGAATCTATCAAACTGTCAAACAAGTTATTTCAATGTTAGATTACTAGAATAGTGTTTACAATAAAAACAAAAGAAGTTAGGCAAAATAATTGCATCCATGTACAATCATTTTCTAACGAGTTAAATAAATACTAAAAGAAATATTATATTATGTGATACTATATCATATGTGGATAACTCCATCTTTGTTTACTGTTCTGGTGAAATTTCATCAAAAAAAAGTGCAAAATTATTTAAATATCAATTGGCACTATATGACTATTTTAGGATGATGTGTACAATTTTCGTAAATGGTGAAAATGCGTAACTATGTTCTTTATGATTGTTTGAATGAATCATACATATAAATTCTAAGTGGTAATTAATATTCATAATGTTGTTGGTGGACAACTCATGGTATAACTTTCAAGAATTAAATTGTGATCGTTACTATGTTTAAGTTTCTATAATTTTGAATCATTTAGTAGTACCATTAGGATTTACCAACTATTTGACAATATATTGCATACGCCAATCAACTAATGCATTACATAAAGTTGTGCAAAAAAGAGAATTAATCATTGAAAATTTGCATTTGCGTAAATAAACGTACAAAAATTTCATAGTTCCAACCATAAAAATTGGCTTACATCAAGGACTAGAATAATAATAAAAATAAAAATCTTATTTAGTCATATGTTTATATGAACTTTTAAGCATCATCCAAAAAAATTGAGGTTGTAGCACAAAGTCGATAAATATAAATTTACTTTATACACACAATCGTAAAAGAATTAAAAGAATATTAATATCACCGACACTCCTGGACTCAGCAACTACCCGTATGCGTAGCACGGGTCCCGCACTAGTATAATAATATATGTGAAACAACAATAATAATATTTTTGAGTAATCCAGCTGGATTCCTCCAACCTGTTTTCCCTCATCCACAAACGTTAGTCAACAAAAATAATACCCATCCTGCTTCGAGGCAGGGTGTCGTGGTATAGAAGGTCATCCACTAATATATATTTGTGGGCACATAGGGAAATCATCCGCTATGGTACCGCGGGCATCCGCTAATGATACTGCGGAAACAATCCAATCATCAACCCAATATATACATATATATATATATATATATAATAGTCAACCCTAAATAACTAATATATTTATATCAACCAGAAAGCATTCAAACAAGCAACAACACTTATTTTTACTGAATAAAAATAATTCTAAATAACAAGTGAGTGAGATTTACTCACCGTGATTTATATTTTGCGCTGAACATCCCAATTAAATCGAATACCATTCGATTAAATTCCAGTCAATGTTGATCGACTCCAAATGAGTTCCATATTAAGATCTGCAATTATGAATTCTATTTTACGATTTTACCACCTTGTATAAATTAAATACATTGTTTATATATGTGCGAGTTGTACGAGCTATATATATACATATACATATACATATATATATATATATATATATATATATTAACTAACATCATATTTTTATCAAAATAAATTCTATACCTAAATTAATTTAATCACCAATAATCAGTTTGAATAAATAAATTATTTTCTTCTTCTTCTTCTTTTATTTTAAATGGTCTAGGCAAGTTTAGATTAAATTAATGACAATCATAGATTTTAAATACCTAGGTTAAGTTAATTAATCACGGCTTAGGTGATGATACCTACGTTACTCTTCTACCAAGAATGACTGCGACTTCTCTTCTTCCTAGAATTCGATCCACTGACCCAAACATACCAAGAAATACATGACTTCGAATGCTCATGCAAATCCCAGGAAAAATACATGAACCACTTTCCTCCCATATGCACAATTAGATACAAAGAATTTCCATCATCACCACTCGACCAGTCGAACTCCTCCTTCTAACACACTCGCCCTATTTCTCCAGTAAAAACAGATGAAATCTAGGCCACCAAGTTCATCACATCGCACCACTTAATAAGCCTTCCCATTCAAGAACGCAACCCTTACTGACCTAGTCAAGCCCAGAAAATCCCAAAAATCCCGAACCTTAAACCTAACGTCGACCTTCACATCGTTCCACCCGCATCGACCTTCCAGAACTGCAACTCCTTTTCAAATCGTGTAACCCTACCTGTTGCGAGTGATTATGGTGAACAGAAATTCCGCCAATCCCAATCTCGAAGGTCACAGTCGCAAAATCGAGATCCATACAAGCACCATGAATCAAAATCTCCTAGTCGCAAAAAGGAGTCGGCTTTTTTTTTTCTGAAGCTCGGTGGATCTTAACAGAATTAAGGAGGGTGCGGTTTGATTTCACTGAACAGAAAGAAGCCACAATTTGTTTTCTTCTATGGTGAGGAAAGGGGATACATGGTTTAATAAGCGACAAGTAGTTTTATTTGTTTTTGAACGGGTATCCTTTAATTAAAATACCCCATGATTCTGAACTCCTTTCTGAACCCAACAACTGACATTTCTAGGGTAAAACCACTATTCTGAACCCATTGGGATAAGTATCGAAGTCCAGTTCGATCATCCGGAACAGATATTAATTTAAACTGATATAAATTAAATTTCAAACCATTTAAATTCTTCGATAATAATTTAATATTATTATTCTAGTTCAAACAAAAGTTTGTATTGGTTATCTAAACTATTTTCAAATCAGTTTTAACTTCGAATTCAATTTTAACGACATCATTATTTGCTTGGCGAAAGGTTTGAGTTGTATGCATACCATAAGTCGCTAAAGTACTTATTCTCTCAGAAGGACCTAAACTTGAGGCAAAAGAGATGGATGGAGTTTTTGGCATCCTACGATTTTGAGATCGCATATACCTATACCCCTGGCAATGGTAACGTTGTAGCTGACGCCTTAAGTAGAAAGAAGTTAACTTTAGGTCCTTCATTTGTAGAGCGGCAGAGTTTGGAGTATATATCTTCCTTTGACTTCAGACCCTCTGTCTATTATGTACCTGGATTGTTGGCATCATTAGAGGTGCAACCTAGACTTTTGGGTCGAGTTGGAGAGGCGCAACGGAATGACCCACAGTTGGTTGAGATAGTAGGCAAGCTTATAGGAGGGGAGTCCTAAAGACATCTTGATAGATATGTTATAGATGGGAGAGGTTGGCTACGTAGAGATGGAAGACTTTGCGTACCACAAGACGAAAGTTTGAAGAAGGCAATTCTTGAAGACTCACTTCGCTCCAAGATGACCATACATCCCGGTGGTGATAAGATGTATACGGATATGAAGAGAGTTTTCTTTTGGGCTGGAATGAAGAAGGACATGGCTGAGTTCGTTGCTAGATGCTTAGTGTGCCAGCAAGTCAAGACAGAGCAAAAGAAGCCCGGAGGTTTGCTCCATCCCTTAGAGATTCCGCTTTGGAAATGGGAAATCGTTTCCATGGATTTTGTAGATGGGTTACCAAGATCGAGGAAGGGTAATACGGGGATTTGGGTAATTATAGACCGACTTACTAAAAATGCCCATTTTATTCCCGTCAAAAGTAGAAGAGCCGCCGCATGGTTAACATCTGTTTACCTTCGAGAGATAGTTCGTTTGCACGGCATACCCTCCAGCATTGTGAGCGATAGAGATCCTATTTTCACAAGCGAATTTTGGAAGAGCTTACAAGAGGCGGTTGGGACGTAGTTATGCTTAAGTACCGCTTGTCATCCTAGGACGGACGTCCAGACCGAGAGGGTGAATCGGATTCTAGAAGACCTTCTGAGGCTATGCATTCTAGACTTTGAAGGAACATGAGAGAGCACTTTCCACTAGTAGAGTTCGCCTATAATAATAGTTTTCAGGCTAGCATTGGCATGGCACCTTTTGAGGCTCTTTATGGACGACCGTGCCGATCACCTACATGTTGGTGGGAATCCACATATAAGGTTTTGCTTGGACCCGACATGATTAGGGAGACATCGGAGAAGATAGACCTGATTCGACGGCGAATGAAGGCGGCGCAGGACCGGGGGAAGTCATATGCTGATAGGAGAAGAACCGATCTTGAGTTCGATGTTGGGAACATGGTTTTTATTAAGGTGTCACCGTTGAGAAACGTAGTCCATTTTGGATCGGTAGGGAAGTTGGCACCAAGGTTCGTAGGACCCTTTCCAACTATAAAGAGAATTGGGCAGATGGCATACAGAGTAAACTTACCAGAGAAGCTCAGCGGAGTTCATGACGTGTTTCACGTTTCACGTTTCACATTTGCGTAAATGTTTACACGATACAGTGGAAGTGGTAGAGCCGAGCACGCTCGAAGAAGTGGAAGTAGAGCGCAATGCCACGATCAGACGTGCTCCTATGCACATTCTCGGATAGGAGGTCAAAAAGCTTTGCAACAAAGAGGTCAAGTTGGTCAAAGTGCAATGGGGAGATGATCAAAGAGACGCGACTTGGGAGACGGAAGATAAGATGTGTACATTGTATGTGACGATCCCAAAACCCCGTACCACGGTGTTAAGGATAATCATTGGAATATAACACATTAATCATCATTAGCATATCATAGATAATAGCGTGAACATAAAATAGAATAATTTCCACACATATGACAGCGGAATCATATAGATATCAACACATCAGAGAGCACAGTACAGGATACTACTTAGTGCATAATAATACATAATCAGTCACCATCGCCAGAGGCGGAATCATACATAAAGAGTACACAAAATAAATATCAGTCTACATAGCCAATGGCAGAATCATAATATTGATACAATAATGGCGGAAAGAGTCAAAGTCTTCTCAAGGTAGTCAAGCCTTGCAATAGCCAAAAGTGCACCAGATACCTATAACTAGGTTGCCTGTGTGAAAATAAGGGCACTCGAGTTTGCAAGGTGAAACAAACTACGAGTCAATCATGGGACCGGTATGAGAAATCTAATTAACTTATTAACAACAATAAAAAGGCAAATCAAAGGACCAAGCCACTTTCGTGGAACGGGTTTACTCCAATGAGTGCTAGTGCATGAAATAAAGTAAATGATTAAATCATCGCAATGCTTTTTATCAAAATGAAGACATTATAAGACTCAGGTCCCATCACACAATGCAACGCAAGCCGAAGGATAGAGTTTTACCTTATAATGGCCAAAAATGCTTAATACATATAAAACAAAAGTGTTTGATATTATTACTAGTGCATATATGTTTCAAAAGCAAATTCAATCATAAATATCAATCATAGACGGCATGGGTACCATATATCATCTCGCCATACTAGTAATACAATCACATCTGCACATTTCGTATTGAAAATTGGATTCCATCATGAGTCGAGGCAAGGGGCAAGCTCCTCTCCGTTCGAGACACTCTAGCAAATGTCTCAGGACCGCACACAACAATCCCATGGATCCTCCAAGGCCGATCCTCTCTTACTTTTGAGGATTAATTATTCCTGAACACACGTTTCTCAGTCCTTACAGACCTATAATCGAGGCGCCTCACATTCCAACAACCACACAGGTGAAAAGTATATATAATGTCAGGGCTGGTAGGTCACTGACACCACCTTAGCTAGAAAGAAACGTCGTGCACTCCTTGGGTCCTTCTCCCGTTTTTGACTCATACCGAGGTGTGAGGCTCGCGAATTCACGTTATACACAAAGCTATGTCACACAGACCATGCTTTGATCATCAACCACAAGACTTTGCTTTGCAACAGAAGCCTTGACCACATGCCACTTAGGCGTGCCACACAGGCAGTCCACTCCATGCGACTGATTTCTATCTATATATAACCTCTGAGCTCGTACGTCTCAGAGAAGGGCGTTAAGCAAGAGAATAAATTCTCCGCCGCCAAACAGATATATATTTAACAGAGACCAATCAGCACAGAAAAAAATCCAATGTCAGACACACAGTCCATTTACAAGTTCGTTCTGGGTCTGAACGAAACTGGAGGCACCAATTCCTCGCATATCCACACAATCAACAATATGTCCGGACGGCTACTACCTCAGCTCCTTCAAGGTAGCTACTCCAATCACGAGCCTCAGTAGCGCCCATCCATCCAATGTGAAGATCGTCGGCCTTCAACCGTCTTCAACTCTTCGACTTCACATCATCGATCGATTATTTGAAATGAGAATAAACTCGGCCTTTTCAAATAATCCACGTATATTTAGATTTTCAAATCATTTCATCACATGGTTAAATCACTCAACATTCACATTTCAGTTCATTAGTATACTTTTCATGTTAAATACATTCAACCATCACATATCAAGCAAACCAAGCAAAATCGGTTTATTTCCATTCTATATCGTCAATATATTTTTCAATGATATATCGCCATTTTTATTTATTTAAAAACGGCCATATTCTATTAAACGACATTTCAGGTCATGCCGAAGCACTGGCGCTATTTTTCACTAAATTTATTTTACACATATCTGAAAATTTATCCGTTGGATCTTCACAAATTTTATATCATTAGAAAGATCATCTCAAAACGAATCCAACGGGTCCAGTTTTGGGAAAATCCGACGGTCGGATCTCCCACACTAGTCGTTCGAAATCACGATTTCAAAATACGAACTGCAGCGTCGTTACTCGATTTAATTTAATTATTTTTATACTTATATATAAATATAATCGAATCTGGCGCTGTTTTTCTTCAGATTTGAATTAAACATTCCAGACAATCCAACCGTCGGATCTTCACAAAGTTGGTGTCGTTGGAAAGATATTTCCAAGGCGAACCCAACGGTTGTGGTTTCGGGAAAATTCAACAGTCGGATTTCCCGCACTAGTCGTTTGAAATCACGATTTCAAAATACGAACTGCACGACCACGATTCGTTTTAATTTAATTATATTTATATATTTATATAAATATAGTTCATTCGACGATTTCAATATCGTTTTCACTTCAAATATTTCACTAACGCCTTTAAATTTTGGAAAATTTCGCCATAACCTCCTTTGTACGGGAGGGGCTGGGAAAATTCCCATATAGCCGCACGGGCGTCTCATGTCAAAAAGAAAAAGAAAAAAAGCCAAGCGGTTAGCCAATAGGCTCATAAAATCATCACCCAAACAAAATAGTAAACATGTACCTATTTGTCGGGCACATAATTTTATTCCACTTCTATAGCCTCTCTGCTATAACATGTTCAATAAATATGCATGCACATATATGCAATTTTCATTACTTATCATTTTCTATTCAATTTCATTTTCGGTTCACTTTGGTTTAAAGTCACCATTCATTCTAATGTTGCATACATAAGCAAAAATTACATCATTAACTAATTAATGAATATTTCAACTCATGCATATTTATTTGAACAAGTGGTTATTTTTAACACTTCACATTTCAATAAAAATGATATTTTTGGCGAACTAAAATATATTTCAACACATGACTATTTTATTTAGTTCCTTTACATGTTAAAAATAATATTCACTTCACAAATATTTATTTCAACACTAGTATATCTTTAGCAAATCACATATATGATAAAAATGGTATTTTGATCATCTAAATATTTATTCAACACATGAATTTCAATTTCACATATCACTTCTCAACACATGAGCATTTCCACACATGGATAGTTTATATTGTTTGTTCATATAAGAAAGATGGGATTTTTATTGTTGAAACTATTTATATATAAGGCGAATACTTTATATACTTCTTATATATAATAAAAATGTGATTTTTATTGTTTAACCACTTTATTCGTTCACACATGAATTTAATTTTCACACTTCACTTCTCAACACATGAGCATTTCCACACATGGATATAGTTTCAACACATGATTTTAATTTCAACACATGAAGGTAATTTCAACATATGAAAATAATTCTAACACATGAATATTATTCAAAATTTCGGCAGCATAACGACAGGGTAGTTAAAACCGGCACCGTCCCTAGTACAGCTCCTCGCTCAACCTTAAAACCTCACGATTTTTGACAATGGGGATTCATGCATCTAATTTGCATATAGGCGGCATGTTTATTTTTAAAAATAATGAATGAAAATTCTGATTGGCCCATAGTTTTAATAATTTTTAAATAGTGTTTTCTCCAACGAACTCCTTTTCAAGTCCAACGACTATCGTCCCTAGCTAATTACCCCCATCCCGGACACAATGGGATATGTTTCGTTGGCCAATTCGACTGTTACAGTCAGTTATTTTTCAAATTAAAGTATAAAACATTTAATTTTAACTTTGAACGTACATTTCAATTTGCCAGGGCCACAAAATGATTCGAAAAATTCTAGAAAAATAAATCTAGCTATGTTTTGACTCTACGGTCCCAACAAAACCAGTTTCGTCGAATTCTGAGATCGTTTGAAAAATGGCCATTTTCTGGTCGATCTTATTTAACAGAAATTGACCAAACACATTTTCTTTTGCCACGCTCACATACTAGCTTCAAAAATTATGAAATTTGAAACCTAGCAATAGTTTGACATCCCGGACCCAGCAAAAGTGGTTTCGTCGAATTCCGAGGTCATTTGCAAAATATCAATTTTCAAGGGCTATATATTATATATATTGACCTTTCTGAAAATTCATTCGGCTATAACTTATGAATTCCATTATGAAATTTCGATTTTTCAGATTCGTTAGAAAGGTATTGACTAACAGATTTAAATATTTTTGGTGTCACTAAAATCCGTTATATTTTCCACCCTGCACAGTCAGTCAAAGTTTGAATTCAAATTTTCAAACTGCCACCTTATTTCTAATTCACTATTTTGTTGAAATATTCTATTTCAATTGTTCAAATTGCATTGAAATGACCAATTTAAAATTTTTAAATTGGCTCCTATTTTCCGGGTTGTTACATTGTACCCTTTCCTTTTAGAGGGTATGTTTTAATTTCTCCTTTTTCTACCGCTTTGTTGATACTTGTCCGATCTTTTAGTATTATCTTTGCGATGACATCTTCGATCTTTAGTTAGGAAGAACCCTATGGTTGAAACATGTGTTTGAGACATGTTATGTCTGATGGTTGCAAATGGATGCAAGTGGTTGCTCGTGGATGCATATACACACACCTTAGGCACTAGATCGGCTCAATCACCTTCATGTTGCATATAAATGTGTGTGCATATTTAAATTAATGGATGTATAATGGTTGCGTTATCATATAGATGCTACATTTTGATGAAGGGTTGTGCACACATGTAGAAATAATATATATCGATAGGATTCTTTCGCATACATAATGGACACATGGCACTATCATGATTCACATTAAGGAGGTCAACTGAATCAGTAGACCGCCTGATTTTGCATTAGATAAGGAACATATACACACACTTCTTGCATATGTTCATACAACATTAGAAATCTTGTAAGGACAATGGATTCCATGTTTTATGGTTGAGTAGATGGATGATTGGATGTTAGGATACGCATTCTCCTTAACTTGGAGATTTCGGGGGCGAAATCCTTTAAGGAGGGGAGAATGTTACACCCCATAATTTTAAATATTATAGTTAACAAATTAAAGAATAATTAATTTCAAATGTGAGAATCAAGGAAAAAGGGTTACACCATTGTGTTCGTCTTGGAATTCTGGTTGAGATAGAGTCCGAGTTTGCGTAAATTGGACTTCGTATGAAGAAGTTATGGCTGTCGAGAGGTTTCCAGAAATTCAAATTTAAATTCAAAAACGAATTCAAACTCAGAACTGTGCAGGGCGGGAAATTTCCTGCCCAAGGCCAGGTCGACCTGGGGTTGACCCTAGTGTCGACCTCCCACTATACAGGTCGACCTTAGTGTTGACCTGGGGGTCGACCTGCCCGCCTTGGCAGATATAAAAGATGACGATTTTTTGACTCAGTGCTGAGTCATTAGGGCTGAGGTGTCACTCTATCTTGGTTGGATGGTCTTGATTGATTCTAGGTTGATCGGATGGCCTAAATTAATACTAAATTCTATATAAACACATGTAGACTCAAACCCTAAAACCAAATCAAAATTAGAACCATGGCCGTCATGCTATCACCTTGCAACCTAGAATAGCCGTCATCAACTAGAGGAAAAGTGAAGCTAATCAACTCAATTCAACTCAAATCTATAACAATAACAACAACGAATTTGTCTACTTCAAAGGCGAGCTAAATCAATTTCAGATTTTAGATCCCAGAACTCAAGACCTTATTTGAGTTGTGAGTTCAATTTCTTTAATAAGATAATTAACAAGTTAATTGTGTTGAGTTATAAATTGGGTTATATGGCTATGTTTTTGAAACATTGGAAAATGTGATATTTTGTGAATATATGCTAGTTGTTCATAATGGCAGTTTTTATTGTAGATTCCTTTGTATATGCCCAATCACCTATGTTCAACTTGATTCATGTTTGACATCATTTTATATGCAAGTTTGGGTGTAGATTATATGCTTGTTTTTATATGAATTGTACACAAGTTTACATGAGAACCAAGTAAAATGACTATATGCAAGTTTAGGTAGAAATTGGATTCAGGTATATGCAAGTTTACACCTTTAGATTTAGATCTATGACGTACATAGTTTTATACAAGTTTGTGGCTATGGCCTATGCAAGTTTTGGATGAAAACTATATTCATATATGCAAGTTTTGGGTGAAAAACTATTATATATATATATATATATATATATATATGTGTGTGTGCAAGTTCACACCTTTAGGCCTATGTTTAGATTCGTAACAATACAACGTTTATGCAAGTTATGTTGTAATCCTTATTTGCAAGTTAGATCCATTTTTTGTGTTATGCAAATTTGCGATGTTTCTTCTCTTTTATGTGTTAGAATAATTGATAGTCTAATATATACATATATATATATATATGTCATGATAAACAAACGAACAACGTGGGGATGATGGGGGTAATATTGAATATACACATATTGAGAATTGGCATAAATGGCCTTAAAAAGGCATATAATTAATTTAAGACATTGATTGGAAAAATTGGCATTTATGGACATAATTTTAAGAGACAATTATGGACATAAGTATATTTGGAATTTATTGACAAATTTGAATAGGGATATTAATCCACTTTGGGGTTAAATAAAGATGTGTAATAATAAACCGCCTAAGACACTAGGTTAGACTCTTTTGTGGTGTAAGACTGCCTGGACTTGCCCGACAAATCCAGCATCCACAAATGCCAGTCGAATGTGAGAGGTCAAAGGCATGAATTAAATGCGTAACAATTGTAAAGACATGAGGTTAGGCTCCTTTGTGGTGTAAGACTTCCTGGACCCGCCCGGCAAATCCAGCTACCACAAATGCCAGTCTAATGTGGGAGGTCTTGACAAGGTTACGTTGTTAATAAATTAAGAAACACTTAACCAGATAAACATGTGGTGGGACATGTGGCGGTTAAGTGGGTGCCCTGGGTGACATGTGAAATTAAGTGGGTGCCTTAGGTGGCATGTGAAATACGATTAGATGCACTTAACCAAGATTGAAACATGTAAGTAGACATGAATAAGAATGGGGTTAAGTGGGGAAAACCTTAGAGGGGACCAAGCATAGGTGGAAAGCTTGTGTCATTCATGGGTCCCTTTTCAAACCAGTAACCCATTAAGTATCTTTGTGGGCTCGACCCTAGTCGAGGACAGGACACGCGTACTAGGTTTGATTGTAAGAAGTTAAAACGGGTTAGCAGTGGCAACGCAAGTCCAACGGGTTCATGTTCGTGTGTGGGCCCGGGCTGGTAGGTAAGACGTTTTTGCATCGTGTAGGTATAAGCCGTGGATTTTTGGTGGTATCGGGTTGCCACTTTGGGGAGTGATACACCCCACTGTGGGGCCAGCACGGGTATCTACGAGTTAGGGAGCCGATCGAATAGGGGTAGTGGTTACACCTAGTGGAGATAGGGGCAGATGGCAGCTATGAAGGCAGCTAGAGTTACACGAAACTACCATTATCATATTTAAGTTCTGTTGGCGGGATCAACTTTTAGGGTGTTTGGTGTGATGCAATGTAGTAATTATCTTATAGTTATTAGGTGCGCCTTTAACGTTATCTTTGTTCATCTTATTTCCTTTGTTTGCTCTGTCATGCCCATTTGTTCACAGTCATTTCCTTATTTTCTAGCATATGCCTTATCCTAGTTACTTTAATGACTATATTGTTAAAATTATTGCACTCGCCAGACTTTATGTCTAACCCCCATTGTTTCCACCTCTTTTCTTCCCTTCCCCCCACCAGGTGCTCAGGGTGGGACTAGTACTACTGGTGCTTGATTGGACAGCTTTATCCCTTTCTTTTGGAAGTTGCTTGGATTGCTGAAGTAAATTTCAGCCTATCTTATTTATGGCTATTTTATGTTGGGGTTATGTCTTTTATTTTATGTACTCAGAACTTATTTGTCAAGATGGATAACAAGTGTATTTGGTTTTGTAGTTGGTTTTTGATGTGATGTAACCAAACTATTTCTTCGCTGCAATAAAAGTGGTTTTTATTTTCCATGTACCAATATATTTATGTGTCTTGTTTACTTTTCTGTTCTATACACAATAAACGCTCCACCAAAATTAAGGCATTCCCTTTGTGAGTGACCTTAATGGAGATGGGGTGTCACAATGGTCATTTATATTTGAATATATTAAAAATATCATATATCAAAAACAACAACATTAGTTTATTTTCTAATAATTGCGATCAAATATTTCAATATCATAAATCCTAATTCAAGTCAATTCATTATTTGATTAAGTTCAATAATCATAATTCAAATCAATTCATTATTAGACTAAGTTCTAGATTCATATTCCATACTTACAAAAATAGATTATTTACAAAAATTACATTTTGATTTCACATTCCTATATCTTAGATATCATAATTTCAAAAATCTTTATAATAACAATTCCAGATTCAATAGCTTGGACTGGAATAAGTTTTATTTAAAATAGTTAAAATAATATAAAATGGTTTGTATAAATATAATTATATTTATATAAGACAATTTGATTTAAAATAAATATAAAATAAATAATAGTTGAAGGAAAATAAAATAATATAATTAAAAAAATTATAAAACTATAGTAATTAAGTTAAATATATATAAGATATATATAAAGTAATAAATAACTTTAAATGATATAATTTAAATAATTTTAATATAGAATAACACAAAATTTAAATAATTTAAGATGGTCCAATCCAAACCACTTCTTCGTATTTAAATGTTCAACTTATTATTAATTTCAATTCAAATCAATTCAAGACTTCAAACATGATATTTTTTAAGTTCGATTTATTTCAAAATAGTATTCAAGTTCGGTTATCCGATTTTATTCTTAGGATTCACATTTCCTTTAAATCACATCTTAATAAAGTTAATCTAAATTAATCTAAGTTTTAATTCAGTCGATTATAAATATCTAAATTCAGTTATATTTAGATTCAAAACATTTACTTAATAAATTATTATTAAATTGATTTATTAAGTTCTATAATTATTATTAAATTTATTTATTAATAAATTATTATTAAATTGATTAAAAAAATCAAGCTATCAATAATTTCCTAACTTTTCTTTAAACATTTATAAGCTTATATTTTATTTAAAAAAACCTATATTTATATTTTAAAATTTTATAATGTATAATTTTATTTTAAAAATCTAAATTTAAAGCTTTATTAAATTATCAAAATATAAGTTCAAAAAAATTCTAAATTTAAATTTCTGAAATACTTTTGTTAGATCATGATATTTTTATAACTTTAGGAAATACTTTTAAAATAGACTAACGATGACCGTATATAATTTTCTACCTAGTCCAAGTAATACAAATACATATCATTTCAATCCTTTTAATTTAAATTTACCTGCATTTATCAATTCAACCTACATCCCAATGAATTCAGTTTTCATTCCTAAATCTATACGTTGTTTTAGGTATACATCATTTATACCCATAATGATTTTACAAACATATATGGAACTTGCCGTGTGAGAAAAAATATACCCTTTCTAAAAACACATTTGAATCAACACACATCATAACAACCAAGCTCCTTTCAGTCTTAGCCGAAAGGGTATTGGTTCTAGATTAACTGATCTTACAAAAGTGCAGAGGGAGCAGGCCAAATGGGACTACCTAGAAGGTACCTGCTAAAGAATGTTAACGACACCAGAAGGGCTTTCGAAATCGAAGGAAGGATTCCTGAAGCAGTAGTCAAATGATACCGAAAGATTTTCCAAATAAAGAAGACAATGAAAAGCAAAAGCACCTCAGAATCATCCAATAGCGGCATAAGGCACTGATGCATCCGTAAACCTTCTTTTCGAAGAGAAACCTAATACAGTTTCCAGAAGGGCCCCTCGAAAGCTGTAAAGTGTGGATTTTGATACACACCTCTGAAACGCAGGACATACAAATCACATCCTACAACACAAAAAAGGGTGAGAAACCCCGATCCGAAACCTAAATTACTAGGGATAAAGAACAAGAATAAAGCACAAAAAGAGCCGAAAGCATAAAAAGAGCCAAAAGCTCTTATGCAGCCTTCCCTGTCGTATTCAGTCAAAAGTTCCTTTTGTCAAACCCTTCTCATTCATCTACTGACACTTTACCTTGATGAAAAACCACCGAAGCACTTGTAAATACTTCGTAACTAACTCCTTTCGAGTGACCTCTACGAAGCACTTATGCTGGAGGGAGTGTCAACTCATACTTATAAATTGGACCCCACACCTCAGAGCATAGGATGATTTTTTTTCTTTATCCGAATTCATTTCTTAGTATTTTTTAACTTCTTAAGACAGGGAAATAAACCCTTAATTTCTACGTCAATCAAGGAAAAAGGATGGTAATACTGATTATATTTAATAAAATGGAGATTAGGGTTATGCAATCAAGACAGACAATTAAAGTAATTCTACGTAATTTTGTTCAATAATATACATTATTATTATTGTTGTCATCTATTTTTGAGCCTTAATCCATGACTGGCCCTATAAACTCTTGATTTAAGGATAAAAACCTTTATTAACTCAATAAACATAGTAGTTGTCTAATATTATTATAAGACTGGACCTAGAATTAAGCTAAAATGTCTTAGTTCAGCAACCTATTAGGGATATGCAATCGAGAATAGGGATAAGTTCATGGTATCTTGCCAAATGCATGAGAATCTCAAAAAAATTCGCATAAACCATATCTTCAGGGCCTAATCTAGATAGTTTTATTCCCTTAAAGCCCAAATCCGTAATTGTAGAGAACCCGGATAAGTTGGTTTAATACCTAAATGTTATATCAGGAAAGTATCTCATAGGTAGAGAAACATTCCATTTGAGAAATTAGAAGTAAGAGCTGCAGTTGGTTTTGTTCCTAACAGAGAGTTTGCTCATAGGATTCTGCGAAGCAGCCTGATATTATAACATGGAAATACGTGCAGATCTCAAGTTTGAACAATTCCTCGCCACAGATTGGAAGTTCTATGGACGATTCCAACTTTTGGGGTGTTAACGATAAATTTGGCTAACATTTTTTGTGCTAAAAGGAGGGCCTGAATCTCTGACTTCTTCAAATAGATGCATCATTCTTCTGAAGTTTTTGTGAAACACCCCACCTCCGTTAAGGTCATTCACAAAGGGAATGCCTTAACTTTGGTGGAGCATTATAGGTAAAAGATTAAGATAATTTACAAGACAGATACATATAAGTAGCGGAAAATAAAACTAACTTTATTTCAAACGTGGCTCATAACAAGACATTACAACAAACAGTTTCAAACCAACTTCCAAACCATTACATCATAATTTTTGTCTTGATTATTTTCTAAAGAAGCATAAAACAAAATAAAATTGCATAAATCCCCAAGTAGTAGTGTATCCAAAGCCATAGCCAAAAGCAAGAGATTCCAAGTTATACATCACAGAGTCTTCAAGCTTGGAAAGATGAACGGTCCAAATTAAGCTGAGCTATTCCCTCCCTAGGTACCTGGGGGGAACGGAAGAAAAGAGAGCGAAATAAAAATGGGTCAGACATAAGTCTGAGTAAGTCCAGTGACTTTTCAGCGTGTGAATAAGGAAAAGATCATGATAGGAATAAACTGAAAATAGGACAGTACCAGAACAGCAAACTAACATAAAACTATACAAGGCAGGATAAACCGAATATACATCGCACCCATGTCTAATTCTCTGCACCTACTTATATTTTTCCAACTAGCACCACGTGTTCATGGTGAAATGATCCCCTTATATCGATCGGCTCCTACTTGCATGCATTTATCACATGTGTCATTCGGCCCCCGGTTGACTGTAGATACCTGTGCGGGTCCCACCACGGGGTGTATCAAATCCTATGGTGGCAACCCGACACGATTCAAGATGCATAGTGTATGACTACTGATGCCCAGTGCCTGCTTTTTCCACTCCAAAGTACGTGCACTCTCGTACTCCGTCGGAACCTACACTGATGCACCACCCGCCGACGTTCTGACCGCTTACAATTCAGCCCAGTAATCGTCCCCCACCCTGCCTAGTTCAGGGTTCCATGATACATCTATATGGGTTACTGCTGAAATGGGTCCCTGTTACTAGGGTTTTCTATCCAACATGTTAAATTGGTTAAGTGTCCTAACCCCGCCCATCAGTTTAGTTAACATGTTGAATTGGTTAAGTGTTTCCATAATTGACTTAACCCTACCAATCTTGACTTAGCTTTATTAAAGCACCAATCACTCACATTAGACATGTATTGTTGTGTTCATTGGATGTGTCGGTCGGTTTCGGGAAGTTTTACACCATAACTCAGTCTAACCTCGGGTCCGTTTTGGGCTCAATGCACTAACTACCCACATTATACAGGTATTGTTGTGGTCACTGGATGTGCATGTCTGTTCCGGGCAGTTTTACACCACAACTCAGTCCAACCTCGGGTTAGGCATATTCGTCTTTTCTAAATTTACATATTTATCCTTTTATGTTATATGTAAATTTGTCAACAATTTGTTGTCATGGCCCACTTTCCTTATGAATCAAATTCATAATTTTTGGTATGTAAATTATACCATTTCAATGCCATACCATTTACATGGTTATGAGCCAAATATGTTAGTTACTTGTAGTTTCATGTTTTCCCCCAACGTTACCCCCGTTGTACGTTCGCAAAGTTTCATAGAATGTTAGGCTCGACATTTTAGCCTAACTTATAAACTAAAAGGGGAAAAAGAGGAACTTGCAACATTCCAACATCATACAAAAATATGGATCTCACTACAGAGGTGTCGCATGAACTTGGCATAATATACTTTTAATTATGAACTTGCAAACTAGATCCATGAATCGTAAAATAATAGTTTTACATAGAACTACCAAAACTTAATTAGACATGTAGTGGTGAACTTGCATAGGGGTTGAATCATGCTAACATAGATCTAACGTAGAGGCATATGGATCTAACATATAAAGTGTAGATCTAAACATATAGGTTTACATAATCATGTTTTTAACCTATAAACTTGCATGTATTCATAACATGATAGCATCACCTAACTTGCATAAACATGGCAAAATTCCCAAATTAACATACAATATATAGATGTCATCACCAATTTATACAACATGACATGTCATCACCTAATTAACATACAACACATAGGTTCATCGCCAAGCCTTTAACAATGGTAGTTTTATCATCAAACTACATACAACATGATCGCAAATTTAACATGATAAACCACAATAGTTCATAGGCAAACATGATAGAATAGACATGAATAGACATGAATCAGCATTACATACAACTTGGTTCAAATTCTATTTTACAAATCATGTCTTTAATTTATTCACATCTGAATGGTAACACACTTACAAACAAAAAGGAATTCTTGAGTTCTGGGATCTGTATTCTGAAATTGAATTGCTCGCCTTTGATGTAGATCGTTGAATTCTCTTAGTTGAATTAGATTAAATTTAATTTGATTTTTGATATAGCTTCTATCTTGCCTTTGTGTTGGAAGAGATGACGGCTATTCTAGGTTCACCATTGACGGCATGGCGGCTCTTGGAATGAATTAGTGTGATTTTAGGTTGAGAGTTAGGTTGCTTATATAGAGTTTTAATTAATTTAAAGCCTTCAGATTAACCCTAGAGGCAATCAAGGCAATCCAGTCAAGATAGGATAACAACTCAACCCTAATGACTCAGCAAGGAGTCAGTAAGGACTCACTGTTCGGATCAGAACACTCCAGAAACCTGTGCAGGTTTTTAGCCCGACATGGGCGCACTTGGCAGGTGCGCTAGTGCATTTTTTACTGGTGCACTTGTGAAGTGCGCCAGTGCATTCTGGTCGACTTCCGGTTTTTCTGCCTAACTTCGATCGTCCATATCTCCTTCATACGGTATCCGTTTTACGCAAACCCGAACTCTATCTCAAATAGAATTCCAAGACGAACGCAATAGCGTAACCTGTGTCCCTTAATTATCACATTTGGAATTAATTATTCCTTAATTCGTTACTTTAATGTTAACTAAAAAATACGAGGTGTTACATTTTGTTCAAGGGATATAATCAAGATGAGTAGTAACACGTTAGAAAAGAAGCTACCAGCCAAAGTATGTGTTTTCGGAAGGAACGGTGTGGACCTGAAGGCATGCTACGTGTAACGACTCGTATTTTCAGCGATATATAATTAATTTATTTAATTATTTAAATAGCGAAAATGGTTGTTTAATTAAATAATTTTGAATATTTAATTAATATAATAATTAAATAATATATTTAATTTTGAAATAATCAGAAATAGTGAATTGACAATATAATGTGAACTGGACAATTCAAAATAGATATAATTCAGTTTGGAATTGAATTCGAAAAACGAATTTATTATATTAACGACGGTTGAACGTATAATTATAATATAATTAAAATCGAGCTCGAAACGGCGCGGCAGTTCTCTATTTGGCGATTTGAACTTCAACTGAATATACAAGGTCCGTTTTAAATCAGATTTCTATGAAACAAGAAACGTTAGGAGCTGGTGAATTATATTTTTTTGATGGAAGAGAAAAATCAGGATTTCGTCATGTAGATTTTGAGTTATGTGCAAATCAAATTTTAGAAAAGTCGTTGTGGAATTCCTTTATAATTCATAACGATATATATAAGGAATTTCATTATAAATTGAATATTAATTAATCGGGATTTGAAATATAGAGCTAGAAATTCATATAGGAATATTATGGAGCTAAATGATATTATATGTGATAATATTAATTTATTAATATTAAATTCAAATGTTTTTAAATATATTTATATATTTAAATGGGTTATTAAGAGCTTTAAAAATAGCCAGTTTTGCAAACGACCTCAGAATTCAACGAAACTAATTTTATTGGATCCGCAATATTAAATTATTGCTAGATTTCAATTTCCGTGATTTTTGAAGTCAGTATGTGGTTGTACGGATTTTTAATGTGAAAAACAGTCAGTAATTTGACGGTTAAAATACGCTGTGTGAGCAAATGAATTCGGAATTCGACAAAACCAGTTTCGTTGGGTCCGTAATGTCGAACTGAAGGTGCATGTCCAGTTTCATGATTTTTGGATGTCATGTGTGACTACAGGAATTTTAGAGGACAAATAAAAATAGCGTTTGCTTAAAATTCAATATAATATTCAAATAAATAAATATTTAAATTTTCCTATAAAAATCCTCACTTCCTTCTAACCCTAATTTCATTTCTCTTCTGGCCAAAAAAATGCGCCGCTGCTCTTTTCTTTCCTAAAAAAAAAATTGTGTTTTGTAAAATCATTACAAAATCAAATAAAAGCTCATAAAATCCAAAACAAACAGAATAGGATTCGTGAGGAGCAGAGCATCATTGTCATGTATATATTTTGGGGTTCGATGTCTGTTTGGGTCAGTGCGAACTGTACAACGTCGGTTTTCTTGAGCTAGGGTGTAGGATATTTTAGGATTGAGCTATCGATTCGAGAATCGAGTGTTGTTTCTGGGTCTAGAGTGTGGAAGAGCACCTATATTCATAAAGTTAGCATGTTCGATGGAATTTCAGTTCGGTATGGGGCCGTTACTGTTGCGTAGGAGGTGAAGAACGGAAAGTAGGAGGGGGTGGTGCGAGCTGAGTGTGAATAGGATGGGAAGGTGAAGATTTCAAAGGAGATTAAGATGGTGAAACTTGTTTGGGATTTTGTGAAACGTTGGAGGAAAAAATGTAGATGGAAGTGAAAGTGCATGACTCGCCATTAGTGAAGAGCGAATGGGAGTGGAGTTCTGGGTTGAAGTGGTGCGAGTTAAACAATGTTTATATGGATGGAGAGAGGAATTCAAGATGAGTATTTCAGTGATATTTGGTTGTGTTTATATGAAAAGATGAAGGAGAGATGATGCGATGAAGTTACTGTAATATCCAGAATGAGGATCAGATGTATTGCAGGAAATTGGGGAAGAAAGTTACATGCGAACTTGGCTTTAACGGGGGTAACTAGGCTGAGTTAAATCGGTGAGGCCCAAGTGAAAATCAATTGACTTAGTTTTAAATAAAAAAATTAACTATTTAAATGTTATATAAATTTGTAATGCTTATAACTTACCCTTTCGTAATCAGAATTTGATGAAACAAGATCCGACAGGATCATATGGACGGTGGCTACACACTGGAACTGACCGGGAGAGAATCGAAGCTCGTTACAATTTATAGCAAAATAAATTGTCCATCTGAATCAAGCGATGGTTATCGTTATTAACGATGATCGTCCAATGTGAGTAAAACTCACCAACTCTGAACTGTTATATTTCTATAACGTATTCTTAGGACGGATAATTATCTGTTGATTGCTATGTGTTAAATGTTTGGTTGAATTGCTTATGTATTGGTTGAAATTATAGATAACGATATATATATATATATATATATATATATATATATATAAATCGTTAATCAAAAATTGATTTTGTTTAGCAGAATATTTCATAGTGAAATGAAATCGGTGTTAGTTATATTGTTTAACATCTGTGATGCAGGGAAACAGGTTGGAGGGACCCAACTGGGTTCCTCAATATATAAAATGCTGTTTTGTTTCATATATTGTGATAGATGATGTGATATATAATCTATTATTGATTATGTGTGTTTGAATGATATCGATCACTGTTGTTTGGTATTTTAAATACCGTAAGAAAACCCTGGGATGAAAAAGGAAAATTTTCAATAACTATATTGAAATAAAATATTATATAAAATCGAAAGATTTTATATAGAAGGAAGATTTCAAAGTGTATATTGAAATAGAATATTTATAAAATCAAAGGATTTTATATAAAGGAATATTTATAAAATCAAGGGATTTTATAAAGGAAAATATTTATAAAATCAAGGGATTTTATAAAGGAAATTATTTGTAAAACAAATAGAAAGAGAAATATTTGTAAAACATTTACAAATAAAATAGAAAGAGAAATATTTGTAAAACATTTACAAATAAAACAGAAAGAGAAATATTTGTAAAACATTTACAAATAAAACAGAAAGAGAAATTTTGGTAAAACATCTATAAAAGAGTATAAAAAGGAAATGTTTATTTAGAAAATAAATAGAGTTATAAAAGGGATTTATTGGGAAATGAAAACAATGTCATATAAGGAAATATTTGGCAAATGAATAGAATTTTACATGGGTATAACATGATATGGATTTAAAGAAAAGATTTTAAATAGAATCTGTTGTAACCAATAGATTGAGAAGATTAATTTATAAATAATTTTTATAAATTAAATAAAATATTTATCATTGGATAAATAGAATATATAAGTCAAGGCTTATATAGAGAAGTAAGAATCGATTTCGACATCGATATTTGAAACTGAATATGGACGTAGAGTTAATCAAAGGAGGTAATCAAAATATGTTAATCAAAATGAGTTAGAGGAGTTAATCGATTAGAGTTAGACTTAATCGATTAGAGTTAGAGTTAATCGATTAGAGTTAGAGTTATCCAGTTAGAGTTAATCAAAGGAGTTAATCGAATATTAGTTATTCGAAAGAAGTTAATCGAATATTAGTTATTCGAAAGGAGTTATCTAATATTAGTTATTCGAAAGAAGTTAATCGAATATTAGTTATTCGAAAGGAGTTATCTAATATTAGTTATTCGAAAGAAGTTAATCGAATATTAGTTATTCGAAAGGAGTTATCGAATATTAGTTATTCGAAAGGAGTTATCGAATATAAGTTATTCGAAAGGAGTTAATTGAATATTAGTTATTCGAAAGGAGTTATCGAATATTAGTTATTCGAAAGGAGTTATCGAATATTAGTTATTCGAAAGGAGTTATCGAATATTAGTTATCCGAAAGGAGTTAATCGAATATTAGTTATTCGAAAGGAGTTAATCGAATATTAGTTATTCGAAAGGAGTTAATCGAATATTAGTTATTCGAAAGGAGTTAATCGAATATAGTTTATTCGAAAGGAGTTAATTGATAAGAGTAAATTAATTAGAGGTAATTGAATAGAGTTAATCCAGTAGGGTAAATCAAACAGAGTTAATCCAATAGAGTTAATCAAATAGACTTAATAAAATTTAGTTAATCAAATAGAGCTAACTGATAAGAGTAAATTGATTAGAGTTAATCGAATAGTGTTAATTGAATAGAGTTATTCGAATATAGTTTATCTGAAGGAGAGAGATTATCGAATATAGTTTATTCGAAGGAAAGAGTTATCGAATAGAGATTTATTCGAAATAGAGTTACGTAAGGAAGTGTAACAACCCGCAAATTCTGAACCAATTTAAAATTTTTGTTTACATAAAGTTCAAAATTAAAATTTTAAACTACCGCGCTATTTCTAACTCCATTTATATTTAAATTAAATTTATTTGTTTTAACTTCGATTAAAATAAATTCTAGCCATTATTATTTATATTAATTATATTATGTCCTCAAAATTCATTAAAATTTTCTAAAATAAAATTTTTAAATTCGTTCAGAATTTGCGGGTTGTTACAGGAAGTTTGTTAAAGATTTAAAAGATAAACTTTGACTATTTCGAAGTTAAAACGTTGTTCAGTTAAGGTCTGGGAGGTAATTATACCCCAACTTGATTGACTTCCTTCCTAACTACGGATTGGTAAGGTTTGATAGTGAATGATGGTTAAGTGAATTTAGTTAACGAGTGAAATGGTTTGAGTTGGAATGGCGATGTTTGATTTAAACATCAGTTTAAATCCAGTGAATGAGTTTTGGAAATGTTTTCAAAATAAGAATCAGAAATGTTTTCTGATAATAGAAAATAAGAATTTAGAATATATGGAAACAAGAGATAAGTAAATTATGAACTAAAGAGATACATGTTAAATGATGGTTGATCGATAAAATTTCCATATGGAAATAATATCGTTGTTTGCACATGTGTTTTTCTTTGATAGTTAAATCACAAACTATCAAAGTTTTGACCATTTTTCCGTCGTTAATACGGAGAGATCGGTTGGATTCTTATCCAAAGAACCACTCCGTATGGGCATTAGCATTTCGAATCAAATAGATCGAAAACAAATTGAAGACGGAGTTAAGTGCAAGGGTTGTTGTATAAGTCCTAGGTAGAGATTGCCTAGGATGGATGTACGGAATAGTGCCTTCGGTTTGTCCAGTCCTAGGAAAACTTGAATGGATGAATGTCTAAAAGAGTATATCTGGTAGATCACGTAAGTTGATCATTTCAAACGTATTTACGTTGGTGGCGGAGGAATTCGTTTCTCTTATCTTATACCCGTGGTATTTTTAGGGTAATCAATTTATGATTTGACGGGTATGACGATGTGGCATTCAAAGTGAATGAATGTGTAATCTTTTGAAAGATACGTTATGACCTCTAACCTCATCAACTGGGAAACGACAGAAATTGGGCAGGCAGCATGGCTAAGTGATTCACAACCAATTAGGGTATATTGTCACCTTCGAGAGAATATTCATATTTGTTACTTCTTTCAATTCTGTATCTCCCGAGAACGGTTATGTTGGAATACTAACCGAGGGGGGCAATATATTTGATACACTCAAGCAAAATGAGTGGTCGGTCATGTGTGGCCGAGTTGCAAGATGTTTTTTGTTGAACTCCAGTGTATCGCTTCTAGAGTATACTGAGCGGAAGTTGGATCCATACCTTGTCATAGTTGGAATCCATTCCCCAAATAAGGGTCCACTGTTTTGATTGTATATTATATATGTAGAACGTTAGATGCAAGCGTTTCAGCTAGAATGCTAAGTACTTGTATTTAGACATTATTGTAATATCATAAGAGACTTGATATAAAGAATAATTTGGTTTATCGTAAGGTAAAAACCGTCCATGTTTATGTGTAGATCGGTCTTACGATAATCATTTCTTTTAAAGGATTTTGAAAGTTAAATCAAATCATTTGAGTTTACTCACACCAGTCACATGACTGACTCGGAGTTTATTTTGTTTTGTTTTCCCTAAACTCTTGGGTGCCCAATTTTGTAAGGGCAGTCAAGTAGTCAGGATTTATAGATACTTGAAGAGCTGGAGCAGGAGGCTTCAGAATTATATAGCTATGGTTTTTCCACTGTGTTGTAAGTGTTTTACTTGGGAAATGATATGTATATTCAAGTACAGATTTATATTTTAAAGTTATGTTATGAAATATATTTATTCGTTCTGCTGTGAGATTCGTGTTTACTCTGATGTCTTATGTTTTTCTTCTTCTTCTATTCTAAGTTTCTGCCTTATCTATCCTCACCCTCTAATTTCTTTCATTAACTACCGGTATTTTCTGTGATGACCCCAAACCCACGTACGACGGTGTCAAGAGTAATCTTTGGAATATAACACATAAACAGATAACAGCAGAACAGGAATAAATAAATACACCAGATAATGTATGTAACACCCCACGCCCGCTACGGTCACTCACTATGGGAATGCCATAACATCGGTGGAGTATTTTAAGTGAATATAGAACAGAAAAATGACAACAAGACAGATATAAGTAATACTTGAGAATTTAAAACATCATTTCATTGCAGCGGAAAGTAAAACATGTTTGGTTACACCAAAACCATAAACAAGAGTCAAGTACATAATATCCATCCTGATAGAACAAAAGTACATAATCCCACTACATAACTTGATAGCCATAATAGAAAAGATAAACTGAGCTTTACATCCACGGTCCAAGCTCCAAAAGATAGATAAAGCAGTCTGATCAAAGCCCACTAGTGCTAGGCCCACTCTGAAAACCTAAGGGTTGGGAAAAAGATAAAAAAAACAACGGGGTCAGACATAAGTCTGAGCGAGTCCTATAACCTTAACAATACAATCATTAAAGTAATTAGGGTATGATATAAACAAGGTACGGTAACTCTGGGGATAATGACTACACTAAGTAGCCAACTAAACACAGGTTGTACTAAGATAACCGAAAAGACGCATTTACCCACCCAAGGATAATTACTACACTGCACCACCCCAGATCTACCCACCCAAGGGTAATTCCTACACTGCACCACACCAGTTCTACCCACCAAGGGTAATTCCTACTTAAAGGTTGATCCCACTAAGTGTACTTAGAAATTTTACCCAGTAGTTTCTTGTACCCCTAGCTGACTACATAGGTGTCGTCTGCCCCTATCTCCACTAGGTGTACCCACTACTCCCCAAGCGATCGGCTCCCTACCGTAGATACCCGTGCTGGCCCCACAATGGGGTGTATCACTCCCCAAAGTGGCAACCCGATACAACAAATGGTGCACGGCTTATATCTACACGATGCAACAACGTCTTACCTACCAGCCCGGGTCCACACACGCATATGAAACCCGTTGGACTCGCGTTGCCACCGCTACCCCGTTTTGGTCTCTTACAGTCAAGCCCAATATGCGTGTCCCGTCCTCGACTTGGGTCGAGCCCACAAAGATACGTTTGGGATATTGGTTGAAATGGGCCCCCACAAGCTACCCACCTAAGCTTGTCATTTCTAGTGAATCCCACTTAACCCTTTAACCATGTCCACTTACATGTTATAAATTTTGGTTAAGTCTTTTAATCATATTTTAATTGCCACTTAAGGCACCCACAAGCTACTACTTAAGCTTGTCATTTAATCATATTTCAATTTCCACTTAAGGCCCCCACAAGCTACTACTTAAGCTTGTCATCTAATCATATTTCAATTTCCACTTAAGGCACCCACAAGCTACTACTTAAGCTTGTCATTTAATCATATTTCAATTGCCACTTAAGGCCCCTGCAAGCTACTACTTAAGCTTGTTATTTAATCATATTTCAATTGCCACTTAAGGCACCCACAAGCTACTACTTAAGCTTGTCATTTAATCATATTTCAATTGCCACTTAAGGCACCCACTAGATTTCTACATGCCACCCAAGGCACTTACTTGATTCCCACATGCCACCCAAGGCACTTACTTAACCCTTTAATCATGTTTAATTACATGTTCCACTTTGGTTAAGTATTCTAATCGTATTTTCTATTGCCACCCAAGGCAACCCACTAGTTTCCTCATGCCACCCAAGGCACCCACTTAACCCCTCATGCCTCACTACATGCTAACTTGGTTAAGTGTTTCTTAATTAATTAAGATCGTAACCTTTGTAAAGACCTCTCACATTAGACTGTCTTTTATGGCAGCTGGATATGCCGGTTGGTTCCGGGCAGCCTTACACCATAACAGAGTCTAACCTCGTGTCTTTACACTTGTCACATATTTAGTTTATGACCAAGACCTCTCACATTAGGCCAATCATTTGTAGCCGCTGGATTTGCCGGTCGGTTCCGGGCAGTCTTATACTACAAAAAGGGTCCAACCTCGTGTCTTAGTCGATTAATTACACCTAATTAATCACCCTCATAATTTGTATTAATTGTCCCTAATTAATTACAAATTTCAAGAATATGGGTGGACCTAACTCAATAGGTAAATTCCCAATTCCATAATATGGGTAGACCTAACTTAATAGGTAAATTCCCAATTCCATAATATGGGTAGACCTAACTTAATAGGTAAATTCCTAATCATGTCCATTCACTTTATGTTATGCTTAAGCATACCCATTTCACACCATTTTATTATCATGCATATTAGCCCCATCGTTCCCCACGTAATTCGTTCTCATAACATGACATAATAAAGGGAAGATTCATCACAAATGCCATGGGTTTAACCAATCATAACATATAACTTTATCATGGGTTTAAAAGGTGTCAACTTGCATATATGAGCATACATTAAACCCAACTAGCATTTAACCCAAACTTGCATGAAGCACATATGTCACAAAGGGGGTAACTTGCATATGATTCTTATGTCATACAAAGGTGTGAGCTTGCATAGCATGTCACATGTTAACTTGCATATAACCAAACACATAACTTGCATAACATGTTACATATAAACTTGCATATAATCATGCACATAACTTGCACATAACCAAACACATAACTTGCATAATATGTTACATATAAACTTGCATATAATCATGCACATAACTTGCATATAACCAAACACATAACTTGTATAACATGTTACATATAAACTTGCATATAATCATGCACATAACTTGCATAACATGTTACATATGAATCAATGTTCAACATAGTGTTTTGCATAATGATCATCATAAAACATAGCATTAAACTTGCATAACATATAGCATAAAACTTGCAAAACACACAACATACACTATACTAAACTTGCATAAACACATTGATCCACAAACATAGCCATATCTTATCATATCCTATCATAATCAATTTAACAATTGATTATTAAGGCTATAGAAGCTCACCACTAAACTCCAATAAGCAAACCCTTGCCAAAAATCACCCAAAAACTCTAGCCTTGAACATAAAGCTTGCAACTTGATGATGAATGCAAGCTAATGATCACTCATACAACTTAAAGATGCTTGTATGAACATGAAAGCCTTCATAGAAATAGTATTAGAAAGAGGATGGAGGCTAGGGTTTTGAGTGGAGGCCATGATCATAGAAAATTTTGGCATAGTTTAGTTAGAGGATAGGATTATGATCATTTAGGGCTAGCTTAGGGTCTTATTTATAGGATTAGGCAAGTGTTTTAGGCCATTAGATTAACCCTAAATTAGATTTGGACCATCAGATCTCGGAAGCTTCCAGAAACCAGCCCCAAAACACAGCCCAAACCCTAAAATGGTGCACCAGGCCAAACTGGCCGAGCACCCCCTGTCGACACCCAAGTCGACAGGGCTGTCGACTTGGTCCTAGACAAGTCGACTGCCCAGTCGACAGGGCTATCGACTTGGGTAGCTAGGCGGGAATTTTCCCCCCTGCGCCCAATGGCCCCAATTTCGAAATTTGAACCTGAATTTTAAATCTGTTTTGAACTTTGAATTTTCTGTAAACTTCATTGGGCCATAACCGGGCCATACGGACTCCGATTCTTGAAAACTCGGACTCTATTTCGCGTATTTTTCCGAGACGAACGCAATGACACAGCCCGTTTCCCCCAATTCTCACATCTGAGATTATTTATTCTGCAATTAGTGAATTTTAGCATTAACCGAAATTCGGGGTGTTACATTCTCCCCTCCTTAAAGGATTTCGTCCCCGAAATCTCTAAGCTAAGGAGAATGCATATCCTACCATCCAAACAACCATCTACTCAATCCATCAAACACGGGCATCCATTGTCCTTAAAACAATTTCTAATGATGTATGAGCATATGCAAAGAGTGTGTGTATATGTTCCCTATCTAATATATGAACATATGCAAACCATGATAGTGCCATGCATCCATTATGTATGCGAGAGAACCCTATCGACACATACAATATCTACATGAGTGCACAATCATTCACCAAAATGCATCATCCATATGATAACACAATCATTATACATCCATAAATATAGCTACCTACACACAATTATATGCAATATGCAATATGAAGTGATTGAGCCGATCTAGTGTCTAGAGTGTGTGTATATTCATCCACGAGCAACCACTAGCAAACACTTGCATCCACATGCATCCATCAATCATAACATGTCTCAAACACATGTTTCAACCATAGGTTTACCCTATCTAAAGGTCAAAGGCACTAACAAGAGGACATACTAAAGATAAGATCAGTACTAGACAAACGATAAAGGAGAAGTTAAAAGACATACCCTCAAAAAGGAATGGGTATAATGAACGCATTTTCGCTTCTATCTCCCAAGTAGCGTTGCTCTAATCTTCTCCCCATTGCACTTTGACTAGTTGAACCTCCCTGTTTCTCAACCTCTTAATCTCTGACCCAAGGATGCGTGTAGGAGCTCGTCGAATAGTCGCATCACGCTCTATCTCTGCTTCTCTAAGCAAGCTCGGCTCTACCACCTCTGCGGTCTCATGTAGGCACTTCCTCACATGGAATACATCATGTACACCACTAAGTCTATCGGGCAACTCCACCAATGGAAGATACTCTTTCCATGTACCTCCAAAATCTAAGATACATAACCTCAAAAGGTCTTCTAAAATACGATTCACCCTCTCGGTCTGGCCGTCCATCTGAGGATGATATGCGGTACTCAAACACAACTGAGTCCCTACCGCCTCTTGCAAACTCTTCCAAAACTCTCTAGTGAAGATAGGATCTCGATCGCTCACTATACTGGAAGGTACACCATGTAATCTAACAATCTCTCGAATGTAGATTGAAACTAGCCATTGAGCAGTACTCTTCACGGGTATAAAATGGGCACTCTTAGTAAGTTTGTCTACCCTGACCCAAATTCCCGTATTACCCTTCCTCGATCTTGGTAATCCATTGATGAAATCCATCGAGACACTATCCCACTTCCATAGCGGAACCTCCAATGGGTGAAGCAACCCACCGGGTTTCTTCTGCTCCGCTTCCACTTGCTAGCACACCCAGCATCTAGCGACATACTCGGCCACATCTTTCTTCATACCGGCCCAAAAGAAAACTCGCTTCGTGTCTTGGTACATCTTGTCCCCACCGGGATGAATGGTCATCTTCGACCGATGTGCATCATCAAGTATAGCCTTCCTCAAACCCTCGTCTTGCGGTACACAAAGTCTACCGTCTCTACGCAACCACCCCTTACCATCTAGGGTGTACCTACTCAAATGGCTGGACGACTCCCCCTCCTCATGAGCTTCTCTACTAACTCAACCAACTGTGGGTCGTCTCGCTGCGTTCCGCCAATCCGCCCCAAAGGAGTAGGCCTAACCTCCAAGGAGGCTAGCAAACCAGGTACAAAGTCAACGGAAGGTCTAAAGTCAAACATAGAAATAAACTCCAAGCTTCGCCATTCCACGAACAATGGACTCAAAGACAGTCTTTTTCTGCTTAAGGCGTCTTCCACCACGTTACCCTTACCAGGGGTATACGCTATCTCAAACTCATAGGATGCTAAGAATTCCATCCACCTTTGTTGTCTTAAGACAATGCGCTCAAAGAGTCTCCAACACTTCCCTAAGATGTAGGGCATGCTTTTCTCCACTTCTAGAGAAAATCAGGATATTCTCCCATGCAAAATCGTCACAACTATCCATCTCTCACGCAGACCACCCTAGTCGAACTCGACATCCCCCAAATGCAAGCCCCAAAGGCCTAAACCAATATCAGACAAACACCCAAGGGATACCTCCTTCGGATTCAGACGACCTACGTGAGATGATACTAGTAAAAACAGCTAAATAATTAAGCCCTTGTCCAACTCTGGATGTCCTCGCCAGTCTCTCTCCAAAACCACCGTTTATCCCATAACTGGCTTTGCTCAACCTATTGAGCACATACGAAAACTTATTTCGCTCCTAGAAAAGACAAAGACGTCATTTACAAAGACCATCACGAACTTATTTAGGTACTCCCTGAACACCCTTCTCATCAAATCAATGGGCGGGGGCGTTCGTCAAACCAAATGGCATCACCAGCCACTCATAAAAACCATCCGGAGTCCTAAAGGCAGTCTTCTCTATACTATCCTCAGCCACTCTCAACTGACGAAACCCCGTGGCTAAGTCCAACTGCGAAAATACTGAGGCGCCAACTAACAGATCAAAGAGATCATCAATCCTCGGCAATGGGTGTCTATTCTTCTTTATGAGTTTATTTAGTTCTCTTTAGCCTACACAAAGTCTGAGGGACCCATCCGCCTTCGTGGCAAAAACTACTGGAGCACCCCACTCCGATATACTTTGTCTTATGAACCCCTTCTCAAGCAAATCGGCTACTTGCTTATGGAGTTCCCTCCCCTCACGAAGAGCCATGTGGCACACTGGCCAAGATACTGGTTTGGAATTGTTTACCAGATATATTCGGAAGTCAATCTCCCGCTCCGGAGGTAAGCCCTTCACCTCCTCAAACACATCCGAGTATTCCCGGACCACTCTAACAGATCGCAAACTCTCGACCGACGTGTCAAGCGATTCCAGATAACTTAGCATAACAGATTCCATGGGATCACAAGAGATCTCGAGAGTGTTACCCAAGCGGGTCATAAGCCTAACAACTCTCCCTTCAAAATCAAGAACGGCACCCCTACTGGATAACCAGTCCATGCCCAAAACTAACCCATAGCCCGTGAAGCCCAAAAAGCATCACATCTAAACTCAACGCTAAGTATAGAAACTTTCAAACCCAAACACATCATGAAGCCCCAATTGGGTTTGAAACAACTAAGGGATCATCTACTAAACTGGTGTCTAAGTGCAGTGATTCAACTAACAATGATGAGATAAACGAACTCGATGCGTCAGAATCAAATAAAGTTCGAACCGGATAATCAAGAAATCGAAATTCCAACCTAGACGGTCCTATCCCCATCTGGTACACTAGCCGTGAGGGAATACAACTACCCTCTAGGGGATTCCGTACCTTGCCCTTGCCTCTTTGGACAATCCTAATAAGGTGTCCTATTCCTCCCAAAAGGATAACTACTAGCCCTCTTCTTCCCATTCTCCACTCGTAACCTCCCATCAAAATGAGGTTTCGTCCTTCATTAAACAACAACTATTTGAGCCTTCCTCCCATCGCCTATCCAATAGGTACCTACAAGTCCTCCTCCTTCTTGAACCAACTTCTAATCCGACTAACGTCTAAGTCCCTTGAAGTGGTTTTTCATTCTTATCTATCTTAGAAACATCATCTATACACGGAGGGGAAACTCAAAACGAGAGAGGAAGAGATTCAAAACGGAGAATTCGAAAGATAAAGATATGGCTATCGGGGATTATGCTTTTCTTTCAAAAACTTTTCTCTTAAAAGATGTGTTTTTGAAAATACTCCTTTCAAAAATATTCTTAGAAAATAGTTTTTCTAAAAATTTTATCTGTTCTGGTAACCTTAAGCTCTGATACCACGTGTAACACCCCACACCCGCTACGGTCACTCACTATGGGAATGCCATAACATCGGTAGAGTATTTTAAGTGAATATAGAACAGAAAAATTACAACAAGACAGATATAAGTAATACTTGAGAATTTAAAACATCATTTCATTGCAGCGGAAAGTAAAACATGTTTGGTTACACCAAAACCATAAACAAGAGTCAAGTACATAATATCCATCCTGATAGAACAAAAGTACATAATCCCACTACATAACTTAATAGCCATAATAGAAAAGATAAACTGAGCTTTACATCCACGGTCCAAGCTCCAAAAGATAGATAAAGCAGTCTGATCAAAGCCCGCTAGTGCTAGGCCCACTCTGAAAACCTGAGGGTTGGGAAAAAGATTAAAAAAACAACAGGGTCAGACATAAGTCTGAGCGAGTCCAATAACCTTAACAATACAATCATTAAAGTAATTAGGGTATGATATAAACAAGGTACGGTACCTATGGGGATAATGACTACACTAAGTAGCCAACTAAACACAGGTTGTACTAAGATAACCGAAAAGACGCATTTACCCACCCAAGGATAATTACTACACTGCACCACCCCAGATCTACCCACCCAAGGGTAATTCCTACACTGCACCACACCAGTTCTACCCACCAAGGGTAATTCCTACTTAAAGGTTGATCCCACTAAGTGTACTTAGAAATTTTACCCGGTAGTTTCTTGTACCCCTAGCTGACTACATAGGTGCCGTCTGCCCCTATCTCCACTAGATGTACCCACTACTCCCCAAGCGATCGGCTCCCTACCGTAGATACCCGTGCTGGTCCCACAATGGGGTGTATCACTCCCCAAAGTGGCAACCCGATACAACAAATGGTGCACGGCTTATATCTACACGATGCAACAACGTCTTACCTACCAGCCCGAGTCCACACACGCTTATGAAACCCGTTGGACTCGCGTTTCCACCGCTACCCCGTTTTGGCCTCTTACAGTCAAGCCCAATATGCGTGTCCCGTCCTCGACTTGGGTCGAGCCCACAAAGATACGTTTGGGATATTGGTTGAAATGGGCCCCCACAAGCTACCCACCTAAGCTTGTCATTTCTAGTGAATCCCACTTAACCCTTTAACCATGTCCACTTACATGTTACAAATTTTGGTTAAGTCTTTTAATCATATTTTAATTGCCACTTAAGGCACCCACAAGCTACTACTTAAGCTTGTCATTTAATCATATTTCAATTGCCACTTAAGGCCCCCACAAGCTACTACTTAAGCTTGTCATTTAATCATATTTCAATTTCCACTTAAGGCACCCACAAGCTAATACTTAAGCTTGTCATTTAATCATATTTCAATTGCCACTTAAGGCCCCCACAAGCTACTACTTAAGCTTGTTATTTAATCATATTTCAATTGCCACTTAAGGCACCCACAAGCTATTACTTAAGCTTGTCATTTAATCATATTTCAATTGCCACTTAAGGCACCCACTAGATTTCCACATGCCACCCAAGGCACTTACTTGATTCCCACAGGCCATCCAAGGCACTTACTTAACCCTTTAATCATGTTTAATTACATGGTCCACTTTGGTTAAGTATTCTAATCGTATTTTCTATTCCCACCCAAGGCAACCCACTAGTTTCCTCATGCCACCCAAGGCACCCCCACTAGTTACTACATGCCACCCAAGGCACCCACTTAACCCCTCATGCCTCACTACATGCTAACCTGGTTAAGTGTTTCTTAATTAATTAAGATCGTAACCTTTGTAAAGACCTCTCACATTAGACTGTCTTTTATGGCAGCTGGATATGCCGGTTGGTTCCGGGCAGCCTTACACCATAACAGAGTCTAACCTCGTGTCTTTACACTTGTCACGTATTTAGTTTATGACCAAGACCTATCACATTGGGCCAATCATTTGTAGCCGCTGGATTTGCCGGTCGGTTCCGGGGCAGTCTTATGCTACAAAAAGGGTCCAACCTCGTGTCTTAGTCGATTAATTACAAATAATTAATCACCCTCATAATTTGTATTAATTGTCCCTAATTAATTATAAATTTCAAGAATATGGGTAGACCTAACTCAATAGGTAAATTCCCAATTCCATAATATGGGTAGACCTAACTTAATAGGTAAATTCCCAATTCCATAATATGGGTAGACCTAACTTAATAGGTAAATTCCCAATTATGTCCATTCACTTTATGTTATGCTTAAGCATACCCATTTCACACCATTTTATTATCATGCATATTAACCCCATCGTTCCCCACGTAATTCGTTCTCATAACATGACATAATAAAGGGAAGATTCATCACAAATGCCATGGGTTTAACCAATCATAACATATAACTTTATCATGGGTTTAAAAGGTGTCAACTTGCATATATTAGCATACATTAAACCCAACTAGCATTTAACCCAAACTTGCATGAAGCACATATGTCACAAAGGGGGTAACTTGCATATGATTCTTATGTCATACAAAGGTGTGAGCTTGCATAGCATGTCACATGTTAACTTGCATATAACCAAACACATACCTTGCATAACATGTTACATATAAACTTGCATATAATCATGCACATAACTTGCATATAACCAAACACATAACTTGCATAACATGTTACATATAAACTTGCATATAATCATACACATAACTTGCATATAACCAAACACATAACTTATATAACATGTTACATATAAACTTGCATATAATCATGCACATAACTTGCATAACATGTTACATATGAATCAATGTTCAACATAATGTTTTGCATAATGAGCATCATAAAACATAGCTTTAAACTTGCATAACATATAGCATAAAACTTGGAAAACACACAACATACACTATACTAAACTTGCATAAACACGTTGATCCACAAACATAGCCATATCTTATCATATCCTATCATAATCAATTTAACAATTGATTATTAAGGCTATAGAAACTCACCACTAAACTCCAATAAGCAAACCCTTGCCAAAAATCACCCAAAAACTCTAGCCTTGAACATAAAGCTTGCAACTTGATGATGAATGCAAGCTAATGATCACTCATACAACTTAAAGATGCTTGTATGAACATGAAAGCCTTCATAGAAATAGTATTAGAAAGAGGATGGAGGCTAGGGTTTTGAGTGGAGGCCATGATCATAGAAAATTTTGGCATAGTTTAGTTAGAGGATAGGATTATGATCATTTAGGGCTAGCTTAGGGTCTTATTTATAGGATTAGGCAAGTGTTTTAGGCCATTAGATTAACCCTAAATTAGATTAGGACCATCAGATCTCGGAAGCTTCCAGAAACCAGCCCCAAAACACAGCCCAAACCCTAAAATGGTGCACCAGGCCAAACTGGCCGAGCACCCCCTGTCGACACCCAAGTCGACAGGGCTGTCGACTTGGTCCTAGCCAAGTCGACTGCCCAGTCGACAGGGCTGTCGACTTGGGTAGCTAGGCGGGAATTTTCCCCCCTGCGCCCAGTGGCCCCAATTTCGAAATTTGAACCTGAATTTTAAATCTGTTTTGAACTTTGAATTTTCTGTAAACTTCATTGGGCCATAACCGGGCCATACGCACTCCGATTCTCGAAAACTCGAACTCTATTTCGCGTATTTTTCCGAGACGAACGCAATGACACAACCCGTTTCCCCCAATTCTCACATCTGCTATTATTTATTCTGCAATTAGTGAATTTTAGCATTAACCGAAATTCGGGGTGTTACAATGTACAACAAAATACACTGGATAAATATAAACATCAGAGTTACACAGTATACAGGATCATATTTAGTACAAATACAGTTTAGCTTTACATAAAATGTCTACGGTGGAAAACAAAACATAGTATGTACAATAGGAGCTGAACAACATAAAAAGAGATAAATGATAGAATCCATCTTCAGCTCCATAGCTATACAGAAAGAGCCTGCTAAAACCTGGATACAAGGCTGCACATGTAAAAATAGGGGCTCCCAAGTTTGCAAGTGAAACAAACTACGAGTCAGTCATGGGACTGGTATGAGAAATCTACGCAACTGGTTAAACGATAATAACAAGGCAAATCATAGGACCACGCCACTTTCGCGGAACGGGTTTACTCCAGTGATTGCCAGTGCATGAATAGAACAAGTTATTTAAACAACGCAATGCTTTTTATAAAAAATGAAGCCATTATAAGACTCAATTCCCATCACATAATGCAACGCAAACCGGAGGATAGAGTTTTACCTTATAATGGCCAAAATATGCTTGATACGAATAAAACAAAAGAATTTGGTATTATTACTAGTGTTTATATGTTTCAAAAACAATTTCAATCATAAATATCAATCATAGACGGCATTAATGCCCCATACCACTATGTCGCCATATATAGTTATACAATCAAAACCTCACATGTCGTATTTGGAAATTGGATCTCCGTCATGAACCAAGGCAAAAGATAGTCCTTACCGAATTCGAGACAATCTAGCCCATGTCTCCGAAACAGCCGCAACTGCACCTTGGATTGTCAGGGCCGGTCCACTCGATATGGATTATTATTCCTGAACACTGCGTTTCCCCGCCCTTTGGGGCTGAAATGAGTCCTATGCCTCCATCTGCTTCACAAAGTCACCGATATATCTAAGGCGCCTCGCAATCCAACAACCACACAGGTGAAAATAATATAAATGTCAGGGCTGGTAGGTCACTGACACCACCCTAGCTAGAAGGAAACGCATGTCCTCCCTGATGTCCTCTCCTGTTTCTGGCTCATACCGGGGTGTGAGGCTCACGAATCAGCGCTATACACAAACCTATGCCACACAGGTGGTGCTTTGATCATCTACCACAAGACTTTGCTTTTCAAAAAAATCCTTGATCATTCGTCACTTAGGCATGCCACACAGGCAATTCAGACCATGCGACCGCTGTCTATCGATATACAACCTCTGAACCCGTACGTCTCAGAGAAGGGTGAAGTAAGGGAATGAATTCCCCTTCACCAAGCAGATGTATATTTAATAGAGATCAATCAACACAGAGCAAAATCCAATGTCAGACACATGGTCCATACAAGTTCGTTCTGGGTCTGAACGAAACCGGATCCCCTTATACCTCGCATATCCATTGATCTCCAAGTACGTCTGGACGATCATCACTTATTATCTATATCTTGGGATGCCTCCCAATCAAGACATCAGTAATCATCCAACCAATGTGAAGATCTCCGGTCTTCAACCACCGTCTTCATCATCGACTTCTTATCGTCGATCAATTATTTGAAATGAGATTTAACTCGGCCTTTTCAAATAATTCACGTATATTTAGAATTTAAATCAATTCATTTCAATGGTTAAATTATTCGACATCAATAATTCTGTTCTTTAATGTAATTTTCACGCCAAACATATTCAACCATCAAATATCCAGTAAACCGGGTAAATTCGGTTTATTTCCATTCCATATCGTTTATAATATTTTATAACGATGTATCGCTATTTTTATTCATTTAAAAAAAGCCAATTCATTCTAATGACGCTTCAGGCCATACGGCAGCCATGGCGCTGTTTTTCTTCAGATTTGATTTACACATATATGAAATTCCAACCGTTGGATCTTTAAAAAATATATATCATTAAAAAGATCTTTTCAAAATGAATCCAACGGTTCCAGCTTTGGGAAAATCCGACGGTCGGATCTCCTGGTACAATCGTTTGAAGTTACGATTTCAAAATACGAACTACAGCATCGTTATTCGATTTATTTTAATTATATATATATATATAATCGATTCTAGCGCTGTTTTTCTTCAGATTTGAATTAAACATTCCAGAAAATCTAACTGTTGGATCTTTACAAAGTTGGTGTCGTTGGAAAGATATTTCCAAAGCGAACCCAACGGTTTCGGTTTCGGGAAAATCCGATGGTCGGATCTCCCGCAATAATCATTTGAAATCACGGTTTCAAAACATGAACTGCAGCTTCGTTATTCGATTTATTTTAATTATATATATATATAATTCATTTTTCGATTTCAAAACCATATTCATTTCATATAATTGATAAAAACGATATTTTTATCCAACAGATATTTATTTCAATACATCACTATTTTTAACAGTTCATATATATCATAAAAATGTGATTTTTATTGTAAAACAATTTATTTCAAAACACGAGTAAAAATGTTATTTTTGGTGTTAAATTTTTTTATTTAAAACACTAATATTTTATATAGTTTATATATATGATAAAAATGTTATTTTTATCTTTCAAAGAATTTATTCAATACATGAACTTCATTCAACACATGAATTTTATTCAACACATGAATTTTATTCAACACATGAATTTCTATTCAACACATGAATATAGTTTCAACACATGAATATAAATCAAACACAGGAATATTTCAGAAAATTTCGGCAGCATAATGGCAGAGTAGTTAAAACTGGCACCGTTCCGAGTACGACTCCTCGCTCTACCTTAAAGCCTCGCAGCTTTTGACAATGGGGATTTCAATATCTAGTTCGTACGCAGACAAATTTTCCCATACACTAGTCCTATTGGGATTTCAACCACAACCAATCATTTCAAATCAACCATTCATGATATTCAAATTTCACATCAACCAATAATCCAAACAATATCACAACCAATATATATCGTCCATGGTCTGTGGACGAGGGGAGTATATACATACGCATATAACTATATTTCGATTTCATTTCAATATCATTTCAACGCATATATGATTTCTACAACGCATATATAACTTATACATCGAACATACAACTTATACAACGCTTATACATTAGGTGTACAACGCTTATATAACTCATACATCGAATATATAATTTATAAATCGTTATTTCCATATCGTTTATAATTCAGAAATCTCACTTTGGGTTCCACTCCTCCAAAAACTATAGAAGGCTCAGAAAAATATTGGTCACTTCTAAAATGTAGAAGACGTCCGCATGAGTCCACTGTCTCTTGTTTCACTGAATTTCAACCACACATGAAAAAGATACGATTTTTTGAAGTTTACAACACTTAAAAATGTAAAAACCAGTTCAAATTATATACAGCCGTACCTCTGCTGTTTGGTTCCGAACTAGGTTTTCAATTTTTGCGCCAACTGTTGCTCGTGGTCGGAATCAGGTCATACAATGTCGAAGGGCTTGGAGAGGGGTTGCCGCACTTGGTGGTGGCGCTCTGATCGATGTCGTATGGAGGGAGAATTGGCGACTCGAATGTCGGCCCTTCAGGGCGTTGGATCTCTTGAACCACTCAACGAAAAGCTTTAAACTTTATATGGATTTGTAGCTCTTGAGAAGATCTACGAAAACCTTAACTGCGGCACTGGATTTCGTGGAGCGTGGAAGGAGAAATCGGAGGGGGAAGCAAAGAGGCTGTTTCCGCCTTCGATCTAGAGGTTAACGGGGAGAGAGAAAATATTTATAAAATGAATTAATATTTATAAAAAATCCTATTGGCCCATACATATATATTTAAAATTTTAAAGGTATTTTCACATCCGAACTCCAATCCAAATCCAACGACTATCGCCCCTAGCTAAATACCCCCATTCCGAACACAATGGGATATGTTTCGTAGGCCCATTCGACTATTACTGTCAGTTTTCCTTCAAATTAAAATATAAAACATTCAATATTTGATTTGAACGTACATTTCAATTTGCCGGGGCCACAAAAAACTAATCCCAAAAATTCCAGAAAAACAAATCAAGTTATGTTTTGACGATACGATCCCGACAAAACTAGTTTCGTCGAATTCTGAGACCGTTTGAAAAATGGCCATTTTCTGGTCGATCTAATTTATCTAAAATCAACCAAACTCATTTTCCTTCTCCACGCTCACATATTAACTTCAAAAATTATGGAACTTGAAACCTAGCAATAATTCAACATCTCGGATCCAACAAAAGTGGTTTCATCGAATTTTGGGGTCGTTTGCAAAATGTCTATTTTCACGGGCTATATAAATTCTATAGCGACCTTTCTGAAAATTCATTAGGCCATAACATTTGATTACCGCTATAAAAATTCAATTTTTCAGATTCGTTAGAAATATATTTATAAGTAGATTTAAATATTTTTGGTTTCACTAAAATTGGTTTTATTTTGCACCGGGTACAGTCAGTCAAAGTTTGAATTCAAATTTTGGAACTGCCGCGCCATTTCAGGCCTTGTTTATAATTAAAAATAATTATATTTATTTTCAAACATCCATTCAAACATACTTTTCATCGTTGTTATTTAAAATAATTTATTTAAATATTTAAAATCCACAAAAATAGCCAAATTAAATTTTTTAAATTGGTTCACATTTTCCGGGTTGTTACAATCTCCCCCACTTAAAACTTTTCGTCCCCGAAAAGGAACGAAGTCGAAAGTTGTTTAATTAACCAACTCAACTTTCATTCTGGCTTCCATTCTTCAACTTTTCAGTTTCTAAGAATTTTCAAATTCTTCAAAAATTTGGCTAACACCCTAAATTTTCGAAAAATTTCGCCATAACCTCCTTTGTACGTGGAGGGGTTTGGAAATTCATTGGGCCGTATTAGGTACTCAATAAATCCTAATAAGCATGCACATATTTATAGTGATATATTCCAGTGTCCACAGGGGAGTGTGTATAGATCATAACTCCAGATAATAAATTCTCGTCACCTTATATATGGTTTTTGTGCCTTAATGACTAGAGAGACGTGTTTATTGTCAACCCTGGACCCGTGTGGATTTTTTTATTAATCTTGCAATTTACCGTTACATTTTATATGGTCCATGTCAGTCGTCAGTTCAACCTGTAATATATAGTCATTGCCATACAAGCCTCTCGCTCGTATGGTAAATCTTCAACCTCGTCACACAAGCTCCAAATGCTTATGTGGTATATGATGAAGTATGCCTATCTTCAAGAAGTATGCCATGTTGTGTAGTTCAAAATTAATTGTTGCTATCCTATGGCGACATTTATTATTACACACAGAACAACCAGCACTCCGCATCCAATGACATTCACAGGAGTTGATATAATAAATAAAATTGCGCATCCAACTCTTTAAGGTTTACCTATTTGTCGGGCACGCAAATAAATTCTTTACTCAACAGCTAATCCATTTACCTGTTCAAACATACATAATGCACATGTATATATTTCTATCTATTTTTAAATCAGTTCAATACCTGATTTAATTGCATAAATTTACCATCATTCTCTTATTGATTAAATTAACTACCGTTCTAATAATTTGGTTAATCAAATTCACAATCACACAACACAAAAAACAATCAATTTGTTTTTAACTTTTCCAAAAACATACTAATTAATTCATATACTCTTTTAAAATTATCAGACCATATAATTAAAAATTATACATCCATGAAAAGAAAACAACAACAAAGTAGAGAACAAAATGTTAATGCAAAGTATGGTAAATGTACCTTGCACCAGAGTCAATCAGAGATATCCACCCTGCACTTAGGATAGGCTTTCTTAATGCTCTCCTCAGTTTCCCAAGTACAATCTCGCGGTCTCCGCTCCATTGCACTTTGACTAAGTGAACCTTCTTATTCCTCAGCTCTTTGGTTTCTTTGCCAATAATCTTTAGCGGCTCTCTTCTCACGGCCAAGTCTGGAGTAATTTCTATATCGCATTGCGCTGCTTTTTCCACAATTAAGTCTGGATAATGAACATGCTTTCGAAGTTGAGATACGTGAAATACATTATGTACTTCAGGCAACCAGTCTGGCAATTGAACTTTATAAGCGAGAGTTCCAATCCGTTCCAGAATAGGAAACAAACCAATAAATTTGGGCGCCAATTTCCCTGTTTTACCAAACCGGATTACTCCTCTCATCGGAGATACCTTCAAATACACGTGGTCGCCAACAGCGAAGGATAAATCTCTTCTTCTCTTATCTGCATAGCTCTTCTGCCGGCTTTGAGCGGCTAGCAATCGTTTCTTAATGAAATCGACTTTATCCGCAGCTTCGCGAATCATATCTAGTCCCAATACAAGCTTATTACCAGGTTCAACCCAACAAGCAGGAGATCGGCATGGTCTACCATTCAATGCGTCGAATGGTGACATTGTCAGGCTCGCTTTGTAGCTGTTGTTGTATGAGAACTCATCCAAATGCAAATGGTCTTCCCATGATCCACCAAAATCAAGAACACAAGCCTGCAATAAATCTTGTAGTATACGATTCACCCTCTCAGTCTGGCCATTTGTCTGAGGATGATAGGCAGTGCTTAGATGTAGCTTTGTCCCCAGTTCTACTTGAAATGCCTCCCAGAATTTGCTAGTAAATATTGGATCTCTATCACTAACTATACTGATCGGTACTCCATGTAGCTTAACAATTTCTTTGAAATAAGCCTGTGCTAAACTTTGAGCGGTTCTATTGGATATGACAGGTATAAATGGGCGGTCTTCGTGAAGCGATCTACGATCACCCAAATACTGTCATTTCCTTTCTTAGTTCTGGGAAAACCATCTATGAAGTCCATGGAAATATGTTCCCACTTCCAACCTGGAATGTCCAGCGGTTGCAACAATCTAGCAAGTTTCTGTTGGTCGCTTTTGACTAGTTGGCAAGTAGGACACTTGCTAACATATATTGAAACGTCCCTTTTCAGAGCCTTCCACCAGAATGCTCGCTTGAGATCGTTATACATTTTTCTCACACCTGGATGGATACTCAGCTTGGACCTGTGACATTCGTCTAACACTTCTCTTTTGATCTCGGGGATGTTGGGAACACAAATCCTTCCTCTCAATCTCAGGATCCCATCGTTATCTATTTGAAAACCCGAGGGTTCGCCTTTCTGAATTCTTTTGATCATATCCTTAATAAAATTATCATCTTTCTGAAGAATAGATATTTTGTCAATCAAGGAAGTCATAATAATAAAACTGACGATTATTACATTCTTTCGACTTAGTGCATCGGCCACAACATTGGATTTCCCTGGAGTGTACAAAATCTCAAAATCGTATGCTGCATGAAATTCTAGCCAACATTGCTGCCTCAGATTCATGTCTTTCTGGGTGAATAGATACTTTAGTGACTGATGATCTGTATACAGTTCGAATTTATCACTCGAAAGATAGTGCCTCCAGATTTTTAAAGCAAATACGATGGCTAACAACTCAAGATCATGAGTAACGTAATTTTTCTCATGCGGTTTCAGTTGACGGCTAGCATAAGCAACCACTTTACATCTTTGCATTAATACTGCACCAAGGCCTTCTCTAGAGGCATTTGTCCAGACCTTCAAGTTTTGATTGCCATCGATAATCTTTAACACTGGAGTCGTTGTTAATCTTAATTTTAGCTTCTGAAAAGCCTCCTCACATTCTGGAGTCCACTTGAATCTTGCGTGCTTCTTTGTAAGCTTTGTTAAGGAACTGGATATCTTTGAAAAATCTTTAATGAAATTCCGATAATAACTAGCCAATCCCAGAAAACTTCGGACTTCTGTTGGAGTACTAGGCTGCTTCCAATTTTGAATAGCGGTGATTATACCGGGATCCACAGAAATTCCTTCTTTCGATATAACATGGCCAAGAAACTTGACTTCTTCTTGCCAGAATATACATTTGGAAAGTTTGGCCTTCAAGACATTCTTTCTGAGAATTTCTAACATTTGTTCCAAATGTTTCGCATGCTCGCTCTCTGACTTAGAGAAGATCAATATGTCATCAATGAAAACCAGAACAAATTTATTCAAGACTTCTCTGAATACCCAGTTCATCAAATCGACAAAATACGCTGGAGCGTTACATAAGCCGAACGACATTACTAACCACTCATAGAATAAATCGGGACCTCTGAATGGTGTCATAGGAACACACTCTTCGGCAATACGAAGCTGATGGAAGCCTATAGCTAGGTCCATCCTTGAAAATACTTGTGCGCCATTCAATCAATCTAACAAATCATCAATCCGCGGCAATGGGTATTTATTCTTTAATGTATGTTTATTCAAGTCATGACAATCCACACATAGTCGAAGAGTACCGTCTGACTTTGGGACAAACACCACTGTTGCTCCCCAATCAGAGAAACTAGGCCTAATCAGACCCTTCCATACAAACTGTCGAGTTTGATTGTCTAATTCTTCCTTCTCCTTTAGAGTCATTCTCCGAATAGCGTACACTACTGGTCTTGCATTCGGAATTAAAGCGAACTTGAAATCAATTTCCCTCTTCGGAGGTAAGCTAACAACTTCTTCGAACACATCTGCATAATTCTTGACGACAAGAATATCTTTTATGATTTCCGGAATATTCTCTGTGACAACAGGGATATTTTCTATTTGAGCAGGAGAAACATCAAGAGATGACCAAAAGTCTTTTCTATCCGAATTAGGACCTTCACATGGAATGGTTATATAATTGCCTGATATAATCTTCGCCCTTACGACTCTGTCAACGCATTTAACCTCAGCTTCATATTTGGTTAACCAATCCATCCCCAAAATAAGATCAAATTCGGTAATATTTATGACGATCGCGATGGTATGGAATCGATAGCAGGAAAAAGAAACAGGCACCCCACAAACCCAACTGAGATCAAGGAACCCCCAACCGGATTATGGACAGTCATGGGTCCTTTAAGATTTCTCAAATTCAAATCCAGTTTCTTAACCGCATTCTTTGCAACCAAGCTTCGCAATGCGCCTGTATCAAACAGTACTTTAACTGGAATGTTTTTGACACTAAGCATGCCTTCTAGAACGGCTGGCCTTACCGGACTAGATGAGGGCGCAGGAACTTCTGCCACTTCGTTTACATGCACTCTGGTCTTTTTTAACAGCAAGCAATCTTGCTTTACATGACCAGCCTGATGGCAATGATTGCATTTTCTATTCTCTTGAAGCTTGTTCTTGGATTTAGATTCATTCTTCCTTTGTTTCTTTAAAGATATGCAATTTCCTTGCAAATGACCTTACTGTAACACCCCGTATTTTCTGTGAACATAAGAGTAACAAATCAGAGAATAATTAAATTGTAACAAAATAATTAAGGGAAACGGGCTACGCCATTGCTTTCGTCTCGATATTCTTCTTGGAATAGAGTCCAAGTTTGCATAAATTGGACACCATATGAAGAAGATATGGCCTTCAGAAGTTTCAGTAAAAATCAGCCTGAAATTCAAAATTCAAATTTCAAAATTCAAAACAGACACCCGGGCTGGGCGGGAAAATTCCCGCCCAGGGCCCAGTTCGGCAGTAGAGTCGACCTGGGGGTCGATCTGGGTAAACAGGTCGACACTAGGGTCGACCTCCCCTCCTTTTTCTAGATCTGTAGACAGATCCATTTTTCTGCACCTGGACGCCTTTCTGATCGGATTCATGAGCTCTAACCTATTTAAACACCCCCAAACCCAGCTTTCTCTGCACGCAATTTCATTCTGCCTATACTCTGCCTCTATTCTAATTAAAAATGAAATAATGGCATCGCTACTCTGCTAAAACCTAGGATAAATCTAGTGCATCTTCTTCCAAACTGAATAGGATTAAAAGAACAACTAGTCTACATCAAAGGAGAGCTATTCAGTGTCAGAACACAGATTCCAGAATACAAGAATCGTTCCCTTTTTGTGAGTACAGTTATTTTCAGATATAAACTTTTATTATGATCTTGGCATGATTATAAATCTAAATCTAAGGTTATGCATATTCTTATCTGTCAGATCTGTTTTTCTGTGACTATTCTGTATCTCCTTTTTCTTTCTGTTCTATAGCTAGGCTACTACGAGCCTGCGCCAATTCTCATAAGAGATTAACACATGAATGCTAATTTTGGGGCAAATATTGAATATTGCATAATTGGACATGACTGATCTGTGACTGATTTGAGAAAAGAACATAGGTTGTAAATTAAGATCTAGAATCAGTGCATACTATGTATAAAAGACGGTGATTTGGAAGAATTATTATTATATGATAGTATATGACTTGGGATTTGGAATATAATGCATATTATAATGCAAGATCTAAGTTTGAGGACTTAATACATGATTAAAATTTAAGATCTAGATTTTGGGGCATATTTTATATCACGATCTATGACTTGAAAAGATAAAAAAAAAAGATATATGTGACTTAGGCGTAAAGATCTATATTAAAATAGGTTAACTATTAATGAGAATGCGCCTAAATATGGATTTTAGGATATTTGGCATCATAGGCTATAATTTGTCATAATTCATATTGTTTGGGACATTTTAGAAAATATTCTGCACTGTGCAAAGTTTAATTAAAATTTGGGGCATATGTTGTATTATGGATTATGACCATGATTTAGGCAGGTAAATTTAGGCAAGACATGTAAATAGAGCTTTAAGAAATATTTAATCTATTAAATTGCTGAATTGCCTAATCTATTAAATCTGTTGAATTGCCTAATCTGCCAAATCTGTTATCTGCTTAATTTGTTGAATTGCCTAATCTGCTAAATCTGCTGAATTGCCTAATCTGCTAAAATTGTTATCTGCTAAATCTGTTATCGGCTAAATCTGTTGAATGCAAAATAATTGTAATTTGGGTATGAAAATCCGTAGGCTCGATCTAAGATTGAGTAAAACATGGAAACTTGATTAATCTGTTGTAACCTGTAATGGAGTTTAATCTGTTAAATAGACATAAATTAGTCTGATATCTGTATTGGACTAAACTGGCTATGACACGAGGTTAGACTCCATTTGCGGTGGAAGCCTGCCCGGAACCAACCGGCTTAACCAGCGACTGCAAACTGTCAGTCTAATGTGAGAGGTCATAGGCATAACTAAAATACGCTTAGACACGAGGTTAGGTTTGGCTTATGGCAGAAGTCTGCCCGGAATCGCCCGGCATATCCAGTGGCCACAAGCTACCGACCTAATGTAAGAGGTCTGTGCATTAATAATTAATTAATGCAAATCTAAGATAAATATGATACCTAAAACATGTTCAGTGGATAGGGTTAAAACAATTGGTATGATGAATCTAATAAGCCCGTTTCATAAATTTGTAGGCCCAATACAAAGTTAGGTAAAACAATCTGTAAGCCTGTTATTCTGTATATCTAATCCGTTAGTTTGAGAACTTGTTAATCTATATATCTGATACGTTAGTCTGAAAACATGTTAACTTGATTGTCTTGTCTGTGAACTAGTAACCTGAACTCTGTCTGAAATCTGGAAACAAGTTAATCTGAAATCTGTTAGTCTAGGGACACAAGGTTACGAGGGGAAATACTTGTGTCATCTGTTGTTTGTGACCCATATTAGTCAGTAACCCTTTATGGTATCAAAACTTTGACCCCACGCTATGTAGGGGTCCGGGCACGCTTACTGAACTAATTATAAGCGGTTCATTCTGATACTGGTGACGGGTGTTGATGGTGCATTCCAACCGGGTCATGTGCTTGCATAGATCCGGTATGCTCTGAAGATGTAAGACACCGTGACATTTGTAAATAGGTCTGTGCCAATAGGTTGCAACTATAGGGAGTGACACACCCTATTGTGGGGCCGACATAGGGTTTTTATGTATTAGGGAGCCGATCGCTTGGGGGTAGGACTTAAGGTACACTTAGTTCTGTCTGGTTTTGTTGGTACCGTCTGTTTCTGTTGGGTGGCAACACCTATTTGTTTCTATGTGGTACCGTCTGTTGGGGTGGTAAAGGCCCATTACTAGTGTACATCTAATTCTAACATTCTGTTTCCGTAAGGATTATTCTGTTTCCGTCTCTGATTCCGTTTCTGATTCTGTTTCCGTACCTTCTGTCTGTTGGGGTGGTAAAGGCCCATTAGTTGGGTGGTAAAGGCCCATTATTAGTATTCTTCTTCTGTACCTTCTGTCTTTTCGGGTGGTAAAGACCCATTACTAGCATTCTATTTTTGTAGAGATTATTCTGTTTCCGTTTCTGTTTCAGTTTAGACATTAGGGTAACACCTAATCCTGTTATACTAGTATTAGTGCAGAGAAGTGAAGACTAAGTAAGAAGCTTAGCTTAGTCTCTATCATTCTGTTAACCTGCTATTCCTGTTACGGTTATCTCTCATCCAGTTTTATTTACATGTCATGATACTATTATCTGTTTATATACTGAAAGTCACTGGACTCACTAGACTAATGTCTGACCTAGTATGTTTCGCCTCTTTTCTTTTCGTTCCCCCCCCCCAAGGTGCTTAGGGTGGAAACGTAGGAGCTTGATTCAGATTCTCTCTGCTTGAAGTGTTTGAAGTATTGTTTGGCTTTGGCTCTATCTTTCTATGGCAGTTTATGTTGGGGATTATGACTTTAAAAACTATGCATTCTGAAGGATTTTGCACAAGACCGATATTTTGTACTTGAATTCTGATATTGTGATTTGAAAAGATGTAACCAAACCTATTTCTGTTTCTGTTGTAATAAAGTTATAAATTTTTCAAGTACTGCTTTATATGTCTTGTAAATTTCTGTTCTGTCTACTAAAACACTCCATCAAAGTTAAGGCATTCCCTTTGTGAGTGACCTAAATGGAGGTGGGGTGTTACACTAGGTATCAGAGCTGAAGGTTACCAGATTTGATAAAAAGTTTTGAAAACTATTTTAAAAAAGGTTTAAAAAGGAAGTATTTTCAAACATAGAGTTTATTTTGAAAAACATAATCCCCAAAGCCATAGCTTATCTTTCTATCCTTTGTTTTGAATCTTTCCTTTCCTTTCGTTTCAGCATGTCTGGGGATCTTAACCTTCTAGAGGGCGTACCGATACCTGGCTGGTTCAGGAGGTACCTAGAAGCTAGGGCTAATGATGCGGGCCCAACAAACGTCCCTCCTCCCCCAGCTGCAGCGGTTCCTCCTCCTCCTCCTCCGTGCGTGAATACTTTCCCAAAGATATGTAGAGACTTTCGAGCCATGGGTGGGAAGAACTTTAATGGAACAGAATCCTTCGTGGAGGCAAGGAACTGGCTCAAAGAAACTGAGGATTTGTTCGTTATCTTCGAGGTGGACGATAGGCAGAAGATACAATTGGCGGTATGGTTGCTTAAGGACGAAGCTTCTTTTTGGTGGGAGGTCACAAATGGAGAGCGTCCGGTAGAGAGATGGATGAATTTCAGGCAGGTTCGAGATGAAATTTCTCTCACGAGCGGAAGAGAGTCTATACGTAGAGAGGTTCTTGGCGTTGAAGCAGGGGAATTTATCAGTGAGAGAGTACGTCAACAAGTTTAACCAGTTGGCAAGATTCGGCTTAGATTTGGTAAATACACCGCATAAGAAGGCACTAAGGTTTGCTAAAGGTTTGAACGAGCCGCTACACGGATTGGCAATGTCCCACATTCCTATGGGGGCTACCTTCGAGAAACTAGTTGACATGGCATTGATGCATGAAGAGGAAACCAAAAGTGAGAAGAAAGAAGAAAAACTTGAAGGACCATAGAACAAGAAGGCGGGGCCCAAAAAGGAAACACAAAAGAAGGATGAGAAGACTGAAAATAAGAAGGAGAAGAAGTGCTTTACTTGTGGAAGCTCGGCCCATCTGAACAAGGATTGCAGAAAGTGGAAGGGCACTTGCTTCAACTGTGGAGAAATGAGGCACTTCACTAGGGACTGCCCAAAGAAATGAGGACAAGGGCAGAGGGCAGGACCAACTTCTGGAGGACAGGCGAATACCCTCGAGGCTCGTGGATAGGATAGAAATAGGAAAATTTGCTGTAGAGGGATTAATCTCCTTATCTGATTTTGGAGTTAAAAAAACTCTTTTTGATTCTGGCATTTTGATTCTGTAATTGAAACTATGCACTTTAATACTAGTCTTGTTTCTGGTTCTGCTATAGTCTCAAACCCCATGAGGGTTACGACTCATTTGTTTTTGATAAGTTGGGGTTTGAAGGTATCCTTGTTGAGCATTAATTTGACTATGATGCATATATTCTAGGTTTTTATCATGCTTAGTTTACTAAGAATCATTTGGTAATCTGATCTATATCATTAGTCTGTAGGTATCTGAATATTTCTGAAAAGGATAGGGGTTTTTACTCAAAGCGTGAAGTAGATTTCTAGTTGGACATTTGTTTAATGGGAGTGATTCTCTGAGTATTAATCTGATGTTGATTTCGGTCTTCGAGGTTGATACTTAGGGGGTTATTCTCTTAAACCGATGTCTGATGGGAACCTAGCTTTTGTTTTAATTGTACTTGCTTCTATCACTCGACTTTATCCTATCGACCGAGTCTTCAACCTTTTGGTAGAAACTAATGGGTGTAAACATGTGTTTGAGACATGTTATGTTTGATGGTTGCAAGTGGATGCAAGTGGTTGCTAGTGGTTGCATATACACACACTAGGCACTAGATCGGCTCAAAAACACTCTCATACTGCATATGGATGTGTGTGCATTTTTTAAAAATTTTATGGATGCGAAATGGTCGACTCAGCACATGGATGTTGCATATGAATGAACGTTTGTGCACTCATATAGAAATGATATGTATCAAATAGGAAAATTGCATACACGTTGGACTCATGGCATTGACATAATTCGCATTAAGGAGGTCAACTGAATCAGTGGACCGCCTGATCTTTGCATTAGATAAGGAACATATACACACACTTTTGCATATGTTCATACAACATTAGAAGTTTTCTAAGGACAATGGATGCTTGTGGATGATGGTTGAGTAGATGGGTGATTGGATGGTAGGACACATTCTTCCTAGCTTGAAGATTTCGGGGACGAAATCCTTTAAGGAGAGGAGAATGTAACACCCCGTATTTTCTGTGAACGTAAGAGTAACAAATCAGAGAATAATTATATTGTAACAAAATAATTAAGGGAAACGGGCTACGCCATTGCGTTCATATCGAAATTCTGCTTGGAATAAAGTCCAAGTTTGCGTAAATCGGACTCCGTATGAAGAAGATATGGCCTTCAGAAGTTTCAGTTAAAATCAGCCCGGAATTCAAAATTCAAATTTCGAAATTCAAAATAGACACCCGGGCTGGGCGGGAAAATTCCCGCCCAGGGCCCAGGTCGACACTAGGGTCGACCTGGGTAAATAGGTCGAGACTAAGGTCGACCCTAGGGTCGAACTCCCCCTATTTCCAGATCTGTAGACAGATCCATTTTTCTGCACCTGGATGCCTTTCTGACCGGATTCATGAGCTCTAACCTATTTAAACACCCCTAAACCCAGCTTTCTCTCCACACAATTTCATTCTGCCTATACTCTGCCTTTATTCTAATTAAAAATAAAATAATGGCGCTACTACTCTGCTAAAACCTAGGATAAATCTAGTGCATCTTCTTCCAAACTGAATAGGATTAAAAGAACAACTAGTCTACATCAAAGGAGCGCTATTCAGTGTCAGAACACAGATTCCAGAATACAAGAATCGTTCCTTTTTTGTGAGTACAGTTATTTTCAGATATAAACTTTTATTATGATCTTGGCATGATTATAAATCTGAATCTGAGGTTATGCATATTCTTATCTATCAGATCTATTTTTCTATGACTATTTTGTATCTCCTTTTTCTTTCTGTTCTATAGCCAGGCTACTACGAGCATGCGATAAATCTCATAAGAGATTAACGCATGAACGCTAATTTTGGGGCAAATAATGAATATTGTATAATTGGACATGACTGATCTGTGATTGATTTGAGAAAAGAACATGGGTTGTAAATTAAGATCTAGAATCAGTGCATACTATGTATAAAAGACTGTGATTTGGAAGAAGAATTATTATATTATAGCATATGACTTGGGATTTGGAATATAATGCATATTATAATGCAAGATCTGATTTTGAGGACTTAATACATGATTAAAATTTAAGATCTAGATTTTGGGGCATATTTTATATCACGATCTATGACTTGAAAAGAGAAAAAAAAAAGATATATGTGACTTAGGCATAAAGATCTATATTAAAATGGGTTAACTATTAATGTGAATGCGCCTAAATATGGATTTTAGGATATTTGGCATCATAGGCTATAATTTGGCATAATTCATATTGTTTGGGACTTTTTATAGAATATTCTGTACTGTGCAAAGTTTAATTAAAATTTGGGGCATATGTCATATTATGGATTATGACCATGATTTAGGCATGTAAATTTAGGCAAGACATGTAAATAGAACTTTAAGAAATATTTAATCCGTTAAATCTGCTGAATTGCCTAATCTGCTAATCTGTTATCCGTTAAATCTGTTGAATTGCCAAATCTTCCAGATCTATTATTTGCTTAATCTGTTGAATTGCCTAATCTGCTAAATCTGCTGAATTACCTAATCTGCTAAATTGTTATCTGCTAATCTGTTATCGGCTAAATATGTTGAAAGCTAAATAATTGTAATTTGGGTATGAAAATCCGTAGGCTCGATCTAAGATTGAGTAAAACATGGAAATTTGATTAATCTGCCGTAACCTGTAAGGGAGTTTAATCTATTAAATGGACATAAATTAGTCTGATATCTGTATTGGAATAAATTGGCTATGACATGAGGTTAGACTCTGTTTGCGGTGGAAGCCTACCCGGAACCAACCGGCTTAACCAGCGACCGCAAACTGTCAGTCTAATGTGAGAGGTCGTAGGCATAACTAAAATATGCTTAGACACGAGGTTGGATCTGGCTTGTGGCAGAAGTCTGTCCGGAACCGCCCGGCATATCCGGCGGCCACAAGCTACCGACCTACTGTGAGAGGTCTGTGCATTAATAATTAATTAATGCAAATCTAAGATAAGTATGATACCTAAAATGTGTTGGGTGGGTAGGGTTAAAACAATTGGTCTGATGAATCTAATAAACCCGTTTCGTAAATCTGTAGGCCCAATACAAAGTTAGGTAAAACAATCTGTAAGCCTGTTAATCTGTATATCTGATCCGTTAGTCTGAGAACTTGTTAATCTGTATATCTGATCCGTTAGTCTGAAAACTTGTTAACTTGATTGTCTGATCTGTGAACTAGTAACCTGAACTCTCTTTGAAATCTGGAAACAAGTTAATCTGAAATCTGTTAGTTTGGGGACACAAGGTTAGGAGGGGAAATACTTTTGTCATCTATTGTTTGGGACCCATATTAGTCAGTAACCCTTTCTGGTATCAAAAATTTGACCCCACGCTTTTTAGGGGTCCGGGCACGCTTACTGAACTAATTATAAGCGGTTCATTCTGATAATGGCGAGGGGTGTTGATGGTGCGTTCCAACTGGGTCATGTGCATGCATGGATCCGGTTTGCACTGAGGATGTAAGACACCGTGACATCTGTAAATAGGTTTGTGCCAATTGGTTGCCACTTTAGGGAGTGATACACCCTACTGTGGGGCCGACACATGGTATTTATGTATTAGGGAGCCGATCACTTGGGGGTAGGACTTAGGGTACACTTAGTTCTGTCTGTTTCTGTTGGTACCATCTATTTCTATTGGGTGGAAACACCTGTCTGTTTCTGTATGGTACCGTTTGTTGGGGTGGTAAAGGCCCATTACTAGTGTACACCTAATTCTAAAATTCTGTTTCCGTAAGGATTATTCTGTTTCCGTCTCTGATTCCGTTTCTGATTCTGTTTTCGTACCTTCTGTCTGTTGGGGTGATAAAGGCCCATTAGTTGGGTGGTAAAGGTCCGTTATTAGTATTCTTCTTCTGTACCTTCTGTCTGTTCGGGTGGTAAAGACCCATTACTAGCATTCTTTTTTGTAGAGATTATTCTGTTTCCGTTTCTGTTTCAGTTTAGACATTAGGGTAACACCCAATCCTGTTATACTAGTATTAGTGCAGAGAAGTGAAGACTAAGTAAGAAGCTTAGCTTAGTCTGTATCATTCTGTTAACCTGCTATTCCTGTTACGGTTATCTCTCATCCAGTTTTATTTACATGTCATGATACTATTATCTTTTTATATACTGAAAGTCACTGGACTCACCAGACTAATGTCTGACCTAGTTTGTTTCGCCTCTTTTCTTTCCGTTCCCCCCCCCCCCAAGATGCTTAGGGTGGAAACGTAGGAGTTTGATTCAGATTCTCTCTACTTGAAATGTTTGAAGTATTTCTTGGCTTTGTCTCTATCTTTCCATGGCAGTTTATGCTGAGGATTATGATTTTAAAAACTACGCATTCTGAAGGCTTTTGCACAAGACCGATATTTTGTACTTGAATTCTGATATTGTGATTTGAAAAGGTGTAACCAAACTTGTTTCTGTGGTAATAAAGTTATAAATTTTTCAAGTACTACTTTATCTGTCTAGTAAATTTTTGTTCTGTCTACTAAAATTCTCCATCAAAGTTAAGGCATTCCCTTTGTGAGTAACCTTAATGGAGGTAGGGTGTTACACTTGCTTATGGCAGTTATTGCATATGACGGTCGTTACTGGTTCTTTCTCAGATTTAACCCTTTTCCTGTTGGCTTTGGGCTTCTTACTGACCTCAGGCGTCGTACTGGCCTCAGGACTATCGGTCTCAGACTCCCCTTTGTTACCAGAACTGACTTCCTCTTCGTTGTTCAAAAGACCTCTCATATGGAGATCTTCATACTGGTAAGCCATGTATATCATTTCCGGAAAAGGAAGCTTCACATGCCCCATTACACTACTTTGGTACTTCCTTTGAAACCCGTTAATAAACCTCAGATTCTTCCTCTTCGTATTTTGAATTAGATGCGGGGCAAAATGAGAAAGTTCATTGAATTACTTATGATATTCTGGAATGGTCATATCTCCTTGTATCAGATAATAAAATTCATCACATAACCGCTCAGTTGCTTCTGGAGGAATAAATCATTCACTGAAAATCTCTTTAAATCTATCCCAGGTAATATTACCTTCTGGATTATCCTTAATAATCGAATCCCACCAGAACATAGCTTCTTCTTTGAGTGCCCAAGATGCCAGTAATCTTTTCTGGTCATCACTCACCTTTAAACCTTCAAAGATTTTCTTAGTAGACCGAATCCAAGCTTGTGTTTCCATAATGTTTTCTTTGCCCAAGAATGGTGATCCACCCAGATTTCGATACCTCTTTACTAGAGCTTAAATATTTGGGTCTGTATTACTTCTTCTGTTTCTTCCACTCATTTTCTATTGCGTCTGCAAATAGCAGACAAAGTGTCAGGTCAACAAAAAAGGTATTTGTAAAGCATAGAGACATATACTTGATTGTAAATGTGTCTACTACGGTGTATTTCATTCTGCTTCACTCATTCTTGGATATTACTAATCTTATCTGAAATGAACGATCCGTCTTAGAACACTACTGGTTCTATTTCTGACGAGTTCGTTAATATGTTATATTCCAGAACTAAGCTTAACCAAAGCTCTGATACCACGTTGTGACGACCCTAATCCCCCGTACGACGGTGGCAAGGGTAATCTTTGGAATATAACACATAAACAGATAACAGCAGAACAGGAATAAATAAATACACCAGATAATGTACAACAAAGTACACTGGATAAATATAAACATCAGAGTTACACAGTATATAGGATCATACTTAGTACAAATACAGTTCAGCTTTACATAAAATGTCTATAACGGAAAACAAAACATAGTATGTACAATGAGAGCTGAACAGCATAAAAAGAGATAAATGATAGAATCCATCTTCAGCTCCATAGCTATCCAGAAAGAGCCTGCTAAAACATGGATACAAGGCTGCCCATGTAGAAATAGGGGCACCAGAGTTTACAAGTGAAACAAACTACGAGTCAGTCATGGGACTGGTATGAGAAATCTACTTAACTAGTTAAACGATAATAACAAGGCAAATCATAGGACCACGCCACTTTCGTGGAACGGGTTTACTCCAGTGATTGCCTGTGCATGAATAAAGCAAGTTATTTAAACAATGCAATGCTTTTTATAAAAAATGAAGCCATTATAAGACTCAATTCCCATCACACAATGCAACTCAAACTGGAGGATAGAGTTTTACCTTATAATGGCCAAAATATGCTTGATACGAATAAAACAAAAGCATTTGATATTATTATTAGTGTTTATATGTTTCAAAAACAATTTCAATCATAAATATCAATCATAGACGGCATTAATGCCCCATACCACTATGTCCCCATATATAGGTATACAATCAAAACCGCACATGTTGTATTTGGAAATTGGATTTCCGTCATGAACCAAGGCAAAAGATAGTCCTTACCGAATTAGAGACAATCTAGCCCATGTCTACGGAACAGCCGCAACTGCACCTTGGATCGTCAAGGCCGTTCCACTCGATGTGGATTATTATGCCTGAACACTGCGTTTCCCCGCCCTTTGGGGCGTAAATGAGTCCTATGACTCCAGCGACTCCACATAGTCACCGATATATCTGAGGCGCCTCGCAATCCAACAACCACACAAGTGAAAATAATATAAATGTTAGGGCTGGTAGGTCACTGACACCACCCTAGCTAGAAGGAAACGCATCTCCTCCCTGATGTCCTCTCCCGTTTCTGGCTCATACCGGGGTGTGAGGCTCACGAATCAGCGCTATACACAAAGCTATGCTACATAGGCGGTGCATTGACAATCTACCACAAGACTTTGCTTTTCAACAAAAGCCTTGATCATTTGCCACTTAGGCATGCCACACAGGCAATTCACACCATGCGACCGATGTCTATCGATATACAACCTCTAATCCCGCACGTCTCAGAGAAGAGTGAAGTAAGGGAATGAATTCCCCTTCACCAGGCAGATGTATATTTAATAGAGATCAATTAATACAGAGAAAAATCCAATGTCAGACACAGTCCATACAAGTTCGTTCTGGGTCTGAACAAAACCGGAGGCACCTTATACCTCGCATATCCATTGATCTCCAAGTACGTATGGACGATCACCACTTATTATCTATATCTTAGGATGCCTCCCAATCAAGACATCAGTAATCATCCAACCGATGTGAAGATCTCTGGTCTTCAACCACCGTCTTCATCATCAACTTCTTATCGTCGATCAATTATTTGAAATGAGATTTAACTCGGACTTTTCAAATAATTCACGTATATTTAGAATTTAAATCAATTCATTTCAATGGTTAAATTATTCGACATCAATAATTCTGTTCTTTAATGTAATTTTCACGCCAAACACATTCAACCATCAAATATCCAAAAACCGGGTAAATTCGGTTTATTTCCATTCCATATCGTTTATAATATTTTATAACGATTTATCGCTATTTATATTCATTTAAAAATAGCCAATTCTTTCAAACGACGCTTTAGGCCATCTGGCGGCCATGGCGCTGTTTTTCTTCAGATTTGATTTACACATATCTGAAAATCTGACCGTTGGATCTTTACAAATTTTATATCACTAGAAAGATCTTTTCAAAACGAATCCAACGGTTCCAGTTTTCGGAAAATACGATGGTCGGATCTCCCGGTACAATCGTTTGAAGTTACGAATTCAAAATACGAACTGCAACATCGTTATTCGATTTATTTCAATTATATATATATATATAAATATATAATCGATTCTGGCGCTATTTTTCTTCATATTCGAATTAAACATTCCAGACAATCCAACCGTTGGATCTTTACAAAATTGGTGTCGTAGGAAAGATATTTCCAAAGCGAACCCAACAGTTTCGGTTTCGGGAAAATCCGATGGTCGGATCTCCCGCAATAATCGTTTGAAACCACGGTTTCAAAACACGAACTGCAGCTTCGTTATTCGATTTATTTTAATTATATATATATAATTCATTTCTCGATTTCAAAACCATATTCATTTCATATATTTGATAAAAACGATATTTTTATCCAATAGATATTTATTTCAACACATCACTATTTTTAGCAGTTCATATATATCATAAAAATGTGATTTTTATTGTAAAACAATTTATTTCAAAACATGATTATTTTATATAGTTCATACATAAGGTAAAAATGTTATTTTGGGTGTTAAAACAATTTATTTAAAACACTAATATTTTATATAGTTTATATATATGATAAAAATGTTATTTTTATCTTTCAAAGAATTTATTCAATACATGAACTTCATTTAACACATGAATTTTATTCAACACATGAATTTCTATTCAACACATGAATATAGTTTCAACACATGAATATAAATCAAACACAGGAATATTTCAGAAAATTTCGACAGCATAACGACAGGGTAGTTAAAACCGGCAACGTCCCGAGTACGGCTCCTCGCTCTACCTTAAAGCCTCGCAGCTTTTGACAATGGGGATTTCAATACCTAGTTCGTACGCAGACGAATTTTCCCATATGCTAATCCTATTGGGATTTCAACCACAACCAATCATTTCAAATCAACCATTCATGATATTCACCAAATTTCACATCAACCAATAATCTAAACAATATCACAACAATATATATCGTCCATGGTCTGTAGACGAGGGGAGTGTGTGTATATATATATATATACACACGTATATAACTATATTTCGATTTCATTTCAATATCATTTCAATTCATTTCAACGCATATATGATTTCTACAACACATATATAACTTGTACATCGAACATACAACTTATACAACGTTTATACATGAGGTTACAATGCTTATATAACTCATACATCGACTATATAATTTATACATCGTTATTTCCATATCGTTTATAATTCAAAAATCTCACTTTGGGTTCTACTCCTCCAAAATTTGTAGAAGGCTCAGAAAAATATCAGGTCACTTCTAGAATGTATAAGACGTTTGCACGAGTCCATTGTCTCTTGTTTCACTGAATTTCGACCACACATGAAAAAAATATGATTTTTAGAAGTTTGCAACACTTAAAAGTGTAAAAAACAGTTCAAATTATATACAGCCGTACCTCTGTTGTTTGGTTCCGAACTAGGTTTTCAATTTTTGCGCCAATTGTTGCTCGTGGTCGGAATCAGGTCACACAACGTCGAAGGGCTTGGAGAGGGGTTGCCACACTTGGTGGTGGCGCTCTGATCGACGCCGTGTGGAGGGAGAATCGGCGGCTCGAATGTCGGCCCTTCAAGGCATTGGATATCTTCAACTGCTCAACGAAAAGCTTCAAACTTTATATGGATTTGTAGCTCTTGAGAAGATCTGCAAAAACCTTAACTGCGGCACTGGATTTCATGGAGCGTGGAAGGAGCAATCGAAGGGGGAAGCAAAGAGGTGGTTTCCACCTTCGATCTAGAGGTTAACGGGGAGAGAGAAAATATTTATAAAATGAATTAATATTTATAAAAAATCCTATTGGCCCATCTATATATTTAAAATTTTAAAGGTGTTTTCACATCCGAACTCCAATCCAAACCCAACGACTGTCGCCCCTAGCAAAATACCCCCATTCTGAACAAAATGTGATATGTTTTGTAGGCCCATTCGACTGTTACTGTTAGTTTTCCTTCAAATTAAAATATAAAACATTCAATATTTGATTTGAACGTACATTTCAATTTACCGGGGCCACAAACTGTTCCCAAAAATTCCAGAAAAATAATTCTAGCTATGTTTTGACGATACGGTCCCAGCAAAACTAGTTTCGTCGAATTTTGAGACCGTTTGAAAAATGGATATTTTCTGGTCTGTAACACCCCACATCCGTTAAGGTCACTCACAAAGGGAATGCCTTAACTTCAATGGAGCATTATGGGTACTGGAACAGAAATATTACAAGACAGACATATATAAAATAGCGGAAAGTAAAGTGGAAGTACTTCAAACCATTTATTAAATATAAGTGTTTACAAGAAAAGCCCATCAACTTCCAATACCCAATTACATAGTTAAAATATCTGTCTTGCTCAAAAACAAAGAAGCATAAAAACAACATGTAGTATTCCCCAATAAAGCAAAGCAAAGCGAAGAAAGCCATAGCCAAGAGAAATCCAAGCCATACATGAAAGAGCCTTGGAGCTTGGTAAGATCCGAACTCAGCTGTATTGCCATCCTGTGAACCTGGGGGGGAAACGGAAGAAAAAGAGGCGAAACAAAACGGGTCAGTCATAAAGACTGAGTAAGTCCTAGTGACTTCCAGCACAAAAATAGGTAAAGATAATATGGCATGAGTAAACTGAAAGTAAACATAAGCATGATGACAAGATAAGCAACATGCAAGATAACTAAGGATAACATGATGTGATTTTTGTCAAGTAACATCGCAAGGTTCCCATTCAAGATAAACTAAGTATGATTTCGTAAGATTCCTATCAAGCATATCACGATTCCTTTGCTTCGCCATTAAAAGATTTCTGTGATATCTATTAGCTCATCACCACCTAACTAGCATCCTCACAAGTGTCTTGCAAGGAATGATCCGTATTCTTACTAGTACTCCAACTAGTGTCCTATGTAACAAGGATCCTTACCCCCTACTTGTGTCCCAACTAGTAGCCCGTGTTATATAATATGGAGATCTCACCCACTACTTAGAAATCATAATACTAGTCTTATGTACCCCTAGCTGACTACATAGGTGTCGCCTGCCCCTATCTCCACTAGGTGTACCCACCAATCCCCATGCGATCGACTCCCTAACTCGTAGATACCCGTGTTGGCCCCACAGTGGGGTGTATCATTCCCTAAAGTGGCAACCCGATACAACGGAGATGCACGGCTTATACCTACACGATGCAACAACGTCTTACCTACCAGCCCAGGCCCACGCATGCATATGACCCCGTTGGACTTGCGTTGCCACCGCTTAACCCGTATTGACCTCTAACGATCAAACCCAGTATGCGTGTCCCGTCCTCGACATGGGTCGAGCTCACAAAGATACGTAATGGGCTACATGTCTGAAAAGGGTCCCCTTTCCTCGACACAAGCTTCCCACCTATGCTTGGTCCCCTTTAGTAATTCTTACTTAACCCCTTCTTATTCATGCCCACTTACATGCTTAAATTTTGGTTAAGTATACACCAGTTATGTCTTACATGTTACCCATGTCCTCCACTTAACCCCTACATCATCCTCATGTCTTAATACATGCTTTATCTTGGTTAAGTGCTTATAGGTTATATTTTACATGTCATTCATATTACCCCCAATGAAACACCCCACCTCCGTTAGGGTCACTCTCAAAGGGAATGCCCTAATTTTGGTGGAGGTTTATAAGTATAAGTCACAGATATACAAGACAGATATAAGAACACGTATTTGTAAACAGCGGAAAATCAACAAACTTTTATTTCATAAAAGCGAATACGTGCTACAACAACATCACCATAATTGTCTTACATTTTTTCCAAAACATAACATAACACTTTCATAATCTGTCTTGATTACATTATTTAAAGAAGCATAAATAAAACATAGATAAACTGCAAAAGACCCATAGTGGATTGTCCAAAGCCATAGTTCAAAACGAAAAAGTCCAAGCAATGCATTTCTCTTCCTCAAGCTGGATGTTAAGGCTGGTCAAGCTGCTGTGTTCCCTCCCTGTGGACCTGGGGGGGGGGGAAACGGAAGAAAAGAAGACGAAAGAAAAGTAAAGTCAGACATAAAGCCTGAGTAAGTCGAGTACTATTCTGTCTATGAATAAAGAACTGGGTATGATAAGTATAAACAAGAAGTGGGAAAGCATTATAACTTGGTTAAGTTGTCTAGGGTCGAATATACTATCGTACCCCATGTTAATCTCTGAACCCATATAAACTAGTTTCCAACTGGCACCCCATAATCAGGGTGAAGTGATCCATTTTATAATGATCGGCTCCTACTCGCATAGTTACATGTGTCTTACGGCCCCCGATGTTGTAGTTACCTATGCTGGTCCCACTATGGGGTGTATCAAGTCCCATGGTGGCGGCCCGAGACAATCCTAGAATGCACAGGTATGCTACTGGTGTCCAGTGCCTTATTTTTCTGCGCCGGAGTGTGTGCACGCCCGCACCCCGTTAGAACCTACACTGCTACACCACCGCCGTCGATTTGACCTCTTACAATCAGCCCAGTAATCGTGCCCCACCCTGCCTAGTTTCAGGGTATCCTGATACACCTTCTAGGGTTACTGCTGAAAAGGGTCCCCCGTTACTAGGTTTTCTATCTCTAGCCAACATGCTAAGTTGGTTAAGTGTTTTCTAACCTAACCCCCACCAGTCCGTTTAGTTTAGCATGTTCCATTTTGATTAAGTCTCTAGTTCACTTAATCCTAACAATCCTGACTCAGCCTTAATTGTCTTATTAAAGCCTTGACCTCTCACATTAGACAGGTATTGTTGTGGCTGCCTGTTGCCGGTTGGTTCCGGGCAGTCTTACGCCACAACTCAGTCAAACCTCGGGTCCTTATTGGGCTCCATGTTTAACCTCCCACATTGGATAGGTATTGTTGTGACTACTGGACAGCCGGGCGGTTCCGGGCAGGTTTACATCAGAACTCAATCCAACCTCGGGTTAAACACATCGTATGTTCTATATTTACATATTTTGTCTTTCTTCTTTATTCTCTTATATGTAAATATTTGCGGCCCATTATTAAGTTAATGGTGTAAAGGTTACACCAATCATGGGCCCAACCCATTCTTGAATTTGGGCCCTTCTACTTTATATTTTCATTTATTAATTAATTTAACCCAACGTTATTTTCCCCCGTTTAACACGCCCGTTTATTATATATATGTTGGGCTTAGCCTTTTTAAGCCCAACTTAACCATGAGGAAAAGGGGAGGCTTAAAGCGTGAGTACATACACAAAAAGGGGAATGTGAACGCATGAACTTGCAACATAACGTTGGAATTGCAAAATAGAAACTGGTGTACTTGCATAGTAGTAATGTATACTTTGGTCATAAAGCATAAGGGACATGAATCAAAGCATGTAAACTTGTAGTTGAGATAAGAATATCGTTATTGACACATAGGCTTAACTACAACATAAACCTATATTTTTATTCAGGCATAATGTCAAACATAAGCAAATCATGTTCATAAGATTACTACATGTTCACAAAGGTGTTTACTTTCGTTACTAACACAAAAGTATAGTTCAACTTAATCATGATTTTAAATCTATTCACATGGCATAAATATTTCTAACATGAAATCATGATTTTTACTTTAGTCATGCAAACTTGCAAAAGGGATTTTTGAATCTAACCTAGCTATGTACCACATATGTCATCATACAATTCTTGTTAACAATATAGACCTCACATGGATTTCAATTATGCAAAATATCAATCATAGCCTAGTCATATTCATAAGTTTGCAAATAGGTTTTCTAGTACAAAAGCATGACTTAATACATAGATCATGATGCCAAATTTTCAACATAATTTCATATGGACTATGATAACCCAAACTTATTCCAATTATGTACAAAATGATTCATGTACAAAAATATATATTATGATGGCATAGTAGCAAAACCCCAAACTTGCATGAATTTCAATTAATCAACTACATACATGTAGCTTCAACATGGATTACATAATTTGCGAATATTCCAAACGTATACTTGCATAAAACTACCGCATGTAGTTTTTCATAATTGAATAACATAATTCGAGAATATCCAAACGTATACAATATTCCAAATCGATAAGAATCATAGTAACGCCCAAATATGAATTACTTTATCGCCACAAATCAAGTATACAAACCAACACAATTATTTGTTCATACCAAAATAATACTCTACTTACAATGGTGTGGCGAATTCTCCAATTTAGGGATTTGGAGATACGATTCCTTGTTGAATTGATTTGATTAGGTTGCTTTATGCTTTAGAATTTGCCTCCTAATCCTCTCTCCAATTGGTGGCTACTCTTAGTTGTTCCTCAGCAACATGACGGCCTTGTTCTTATTTTTGAATGAATAGATTAGGGTTGAGTCTAGGGTCATTTTTATAGGGGTTATGAACTGATTAGGACCATTGATGTTGCTTGGATCGATCGTAGCCATTCATTCGAAAGAGAGACCAATTAGAGCTTGCCACCTAGCCCTAATGACAAAGCAGACTACAGAAAATCGACCAACATAGAATAGGCCAGCCAGGTTGGGCAGGGTTCGACCTGGCTCTGAACCAGGTCGACATGCCTGTCGACAGCCCTGTCGACCTGGCTAGACCAGGTCGACAGCCCAGTCGACCTGGGTGCATTAGGCGAGAGTTTTCCCGCCCTGGCCAATTGGGCCCGATTTTGGAATTAAAACGTATTTTTCTGAGCTGTTTTATTCTGTTCGAATTTTAAACTTAATTCAGAAACTTCCGAAGGCCATATCTTCTTCATACGGACTCCGTTTTTCGAAAACTCAGACTCTATTTCGCGTATTTTTCCGAGACGAACGCAATGGCGTATCCCGTTTCCCTTAGTTCTTTGATTTGAAATTAATTATACTTTAATTTGTGAATTTCACAGTTATAGAATTTGCGGGGTGTTACATTCTCCCCCACTTAAAAGGATTTCGTCCCGAAATCTTCAAGTTAGGAGGAATGTATATCCTAACATCCAATCATCCATCTACTCATCCATAAAACACGAGAATCCATTGTCCTTAAAAGACTTCTAATGCTTCATGACCATATTCGAAGTGTGTGTGTACATGTACTTATCAAATGCAAAAATCAGGCGGTCTACTGATTCAGTTGACCTCCTTAATGCGAATTATGTAAGTGCCATGAATCCATTATGTATGCAATTTTTCCTATTCATGATTCTACATGAGTGCACAATCATTCATACAAATGCAACATCCATATGACAACACATTAAAGTTCAACCATATACGAATGCAAACATATATGCATATGCAATATGAAGTGACTGAGCCGATCTAAAACCTAGATTGTGTGTGTATATGCAACCACGAGCAACCACTAGCAATCACTTGCAACCACTTGCAACCATCATCCATAACATGTTTCAATTACATGTTTCCATCAAAAGGGTTTCTACCTAAAAGATAAGGTCGAGGAAATATATCTAAAAAGATAGATAAAAGCGCAACTTAAGGAAAAGGAAAGATCAAGGATGTACCCTCGAACAGAAAAGGATAGGCAGTGCGTATTCTAGCTTCAGTTTCCCAAGTCGCGTCTCCCTCGGCGTCGCTCCACTGAACTTTGACGAGCTTGACTTCGCGGTTGCGTAGCTTCTTCACTTCCATTCCTAATATGCGGGTTGGAACTTTTCTTATGGTTGCTTCGCGCTCCACTTCGGCCTCTTCGAGGATATTTGGCTCTACCACCTCAGCAGACTCATGTAGACATTTTCGGAGATGTGAAACGTGAAAAACGTTGTGGACTCCAGCCAACTTCTCGGGTAGCTCTAATCTATAGGCCATTTTCCCAATTTTCTCGATAATAGGGAATGGCCCTACGAACCTTGGTGCCAGTTTTCCTGTGGTTCCAAAACGAACAACGTTTCTTAGGGGTGATACCTTGAGAAAAACTCTGTCTCCAACCTCAAATTCAAGGTCGGTTCTCCTCTTGTCGGCATAGGACTTTTGTCTGTCTTGGGCTGTCTTCATCCTTCTCCGTATTAAGTCTACTTTCTCTGAAGTCTCTCGGATCATATCTGGTCCAAGTATGAGCTTATCAGTAGACTCCCACCAACAAGTGGGCGATCGGCACGGTCTTCCATATAAAGCTTCGAAGGGCGCCATTCCGATGGTTGCTTGATAGCTGTTGTTGTAGGCAAATTCCACCAAAGGAAGGTGGTCTTCCCATGTCCCTCCGAAGTCAAGGACGCATAGCCTTAAGAGGTCTTCCAAAACTCTATTCACTCTCTCTGTTTGGTCGTCGGTTTGGGGATGATAGGCTGTGCTCAAGCATAACTGTGTTCCTACTGCTTCTTGCAGACTCCGCCAAAACTCACTGGTGAAGATGGGGTCTCGGTCACTAACAATGCTAGATGGTATTCCATGGAGTCGAACTACTTCTTTGAGGTAAACTGATGCTAGGGATGAGGCAGTTCTTTTACTTTTGACAGGTAAAAAGTGGGCGCTTTTAGTAAGCCTATCCACTATTACCCAAATGCTAGTGTTTCCTCTCCTAGACCTAAGCAGCCCATCGATGAAGTCCATTGAGATGCTATCCCACTTCCACTGCGGGACCTCCAGAGGATGTAGTAGTCCGCCAGGCTTTTTCTGTTCCGCCTTAACCTGTTGGCACACCATACACTTAGAAACGAACTCTGCCACGTCCTTTTTCATGTCGTTCCAGAAGAAAGTCCTTTTTATGTCTTTGTACATTTTATCTCCGCCTGGGTGTATCGTCATCTTGGAGTGATGTGCTTCCTCGAGAACCTTCTTCACTAAATCTTTTGTTTGTGGGACGCATAGTCTTCCGTCTCGCCTTAACAAACCCTTATTGTCGATGGAGTATCTGTTGAGGTGACTTGAAGTCTCACCCCTAATTAGCCTATCAATTGTTTCCACAAGCTGAGGGTCTTCGCGTTGTGCTGTCCCTACTGAATCCACTAAAGCTGGGCGCACTTCGAGAGATGCTAGCAAGCCTGGTACGAAATCGGAGGAAGGCCTAAAGTTGAAGCTGGCTATAAACTCTAGGCTTTGTCTTTCAACAAACAACGGGCTTAGGGTCAATTTCTTTCGGCTCAACGCGTCTGCTACTACGTTGCCTTTGCCCGGAGTGTAGGAGATTTCGAAATCGTACGAGGCAAGAAACTCCATCCATCTTTGTTGCCTCAAGTTAAGATCCTTCTGCGAGAAAAGATATTTCAACGATTTATGGTCAGTGTAAAGTTCGAACTTCTCACCTAGGAGATAGTGTCGCCAAGACTTGAGTGCAAAGACGATGGCGGCTAACTCAAGATCGTGGGTTGGGTAGTTCTTTTCGTGCACTTTCAACTGCCTCCCGCCATAAGCTACTACCCTTCCTTCTTGCATTAAGACGGCGCCTAGCCCTGTCCCACACGCATCCGTATAAACAGTGAACATCTTGCTCCCATCTGGCAGCGTCAAAACTGGGGCTGTTGTAAGAGCCCTTTTCAGTCGTTGGAAAGCAAACTCGCAATCCAAATCCCAATGGAACACTAGATTCTTCTTGGTCAACTTCGTGAGCGGAGCTGAGATTTTCGCAAAATCCCTTATGAATTTTCGATAGAAACCTGCTAGTCCTAGAAAGCTTCGGACCTCAGTTGCATTCCTTGGTGTCTTCCAATCCTGTACCGCCACTACCTTAGCAGGGTCCACTGCTAACCCTTGTTTGGATACTATGTGCCCAAAGAACCCCACCTCTACTCTCCAAAAGTGGCATTTGGAGAATTTGGCTTTTAGTTGATGGACTCGCAAAGTTTCCATGATTTCCCTTAAGTGTTGAGCATGTTCCTCTTCACTTTTTGAGAAGATAAGGATATAATCTACGAAGACCACTACGAATTTGTTGAGAAAATCTCTAAATACCCTACTCATCAGGTCCACGAAGTAAGCAGGTGCATTAGTCAAGCCGAAAGGCATGACAAGCCATTCAAAGAAGCCGTCTGGGGTTCTGAACGCCGTTTTATCGATGCTATCTTCAGCCACCCTTAGCTGATGAAAACCGGTTGCTAAATCGAGCTGGGAGAAAACAGACGCTCCTACAAGCTGGTCAAACAAATCGTCAATTCTAGGGAGAGGGTGCCTATTCTTTTTCGTTAGCTTGTTGAGCTCCCTATAGTCAACACATAGACGGAGTGAACCATCCGCCTTTGTAGCGAACACCACTGGAGCGCCCCATTCTGAAATGCTCCTCCTAATGAACCCCTTTTCTAGAAGCTCTTTAATCTGTTTACTGAGCTCTTTCCTTTCCCGTGGAGCCATGTGTCTAACGGGCAACGCAACGGGCTTTGCATTATCTACAAGATATATGCGGAAGTCTATTTCCCGCTTCGGAGGCAAGCCCTTCACCTCTTCGAAGACATCCGGATATTCCCGGACCACTCTAACTGATTGCAAATTTTCAACAGAGGCATCTAGCGATTCAAGATAACTAAGCATAACCGCATACGAGGGATTACAAGAAATTTCCAAAGTATTACCGAGCTGGGTTAGGAGCCTAACAACCCTTTTCTCACAATCAAGGATGGCCCCATTACTGGATAGCCAATCCATACCCAAAATCAAACCATAACCCGAAAAGCCCAAAACAAAGGCACTACAGTGAAATTCTACACTTAGAATAGAAATTTTCAATCCCAAACAGATCATAGACAAATGAGCTGGGCCCCCAATTGGGTTTGAAACAATTAAGGGGTCCTCTACCATAATAGTTTTTAGGTGCAGAGATTCTACTAAAGCAGACGAGATAAAGGAGTGTGATGCGCCAGAATCAAATAAAGTGCGAACGGGGTGATCATAAAGATAAACTACACTTTCTACAGAAGTATTTATACCTCGCTGTTGCAGAGGTGGCGCTTCCAGCACATGAACCTGTGCCCCTGGGGTGGATCCAGCCCTCTGCCCCTGTCCTCGTTTCTTTGGGCAGTCCTTAGCCCTGTGGCCTGTCTCACCGCAAGAAAAGCACCCACCATTCTCCTTGGCCTTCTTTTTCCGGCAGTCCTTTACTAAGTTCCCCACTTTGCCACAGAAATTACACTTCCTCTTCTCTTTGTTTCCTTTCCCACCCTTCTTAAAGTCTGTCTTCTTAGGCTGCAAACCCTCTTTCTTCCCTTGAGAGCTTTCTGCCTTTGTCTCCTTCTTGCCCTTATCCTCTTCATTCAGCAATGCCATTTGCACCAATCTTTCATACGTGGCTCCCATGGGTATATGGGTCATGGCCAAACTGTGTAATGGCTCATTCAACCCTTTGACGAAACAGAGAGCCTTCTTGTGCGGGGTGTTGACTAGGTCAAGCCCAAACCTAGCCAGCTCATCGAACTGATTCACATACTCTCTGACTGTCTTGTCCCCTTGCTTAAGAAATAAGAATTTTTCCAACTGCAAACTTCGTTCCGCATCTGAGAGAAATTTAGTCTCAAACCTTGCCCTAAAGTCCTCCCATGTCTCCACTGGTCTTTCAGCATTAGTGACTTCCCACCAGTAGGAAGCCTCGCCCTTCAATAGCCATACTGCCAATTGTACTTTTTGTCTATCCTCTACCTCAAAGATGATGAATAGGTCCTCAGTTTCTTTCAGCCAATTTCTAGCTGCCACGAAGGACTCAGTTCCATGGAAATCCTTTCCTCCCATAGCTTTAAAATCTTTACATATCTTAGCAAAAGTGTTTCCCCGAGGAGGAGGTGGAGGAAAAGGTGCCGCTGCAGCTGGATGATTTCCGGTAGTTGGGGGAGGAGGAACGGTAGGACCTGGCTGAGTGGCTCTTGCTTCTATGAACCGTCTAAACCAACCAGGTATTGGCACCCCTTCTGGCATCTTAAGATCTTCGGACATGCTGAAACAAAAAGGATAGATTCAAAACGAAGGATAAGAGATAGTACCTATGGCTTTGGGGAGTGGACTTTGCCTTTTTTAAAATAAAATAATATTTTTCTTTTAAGAATGCTTCTTTAAATTTCTTTTTTGAAAATAAATTTTCCAAAACTTTTTTTTTTATCTTATCAGGTAAACCTATGCTCTGATACCAAGTGAAACACCCCACCTCCGTTAGGGTCACTCTCAAAGGGAATGCCCTAATTTTGGTGGAGGTTTATAAGTATAAGTCACAGATATACAAGACAGATATAAGAACACGTATTTGTAAACAGCGGAAAATCAACAAACTTTTATTTCATAAAAGCGAATACGTGCTACAACAACATCACCATAATTGTCTTACATCTTTTCCAAAACATAACATAACACTTTCATAATCTGTCTTGATTACATTATTTAAAGAAGCATAAATAAAACATAGATAAACTGCAAAAGCCCCATAGTGGATTGTCCAAAGCCATAGTTCAAAACGAAAAAGTCCAAGCAATACATTTCTCTTCTTCAAGCTGGATGTTAAGGCTGGTCAAGCTGCTGTGTTCCCTCCCTGTGGACCTGGGGGGGGGGGGGGAACGGAAGAAAAGATGACGAAAGAAAAGTAGAGTCAGATATAAAGCCTGAGTAAGTCGAGTACTATTCTATCTATGAATAAAGAACTGGGTATGATAAGTATAAACAAGAAGTGGGAAAGCATTATAACTTGGTTAAGTTGTCTAGGGTCGAATATACTATCGTACCCCATGTTAATCTCTGAACCCATATAAACTAGTTTCCAACTAGCACCCCATAATCAGGGTGAAGTGATCCATTTTATAATGATCGGCTCCTACTCGCATAGTTACATGTGTCTTACGGCCCCCGATGTTGTAGTTACCTATGCTGGTCCCACTATGGGGTGTATCAAGTCCCATGGTGGCGGCCCGACACAATCCTAGAATGCACAGGTATGCTACTGGTGTCCAGTGCCTTATTTTTCTGCGCCGGAGTGTGTGCACGCCCGCACCCCGTTAGAACCTACACTGCTACACCACCGCCGTCGATTTGACCTCTTACAATCAGCCCAGTAATCGTGCCCCACCCTGCCTAGTTTCAGGGTATCCTGATACACCTTCTAGGGTTACTGCTGAAAAGGGTCCCCCGTTACTAGGTTTTCTATCTCTAGCCAACATGCTAAGTTGGTTAAGTGTTTTCTAACCTAACCCCCACCAGTCCGTTTAGTTTAGCATGTTCCATTTTGATTAAGTCTCTTGTTCACTTAATCCTAACAATCCTGACTCAGCCTTAATTGTCTTATTAAAGCCTTGACCTCTCACATTAGAAAGGTATTGTTGTGGCTGCCTGTTGCCGGTTGGTTCCGGGCAGTCTTACGCCACAACTCAGTCTAACCTCGGGTCCTTATTGGGCTCCATGTTTAACCTCCCACATTGGATAGGTATTGTTGTGACTACTGGACAGCCGGGCGGTTCCGGGCAGGTTTACATCACAACTCAATCCAACCTCGGGTTAAACACATCGTATGTTCTATATTTACATATTTTGTCTTTCTTCTTTATTCTCTTATATGTAAATATTTGCGGCCCATTGTTAAGTTAATGGTGTAAAGGTTACACCAATCATGGGCCCAACCCATTCTTGAATTTGGGCCCTTCTACTTTATATTTTCATTTATTAATTAATTTAACCCAACGTTATTTTCCCCCGTTTAACACGCCCGTTTATTATATATATGTTGGGCTTAGCCTTTTTAAGCCCAACTTAGCCATGAGGAAAAGGGGAGGCTTAAAGCGTGAGTACATACACAAAAAGGGGAATGTGAACGCATGAACTTGCAACATAACGTTGGAATTGCAAAATAGAAACCGGTGTACTTGCATAGTAGTAATGTATACTTTGGTCATAAAGCATAAGGGACATGAATCAAAGCATGTAAACTTGTAGTTGAGATAAGAATATCGTTATTGACACATAGGCTTAACTACAACATAAACCTATATTTTTATTCAGGCATAATGTCAAACATAAGCAAATCATGTTCATAAGATTACTACATGTTTACAAAGGTGTTTACTTTCGTTACTAACACAAAAGTATAGTTCAACTTAATCATGATTTTAAATCTATTCACATGGCATAAATATTTCTAACATGAAATCATTATTTTTACTTTAGTCATGCAAACTTGCAAAAGGGATTTTTGAATCTAACCTAGCTATGTACCACATATGTCATCATACAATTCTTGTTAACAATATAGACCTAACATGGATTTCAATTATGCAAAATATCAATCATAGCCTAGTCATATTCATAAGTTTGCAAATAGGTTTTCTAGTACAAAAGCATGACTTAATACATAGATCATGATGCCAAATTTTCAACATAATTTCATATGGACTATGATAACCCAAACTTATTCCAATTATGTACAAAATGATTCATGTACAAAAATATATATTATGATGGCATAGTATCAAAACCCCAAACTTGAATGAATTTCAATTAATCAACTACATACATGTAGCTTCAACATGAATTACATAATTTGTGAATATTCCAAACGTATACTTGCATAAAACTACCGCATGTAGTTTTTCATAATTGAATAACATAATTCGAGAATATCCAAACGTATACAATATTCCAAATCGATAAGAATCATAGTAACGCCCAAATATGAATTACTTTATCGCCACAAATCAAGTATACAAACCAACACAATTATTTGTTCATACCAAAATAATACTCTACTTACAATGGTGTGGCGAATTCTCCAATTTAGGGATTTGGAGATACGATTCCTTGTTGAATTGATTTGATTAGGTTGCTTTATGCTTTAGAATTTGCCTCCTAATCCTCTCTCCAATTGGTGGCTACTCTTAGTTGTTCCTTAGCAACATGACGGCCTTGTTCTTATTTTTGAATGAATAGATTAGGATTGAGTCTAGGGTCATTTTTATAGGGGTTATGAACTGATTATGACCATTGATGTTGCTTGGATCGATCGTAGCCATTCATTCGAAAGAGAGACCAATTAGAGCTTGCCACCTAGCCCTAATGACAAAGCAGACTACAGAAAATCGACTAACATAGAATAGGCCAGCCAGGTTGGGCTGGGTTCGACCTGGCTCTGGACCAGGTCGACATGCCTGTCGACAGCCCTGTCGACCTGGCTAGACCAGGTCGACAGCCCAGTCGACCTGGGTGCATTAGGCGGGAGTTTTCCCGCCCTAGCCAATTGGGTCCGATTTTGGAATTAAAACGTGTTTTTCTGAGCTGTTTTATTCTGTTCGAATTTTAAACTTAATTCAGAAACTTCCGAAGGCCATATCTTCTTCATACGGACTCCGTTTTTCGAAAACTCGGACTCTATTTCGCATATTTTTCCGAGACGAACGCAATGGCGTATCCTGTTTCCCTTAGTTCTTTGATTTGAAATTAATTATACTTTAATTTGTGAATTTCACAGTTATAGAATTTGCGGGGTGTTACACCCAACGTCTGGGTTTAACCAAGCGCCTTGGCTTTGTCTGCCATTAGACCTTATGTCTATCCATTAATTATGTGCTTGTGCTACCTCATCAGTCTTATCATTTAACTTGGTTATTTCCATTCATACCGACCTTCAACTTTGCTTATTAATTCAATTCTTAACTTGCACTATATTAAGTCCATTAATAAGCCCACAACATGTTATTCCTATGATTCATACATTAACCCCCGTTATGGTACAATAACATGTTCTTATTCAATCTTTACAACCAAGTACCCCTTAACTTACCAACACACTGGAGAGAGAGAATAATTCCCTAAATACCAACCCCGAAGACCGGAATCTACATCAGATTGGTACTCAGAGTATTATCCAACCTAACCAATGTTTTGTTCCTTCTTATAATTTAACTTATGTCGCCTTCAATTGTAAATTCATTCTTGTCTTTACGTATTTCTTAATCTACAATGAAGCACATCTTTCCTTATTACATAAGTTATCTCGTCTTATCTATTGTTCCGCCTTACTTACTTTATTCCATAAGTTATCATTCCCACCTAGGCATTAATTAAGATTTACTTAACTCAACCATTCATATCATAACAGTTAAGTGTCATTAGCCTGGTCATATTACTTAACTCACCCATTCATAACTTATTGGTTAAGTGTCCTTAGTTTACTTAACCCTACCCACTGGTCTAATTACCATGTTATGTTGGTTAAGTATTACTATTCGTATTTCCACATGTCACCCACATGTCACCCAGTTAACCCCCATGTCCCACCACACGTTTATCTGGTTAAGTATTTCTTAATTCATTAAGGCCGTAACCTTATAAAGACCTCTCACATTAGATTGACATTTATGGCAGCTGGATTTGCCGGGTGGGTCCGGGCAGTCTTACACAATAAAAGAGTCTAACCTCGTGTCTTTACAATTGTTACGCTTTTAATTTGGGCCTAGGACCTCTCACATTGGGCTACCATTTGTGACTACTGGATTCGCCGGGCGGGTCCGGGCAGTTTTACGTCACAAATGAGTCCAACCTCGTGTCCTAAGCATTGATTATCACTTATAATCTTTTACCCAGTCTTAATAATTTCCCTGTTCGAATTATTAATTAATTCCTAATTTAACGATGTCCATAATTGACTCAATTATGTTCATCAATTAATGGTATGTAAAATCATACCAATTTTACCATAATTTATCTTATGCCATTAAAGGCAACTTATCTCAATTTATATTTATCCCTCCTTTAAGGCTATTACATGCCAACTACCCAAAACCTATTTAGGCGTGTTCATATTAGCCCCTTTTCAAGACATAAATTATCATATGTGTTTCAACTACCAATCTCACATAATTAACATATGCCCAAGTTCTAGACTACATGTCCGTTTTACATATGCCTAATTCATACCAAATTTACGTACGTTCAGTTCATGCCATTTTATATGTATGCCAAATTTATGCCAATTTACACCTATCAAGTTCTAGCCAAATTACATATGCCAATCCCAATTCTTGCAATTACATTTTAATGGCAATACCCAATTATCAAATTTCATATTAATGGCAATAATACCCATATATCCAATTTTCATGCTATGCCATCAATTCCACCAATCACATATATTCAAATAGGTAATATTCCCATACTTTTCCCCCGTATTCAATCGTACGCAAAATCGTGGTTTAGGCCAAGATCCGAAGTTGATCTAGGTTCATCAAAAGAAAATAAATAGGGGAAAGGTAGAATTTGCAATAAAAACTAGATCTGAGAGAAAACAACATAAATCATCATGATAGGCATAAAGATTAGATCTTGATAATAATATCAACATGAATCCAAGAAACTGATTTACCACGGACTGAATAGAGCATGAACTAGACATAAGAATAGAGATGAACAAGTCTCAAAATTCAAGGTTCAAAGGTAAATAGAAATAGATCTGAATTGATAAACATGCTTACATCCAATTACACTTTATTCCATAGCCATATTATAATTAAGCATTTTAATCTGAGAAGTAACTAGAACTTACATAGCATGGCTATCGAATTTAAGAACTGAAATCGATGTAGAAACGTTGTAGCGTTGTTGATTCATCTCCTTAAATCGTTGTAGAAGTCTTCATCTTTGCATTGGATTGTGTATGAGAGCTTAAGAAGAAGATTAGAGACGGAGGCCATGACCAAGAGGGATTTCAACAGCATAACGGTGTAAGAATGATTTGTGTGAGTTAGGCTAGGTCTTAGGTTGTTTTTATAGGTGTAGCAACTCATTTTAGCCATCGGATTAACCCTAAAACTGATCCGGACCATCAAAACTCATCCCGGGCCTCAAAAATGGGTTCTGAGCCACACCAGGCTGACCAGGTCGACCTATACAGGGGGGAGGTCGACACTACAGTCGACCTGGGGGGGCAGGTCGACTATGCAGTTGACACTACAGTCAACCTGGGGTCAGTCTGCCTGAAAGTCTGTTGAATCTTGTTTTGGCCATATCTTGGTCATACGGACTCCGATTTTCGAAAACTTGGACTCTATTTCATGTAGAATTTCAATAGAAACGTAATGGTGATGTCCATTTTACCTAATTCCTGATTCTTAAAATAATTATCCTTATTTTACTATCTTTTCCATTACACACACCGTTATCGAACTGATTTTTCTTCTCCTCCATGTATTAATTAATTCTTCTTATGCATCACCATTATTTACCTATCTAAGAATATTTTCATATATTTTATTTTAATTTTTAATTACATTGAAAAAAAAATGCTGGGTGTTACATTCTCCCCTCCTTAAAGGATTTCATCCCCGAAATCTTCAAATTAAGAAGAATGTGTCCTACCATCCAATCATCCATCTACTCAATCATCAATCACATGCATTCATTCTCCTTAAAAGTTTTCTAATGTTGTATGAACATATGCAAGAAATGTGTGTATATGTTCCTTGTCTAATGCAAATGATCAGGCCTGATTGATCTTTTAGATGCAAAATATGTTTAGTGCCTTGAGTCCAACATGTATGCAACTAGTCCTAGTCACATAAACACTATATGTGTGCACAAACATCCATCCATATGCAACATCCACATGATAACACATTCAATTCCATCCATAAACAAGTGTAAACACTCATGCATATGCAATATGAAAGGTGACTGAGCCGATCTAGTGCCTAATGTGTGTAAATGCATCCACGAGCAACCACTAGCAACCATCAATCATAACATGTCTCAAACACATGTTTACACCCAATTGATCCTATCTAAAGATATAGTCGAATGATAGAAGCAAGTAAAAACTTTGTGCCCGTTAGGCAACGTCAAAACTGGAAATCTACGCCACATATATATTGATTAGGAGAAGAACTCCCTAAGCATCAGCCTCGAAGACCGAAATCAACATCAGACTGACACCCAAAGAATTACTCAACCCAACCAATATATATGTTTCTTAGGAAACTAAGCATGACGGACCCCATTTTAGGTCACAAGAAATTTCCTTCCTAAAACTAACCCATATCCTTATAAAACCCAAAAGGTTTAGTCAACCCAACGAACACCCTCAAGCCCCCAACCTGTGTTACTAACAAATGAGTCATACTCCCTATGGGGTTTGCCACAGAAATTGGATTGAGGATAGGACTGAGAGGATATACACAAAAGATAGCATGCAAGTAAGCTCTATAGGAAAAGAGGGATTAAGGATATACTCTTAAAAAGAGATATGATGCGCGAATCTAGTCTTCAATCTTCTAAGTCACATTTCCTTGAGCTTAACTCCATTGTGCTTTGACCGTCTTTGACTTCACAATTCCGTAGCTTCTCAATTCTTGTTCCCAAAATATGAGTTGGAACTTATTTCACTGTTGCCTCTCGTTCCACTTTCACTTATTCTCCTTTTAGTATACTCGGCTTACACATAACAGCGTACTCATGGTTTCACACAAGCTCTCCACAACTCACTAGTAAATTTTGGATCTCGTTCACTTACTAGAAAGTATTCCACATAGATGAATTATCTCTTGAAAATAAACAAATGCCAACCATGTTGCCCAATGTACTTACTTAGGTGACTCTCTACAACTCATGCATAAGCGAAATGACCCATCCGCCTTAGTGGCGAACACTACTCGAGCGGATCAACTAATGTATCAAGAGATTCTAGGTAACTAATCCTAATAGAACCCTAAAGGTTATACGCGACTTCGAGGGTATTACCGAGGCAAGTCAAAAGTCTAACTACCCTCCTTTCGAAACCGAGAATGGCACCCTTATTGGATAACCACTTCATCCCTAGAGTCAACCCATAGTTCACAAAAACATGAGCATTCCTTCTAAACTCAACACATAGCATAGACATTCTCAAATCCTAACAAGTCATGAATAAATGAGCCGATTCCCCAACAGGATTTGAGACAAAAATGGGATCCTCTACTACGCTAGTACTAAGGTGCAGAGACTCAACTATCGAAGCAAAATTAAAAGGATGCGATGTACAAAAACAAAGTTCTAGCAGGATGATAGAAAGAAAAGCTAAACCTTTAACAGAAACGTTACCCCCTCCCTTAGATACGCTAGTAGTGGGAGCATACAATTTCCCTCTCGACGATCTTGTCATTTTCCCTTGTCCTTGTCCTACAATACTTAACTACACGTCCCTCCTGACCAAACTAAAGATACTCTCTCTTGTCATGGGTTTCACTATGCTTTCACTTTGGCCTCTTTCCTTTCACCTTTTTCCTCTTTCTTACTATCCTTGTATAGCTTGTTGACAAGTCTCTCGAAAGCTACATCCAACGCACGACAACTCTACACAGCTTGAAATAAGATTAGACGCAGATGGAACTACTGCGGCTACAGATGGAGGTTGAGCACTTCTTTGCCCTCTGACATATGTCGGATGCCTACGAAACTATGGTGAAAAGAGAGAGAAGAGATTTCAAGAGAGAATCAAAAGATAGTGCATATGGATTTGGGGAATATGTCTTTTAATCAAAACAAAGTTTTCTTGAAAATTTGCTTCTTTGTAAAAGTTTTGAAAACTAGTTTCAGAAGGGTTTTGAAAACTTTTGCCCAATCTGGTAACCTTCTGCTCTGATACCAAATGTAACACCCCACATCCGTTAAGGTCACTCACAAAGGGAATGCCTTAACTTCAATGGAGCATTATGGGTACTGGAACAGAAATATTACAAGACAGACATATATAAAACAGCGGAAAGTAAAGTGGAAGTACTGCAAACCATTTATTAAATATAAGTGTTTACAAGAAAATCCCATCAACTTCCAATACCCAATTACATAGTTAAAATATCCGTCTTGCTCAAAAACAAAGAAGCATAAAAACAAACTGTAGTATTCCCCAATAAAGCAAAGCAAAGCGAAGCAAGCCATAGCCAAGAGAAATCCAAGCCATACATGAAAGAGCCTTGGAGCTTGGTAAGATCCGAACTCAGCTGTATTCCCACCCTGTGAACTGGGGGTGAAACGGAAGAAAAAGAGGCAAAACAAAACGGGTCAGTCATAAAGACTGAGTAAGTTCTAGTGACTTCCAGCACAAAAATAGGTAAAGATAATATGGCATGAGTAAAATGAAAGTAAACATAAGCATGATGACAAAATAAGCAACAGGCAAGATAACTAAGGATAACATGATGTGATTTTTGTCAAGTAACATCGCAAGGTTCCCAATCAAGATAAACTAAGTATAATTTCGTAAGATTCCTATCAAGCATATCACGATTCCTCTGCTTCGCCATTAAAAGATTTCTGTGATATCTATTTGCTCTGCACCACCTAACTAGCATCCTCACAAGTGTCTTGCAAGAAATGATCCGTATTCTTACTAGTACTCCAACTAGTGTCCTATGTAACAAGGATCCTAACCCCCTACTAGTGTCCCAACTAGTAGCCCTTGTTATATAATAAGGTGATCCCACCCCGTTGGACTTGCATTGCCACCGCTTAACCCGTTTTGACCTCTTATGATCATACCCAGTATGCGTGTCCCGTCCTCGACATGGGTCGAGCTCACAAAGATACGTAATGGGCTACTGGTCTGAAAAGGATCCCCTTTCCTCGACACAAGCTTCCCACCTATGCTTGGTCCCCTCTAGTAATTCTTACTTAACCCCTTCTTATTCATGTCCACTTACATGCTTAAATTTTGGTTAAGTATACACCAGTTATGTCTTACATGTTACCCATGTCCTCCACTTAACCCCTACATCATCCTCATGTCTTAATACATGCTTTATCTTGGTTAAGTGCTTATAGGTTATATTGTACATGTCATTCATATTACCCCCAACGTCTGGGTTTAACCAAGCGCCTTGGCTTTATCTGCCATTAGACCCTATGTCTATCCATTAATTATGCGCTTGTGCTACCTCATCAGTCTTATCATTTAATTTGGTTATTTCCATTCGTACCAACCTTCAGCTTTGCTTATTAATTCAATTCTTAACTTGCACTATATTAAGTCCATTAATAAGCCCACAACATGTTATTCCTATGATTCATACATTAACCCCCGTTATGGTACAATAACATGTTCTTATTCAATCTTTACAACCAAGTACCCCTTAACTTACCAACGCACTGGAGAGAGAATAATTCCCTAAATACCAACCTCGAAGACCGAAATCAACATCAGATTGGTACTCAGAGTATTATCCAACCTATCCAATGTTTTGTTCCTTCTTATAATATAACTTATGTCGCCTTCAATTGTAAATTCATTCTTGTCTTTACGTATTTCTTAATCTACAATGAAGCACATCTTTCCTTATTACGTAAGTTATCTCGTCTTATCTATTGTTTCGCCTAACTTACTTTATTCCATAAGTTATCATTCCCACCTAGGCATTAATTAAGATTTACTTAACTCAACCATTCATGTCATAACAGTTAAGTGTCATTAGCCTGGTCATATTCCTTAACTCACCCATTCATAACTTATTGGTTAAGTGTCCTTAGTTTACTCAACCCTACCCACTGGTCTAATTACCATGTTATGTTGGTTAAGTATTACTATTTGTATTTCCACATGTCACCCACTTAACCCCCATGTCCCACCACATGTTTATCTGGTTAAGTATTTCTTAATTCATTAAGGCCGTAACCTTATAAAGACCTCTCACATTAGACTGACATTTATGGCAGCTGGATTCGCCGGGTGGTTCCGGGCAGTCTTACACCATAAAAGAGTCTAACCTCACGTCTTTACAATTGTTACGCTTTTAATTTGGGCCTAGGACCTCTCACATTGGGCTACCATTTGTGACTACTGGGTTCGCCGGGCTGGTCCGGACAGTTTTACGTCATAAATGAGTCCAACCTCGTGTCCTAAGCATTGATTATCACTTATAATCTTTTACCCCAGTCTTAATAATTTCCCTATTCAAATTATTAATTAATTCCTAATTTAACGATGTCCATAATTGACTCAGTTATGTTCATCAATTAATGGTATGCAAAATCATACCAATTTTACCACAATTTATCTTATGCCATTAAAGGCAACTTATCTCAATTTATATTTATCCCTCCTTTAAGGCTATTACATGCCAACTACCCAAAACCTATTTAGGCGTGTTCATATTAGCCCCTTTTCAAGACATAAATTATCATATGTGTTTCAACTACAAATCTCACATAATTAACATATGCCCAAGTTCTAGACTACATGTCCGTTTTACATATACCTAATTCATACCAAATTTACATACGTTCAGTTCATGCCATTTTATATGTATGCCAAATTTATGCCAATTTACACCTATCAAGTTCTAGCCAAATTACATATGCCAATCCCAATTCTTGCAATTACCATTTTAATGGCAATACCCAATTATCAAATTTCATATTAATGGCAATAATACCCATATATCCAATTTTCATGTTATGCCATCAATTCCACCAATCACATATATCCAAATAGTTAATATTCCCATACTTTTCCCCCGTATTCAATCGTACGCAAAATTGTGATTTAGGCCTAGATCCGAAGTTGATCTAGGTTCATCAAAAGAAAATAAATAGGGGAAAGGTAGAATTTGCAATAAAAACAAGATCAGAGAGAAAACAGCATAAATCATCATGATAGGCATAAAGATTAGATCTTGATAATAATATCAACATGAATCCAAGAAACTGGTTTACCACGGACTTAATAGAGCATGAACTAGACATAAGAATAGAGATGAACAAGTCTCAAAACTCAAGGTTCAAAGGAAACAGAAATAGATCTGAATTGATAAACATGCTTACATATAATTACACTTTATTCCATAGTCATATTATAATTAAGCATTTTAATCTGAGAAGTAACTAGAACTTACATAGCATGGCAAGCGAATTTAAGAACTGAAATTGATGTAGAAACGTTGTAGCGTTGTTGATTCATCTCCATGAATCGTTGTAGAAGTCTTCATCTTTGCATTGGATTGCGTATGAGAGCTTAAGAAGAAGATTAGAGACAGCGGCCATGACCAAGAACGATTTCAGCAGCATAACGGTGTAAGAATGATTTGTGTGAGTTAGGCTAGGTCTTAGGTTGTTTTTATAGGTGTAGCAACTCATTTCAGCCATCGGATTAACCCTAAAACTGATCCGGACCATCAAACTCATCCCGGGCCTCAAAAATGGGTTCTGAGCCACACCAGGCCGACCTATACAGGGGAGGAGGTCGACACTACAGTCGACCTGGGGGGGCAGGTCGACTATGCAGTCGACACTACAGTCGACCTGGGGTCAGTCTGCCTGAAAGTCTGCTGAATCTTGTTTTGGCCATATCTTGGTCATACGGACTCCGATTTTCGAAAACTTGGACTCTATTTCATGTAGAATTTCGAGAGGAACGTAATGGTGATGTCCATTTTACCTATTTCCTGATTCTTAAATTAAGTATCCTTATTTTACTATCTTTTCCGTTACACACACCGTTATCGAACTAATTTTTCTTCTCCTTCATGTATTAATTAATTCTTCTTATGCATCATCATTATTTACCTATCTAAGAATATTTTCATATATTTTATTTTAATTTTTAATTAAATTGAAAAAAAATGCGGGGTGTTACATTGTCAATCCAATTTATCTAAAATCAACAAAACTCATTTTCCTTCGCCACGCTCACATATTAATTTCAAAAATTATGGAATTTGAAACCTAGCAATAATTCGACATCCCGGATCCAACAAAAGTGGTTTCGTTGAATTCTGAGGTTGTTTGCAAAATGTCTATTTTCACGGGCTATATAAATTCTATAGCAACCTTTCTGAAAATCCATTTGGCCATAACTTTTGATTCCCGCTATGAAACTTTGATTTTTCAGATTCGTTCGAAAGATATTCATAAACCGATTTAAATATTTTTGGTTTCACTAAAATCCATTTTATTTTGCACCCGGTACAGTCAGTCAAAATTTGAATTCAAATATTGAAACTGCCGCGCCATTTTAGGCCTTGTTTATAATTAAAAATAATTATATTTATTTTCAAACATCGATTCAAACATACTTTTCATCGTTATTATTTAAAATAATTTATTTAAAATATTTAAAATCCACTAAAATAGCCAAATTAAAATTTTTAAATTGGTTCACATTTTTCGGGTTGTTACATTTTCGATCCTTGGATGTTCGATATGTGTTGTATATCGGATAACTAAGATCGGCTTTTTCCGGGACGTCACACTACGGGTACGTCCACAACCTAATAAGATAAACAAAGGACCTTCAGACAATAGGGAAAACTTAAACCAGTCGTTAAAAGAAAGGAAGAAAATAACCAATCCAATATTAGGGCAAGTTTGTGTCAAGAATGGATTTAGAAACCCCGTAGACTTAACAATCTCTTATAAGGGACTCAGCTCGAAAGTGGAAGCTCTGAAAATAACACAACGGAAATGAAATGAAGTCTAGGATCCGAATAATTGGAGTATAAATCCCTTTCACATTGGATCAAAACCCCTATTTACCAATGTAAATATCTTAGCAAAGTTTGACTATTTGTTTATCAAAATGAAGGAAAAGATTCAAGGCTATAAGCTCGGATGCACCAACACTATTTCAACGAAGATGAAAAAGGAAGTACCATGGATATTCAATAAGAGAAGCGCTGCTAATAAGCTTGAAATTCACAACAACCACAGAAAAGTGCAAATGTACTTAAAGGGAAAGGAACCCTTTCTAATGTCAAGAGAACAAAAGCTTCAACTTCAAAAAGAAATTTCACAACCCAAGTGGCAAAAGGCACAAATCTTGCCGTCCCTATCCAAAAAAATCTATCAATCCACAAAAGATAAGTTAAACTATTGGCCACTCAATAAAAAATCTACGAAAATTTAGAAATCAACATGAAAAACCTGTTGTCTCTACCATCAGGTTACTGGGCATGGAACGTGTCAGTGTAGAGCGTTGGAAAAAAAATGATCTTTGGGTTTATCAGGAAAGAAGAACTTAAAGAATATGTAAATGAAGGATAAGTAAATGTAGCAATTTGTTGTCTCAAAATCAAATTCCCTGCATGAATTAAATAATAATACCTACTTGGTTAGGTTAAGGACGTGGAATGCGGATCTTGAGGCAGTAATAACACTAGAGGGGGTGAATAGTGTTTATGAGAAATTTATAGAAATCTTAAACTAACTTTAATTATTATATGAATCACATAATGATTATCACACTAGAAATGGTCACAAACACAGAAATAATCACAGACAAAGAAATAAGTAAATAAAAATGTAGAAAAGGAAAGAACATACCGGATTTTATAATGGTTCGGATTACTCTTACGTCCAGTTCCACGCAACGCTGGATTGCGTAGAATTTTATTATTATCAATATCCAAGTACAACACCCTTGATTTCACGGCTACAGGGTTAACACCGATTCAAACACCCTTGATTTCACGGCTGCAAGGTTAACCCCACTCTCTTTCCTTTATTTCAGGGCTACAAGGAGCACACCCTTCACCAAACAATTCCCAAACAACTACAATAACCCTATAACTCTTCAATAGCACTTCAAACAGAGAGTGGTTGATAGAGATTAAGAAGAGAAGAAGAATGATTTTTTTTTTTTTGAAATTGGCGGTGTATAATTATAGAAATTATGCATTTTAATGGTGGTAAGTAAAGGGGTGAAGAAGGAGAAGAAGAAGAAGTTGTTAAAATTCGAAATTAACCCCTATTTATAGTGTTCCAAAGGTTGCAACGTTTCTGAAACATTTCAAATAGTGAAAAGACACTTCATTTGAAAATTGAATTTATGACATTTATATGTCGACATGCTCTTTTGGTATGTCGATATATGCGTTGTATTTTTTATTTTTAAAATAAAATTTCAAGTGTTAATATCAATATATATTTTCTGGAAATTCTTGAATCAAAACTAGTGTTCCAAAATGAATTTTCTAAAGTATAAAAACATATAAAAATATAGCGATATATAATATAAACATATTTATAAATTTATATGATATAAGACTATAAATCATATATTATAAACATATATATATATATATATTATAAAACTTTATAAACAATAAACATATATATTTGAAATCATTAAGTAAAATCTTATAATAATTTGAAATCATTTAGCGAAGTAGTTTTAAATAACTTGAAATCAGAATTTGAATTTTGAAAACATAATTTGAATTTTGAAAATAGAATTTGAAAATGGAGTGTTATTTAGAGTCTTACATATAAACTAGACTCAATCACTATATTTTCTTGAGATCATTGAAATCTTGATATCTTGATACTCATGAGTCTTAAATCTCTTTGAATCTTGAATCTCTTGGAACTCTAAAACTGTACAGTCTTCAGTATTTAAATCTTGTATACAATCCTAACATATATATATATATTTTAGATAAAGATGTTAGTATACATTTTATAATTAATTAATAATGATAATTGAAATAAAGTTGTTGTCATTAAAACTTCATTCTCCAACAATCTCCCCCTTTTTGATGATGACAACCTTGATTTATAAAATATTCATACATGTTAATACCTGTTGATCTGATTCTTTGAATACTCCCCCTTTCACTATGAATCCTATATGTATCCTATACCCTCCTTAAACTAAGTCAAACTAATCCTTATTTTATAATTTCTCCCGTTTGTCATCAACAAAAATTGACTCAAATTATACTAAACCGTGTTACACTTATTGTACCATATACTATACTATATTATACTAAACTAAATTATACTCATGCTAAATCTTTATAAGTTTATCTAAATGACTCAATCAAATTAACTCCCCCAAAATCTATCCTATAATACTAATCCTAATTTCTTATTCTATAATCCTAAATTTATACTATTAATTAGGAAATTTTTTAACATAAACATTGTATTATATAATTCAAACAAGGACAAATTTTCAAAATAAGCTTGTTTTTTAAACTAATAGCATGTTTAGGCTAGTTTTGAAACTATTTGCAGAAATAGGCTTGTTTTTGGCAATAGTTGTTCAAAAACTAGCCTATTTCTGCAAATAGTTTCAAAACTAGCCTAAATCTACTATTAGTTTTAAAAACAAGCTTATTTTGAAAATTTGTCCCTCATATTTTTATAAGGGGTGCACTTCACAAGTTCGCTCACATGTATTGTTTTTTAAACAACTGGCCACCTCAGCGCTGAGGTGGACAAAACGAGCCTATTTCTGCAAATAGTTTTAAAACTAGCCTAAATCCGCTATTAGTTTTAAAAATAGGGCTATTTTGAAAATTTGCCCTTCAAACAATGTTTTACAAACCAAATATTACACACAAAATACAAATTAAAACGTCTACGAATACACATATTATACGTACTACATCGTATTTATGAGAAATATAATTGTTTAATGATTCTTAATGATTGGGGATTTGTGAATTGTGCAATATGGATAATGGGACGGAATTCCCCGCTTTTTTCAACTACATTCCCTTCTCTATCGAAGCGTACTTCGCCTACGCATATGACTTGGTCGTCTTCCTCCATGCCTTCAGTTTGTGCTTCTTCTTCCTCCTCTTCAACTATTTCTTCCTCTTCCCCTTCTTCCTCTTCTTCCCCTTGCTTTATTTGATTATCATCTTCGATGATAATCAGATTAGTATGGTTATCCATAACAAATTTTTGTAGATTTCACATGATTTTTCCTTTTTCACATGCTCTTTATTCATCCTTATTTGTAAACCTTGGATTTCAACGAGCATTTTAGAACATCCTCCATTTTCTCCTCCAATTTCATCACACAAGTGAGCGTAGTTCATTGAAACGGACCTTCGGATGGTCCGACGGATGAATCAGGATAGATTTGATTGTTATTATTAGTGGAGGCCATTGTTTTATATGGTTTAGAAAAAAAAAATTCAGAAATGAAATGAGAAGATGAAGAAGAAAATTCGAAATAAGAAGTTTAAGTAGATGTTGTAACTAACTATTAATGGGAATTAATTTTTGAAAATCTGGCAGTTATATGTTAACATACCACTTTTCACGTGTCGACTTATGTGTCTTCTTATTTTTCTAATTTTTGTTATATTTTATATTATACTTATATATTTAATTATTCTTGAAGAACAAATGCCTAATTCTCTTCTAAATTTAGTGAACGTTGCTTCATTTTAAGGTTTTGTTAATATATCTGCTATTTGTTTTTTAGTTTATATGCATTCGAGTGAAATTTTCTCTTTATTTACGTTATCTCTTAAAAAATGATGTCTTATATCTATATGTTTAGTTCTTGAATGATCAGTTGGATTTTTAGATATATTTATATCTCTTGTGTTATCGCAGTATATTGGTGATTTATTTGTTTTTAATCCAAAATCATTTAGAGTCTGTTGCATATATATTGTATGTGAACAAGCCAAAGCTGCAGATGTATATTCTGCTTCAGGTGTTAACAAAGTACTGTATTTTGCTTTTTACTAAACCAGGAAACTAGTGAATGTCCTAAGATATGACATGTTCCACTAGTGCTTTTATGATCGGGTTTACATCCCACATAATCAACGTCACAATAAGAGACTAAATTAAATGAATCATCCTTAGGATAAAATAATCCAAAAACTAATGTATGTTTTACATATCTTGAAACAGTTTTATGGCTTTTAAATGTATTTCCTTATATTGTGATTGATATCTTGCATAGAGACATACACTATGCATTATATTTAGTCTACTAGCAGTTATATATAATAACGATCCTATCATACCTCTATATAATTTTTTATCAACATCTTTTGATGTATCATCTTTACTTAGGGCTATATTAGTTGCCGCTGGTGTTGGTCTCCTAGTAGTTGTCGTTAAATTATGTTTATTAATTAAATCTCTTACGTATTTTTCTTGATTAATAAATATTCCATTCTTTAATTGTCTTATTTATAATCCTAAGAAAAATGTTAGTTCTCCCATGTGACTCATCTCAAATTATTGTGTCATAATATCTAAGAATTCTTTGTTCATTTTATTATTTATTTATCCGAAGATTATATCGTCAACGTATAATTGTACTAATTGAATATCGTTATTGTTTCTTTTAATAAAAAGTGTATTATCTATTTTACCAATCTCGAAGTTAGATTGTAATAAATAATTGCTTAATCTATCATACCAAGCTCTAGGGGCTTGTTTTAGTCCATATAATGTTTTCTTTAATTTATATACATGATCTGGATATTTTCCATGTTCAAAAAATGGTGGTTGCTCTACATATAAATCTTCTTTAACATATCCATTAAAAATAGGAACTTTTAACATCCATTTGAAATAACTTGAAATTTTTAGGGTTAGCGAAAGCTAGTAGGATCCTAATTGCTTCTAATCTTGCTACAGGGGCAAAGGTTTCATCATAATCTATTCCCTCTTCTTGATTATAACGTTGTGCAACTAACCATGATTTATTTCTTACGACCTCACCATGTTATTCATTTTATTTTTATAAACCCATTTAGTTCCGATTATAGTTTTATCTTTTAGCCTAGGGAAAAGTTCCCATACATCATTCCGGGTAAACTGATTCAATTCCTCTTGCATAGCAAGGATCCGTGAATCGTCGAATGATGCCTCCTTTGGATTCTTAGGTTCAATAGTTGAAATAAACGCTGAATTAATCATACTATTTGATTGGTTTCGAGTCCTAACAACAGATTCAATATCTCCTAAGATATTTTCTATAGGGTGGACTCTTAGAAGTCTAATTCTTTTATTCGGTTGATGAATTTCATTATTTACTTCATCAATCTCATTTTCGCATTCGTCTTCATTATTTTTTGTTGTATCCTTATAATTTTCGTTAAAAGATACATTTATTGTTTCTTCTATAGTATATTTCTTAAATTAAAAACTCTATATGCCTTACTTCTCCCTGAGTATCCAATAAATATTCCTTTATTGGATTTTGAGTCGAACTTCTCTAAATTTTCTTTAGTATTAAGAATAAAACTTTTACTTCTAAATAATTTAAAATATGATACTTTTGGTTTCTTATTATATAAAAGTTCATATGGTGTTTTATGAGTTAAGGGTCTTATTAAAATTCTATTTAAAATAAAACAAGCTGTTGCAACTGCCTCAGCCCAAAAATTCCTTGGCAAATTACTATATGATAACATGGTTCTAGCACATTCTTAAATTGATCTGTTTTTACGTTCAACTACTCCATTTTTTTGGGGTGTTCTGGGGAAGGAAAAATTATGGGTTATCCCGTTTTTATTACAAATTTTTTATTTTCAAACTCTTCACTGTGGTCACTACATATTGTTTTGATTTTTAATGATAATAAATTTTGAATTCTTTTAGCAAAGGTTTTAAACTGATCAAACGCATCAATTTTATTTTTAAGAAAAAAAATCCAAGTAAATCTAGAAAAATCATTAATTATTACATAAACATATCTATTACGATTTATTAATTGAGTTTGGGATGGACCAAAAAGATCCATGTGAATTAATTCTAATGGTTTTGGGGTTGTAATTTCCGCTTTTTATTTAAATGAACTTCTTTTCAATTTTCCGAATTGACAAGCGTAAAATAAATTAGTTACCTTAAATTTAATTTTGGGTAATCCCCTAATTGAATCTGACTTTGAAATCCAAGAAATGAATTTGAAATTTATATGACCGAATCTCTTATGCTAAATCCAAGGGTCACTTGTATTAGCCATAAGACATAATTATCGCTAGAAATTTTCATACTTAATATATAGATATTTTCTTTCTATCTCCTTCCCATATTATTTTTGAATTTTTATCTTCTATAAAACATTTATCTTTTTCAAAATTTATTTTATAGCCTTTATCGCAAAGCTTATTTATCTCAGTAGATTATGTTTTAGATTCCTAACTAATAAAACATCAAAAATGTTAGGAGTTACAGAATTACGACATTGCCGATGCCAACTATATATCTTTTAGAGTTATCTCCGAAGTTAACTTTTCCACTATCTTCATATACTAGATTATTCAGCAATTCTGGATTTCCCGTCATATGTCTTTACAAAATTTGAATTCCCAATAGCCATGTAACATACCTTTTCTTGTATTGGACAATAATTCAGTAGATCACTTGATTTTTCAACATAATTGAATGTACACTCTTCTAACATTGATGCAATGAATGAATTAAGACTAGCGTTATAATTCATTTCAAGATTTTCTATTTAATCTTTCCAAAATTCAGATTATGAAATTTTGAAACTTATGCTTTGATACCAATTGTTAAGAATGCGGATCTTAATGTAGAATTAACATTAAAGGGGGTGTGAATAGTGTTTATGAGAAATTTATAGAAATCTTAAACTAACTTGAATTACTATATGAATCACACAATGATTATCACACCAGAAATGTAACGGTACGGGGGATTTTTGTCCCCGAAAAATCATCATAAAACACCATGTCAATTATTCAAGCATCGAAAATACAGGGTCATTAATAGAAAGAAGTTGGAGGTTGAGAAATTGAAAGAAAATTAGAATAGAAGAAGAAGAACACAACAGTATAAAATAAGGGGAAACACGAATCCCACAACATAATGAGCAAAATATAATATCATATAACTTTGAAATACAAACCTGTATTGTATATATGTACCATATAAGAGTTCAACATATATACATCACAACAGAAATAACTCTAAATAACGAACGGCGAAGCCTCCTACTTCAAGGTCCTCCAGGTGCATCTGTAAAATCCTGAAACACTTGTCTACCCATAAAAATTTGCGCACCCAAGAGTTTAGGGTAAAACAAACAAAATAAACTCTGTGTCAATCATGGGACTGGAGTGAGTAAACTCGAACCATATTGTTTAACTTTGAAAACCTTTTGAAAGAAAAGGATAATAATAAGACCATCCCACACATAAACATGAACGGTTTTTATGTTACTATAAACCAAAACATTTTTGGTATGAAAAACCAGTGATATTATAATAATGTCTAATCAAATAAATAACCAAATAGCAGAACGCTTACATCTCACGCTCCACGCACATGGTATAAAATAAAAAACCATAGCGCGCTTATTGGATATTGGATTCCAATTATGACAAGGTATAGTACCACCTTCCGATCAATGTACTCTAGAGGGGATAAACTGGGGTTCAACAAGAACATCTTACAACCCAGCCACACATGTACGACCACTCATACAGTTTAAGTGTATCGAATATATTGTAACCTACGGCTGTCGGCCATCCAACCGTAATCCATAAGATACAGAATCGAAAGAAGAACAAATAATGAATTTTCCCTAGATCGGTGACAAATATACCCTGCTTGGGTATGACCCAACTAGCCATGTTGTCTGCCCGATTTTTGTCATTTCCCAATTGTGAGGCTTGAGGCTATGTTTATCTTTTCAGAACATCTAGCCACCATACACTTTGAACGCCACATTATCAAACCCGTCAAATCACTAGTTGATCCTCCAAAAAATATGTAACAATCCAGAATTTCTGAACCAATTTAAAATTTTTATTTTAGCTATTTTAATGGTTTTGAATATTTAAAATGATTTATTTTAAATAATAACGACTAAAAATTTATTTAAATCAAAGTTAGAACATATATAAATTTAATTTAATTATATAACGAGCTTGAAAAGGCGTGGTAGTTTGAAAATTCGATTTTAAATTTCAATTAAATGTACATAAATCAAAATAAATTGGATTTAAGTAAAACAAGAAATAATAGAATCTGTTTAATAATATCTTTCTAACAAATGTGAAAAATTTAGATTTCACTTCATAAATTGTAAGATATATCCAGTTCAAAATTTAGAATAGTCGCTACGGAATTTATATATATTTTAATAATATATAGCCCTTAAAAATAGCCATTTTGCAAACGACCTCCGTATTCAACGAAATCACTTTTTATGGATTCGGAATGTCAGTTTATTGTTAGGTTTCAAAATTCATAATTTTTGGAATTAATATGTGAGCACAGTAAATTTAAATGTGTTTGGTAATTTGAATTTAATCGACTGGAAAAAGGCCATTTTTCAAACGGTCTCCAAATTCGACGAAATTAGTTTTGTTAGGACCATATCATCAAAACATAGCTAAGTTAATTTTTCTGTAATTTTTGGAGTTAGTATGTGGTCCTGGTAAATTAAAATGTACGTTCAAATTAATATTGACCGTTATACTAATTTATATTTTAATTTTGATAAAAACTGATCGAAACAGTGGAATTGGCTTACCAAACATATCTCATTGTGTTTGGAATGGGGGTATTTACCTAGGAATGATAGTCATTGAGTTTGATTTGGAGTTCGTGTGATAAAACAAGTATTTTTAGAAATAAAGTATTAATTAAATATTTATATATATAATATAACCCAATTCTCTCTCCCACTTAAGAATTTCTGTCGGCCCTAAAAATTGAATGGCGATAATCGTCCCCAGCTTACGCCCCTTCAATCTCATCCCTCACCCAATAAATCCCCACCCTCCCAACGGAAAAATTGTTCATCTCTGCGTGCTAAACCAATCCAACGGTGGTGACCGTCACCTGTGAACCGACGTGGCCGAAATTGGGTCTCAAAGGACCTGCGTTCTCCAGAGATTCTAGGGTCCAAGGGGCTACCGAGTTTAACACGGTGGAGGTTGTGGGGAGAGAGCGGAGGCGCGATTCTCAGGGTGTTTTCCAATCATGGTACGGTGGGATAGGGAGGCAGTGACGAGGAACCCTAGAAGCGACGGTCATGGGTTTTTCTTTCTAAAGATGGACCTGAGGGTAAACGATGAAGAAGGAAATTGTTTTAAGGTTAATTATAAAAATTAATTATTTAATTATTCTATTATGTAATCAAATGTACAAAGCTTCATATGTTTTTCGTTTGGAAACAAAATTCGATGATTTCATATCTGATGGAATCGTGGGATCGACCACTATGCAATGAAACTGACCAGGACAGAAACAGAGAAAACTAGAATTTGGAGAAAATTTAAATCCAAATGGTACCAAATCATCAGTTAAAGAATGGAGGAGTGGAAACGAAAGTGAGAACTTCTTCTCACTAAATTATATTTTATCATGTTACTGTATTCATGTATAAAAATATATAGAATTGTCAGTTTAGATTTTTATTAGGTTTAATCATTATAAATTGTATACGGTGCCTGTTAGCTTACCTCCCTCGTCCACAAACCATGGACGATTTAATTTACTATATTGTGTGTTGATTATGTTGTTGAAATGTTTAACATATTAAAAATAATGTTAACATTAATGTGGTAGTTGAAATTAATTTATAAATATCCATTTATAATTTTAAACAGTGAAAATTGGCTAATTAGAAAAATAATTCAAACAGAGTTAAAATTGGTTAAATTTGTTAACCAATAATTTATCTAAATAAATTGTTGTTGTTTGAATACCCCACACGGGTCTGGGGATGATAATTTATTCACATCTCCCCTAAATTTAATTATATGTCAGTCGTTGGATCGACAGACTGTGATAAGCGTTATTTAATTATTTAATGCTTATGCAGTAGTAAATTTCACTCTTGATGTGAATTGGCTATTTAATAGTTGTTTACCACTATTTTTGAATACATGTGATGTGTGAAATCCATATAAATAAAATTATATGTTAATTGATTGAGCCTGATTCAGATTCAGAAATAATGAATATTTTAAAATAATATTCAGTGAAAAGTATAAATATGATTTTGATGTCCGATTTTGGACAGACACGAAAATATTGAAGTATATGAAGCCGAGTTAAGTTAATATACGCTATTTTAACCTGAACGGGTTTATCGATTGATTTTATTCATTTTATAATGAATGTCGAAAAGAATTGATTTCAAAATCTGATATTTTGAAAATATTATCATTTTAATATTATAATGATATGAAATATTCAATTTTGATAAAAAATTGAAAATGAAGTTGAAATCATATTGAAATAAAATTATAAACGATTTATAAAATACATTTTAAATCGAAATTGACGATATATATATTTATTTAATGGCTTGAATAGAACGCGCAGCGCAGCGACCGTTCACGAATATCAACCATTGACTTCAAATTGATGTAACGGGAGATCCTATCGTTGGATTCTCCTAAAACCAGAACTATTGGGTTCGTATTGAAAAGAGCTTTCCAACGAATATAAGAGATTTAAATTGGAATGGCTAGATTTGAAAATCTGTCCAAATCAAATTTGGAAAAGGTCGCTATAGATGTAGTTCGGTGGCCGTTATTGGAAAAACGACTATAAGGGCCTTAATAAAATTATTAAAAATATGGAAAATAGTGTAAATTCATAATAAATGATACGGAAATATTTTGGATGAAAAATTCCATATTTGAAATGAACAGTTATTAATTAGAATAATAATCCAATGTTTTTAAATAAATAAATTAGACTAAAAAAGGGGTTTTTTAGTAACCAGAATTTTCCAATGAATGGATTGGAATGGATTTGGAATGGAAATTAACTTCGAATATTTCAATATTGGATTCTGTGATTATATGGATATTGTTGAGGAATTTGGAAGATATATATATATATCTAGTTATTCCCAATACAATATTTGTTTTTTTCAGAATTTGATATTGAATATAAGCCGATATAATTTCTATTCGGAGCCTTGTATTTGATATCAAATTGGATTTTGGGTTTGTCGTGAATGGTTTCTTTATTAACACTATTCTTAAAACCCGATGAGAAAAGAATAAATCATTTAGATAAAAATTAGCGAAGTTTACCAATTGATTATTTAATTGAAATTGAATTGAAATTGGATTTTGGGTTTATCGTGAACGGTGTTTTAAATAACATTTGTTCTTTAACCCAATTAACAGTGAAGAGATGATTTGGAATTTATAAATCTTTTTATTAAGATTAATGGAAATTTTCCAGAACAAAGTTTTCCAACTTAATATATTCAATTGGAATTGAATGGAATTAGATTTGGTAATGATCGATATAAGATTTTGTGAAGGAAGACTGGTACTATATATGGAATTTAAAAGGCTATGTTGTTATTCCATTTATATTATTAATATAATATGGAAATTTATATCGATTATATATTGATCTGTTTTCCGTGAAGATTCCATGGTTAATGGAAGATGATTTGGGTTTATCGTGAACTATGTTTTAAATGACATTGATTCTTTAACCCAGTTAAAGAAAGGATTAATTTTACTAAAGTTAAATAATCATTAAGTGATGATTTTTAGAGATTAAAACTAAATGGAGTTTCAATAAATCTTTAATTAGAATGGAAAGTGAATGAGATAATTAAATTTATCAAACAAGAGAAAGATCGAGACTGGAGTACCACCAGTTTTACTCCAGGCGATAATTAAATCTTTAATTAGATTTGAAAGTGAAATGGTAATTAAATTTACCGATAACACTGTGGGTGTTAGATATGGAGTACTACATGTTTTGCTCCATGGGATCAATTTGTTGGGATTGGAAAATAAAATAAATGATTACTTCGGTAAGGCTCGATAATTGATCCTGACTAGTTAATAAACTTTTTTTGGTTTAAATGGTGAAAAGATTTAATAAAATCTTTTGAAATGGACATCCAAAGGAAGGTTAAAGAATAAATTTAAAAGGATTTGTCTTTGATAAAATTAATGGGAACTTATCCCTAAAATGTGAATATTTGGATAAACAAATATTATGAATTGGAATAAGGTGTATCATGTGTTTTTATAGTACTTGATTATTGACTACAATATATGCAACTTATACGGAAAGACCGGGTTCATCCCATTCTGAATAACTGATACGGTGACTAAAAGTCGACGATGAAGACGGTGGTCGAAGACCAGAGATCTTCACATCGTATGGATGATTATTGATGTCTTGATTGGGAGGATCCCCCGAGACAAAGTAATAAGTGGTGATCGTTCAAACGTACTTGGAGATCGACTGGATATGCGAGGACCTCTCTCCTGTATTGGACATATGGGACAAGGAATAAGGTGCCTTTGGTTTTGTTCAAACCCAGAACGGACTTGTAAATGGATGTGTATCTGACATTGGATTTCATTCTATGTTGATTGACTTCTGTTAAATATATATTTGTTTGGTGGCGGAGAATTTATTCTCTTGCTTAACACCCTTCTTTGAGATGTACGAGCTTAGAGGTTATATATTGATAGACATCAGTTGCATGGTGTAAATTGTCAGTGTGGCATGCTGAGATGCAAATGATCAAGGCTTTTGTTGAAAAGAAGAGTCTTGTGGATGATGATCAAAGCACGACTTTAATTAGCATAACTTTGTGTATAATGTTAATTCGCGAGCTACACACCCCAGTATGAACAAGAAACAGAAGAGGATTGCAGGGAGGACATGCGTTTCTTTCTAGTTAGGAGTGGTGTCATGCTATGGATCCCCGACATTTTACTTATGTGGATGATGGAAAGCGAGGTACCTCGGATTTGAGTCCCTAGTGGCTCTTGATATTGGTCGACATACTGACCAGATTTTATGCCCCATAGGGCAGGCTAATGTATTGTTCAGGAATTACCAATCCATTAAAGTAAGTGTGGACCAGCCTTGCCGCATCCAGTTGTGGTTGAATCCTGAGGCACAGGCTAGAGTGTCTCGAATCGGAAGGAAGATCCCTTGCCTTGGTTCATGATGGAAATCTAATTTCTAGTATGACATTGTGCGGTCTAGATTGTAAAACTAGTATGGCGACATAATATGTGGTACCTATGTCGTATATGATTGATACATTTATATTTGAAGTTGATTTTAACACTATGCACTTATAGTAATGTCAAAATGATTTGTTTTAAATGTATCAAACATGTTTGATTATTATAAGGGAAAACTTTATATCCTCTGGCTTGCGTTGCATTGTGTGATGGGACCTGAGTCTTATAATAGCTTCATTTTCCAAAAAGCATTGCGCTGTTTTATTTTAAACTAAGATTCATGTGCAGTAAACCCGTTCCGTATTATAGGCATGGTCTCATGATTTCCCAACTTTTAAAGTAAGTTTTAATAACTATTTTAGTTCCCACACCAGTCCCATGACTGACTCAGAGTTTATTGTTTTAACCTACTATGGGTGTCCATATTTTCCACACGGGCAGCTAGTAGTTTTGGTTTCCGCAAATATTTCTTTTCCCAAGATCCTGGAATACAGCTGGAGCTATATTCGGAAAGCTTTGTATTCGTGTATTTCATTCAGTTGTGTTAATGATGTATTTCCGCTATACATTATATTATGTATATATTTTCCGCTGATTTGTAATTTAAATCTCTGATATTTTCTAATGTATATTACTTGAACTCTGATATATTCTTGTAATCTGATGAAAATTGTTGTAATGGCAATGAAATGTTCTGTTGTTTGTGTTCTGATGCGTCATGTTCTCAAAACAATCCGCTGTTTTCCATCTCTTCGGAGATCGGGGGATTTTAGGCCGTTATAAAATATTACGGGTATAGAAAAGCTAAGAGAAACAAATTCCTCTGCGCCAATCGTAATACCTGAAAGATCATCTTGTGTGATCTGTTAGGAATACTCTGTCAGACATTCGTCCATACAAGTTATCCTATGACTGGACAAACCGAAAACACTATTCTGTAAATAGAACAGCCCTTGCGTTTACTCTGTCTTCAATTATCTTCAGCATAATCTAATTCGCAATGTATATGCCCATAGATAGTGGTTTTTGGATAATAAATCCAACTGGACTCTCCATATCGACAATGATAATCAAAAATCTTTGATAGTCGGTGATTTAACTATCAAAGAAAAACAAACGAACAAACAAACAACAATCTTATTTTTAAATGAAAATTCTATCGATCAATCATCAATCAACACCGGGTCCCGTTAAATTGGCTTATCAATAATTTATTCATTTTCCAATTCCTCTTAAGTATTTTTACCCAAATATCTCTCCAACTCGTTTAACCTCTCACGATCCTTTGAAAAACGTCCCATCTATTATAAACTATTCATTTTCTAAATTTTATAAAATATCTCTTTCAACATCGGAAAACATTTCCATAAATATTCACATTTCTTATTTTCTGTTATTTTTTTTAAATATAAGTTATTAACATTGGAGAAAACATTTCCATATCTTACTTTCTAATCAAATGTTGGCTTATGTAACTCTCGAATTTAATTTACAAATCCACTTCTTAAGCAGAAATCATTGATTATAACGATAGCGTTATAATCTCAGTTTCCGAAATATTAACTTTTAAAATATAACTCTTATTCATTAACTTAAATAACTAACTAACTAATCAATTAATAAAAAATCTTGATCAAATCGGAAAGTATAATACTTTCCTGAATTCAATAAAATCGAATTTCACTTATAGCTCTCTTTTCAAAAATCAATATTCGATTAACGTTCCGAATGTCGGAATAAATTCACCATTTCAAGTAAACTCAATTTCTAAATTCACCTTTGAATTCATTACTTCCAAATATTTACAAATTTTCTTTTATAACCATTTCAATTTGGAAAACATTTTCTTTTGAATCATTATTCACTTTGAAATATGAATATTATTTCTTTACAGAAAACTGGGCTCATTATATCAAGCTAATCTTCATTTAAAAAAATCGTTTATAAGCCAAACTACTTGGTTTTATATAATTAAAACAATTTATTGTAAACAATTCCAATCAAAATTCAATTTCTATTTAAAAATAGATTTTCCTCTTTTCAAAACCCTAATTCATTTTCATTTCAATCAAATATTTTTTTTTGGTATTTAAATACCAATTATTTCAGGGTCAATGTTATTCAAACATCACAAACACACAATAATCAATACCATATTATTTGTCGCGACATATAATGCAATATACGAAAAACAACAATATAATTGTTGAGGAATCCAGCTGGATTTCTACAACCTGTTTCCCTACATCCACATAAGCTAATCAACATAAATAACACTAATTTCATATAAATATAAAATATAGTAATAAACAGAATCAACGATTCAGATATATAACTGTATATATTATTTCAACCAATTTATCATCAATTCATCCAAAACAACCATCACAACGCATTTAGTCATTATTTATCAGTTCTGAATTGTGTTTATAAAATTATAAACGTGACGGAGTTATTGAGTTTACTCACCTTGGTCGTTAGTCATAAAGCAATGATTAACGGTATATAGATCTGATTAGGCGTTTAATAATGCCATAAATTCAAATGAGCTCCAAATGTCTCTAAACTAGCTTCATAGCATAGCCTGTGTCGTTATGGTTTCAATGTGATAGACCATTTATAATTTTAACCACATATGGGAGAGATACAAATTTTACAAGTTATAAGGATTTAAACTATACAAATATAATTAATTATCTACACTTAAATCCTAATCCCTTATTTAATATGCCTAATAACGATTTACTACAACTATAAATATGATATGTTTAGATTTTCTTTCAAAGCCTAAAGTGGATTTCATATACTCGATTTAAGGTATGCACATAATTAAATAAATGAATTAAGTTCTTGTGATATTCTATATCTGATTAACTTAAATAATAAATATAGATTTTTGGTCCTTACATTATATATCAGCCCAGGTCCACCATATTGACCCACCCAAAAAAAATTGTGCCTTCTCCTTCTTGTTTAAGAAAAATACCCAACTCCATTTCTAAAAACTCCCTGCTAATTCACGCCTCCCTTCCTCTCTTTTTTTCCATTTTATAGGCTTCACAAATTATTTCGGCCCATCCATTCCCTGTAACCCAAAACCCGTGTGAATACTTATCCCTTCCCTTATCATCTTCCCACTCCACTCCAGTATTCCATCACGCAAGAAACAAAAATGGCCATAGCTGGTACTTTTCAACACCCTGTTCTTCTTCCTCCATTAAAACCACATCATCAAGATAATCGCTTTTTTCCCTCCTGAAACGTACGCCTATATATGATCTTTCCCCCTCCTCAGCTTAAGCCAGACAGTCCAGGACCTATGAAAACTTTCAATCACCCACTGCGCTCTCCTCTGACCGCCAAGGTTGATCCTGACCTCACCATTCGAACGGCCTCTGCCCACCAGACCTTGACATCCTCGGTCATGCATGTTTCCAATATATACGTGACAAAAACAAAAAAACATCACAGAAGCTTCCGACTTCCCACAAACTCAACTCTAGATCACGTCGGAATTTTTCTTTCATGCTTGAAAACTTATTGGAACTCCATGTAAAGCCTACCAGAAAGAAGTGGGAGGTCTCAGGGTTTTAAATATTCAAGTGTTTGATTTTGTCAGTGGAGACTAGAATTAGTTTTGAATATGTATTTTTCTTCTGTTTGAAAGCCATTAGGAATCTCAGTTTTGAAAAACAAATCTGAAAGAGGTGAACAAGAAGACAATGGGTGTATATGTATTTATAGAGTTACATCCTTGAATAAGGAACAGTAGGATATAGGTTGGTCGACTTGATTTTTTTGGCGTGAAGTTTTAGGTCTGCACGAATTTTGGTCCAGTCCGCGGATTTCATTTCTTAGGTTAGCATGAAAGTGAAAATACATGTGGGTAGGTTCTACATTTAAATAGGGGAGTGTACGAAACTTCACTGCAAAGAAATGGAAAAATATATGTATACACAATCGATTTTTGTCTTGAGTTAAAAGGGTTTAATGTACCCCGCTATGAACAATTCCATTCACGTACGGACGGGTATAGACAAAAATATAAATACGATCATGTCGAGCGATGTGCCACGATCCCAAAAACATAATAAAAGAGACAAGTTAACTCATTTTGTGAAATCCCAAAAACCCTGGTTTAGGTGCAAAATACTCCAAATAAAAAGTTGCTTATTTTCCTAATTAAAAATTACATAAAAACTCTATAAATTAAATTAACAATTCACCTTAAAAACCTAATCTATTTTATTATATTAGATAAATCGTTACGGTTTATAAATGATTCCATAGCGATGATTTGAAAATTTGATTTGGACATAACATAAAATCTATAAGACAAATCTCAATTTTTCACTTTCATTAGAAAATTATAATCAATTAGATTCGAACGTTTCTTGATTTGAATAAATTTGGTTAATAACGGATCATGAACACTCGGTTGAAGTTCAAAACGTTAAATTATGAACTACCATGACGTTACGAGCTCGATTTAAATTATATTATAATAATATGATCAAACGTCGTTTATAAATATATTCTTTATTATAATTCACTTCTAAAATGAATTAAATATATTAAATTATCCAATTTATGCGATATTGTAAATTCAACTATTTTCGACTATTTCGGAAATAAATATTATTATTCCACTATTTATATTAATTAAAATATTCAAAATATTTGAATTCAAACCATTTAAATTATCAAACAAATATATTAAAATATATAAATAATTTATTAAATCGCTAAAATTCCAGGATGTTACATACCTCCCCCCTTAAAAGAATTTCGTCCCCGAAATTACCAAGTTAGGGAAAATGCTACGAATTTTAATTTAACCAGGTTAAAAATCTTTTGTTTTACCTCTTAACATCAGTTTCAAATGAACCAATTAATTAAAATATTAATTTATTCTTACTAACAAAAAATTTCAAAAATTCTGAAAATTTTCGAACTCTTAAATTTTCGAGAAATTTCACTAGCATCTCCTCTGCAAGGCTCAATCAGTATAACTACAACTTGCCTTTCTAGGTCTTCTCCAATCCAAAAGAAAATCAAACAGGCAAGTGGCTTGCCAAATAGACTCATAAAATCTCATACTCAAAAATATAATGTAAAGTTGTCCCCTTTTGTCGGGCATATCACTCTGTCTTCTCCATCTGCTACCAATCCAGCATATACCTATGCATTTCCAATTGATCTCCAATCAGTTTATCCTCAAATCAATAACTCTCTTATACCTAAGCCAAATTCCATTTCAAACTTCAATTTCAATCTCAATTCCAAAATCTTACTCAACAATCCAATTCCATTCTAGATTATCTCTAGTTCAATCCAATTTTATCTAACTTAGTTTAAGTTAAATTTGAGTCTATATATTCGCTTCTACCATTTCAAGCTATTTAATTTCATAAGTTAAATTGGAATTTCAGAATTCAAATTCCTGGGTTTTATTTCAAACTGGTTTGAAATCATATATATTTACATATAATAATATCAATTCAAAACATTTAAGAATAATTCAAAACAAAATCTTTGGTAGTAATCCGTCGCTTAGAAACTCGAAAATGAACATCGATGATGTAATGTCCCAGAAATTCCAACAACTAAATATGGAATTAATAAAAGAATTAACTATTAATGATAATTTTTATACTGATATTTGGGCCAGAAATTAGAAATCAAATATATTGTTTTGAGTTTGAATCGAATTCAGAATGGTTGGTTAAGGATCAAAAATCTATTGTTGAATATTTGAATTGAAATTGGTTGGATATTTAAATCGAATTTGAAATTGATGGGAAAATATAAATGGTTGAATTTAAAATATATGTTATTAACATTTGGAAATTTTATTTGTTTAAATATACGAGAACTGATTTAGATATGTGTGTATTCGCATATATAAGAGGAATTGAATTTAACGTTCAAGATTTGGAATTGTACGAAGTTATTAGTAGACAAACAAAATAGAATCGATGAATCAATAAATGAATAAAATAAACAAATAAATAACTCATATATAACCAGAGTCGGATTTCAACCAATTTTTTTATTGGATTCAGAATGCGAAGACATAGCAGCACATCGATTTTTTTTGTTGCATTTGAAGTCTATGTTGGCGGAACAAAATATTGGGCGTTCAATGATAATTCAAGGTAGAATTAATATCTAACGCTTACCTTCCCCAATACAATCTTCTGTCAAAAAATTCCTTCTTTCCCAGGCCATCAGATATCGCACAGACCTATATCTGATTCACACTGCTACTCTAAGCCTCTGATTTTACATTGTTTCTATCTTCATCCTTTTCCTTCTATAAAATCACACGTATCCTCCTTATTTCAGCAATGTTTTCCTCATTTTCTTCAACAAAGATCCATTTTCCCTTTTCTATTTTATTGGCCACCCTAAATTTGTTTTCTCCACCTCCGAAATAAATGGCATCCACCCAACAATCAACCCCAAGTCGAAACCCTAAATTTACCCCTCCTTCTAAATCAAAACGCTGCCACCGGATTGAATTGCATGCTTCCCTTTGATTAGCAGATCGAAGCATTCCCATGTCGCCCTCAGATTCAAGCACAGCGCCACCCTAGGTCTAGGCCAGCTCAAAAAGATCGAAACTTTCCTTTAATCGAAGTCAGATCCAAAACCAGAAATCTCTCCCCCGCCTACCCGAAGCCCCTGGCACCGCCGTGTTCTTTTTCGGCTACCTAAACTGTTGTTTCAAGGTGAGTACCCCTCACTCATGGTTAATCTATGTTCAAGTAATTTAATTTCAGCTTAAATTAGAAATGGCTTTGTTCTTGCTTTACTTTTGCTTGTTGTTGAACCGTATGCAGTTACCATTGTTACATGAATTCACCTGTTTGCTTCATTTCGGTGTTGCCTGTCATTTGGATGTTGTTATGCTAAATGATTTCATTTGTTTGAGATGTTTGTTGTGGATATAGCCTTGTTTATTCCTTTTCATATGCTTCTTCCTATATTGCAGAAATTGCTAGGCAAATTTAGTTGCATAAGAGCTCATTAATTAATGGTCAAGCTATGTGGCTTAAGTTAGAAGCAAAATTTATTAAATTCACATAAACTTTGATGGTAACCAAGACCTGTCAACGTTTTCCTCGAAGTCCCAGTAGGTTCGGATAGCAGCTGTTATTTTCTGCTAATTTTCATTTGAAGTAAATAAATACTTCCGTCCCTGTCGAGTTCTTTGCATTTCATATCTTAGGATATTTTCGTCCATTTTTATGAACCCAGCACTACCCTTCTATGAGTTTCTACATTGGTAAATAAAAACTGGGATATACACCTTGTTGTATATTATTATCTTATTGAACCTGTAAGTGTGTAAACCTGAATATATTTATATACATATTGATTTCCACTTTATGGACCCTGATGAGGTTTTGTCCCTGTTGCTTCAGGGTATATTTCAAGGACCTTATCTGAATAATAAAACTGTAACAAGAATAAAACAAAAGAAAAGCCTATCTAAATACTCCAAAAGTGTTTTGCTACATTTCTTTTATGGTGAAGCAGAAGGAACTGTAGTGGTCATGAAACAAAGTACATATCACTTTCTCATAATTGTCGTAATAACCATGATATCTATAAGTTACCGTTTCGCTATGCTAATTGTAAAATTAGTTTTCAAGTCATTTTGCTTCATTGAAACATACATGGTCGCCTTTGAAAATTTAGCACTATGCACCATTGGTTGAGGGAAGTGAACTTCTATAGTTCTCCCTACTCACTTGATTGGAAAAAATGATAGAAATTAGTTGTAGTAACCTTCCCTTAGTGGAAAACATGGTGGCATAAGTCCATTTAATAAACTATTAATAAAGTATGGAAAACAGACAAATGCTTTGTTTCTAACCTCACATGCAAATATGCTTATAAACTAGGATTAAGAGGTTGTTCCTATTTCTTTATATAAAGTGCGAAGCTGGAAAACATATCTAAACTTACATTTCTGTTCTACTTTATGTTTACCTGTGAAAATACATTTTTTTTACTTTATGATACTGCCATCCAAACATATATTTTTGTTCCACTTTATGTTTACTTGAGAACTTGAATCTTATATGTTACCATACATTACACTATGATGTAGATTTGAATTTCCTGAATGGTAAGAATTGGTAGATATGTATATATATACACTTGACCACTTTATTTTCTTGAAGTAATTGATTCACTTGACCATATGCTACTTGTGTACACTGTTTTCACCATTCGATACCGTGTAGTTGTAATTCCACCATGCAGTAGTGTATAGTTGTATAATTCATAAACAAGTTATTGCTAATATGCGTTGTATACTGGACTGAAAGTGTGCTGTGTAACATACTGGTTTGTGGAAAAATAATAATAATAATTTGACAAGCTATGCTAACCTTCCTATATCTAGACTTGGAAATGGCCATATTGCATGGATATATATTAATGATTTAAGGTATTTTGAATACACAAGGTGTACCCCTGGTAAGTTAGCAACAGCCAAAATATTAGCTAAATTCATTTGTTGAGCTTTTTATCATTTCATTTTCAGTTCAAACAACAATACTGTTAGGCAAATACTTTGTATGTTATTTGAATTGCCACATTCTTGTCTATCACCTCATTTTGTGTTGGAGTTATGTTGTTCCGTCTAAAGTGGGGGGATGGGGAAATTGTGTGGTGCATGCATATAATTAAAATGTCATATAGATTTGTTTTATCCCATATGTATTTTTTCTAGCTCATCTTATGCTGCTACACACATGTAGCCTGCCATGTTGAATTATATAATGGTTATTCTTCATTTGGTCTCTTTTTTGTGTTCACCGTGTACTCAGGTTGGACTGTCCCTTCTTGCACAGGAAATTATTGAAACCATTTTTGTTTACTACAAGAAAATTACTAAAACCATCATTGTATTCCTAAAATGAAATCGCTGAAACCCTTTTGATCATTGGGGCACATTTATATGTTACTGCACATATGATCATTGGGCCATATTTATACACATATATGATCATTTGGCCACATCTTGTTAGACTGCATATATTAGCCCTTGTTAGCATTTTTCTCTGACTTAATTCATTCAGCATCTCGCATAAACTGTCTCGTACCCTGTCGTGAGATTGCTGGTTTATTCGAAGCATGATTTTTTTTTGTATGCATGTGGTGGCCGATGCATATGTGTATATATTTACTATCGTATGTGTATATACATATCATCAGCATATGTGTATACATGACTATTCATGCTATCCGGATTTGTTTTATTCTAAGTTTCTCTGCTGTGTTATGTATGGGAAGCTGAGGCTGTCCACACGTGTATACCCCTGTGGAAATGCAAGCTCTAATGACCATCGGTCTGTCAAGATATAACCGATATGAATAGATACCACACTTAATCTTGTCATTGACATAAAATAGATACTACAACCCTGAATATTTTTTTGCATCCGTCATAGATTTGAAGTTAAGGTTAGCTATTATATTTCAGTTTCCATTGAAGTAAATTTACTTGAACTATGATTAATCCTAACTTGAGCGTTTTATGTTTTTGCTTGGAACACTCGAGTCAGGCCCAAGCACTACGGATCTAAATATTACAACTTAGGGTACAAAGTTTTGGCGAAGTTGGGGATTTCAAGATAGCACACTCTGAAGATTTAAATCAGTGAACATTTTTATTGTATTTTTCATACCGCTGTACAGAGAAAATTTTGTATCAAAATTATGATTTATAAATAAAAGTTTTTTTCTATTATTCAATACTGTGTTATTTGTTTATTCTGTGTTTTCTGTGTTGATTATGTTTTTAAACTCTATAAGCTAAATAACGATCTGTCGTTTTGGTCGTTTTAAGTTGGGTTAATTACCAATTTGAAGCGATTGAAAAGGCGGGAAGTTACAAGTGGTATCATAGCTTTGGTTTATTCAAAGCGTAGCTTATCGGGTTTAAAATGAAAAGGATCGACACTAGTAAAATGATTTTTGAAAATAAAAAGAGTTTTGAAGAATAGATTTTGAAAAATAAATTATTCTGGAAAATTTCGAAGTTAATATTTTGAAACTAATACAGCGGAGAAAATGATTTTGAGATTAAAAATTTGTTCGGAATCCCCAGTCTTTGTATCTAGAGAGTTGTTCTTCAATAAGGATCCCTTAGGTTTGAATCTCGAATCCGTTATCAAATGGTATATAAGGAAGATAAGTATAAAAGGAGAATCAACGAATTTTGTATCAAAGATCATTGAAATTTATTAGAAACAAGCACATAGATGGAAATTTGAATGAAAAGAGGAAATTTATAATCATTTGAAAGATGAAATGATGAATTTTTTTTATATTCGGATTAAATGAAAATAAAGTCGGAAAAAGAAATCATTGAAATACGACTGTGTTAAATCAGAAGGTGACAAGATAAATTATAATTAGTTTCAAACCAATGATGTATTATCAATTATATGAATTCAATAGTAAGTGTAAACTTGTCAATTAATTTAACAAGAAGTGTAAACGAGAATATAAATTAAGCGAGATATGAATAAAGATTTTAAAGAAAATTGAATCTGTGTTTGAATGGATCAAAATTAATTTGATGTGACGAGTTCAGATTTCGATGAAAGGAACAATATTTACTTTTTAGAAGTAAATAACGTTTGGAAGAAAAATGTTGCAAATAAATTTGAGAATAAAGGAAACGGAGTTAACCAGAATGGTGAGATTATTCCAAGTTCATAATATAAATAAAATGAGATTTTCCGAAGATTGGAATATGGTATTGAATAACAAATTATTCAAAAGGAAGTTATTTATGAAAGTTAACAATGTCGAATTTAAGAAAATACTATTTACTATCTATTTTAAATTAAAATTAAATATATTATTAATTAATTGTTTATGTATTCAAATTAATGATAATGTTAAATATTTAGAAGGCGTGAATTATTGTAATAATCAACGATTTTCGTAAAAGATGTAAATTCTTAACTTGAAATAGGAAATTACGAGAATGAATGATTTGTTGGTAATTGAAGTAGTGAACTTTATCTATTTCGTGGTTAATAATGTTGATCAGTTAAGGTTTGAGAGGTAATTATACCCCAACTTGATTGACTTCATTGTTGACTAAGAAATGGTTATTGTTCGATAGTAAGAATTGGTTAAGCAAAGTGAGCTAGTGAGTGTCAACAGTAAGTAGGAATAACGATATTTTATTTAACATCTGTTGTAATCGAAATAGCGAATTTAGAAATGTTCAGTAACACCCCATGTCCGTTAATGTCATTCACAATGGGAATGCATTAACTTCCATGAAGCATTATAAGTAAACAGAACAGAATATTACAAGATAGATACGTAAAGTAGTACTTAAATAATTTATAACTTTATTACAGCAGAAACAGAAATAAGTTTGGTCACATTCTTCAAAATTACAATACCAAAACCTAAGTACACAAGTATCAGTCTCATACCAAAATCCTTCAGAATGCATAATTTTAAAACCATAATCCCCAACATAAACTTCCATAAGAAGGTAAAGTCGAAGCCAAGAAATACTTCAAGCACTTCAAGTAGAGAGAATATGAATCAAGATCCTATGTTTCCACCCGGAGCACCTGGGGGGAACGGAAAGTAAAAAGGCGAAAACAAACGAGGTCAGACATAAAGTTTGGCGAGTCCAGTAACATTCAGCATATAAATAGATAGTAGTATCATGACATGTAAATAAAGCTGGATGAGAGATTACAACAACAAGAGTAGCAGGTATGCTAAAGTTAAACAGAAGAAACAGAATGATATAGACCAAGATATGCTTCTTACCTGTATCTTACTTCTCTGCACTAATACTTAGTATAACAGGATTAGGTGTTACCCTAATGTCTAAATTGAAATAGAAATGGAAACAGAATAATCTTTACAGAAACAGAATGCTAGTAATGGGCCTTTACCACCCCAACAGAGACAGAAGGTACAAAAACAGAATGCTAATAATGGGACTTTACCACCCAACTAATGGGCCTTTACGACCCAAACAGAAACAGACGGTACACCAACAGAAACAAACAGAACTAGGTGTACCCTAAATTCTACCCCAAGCGATCGGCTCCCTAGTACATAAATACCCTGTGTCGGCCCCATAGAAGGGTGTATCATTCCATAAAGTGGCAACCTATAGACACAGACCTATTTACAGATGTCACGGTGTCTTACGTCCTCATAGCAGACCGGATCCATGCACGCACATGACCCGGTTGGAATGCGCCATCGACACCCCTCGCCATTATCAGAGTGAACCTCTTACAATTAGTTCAGTAAGCAGGCCCGGACCCCTCCTAGAGTTGGTTCATAGTTTTGATACCAGAAAAGGTTTACTGACTAATATGGGGTCCCACACAACAGATGACACATGTAATTTCCCTTCCTAACATTGTGTCCCCAGACTAACAGATTTCAGATTAACTTGCTTACAGATTTCAGATGTACAAAGTTCGGATTAACTATTTCTCAGATCAGACATACAGCTTAACAAGTTTTCAGACTAACGGATCAGATATAAAAATTTACAGACTTACAGATTGTTTCACCTAACCTTGTATTGGGCCTACAAATTTATGAAACGGGTTATTAGATTCATCCGCCCAGTTGATTTAACCTTATCCACCCAACACGTTTTAAGCATTATATTTATTCTAAATTTGCATTAATTAATCACTAATGCACAGACCTCTCACATTAGGTCGGTAGCTTATGGCCGCTCGATGTGCCGGATGGTTCCAGGCAGACTTCTGCCGCAAGCCAGAACTAACCTCGTGTCTAAGCATCTTTTAGTTATGCCTATGACCTCTCACATTAGACTGACAGTTTGCGGTTGTTGGTTAAGCCGGTAGAGTCCAGGGAGCCTTCTACCGCAAACAGAGTCTAACCTCGTGTCTCAGCATTCTTATTTTTAGCTAAAGTATTCATTCACATATTATGCCAATATCATACTAATTATGCCAATTCAACAAATTAAACTTCTTTACAAGTTACAGCAGATTATTCAAAGTTCTGTTAAATTGTTTTGCTCAATTTTAGATCGAGCCTACAGATTTTCATAACCCAAATTCACCGTATTCAATTTCAATAGATTTAGCAGATTAGGCAATTTAACAGATTTAATCATAAAATTAAGCTTAATTTCACATGTCCAAATTATGGTCTTAATTCACAATATAACATATGCCCCAAATTTTAGTTAAATTTACACAGTACAGAATATCCTCTAGAAATCCCAAATCACGATATATAATACGAATTATTCCAAATTATAGCCTTTGATTTCAGCGTATTCCTAATATCCAAAATCCCCATTTAGGCGTATTCACATTTAATAGTTATCCTATTATAATATAGATCTTTGTGCCTAAATCATATACACAATAATTCTTCTTCTTCCAAATCACTGACTATCATATATAGTATGCCCAGATCCCGTTCTTAAATTACAACATATGTTCTTTTCTCAAATCAGTCATGTCTAATTATGCATCATTCACTATTTTTCCCATATTTAGCATTCGTGCATCAATACCTTATGAGATTTGGCTCGGGCTCGTGGTAGCCTGGCTATAGAACAGAAGGAAGAAAGAGATATTGAATAGTTACTATAATATTAATAAGATAGATCTACACAGAAAAACAGATCTGATAAACAAGAATATGCATAATCTCAAATTCATATTTATAACCATGTCAAGATCATAATTAAATTTCATATCTGAAAATAATTTTACTCACCTAGGTTGGATTCTAAAAGAAAAAGGGTTGTAGTTGTTCTCTTTTAATCCTATTTAGATTGGAGGAAGAAGAAGCACTAGTTCTAGCTTAGGTTTCAGCAGAGTAGAGATGCCATTGAATTATTTTAATTAGAATTGAGGCAGCATAGCGTTACAATGGTTTGTTGTGGAGAGAAAGTGGGGTTTGGGGTTGTTTAAATAGCATATGGATCAACGAATCTGGTCAGAACGGGCATCCTAGTGCAGAAAAACGAACCAGTCCTCGGATCTAGAAATAGGGGAGAGGTCGACCCCCTGGTCGACCTATGTCACCCAGATCGACCCCCAGGTCGACCCCCTGGTCGACCTGGGTCCTGGGCGGGAAATTTCCCGCCTATCCCGGGTGTGTGATTTGAATTTTAAATTTAAATCTGAGCTGTTTTATTTTATTTAAATTCCTGAAACTTCTGAGTGTCATAACTTTCTCATACGTAGTCTGATTTACGAAAACTTAGACTTTATTCCAAGAAGAATTCCGAGACGAACGCAATGGTGTAAATTGTTTCCCTTAATTCTTCTTTTAAAAATTAAGTATACTTTGTTTTTTTACTTTTACGTTCACTGAAAATACGGGGTGTTACATTCTCCCCTCCTTAAAGGATTTCGTCCTCGAAATCTTCAAGTTAAGAAGAATGTGTCCTACCATCCAATCATCCATCTACTCAACCATCATCCTCAAGCATCCATTGTCCTTAGAAAACTTCTAATGTTGTATGAACATATGCAAAGGTGAGTGTATATGTCTCTTATCTAATGCAAAGATCAGGCGGTCTACTGATTCAATTAACCTCCTCAATGTGAATTATGTTAGTGCCATGAGTCCAATTATGTATGTAAGAAATCCTATTTGATACACATCATTTCTATATGAGTGCATAACCATTCATGCAAATGCAACATCCATGTGATGAGTCAATCATTCTGCATCCACAAAAATTGAAAAATGTGCACATATCCATATGCAGTATGAGAGTTCTTTTGAGCCGATCTAGTGCTTAGTGTGTTTGTATGCATCCACGAGCAACCACTAGAAACCACTTGCATCCACTTGCAACCATCAAACATAACATGTCCCAAACACATGTTTACACCCATTAGTTTCTACCTAAAGGTCGAAGACTCGATCGATAGGATACAGCCGAGTGATAGAAGCAAGTACAATTAAAACAAAAGTTCTGTTCCCATCAGACATCGGTTAAGAGAATGAATCCCTAAGTATCAACCCCAAAGACCGAAATCAACATCAGGTTGACACTCAGAGAATTACTCCCATTAAACAATGTCAAAACTGGAAATCTACTTCATGCTTCGAGTAAAAACCCCTATCCTTTTTCAGAAATATTCAGATACTTATAGACTACTGGCACAGATCAGATTATCAAAACCAGAATGTATGCGTCATAGTCAACTTAACGCCTATCAAAACCAGAATGTATGCGTCATAGTCAACTTAACGCCCAACACAGATACCCCCAACTTATCACAAACAGACGAGTCATAACCCTTATGGGGTTTGAGACTATAGCGGGATCAGAAACAAGACTGGTATTTAAAGTGCAGAGTCTCAATTACAGAATCAAAATGCCAGAATCAAAAGGAGGTTTAATTCAATAGTCGGATTAGGAAATTAGACCTTCTACAGAAATTTTCCTATCTCTATCCTAACCACTAGCCACGTGAGCATTCACCTGCCCTTCAGAAGTAGGCCCTGACCTCTGCCCTTGTCCTCGTTTCTTCGAGTAGTCCGTAGTGAAGTGTCCCATCTCACTACAGTTGAAGCAAGTGCCCTTCCTCTTTCTGCAATCCTTTTTCAAATGAGTCAATCTTCCACAAGTAAAGCACTTTTTCTCATTCTTATCTTCTGACTTTTCATCCTTCTTTTGTGTTTCCTTTTTGGGCCACACTTTCTTGTTCTGTGGTCCTTCGAGCTTTTCCTCTTTTTTCTCACTTTTGGCTTCCTCTTCATGCATCAATGCTATGTCAACCAATTTCTCGAAGGTAGCCCCATAGGAATGTGGGTCATAGCCAACCCGTGTAGCGGCTCATTCAAGCCTTTAACAAATCTCCGGGCCTTCTTATCAGGTGTGTTCACCAAGTCTAAGCCGAATCTCGCCAACTGATTGAACTTTTTGACGTACTCTTTCACTGATGAATTCTCCTGCTTCAACGCCAAGAACCTCTCCATGTATAAATTCTCTTCTGCTCATGAGAGAAATTTCATCTCGAACCTATGCCTGAAATCCATCCAAGTCTCCACTGCTCGTTCTCCATTCGTGACCTCCCACCAGAATGAGGCTTCGTCCTTAAGTAACCATACAACTAAATGTATCTTCTTCCTATCATCCACTTCGAAGATAACGAACAAATCTTATGTTTCCTTGAGCCAGTTTCTTGCTTCCACGAATGATTCAGTCCCATTAAAGTTCTTTCCGCCCATAACTTGAAAGTCTCTACATGTCTTCGGGAAAGTATTCACTCGCGGAGGAGAAGGAGGAGGAGCGAAGGGAACAGCTGGAGGAACGTTTCCTTGGCCTTCGGCGGTTGACATGGCCTCTAAATATCTACGAAACCATCCGGGTATGGTGACTCCCTCTGGGATATAAGGGATGTTTTGTTCTCTAGACATGCTAAAACGAAAGAAAAGAGATTCAAAAACGGAGAATCGGAAGACAGACATATGGCTTTTGGGGATTGTGTTTTTCATAATAAACTTTACTTTTGAAAATACTTCCTCTTTAAAACCTTTTTGAAAATAGTTTTCAAAAACTTTTTTATCAAATCTGGTAACCTCCAGCTCTGATACCAAGTGTAACACCCCATGTCTGCTAATGTCATTCACAAAGGGAATGCATTAACTTCCATGAAGCATTATAAGTAAACATAATAGAATATTACAAGACAGATACGTAAAGTAGTACTTGAAAAATTTATAACTTTTTTATAGCAGAAACAGAAATAAGTTTGGTTACATTTTTCAAAATTACAATACCAAAACCCAAGTACACAAGTATCAGTCTCATACCAAAATCCTTCAGAATGCATAATTTTAAAACCATAATCCCCAGCATAAACTGCCATAAGAAGGTAAAGTCAAAGCCAAAAAATACTTCAAGCACTTTAAGTAGAGAGAATATGAATCAAGCTCCTATGTTTCCACCCTGATCACCTAGGGGGGAAACGGAAAGAAAAAGAGGTGAAAACAAATGAGGTCAGACATAAAGTTTGGCGAGTCCAGTAACTTTCATCATATAAACAGATAGTAGTAACATAACATGTAAATAAAGCTGGATGAGAGATTACAACAACAGGAGTAGCAGGTATGCTTAAGTTAAACAGAAGAAACAGAATGATATAGACCAAGATATGCTTCTTACCTATATCTTACTTCTCTTCACTAATACTTAGTATAACAGGATTAGGTGTTACCCTAGTGTCTAAACAAAAACAGAAACGGAAACATAATAATCTTTACAGAAACAGAATGCTAGTAATGGGCCTGTACCACCCCATCAGAGACAGAAGGTACAGAAACAGAATGCTAATAATGGGCCTTTACCACCCAACTAATGGACCTTTACCACCCCAACAGAAACAGACGGTACACTAGCAGAAACAAACAGAACTAGGTGTACCCTAAATTCTACCCCAAGCGATCAGCTCACTAATACATAAATACCCTGTACCGGCCCCACAAAACGGTGTATCATTCCCTAAAGTGGCAACCTATAGACACAGAGCTATTTACAGACGTCACGGTGTCTTACATCCTCAGAGCAGACCGGATCCATGCACGCACATGACCCGGTTGGAATGCGCCATCGACACCCCTCGCCATTATCAGAGCGAACCTCTTATAATTAGTTCAGTAAGCGTGCCCGGACCCCTCCTAGTGTTGGGTCATAGTTTCGATACCAGAAAAGGGTTACTGACTAATATGGGTACCACACAACAGATGACACAAGTAATTTCCCTTCCTAACCTTGTGTCCCCAGACTAACAGATTTCAGATTAACTTGCTTACAGATTTCAGATGTACAAAGTTCGGATTAACTAGTTCTCATATCAAACATACAGGTTACAAGTTCTTAGACTAACGGATGAGATATACAGATTAACAGACTTACAGATTGTTTCACCTAACCTTGTATTGGGCCTACAGATTTACAAAACCAGTTTATTAGATTCATCTGCCCAGTTGATTTAACCTAATCCACCCAACACGTTTTAAGCATTATATCTATCCTAGATTTGCATTAATTAATCACTAATGCACAGACCTCTCACATTAAGTCGGTAGCTTATGGCCGTTGGATGTGCCGGGCGGTTTCAGGCAGACTTCTGCCGCAAGCCAGACCTAACCTCGTGTCTAAGCATCTTTTAGCTATGCCTACGACCTCTCACATTAAACTAACAATTTGTGGTTGCTGGTTAAGCCGGTTGGATCCGGGCAGGCTTCTACCGCAAATAGAGTCTTACCTCGTGTCTCAGCATTCTTATTTTTAGCTAAATTACTCATTCACAGATTATGTCAATATTAGACTGATTATGTCAATTTAACAAATTAAACTTCTTTACAAGTTATAGCAGATTATTCAAAGTTCTATTAAATTGTTTTGCTCAATTTTAGATCGAGCCTACAGATTTTCATAACCCAAAAGTCACCGTATTTAGTTTCAACGGATTTAGCAGATTAGGCAATTTAACAGATTTAATCATAAAATTAAGCTTAATTTCACATGCCCAAATTATGGTCATAATTCATAATATAACATATGCCCCAAATTTTAGTTAAATTTACACAGTATAGAATATCCTCCAAAAACCCCAAATCATGGTATATAATACGAATTATGCCAAATTATAGCCTTTGATTTCAGCGTATGCCTAATATCCAAAATACCAATTTAGGCATATTCACATTTAATAGTTATCCTATTATAATATAGATCTTTGTGCCTAAGTCATATACACAATAATTCTTCTTCTTCTAAATCACAAACTATCATATATAGTATGCCTAGATCCAGATCTTAAATTACAACATATGTTCTTTTCTCAAATCAGTCACAAATCAGTCATGTCTAATTATGCATCATTCACTATTTTTACCAAATTTAGCGTTCGTGCATCAATCTCTTATGAGATTTGGCTCAGGCTCATGGTAGCCTGGCTATAGAACAGAAGAAAGGAAGAGATACAAAATAGTTACTACAATATTAATAACATAGATCTACACAGAAAAATAGATCTGATAAACAAGAATATGCATAATATTAAATTCAGATTTATAACCATGTCAAGAACATAATTAAATTTCATATCTGAAAATAACTGTACTCACCTTTGTGGGATTCTAAAATAAAAAGGGTTGTAGTTGTTCTCTTTTAATCCTGTTCGGATTGGAAGAAGAAGAAGCACTAGTTCTAGCTTAGGTTTCAGCAGAGTAGAGACGCCATTTATTTATTTTAATTATAATTGAGGAACATAGCGTTAAAATGGTTTGGTGTGGAGAGAAAGTGGGGTTTGGGGGTGTTTAAATAGCATAGGGATCAACGAATCTGGTCATAACGAGCGTCCACATGCAGAAAAACGAACCATTCATCGGATCTGGAAATAGGGGGGAGGTCAACCCTCTGGTCGACCTATGTCACCCAGGTCGACACCCTAGTCGACCTGGGTCCTGGGCGGGAAATTTCCCGTCTAGCTCGGGTGTGTGATTTGAATTTAATATTTAAATCTGAGCTGTTTTATTTTATTTAAATTCCTGAAACTTCTGAGTGCCATAACTTTCTCATACGAAGTCCGATTTACGAAAACTTGGACTCTATTCCAAGCAGAATTCCGAGACGAACGCAATATCGTAAGCCATTTCGCTTCATTCTTCTTTTAAAAATTAAGTACATTTTGTTTTATTACTTTTATGTTCACAGAAAATACGGGGTGTTACTTGTTCCCCCCTGAGAATAAAGTATATATTCTATAGAAATTAAAGATGTGTGAATATATGGAATTACTTTCCAATGGCAATAAGACATTTTCTAGAATCATAGATAATAAACGTGATAATGCGAAATGTTTTTTTTAAAGACCATGAGAGGCTAATAAGTCTGGATAAAGTCAGAATGGCAATGATTGAAGAACAAAGAGCCGCACGTCAAAAAAAACGAAGGGCGACAGAGTGTAAGAAAAATGAATTTTCAAACTGAATTTGAAATGACCCAAACTTGCCCTTACGGGAAAGCTCGGATTGAGTTGAGAACACGAAAAATTAGAGCACAAATGAAAGAACATTTCATTGTTGTTACAACAATTACATCAGAATCAAGAATATTCTAGAGTATGAATAAATAATATACAACACAAAAATAATATCAGAGATTTAATTACAAGCAGTTGAAAAATAATACATAACACAACTGTAAGAAATACACAGATATAGAGCGTTCCGAATATAGCTCCAGCTGTAAACCAGGATCCTTTGAAAATAATATCTACAAAACCAAAACTATGCCTATGTGGAAATAGGGGTACCCAGAGTTTAGGTTAAAACAATAAACTCAAATTCAGTCATGGGACTGGTGTGAGAACTAAAAAAAGTTATTAAACTTTACTTTAAGAGTTGGGAAATCATGACCACGCTGTAAAACACGGAACGGGTTTACTCCACGTGAATCTTAGTTTAAATTAAAAACAATGCAATACTTTTTGGAAAAATGAAACTATTATAAGACTCAGGTCCCATCACATAATGCAACACAAGCCGGAGGATAGAGTTATACCTTATAATAGCCAAATAATGCTTGATATGCTATAAAACAAATTATTTTGATATTATAAGTGCATAGTTTTAAAAACAACTTCAAATATAAATGTATCAATCATAGACAGCATGGGTACCATATATCATGTCGCCATACTAGTTCTACAATCAAAACCGCACGATGTCGTATTGGAAGTTGAATTTCCATCTATGAGTCAAGGCTAGGGATTGTCCTCACCGAATTCGAGACACTCTAGCCCGTGCCTCAGGATACAGTCGCAACTTCACCTGGATCTTCAGGGTCGGTCCACAAATACTTTAATGGATTAGTAATTCCTGAACAATACGTTTGCCTGCCCTATGGGGCATAAAATCTGAGCCACTAGGGACTCAATATCTGAGGTGCCTCATTCCATCATCTACATAAGTAAAAATGTCTGGGCTCCATACCACGACACCACTTCTAGCTAGAAAGAAATGCATGCACTCCCTGCAATCCCGTTTTTGACACATACCGGGGTGTGAGGCTCGCAAAGTAATGCTATACACAAAGCTATGATAATTAAAGTTGTGTGTGACGACCCGCCCTGCACCAGCCGACATTTCCAATGAAATGTGCTATACTGATGTCCAATCAGCACGGGACGATCATCAAAAGAAAGAAAAAAGGAAGGGATTTGAAACTAAGGATCATTAAAGAACCTGTAGAATGTCTCACAGTGCATAGGATAAAATATAATAATAACTTAACTTTGACATAAAACAGGCGAGACAGTGCATAAGCTAAAAATTAGACCATCATAGCAACGGAAAGATTCAAAATACAGCGTATGATCTAAACCATCATTACTACAACTTTTAAATCTGTCTCTAAAGAAAAATAGGAATGCACACTACTAATGCCCAAAGTCGTGACCAACAACAACACAGGGAGAATATATGGGAACAATAAGTGTAAGCCTCTTGCTCGTCTCTGGACAGCTACTCATCCATAACCAGCTAACCTGTCTCCAGTGTGCTCGTTTAGGAGCACCCAGAGTAATAAGAAGATACATAAAACTCTGGGTCAGACAAAAGTCTGGTAGGAGCGATAAGCAGTAAAAACAGAACAATAACAGGTATACATAACCATACCTAAACCTGGACCTGCAACCAAAGAGTTAGCACAACAGGATGTACAATACTCTAAAGCGACACTAACACATGGTGTGAAATTAATGGGGAGGGGGTGTGCATGTCATGGTGATAGCAAACATCAAACATAGCAATCATCCTCACATCTCTCACTCAGTGCTTAAATTATACAATATCTACCAATTTGATCACCCAATCCTTTGCTACGATCAACCTGCCCCATGGAGTCAATATGACTCCACTGCACTGATCCATAGCCACTAATCCTTTGCTATGTCCACTCTGCCCCATGGAGTTACGACAACTCCACTGCACAAGCTCATAGCCCTGTTACGATCACTTTGCCCCATGAAGTCATGAAAACTTCACTACACTGATCCATAGCCAATATCCGTCACTCCGTTGTGAGTCAAAGCTATAGACATCGATAACCCCTTTGCACATGTCTCGCAGCAAAGTCCAATTCATGAAGTTAACTCGTTGGTTCCCATCTGGATCCTGAGTTCTAACTTCTCACTTGGACTTCCTTTGCAGCTCGGGTTTTGGTCGAATTGGAGTTGGTCTTCAGAAGAGTCATCGTGTATAAGTAGAAACAAATCCGGTTCGGTTCGGCCATCCGGTTTGGTTCGGTATATGGTGTCCATGTCTCTTCCTTTGGCTTGGTGCTCCACTCCACTTCGGTTCGATTCGGTGTTCCTTCACCCCCAGATACTGGTTCGGTTCGGGCTTCCTCCCTCAGTTAGGTTCGGTGCTTTTGCTTGGATTCGGTTCGGTCCTCTAGTTCTCCATTTAGTCTGATCTAATCCCACGCCAAGCTCCGATCCGATTCCAACTCCAACTCAATACAAGTGGCCTTCCTTTCTGCCATACTTTTTCACGCTGCTGAAGATGCCGCAGCTCCGGTCCGGTCAAGTCCATCCGATCCGATCCCCATTACCGATCCGATCCGGATCTCTACAACATTTCCAACAAGCTCATATCGTCCATTCTCGCCATACGACGGCGTTTTCAACCGTTCTAACCTAACTATTCAATCACAAAACATTCCAAATAGTAATAGCAACATGTATAATCAACCATAAAAACCTAAAACAACAGTATGGCATGTTTATATGGATCAAACATACCCAAAACCATGTTTTCCCCTTAATCATGTTTAACCATAACTAATGACAGAATTAGCAAAACACATCCAAATTAACCCAAATTTTTAGCAGAGCCCTAAAATAATATTTAAGAATTTTATAAATTTTTCCAGAATTTTATCATGCATAATTTTGCTAATTAACACTAATCAACCGTAATTAGCCATTATTAGTGAAAAATAATGCAAATCACTCACCTTAGCCACAAATAAAACTATAGATCTAAAAATCTACTATTTTGGGGCGTTTTCCTATGTAACACAGCAACTCCAACTCTGATTTGGTGTTGGTTTGCCTTGATTTGATGTAGATCTTCTTAATTAATGATTAGAAGGCGATTTGGGAGTGATTCGGAAGGTGGAGGCCATTGCTAAGGTTCAAAGGATGAAAGTGGCGGGTGTAAAAGCTGAAATGAAATGTTTTTCCTAACCCTATCAGCCCTTCTATAACCCAAATCCTGAAATGGGATATGGGCCTAGCTGCTAAACACCTTAATTAGGCCCGGTTAAGCTATTTTTCACCTTCTAAACCTTATTTCAGCCATATCTCCCAAATGGTAAGTCCATTTGGCTAATGTGACCACTCTACGGAAACCTAAACCATCATCCGAATCCAATGGAAGTGGTTTCAGATCAAAACTCCTTACCAATCAAAATTTATGGGCAAAACAAGATTCGCTAGGGGCAAAATAGTCATTTAAAAATCGGTAAAAATCACGAACATTGGAAATGACCCCAATAGTCGTTCCCCAAAGTTACACGACCATACGACTTCTTATGAAAATGAAATAAATATTCTACGACCCTTTGATACGTAGAATACGGGTCGTTATATTCTCCCCCCTTAAGAAATTTAGCCCACGAAATTCCCTAATCAAAGCATACAATGGGTCCCGCATGCCTAACGGCCATTTACAAACAATCAAACATACATTACAAACACATCAAGTCTATCCTAACATGCGGAGTAACTAAATTGCAATTTAAATCTTACTGGGCAAAGAGTTCTGGATGTGATTCCCTTATGCTCTCCTCTGTTTCCCAAGTACAGTCACTCTCATTCTCTCCCCACTGAACCTTGACCAGTTTCACCGCCTTCCTTCGAAGTTGCTTCATATCGCCCTCGACAATACGGATCGGCTTGCGGTTCCCAGCCACCTCGAGTTCTACTTCGATGTCATCCAATTGATCCGGTGAAATAGTCATATCAGGGTCGTGCACGAACTTCCTTAACTGGGAAACATGAAACACGTTATGAACTCCCGCCATCTTGTCAAGTAATTCAACTTTATATGCTAAATTCCCAACTTGTTCGAGAACTGGGAATGGACCAGCAAATCTTGGTGTTAACTTGTCTCTCCTACCAAATTGAATCACGCTCTTTAATGGAGAAATCTTGACAAACACAAAGTTGCCAACGGAGAATTTCAAATCTCTTCTTCTCTTATCAGCATAACTCTTCTGCCTATCTTGAGCAGCCTTAATTCGCTGTTGGGTAATCTTGATCTTGTCTGAAGTTTCTCTTATCACATCGGTCCAAGCACAAATTTCTCACCAGATTCTAACCAACATGATGGTGTGTTGCACGGTCTTCCGTACAAAGCTTCAAATGGAGCCATACCAATACTAGACTGATAACTATTATTATATGCGAATTCAATCAGATGCAATTGGTCATCCCATGACCCTCCAAAATCTAATATGCAAGCTCTCAAGAGATCTTCTAATACTCGATACACCCTCTCTGTCTGACCATCGGTTTGAGGATGTTACACGGTATTGAGATGTAATTCTGATCCTAAAGCCTCTTGTAAGCTCCTCCAAAATCCACTAGTAAACAACGGATCTCGGTCGCTCATAATGCCTTTGGGTACTCCATGAAATCTCACTACACACTTCATATACAGTTCCGCTAACTTAGCTGCTGTTCAATTCGACTTGACGGGTATAAACCTTGCACACTTAGTTAATCGGTTCACAATCACCCAAATGCTATCATGGCACGATCTAGTCATTGGTAACCCATCAATGAAATCCATATAGACTTGTTCCCATTTCCAATCGGGAATTTCTAGTGGTTGTAACAAACCACTAGGTTTCTTTTGCTCAGCTTTAACTAGCTGGAAATTCATGCATTTGGATATAAACTTCCCAACGTATCTTTTCATCCCTTCCCAGTAGTAGGTCTGCTTCATGTCTCGATACATTTTGTTACCACCGGGATGTATAGTCAATTTTGAGTGATGACAACACTTCATCTCTCAATCCATTTACATTGGGCACAACTAGTCTCGCATTCATTCTAAGCCATCCATCTCGATCAAGCTCATACTTGTTCATCTTCTCACTGTCGATACCCGTCTCTAACTTGGAGAAGATTTCTAATAGATTAGGATCGTCCCTTTGACTGGAACCAATCCTCTCAATCAAAGTGGGTCTGATCGTGAAACTTGCTAGCATTTCTGGATCCAATTCGCACTTTGGTCTGAAATCATACCCAGCGATATACTGTAGTTGCTTCCATTCTAGAAACATAGCCCCTAAACTGGTATGTCTCCTACTCAATGCATCAGCTACCGCATTCCCCTTTCCTGGTGTGCATGCGATATCGGAATCATAAGAAGCCAAGAATTCTAACCATCTTTGCTGCCAGAGATTTAGATCCTTTTGAGAGAAGAGTTACTTTAATGACTTATGATCTGTAAACAACTCGAATCTTTTTCCCAAGAGATAATATCTCCACATCTTCAATGCAAATACGATCTCTGCCAATTCCAAATCATGGGTAGGATATCTTTTCTCATGCAGTTTCAGTTGCCGACTAGCGTAAGCTATGACTCTTCTTCCTTGCATCAATACAACACCTAGTCCGGTACCACCTGCATCTGTGTATACTGCCATCTCTTCACTCCCTTTAGGAATGACTAACACTGGTGCATGCGTCAACTTTTACTTTAGACTCTTGAATGCATTTTCACACCTTTCGTCCCAGACGAAAGCTTGATTCTTCTTGGTCAACTGAGTTAACGGTGCCGCTATCTTGGAGAAGTCTTGGATAAACTTACGATAATATCCAGCTAATCCCAAGAAACTTCTTACGTCTGTTGCATTCTTGGGCATAGACCAATCCTGTACCATAGCCACCTTCGTAGGGTCCACGGTAATACCATTCTCTGAAACAACATGGCCCAAGAATCTCACTTCCCTCCTTCAGAAGTGACGCTTAGAAAACTTCGCTTTCAATTTGTGTTTTCTCAACACCTCCATCACTACTCTCAAATGTTCCTTGTATTCTTCCTCTGTCCTCGAATAAACAAATATATCGTTCACGAACACAAGAACAAACTTATTCAATTGATCTCGGAATACACTATTCATAAGATCCACAAAATACGTTGGTGCATTGGTCAACCCGAATGGCATCACGAACAACTCATAGAATCCAGACGGCGTCCGAAAGGCCGTTTTAGGAATACTATCAGCTGCTACTCGGAGCTGATGAAATCCTGTCGCGAGGTCCAATTGGGAGAACACTTTTGCTGCCTCCAGTTGATCAAACAAATCATCTATCCGCGGAAGAGGATACTTATTCTTCCTAGTCACTTTATTCAACTCGGGATAGTCCACACATAAACGAAGGGAACCATCTGCCTTGGTAGCAAATACAACTGGTGCTCCCTACTCGGAGACACTCCTTCGGATAAATCCCTTCTTCAAAAGATCGCTTAGTTGCACCCCGAGCACTCTCCGCTCCCTTGGCGCTATACAACAAAGTGGCATCACTACAGGTCTGACATCTTTCGCTAAATCAATATGGAACTCAATCTCTCGGTGTGGTGGATGTCCGGTCACTTCCTTGAAGATATTCGGATACTGACCAGCAACGGGAACTCCTGCTAACTCGTCCTGTGGGAAGTCGAGGGAAATTAGAAAACTATCCATCACTCATCACTAGGTAGGCTACCAAACACTACCCTCCGCCCATCATTCGCCCTAACAGTCACCGAAAATCCCTTACAGTCTATCACCACCCCATATCTTTGGAGCTAATCGACACCCAAAATAATGCCAAACCTAGTAAATCCCAAAACAAAGCAATCACAAGTAAACATACATCCATGACTCGATAAGACCAAATTTCGACAAATCATACTAAGGCTAGTTGAACCACCAATTGGGTTCGTCACAACTAATGGTCTGTCGACTATCTCGGGTTCCAATCCCAACCTATCTACCAGGTCACTAGATATGAAAGAACAGGAAGACCCAATATCAAACAATACTCGAACAGGAACATCATAAACAGAAAGCATACCTTGAATGACGACATTCTTTCCTTTCTCTGCCGCATTTAGGGCATTCGACGAAGAAGGAACAACATTAATAGCATATTCTTTCACAATCTGCTTCTCTTTCAGAGGTTGTGGAAATTCCTTGTGATATCCCATTTGGCCACAGTTGAAGCACTTCCTGTCCGCTGGCTTTGCTTGACATTCTTTGGAATAGTGGCCCTTCTTGCCACAGCTAAAGCACTCAACCTCTTTCTTATTCTTTTTCTGACCATCCTTAGCTTGGTTTCGCTTCCTCTTATTCTGGGAATTATTCTTGCCTCCGCCGCTTGCTTGCGGCTTTGGCCCCTCTGCAGATGTAACAGCGACCTCAGTCTTGGCTTACGATAAAGGCTTTCTAATCTTGATGCTTTTCCAACAATCGACTTAAAAGTTTCATCAATATGGTTTATAAGCGTTTCCCCCAAATACTGATCTAAGCCTGTTATGAGCTTCTCATTCTTCTTCTCGGGAGTGTAAATTAGGGATAATCCATACTAAGATAAAGTATCGAACTCAGCAATGTACTCCGAGATTGCCCTACCATTCTGTTTAAGCTCCAAGAACTTCCTGAACAATTCTGATTTCTGAGCAGCTAGGATAAACTTATCACTGAATCGGGTCTTAAACTGATCCCAAGTAACTTGATCCTTAGGAGTAGCTACCTTAATAGCATTCCACCGATTCATAGCCCGTCCTTACAACTGACGGGATGCCGTCTTTCTCTTCATTGCATCATCGATCCCTAAGTCCTCGAAGATGCGCTCACAACTATCAAGCCAATCCTGAACTTCTGTAGTCAATTTCGTCCCGTGGAATGGCTTCCCACCAAGACTAGTGTAGTCCTTATAGAGCTTGGTGAAATCGGCCCTAGGCGCCTGCACCGCTGAACCACCACCATTTACAGCATTAAGAACTGCCCTCTGAACATCCCTATGCATCTCCCTCATGAAGTAAGTGAACATCGTCCTCATATTAGGAGCATTCCTATTATTGGCTCCTGAACTAGTATTCCTCGTATATCAGGTCATCGTTCAATTTGTAAGGAGAAAACGATTAACCATCTCTTCAGTGGTGCCAGTGCAGTGCGACTCCATACTTATATATATATATATATATATATATATATATATATACACACACACTAATAGTATGTGTATATATAACTTTTGAAAACCAAAATATCACAAATACGCTCTCTCATATACGTGTACTATCTCTCCCTGGTGTCTTTCCCTAGGTTAACTACGCAACCTAGGGCTCTGATACTAAGGTGTGACGGCCCGCCCCGCACCAGCCGACATTTCCAACGAAATGTGCTGTATCGATGTCCAACCAGCACGGGATGGTCGTCAAAAGAAAGAAAAAAGGAAGGGATTTGAAACTATGGATCATCAAAGAACCTGTGGAATGTCTCACAGCGCATGGGATAAAATATAATAATAACATAACTTTAACATAAAACAGGCGAGACAGTGCATAAGCTGAAAACTAAACCATCATAGCAGCGGAAAGATTCAAAATACATCTTATGTTCTAAACCATCATTATTACAACTTTTAAAACTGCCTCTAAAGAAAAACAGGAAGGTACACTACTAATGCCCAAAGTAGTGACCAACAACAACACAGGGAGAATATATGGGAACAATACGTGTAAGCCTCCTACTCATCTCCGAACAGCTACTCGTGCATAACCAACTAACCTGTCTCTAGTCTGCTCATTTAGGAGCACCTAGAGTAATAAGAAGAGACATAAAACTCTGGGTAAGACAAAACTCTAGTATGAGCGATAAGCAGCAAAAACAGAACAATAACAGGTATACATAACCATACCTGAACCTGGACCTGCAACCAAAGAGTTAGCACAACAGGATGTACAATACTCTAAGGTGACACTAACACATGGTGTGAAATTAATGGGGAGGGGGTGTGCATGTCATGGTGATAGAAAACATCAAACATAGCAATCATCCTCACATCTCTCACTCAGTGCTTAAAGCATTCAATATCTACCACTTTGATCACCCAATCCTTTGCTACGATCACTCTGCCCCATGGAGTCACGATGACTCCAGTGCACTGATCCATAGCCACTAACCTTTGCTATGTCGGCTCTACCCCATGGCATTATGACAACTCCACTGCACTGACTCATAGCCCTGTTATGATCACTTTGCCCCCATGAAGTCATGACAACTTCACTGCACTGATCCTAGCCAATATCCGTCCCTCCGTGGTGAGTCAAAGCTATAGACATCGATAACCACTTTGCACACGTCTCGCAGCAAAGTCCAATTCATGAAGTTAACTCGTTGGTTCCCATCTGAATCCTGAGTTCTTACTTCTCACTTGGACTTCCTTTGCATCTCGGGTTTTGGTAGAATTGGAGTTGGTCTTCAAAAGAGTCATCGTGTATAATTAGAAACAAATCCGGTTCGGTTCGGCCATCCAGTTCGGTTCGGTATATGGTGTCCACGTCTCTTCCTTTGGTTTTGTGCTCCACTCCACTTCGGTGTTCCTTCGCCTCCAGATACCGGTTCGGTTCGGGATTCCGCCCTCAATTCGATTCGGTGCTTTTGCTTGGATTCAGTTCGGTCCTCTAGTTCTCTATTTAGTCCGATCTGATCCCACGCCAAGCTCTGGTCTGATTCCAACTCCAACGTAATACAAGTGGCCTTCCTTTTTGCCATACTTTTCACGCTGCTAAAGATGCCACAGCTCCGGTCCGGTCCAGTCCATCCGATCTGATCCCCTTCACCGATCCGATCCAAATCTCTGCAGCATTTCCAGCAAGCTCATATCATCCATTCTCGCCATACGACGGCGTTTTCAACCATTCTAACCTAACTATTCAATCATAAAGCATTCTAAATAGTAATAGCAACATGTATAATCAACCATAAACACCCAAAACAACAATATGACATGTTTGTATGGATAAAATATACCCATTACCCATGTTTTCCCCTTAATCTTGTTTAACCATAATTAATGATAGGACTAACAAAACACATCCAAATTAACCCAAATTTTTATCAGAGCCCTAAAATAATATTTAAGAATTTTACAAATTTTTCCAGAATTTTATCATGCATAATTTCGCTAATTAACACTTATCACCCCTAATTAGCCGTAATTAGTGAAAAACAATGCAAATCACTCACCTTAGCCACAAATAAAACTTTAGATCTGAAAATTTACTGTTTTGTGGCGTTTTCCTACGCAACACAGCAGCTCCAACTCTGATTTGGTGTTGGTTTTCCTTGATTTGATGTAGATCTTCTTAATTAGTGATTAGAAGACGATTTGGGAGTGATTCAGAAGGTGGAGGCCATTGCTAGGGTTCAAAGGATGAAAGTGGCGGCTGTAAAAACTGAAATGAAATGTTTTTCCTAACCCTATCAGCCCTCCTATAACCCTAATCCTGAAATGGGTTATGGGCTTAGCTGCTAATCACCTTAATTAGGCCCGGTTAAGCTATTTTTCACCTTTTAAACTTTATTTCAGCCATATCTCCCAAACGGTAAGTCCATTTGGCAAATGTGACCACTCTACGGAAAGTTAAACCATCATCTGAATCCAATGGAAGTTGTTTTAGGTCAAAACTCCTTACCAATCAAAAGTTATGGGAAAAACAATATTCGCTAGGGGCAAAATGGTCATTTAAAAATCGGCAAAAATCGCCAACATTGGAAGTGACGCCAATAGTCGTTCCTCAAAGTTACACGACCATACGACTTCGTATGAAAATGAAATAAATATTCTACGACCCTCTGATATGTAGAATACGGGTCGTTACCCTGTGCTTTGATCATCAACCACAAGACTCTGCTTTTCAAAATAAGACTTGATCATTTGCATCTTGGCATGCCACACTGACAATTCATGCTATACAACCGATGTCTATCAATATATAACCTCTAAGCTCGTACATCTCAGAGAAGGGTGTTAAGCAAGAGAATAAATTCTCCGCTACCAAACAGATATATATTTAATAGAAATCAATTACCATGGGATGAAATCCAATGTCATACACACATCCATTTACATGTCCACTCTGGGTTTGAACGAAACTGGAGGCACCTTATTCCTCGTCCCATATGTCCAATATAGGAGAGAGGTCCTCGCATATCCGTCGATCTCCAAGTACGTCTAGACGATCACTACTTGTTACCTTGTCTTGGGTGTACAGCCCAATCAAGACATCAGTAATCATCCAAACGATGTGAAGATCTCCGGTCTTCGACCACTGTCTTCATCGTTGACTTCTTATCGTCGTAAAATTATTCAGAATGGGTTAAACCAGGTCGTTCCGAATAACTCGCGTATTTTATAATCAATAATCAAGTGTTATAAAAACACATCATATGCCTTATTCCAATTCAGAATATTCTTTTAAATAAAATATTCACATTATTAGGGAAAAGTTCCCAATAATTTTATCAAAGAAAAATTCTTTTAAATTTATTATTTAATCTTCCTTTGAATATCAATTTCAAAAGATTTTATTAACTAGTCGGGATTATCGAGCCTTACCACAATAATCATTTATTATTTTCCAATCCCAACCTATTCATCCCATGGAGAAAAATTGGAAGCACTCCATATCTAACACCCACTGTGTTTTGGGTAAAGTTAATTACCCTTTTACGTTCAAATCTAATTAAAGATTTAACCATCGCTTGGAGTAAAACTGGTGGTACTCCATCCTCAATCATTTCATGAATTCGATAAATTTAATTATCTCATTCTAGTCTAATTAATTAGAAATTATTAAAACTCCAATTAAGTTTTAATCTCAAAAATCATTATTTAATGATTATTCAAGTTTAGGAAATAAATCTTGTCTTTAACTGGGTTAGGGAACAGATGTTATTTAAAACAATGTTCATGATAAACCCAAAATCATCTTCCATCAAAATGGAATCTACACAAAAATCAGATCAATATACAATCGATATAAATTTCCGTATGAGACTAATAATATAAATGGAATAGCGGCAAGGCCCTTTAAATTCCATAAACAGTAGCGGTCTTCATCCATAGAAGCTCATCTCGATTATTACCCATCCGATTTCCATTCAATTCCAATTTAACATATTAAACTGGAAAACTTTAATTAAGAAAATTTCCATTTAAATCTTAATAAAAGATTTATAAATTCCAAATTATATTTTCACTATTAATTGAGTTAAAGAACAAATGTCGTTTAAACCACAGTTCACGATAAACCCACAATCAACTTTCATTTTATTCCGATTAAATATTAATTAATTGGTAAATTTATCTAAATCTCAATTAAAAGATTTAACCTTTTCTCAACAGGCTTTAAGAATAGTGTTTATTTTTAAGACACCATTCACGACAACTCAAAAATCCAATTTATTTTATTTAAAAACATTGGATTATTATTCTAGTTAATAACTAGTTCATTTCGATAAAAATAAATTTTTATCTCTTCAAATATGGAATTTTCATCCAAAATCTTTCCAAATCACTTATTATGATTTTACATAATTTTCCCATATTTTTAATAATTTTAATATCGTCCATACAATCGGTTTCCAATAACGGCCACCGAACTGCATCCATAGTGACCTTTTTTGAAATTGATTTGGACATATTTCCAAATTTAACCATTAGATTTCAAATATCTTATATTCATTGGAAAGCTCTTTTCAATACGAACCCAATGGTTCGGTTTTACGAGAATCCGTCGGTTGGATCTCCCATTACACCAATTTGAAGTCAATGCTCGAAATTCGCAAACGGTCGTTGTCGGCGCATTCTATTCAGGCCGTTAAATATATATAATATATATTATCAAAGATTTCCATTTAAAACGTATTATACAAATCGTTTATAAATTCATTTTAAAATGATTCCAACTTCTATTTCAATTTTAAATCAAAATTGAATATTCTATTTCTTTATCATATTAAAATGATAATATTTTCAAAATATTAGATTTTGAAATCACTTCTTTTCAATATTCATTATAAAATGAATAAAATCATCGATAAACCCATTCGGGTTAAATGGCGTTTGCTACTTAAGTCGGCTTCACCAATTTCAATATTTTTGTATCCATCCAAAAATGGACATCAAAATCATAATGTTATTCTTTAATGAATATTATTTTAAAATATTGTTTAAATAATTTATTCCAAACATGAATATTTTTAATGGTTTATACATTCAATAAAAATGATATTATTATTGTTTAAATATTTTATTCATCATATGAATAATTAATTCACTTCATTACATGTTAAAAATAATATTTTTATCTAACAAAAATATTTTAACATATGATTCTTTTTCTTCTTCATTAACATGTTAAAGATGACATTATTTTATCTAAAAAAAGTATTTTAACATATGCTTCTTTTATTGGTTTATACTTACAATAAAAATGTGATTTTTATTGTTAAAACATTTTATTTTAAAATATTTTTTATTTTAAAAGATTCTTTGTTTTAAAAATGTTCTTTATTTCTGAATCGGAATGCGACTCAATCAATTACCATATAATTTCAGTTATATGGATTTCGTACATCGCATGTATTCAACAATAATGATAAATAATCATTAAGTAGTCCATTCATATCCAGAGTGAAATTTACAACTGTGTGAGCATTAGAATAAATAAATAACGCTCATCACAAACTGTCTATACATCGATTGACATACAACTAAATATTAGGACTAGTGTATGCCAAATTTCATCCCAATACCCGTGTATGGTTTTCAAACAACAACAGTTTATTTAAATAAAACATTGGTTAATAAATTTAACCAATTCTAATTAGGTTTGAATTCTTTTCTGTTTAACGAATTTTCACTGTTCAAATTGTAAACGAATATTTTTAATTTAATTTCACTATCACATTAATATTAACATTATTTTTAATATTCTAAACATTTCAACATCACAAATAACACACAATACAGTCAATTCAATCCAAACAAACAACCATGGTTTGTACAATAAATAGTGTTGGGTGCTTCTAAGCACTGTCTGCGTCCTAGTATATATTTAACTATAAAATAAATTGTGTGAGAAAGAGTTCTCACCTTTGGGTTCCACTCCGTCATTCTTTATTGGACGATTTGGATTCCATTTTGCTTCCCGTTAGTTCCAATGAAATCTGTTTCACGCGGTTCATAATAGAAATCACATTTTTATACCGCTATTATATAAATTTAAAACAATGCTATAAATATTTTTAAAACAATGCGATTTATATTTTTAAAACCATGCGATAAATAATTTTATAAAATTGATGCTATTTTTTTATTTATAAAACAATACTATTTTTATTTACAAGCAATGCTATTTTTATTTACAACCAATGCTATTTTTATTTACAAACAATGCTATCTTTATTTACAAACAATGCTATTTTTTATTTACAAACAATGCTATTTTTTATTTACAAAACAATGCTATTTTTATTTATAAACAATGTTATTTTTATTTACAAAACAATGTTCTTTTTATTTACAGAAAAATGTTCTTTTTTCATTTACAAAACAATGTTATTTTTTTATTTACAAAACAATGTTATTTTTTATTTACAAAACAATGTTATTTTTTTATTTACAAAACAATATTCTTTTTTCTTTACAAAAAAAAAATTATTTTTCTATTTACAAAACAATGTTCTTTTTTTATTTACAAAACAATGTTCTTTTTTATTTACAAAACAATGTTATTTTTTTATTTACAAAACAATGTTCTTTTTTATTTACAATGATATGAAGATGTAAACTTTAATCACAAATATAATATAATTAACAATAATTATTTAGCTAATTAATTAAAATTAACCACGTAAACGCTGCCGCTACCTTCTTCTTTGTTTTCTTCGAACCAACGTCGATCTTCAATTGCTCATGTCGCACGCCACTCAGGCCATTGGCCAGCGATCTGACACAGCCACATCAACCACGTCCAGCCCCCTCCCACCGACGTGAGCGGCGCCCGGTTTGAAATCCCAACCATTCCAGAATTTGGCTCGAAACGCGACTCCTTTGCACTGAAAATACTCCTAATCCAGAAAACTAAACATGATCATGTCCGTATAGAATTGAAGACCATTAAAATCTCAACCTATTTTGCTTTGTAGTAGCAATTCGATTTGGAGCGAATTGGGAATAATTGATGAAGGACGGATCGATAATTTTGGCCATCGAATTTTACAGAGCAGCGGCTTGCGTTTTGATTGGGAATTAGGTTTTCAAATGGGGTATTTACAGTTTTAAATAATAATATTTAATTCCAATATTTCCAATATTCGTAGTTTATCAATCCGAACTCCAAACCAGACCCAACTACTATCGCCCCTAGCTAAAGACCCCCATTTTAAACACAATGAGATATGTTTAGTAAGCCAATCGAATGTTTTAATCAGTTTTTCATTAAATTAAAATATAAATTAATATAACATTCAAAATTGATTTTAACGTAAATTTTAATTTACCGGAGCCACATATTGACTCCAAAAATTACAGAAAAATAAATCTAGCTATGTTTTGACGACACGGTCCTAACAAAACTAATTTCGTCGAATTTGGAGACTGTTTGAAAAATGGCCACTTTCTGGTCGATCCAATTGAATTAAAATTGACCAAACACGTTTTTTTTTGCCACGCTCACATATTAATTTTAAAAATTATGAAAATTGGAATCTAGCAGTCACTATCTTGTTTTTGACTCATACCGGGGTGTGAGGCTCGCGAAGTAACACTATACACAAAGCTATGCTAATTATGGCTGTGCTTTGATCATTAACCACAAGACTTTGCTTTTCAACAAAAGCCTTGATCATTTGCATCTTGGCATTCCACACTGACAATTCACGCCATACAACTGATGTCTATCAATATATAACCTCTGAGCTCATATGTCTCAGAGAAGGGTGTTAAGCAAGAGAATAAAGTCTCCGCCACCAAACAGATATATATTTAATAGAAATCAATTACCATGGAATGAAATCCAATGTCAGACACACATCCATTTACAAGTCCGTTCTGGGTCTAAACGAAACCGGAGGCACCTTATTCCTCGTCCCATATGTCCAATACAGGAGAGAGGTCCTCGCATATCCGTCGATCTCCAAGTACGTCTGGACGATCACCACTTATTACCTTGTCTTGGGTGTACATCCCAATCAAGACATTAATAATCATCCAAATGATGTGAAGATGTCTGGTCTTCGACCACTGTCTTCATCGCCGACTTTTAATCGTCTTAGTAATTATTCAGAATGGGTTAAACCCGATCTTTCCGAATAACTCGCGTATTTTATAGTCAATAATCAAGTGCTATAAAAACACATCATACGCCTCATTCTAATTCATAATATTCTTTTAAATAAAATATTCACATAATTAGGGAAAAGTTCCCATTAATTTTATCAAAGATAAATTCTTCTAAATTTATTTTTTAATCTTCCTTTAAATATTAATTTCAAAAGATTTTATTAACTAGTCGGTAATATCGAACCTTACTGCAATAACCATTTATTATTTTCCAACCCCAACCTATTCATCCCATGGAGCAAAACTGGTAGCACTCTATATCTAACACCCATTATGTTCTGGGTAAAGTTAATTACCTTTTACGTTCAAATCTAATTAAAGATTTAACTATCGTCTGGAGTAAAACTGGTGGACTCCATCCTCAATTATTTCATGAATTCGATAAATTTAATTATCTCATTTTAATCTAATTAATTAGAAATTATTAAAACTCCAATTCATTTTTAATCTCAAAAATCATTATTCAAGTTTTGGAAATAAATCCTATCTTTAATTGGGTTAAAGAACAGATGTTATTTAAAACATTGTTCACGATAAACCCAAAATCATCTTCCATCAAAATGGAATCTACACAGAAATCAGATCAATATATAATCAATATAAATTTCCGTGTCAGACTAATAATATAAATGGAATAGCGGCAAGACCCTTTAAATTCAATTAATAGTTGTGGTCTTCATCCACAGAAGCTCGTCTCGATTATTACCCAATCGATTTCCATTCAATTTCAATTTAATATATCAAATTGGAAAACTTAACTTTGTAAATTTTCCATTTAAATCTTAATAAAAGATTTATAAATTCCAAATTATATTTTCATTGTTAATTGAGTTAAAGAACAAATGTCGTTTAACACACAGTTCACGATAAACCCATAATCAACTTTCATATTATTCCGATTAAATAATAATTAATTGGTAAATTTATCTAAATCTTAATTAAAAGATTTAACCTTTTCTCAACTGGGTTTAAGAACAGTGTTTTTTTAAGACATCATTCACAACAACCCAAAAATTAAATTAAATTTATTTAAAAACATTGGATTATTATTCTAGTTAATAACTGGTTCATTTCGATAAAAATATATTTTTATCTGTTAAAATATGGAATTTTTCACCCAAAATCTTTCCAAATCAATTATTCTGATTTTACATAATTTTCCCATATTTTTAATAATTTTAATATCGCCCGTACAGTCGGTTTCCAATAGCGGCCACCGAACTGCATCCATAGCCTTTTCTGAAATTGATTTGGGCATATCTCCAAATCTAACCATTAGATTTCAAATCTTTTATTTTCATTGGAAATCTCTATTCGATACGAACCCAACGGTTTTGGTTTTAGGAGAATTCGACGGTCGGTACTCCCATTACGCCAATTTGAAGTCAATGGTCGAAATTCGCGAACAGTCGGTGCGCGGTGCATTCTATTCAGGCCATTAAATATATATATAATATATATACATTATCGTCAATTTCCATTTAAAATGTATTTCATAAATCGTTTATAAATTCGTTTTAAAATGATTCCAACTTCAATTTCAATGTTAAATTAAAATTGAATATTCTATATCTTTATCATATTAAAATGATAATATTTTCAAAATATTATATTTTGAAATCACTTCTTTTCAATATTCATTATAAAATGAATAAAATCGATCGATAAACCCATCCGGGTTAAAATGGCGTTTGCTACGTAACTCGGCTTCACCAATTTCAATATTTTTGTATCCATCCAAAAACGGACATCAAAATCATAATTTTATTCTTCACTGAATATTATTTTAGAATATTATTTAAATAATTTATTCCACACATGAATATTTGTAATGGTTTATACATTCAATAAAATTGATATTTTTATTGTTTAAATATTTTATTCATCACATGAATAATTAATTCACTTCATTACATGTTAAAAATAATATTTTAATCTAACAAAAATATTTTAACATATGATTCTTTTTCTTCATCATTAGCATGTTAAAAATGACATTTTTTATCTAACAAAAATGTATTTTAACATATGCTTCTTTTATTGGTTTATACATACAATAAAAATGTGATTTTTATTGTAAAAACATTTTATTTTAAAATATTCTTTATTTTAAAAGATTCTTTATTTTTTAAAATATTCTTTATTTCTGAACCGGAATGTGACTCAATCAATTACCATATGATTTCAGTTATATGGATTTCATACATTGCATGTATTCAACAATAATGATGAATAATCATTAAACAGTCCATTCACATCTAGAGTGGAATTTACAACTGTGTGAGCATTAGAATGAATAAATAACGCTCATCACAGACTGTTAATCCATCAATTAACATACAACTAAATATTGGGACTAATGTATGTCAAATTTCATCCCAATACTCGTGTGGGGTTTTCAAACAACAATTTATTTAAATAAATCAATGGTTAATAAATTTAACCAATTCTAATTCAGTTTGAATAATTTTCTATTTAACTTATTTTCACGGTTCAAATTATAAATGAATATTTATAATTTAATTTCACTATCACATTAATATTAACATTATTTTAATATTTTAAACATTTCAACATTACAAACAACACACAATACAGCAATTCAGTCCAAACAAACAATCATAGTTTGTACAATAAATGGTGCCGGGTGCTACTCAGCACCGTCTACACCCTAGTATATATTTAACTATAAAATAAATTGTGTGAGAAAGAGTTTTCTCCTTTGGGTTCCACTCCATCGTTCTTGATTGGACGATTTGGATTTCGTTTTGCTTCCCATCAATTCCATCGAAATCTGTTTCACGCGGTTTATATTAGAAATCACATTTTTATACCGCTATTATATAAATTTAAAACATTTCTATAAATATTTTTAAAACAATGCGATTTATATTATTAAAACAACGCGATTTATATTTTTAAAACAATGTGATAATTATTTTTATAAAATTGATGATATTTTTTTATTTACAAAACAATGCTATTTTTATTTACAAAACAATGCTATTTTTATATACAAACAATGCTATTTTTATTTACAAACAATGTTATCTTTATTTACGAACAATGCTATTTTTATTTACGAACAATGCTATTTTTATTTACAAACAATGCTATTTTTATTTACAAACAATGATATTTTTATTTACAAACAATGTTATTTTTTATTTACAAACAATGTTATTTTTTATTTACAAACAATGTTCTTTTTATTTACAAAACAATGTTTGTAACACCCCGTATGTTGAATAACTTGCTATAATATAAAACAGGGCAGAATTAAATTTTAAAATCTGAATCAGGGGAAACGGGCTATGCCATTGCGTTCGTCTCGGAAAAATACGCGAAATAGAGTCCGAGTTTTCGAAAATCGGAGTCCGTATGACATAGTTAAGGCCCGAAGAAGTTTCCAGAAATTCAAAACAGATTTAAAAATAAAAATTCGAACATTTCAGAAGTGGCGGGAAAATTCCTGAAACACCCCACCTCCGTTAGGGTCACTCTCAAAGGGAATGCCCTAATTTCAGTGGAGGTTTATAAGTATAAGTTCACAGATATACAAGACAGATATAAGAACACATATTTGTAAACAGCGGAAAAACAACAAACTTTTATTTCATAAAAGCAAATACGTGTTACTAAACATCACCATGATTGTCTTACATCTTTTCCCAAAAACATAACATAACTCCTTCATAATCTGTCTTGAGTACATTATTTAAAGAAGCATAAATAAAACAAAGATAAACTGCAAAAGTCCCCATAGTGGATTGTCCAAAGCCATAGTTCAAAACAGGAAAGTCCAAGCAATACATTTCTCCTCTTCAAGCTGGAGGTTAATGTTGGTCAAGCTGCTGTGTTCCCTCCCTGTGGACCTGGGGGGGGGGGAACAGAAGAAAAGAAGACGAAAGAAAAGTAGAGTCAGACATAAAGCCTGAGTAAGTCTAGTACTATTTTGTCTATGAATAAAGAACTGGGTATGATAAGTATAAACAAGAAGTGGGCAAGCACTATAAACTAGGTTAAGTTGTCTAGGGTCGAATATACTATCGTACCCCATGTTAATCTCTGAACCCATATAAACTAGTTTCCAACTGGCACCCCATAATCAGGGTGATGTGATCCACTTTATAATGATCGGCTCCTACTCGCATAGTTACATGTGTCGTACGGCCCCCGATGTTGTAGTTACCTATGTTGGTCCCACCATCGGGTGTATCAAGTCCCATAGTGGCAACCCGACACAACCTTAGAGTGCATAGGTATGCTACTGGTGTCCAGTGCCTTATTTTTCTGCGCCGGAGTGTGTGCACGCCCGCACCCCGTTAGAACCTACACTGCTACACCACCGCCGTCGATTTGACCTCTTACAATCAGCCCAGTAATCGTGCCCCACCCTGCCTAGTTTCAGGGTATCCTGATACACCTTCTAGGGTTACTGCTGAAAAGGGTCCCCCGTTACTAGGTTTTCTATCTCTAGCCAACATGCTAAGTTGGTTAAGTGTTTCCTAACCTAACCCCACCAGTCCGTTTAGTTTAGCATGTTCCATTTTGATTAAGTCTTTAGTTCACTTAATCTTAGCAATCCTGACTCAGCCTTAATTGTCTTATTAAGGCCCTGACCTCTCACATTAGACAGGTATTGTTGTGGCTGCCTGTTGCCGGTTGGTTCCGGGCAGTCTTACGCCACAACTCAGTCTAACCTCAGGTCCTTATTGGGCTCCATGTTTAACCTCTCACATTGGATAGGTATTGTTGTGACTACTGGACAGCCGGGCGGTTCCGGGCAGGTTTACATCACAACTCAATCCAACCTCGGGTTAAACACATCGTATGTTCTACATTTACATATTTTGTCTTTCTTCTTTATTTTCTTATATGTAAATATTTGCGGCCCATTATTAAGTTAATGGTGTAAAGGTTACACCAATCATGGGCCCAACCTATACTTGAACTCGGGCCCTTCTATTTTATATTTTCATTCATTAGTAATTTTAACCCAACGTTATTTTCCCTCGGTTTACACGTCCGTTTATTATATATATATTGGGCTTAGCCTTTTAAAGCCCAATTTAGCCATGCGAAAAGGGGAGGCTTATGGCGTGATTACATACACAAAAAGGGGAAGGTGAGCGTATGAACTTGCAATATGACGTTGGGAATACAAAATAGAAACTGGTGTACTTGCATAGTAGTGACATATACTTTGGTCATAAAGCATAGGTGACATGAATCAAAGCATGTGAACTTGTAGTTGAGATAAGAGTTTAAATTGGGTATCATTATTGGCACATAGTCATAACTACAACATGAACCTATACTTTTATTTATGCATAATGTCAGACATAAGCATGGCATAAATTTTCTAACATAAGCATGGCATAATGTCAAACATAAGCATGGCATAAATATTTCTAACATAAGCATGGCATAATGTCAAACATAAGCATGGCATAAATATTTCTAGCATAAGCATGGCATAATGTCAAACATAAGCATGGCATAATATCAAACATAAGCATGGCATAAGTATAGTTAAATTTGTTCACATAACCATGGCATAAATATTTCTAACATGAAATCATGATTCTTACTTTAGTCATGTAAACTTACAAAAAGGGACTTTTTGAACCTAACCTAGCCATGTACCACATATGTCATCGTATAATTCTTGTAAACAATATAGACTTAACATGAATTTCAATTATGACAAATATCAATCATAGCCTAGCCATATTCATAAGTTTGCAAATAGGTTTTCTAGTACAAAAGCATGGCTTAATACATGATGCCAAATTCTCAACATGATTTCATATGGATAATAACCAAACTTGTTCCAATTACTTACAAAATGATTTATGCACAAAAATATACATCATGATGGCATAGTAGCAAAGCCCCAAACTTGCATGAATTTAAATCAACTACATACATGTAGCTTCAACATGGATTACATAATTTGCGAAACATTCCAAACGTATACTTGCATAGAACTACCGCATGTAGTTCTTTATAATGAATAACATAACTCATAAATATCCAAACGTATATAATATTTCAAATTGATAAGAACACACAAATATGAATTACTTTATTGCCACAATTCAAGCATACAAACCAACACAATTGTTTATTCATACCAAAGTAATACTCTACTTACAATGGTGTGATGAATTCTCTAATTTAGGAATTGAAGACGCAAATTCCTTTGTTGAATTGATTTGTTTAGGTTGCTTTAAGCTTTAGAATCTTCCTCCTAATCCTCTCTCCAATTTGGTGGCTACTCCTAGTCGTTCCTCAGCAACATGGCGGCTATGTTCTTATTTTTGAATGAATAGATTAGGGTTTAGTCTAGGGTTGTTTATATAGAGGTTAGGAGCTGATTAGGACCATTGATGTTGCTTGGATTGATCGTAGCCATTCATTCTAAGGAGAGACCAATTAGAGCCTGCCACCTAGCCCTAATGACAAAGCAGACCACAGAAAATCGACCACATAGAGAATAGGCCAGCCGGGTTAGACTGGGCTCGACCTGGGTCTGGACCAGGTCGACACCCCTGTCGACAGCCCTGTCGACAGGCCTGTCGACCTGGTTAGACCAGGTCGACAGCCCAGTCGACCTGGGTGCGTCAGGCGGGACTTTTTCCGCCCTGGCCCATTGGGCCCCACTTTTGTTTTTCTGAGCTTATTTTATTCTGTTTGAATTTTAAATTTAATTTAGAAACTTCCGAAGGCCATATCTTCTTTATACGGACTCCGTTTTTCGAAAACTCGGACTCTATTTCGCGTATTTTTCCGAGACGAACGCAATGGCGTATCCCGTTTCCCTTAGTTCTTTGATTTGAAATTAATTATACTTTAATTTGTGAATTTCACAGTTATATAATTCGCGGGGTGTTACATTCTCCCCCACTTAAAAGGATTTCGTCCCCGAAATCTTCAAGTTAGGAGGAATGTATATCCTAACATCCAATCATCCATCTACTCATCCATCAAACACGAGCATCCATTGTCCTTAAAAGACTTCTAATGCTTCATGATCATATGCGAAGTGTGTGTGTACATGTACTTATCTAATGCAAAATCAGGCGGTCTACTGATTCAGTTGACCTCCTTAATGCGAATTATGTAGGTGCCATGAATCCATTATGTATGCAAATTTTCCTATTCTTGATTCTACATGAGTGCACAATCATTCAATACAAATGCAACATCCACATGACAACACATTAAAGTTCAACCACATACGAATGCAACATATATGCATATGCAATATGAAGTGACTGAGCCGATCTAAAACCTAGATTGTGTGTGTATATGCAACCACGAGAACCCACTAGCAATCACTTGCAACCACTTGCAACCATCATCCATAACATGTTTCAACTACATGTTTCCATCCAAAAAGATTTCTACCTAAAAGATAAGGTCGAGGAAATATACCTAAAAAGATAGATAAAACCACAACTTAAGGAAAAGGAAAGATCAAGGATGTACCCTCGAACAGAAAAGGGTAGGCTGTACGGATTCTAGCTTCAGTTTCCCAAGTCGCGTCTCCCTCGGCGTCGCTCCACTGAACTTTGACGAGCTTGTCTTCGCGGTTGCGTAGCTTCTTCACTTCCGTTCCTAAGATGCGGGTTGGAACTTTCCTTATGGTTGCTTCGCGTTCCACTTCGGCCTCTTCGAGGATATTTGGCTCTACCACTTCAGCAGACTCATGTAGACATTTTCGGAGATGTGAAACGTGAAAAACGTTGTGGACTCCAGCCAACTTCTCGGGTAGCTCTAATTTATAGGACATTTTCCCAATTGTTCCTATCTAAAGGTATAGTCGAATGATAGAAGCAAGTAAAAACTTTGTGCCCATTAGGCAATGTCAAAACTGAAAACCTATGCCACATATATATTGATTAGGAGAAGAACTCTCTAAGCATCAACCCCGAAGACCGAAATCAACATCAGACTGACACCCAAAGAGTTACTCAACCCAACCACCATATATGATTCTTGGAAACTAAGCATGATGGACTCCTTTTAGGTCATAAGGGAGTCCCTTCCTAAGACCAATCTGTATCCTATAAAACCCAAAAACTTTAGTCAAACCAATGAACACCCTCGAGCCCCAACATGTGTTACTAACAGATGAGTCATACTCCCTATGGGGTTTGCAACAGAAATTGGATTGAGAATGGGACCGAGAGGATATACAGAAGAGATACCATGCAAGTAAGCTCTACAGGAAGAGAGGTATCAAGGATATACTCTTAAGAAGAGATATTATGCACGAATCTAGTCTTCAATCTTCTAAGTCGCATTTCTTGAGCTTAACTCCATTATGCTTTGTCCGTCTTTAACTTCACAATTTCGTAGCTTCTTAATTCTTGTTTCCAAAATATGAGTTGGAACCTATTTCACTGCTGCCTCTCGTCCCTCTTTCACTTATTCTCCTTCTAGTATACTTGGCTCAAGCCTAACTGCGTACTCATGGTTCCATGCAAGCTCTCCAAAATTCACTAGTGAATCTTGGATCTTGTTCACTTACTAGAAGGTATTCCACATAGAATGAATTATCTCTTGAAAATAAACAAATGTGAACTATGTTGCTAAATGAACTTACTAAGGTGATTCTTTATGTCTCATGCATAAGTGAAATGAACCTTCTGCCTTAGTGGTGAACACTACTGGAGCGCCCCATTCAGAAATGCTCCTTCTAATGAACCCCTTCTCTAGAAGCTCTTTAATCTGTTTACTGAGCTCGTTCCTTTCCCGTGGAGCCATGCGTCTAACGGGCAACGCAACGGACTTTGCATTATCTACAAGGTATATGCGGAAGTCTATCTCCCGCTTCAGAGGCAAGCCCCTCACCTCTTCAAAGACATCCGGATATTCCCGGACCACTCTAATCGATTGCAAATTTTCAACAGAGGCATCTAGCGATTAAAGATAACTAAGCATAACCGCGGATGAGGGATTACAAGAAATTTCCAAAGTATTACCGAGCTGGGTTAGGAGCCTAACAACCCTTTTCTCACAATCAAGGATGGCCCCATTACTGGATAGCCAATCCATACCCAAAATCAAACCATAACCCCGAAAAGCCCAAAACAAAGGCACTACATTGAAATTCTACACTTAGAATAGAAATTTTCAATCCCAAACAGATCATAGACAAATGAGCTGGGCCCCCAATTGGGTTTGAAACAATTAAGGGGTCCTCTACCATACTAGTTTTTAGGTGTAGAGATTCTACTAAAGCAGACGAGATAAAGGAGTGTGATGCGCCAGAATCAAATAAAGTGCGAACGGGGTGATCATAAAGATAAACTACACTTTCTACAGAAGTATTTATACCTCGCTGTTGCAGAGGTGGCGCTTCTAGCACATGAACCTGTGCCCCTGGGGTGGATCCAGTCCTCTGCCCCTGTCCTCGTTTCTTTGGGCAGTCCTTAGCCCTGTGGCCTGTCTCACCGCAAGAAAAGCACCCACCATTCTCCTTGGCCTTCTTTTTCCGGCAGTCCTTTACTAAGTGCCCCACTTTGCCACAGAAATTACACTTCCTCTTCTCTTTGTTGCCTTTCCCGCCTTTCTTAAAGTCTGTCTTCTTAGGCTGCAAACCCTCTTTCTTCTTGCCCTTATCCTCTTCATTCAGCAATGCCATTTGCACCAATCTTTCATACGTGGCTCCCATGGGTATATGGGTCATGGCCAAACTGTGTAATGGCTCATTCAACCCTTTGACGAAACGGAGAGCCTTCTTGTGCGGGGTGTTGACTAGGTCAAGCCCAAACCTAGCCAGCTCATCGAACTGATTCACATATTCTCTGACTGTCTTGTCCCCTTGCTTAAGAAATAAGAATTTTTCCAACTGCAAACTTCATTCCGCATCTGAGAGAAATTTGGTCTCAAACCTTGCCCTAAAGTCCTCCCATGTCTCCACTGGTCTCTCAGCATTGGTGACTTCCCACCAGTAGGAAGCCTCGCCCTTCAATAGCCACACTGCCAGTTGTACTTTTTGTCTATCCTCTACCTCAAAGATGATGAATAGGTCCTCCGTTTCTTTCAGCCAATTTCTAGCTGCCACGAAGGACTCAGTTCCATGGAAATCCCTTCCTCCCATAGCTTTAAAATCTTTACATATCTTAGCAAACGTGTTTCCCCGAGGAGGAGGTGGAGGAAAAGGTGCCGCTGCAGCTGGATGATTTCATGCAGCTGGGGGAGGAGGAATAGTAGGACCTGGCTGAGTGGCCCTTGCTTCTAAGAACCGTCTAAACCAACCAGGTATTGGCACCCCTTCTGGCAAGTTAAGATCTTCGGACATGCTGAAACAAAAAGGATAGATTCAAAACGAAGGATAAGAGATAGTACCTATGGCTTTGGGGAGTGGACTTTGCCTTTTTAAAATAAAATAATATTTTTCTTTTAAAAATGCTTCTTTAAATTTCCTTTTTGAAAATAAAATTATTAAAACTTTTTATCTTATCTGGTAAACCTATGCTCTGATACCAAGTGAAACACCCCACCTCCGTTAGGGTCACTCTCAAAGGGAATGCCCTAATTTCAGTGGAGGTTTATAAGTATAAGTTCACAGATATACAAGACAGATATAAGAACACATATTTGTAAACAGAGGAAAAACAACAAACTTTTATTTCATAAAAGCAAATACGTGTTACTAAACATCACCATGACTGTCTTACATCTTTTCCCAAAAACATAACATAACTCCTTCATAATCTGTCTTGAGTACATTATTTAAAGAAGCATAAATAAAACAAAGATAAACTGCAAAAGTCCCCATAGTGGATTGTCCAAAGCCATAGTTCAAAACAGGAAAGTCCAAGCAATACATTTCTCCTCTTCAAGCTGGAGGTTAAGGTTGGTCAAGCTGCTGTGTTCCCTCCCTGTGGACCTGGGAGGGGGGGAACGGAAGAAAAGAAGACGAAAGAAAAGTAGAGTCAGACATAAAGCCTGAGTAAGTCTAGTACTATTTTGTCTATGAATAAAGAACTGGGTATGATAAGTATAAACAAGAAGTGGGCAAGCACTATAAACTAGGTTAAGTTGTCTAGGGTCGAATATACTATCGTACCCCATGTTAATCTCTGAACCCATATAAACTAGTTTCCAACTGGCACCCCATAATCAGGGTGATGTGATCCACTTTATAATGATCGGCTCCTACTCGCATAGTTACATGTGTCTTACGGCCCCCGATGTTGTAGTTACCTATGCTGGTCCCACCATGGGGTGTATCAAGTCCCATAGTGGCAACCCGACACAACCTTAGAGTGCACAGGTATGCTACTGGTGTCCAGTGCCCTATTTTTCTGCGCCGGAGTGTGTGCACGCCCGCACCCCGTTAGAACCTATACTGCTACACCACCGCCATCGATTTGACCTCTTACAATCAGCCCAGTAATCGTGCCCCACCCTGCCTAGTTTCAGGGTATCCTGATACACCTTCTAGGGTTACTGCTGAAAAGGGTCCCCCGTTACTAGGTTTTCTATCTCTAGCCAACATGCTAAGTTGGTTAAGTGTTTCCTAACCTAACCCCACCAGTCCGTTTAGTTTAGCATGTTCCATTTTGATTAAGTCTTTAGTTCACTTAATCCTAGCAATCCTGACTCAGCCTTAATTGTCTTATTAAGGCCCTGACCTCTCATATTAGACAGGTATTGTTGTGGCTGCCTGTTGCCGGTTGGTTCCGGGCAGTCTTACGCCACAACTCAGTCTAACCTCGGGTCCTTATTGGGCTCCATGTTTAACCTCTCACATTGGATAGGTATTGTTGTGACTACTGGACAGCCGGGCGGTTCCGGGCAGGTTTACATCACAACTCAATCCAACCTCGGGTTAAACACATCGTATGTTCTACATTTACATATTTTGTCTTTCTTCTTTATTTTCTTATATGTAAATATTTGCGGCCCATTATTAAGTTAATGGTGTAAAGGTTACACCAATCATGGGCCCAACCCATACTTGAACTCGGGCCCTTCTATTTTATATTTTCATTCATTAGTAATTTTAACCCAACGTTATTTTCCCCCGGTTCACACGTCCGTTTATTATATATATATTGGGCTTAGCCTTTTAAAGCCCAATTTAGCCATGCGAAAAGGGGAGGCTTATGGCGTGATTACATACACAAAAAGGGGAAGGTGAGCGTATGAACTTGCAATATGACGTTGGGAATACAAAATAGAAACTGGTGTACTTGCATAGTAGTGACATATACTTTGGTTATAAAGCATAGGTGACATGAATCAAAGCATGTGAACTTGTAGTTGAGATAAGAGTCTAAATTGGGTATCATTATTGACACATAGTCATAACTACAACATGAACCTATACTTTTATTTATGCATAATGTCAGACATAAGCATGGCATAAATTTTCTAACATAAGCATGGCATAATGTCAAACATAAGCATGGCATAAATATTTCTAACATAAGCATGGCATAATGTCAAACATAAGCATGGCATAAATATTTCTAGCATAAGCATGGCATAATGTCAAACATAAGCATGGCATAATATCAAACATAAGCATGGCATAAGTATAGTTAAATTTGTTCACATAACCATGGCATAAATATTTCTAACATGAAATCATGATTCTTACTTTAGTCATGTAAACTTACAAAAAGGGACTTTTTGAACCTAACCTAGCCATGTACCACATATGTCATCGTATAATTCTTGTAAACAATATAGACTTAACATGAATTTCAATTATGCCAAATATCAATCATAGCCTAGCCATATTCATATGTTTGCAAATAGGTTTTCTAGTACAAAAGCATGGCTTAATACATGATGCCAAATTCTCAACATGATTTCATATGGATAATAACCAAACTTGTTCCAATTACTTACAAAATGATTTATGCACAAAAATATACATCATGATGGCATAGTAGCAAAGCCCCAAACTTGCATGAATTTAAATCAACTACATACATGTAGCTTCAACATGGATTACATAATTTGCGAAATATTCCAAACGTATACTTGCATAGAACTACCGCATGTAGTTCTTTATAATGAATAACATAATTCATAAATATCCAAACGTATATAATATTTCAAATTGATAAGAACGCACAAATATGAATTACTTTATTGCCACAATTCAAGCATACAAACCAACACAATTGTTTATTCATACCAAAGTAATACTCTACTTACAATGGTGTGATGAATTCTCTAATTTAGGAATTGAAGACGCAAATTCCTTTGTTGAATTGATTTGTTTAGGTTGCTTTAAGCTTTAGAATCTTCCTCCTAATCCTCTCTCCAATTTGGTGGCTACTCCTAGTCGTTCCTCAGCAACATGGCGGCTATGTTCTTATTTTTGAATGAATAGATTAGGGTTTAGTCTAGGGTTGTTTATATAGAGGTTAGGAGCTGATTAGGACCATTGATGTTGCTTGGATTGATCGTAGCCATTCATTCTAAGGAGAGACCAATTAGAGCCTGCCACCTAGCCCTAATGACAAAGCAGACCACAGAAAATCGACCACATAGAGAATAGGCCAGCCGGGTTAGACTGGGCTCGACCTGGGTCTGGACCAGGTCGACACCCCTGTCGACAGGCCTGTCGACCTGGTTAGACCAGCTCGACAGCCCAGTCGACCTGGGTGCGTCAGGCGGGACTTTTTCCGCCCTGGCCCATTGGGCCCCACTTTTGTTTTTCTGAGCTTATTTTATTCTGTTTGAATTTTAAATTTAATTTAGAAACTTCCGAAGGCCATATCTTCTTCATACGGACTCCGTTTTTCGAAAACTCGGACTCTATTTCGCGTATTTTTCCGAGACGAACGCAATGGCATATCCCGTTTCCCTTAGTTCTTTGATTTGAAATTAATTATACTTTAATTTGTGAATTTCACAGTTATATAATTCGCGGGGTGTTACAATTCCCGCCAGCCCCAGGGGGTCGACCTGGGGGTCGACTGGGGAGTCGACCTGCCCACCAGGTCGACTGGGGAGTCGACCCTAGGGTCGACCTGGGGGTCGACCTCCCTGGTCGAGCCCAGGTGACCTGGGTGCATCAGCTTGGCTTTTGGGCTGTGTTTTGGTGGCTAGGACGAGATCTAACGGCTCTAATCTAATTTAGGGTTAATCTAATGGCCTAAAACACCTAACTACTCTATAAATACACCCTAAGACTACCCTAATTCATACTAAAAATAGCTACAACACCGTTATGCCGTCAAAATGCAACTTGAAGGAGCCTCCATCAAATTAAAGAGGAAGATAGCTTCTCAAATCAACCTCTAATCAACTCTAGCAACTTAATCTTCTTCTTAGGAGTGCTAATCAACAAGTCGTGAGTTTTCTATAGCCTTAATGACCAATTGTTGAATTGATTATGATAGGATATAATGAGGTTATGGCTATGAATGTGGATCAATGCAAGTTATGCAAGTTATATGCTATGTGTTAATGATGTTATGCATGTTATGCAAGTTATATGCTATGTGTTAATGATGATATGCATGTTATGCAAGTTATATGCTATGTGTTTGTGATGTTATGCAAGTCATATGCTACATGTTCATGATGTTATGCAAGTTATATGCTACATGATCATGATGTTATGCAAGTTATGCAAGTGTTAGGCTATGTGTTCATGATGCTAGTTATGCAAATTGCTATGGTAAACATTGATCCATTATGACACCATGATTATGCAAGTTTGGTGTATGATTATATGCAAGTTCATATGTATGCAAGTTTGGTGTATGATTATATGCAAGTTCACATATGACATGTTATGCAAGTTTGGTGTTTGATTATATGCAAGTGACATGTGCAAGTTTACACCTTAGTATGATATGCATACATATGAAAGTTAACCCCTTTATATGTCATACATACATATGCAAGTTTATCCCTTTGTATGACATAAGAAACTTATGCAAGTTAACCTCTTTATGACATATGTGATTCATGCAAGTTTGGGTTGATTATTTATGCTAGTTGGGTTTGATGCTATATGCATGTTGACACCTTTAAACCCATGTTGATGCTAATGTGTTATGCAAGTTGAACCCATTGTATTTGTGATGAATCTTCCCTTTTATGTCATGTTAGCGAATTACGTGGGGAACGATGGGGTTAATAAACATGTTAATGAAATTGTGTGAAGTTGGTATGATTATGCATACCATAAAGTGGATGGACATAATTGAGTCAATTATGTACATCGTTAAAATTGGAACTAATTAGGGAAAATTAATTCGAGGGTGATTAATTAGGTGTAATTAATCGACTAAGACACGAGGTTGGACCCTTTTGTAGCATAAGACGGCCCAGAACCGACCGGCAAATCCAGCGGCTACAAATTATTGGCCCAATGTGAGAGGTCTTAGGCACAAACCAAATACGTGACAAGTGTATAGACACGAGGTTAGACTCGGTTATGGCGTAAGGCTGCCCGGATCCAACCGGCAAATCCAGCTGCCATAAAAGATATTCTAATGTGAAAGGTCTTTACAACGGTTACGTTTTTAATTAATTAAGAAACACTTAACCAGATAAGCATGTAGTGGGCATGAGGGGTTAAGTGGGTGCCTTGGGTGGCATGTGGAAATCAAGTAAGTGCCTTGGGTGGCATGAGGAAATCTAGTGGGTTGCCTTGGGTGGCAATAGAAAATACGATTAGAATACTTAACCAAGTGGAAACATGTAATTAAACATGATTAAAGGGTTAAGTGGGATGCACTAGATAAAATGAAAAGCTTAGGTGGTAGCTTGTGTGGGGCCCATTTCAACCAGTAACCCATATGTATCTTATTGGGCTCGACCCATGTCGAGGACGGGACACGCGTACTGGGCTTGATTATAAGAGGCCAAAACGGGTTAGCGGTGGCAACGCAAGTCCAATGGGTTTCATATGCGTGTGTGGACCCGGGCTGGTAGGTAAGACATTGTTGCATCGTGTAGGTATAAGCCGTGCACCATTTGTTGTATCGGGTTGCCACTTTAGGGAGTGATACACCCCATTGTGGGGCCAGCACGGGTATCTGCGGTAGGGAGCCGATCGCTTGGGAGTAGTGGGTACACCTAGTGGAGATAGGGGCAGACGGCACCTATGTAGTCAGCTAGGGGTACACGAAACTACTGGGTAAATTTTCTAAGTCCTTGGGAAGGATCAACCTTTAAGTAGGAATTACTGGTGTGGTGCAGTTAGTAATTACTCTTGGGTGGGTAGATGCGTCTTTACCGTTATCTTAGTTCATCCTATGTCTAGTTGGCTACTTAGTGTAGTCATTTATCCCCAGTCATCCCGTACCAAGTTTATATCATACCCTAATTACTTTAATGATTGTGTTGTTAAAGTTATAGGGCTCACTCAGACTTATGTCTGACCCCGTTGTTTTTATCTTTTTCCGCCTCAGGTCCTCAGGTTGGGCCTAGCACTAGTGGGCTTTGATCAGACTTCTTTACCTATCTCTTGGAGCTTGGACCGTGATGTAAAGCCCATCTTATCTTTTCTTTTATGGCTATTGTTTATGTAGTGGGATTATGTACTTATGTTTTTATCAGGATGGATATTAGTACTTGACTCTTTATGTGTTGTAACTAAACATGTTTGCCTTCTGCTGCTATGAAATGATGTTTTAGATTTTCAAGTATTTATATCTGTCTTGTGTAATTTTTCTGTTCTATATTCACTTAAAATGCTCCACCGAAGCTAAGGCATTCCCTTAGTGAGTGACCTTAGCGGGTGTGGGGTGTTACACGTGGTATCAGAGCAAAGGTTACCAGAACAGATAAAATTTTTAGAAAACTATTTTTCTAAAAACATTTTTGGAAGAAGTATTTTCAAAAACATGTCTTTAAAGAGAAAAGTTTTTGAAAGAAAAGCATAATCCCCAATAGCCATATCTTTATCTTTCGAATTCTCCGTTTTGAATCTTTCCTTTTTTCGTTTCAGCATGGCTGAAGATCTTAACTTTTCGGAGGGTGTGACGATACCAGTATGGTATAGGAGATTGATGGAGGCTAGGGCCGCCACTGCGGGTCCAGCAAATGTTCCTCCACCAACCGTAGCACCCGATCTTCCTCCTCCCCCTCCTCCTCCTCGCACGGATACTTTCGCTTAGACTTGCAAGGAATTTAAGGCTATAGGAGGGAAACCTTTTCAAGGATCAGAAACTTTTGTGGAGGCTAGAGATTGGCTTAAGGAGGTGGAAGAGTTGATAGATATCTTTGAGATGGAAGAAGGAAAGAAAGTCAAGTTAGTTGCTTGGTTAATGAAGGGAGAGGCCTCATTCTGGTGGGAGGTCACTAATGAAGAACGCCCCGTTGACTCTTGGGCGGATTTCAGGCAAAGATTTGTGGCAAAGTTTCTCTCAAGGGCAGAGGAAAACTTGTATATGGAAAGATTCTTGACTCTAAAGCAAGGAAACCTCTCGGTGAAGGAATATGTCAACAAGTTTAATCAATTGGCAAGGTTTGGCATAAATATGGTGAATACACCGGAGAAGAAGGCTTTGAGGTTCGTTAAAGGCTTGAATGAACCAATGCATGGATTGGCTATGGCTCACATCCCTATGGGGGCCACCTTTGAGAAGCTAGTTGACATGGCACTCATGCATGAGGAAGAGAAGGGTCCCAATGTTAATAAGGCACCCGAGAAGAAAGGAGATCAAAAGAGACCTCAGCAACAGCAAAACAAGGGTGGGAAAGGCAACGGTGGCAAGGGGAAGAAGAAGTGCTTCAATTGCGGGATACCAGGCCACCTAAGCAAAGATTGTCGGAAGAAGAAGAAGACTGGCTGCTACCATTGTGGTGAAGCAGGGCATCTAGTGAAGGATTGCCCTAAGAAGGGGCAAAGGACGGGATCTACCTCAGGAGGACAGGTGCAAGCTCTTGTGGCACCGGGTCAGGCTAGGGGGCAAGTTCAGGCTCTCGCAGTTCCACCGATTCAGGAAAGAGGTAGAACTATTTCCGTTGAAAGTCTGGTTTTTCTATTTGATCATCCTGTCCGTACATTGTTTGATTCTGGCGCATCGCATTCGTTTATCTCATCATCATTATTTGAGTCACTGCACTTAGACACCAGTCTAGTAGATGATCCCTTGGTTGTTTCAAACCCAATTGGGGGCTCCACTTATTCGTCCAAGATATGTTTGGGTTTGAAGATTTCTATACTTAGCGTTGAGTTTAGATGTGATGCTTTTGTTTTGGGCTTCACGGGCTATGGGTTGATTTTGGGCATGGACTGGTTATCCAGTAATGGTGCCGTTCTTGATTGCGAAAGGAGAGTTGTTAGGCTCATGACCCGCTTGGGTAACACTCTCGAGATCTCTTGTAATCCCATGGATTCTGTTATGCTAAGTTATCTTGAATCGCTTAACGCTTCGGTCGAGAGTTTGCGATCTGTTAGAGTGGTCCGGGAATACTCGGATGTGTTTGAGGAGGTGAAGGGCTTACCTCCGAGGCGGGAGATAGACTTCCGAATATATCTGGTGGATAATGCTAAACCAGTATCTTTACCAGTGCGCCACATGGCTCCTCGTGAGAGGAGGGAACTCCATAAGCAAGTAAGGGAGTTGCTTGAGAAGGGGTTCATAAGGCGAAGTATATCGGAGTGGGGTGCTCCAGTAGTTTTTGCCACGAAGGCGGATGGGTCCCTCAGACTTTGTGTAGACTATAGAGAACTCAACAAGCTCACAAAGAAGAATAGACACCCATTGCCGAGTATTGATGATCTTTTTGATCAGTTGGTTGGCGCTTCAGTATTTTCTCAGTTGGACTTAGCCACGGGGTTTCATCAGTTGAGGGTGGCTGAGGATAGCATAGACAAGACTGCCTTTAGGACTCCAGATGGTTTCTATGAGTGGCTGGTGATGCCATTTGGTTTGACGAACGCCCCTGCATACTTTGTTGATTTGATGAGTAGGGTGTTCAGGGAGTTCCTTAATAAGTTCGTGGTGGTCTTTGTGGATGACATCTTAGTATTTTCTGAGAGTAAAGAAGAGCATGCCCTACATCTTAGGGAAGTGTTGGAGACTCTTTGAGCGCATAGCCTTAAGGCTAAATTCTCTAAATGTCACTTCTAGAGGAAGGAAGTGCGGTTCTTGGGGCACGTGGTCTCCAAGGAGGGGATAGTTGTGGATCCCGCGAAGGTAGTATCCATTCAAGATTGGAAGGTTCCGGAGAATGCTATCGAGATGAGGAGTTTCTTGGGGTTGGCTGGCTACTATAGGAAGTTTATCAAGGACTTCGCAAAGATATCAGCCCCATTAACTCGCTTGACGAAGAAGAACCTAGTCTTCGCATGGGACGTAGATTGTGATGTTGCGTTCTGACGGTTAAAGAGAGCTTTAACCACAGCTCCAGTCTTAGTGTTGCCAGATGAGAGTAAGCCATTTGTTGTTTATACCGATGCTTGTTGGACTGGACTGGGCGCAGTCTTAATGCAAGAGGGAAGGGTAATAGCCTACGGTGGAAGGCAGTTGAGAAAGCATGAGAAAAATTACCCTACCCATGATTTAGAGTTAGCCGCTATTGTTTTTGCGCTTAAGATTTGGCGCTATTATCTTCTGGGACAGAGATTCGAATTGTTCACTGACCACAAATCATTGAAGTACTGGTTTTCTCAGAAGTATTTGAACTTGAGACAGCAAAGGTGGATGGAGTTCTTAGCATCCTATGATTTCGAGATAGCGTATACCCTTGGCAAGGGTAACGTGGTGGCGGACGCCTTGAGTAGAAAAAGGTTGTCCTTGAGTCCATTGTTCGTGGAACGACGAAGCTTGGAATTTATCTCGATGTTTGATTTCAGACCTTCCGTTGACTATATACCCAGTTTACTAGCATCCTTGGAGGTCAGACCTACTCTTTTGGGACGGATTGGCGAGGCACAGCGGGACGACCCACAGTTGGTTGAGTTAGTAGAGGGGCTCATAAGGGGGGAGTCGTCCAGCCATTTGAGTAGGTACACCCTAGACGATAGGGGGTGCTTGCGTAGAGACAGTAGACTTTGTGTACCGCAAGACGAGGGTTTGAGGAAGGCTATTCTTGATGATGCACACCGTTCCAGGATGACCATTCATCCCGGTGGGGATAAGATGTACCAAGATATAAAGTGAGTTTTCTTTTGGGCCGGTATGAAGAAAGATGTGGCCGAGTATGTCGCTAGATGCTTGGTGTGCCAACAAGTGAAAGCGGAGCAAAAGAAACCAGGTGGGTTGCTTCACCCATTGGAAGTTCCGCAATGGAAGTGGGATAGTGTCTCAATGGATTTTATTGATTGGTTACCGAGATCGAGGAAGGGTAATACGGGAATTTGGGTTGTGGTAGACAGACTTACTAAGAGCGCCCATTTCATACCCGTAAAGAGAAAGAGGACTGCTCCATGGGTAGCTTCAGTTTATCTTCGAGAGATAGTTCGATTGCATGGGGTACCCTCTAGCATAGTGAGTGATCGAGATCCTATCTTCACTAGCGAGTTTTGGAGGAGTTTGCAAGAGGCGGTAGGGACTCAGTTGTGTTTGAGCACCGCGTATCATCCTCAGACGGATGGCCAGACCGAGAGGGTGAATCGTGTTCTGGAAGACCTTTTGAGGCTTTGTATCTTGGATTTTGGAGGTACTTGGGAAGAGCATCTTCCATTGGTGGAGTTCGCATATAACAACAGCTTTCAGTCCAGTATTGGTATGGCTCCTTTCGAAGCTCTTTATGGAAGGCCTTGTCGATCACCTACATGTTGGTGGGAATCTACGGATAAGATCTTGCTTGGGCCTGATATGGTTAGAGAGACTTCGGAAAAGATTGATTTGATTCGAAGAAGGATGAAAGCAGCGCAAGATAGGCAGAAATCTTACGCGGATAAGAGGAGGACGGATCTTGAGTTTGATGTTGGGGACATGGTCTTTGTCAAAGTATCTCCATTACGGAATGTGGTTCGCTTTGGGTCCGTTGGGAAGTTAGCTCCAAGATTTGTAGGACCGTTTCCTATTAAGGAAAGTATTGGACGGATGGCATATAGGGTGGATTTACCCAAGAGAATTAGTGGGGTACATGACGTATTCCATGTGTCACATTTGAGGAAGTGCCTACATGAGACCGCAGAGGTGGTGGAGCCGAGCTTGCTTAGAGAAGTGGAGGTAGAGCGTGATGCAACTATTCGACGAGCTCCTACTCGCATCCTTGGGTCAGAGATTAGGAAGTTGAGGAACAGAGAGGTGCGACTAGTCAAAGTACAATGGGGAGAGGATGAGAGCAATGCAACTTGGGAGACAGAAGCGAAGATGCGTTCATTCTACCCATTCCTTTTTGAGGGTATGTCTTTTAACTTCTCCTTTATCGTTTGTCTAGTACTTATCTTATCTTTAGTATGTCCTCTCATTAGTACCTTTGACCCTTAGATAGGGTAAACCTATGGTTGAAACATGTGTTTGAGACATGTTATGTTTGATGGATGCGTGTGGATGCAAGTGGTTGCTAGTGGTTGCTCGTGGATGCATATACACACACTCTAGGCACTAGATCGGCTCAATCACTTCATATTGCATATTGCATAAAATTGTGTGTAGGTAGCTATATTAATGGATGTATAATGGTTGTGCTATCATATGGATGATGCATTTTGGTGAATGATTGTGCACTCATGTAGAAATAGTATGTGTCGATAGGGTTCTTTCGCATACATATTGGATGCATGGCACTATCATGGTTTGCATTAAGGAGGTCAACTGAATCAGTAGACCGCCTGATTTTGCATTAGACAGGGAACATATACACACACTATTTGCATATGTTCATATAGCATTAGAAACTCTAAGAATAATGGATGCCAGTGTTTGATGGTTTGAGTAGATAGTTGTTTGGTTAGTAGGATACGTTCTTCGTGACTTAGAGATTTCGGGGACGAAATCCTTTAAGTAGGGGAGAATGCAACACCCCGTATGTCGAATAACTTGCTATAATATAAAACAGGGCAGAATTAAATTTTAAAATCTGAATCAGGGGAAACGGGCTATGCCATTACGTTCGTCTCGGAAAATTACGCGAAATAGAGTCCGAGTTTTCGAAAATCGGAGTCCGTATGACCCAGTTAAGGCCCGAAGAAGTTTTCAGAAATTCAAAACAGATTTAAAAATAAAAATTCAAACATTTCAGAAGCGGTGGGAAAATTCCCGCCAGACCCAGGGGGTCGACCTGGGGGTCGACTGGGGAGTCGACCTGCCCACCGGGTCAACTGGGGAGTCGACCCTAGGGTCGACCTGGGGGTCGACCTCCCTGGTCGAGCCCAGGTGACCTGGGTGCATCAGCTTGGCTTTTGGGCTGTGTTTTGATGGCTAGGACGAGATCTGACGGCTCTAATCTAATTTAGGGTTGATCTAATGGCCTAAAACACCTAACTACTCTATAAATACACCCTAAGACTACCCTAATTCATACTAAAAATAGCTACAACACCGTTATGCCGTCAAAATGCAACTTGAAGGAGCCTCCATCAAATTAAAGAGGAAGATAGCTTCTCAAATCAACCTCTAATCAACTCTAGCAACTTAATCTTCTTCTTAGGAGTGCTAATCAACAAGTTGAGAGTTTTCTATAGCCTTAATGACCAATTGTTGAATTGATTATGATAGGATATAATGAGGTTATGGCTATGAATGTGGATCAATGCAAGTTATGCAAGTTATATGCTATGTGTTAATGATGTTATGCATGTTATGCATGTTATATGCTATGTGTTAATGATGATATGCATGTTATATGCTATGTGTTAATGATGATATGCATGTTATGCAAGTTATATGCTATGTGTTTGTGATGTTATGCAAGTCATATGCTACATGTTCATGATGTTATGCAAGTTATATGCTACATGATCATGATGTTATGTAAGTTATGCAAGTGTTAGGCTATGTGTTCATGATGCTAGTTATGCAAATTGCTATGATAAACATTGATCCATTATGACACCATGATTATGCAAGTTTGGTGTATGATTATATGCAAGTTCATATGTATGCAAGTTTGGTGTATGATTATATGCAAGTTCACATATGACATGTTATGCAAGTTTGGTGTTTGATTATATGCAAGTGACATGTGCAAGTTTACACCTTAGTATGATATGCATACATATGCAAGTTAACCCCTTTATATGTCATACATACATATGCAAGTTTACCCCTTTGTATGACATAAGAAACTTATGCAAGTTAACCTCTTTATGACATATGTGATCCATGCAAGTTTGGGTTGATTATTTATGCTAGTTGGGTTTGATGCTATATGCATGTTGACACCTTTAAACCCATGTTGATGCTAATGTGTTATGCAAGTTGAACCCATTGTATTTGTGATGAATCTTCCCTTTTATTTCATGTTAGCGAATTACGTGGGGAACGATGGGGTTAATAAACATGTTAATGAAATTGTGTGAAATTGGTATGATTATGCATACCATAAAGTGGATGGACATAATTGAGTCAATTATGTACATCGTTAAAATTGGAATTAATTAGGGAAAATTAATTCGGGGGTGATTAATTAGGTGTAATTAATCGACTAAGACACGAGGTTGGACCCTTTTGTAGCATAAGACTGCCCGGAACCGACCGGCAAATCCAGCGGCTACAAATGATTGGCCCAATGTGGATTTGTTTTTGTGACATGAATCTTGATTGATCCTCGTGACTTGAAGTATCTTCATTATTCCATGATTTTTTTTGTGACCCTAAGATAGATCATTCAATGCTCAGTAACCTCAGATTTTCTTTTGATGCATAAATATCTTTTGTTGATCTGTTTATGGCGAAATTCATACGAAAGTGAATTCCTATGGATACAGATGTTTTCTGGGGAATTCAGACGGAACCATTGTGTATCTGCAATTCATGAACAATCAAAATATCAATATCACATTGGTACTTTCCGTATATTTTTTTAAAGGAGATTTTTGAAATATTTTTTTTTATTAGGAGTTGAAACAAGAATATTTAGTGCTTGAAGATTTTAGTCGTGTGCCTGGCCATCGTATGCTTATCTTCTGTGAGAACGACAATAGATTTGTCAAACTTCGGGTTATCAAATATTTTTAAATAACTAATTTGAAATTAAAATATACTTAACTAAACAATAAATTAAGGAAAATGGATTTCAGAGTATTTTCAATCCTATAGCCTTGGAGTAATAACACGAATATTTTTTTGTATAAAAGACTGCAGATTTTGGAATATTTTCAAGTCGAAAATTTGCAACTTAAAGAATGGATGCTATTTACACTCTTCAATGAGCGCTGGAAAAGATTTAATGGGCTGAATGAAAGGAGATTGGGTTGAGGGTTGCAAAGCCTAGACCCATTACAGTTGTAACAATGGATAAGTAACGTTGATAGACGATGTTTATTTGTAATAATTTGAGACGTATAAATCCAACTACAAGAAAGAAAATTTGATTTTCCCAAGTAAATTGGATGTGATGAATAAATAAAGAAAACTGATGATTTAAATATCGATATTTAAATTTAGTTGTGGAATAACTTCACATAGACATGAAAATGTGAAGTGTACAGTCGTATATCTCGAACGATCTTTCCTTTCGAGGACGAAATTTTTTTAAAGGGGGATTGTAATGTCTCAGAAATTTGAACAACTAAATATGGAATTAATAAAAGAATTAACTATTAATGATAATTTTTATATTGATATTTGGGCCAGAAATTAGAAATCAGGTATATTGTTTTGAGTCTAAATTGAATACAGAATGGTTGGTTGAGGATCAAAAATCTATTGTTGAATAATTGAATTGAAATTGGTTGGATATTTAAATCGAATTTGAAATTTGATGGGAAAATATAAATGGTTGAATTTAAAATATATGTTATTAACATTTGGAAATTTTATTTGTTTAAATATACGAGAACTGATTTAGACACGTGTGTATTCGTATGTATAAGAGGAATTGAATTTAACTTTTAAGATTTGGAATTGAACAAAGTTATCAGTAGACAAATGAAATAGAATCGATGAATAAATAAATGAATAAAATAATTAAATAAATAAATAACTTGTATATAACTGGAGTCGGATTTCAACCAAAATATTTTTATTGGATTTAGAATGTGAAGACGTATCAGCACATCGATTTTTTCTTTTGCATTTGAAGTCTGTGTTGGCGGAAAAAAAATACTAGGCGTTCATTGATAATTCACGGTAGAATTAATATCTAACGCTTACCTTCCCCAATACAATCTTCTGCCAACAAATTCCTTCTTTCTCAAGCCATCAGATATCATGCAGACCTATATCTAATTCACACTGCTACTCTAAGCCTCTGATTTTACGTTGTTTCTATCTTTATCCTTTTCCTCCTATAAAATCATGCTTATCCTCCTTATTTCAGCAACGTTTTCCTCATTTTCTTCAACAAAGATCCATTTTCCCTTTTCTATTTTAATGGCCACCCCAAATTCGTTTTCTTCAACTCTGAAATAAATGGCAGCCACCCAACAATCAACCACGAGTCGAACCCCTAAATTTAACCCTGCTTCTAAATCAAAATGCTACGACTTGATCGAATTGCATGCTTCCCCTTGATTAGCATATCGAAGCATTCCCGTGTCGCCCTCTGATCCAAGTATAGCGCCATCCTAGCTCTAGCCCGGCTCAAAAATATCGAAATTTGCCTTCAATTGATGTCAGATCCAAAACCAGAAATCGCTCCACCGCCTACCCGAATCCCATAGCACCGTCGTGTTCTTTCCCGACTACCTAAACCGTTGTTTCAAGGTGAGTACCCCTCACACACGGTTAATCTGTGTTCAAGTAATTTAATTTTATCTTAAATTAGAAATGGCTTTGTTCTTGCTTTACTTTTGCTTGTTGTTGAATGGTATGCGGTTACCATTGTTACATGAATTCACCTGTTTGCTTCATTTCGGTGTTGCCTGGCATTTGGCTGCTGTTATGCTACATGGTTTCATTTGTTTGAGACATTTGTTGTGGATATAGCCTTGTTTTTTCCTTTTCATATGTTGCATATATTGCAGAAATTGCTGGCAAATCAAGTTGCATAAGAGCTCATTAATTAATGATCAAGCTATGTGGCTTAAGTTTGAAACAAAATTTATTAAATTCACGTAAAATTTGATGGTAACCAAGACTTGTCAGTGTTTTCCTCGGAGTCCCAGTAGGTTTGGATTGCAGCTGTTATTTTCTGTTGATTTTCATTTGATGTAAATAAACATACTTCCATGCTTGTCGAGTTCTTTGCATTTCAAATCTTAAGATATTTTCGTCCATTTTTATGAACCCAGCACTACCCTTCTATGAGTTGCTACATTGGTAAATAAAAACTGGGATATACACCTTGTTGTATGTTATTATCTTACTGAACTTGTACGTATGTAAACCAGAATATATTTATATACACATTGATTTCCACTTTATGGACCCTGATGAGGTTTTGTCTCTGTTGCCTCACGGAGTATTTTAAGGACATTATCTGAACAACAAAACTGTAACAAGAATAATACAAAATAAAAGCCTATCTAAATACACCAAAAGTGTTTTTCTACATTTCATTTATGGTGAAGCAGAAGGAACTGTAGTAGCCATGAAACAAACTACATATCACTTTCTCATAAATATCATAATAACCATGATATATATAAGTTACCGTTTCGCTATGCCAGTTGTAAAACTAGTTTTCAAGTCATTTTGCTTCATTGAAACATACACGATTGCCTATGAAAATTTAGCAGTATGCACCATTGGTTGAGGAAAGTGAACTTCTATAGTTCTCCCAACTCACTTGATTGGAAAAAAATATGACAAAAATTAGTTGTAGTCACCTTCCCATAGTGGAAAACATGGTGGCGTAAGTCCATTTAATAAATGATTAATAATGTATGGGAAAAGACAAGTGCTTTGTTTCTAACCTCACATGAAAATATGCCTGTAAACTAGGATTAAGTGGTTGTTCCTATTTCTTTATATAAAGTGCGAAGCTGGAAAACATACCTAAACTTACATTTTTGTTCTACTTTATGTTTACCTGAGAACATACATTTTTGTTTACTTTATGATACTGCCATCCAAACATATATTTTTGTTCTACTTTATGTTTACTTGAGAACTTAAATCTTATATGTTGCCATACATTACACTGTGATGTAGCTTTGAATTTCCTAAATGGTAAGAATTGGTAGATATGTATGTATATATATACACTTGACCACTTCATTTTTTGGAAGTATTTGATTCACTTGACCATATGCTACTTGTGTACACTATTTTCGCCATTCAATACTGTATATTTGTAATTCCACCATGCAGTAGTGTGCAGTTGTATAATTCAAAAACATGTTATTGCTAATATGCGTTGTATACTAGACTGAAAGTGTGCCATGTACCATTTTGGTTTGCGGAAAAATAATAATAATAATTTGACAAGCTATGTTAACCTTCCTATATCTGGACTTGGAAATGGCCATATTGCATGCATATATATATATATATATATATATATTAATGATTTAAGGTGTTTTAAATACATAAAATGTACCCCTGATAAGTTAGCAACAACCAAAATATTTGCCAATTTCATTTTTTGAGCTTTTTATCATTTCGTTTTCAGTTCAAACAACAATATTGTTAGGCAGATACTTTGTATGTTATTTGAATTGCTACATTCTTGTCTATCTCCTCATTTTGTGTTGTAGTTATATTGTTCCGTCTAAAGCAGGGGAATGGGGAAATTGTGTGGTGTATGCATAAAATTAAAATGTCATACAGATTTGCTTTATCCCATATGTATTTTTTTCTAGCTCATCTTATGCTGCTACATGTATATAGTCTTCCATGTTGAATTATATAATGGCTATGCTTCATTTGGTCTCTTCTTTGTGTTCACTGTGTACTCAGGTTGGACTGTCCCTTCTTGCACAAGAAATAATTGAAACCATTTTCTTTACTAAAAGGAAATTATTGAAACCATTATTGTATTACTAAAATGAAATTGCTGAAACCCTTTTGATCATTGGGCCACATTTATATGTTAATGCACATATGATCACTGGGCCATATTTATACACATATATGATCATTTGGCCACGTCTTGTTAGACTACATATATTTGCCCTTGTTAGCATTTTTCTTTGACTTAATTCATTCATCATCTCGCATAAACTGTCTTGTAACCTGTCGTGAGATTGTTGGTTTATTCGAAGCATGATTTTTTTTTATGCATGTGGTGGCCGATGCATATGTGTATATATTTACTATCGTATGTGTATATACGTATCATCGACATACGTGTATACATGACTGTTCATGCGGTCTGGATTTGTTTTATTCTAAGTTGCTCAACCGTGCACTTTATAGGAAGCTGAGGCCGTCCACACGTGTATACCCATGTGGATGGGCAAGCTCTAATGACCACTGGTCCGTGAGGATATAACCGATATGAATAGATACCACACTTGATCTCGTCATTGACATAAGATAGATACCACATTCCTGAATATTTTTCTGCATCCGTCATAGAATTGAAGTTAAGGTTAGCTAATATATTTTAGTTTCCATTGAAGTTAATCTACTTGAACTATGATTAATCCTAACTCAAGTGTTTTATGTTTTTGCATGGAACGCTCGGGTCAGACCCGAGCATTACAGATTTAAAGATTACAGCTTAGGGTTCGAAGTTTTGGCAAAGTTGGGGATTTCAAGACGGCGCACTCTGAAGATTTAAATTAGTAAACATTTTTATTGTATTTTTCATACCGCTGTATAGAGAAAATTTTATATCAAAATTCTGATTTATAAATAAAAGATTTATTCTGTTGTTCAATACTGTGTTATTTATTTATTTATTTTGTGTTGATTCTGTTTTAAAACTCTGTAAGCTAAATAATGATCCATCGTTTTGGTTATTTTTATTTGGGTTAATTACCAATTTGAAGCGGTTGAAAAGGCGGGACGTTACAGATGATGGCCGACTTCATTATCAGAATTATTTTCCAGAAACCAAAGTGAGGTCAATACTATATAACTTCTAAAACTTATATTCAAACACTTTCATTTTGAAATTTACTTTAAATATCTTCCACAGAGCTTGGAAAACAATTTCAAATCACCTAGGATTTTAAAATTCCCATATATTTAATCCAAAATTCATTTTCAAACCTTTTTCCAAATTTCCAGAGTTTTTAATTCCGAATCCATTTTAAACTCGGATTTAATCCATCTAATTTTATATATTATACAAATACAAATTCCAATTGGTTATTTATACCCATCTATAATCTTATTATAATAACAACCAACACATCCAATATACTATAATAACTCCAATATATATAATTTCTTTATATCAAAATACATTTCATATAAGAGACGACGACACAATCGCACGATGTCTTAAATACATTTTGGGTAAAATAATTTCATTTACCCTCTTTCAAAACAATACTATGTCGAATTACTCTGTTCAAGAGTTTATAAAATCTTTTCGATATAGTGTGCACTACCATATCGAACAGTATTTTTAAACCACTCGACAAACCAATCAACATAATATAAAACCATTTTTAATCAATCTACAAATACGCTCTCTCGTATATGTACACTCAACTCAATCTAGGGTATTACTAACCCCATCTCTATTGAGTTACGCCACAGAGCCAAGGTAGTTACATAAACTTCAGCTTTGATACCACTGTAATGACCAGGGGGTTTTTCGACCTCGAAAAAATCAACATAAAACACCATGTCAATTATTCAAGCATCGAAATACTAGGTCATTAATAGAAAGAATTCAAAGGGTGAGAAATAGAAAGAAAGATAACCAAAATAGAAGAAGAAGCAGAACACAACAAAGCAAAATCAGAGTAAAACGAATCTCACAGCGGAACGAGCAAAATATAATATCATATAATTTTGAAATACAAACCCGTATTGTATATACATACCATATTAGAGTGCAACATATATACATCACAGAGAAATAACTCTAAAAAACTAACGGTGAAGCCTCCTACTTCAAGGTCCTCTAGGTGTATTTATAAATCTTGAAATACTTGTCTGTCTGTAAAAATTGGGGCACCCAATAATTTAGGATAAAACAAACAAAGTAAACTTTGGGTCAGTCATAGGACCAGCGTGAGTAAACTCGAACCATATTATTTAACTTTGAAAAACCTTTTGAAAGAAAAGTATAATAGTAAGACCAGCCCACACATAAACATGGACGGTTTTTACCTTACTATAATCCAAAACATTTCTGATATGAAAATACGGTGATATTATAATAATGTCTAATCAAATAAATAACCAAATAGCAGAACGCTTGCATCTCACGGTCCATATACATGGTTTAAAATCAAAAACCACAGGGCGCTTATTGGAGATTGGATTCCAAATATGACAAGGTATGGGACCACATTCTGATACATGTACTCTAGAAGGGATACACTGGGATTCAACAAGAACATCTTGCAGCCCGGCCACACATGATCGACCACTCATTCAGCTTGAGTGTATTGTATAAATTATCACCCACGATTATCGGTCATTCAACCGTAATCCATAAGATACAAAATCGAAAGAAGAATAAATAATGAATTTTCTCTAGATCGGTGACAAATATACCCTGCTTGGGTATAACCCAACTAGCCAGGCTGCTTGCCTGATTTTTGTCGTTTCCCGATTGTGCGGCTTGATGCTACGTATGTCTTTTCAGAACATCTGGCCACCATACACTTTGAATGCCACATCTCTAACCCATCAAATCACTAGTTGAACTTCCCAATAATATTACAGGAATGAAAAGCTAAGAGAAACAAATTTCTCTGCCACCAATCGTAATAACTTGAAAGATTGTCTTATATGATCTGTTGGAATACTTTGTTAGACATTCGTTCATACAAGTTGTCCTAGGACTGGACAAATCAAAAACACTATTCTAAAAAAAGAACAGCCCTTGTATTTACTCTGCCTTCAATTATCTTCAGCATAATCTAATTAGCTACGCTACCGCGTATATGGAGTGGTTTACGGATATTAAATCCAACTGGTCTCTCCGTATCGACAGTGATAGTCAAAAATCTTTGATAGCCGATGATTTAACTATCAAAGAAAAACAAACTTACAAACAACGATCTTATTTTCAAATGGAAATGTTATCGATTAATCATCAATCAGCACCGGGTCACTTTAAATTGGCTTATCAATAATTTATTTAGTTTCCAATTCCTCTTAAGTATTTTTACCCAAATATCTCTCCAACTTGTTCAACCTCTCACGGTCCTTGGAAAAATGTCTCCATTTATTATAAACCATTCATTTTCTATATTTCATAAAATATCTCTTTCAACATCGGAAAACATTTCCATATATATTCACATTTCTTTTTTTTTTTTTTGTTTTTTTTAAATATACGTTATTAACATTGGAAAAAACATTTCCATTTCTTACTTTCTTATCAAACCTTGGCTTACGCAACTCTCGGATTTAATTTACAAATCCACTTCTTGAGTGGAAATCATTAATTATAATGATAGCGTTATAATCTCTACTTCCGAAATATTAACTTTTAAAATATAACTCTTATTCGTTAACTTGAATAACTAATCTATTAATTAAAAGAATAAATAAATAGTAAATCATGATCAAATCGGAAAGTAAATAGCACTTTCCTAAATTCAATAAAATCGAATTTCACTTATAACTCTCTTTTGAGAAATCAATATTCGATTAACATTCCGGACGTCAGAATAAATTCACCATTTCAGGTCAACTCAATTTCTAAATTCACCTTTGAATTTATTCCTTCCAAATATTTACAAATTTTCTTTTACAACCATTTCAATTTGCCAAATGTTTGCTTTTAAATCATCATTCACTTTAAAATATGAATATTATTTTTTAACAGAAAACTGGACTCATTATATCAAGGTAATCTTCATTTATAAAAATTGTTTATCAGCCAAACTACTTGTTTTTATATAATTAAAACAAGTTATTATATATAATTCCAATAGAAATTCAATTTCTATTTAAAAATAGATTTTTCTCTTTTCAAAAACCTAATTCATTTTCATTTCAGTCAAATATATTTTCGGTATTTAAATACCAATTATTTCAAGGTCAATGTTATTCAAACATCTCAAACACAAAATAATCAATACTATATTATTTCTCGCAACATATAATGCAATATACGAAAAACAACAATATAATTGTTGAGGAATCCATTTGGTTCCTCCAACCTATTTCCCTGCATCCATAGATGTTAATCAACATAAATAACACTAAATTCATATCAATATGAAATATAATAATAAATAGAATCAATATTCAGTCAACGATTTAGATACATAACTGTACATATTATTTCAACCAATTTATCAGTAATTCATCCAAAACAACCATCACACAACATTCAATCATTATTTATCAGTTCTAAAATATGTTTACAAAATTATAAATTGGACAGAGTTAGTGAGTTTACTCACCTTGGTCGTTAATCATTAAGTAACGATTAACGTCGATAAATCCGATCAGGCATTTAATTATGTCATAAATTCATATGAACTCCAAATGGTTTCAAACTAGCTTCATAGCATAGCGTATCCATATGATTCCAACGTGATAGACTGTTTGTAATTCTGACCACGTATGGAAGAGATATAAATTATACAAGTTATACTGATTTAAACAATATAAATATAATTAATTATCTACTCTCAAATCCTAATCCCTTATTTAATCTGCCTAATCACGATCTACTATAGCTGTAAATATGATATGTTTAGATCTTGTTTCAAAGCCTAAATTGTATTTCATATACTCGATTTAAGGTATCCACATAATTAAATAAATGAACTAAGTTCTTATGACATTCTATATATGATTAACTTAAATAATAAATATAGATTTTTGAGCCTTACATTATATATCAGCCCACGTCCATCACACTGACCTACTCAAAATAAATAGTGCCTTCTCCTTCTTGCTCATACCCAACTCCATTTCTGAAAACTTCCTGCCAATTCACATCTCCTTTCCTTTCTTTTTTCTCATTTTCTGGGCTTCACAAATTATTTCTGCCCATCCATTCCCTGTAACCCAAAACCCGCGTTAATACTTCTCCTTTCCCTTATCATCTTCCCACTCCACTCCAGTATTCCATCACGCAAGAAACAAAAATGACCATAATCGATACTTTTCAAGGCCTCGTTCTTCATTTCCCATTAAAACCACGCCATCAAAATAATCACTTATTTTCCCTCCTGAAACATATGCCTATATATGATCTTTCCCCTCCATAGCTTAAGCCAGACAATCCATGACCCACGAAAACTTTCAATCACCCACTGCACTCGCCTCCGACCGCCAAAGTTGATCCTGACCTCACAGTTCGAACGACCTCCACCCACTAGACCTTGACGTCCTCGGCCATGAATGTTGCCAATATGTATGTGACAAAAACAAAAAAAACATCACCGAAGCTTCCAACTTCCAACAAACTCAACTCTAGATCATGCTGGAATTTTTCTTCCGTGTGTCAAAACTTATTGGAACTCCACGTAAAGCCTACCAGAAAGAAGCGAGAGATCTCAGGGTTTTAAATATTCAAGTATCAGATTTTTTCAGTGGAGAATAGAAATAATTTTGAATATATATTTTTCTTTTGCTTGAAAGCCATTAGGAATCTTGGTTTTGGAAAACAAATCTGAAAGAGGCGAACAAGTAGACAATTGGTGTATATGTATTTATAGAGTTACATCCTTGAATAGGGAACAATTGGATATAGGTTGGTCGACTTGATTTTTTTGGCATATAGTTTTAGGTCTGCGTGAATTTTGGTCCAGTTCGTGGCTTTCACTTCTCAGGTCGGCATGAAATTGAAAATACATGTGGGTAGGTTCTACATTTAAATAGTGGGGTGCATGAAACTTCACTAGAAAGAAATGGAAGAATATATATACAATCGATTTTTGTTTTGAGTTAAAAGAGTTTTACCTCGCTATGAACAATTCCATTCACGTGCAGATGGCTATAGACAAAAATAAATATACAATCGTGTCGAGCGATGTGTCACGATCTCAAAAACGTAATAAAACAGACAAGTTAACTTATTTTGAGAAACTCCAAAAACCTTGATTTTGGGTGCAAAATACTCCAAATAAAAAGTTGCTTATTTTCCTAATTAAAAATTACATAAAAATTCTATAAATTGAATTAACAATTCACCTTAAAAATCTTATCCAAACTTGAAACCAAAATTATATTATATTAAATAAATCGTTGCGGTTTATAAACTGTTATAAGCGTCGAATATTTATATCTAATGCTTATGCAGTGTAGAATGCACTCTGGATAATGGTTGATTGTTTATTATTGTTGTTGTACACTTGTGTTGTGTGAAATCCATATAATCGCATTATATGGTAATTGACTGTGTCTGATTCCAATTCAGAATGAACGAATATTTTAAAATAACGATTATTTTAAAATAATGAATATTTTAAAATAATATTTAGTAAAAGATCAAAATCAAGTTTTGATGTCCGATTTAGGATGGACATGAAAATATATTTAAATATATAAAGCCGTGTTGATTGGATTGACGCCATTTTGATGTGAACGATATTTATATCGATTTTATTCATTTTTATAATGAATATCGTAAAGGAATTGATTTCAAAATATAATGTTTTGAAAATATTATCATTTATATATCGATGATATGGAATATTCAATTTTGATTTGAAATTGAATATGAAGTTGAAATCATTTTGAAAACGAATTTAAAATGATTTATAAAATATAAAGAAAAAGGAAATCGACGAAATATATATAATATATATATATTATATATAATGGCCTGAATAGAACGCGCCGCGTTGCCGTAGTTCGTGAATTTCGACCATTGACTTCGAATGGGCATTGTGGGAGATCCGACCGTCGGATTCTCCTAAAACCAGAACCATTGGGTTCGGATCGCAAAGAGCTTTCTAATGAATATGATAGATTTGAAATCGAATGGTTGGATTCGTAATTATGTCCAAATCGAATTTGGAAAAGTTCGCCGTAAGTGCAGTTCGATGGCCGTTTATGGAAATCAACTGTACGGGCCTTGATTAAATTATTAAAAATAGCAATAATTTGTGTAAAATCATAAGAAGTGATTTGGAAAGAATTAGGATGAAAAATTCCATATTTGAAAAGATAAAAATATATTTTTATCGAAATGAACTAGTTTTGAACTGGAATTATAATGCAATTATTTTTAAAAATAAATAAATTCGATTTGAAATGGTTTTAAAAATAACCAGAATTTCCAATATATAAATTGAAATGGATTTTAATCGAAATTATCATCGGAATATTTCGATGTTGGATTCGGGATTATACGGATATTGTTATGGAAATTTGGAAGATATATTTTGTAATAACCCGGAAATCTGAGCCAATTTAAAATTTTTATTTTGGCAATTTTTGCGAATTTTGATTATTTAAAATGAATAATTTTAAATAATAACGACGAAAAATTTATTTTGAATAGAATTCGAATGAATATATTTATATAGATCGTCGTTAGAATATAAATTTTTATATTAAATTATAAAAGGAATTGAAAATGGCGCGGTAGTTTGAAAATTCGATTTCAAACTTCAAATGAATGTACAGGATTCAAAATAAACCGGATTTTTGTGAAACCAAAAATAATAGAATCTATTAGAGAATATCTTTCCAACGAATCTGAAAAATTGAAATTTCATAGCGGGAATCAAAAGATATGTCCAGATGAATTTTCAGAATAGTCGTTATGGAATTCAGGCCCTTAAAAATGGAAATTTTGCAAACGACCTCGGATTTCGATGAAACCACTTTTGTTGGATCCGTGATGTCAAGTTATTGCTAGATTCCAATTTTCATAATTTTTCGAATCAATATGTGAGCGTGGCAAAGGAAAATGTGTTTTGTCAATTTCGATCGACCTGAAATTGGCCATTTTTCTAACGGTCTCATAATTCGATGAAATTAGTTTTGTTAAGACCGTATCGTTAATACGAAGCTAGAAAATATTTTTCGAGAATTTTTAGAGTTCGTATGTGTGCCCGGTAAATTGAAATGCGCATTCAAATTTAATATATACAGTTATATGTTGATTTTAACGAAAACTGATCGAAACGATCAAATCAGTCTACGATACATATACCATTGTGTTCGGAATGGGGGTAATTAGCTATGGACGACAGTCGGTGGGCTTGATTTCGACTTCGAAATAAAAAGTTGCTTTTTGAAGATAAAATTAAATTAAATATATAAATTATTATATACTCTCTCACCTCTCCCCTCTTTCTCTCTTCATTCAGAACTAAAACAAATAAAAAAAAGAAAAAAAAACCGCTCAAATCGATCGTGCCCTAGCCCTCGTCCACCGTCGCCTCTATCCTCCACCGACACCCCCACCGTCGAGCCACCTCCCCATCGCGCCACAGCGTTGCAACCCCCCCCTCTTTCTGAAGCCGTCACCACCACCGAAGTGGTCCTGCCAACCATCACGCCTCCACCCAGTCCCCTAGCCGCCGCTCAATGCCTGAAGCCACCACCGCACCCCCCCTGCGACTGTAGCACCGTCTCTCTTCGCCCCTTCGAGGTCGAACTCACCCCCTTTCGTCAGTGCATCGCAGGATGGCCCCCTCCCCTCTGGAAAAGATGTGATTTTTGGCAAAAAGGGTGAGTTTTACTTATTTTTATTTAATGAAATTAGTTATATATTAAAATGTACATATAGAAAAATCAGAAATCAGTTTTTATAATAGCATAGGTTTAGAAATCAATTTTTTTATTATGGTATTAAATAAAAATATGATTTTTTATTTAGAGGAATAACCCATAAAGGTTTGATCTTCATTATATAAGTAAAATCATAAAGTTAGGATTTTTTTCCTTGCATAAAAGTTGAGATTTTTAATATGAAAAAGTTTATATTTTAAATAAATACAAATGTGAGATTTTCATATATTATAATTTCTATTTTGATAAAGTTTTGATTTTTATACTATAAAGCGAAAAGAAAAGATTTGATTTTTGATTATATAAAGATATGATCTTTGATGAAGAAAAATATGATTTTTATAAAGTAGAGATTATAAAAATTCGATTTTTATATATTGAATAGCATAGTAAAAATTCGATTTTTATTTATTGAATAGCATATAAAAATTCGATTTTTATATATTGAATAGCATAGTAAAAATTCGATTTTTATATAGGTAGTGAATACGAATGACGAAAGTGACGGAAGAAGAAACGGCGGAGATTTTCTACATAAGAAGAGTCGCGGCGTTGGATTTAGCTTTCTGTGAGAACTTCTCACCTTTTATTTATTTTTCTAGTTGAAATATATGCTAGGATGCAGACGGTGTTTAGTAGCACCAGACACCCGTCGTCCACAGACCATGGACGGCTTGTATGCTTGTTTGTTTGATTTTGATGTGTAGTTGATTGTGTGATGTGATGTGAAAAGAAATAAAATATCTATATAGTTAAAAATATTTTATAGTTGAAAATAGAATTTGTAACGTGTATATAAAATAAATAAAAATAAACAAATCGGACGATTTGTTTATATTTACTGATTTGATTGATATTGATTGGGACGATAAATTTTACACATCGCCCAACTGCACAAATAAAATATGTGTTTGATTGTTTGAAACCCCACACGGGTATTGGGATGATATTTGGCGTACACTAATACCAATTATTTAGCTGTATGTCGATCGATTGGTCGACAGACTGTGTAAGCGTTAATTATTTATATTTAATGCTTATGCAGTTGTGTGATGCACTCTGGATGATGGTTGATTATTTATCGTTGTTATTTTACACATGTGTTGTAGAAAATCCATATAATTAACATTATATGGTAATTGATTGGGCCTCATTCCAGTATTTGAATAGAAATATTTGAAATAGAAATATTTGAAATAGAAATGTTTGAAATAGAATATTTGAAAATAGAAATATATGAAGTCGTGTTGATTAGATTGACGCCATTTTGACGTGAACGATATTTATATCGATTTCATTCAAATTGAAATGAATATTAAAGTGAATTGAAATTCGAATTAAATTGAATTGATTTGAAATTCGAAATAAGCTGAAATGATTTGAAATTCGAATAGAATTGAAACTCGAATTAAATTGAATTAGAATTGAAATCGTTTTGAAATGAATTCGAATTGAAATTGAATAGAAATGAATTTGAACTGAAATTGAATAGAATTGAATTCGAATTGAAATTGAATAGAAATGAATTCGAATTGAAATTGAATTAATTTGAAATTCAAATTGAATTGAATGCGAATTGAAATTGAATTAAAAATCGAAAGGAAATCGACAAAGTATATATTATATAAATTATATATATAATATAATGGCCTGAATAGAACGCGCCGCGGCAGTTCGCGAATTTCGACCATTGACTTCGAACGGATATTATGGGGGATCCGACCGTCGGATTCTCCTAAAACCAGAACCGTTGGGTTCGTATCGAAAAGAGCTTTCTAACGAATGTGAGAAATTAGAAATCTAACGGTTGGTTTTGGAATTATGTCCAAATCAAATTTGGAAAAGGTCGTTGTAAGTGCAGTTCGATGGCCGTTGATGGAAATCGACTGTACGGGCCTTGATAAAATTATTAAAAATAGTAATAATTTGTGTAAAATCATAAGAAATGATTTGTGAAGAATTGGGATGAAAAACTCCATATTTGAAAAGATAAAAATAGATTTTTATCGAAATGAACTAGTTTTGAACTAGAATTATAATTCATTTATTTTTGAAATAAACAAAGTGAATTTGAAATGGTTTTGAAATATAACCAGAATTTCCAATAATTGAATTGGAAGGGATTTGAATCGAAATTGTCTTCGGAATATTTCGATATTGGATTTCGTGATGATACAGATATTATTGAGGAAATTTGAAAGATATATATATATATCGTTATTTCCAATAAGATATTTGTTGGTCGTCGAATTTGATATTGAATATAAGCCGATATATTTTCTATTCAGAGCCTTGTATTTAATGTCAAAGGTGATTTGGTGTTGTCGTGAATGGTGTCTTCATTAACACTGTTCTTAAACCCAGTTGAGAAAAAGATTAAATCTTTTTTATTTAGATTTAATGAAGTGTGCCAATTAAATAATATTTAATTGGAATTGAATTAGGATTAATTTTTTGGGTTTATCGTGAACAGTGTTTTAAATAACACTGGTTCTTTAACCCGATAATTAATGGAATGTGATTTTGGGTTTATCGTGAACCGTGTTTTAAAGGACATTGGTTCTTTAACCCAGTTAAAGATAGGATATTGATTTCTGTAAAGATTAAAACTAAGTGGGGTTTTAATGAATCTTTAACTAGATTGAAATGGTCGAGAATGGAGTATCACCAGTTTTGCTCCAGGCGATAGTTAAATCTTTAATTAGATTTGAACATGAAATGGTAATTGAATTTACCGATAACACCGTGGTGTTAGATATGAAGTATTACCAGTTTTACTTCATGGGATGAATAGGTGGGGATTGGAAAATAAAATAAGCGATTACTTCGGTGTGGTTCGCTAATCCCGTCTAGTTTGATTTGATATTCAAAGAAGATTAAAGATTAAATTTAAAGAATTTATCTTTGATAAAATTAATGGGAACCTTTCCTAAAGTATAAGAATATTTGAACAAAAGAATATTCTGAATTGGAATGAGGCGTACGTTGTGTTTGTGTAACAATTGTTTATTATATACGCGAGTTATTCAGAAAGACCGGGTTTATCCCATTTTGAATAACTGATTCGACGTGGTGTCGAAGATGAAGATGGTGGTCGAAGACCGGAAATCTTCACATCGTTTGGGTGATTGCTGATGATCTCGATTGGGTTGTACACCCAAGAGGAGAGAAACAGTTGACGATCATCCAGACGTACTTGGAGATCGATGGATATGCAAGGAAAGTGCCTCCGGTTTCGTTCAGACCCAGAACGAACTTGTAAATGGACTGTGTGTCAGACATTGGATTTTAGTCTGTGTGATTGATTTCTATTAAATATATATCTATTTAGCGGCGGAAAATTTATTCTCTTGCTTAATGCCCTTCTCTGAGACGTACGAGCTCAGGGGTTATATATTGATGGATATAAACGCATGGAGTGAATTGCCTGTGTGGCATGCCAAAGTGGCAATTGATCAAGGCTTCTGTTGAAAAGCAAAGTCTTGTGGTGATGATCAAAGCACAGCCTGTGTGGCATAGCTTTGTGTAGCGTTGATTCGCGAGCCTCACACCCTAGTGTGAACCAAAACGGGAGAGGACCTCAGGGAGGACATGTGTTTCTTTCTAGTTAGAAGTGGCGTCAGTGGTTTTACACGCCCTGACGAGTTTGACTTATGTGGTTGTTGCTGTTGCGAGGCGCCTCAGTTTGATCGGACGATCCGGGTCTAATGGGGTCATTCGTTGGCTCATTTACGCCCCATAGGGCGGGGAAACGCATGTTCAGGGTTTAAGTTTAATCCACATCGGTGGACCGGCCCTGTCTATCCAAGGGCTCACCTGTGTCTGGGTCCTGAGGCTCGGGCTAGAGAGTCTCGAATCGGTGAGGACTATCTTTTGCCTCGGTTCACAGATGGAAACCCAATTTCCAAATACATGACAGTGCGGTTTTGATTGTAATCCTATATATCGCGACATAGTGGGATGGGGCGCTTATGTTGTCTATGATTGATACTTACGATTTGAAGTTGTTTTTTTGACACAATACACTTATAGTACTATCAAAATAAACTGTTTTAAACGTATCAAGCATTCTTTGGCTATTATAAAGTAAAAACCCTATCCTCCAGCTTGCGTTGCATTGTGTGATGGGACCTGGGTCTTATAATAGCTTCATTTTTCTTTATTTAGCATTGCGCTGTTGTTTTATGCACTAGTATTCTTGGGAGGAAACCCATTCCGTGTTATACGGCGTGGTCCCTTGATTTACCTAACTTTAAAAATAAAGATTAATAACTGTTTTAGTTCTCACACCAGTCCTATGACTGACCTGAAGTTTATTGTTTTAACCAAAACTCTGGGTGCCCTTATTTTGACATGGGCAGCTAGTAGTTTTGGTTTTGCAGATTTATATTCACAGGATCCTGGTTTACAGCTAGAACGATATCCGGAAAGCTTTGTATCCGTATATCTCTTCTAGTTGTGTATTGTATTATTTTCCGCTGCGATGTATTTAAATGTAATTGTAATCTCTGATATTTTCTGTGTAATATTTATTCATACTCTGTATATTCTTGTATTCTGATGGAATTGTTGTAATAAACAATGAAATGTTCTTCCGTCTGAGTTCTAATTTGTCGTGTCCTCTAGATCATCCGGTCTTTCCTCACCGGGGAAGTTACGGGTTTTCCCAGTTGGTATAAGAGCTTTGGTTTACAAAGCTCGAGAACAAGACACGTTAGAACCATACGAAAGAATTCACCAGATATTGGATTAGTAATATCCAATGAGAATGACTCGTTAGAGATGGGATCAGTAGTATCCTAGAACAAGTGTGAAGAGTATATTTTTAAAATGAAAACAATTTTTGTTTTGAAAATTTAAATCAATTATACGAATTTGATTATTTATTTATATTGATTTGGACTATCCAGTATATAAAGATTTTGCGTATACGTCTGATCCGCATGTGTTCGAAGTTTTAATATATTGGGTAGATATAGAATTACACTCTAGTCGCCCAGGGGTGGTTCTGATGATTAATATATCATCATCAGAAGTTATATTCGAGCAACGAAGGTGTAATATCTATATATTTCCTATTGACTGGTGTGAGAAGCAAAATTAGATAGGGCTTATTGTTGTGAATTGGCATCAAAAATCTGATTTTTAGACTATATATCAAAATTATAAATTTGAAATGATAATCAACTAATTGATTGATGGTTGTGTTGTTTGATTATTGGTTAATTAATTAAATGTTGAACCTTTAGCCAAATTGTACCAAAAAGTGAATTGTATTGAAATTTGGTCACATTTGCTTGCATATACATGTACTTACATTGAACAGGTCATAGCAAGGAGGCTAGAGCAGAAGAATAAAATTGTTTGCTCGACAAATAGGTACATGTTTACCATAATTTACTGTTTTGTTTGGGTGATGATGATTGTATCAGCCAATTGGCTAGCCGCTTGGCTTTTTCTTTTTCTTTTAGATTGAAGAAGGCCATGGGAGGCTATATGAAATATCCCGAAGTCCCCGGTGCAGGGGAGGTTATGGCGAAATTTTTCGAAAATTTAGGGTGTTAGCCAAATTTTTGAAAAATTTGAAAAGTTTTTAAAAACTGAAAAGTTGAAAAACTTAAGCCATAGTGAAAATACTGGAAGTTGAGTTGAATTGTTAAACAACTTTCGGCTTCGTTCCTTTTCGGGGACGAAAAGTTTTAAGTGGGGGAGATTGTAATAACCCGGAAATCTGAGCCAATTTAAAAATTTTATTTTGGCAATTTTAGCGAATTTTGATTATTTAAAATGAATTATCTTAAATAATAACGACGAAAAAATTATTTTGAATAGAATTCGAACGAATATATTTATATAGATCGTCTTAGAATATAAATATTTATATTAAATTATAAAAGGAATTGAAAATGGCGCGGTAGTTTGAAAATTCGATTTCAAACTTCAAATTAATGTACAGGATTCAAAATAAACCGGATTTTAGTGACACCAAAAATAATAGAATCTATTAGAGAATATTTTTCCAACGAATTCGAAAAATTGAAATTTCATAGCGGGAATCAAAAGATATGTCCAGATGAATTTTCAGAATAGTCGCTATGGAATTCAGGCCCTTAAAAATGGAAATTTTGCAAATGACCTCGGATTTCGATGAAACCACTTTTGTTGGATCCGTGATGTCAAGTTATTGCTAGATTCCAATTTTCATAATTTTTCGAACCAATATGTCAGCGTGGCAAAGTAAAATGTGTTTTGTCAATTTCGATCGACCTGAAATTGGCCATTTTTCTAACGGTCTCATAATTCGATGAAATTAGTTTTGTTAAGACCGTATCGTCAATACGAAGCTAGAAAATATTTTTCGAGAATTTTTAGAGTTCGTATGTGTGCCCGATAAATTGAAATGTGCGTTCAAATTTAATATATAGAGTTATATGTTGATTTTGACGAAAACTGATCGAAACGATCAAATCAGTCTACGATACATACCCCATTGTGTTCGGAATGGGGGTAACTAGCTGTGGACGACAGTCGGTGGGCTTGATTTCGACTTGATAAAATTAAATTAAATATTTAAATTATTATATACTATCTCACCTCTCCCCTCTTTCTCTCTTCATTCAGATCTAAAACAAATAAAAAAAGAAAAAAACCCGCTCAAATCGATCGTTCCCTAGCCCTCGTCCACCGTCGCCTCCATCCTCCACCGACACCCCTACCGTCGAGCCACCTCCCCATCGCGCCACCGCGTTGCACGCCCCCACCGTCGAACCTCCCTCCTCTCCCGATTGAAGAACCGCGAGCCCCCACCTCCCCTCTTTCTGAAGCCGTCGCCACCACCGAAGTGGTCCCACCAACCATCACGCCTCCACCTAGTCCCCTAGCCGCCGTTCAACGCCTGAAGCCGCCACTGCACCCCCCCCCCCCTTTGCGACTGTAGCACCGTCTCTCTTCGCCCCTTCGAGGTCGATCTCACCCCCTTTCGTCAGTGCATCGCAGGATGGCCCCCTCCCCTCTGGAAAAGATGTGATTTTTGGCAAAAAGGGTGAGTTTTACTTATTTTTATTTAATGAAATTAGTTATATATAAAAATGTACATATAGAAAAATCAGAAATCAATTTTTATAATAGCATAGGTTTAGAAATCAATTTTTTTATTGTGGTATTAAATAAAAATATGATTTTTTATTTAGAGGAATAACCCGTAAAGATTTGATCTTCATTGTATAAGTAAAATCATAAAGTTAGGATTTTTTTTCCTTGCATAAAAGTTGAGATTTTTAATATGAAAAAGTTTATATTTTAAATAAATACAAAGGTGAGATTTTCATATATTATAATTTCTATTTCGTTAAAGTTTTGATTTTTATACTATAAAGCGAAGAGAAAAGATTTGATTTTTGATTATATAAAGATATGATCTTTGATGAAGAAAAATATGATTTTTATAAAGTAGAGATTATAAAAATTCGATTTTTATATATTGAATAGCATAGTAAAAATTCGATTTTTATATATTGGATAGCATATAAAAATTCGATTTTTATATATTGAATAGCATAGTAAAAATTCGATTTTAATATATTGAATAGCATATAAAAATTCGATTTTTATATATTGAATAGCATAGTAAAAATTCGATTTTTATATAGGTAGTGAATACGAATGACGAAAGAAGTGACGGAAGAAGAAACAGCGGAGATTTTCTACATAAGAAGAGTCGCGGCGTTGGACTTAGCTGAGACGACCCGATTTCCCGTTCTCACGGAAACAAGGTTATCTTTGGAATATAACACAGAAACAGATAATAGCAGAACAGAATTAAATAAATACACCAGAATGAACAACAAAATATACTGGATAAAAGTAATCATCAGAGTTACACAGTATACAGGATCTTACTTAGTACAAATACAGTTCAGCTATACATAAATGTCTACAGCGGAAATAAACAAAATATGTACATTAGGAGCTGAACAGCATAAAAAGAAATAAATGATAGAATCCATCTTCAGCTCCAGCTATCCAGAAAGAACCAGCTAAACCTGAATACAAGGCTGCCCGTGTAGAAAAAGGGGGCACCCGAGTTTGAGAGTGAAACAAACTACGAGTCAGTCATGGGACTGGTATGAGAAATCCACTCAACACATATATAATTGGCTAATCACAGGACCACGCCACTTTCGCGGAACGGGTTTACTCCATTGGATTGCCAGTGCTTTAAAACAAATCTTTCTTTTAAACATCGCTATGCTTTTTATAAAAATGAAGCCGATATAAGACTCAGTTCCCATCACACAATGCAACGCAAACCGGAGGATAGAGTTTTTACCTTATAACGGCCAAAATATGCTTGATACGAATAAAACAAAGGCATTTGATATTATTGCTAGTGTTTATATGTTTCGAAAACAATTTCAAATCATAACTATCAATCATAGACGACATGAGCGTCCCATGCCACTATGTCGCCAAATGTATATATACAATCGAAACCGCATCGTCACGTATTTGGAAATTGGATTTCCGTCATGAACCAAGGCAAAAGATAGTCCTTACTGAATTCGAGACTGCCTAGCCCGAGCCTCAGGAACAGCCGCAACTGCCCCTTGGAGCGACAGGGCCGGTCCACCGATGTGGATTATTATACCTGAACAATACGTTTCCCCGCCCTTTGGGGCGTAAACGAGCCAACGAATGACTCCATCGGACCCGGATCGTCCGATCAAACCGAGGCACCTCGCAACAGCAACAACCACATAGGTGAAAAGTATATAAATGTCAGGGCTGGTAGGTCACTGACACCACCCTAGCTAGGAAGAAACGCATGCCCTCCCTGAGGTCCTTCTCCCGTTTTAGGTTCATACCGGGGTGTGAGGCTCGCGAATTCACGTTATACACAAAGCTACGCCACACAGGCGGTGCTTTGATCATCACCACAAGACTTTGCTTTTCAACAGAAGCCCTGATCACTGCATCTTAGCATGCCACACAGGCAATTCACGCCATGCGACTGATGTCCATCGATATACAACCTCTGAGCTCGTGCGTCTCAGAGAAGGGCGTTAAGCAAAAGAATAAATTCTCCGCCGCCAAGCAGATGTATATTTAACAGAAATCAATCAACACAGAATAAACTCCAATGTCAGACACACAGTCCATTTACAAGTCCGTTCTGGGTCTGAACGAAACCGGAGGCACTAAATACCTCGCAAACCCATCGACCAACACGTACGTCTGGACGATCACCACTCATTATCCATATTTCGGGATGCCTCCCAATCAGGACCTCGGTTACCATCCAAACGAGGTGAAGATCTCCGGTCTTCGACCATCGTCTTCATCTTCGACTTTCAATCGTCGGTCAATTATTTGAAATGAGAATTAACTCGGCCTTCTCAAATAATTCACGTATATTTAGAATTTCAAATCAATTTATTTCAATGGTTAAATTATTCGACAACACCAATTGTGTTCTTTTAATGTAATTTTCACACCAAACACATTCAACCATCAAATATCACATAAATCAAGCAAATTCAGTTTATTTCCATTCCATATTGTTTATGATATTTTATAACGACTTATCGCTATTTTTATTTATTTTAAAATAGCCCATTTATTCAAAACGACGCTTCGGGCCGTAACGCGGCCGTGGCGCTGTTTTTCTTCAGATTTGATTTACACATATCTGAAAATCTAACCGTTGGATCTTCACAAAATTTACATCATTAGAAAGGTCGTTTCAAAACGAATCCAACGGTTCCAGTTTCGGGAAAATCCGACGGTCGGATCTCCCGGTACAATCGTTTGAATTTTCGATTTCAAAATACGAACTGCAGCGTCGTTATTCGATTAAATATAATTATATTTATATATATAAATAAATATAATCGTTTCTGGCGGTGTTTTTCTTCAGATTTGAATTAAACATTCCAAAAAATCCAACCGTTGGATTTCTACAAAGTTGGTACCGTTGGGAAGATATTTCCAAGGCGAACCCGGCGGTTGAGGTTTCGGGAAAATCCAATGGTCGGATTTCCCGCACTAGTCGTTTGAAATCACGGTTTCAAAATACGAACTGCACGGCTTCGTTTCGTTTTAATTTTATTTATATTTATATATTTATATAAATATAGTTCATTCAACAATTTCAATATCGTTTTCACTTCAAATATTTTTCTAACACCTTAAATTTTGGAAAAATTTCGCCATAACCTCCCCTGCACCGGGAGCATCGGGAAATTGCAAATAGAGTTCCCGGTCCTTCTAATCTTAAAAAGAAAAAGAAAAAGCCAAGCGGCTAGCCAACAGGCTCAAAATCATCACCCAAACAAATCAGTAAATGTGTACCTATTTGTCGGGCACAAAATTTTATTCCTCTTCTCTAGCCCCTTTGCTATAACCTGTTCAATGAATATTGCATGTACATATATATACAGTTCTTATCATTTATCAATTTCTATTCGACTTCATATTTGATTTCTATTTGGTTTAAAAACTCCATTCATTCTAATGTTACATAAATAGGTGCAAATCATTTCATTAGCTAATTAATGAATATTTCAACTCATATATGTTTATTTTGAACAAGTGGCTATTTTTAACACTTCACATTTCAACGATTTATGCATACAATAAAAATGTGATTTTTATTGTAAAATGATTCATTTCAAAACACTATTTTTCTATATAGTTCATATAGGTGACAAAATAGGATTTTTATCATAAAACAATTTCTTTTTAAAACGAGATTATTTTACACAGTTCATATAGTCGATAAAAGGCGATTTTTATTATCAAACAATTTATTTCAAAATATGAATACCATTCAACACATGAATTTCTAAACAACGAATGAATATCAATTCAACACATGAATGTTTTCTATGGTTTCTATACATAGATAAAAATGTGATTTTTATTATCAAACAATTTATTTCAAAATATGAATACCATTCAACACATGAATTTCTAAACAACGAATGAATATCAATTCAACACATGAATGTTTTCTATACAATGAATAAATATAGTTTAAGCATATGAAAATAATTCAAACACAAGAATATTATTCAAAATTTCGGCAGCATAACGGCAGGGTAGTTAAACCGGCACCGTCCCTAGTACGGCTCCTCGCTCTACCTTAAAACCTCGCGGTTTTTGACAATGGGGTTCATGCATCTAGTTCGCACGCAGGCGGCATGTATATATTTATTTCATTTCCACAAACTAATCCTATGTGGTTTCAACCAAATATTTCACAACCACCAATGGGTATTTTTCAACCACAATCAACCAATATCAATCACAAACAATCCCAAACAACCATTCGCTATCAATCAAATTTTCACAACAATTTCAACCAATAAATATCGTCCATGGTTTGTGGACGAGGGGCGTATATATATATATATATATATATATTTATTTATTTATTTATATATAGCAATTCACTTTTACTTCACACATATATATATATAAATTTTAAATCAGAAATCTCACCAATAGCTATCCAACTTCACGACACTTCACTTATAGAAATCTTCGCCCTTTGTCGCTTTCGCCCGTATCCTCTACATATGTAAAAATCGAATTTTTACTACGCTATTCAATATATAAAAATATGATTTTTACTTTTACTTTCAATATATAAAAATCCGATTTTTCCTTTAAAACAAAATCAGTTTTTATAGCTTTTTTTTAAAATCAGTTTTAACTTCTTTTAAAAATCCGTTTTTACTTTCTGAAGTTTAAATCCTTTAAAACCCTTTTAAAAATCAGTTTTAAAATCATTCAAAATCAGTTTTTGTTTTTAACCAAAATCAGTTTTTATTTTTAACCAAAATCAGTTTTTAACATCCTATAAAAATCAGTTTTTATTTCCTATAAAAATCAGTTTTAACTTTATATAAAAATCATTTTTTATTTCATTTAAAAATCAGTTTAAAATTCTTTAGAAAAATCTGTTTTAAAACTTTTTTTTTCTCTAAAATAAACAGTTTTTAAATCCTTAAAAAAATAAAAAAATAAAACAACAAAAACTTACAGGGGGGGTTTCTGTAGTTCGTCGGAGTCTTCTCGAGGGCGGCGGCGCTAGGGCTTCGAACGAGGGAGGCGGGTGCGAGGTTTCGAACGGGGGAGGCGGGATCGAGGTTTCGAACGGGGGAGGCGGGATCGGCACGTGGTGGGGAGGGTTCGGCGGTCGTCAGGGCGGTGGCGGCGCTGCTGCTCCGTCCGTCTTCTCTCTCTTTTTTTTTATTTCCTGATTAATAAACTTCGGGGGGGGAGGGGGGGCCAGGAAGAAGAATAAAGGGAGGGAGGGAAAATATATAATATATATTATTTTTATTATTTAATTTAATTGCATAAAGTTGACTTTTACCCACGACCTCGAAACGAGGCCCACCGCCTGTCGTCCATAGCGTTTAACCCCCATTCCGAACACAATGGGATATGTATCGCAAGCTGATTTGATCGTTACAATCAGTTTCCGTTGAATTTACATTTAAATCACTATATTGAATTTCAAACGTACATTTCAAATTACCGGGGCCACATACTAACTAGAAAAATTCCAGAAAAATATTTTCTAGCTTCGTATTGACGATACGGTCCTAACAAAACTAGTTTCGTCGAATTCTGAGACCGTTTGAAAAATGGCCAATTTCCAGTCGATTAAAATCAACGGAAACTGGTCAAACGCGTTTTCTTTTGCCACGCTCACATATTGATTCGAAAAATTATGAAATTTGAAACCTAGCAATAACTTGACTCTGCGGATCTAACAAAAGTGGTTTCATCGAAATCCGAGGTCGTTTGCAAAATGTCCATTTTTAAGGGCTTGAATTCCATAGCGACTATTCAGAATTTTCAACTGGACATATCTTTTGATTCCCGCTATCAAATTTCGATTGGTCGAATTCGTTAGAAAGATATTCACTAACAGATTTAAATATTTTTGGTTTCACTAAAACCCGGATTGTTTTGCACCCGGTATATTCCATTGAAGTTTGAAATCGAATTATCGAACTACCGCGCCATTTTCGATTCTATATATAATTATAATTAATTATATTGGTTTTCAAATGTCGATTCAAACTCAGTTTTCATCGCCATTGTTTAAAATATTTATTTTAAATATTTAAAATCCATTATTTTAGCCAATTTAAAAATTTTTAATTGGTTCATATTTTCTGGGTCGTTACAATCTCCCCCACTTAATACTTTTCGTCCCCGAAAAGGAACAAAGTCGAAAGTGGTTTGATAAATCTACAATCACACAATACAACAACCAATTTGTTTCTAACCTTTTTAACTTTTCAAATATATATCTTTTATATATTCAAAAATTATATTTCTAAAACCAGACTATATATATATAATCACAAATACGTTATTTAAAAAAAACATATTACTCTCGACTTGTTCTGAGGCACTTCTGACCCCATCTCTAACGAGTTGTTCTGATTTTGCTATACTCATACTAGGATATTGCTGATCCTATCTGTATAGAGTTACCCGTCCTAGAACACTACTGGTTCCATTTCTGACGAGTTCGTTCAAATGTTATATTCCAGAACTAAGCTTAACCAAAGCTCTGATACCACGATGAGACGACCCGATTTCCCATTCTCACGGAAACAAGGTTATCTTTGGAATATAACACAGAAACAGATAATAGCAGAACAGAATTAAATAAATACACCAGAATGAACAACAAAATATACTGGATAAAAGTAATCATCAGAGTTACACAGTATACAGGATCTTACTTAGTACAAATACAGTTCAGCTATACATAAATGTCTACAGCGGAAATAAACAAAATATGTACAATAGGAGTTGAACAGCATAAAAAGAAATAAATGATAGAATCCATCTTCAGCTCCAGCTATCCAGAAAGAACCAGCTAAACCTGAATACAAGGCTGCCCGTGTAGAAAAAGGGGGCACCCGAGTTTGAGAGTGAAACAAACTACGAGTCAGTCATGGGACTGGTATGAGAAATCCACTCAACACATATATAATTGGCTAATCACAGGACCACGCCACTTTCGCGGAACGGGTTTACTCCATTGGATTGCCAGTGCTTTAAAACAAATCTTTCTTTTAAACATCGCTATGCTTTTTATAAAAATGAAGCCGTTATAAGACTCAGTTCCCATCACACAATGCAACGCAAACCGGAGGATAGAGTTTTTACCTTATAACGGCCAAAATATGCTTGATACGAATAAAACAAAGGCATTTGATATTATTGCTAGTGTTTATATGTTTCGAAAACAATTTCAAATCATAACTATCAATCATAGACGACATGAGCGTCCCATGCCACTATGTCGCCAAATGTATATATACAATCGAAACCGCATCGTCACGTATTTGGAAATTGGATTTCCGTCATGAACCAAGCCAAAAGATAGTCCTTACCGAATTCGAGACTGCCTAGCCCGAGCCTCAGGAACAGCCGCAACTGCCCCTTGGAGCGACAGGGCCGGTCCACCGATGTGGATTATTATACCTGAACAATACGTTTCCCCGCCCTTTGGGGCGTAAACGAGCCAACGAATGACTCCATCGGACCCGAATCGTCCGATCAAACCGAGGCGCCTCGCAACAGCAACAACCACATAGGTGAAAAGTATATAAATGTCAGGGCTGGTAGGTCACTGACACCACCCTAGCTAGGAAGAAACGTATGCCCTCCCTGAGGTCCTTCTCCCGTTTTAGGTTCATACCGGGGTGTGAGGCTCGCGAATTCACGTTATACACAAAGCTACGCCACACAGGCGGTGCTTTGATCATCACCACAAGACTTTGCTTTTCAACAGAAGCCCTGATCACTGCATCTTAGCATGCCACACAGGCAATTCACGCCATGCGACTGATGTCCATCGATATACAACCTCTGAGCTCGTGCGTCTCAGAGAAGGGCGTTAAGCAAAAGAATAAATTCTCCGCCGCCAAGCAGATGTATATTTAACAGAAATCAATCAACACAGAATAAACTCCAATGTCAGACACACAGTCCATTTACAAGTCCGTTCCGGGTCTGAACGAAACCGGAGGCACTAAATACCTCGCAAACCCATCGACCAACACGTACGTCTGGACGATCACCACTCATTATCCATATTTCGGGATGCCTCCCAATCAGGACCTCGGTTACCATCCAAACGAGGTGAAGATCTCCGGTCTTCGACCATCGTCTTCATCTTCGACTTTCAATCGTCGGTCAATTATTTGAAATGAGAATTAACTCGGCCTTCTCAAATAATTCACGTATATTTAGAATTTCAAATCAATTTATTTCAATGGTTAAATTATTCGACAACACCAATTGTGTTCTTTTAATGTAATTTTCACACCAAACACATTCAACCATCAAATATCACATAAATCAAGCAAATTCAGTTTATTTCCATTCCATATTGTTTATGATATTTTATAATGATTTATCGCTATTTTTATTTATTTTAAAATAGCCCATTTATTCAAAACAACGCTTCGGGCCATAACGCGGCTGTGGCGCTGTTTTTCTTCAGATTTGATTTACACATATCTGAAAATCTAACCGTTGGATCTTCACAAAATTTACATCATTAGAAAGGTCTTTTCAAAACGAATCCAACGGTTCCAGTTTCGGGAAAATCCGACGGTCGGATCTCCCGGTACAATCGTTTGAATTTTCGATTTCAAAATACGAACTGCAGCGTCGTTATTCGATTAAATATAATTATAATTATATATATAAATAAATATAATCGTTTCTGGCACTGTTTTTCTTCAGATTTGAATTAAACATTCCAGACAATCCAACCGTTGGATTTCTACAAAGTTGGTGCCGTTGGGAAGATATTTCCAAGGCGAACCCGACGGTTGAGGTTTCGGGAAAATCCAATGGTCGGATTTCCCGCACTAGTCGTTTGACATCACGGTTTCAAAATACGAACTGCACGGCTTCGTTTTGTTTTAATTTTATTTATATTTATATATTTATATAAATATAGTTCATTCAACAATTTCAATATCGTTTTCACTTCAAATATTTTTCTAACACCTTAAATTTTGGAAAAATTTCGCCATAACCTCCCCTGCACCGGGAGCATCGGGAAATTGCAAATAGCGTTCCCGGTCCTTCTAATCTTAAAAAGAAAAAGAAAAAGCCAAGCGGCTAGCCAACAGGCTCAAAATCATCACCCAAACAAATCAGTAAATGTGTACCTATTTGTCGGGCACAAAATTTTATTCCTCTTCTCTAGCCCCTTTGCTATAACCTGTTCAATGAATATTTCATGTACATATATATACAGTTCTTATCATTTATCAATTTCTATTCGACTTCATATTTGATTTCTATTTGGTTTAAAAACTCCATTCATTCTAATGTTACATAAATAGGTGCAAATCATTTCATTAGCTAATTAATGAATATTTCAACTCATATATGTTTATTTTGAACAAGTGGCTATTTTTAACACTTCACATTTCAACGATTTATGCATACAATAAAAATGTGATTTTTATTGTAAAACGATTCATTTCAAAACACTATTTTTCTATATAGTTCATATAGGTGACAAAATAGGATTTTTATCATAAAACAATTTCTTTTTAAAACGAGATTATTTTACACAGTTCATATAGTCGATAAAAGGCGATTTTTATTATCAAACAATTTATTTCAAAATATGAATACCATTCAACACATGAATTTCTAAACAACGAATGAATATCAATTCAACACATGAATGTTTTCTATGGTTTCTATACATAGATAAAAATGTGATTTTTATTATCAAACAATTTATTTCAAAATATGAATACCATTCAACACATGAATTTCTAAACAACGAATGAATATCAATTCAACACATGAATGTTTTCTGTACAATGAATAAATATAGTTTAAGCATATGAAAATAATTCAAACACAAGAATATTATTCAAAATTTCGGCAGCATAACGGCAGGGTAGTTAAACCGGCACCGTCCCTAGTACGGCTCCTCGCTCTACCTTAAAACCTCGCGGTTTTTGACAATGGGGTTCATGCATCTAGTTCGCACGCAGGCGGCATGTATATATTTATTTCATTTCCACAAACTAATCCTATGTGGTTTCAACCAAATATTTCACAACCACCAATGGGTATTTTTCAACCACAATCAACCAATATCAATCACAAACAATCCCAAACAACCATTCGCTATCAATCAAATTTTCACAACAATTTCAACCAATAAATATCGTCCATGGTTTGTGGACGAGGGGCGTATATATATATATATATATATATATATATATATATATATATTTATTTATATATAGCAATTCACTTTTACTTCACACATATATATATAAGTTTTAAATCAGAAATCTCACCAATAGCTATCCAACTTCACGACACTTCACTTATAGAAATCTTCGCCCTTTGTCGCTTTCGCCCGTATCCTCTACATATGTAAAAATCGAATTTTTACTACGCTATTCAATATATAAAAATATGATTTTTACTTTTACTTTCAATATATAAAAATCCGATTTTTCCTTTAAAACAAAATCAGTTTTTATAGCTTTTTTTTAAAATCAGTTTTAACTTCTTTTAAAAATCCGTTTTTACTTTCTGAAGTTTAAATCCTTTACTTTTTTAAAGTTTAAATCCTTTAAAACCCTTTTAAAAATCAGTTTTAAAATCATTCAAAATCAGTTTTTGTTTTTAACCAAAATCAGTTTTTATTTTTAACCAAAATCAGTTTTTAACATCCTATAAAAATCAGTTTTTATTTCCTATAAAAATCAGTTTTAACTTTATATAAAAATCAGTTTTTATTTCGTTTAAAAATCAGTTTAAAATTCTTTAGAAAAATCCATTTTAAAACTTTTTTTTTCTCTAAAATAAACAGTTTTTAAATCCTTAAAAAATAAAAAAATAAAACAACAAAAACTTACAGGGGGGGGGGGTTTCTGTAGTTCGTCGGAGTCTTCTCGAGGGCGGCGGCGCTAGGGCTTCGAACGAGAGAGGCGGATGCGAGGTTTCGAACGGGGGAGGCGGGATCGAGGTTTCGAACGAGGGAGGCGGGATCGAGGTTTCGAATGTGGGAGGCGGGATCGGCACGTGGTGGGGAGGGTTCGGCGGTCGTCAGGGCGGTGGCGGCGCTGCTGCTCCGTCTGTCTTCTCTCTCTTTTTTTTTTCCTGATTAATAAACTTCGGGGGGGGGGGGGGGGGGCAGGAAGAAGAATAAAGGGAGGGAGGGAAAATATATAATATATATTATTATTATTATTATTTTATTATTTAATTTAATTGCATAAAGTTGACTTTTACCCACGACCTCGAAACGAGGCCCACCGCCTGTCGTCCATAGCGTTTAACCCCCATTCCGAACACAATGGGATATGTATCGCAAACTGATTTGATCGTTACAATCAGTTTCCGTTGAATTTACATTTAAATCACTATATTGAATTTCAAACGTACATTTCAAATTACCGAGGCCACATACTAACTAGAAAAATTCCAGAAAAATATTTTCTAGCTTCGTATTGACGATACGGTCCTAACAAAACTAGTTTCGTCGAATTCTGAGACCGTTTGAAAAATGGCCAATTTCCAGTCGATTAAAATCAACGGAAACTGGTCAAACGCGTTTTCTTTTGCCACGCTCACATATTGATTCGAAAAATTATGAAATTTGAAACCTAGCAATAACTTGACTCTGCGGATCTAACAAAAGTGGTTTCATCGAAATCCGAGGTCGTTTGCAAAATGTCCATTTTTAAGGGCTTGAATTCCATAGCGACTATTCAGAATTTTCAACTGGACATATCTTTTGATTCCCGCTATCAAATTTCGATTGGTCGAATTCGTTAGAAAGATATTCACTAACAGATTTAAATATTTTTGGTTTCACTAAAACCCGGATTGTTTTGCACCCGGTATATTCCATTGAAGTTTGAAATCGAATTATCGAACTACCGCGCCATTTTCAATTCTATATATAATTATAATTAATTATATTGGTTTTCAAATGTCGATTCAAACTCAGTTTTCATCGCCATTGTTTAAAATATTTATTTTAAATATTTAAAATCCATTATTTTAGCCAATTTAAAATTTTTAAATTGGTTCAGATTTTCTGGGTCGTTACATTAGCTTTCTTTGAGAACTTCTCACCTTTTATTTATTTTTCTAGTTGAAATATATACTAGGATGCAGACGTTGTTTAGTAGCACCCGACACCCGTCGTCCACAGACCATGGACGGCTTGTATGCTTGTTGGTTTGATTTTGATGTGTAGTTGATTATGTGATGTGATGTGAAAAGAAATAAAATATCTATATAGTTAAAAATATTTTATAGTTGAAAATAGAATTTGTAACGTGTATATAAAATAAATAAATAAAAATAAACAGATCGGACGATTTGTTTATATTCACTGATTTGATTGATATTGACTGGGACGATAAATTTTACACATCTCCCAACTGCAAAAATAAAATATGTGTTTGATTGTCTGAAACCCCACACGGGTATTGGGATGATATTTGGCGTACACTAATCCCAATTATTTAGTTGTATGTCGATCAATTGGTCGACAGACTGTGTAAGCGTTAATTATTTATATTTAATGCTTATGCAGTTGTGTGATGCACTCTGGATGATGGTTGATTATTTATCGTTGTTATTTTACACATGTGTTGTAGAAAATCCAAATAATTAACATTATATGGTAATTGATTGGGCCTCATTCCAGTATTTGAATAGAAATATTTGAAATAGAAATATTTGAAATAGAAATATTTTAAAATAGAAATATATGAAGTCGTGTTGATTAGATTGACGCCATTTTGAAGTGAACGATATTTATATCAATTTTATTCAAATTGAAACGAATATTAAAGTGAATTGAAATTCGAATTAAATTGAACTGATTTGAAATTCGAAATAAACTGAAATGATTTGAAATATGAATAGAATTGAAAATCGAATTAAATTGAATTAGAATTGAAATCGTTTTTAAATGAATTCGAATTGAAATTGAATAGAAATGAATTCGAATTGAAATTGAATAGAATTGAATTCGAATTGAAATTGAATAGAAATGAATTCGAATTGAAATTGAATTAATTTGAAATTCAAATTGAATTGAATGCGAATTGAAATTGAATTAAAAATCGAAAGGAAATCGATGAAGTATATATTATATATATTATATATATAATATAATGGCCTGAATAGAACGCGCCGCGCCGCGGCAGTTCGCGAATTTCGACCATTGACTTCGAACGGATATTACGGGGGATCCGACTGTCGGATTCTCCTAAAACCGGAATCGTTGGGTTTGTATCGAAAAGAGCTTTCTAACGAATGTGAGAAATTAGAAATCTAACGGTTGGATTTGGAATTATGTCCAAATCAAATTTGGAAAAGGTCGCTATAAATGCAGTTCGATGGCCGTTGATGGAAATCGACTGTACGGGCCTTGATAAAATTATTAAAAATAGGAATAATTTATGTGAAATCATAAGAAATAATTTGTGAAGAATTGGTATGAAAAACTCCATATTTGAAAAGATAAAAATAGATTTTTATCGAAATGAACTAGTTTTGAACTAGAATTATAATTCATTTATTTTTGAAATAAACAAAGTGAATTTGAAATGGTTTTGAAATATAACCAGAATTTCCAATTATTGAATTGGAAGGGATTTGAATCGAAATTGTCTTCGGAATATTTCGATATTGGATTTCGTGATGATACAGATATTGTTGAGGAAATTTGAAATATATATATATATATATATATATATATATATCGTTATTTCCAATACGATATTTGTTGGTCGTAGAATTTGATATTGAATATAAGCCGATATATTTTCTATTCAGAGCCTTGTATTTAATGTCAAATGTGATTTGGGTTTGTCGTGAATGGCATCTTCATTAACACTATTCTTAAACCCAGTTGAGAAAAAGATTAAATCTTTTTTTATTTAGATTTAATGAAGTGTGCCAATTAAATAATATTTAATTGGAATTGAATTGGGATTGATTTTTTGGGTTTATCGTGAACGGTGTTTTAAATAACACTGGTTCTTTAACCCGATAATTAATGGAATGTGATTTTGGGTTTATCGTGAACCGTGTTTTAAAGGACATTGGTTCTTTAACCCAGTTAAAGACAGGATATTGATTTCTGTAAAGATTAAAACTAAGTGGGGTTTTAATGAATCTTTAACTAGATTGAAATGGTCGAGAATGGAGTATCACCAGTTTTGCTCCAGGCGATAGTTAAATCTTTAATTAGATTTGAACGTGAAATGTTAATTTAATTTACCGATAACACTGTGGTGTTAGTTATGAAGTATTACCAGTTTTACTTCATGGGATGAATAGGTGGGGATTGGGAAATAAAATAAGCGATTACTTCGTTGTGGTTCGCTAATCCCGTCTAGTTTGAATTGATATTCAAAGAAGATTAATGATTAAATTTAAAGAATTTATCTTTGATAAAATTAGTGGGAACCTTTCCCAAAGTATAAGAATATTTGAACAAAAGAATATTCTGAAATGGAATGAGGCGTATGTTGTGTTTGTGTAACACTTGTTTATTATATACGCGAGTTATTCAGAAAGACCGGGTTTATCCCATTCTGAATAACTGATTCGACGTGGTGTCGAAGATGAAGACGGTGGTCGAAGACCAGAAATCTTCACATCGTTTGGGTGATTGCTGATGATCTCGATTGGGCTGTACACCCAAGAGGAGAGAAACAGTTGGTGATCGCTCAGACGTACTTAGAGATCGATGGATATGCGAGGAAAGTGCCTCCGGTTTCGTTCAAACCCGAAACGAACTTGTAAATGGACTGTGTGTCTGACATTGGATTTTAGTCTGTGTGATTGATTTCTATTAAATATATATTTGTTTGGCGGCGGAGAATTTATTCTCTTGCTTAACGCCCTTCTCTGAGATGTACGAGCTCAGGCGTTATATATTGATGGATATCAAACGCATGGAGTGAATTGCCTGTGTGGCATGCCTAAGTGGCAATTGATCAAGGCTTCTGTTTAAAAGCAAAGTCTTGTGGTGATGATCAAAGCACCGCCTGTGTGGCATAGCTTTGTGTAGCGTTGATCCGTGAGCCTCACACCCCGGTGTGAACCAAAACGAGAGAGGATCTCAGGGAGGACATGCGTTTCTTTCTAGTTAGAAGTGGCGTCAGTGGTTTTACATGCCCTGACGAGTTTGACTTATGTGGTTGTTGCTGTTGCGAGGCGCCTCGGTTTGATCGGGCGATCCGGGTCCGATGGAGTCATTCGTTGGCTCAATTACACCCCATAGGGCGGGGAAACGGATGTTCAGGGTTTAAGTTTAATCCACATCAGTGGACCGACCCTGTCGCTCCAAGGGCTCACCTGTGTCTGGGTCCTGAGGCTCGGGCTAGAGAGTCTCCAATCGGTGATGACTATCTTTTGCCTTGGTTCACAGATGGAAACCCAATTTCCAAATATGTGACAGTGCGGTTTTGATTGTAATCCTATATATGGCGACATAGTGGGATGGGGCGCTTATGCTGTCTTATGATTCATGCTTGTGATTTGAAGTTGTTTTTTTGACACTATACACTTATAGTACTGTCAAAATAAACTATTTTAAACGTATCAAGCATTCTTTGGCTATTATAAGGTAAAAACCCTATCCTCCGGCTTGCGTTGCATTGTGTGATGGGACCTGGGTCTTATAATAGCTTCATTTTTCTTTATTTAGCATTGCGTTGTTGTTTTATGCACTGGTATTCTTCGGAGGAAACCCGTTCCGTGTTATACGGCGTGGTCCCTTGATTTACCTAACTTTAAAAATAAAGATTAATAACTGTTTTAGTTTTCACACCAGTCCCATGACTGACCTGGAGTTTATTATTATAACCTAAACTCTGGGTGCCCTTATTTTGACACGGGCAGCTAGTAGTTTTGGTTTTGCAGATTTATATTCACAGGATCCTGGTTTACAGCTGGAACGATATCCGGAAAGCTTTGTATCCGTATATCTCTTCTAGTTGTGTATTGTATTATTTTCCGCTGCGATGTATTTAAATGTAATTGTAATCTCTGATATTTTCTGTGTAATATTTATTCATACTCTGTATATTCTTGTATTCTGATGGAATTGTTGTAATAAACAATGAAATGTTCTTCCGTCTGAGTTCTAATTTGCCGTGTCCTCTAGATCATTCGGTCTTTCCTCACCGGGGAAGTTACGGGTTTTCACATATTTTATATCGTTATTTCCAAAGCAATATTTGTTGGTTTCAGAATTTGATATTGAATATAAGCCAATATATTTTCTATTCAGAGCCTTGTATTTAATATCAAATGGGATTTGGGTTTGTCGTGAATGATGTATTCATCAACACCATTCTTAAACCTAGTTGAGAAAAGATTAAATCGTGTTATTTAGATTTAATGAAATATACCAATTAATTAATATATTTAATTGGTATTGAATTAGAATTGATTTTTGGGTTTATCGTGGACGGTGTTTTAAATAACAATTGTTCTTTAACCCGATTATAAATAGAATGTGAATCGGGTTTATTGTAAACTGTGTTTTAACGACATTCGTTCTTTAACCCGATTTACAGTGAAATGTGATTTGGAATTTATAAATCTTTTTATTGAGATTTAATGGGATATTCCAAAGTAATGTTTTCCAGTTTAATATATTGAATTGGAATTGAATGGAACTTGATTTGATAATAATCGAAATGAAATTCTGTGGAGGAAGACTGTTAATACATATGGAATTTAAAAAGGCTTTGCCGCTATTCCATTTATATTATTGGTCGGATACGGAAATTGATATCGATTATATATTGATTTGTTTCTCCATGAATATTCCATAATTAATGGAATGTGATTTGGGTTTATCGTGAGCTGTGTTTTAAATGACATTAGTTCTTTAACCCAGTAAAAGGTAGGATTTCATGTTTGTCTATGTATTTCGAACTGTATGGTTGATCTCAGCTTAATACATATCTGTTTGGCGGCGGAGAATTTATTCTCTTGCTTAACGCCCTTCTCTGAGATGTACGAGCTTAGAGGTTATATACCGAAAGAAAACAATAGTATGGTGTAGATTGTAGATGCGACATGTTTGTGTTTCCAAAGTTAAACAATCATTAATATTGACTTTTGGGAAGATTAAAACTAAGTGGAGTTTAATGAATCTTTAATTAGATTGAAAGGTGGTGTAACGACCCAGAAAATCTGAACCAATTTAAAAATTTTAAATTGGCTAAAATAATGGATTTTAAATATTTAAAATATATATTTTAAATAATAGCAATGAAAAGTGAGTTTTAATCGATGTTTGAAAACGAATATAATTAATTCTAATTATAAACAAGGCCTGAAATGGCGCTGCAGTTTCAAAAATTGAATTCAAACTTTGTCGGACTGTACCGGGTGCAAAACAAAACGGATTTGAGTAAGACCAAAAATATTTAAATCTGTTACTGAATACCTTTCTAAGAAATCTGAAAAATCGAAGTTTCATAGCGGAAAGAAAAAGTTATGGCCAAATGAATTTTTAAAAAGGTCGCTATGGAAATTTATATAGCCCGTGAAATTGGCCATTTTGCATATGACCTCGGAATTCGACGAAACCACTTTTGTTGGATCCGTGATGTGAAGTTATTACTAGGTTTCAAATTTCATAATTTTTGAAGCTAGTATGTGAGCGTTGCAAAGGAAAATGTGTTTTAGTCAACTACAGTTAAATTGGATCGACCAGAAATGGGCCTTTTTGCAAACGGTCTCAGAATTCGACGAAACTAGTTTTGTTGGGACCGTATCATCAAAGCATAGCTAGATTTATTTTTCTGGGATTTTTCGAATCAGTTTGTGGCCCTGGCAAATTGAAATGTATGTTCAAATCAAATATTGAATGTTTTATATTTTAATTTGAAGGAAAACTGACTGAAACAGTCGAATGGGCCTGCGAAACATATCCCATTGTGTTCGGAATGGGGGTAAAACGCTAGGAACGACAGTCGTTGGGTTTGAATTGGTGTTCGTGTGTGGGGGAGGGTATTTTAGAGATTTTAAAATTTATAAATAAATATAAAAAAATTCATTGGTCGTTGCATTTTCTCTCTCCCCGATAGCACCTAGAACGACGGCGGAAAGCTATTCTTTCCATCTCTCCTCATTTGTGCCTCCTAGAAGCAAAATCAGCCCCTCCTCCAGTTAAAGATTTTGAAGAGCACGAGAAGATCTTCAAATCCATATATATTTTGGATTTTTTCATTTTGTGGTTTGGGAGAACCTACGTCACGAAGTCTGAGACTTCGAACAGCCACCGCGCCTCCATGCCAGCGTCGAGTTGGACCCCACCACCGGCGCCGCAAAGCCCCCTCCTCCCTCTTCAACGTTGTATGGTTCGATTGAGCTGCAACTTCACGGATTTGGCGAAAATCTTGAACCTAGTTTTGAAGAAATAAATAAGGTATACGGCTGAGTTAATTTTCAACTGTTTTAACACCTTTAAACCATTGCAAACTTTGAAAAATCATATCTTTTTCGTTTCTTGACGAAATTCGATGAAACAAGAAACATCGTGACCGTGTGGACGTCTTCTACATTCTAGAAGAGACCGCATATTTTTCTGAGCCTTCTGCTATTTTTGGTGGAGTGGAACCCAATGTGAGATTTCTAATTTATAATCGATATGGAAAACGACGATGTATAAATTATATGGTCGATGTGTGACTTGTATAAGCATTGTACACCTCATGTATAAGTGTTGTATAGGTTGTATGTTCGATGTATAAGTTATATATGCGTTGTAAAAAATTATATATGTGTTGAAATAGAAGTGAAATGCTATATATATATATATATATATATATATATATATATATATACACGCCCCTCGTCCACAAACCATGGACGATATTTATTGATTGTGATTGGTGTGAAAATTGATTGATAGCGAATGGTTGATTGGAATCGTTTGTGGTTGATATTGATTGATTGTGGTTGAAAAATACCTGTTTGTGGTTGAAATATTTGGTTGAAACCACATAGGATTAGTTTGTGGAAATGAAATAAATATACATGCCGCCTGCGTGCGAACTAGATGCATGATTCCCCATTGTCAAAAGTTGCGAGGCTTTAAGGTAGAGCGAGGAGCCGTACTATGGACGGCCCCGGTTTTAACTACCATGTCGTTATGCTACCGAAATTTTGAATAATATTCATGTGTTTGAATTATTTTCACTTGTTGAAACTATATTTATTCGTTGTATAGAAAACCTTCATGTGTTGAATCGATATTCATTCGTTGAATTGAAATTCATGTGTTGAATGGTATTCGTGTTTTAAATATAAAAATCACATTTTTATCTATATATACAAACTATAGAAAACCTTCATGTGTTGAATCGATATTCATTCGTTGAATTGAAATTCATGTGTTGAATGGTATTCATGTTTTAAATACAAAAATCACATTTTTATCTATATATACAAACTATAGAAAACCTTCATGTGTTGAATCGATATTCAGTCGTTGAATTGAAATTCATTTGTTGAATGGTATTCGTGTTTTAAATATAAAAATCACCTCTTTATCGATATATACAAACTATAGAAAACCTTCATGTGTTGAATCTAAATTCGTTCGTTGAATTGAAATTCATGTGTTGAATGATATTCATATTTTGAAAGAAATTGTTTTATAATAAAAATCTTATTTTTATCATCGATATGAACTATATAAAATGATCTTGTTTTGAAATAAATTGTTTTATAATAAAAATCCTATTTTTATCATCAATATGAACTATATAAAATACTCGTGTTTTGAAATAAATTGTTTTACATTAAAAATCACATTTTTATTATATACATGAATTGTTAAAAATAGTGAAGTGTTGAAATAGAAGACAGTTAGATAAAAATATAATTTTTATCAAATGTATGAAAAGAATATAGCTTTGAAATCGAAGAATCGATATATATATAAATAGAATTGAAATATATCGAATAACGACGCTGTAGTTCGTATTTTGAAACCGTGATTTCAAACGATTAGTACGGGAGATCCGACCATCGGATTTTCCTGAAATCACAACCGTTGGGTTCGCTTTGGAAATATCTTTCCAATGGCACCACCTTTTTAAAAATCCAACGGTTGGATTGTCTGCAATGTTTAATTCAAATATGAAGAAAAACATCGCCAGAATCGATTATATTTATATATATAAATATAATTATATTTAATCGAATAACGACGCTGTAGTTCGTATTTTGAAATCGAAACTTCAAACGATTATACCGGGAGGTCCGACCATCGGAATTTCCCGAAATTGGAACCGTTGGATTCATTTTGAAAAGATCTTTCTAATGATGTGAATTTTGTGAAGATCCAACGGTTAGATTTTCAGATATATGTAAACCAAATCTGAAGAAAAAAAGCGCCACGGCCGCGTTATGGCCGGAAGCGTCGTTTTGAATAAATTGGCTATTTTAAATTAAATAAAAATAGCGATAAATCGTTATAAAATATTATAAACGATATGGATGTGATTTAGAAATTAACTGAAGGTTGGCTAAGTCGAATGGTTTCCGGGTGTTGATCTGATGTTGGTTTCGGCCTTCGGGGTTAATATTTGGGAAATCGTTCTCTTACTGATTGACGGTTAGTGACTAATGAATTGAAATGATGCGTGTGTATGTTAGTGTTGCACTTGTTTATTATATACGCGAGTTACTCAGAAATACCGGGTTTATCCCATTCTGAATAATTGTATCGACGATAAGAAATCGAAGATGAAGACGGTGGTCGAAGACCGGAGATCTTCACCTCGTTTGGATGGTAACGGAGGTCCTGATTGGGAGGCATCCCGAAATATGGATAATGAGTGGTGATCGTCCAGACGTACGTTGTGATCGATGGGTTTGCGAGGTATATGGTGCCTCCGGTTTCGTTCAGACCCAGAACGGACTAGCAAATGGACAGTGTGTCTGACATTGGAATTTATTCTGTGTGATTGATAGCCATTAGTTGCATGGTGTGAATTGCCTGTGTGGCGTGCTAAGATGCAGTGATCAGGGCTTCTGTTGAAAAGCAAAGTCTTGTGGTGATGATCAAAGCACCGCCTGTGTGGCGTAGCTTTGTGTATAACGTGAAATCGCGAGCCTCACACCCCGGTATGAACCAGAAACGGGAGTAGGACCTCAGGGAGGACATGCGTTTCTTCCTAGCTAGAAGTGGCGTCAGTGGTTTTACACGCCCTGATGAGTTTGACTTATGTGGTTGTTGCTGTTGCGAGGCGCCTCGGTTAGATCGGACGATCCGGGTCCGATGGAGTCATTCGTTGGCTCACTTATGCCCCAAAGGGCGGAGAAACGCATTGTTCAGGCATTTTAATCCACATCGGTGGACCGGCCCTGACGATCTAAGGGTCGATGCGTTCTGATCCTGAGACTCGGTCTAGGCAGTCTCGAATTCGGTAAGGACTATCTTTTGCCTTGGTTCATGACGGAAATCCAATTTCCAAATACATGACTGTGCGGTTTTAATTGTATACCTATATATGGCGACATAGTGGTATGGGGCATTAATGCCGTCTATGATTGATAGTTATGATTGAAATTGTTTTTGAAACATATGAACACTAGTAATAATATCAAATGCTTTTGTTTTATTCGTATCAACCATATTTTGGCCATTATAAGGTAAAACTCTATCCTTCGGTTTGCGTTGCATTGTGTGATGGGAACTGAGTCTTATAATGGCTTCATTTTTATAAAAAGCATTGCGATGTTTAAAAGAATGATTTGTTTTAAAGCATTGGCAATCCAATGGAGTAAACCCGTTCCGCGAAAGTGGCGTGGTCCAGTGATTAGCCATATTATAAATGTGTTGAGTAGATTTCTCATACCAGTCCCATGACTGACTCGTAGTTTGTTTCACTTTCAAACTCGGGTGCCCCTTTTTCTACATGGGTAGCCTTGTATTCAGGTTTAGCAGGTTTTATCCGGATAGCTGGAGCTGAAGATGGATTCTATTATTTATCTCTTTTTATGCTGTTAAGCTCCTATTGTACATTATGTTTGTTTTCCGCTGTAGACATATATGTATAGCTGAACTGTATTTGTACTAAGTATGATCCTGTATACTATGTAACTCTGATGTTTACGTTTATCCAGTATATTCCATTGTTCATTATCTGGTGTATTTATTTAATTCTGCTCTGTTGTTATCTGTTTATGTGTTATATTCCAAGGATTACCCTTGCCGCCGTCCGTACGGGGTTTGGGGTCGTCTCAGGTGGATTGGTAATTTAAATTATCAAATTTGGAAAATGATCGAGAGTGGAGTATTGCCAGTTTTTCTCCTAGCGATAGTTAAATCTTTAATTAGATTTGATTGGAAAATGGCAATTAAATTTACCGACAACACTGTGGTGTTAGTTCTAGGGTAATAACAGTTCTGCTCCATGGGATGAATAGGTTGGGATTGGGAAATAAAATAAATGATTACTTCGGTATGGTTCGTTAATCCCGACTAGTTTGGAAAACCGTAATATGGTTTGAAATGATATCCAAAGAAAGATTAAAGAATAAATTTTAAAAAATTTATCTTTGATAAAATTAATAGGAACAAATTCCTAAAGATGTGAATATTTAAATAAAAGAATATTCACAACTGGAATGAGGCGTATGTTGTGTTTTTATAGCACTTGTTTATTATATACGCGAGTTATTCGGAAAGACCGGGTCTATCCCATTCTAAATAACTGATTCGACGATAAGTCGAAGATGAAGAAGGTGGTTGAAGACCGGAGGTCTTCACATCGTTTGAACGATTACTGGTGATCTTGATTGAGCTGTACACCCAAGAGGAGGGAAATAGTTGGTGATCGTCCAGACGTATTCAGAGATCAATGGATATGCGAGGTATAAGGTGCCTCCGGTTTCGTTCAAACCCAGAACGGACTTGTAAATGGAATGTGTGTCTGACATTGGATTTTATTCTGTGATTATTTATTCCTATTAAATATATATCTATTTGGCGGTGGAGAATTTATTCTCTTGCTTAACTCCCTTCTCTGAGACATACAAGCTCAGAGTTTATATATATCGATAAATATCAGTCGCATGACATGAATTGCCTGTGTGGCATGCTGAGATGCAGTGATCAAGGCTTTTGTTGAAAAGCGGAGTCATGTGGTTGATGACCAAAGCACGGGCTTTGTGGCGTAGCTTTGTGTATAGCGTTGATTTGCTAGCCTCACACCTCGGTATGAGTCAAAAATGGGATAAGGACCGCTGGGAGAACACCACGTTTCCTTCTAGCTATGGGCGGTGTCCACATTTTACTAGCCCTGACATCGTTGATTATTATACCTTTGTGGATGTTGGAATGCGAGGCGCCTCAGATATATTGGTCTCTCCGGAGCTGATGGATAGGTCCAGTAGGACCGGGAAACGTGTGTTCAGAAATTGCCAATCCACTAACGTAAGTGTGTACCGGCCCAGCCGATTCCAAGGGTTCTCTGCGGGGAATCCTGAGGCATTTGCTAGAGTGTCTCAAAGCCGGTGAGGAGCTTGCCCCTTGCTTCGACTAATGACAGAAATCCAATTTCCAATACGTGACATTTTGGTTTTGATTGTAGAGCCTAGTATGGCGACATAGTGGTATGGGGCACTATGTCGTCTATGATTGATACATTTATATTTGAAGTTGTTTTCATACACTTTACACTATAATAGTATCAAATGATTTGTTTTAAACGTACCAAGCATGTTTGGCTATTATAAGGGAAAACTCTATCCTCCGGTTTGCGTTGCATTATGTAATGGGACCTGAGTCTTATAATAGCTTCATTTTTCCAAAAAGAATTGCGTTGTTTGTTTTATGGACTGATATTCTCGGTAGGAAACCCGTTCTGTGTTATACGGCGGGGTCCCTTGAATTACTCTCTTTTAAAGTAAAATTTTAAATAACTGTTTTAGTTCTCACACCAGTTGACTGACCTGGAGTTTATTGTTTTAACCTAAACTCTGGGTTCTCCTATTTTCCACACGGGCAGCTAGTAGTTTTGGTTTTGCAGATTTATATTCACAGGATCCTGATTTACAGCTGGAACGATATCTGGAAAGCTCTGTATCCGTATATCACCTTCAGTTGTGTATTGTATTATTTTTCCGCTGCTATGTAATGTATTGTAATCTCTGATATTTTTCTGATGTATAATATTAATTCATACTCTGTATATTCTTGTATTCTAATGGAATTGTTGTAATAAGCAATGAAATGTTCTTCTGTTTGCGTTCTGGTTTGTCTTGTCCTCAACTCAATCCATGCTTTCCTTCACGGGGAAGTTCGGGTCGTTTCAGGTGGCATCAGAGCTCTGGTTTACAGAGCTCGAGAACAAGGCACATTAGAACCATACGAAAGAATTCATCAGATATTGGATTATTAATATCCAATAAGAATGACTCGTTAGAGATAGGATCAGTAGTATCCTAGAACGAGTGTGAAGAGTATATTTTTAAAATGAAAACAATTTTTGTTTTGAAAATTTCAATCGTATTATACGTATTTGAATATTTATTTTAAATTGATTTGGACAATCCAATATATACAGATTTTGCATATACGCCTTGCAAACGTATATTCGAAGTTTTAATATACTGGATAGATATAGAATCATACTTTAGTCGCTCGGGGATAATTCTGGTGATGTCCGGACATCATCAGTATTTATGTTCGAGTTTCGAAAGTGGGATTTCTATATGATTCCAATTGACTGGTATGAGAGCCAAAACCTATATAGGGCTTATTGTTGTGATTTGGCGTCAAAAATATGATTTTTGGACAATGTATCAAAGTTATGAATTTGAAAAGCTAATCAACTAATTGATTGATGATTGTGTTGTGTTATCATTTATTTAAACCAACATATGAAAGAAAGGTAAATTTAGGCCAAATTGATCTCACTTGAAAATTTCTTGAAATTGCATGCATATACATGTGTATACAATGAACAGGTCATTGCAATAGGCTAGAGCAGAGGAATAAAATTGTTTGCCCGACAAATAGGTACATGTTTACTAATTTCTTGGGGTTTTTGATGATTTTATGAGCCGATTGGCTAGCCGCTTGGCTTTTTCTTTTTGGATTGGAAAGGCCGGTATGGCGATTTCGGGATTTTCCTGGTGCTTCCGTGCAGGGGAGATTATGGAGAAATTTTTCGAAAATTTAGGGTGTTAGCCAAATTTTTGAAGAATTTGAAAAGTTCTTAGAAACTAAAAAGTTGAAGAAATTAAGCCATAACGAAAATAATGAAAGTTGAGTTGGTTTGTAAAACAACTTTCGCCTTCGTTCTTTTCCGGGACGAAAAGATTTTAAGTGGGGGAGATTGTAACAACCCGGAAATCCAGGCCAATTTAAAAATTTTATTTTGGCAATTTTAGTGAATTTTGAATATTTAAATGATTTATTTTAAATAATAACAATGAGAAATTTATTTTGAATCGAATTATAACGTATATATTTATTTGAATCGTCGTTAGAATATAAAAATTTATTTACAATTATAAAAGGAATTGAAAATGGCGCGGTAGTTTGAAAATTCGATTTCAAATTTCAAATGAATGTACAGGATTCAAAATAAACCGGATTTTGGCGAAACCAAAAATATTAGAATCTAATTGAAAATATCTTTCCAACGAATCCGAAAAATTGAAATTTCATAGCGGGGATAAAAAGTTACGCCCAGTTAAAAATTTGGAATAGTCGCTATGGAATTTTGGCCCTTAAAAATGGAAATTTTGAAAACGACCTCCGTTTTCGACGAAACCACTTTTGTTGAATCCGGAATGTCAATTTATTTCTAGATTCCAAAATTCGTAATTTTCTGAATCAATTTGTGAGCATGGCGAAGTAAAACGTGTTTTGACAGTTAAGGTCAATTTCGATCGACCAGAAAATGACCATTTTTCAAACGGTCTCCAAATTTGACAAAATTAGTTTTGTTAGAACCGTATCGTCCATACGAAGCTAGGAAATATTTTTCGGGAATTTTTAGAGCCCGTATGTGGCCCCGATAAATTGAAATGCACGTTCAAATTCAATATATAGATTTATATTTTGATTTTGGCGGAAACTAATCAAAACGATCGAATTGGCTTACGAAACATATCCCATTGTGTTTGGAATGGGGGTAATTAGCTGGGGGCGACAGTCGTTGGTTCTCATTTGGAGTTCGAATAAAAAGTCAACCTTTCAGGAGAATAAAATTAAATAAATAATTAAATTATCTAAATAAATGGAGCCCCCCTTATACTCTCTCTCTCTCCACCGTATCCTTTCAGAACTGATCTTGAAAAAAAAAGAGGAGGGAGGAACTGCCGTCGCTCCTCCACATCGCGCCGTGCCTCCATCAGCGACGCCACCGCGTCGGTCGCCACGCCCCCCCTCTCGCTCCTCCACTTCTCTCTCTCCATCGTCCCTTCCTCTAGCGAGAACCACAAACTCCTCCCCTCTTGCTTAAATCGAACGCCGCACCCAAATCTCCCACCACCACCAGGCCGCACCCTCCCCGCGCCGCCTCCGACCCACCAACACCCCGACGCCCCCCAATTCACTAAAAAAAAGCTGTAAGTTCCTTTGTCTTTTAATTTGTCTTAAATATTTAGTTTAATAAATTTTAAAAGGGTTGATTTTTAATTATGTAAAGTTGAGTTTTTTTTAAAACATGAAAGTTGAGATTTTTAAAACATAAAATCTAAGATTTTTGCATACATAATGTAACACCCCACGTCCATTAATGTCACTCACAAAGGGAATGCATTAACTTCTATGGAGTGTTTTAAGTGTGTATAGAACAGAAACTTAACAACAAGACAGATATAAACAGTACTTAAAACTTTAAAATTTTATCCATTGCAGCTGTAAACACATAGGTTTGATTACATCATCAAAAACCAGAGTCAAAGAACATAATATCCATCTTGACTAAATCAAAGTACATAAATTGAAAGACATAACCCCAATACAAAATAACCATAAATAAGATAGGCTAAACATTTACTTCAGCGATCCAAGCAGCTTCTAAAAGCAAGAGATACAGCTGTCCAAAATCAAGCTCCACTGGTGCTAGTTCCACCCTGAGCACCTGGCGGGGAAAAGGAAGAAAAGAGGTGGAAACAAAGGGGGTCAAACATGAAGTCTGGCGAGTGTGATAACTTTAACAATATAATTACCAAAATAACTAGGCTAAGGCATAAGTTGGAAAATAAGGAAATGACTATGAACAATTGGGTATGATAGAGTAAATAGGGAAATAAGATGAACAAAGACAACGTTAAAGGCGCACCTAGTCGCTATAAGATAATTACTAGACTGCACCATACCAAACACCCTAAAAGTTGATCTCGCCTACTAGACGTTAATAATGATAATGGTAGTTTCGTGTACCCCTAGTTTCCTTCATAGGTGTTGCCTGCCCCTATCTCCACTAGGTGTACCCACTACCCACATGTGATCGGCTCCCAAACTCGTAGATACCCGTGCTGGCCCCACAATGGGGTGTATCACTCCCCAAAGTGGCAACCCGATACCACCAACAATGTATGGCTTATACCTACACGATGCAACAACGTCTTACCTACCACCCCGGGCCCACACACGCACATGAACCCGTTGGACTTGCGTTGCTACCGCCAACCCGTTTTGGACTCTTATAGTCAAGCCCAGTATGTGTGTCCCGTCCTCGACTTGGGTCGAGCCCACAAAGATACTTATGGGTTACTGGTTGAAACGGGCCCCATTACTTGACACAAGCTATCCACCTAAGCATGGTCCCCTCTAGTACATCCCACTTAACCCTCTTCTTATTCATGTTCACTTACATGTTTCAAATTTTGGTTAAGTGTTTCTAATCGTATTTCACAAGCCACCCAAGGCACCCACTTAACCCCTATGTCCCACCACATGTTTATCTGGTTAAGTGTTTCTTAATTCATTAACACTATAACCTTGTAAAGACCTCCTACATTAGACTGGCATTTGTGGCAGCTGGATTTGCCGGGTGGGTCCGGGCAGTCTTACACCACAAACGAGCCTAACCTCGTGCCTTTACAACTGTTACGCATTTAATTTATGCCTAAGACCTCCCACATTAGAATGGCATCTGTGGCAGCTGGATTTGTCGGGCGGTTCCGGGCAGTCTTACACCACAAAAGAGCCTAACCTCGTGTCTTAGACGATTAATTACACAAAATTAATTATTCCCCAATTTGAATTAATTTCCCTATTCAAATTATCAATCAATTCCAAACTTAACTATGTCCATAATTGACTCAATTATATCCATCTATTTATGGTATGCAAAATTATACCAATTATCATCACTAATTTATTTTATGCCATTTAAGGCATTTATGCCAATTCTCAATATTAAATCTTTTAATATTATCCCATGGCCCCACGTTGTACGTTCGTTCATTTAACGTAAAATATGCGTTAGACTCGAATAGTCTAACTTATGGAATAAAGAGAAAACATCACAACATACATAGAAATAAAACTAGATCTAAACATAAGGGGTGAACTTGCATATGTGAACGAGGTTCTTCATCTAAAAACTTGCATAGGCCAAAGTCACAAACTTGCATAAAACTACATATGTCATAGATCTAAATCTAAAGGTGTTAACTTGTTTAGGTAATAGTCACAAACTTCCATAAACCATGTATGTCATAGATCTAATTATAAGGTGTTAACTTGCATAGGCATGATTCATACTCCAAACATATATATACATATACTTGCATATGTGATTTATGCAACATAATGATGGTGTAAACTTGCATCTAAACATGTAAACTAGCATATAGAATTTTGTACACTAACATATAACTCACACATGTCATAGCCTTACTTTAGATCCAGTTTGCACATAAAATGGATGTCATGAAACATGTAAGGTTGTATATAATTTTCATTAACTTGCATATGATTCATATCTAAATTAACATCTAAACTTGCATACATACATATGATTCAACATATGAATTAGTTCCAACAACATAACCAAACTAGCATATGAAACATCATTATGAATTAATTATACATAAGCCAATCATAGAATTACAACATAGATGATAACAACTTTACAACATAGATGATAACATCATAGAATTTACAACAATGATAATTACATACGGTCAATAATTCACAACATAACCATATAATCCACATCATAGCTTAACCCAATTAAATTGTTAATTATTTAATTAAAGAAATCGAAATCACAACTCGAAGAAGGTCTTGAGTTCTGAAATCTAAGTTCTAAAGTTGAATTAGCTTTCCTTTGGAGAAGACAATTTGTTGCGGTTTAGATTAGAATTGAATTTGATTAGCTTTTGTTCCTCTCTAATTGGTGGCGGCTATTCTAGGTTGCAAGGTGATGACATTGAGGCCATGATTCTAATTTTAATTTGATTTTAGGGTTTGAGTCTACATGTGTTTTAATAGAGTTTAGGATTAATTTAAGTCGTCCGATCAACCCAGAATTAACCCCAGCCATTCAGACCAGGTTAGAAACCCTAATGACTCAGCATATAGTCATAAACAGGTCATCAAACAAATCTGCCCGGGGGGGCGGGGGGGGGGGGGGGGCAGGTTGACCTGTGTTGGTAGGTCGACCCCCTGGTCGACCTGGCCCTGACGGGAAATTTCCCGCCTAGCCCAATCTGACTCTGAAATTCAAATTTTTGAAATCTGTTTAAACTTTTCTAAAACTTCTGATGGCCATAACTTCTTCATACGAAGTCCAATTCACGCAAACTCAGACTCTATCTCAACCAGAATTCCGAGACGAACACAATGGCGCAACCCGTTTCCCTTAATTCTCACATATGAGATTAGTTATTCTTTAATTTGTTACTTTAGTGTTAACAGAAATACAGGGTGTTACATTCTCTCCTCCTTAAAGGATTTCGCCCCCGAAATCTCCAAGTTAAGGAGAATGCATATCCTAACAACCAAACAACCATCTACTCAACCATCAAACACAAGCATCCATTTTCCTTATAAAATTCCTAATGTTGTATGAAGATATGCAAGAAGTGTGTGTATATGTTATTTATCTAATGCAAAATCAGGCGATCTATTGATTCAGTTGACCTCCTTAATGCAAACCATGATACTGCCATGCGTCCATTATGTATGCGAAAGAACCCTATAGATACATATTATTTCTACATGTGTGCACAACCATTCACCAAAATGCGGCATCCATATGATAGTACAACCATTATACATCCATTACTTAAATATGTACACACATTTATATGTGATATGCAATATGAAGTGACTGAGCCGATCTAGTGCCTAAAGTGTGTGTATATACATCCACGAGAAACCACTAGCAAACATGTAACACCCCGGATTTTTGAATAATCGAATTAACAAAAATAAAGAATAATTAATCTCAGACGTGTGAATTAAGGGAATGGGGTTGCGCCATTGTGTTTGTCTCGAAATTCTGGTTGAGATAGAGTCCAAGTTTGCGGGAAACGGATACCAGATGAAGGAGTTATGGACGAACGAAGTTAGGTGGCAAAACAAGAAAAAAAATTGCACTGGCGCACTTGGGAAGTGCTCCAGTACAAATTTGCATTGGCGCACTTCCCAAGTGCGCCCAGGCCGAGGTAGCAGGCATGCACAACTTTCTGGTTCAGGCTGACACATGTTGCTGAGTCCTTTCTGACTCCTTGCTGAGTCATTAGGGCTGAGGTGTCACCCTATTCCGACTAAATGGTTTTGATTAACCCTAAGATCATCCGACGGCTATAATTAAATTAAAATTCTATATAAACATGGGTAGACTCAAACCCTAAATCAGAATTGAAACTATGGCCGTCATGTTGTCATCTTGTAACCTAGAGTAGCCGCCACCAATTAGAGAGGAAGAACAACAAATCAAATCAGTTCTATTCAACTTTAACAACGAATCTTCTTCAAAGGAAAGCTAATACAACTTCAGAATTCAGAACTCAAGACCTTCTTTGAGTTGTGAGTTCGATAATTTTAATAAAATAATTAGCAATTTAATTGGATTAAGTTATGATGTGGATTATTTGGATTTGATGTGAATTATTGACCGCATGTTATAATTATGTTGTAAAATTGTGATGTTATCATACATGTTGTAAATTCTATGATGTTATGTTGTGATGTTATCATCTATGTTTTAAAGTTATGATGTTATCATCTATGTTGTAACTCTATATAATCAAATCATCATGTTGTTCATATGTTAGTTGATTCATATGATAAATCATATGTATGTATGCAAGTTTAGATATTGATTTAAACATGGATCATATGCAAGTTAGTAGATTTTATGCATAACCTTACATGTTTCATGACACCTATTTTATGTGAATTGGATCTAAAAGTTAGGCTATGACATGTGTGAGTTATATGTTAAATTCTACATGCTAGTTTACATGTTTAGATGTAAGTTTAGACCCTTGTTATGTTGCATAAATCACATATGCAAGTTTAAATAAATATATGAGTTTGGAATATGAATCATGTTATGCAAGTTTGTGGTTATTTCCTATGCAAGTTTACACCTTTAGATGTAGATCTATGACATACATGATTTATACAAGTTTTGTGACCATTATCTCAACAAGTTTACACATTTAGATTTGGATTTATGGCATATGTAGTTTTATGCAAGTTGTAACTTTGGCCTATGCAAGTTTTAGATGTAGAACATCATTCACACATGCAAGTTCATCACTATGTTTAGATCTAGTTTCAATTATATGTATGTTGTGATGTTTTCTCTTTATTCCATGAGTTAGACTATTCGAGTCTAACGTTTACATTAAACGAACGAACGTACAACGTGGGGTAAAGGGGATAATATCAAAAGATTTAATTGGCATAAATGCCTTAAAAGGCACAAAATAAATTTGTGAAGAAATTGGTATGATTTTACATACCATAAATGGATGGACATAATTGAGTCAATTATGGCCATAGTTAAATTTGGAATTGATTGATAATTTGAATAGGGAAAGTAATTCAAATTGGGGAATGATTAATTAGGAGTAATTAATCGTCTAAGACACGAGGTAAGGCTCTTTTGTGGTGTAAGACTGGCCGGACCCGCCCGGCAAATCCAGCTGCCACAAATGCCAATCTAATGTGGGAGGTCTTAGGCATAAATTAAATACGTAACAATTGTAAAGACACGAGGTTAGGCTCTTTTGTGGTGTAAGACTCACTGGACCCGCCCGGGAAATCCAGCTGCCACAAATGCCAGTCTAATGTGAGAGGTCTTTATGAGGTTAGGGTCTTAATGAATTAAGAAACACTTAACCAGATAAACATGTAGTGGGACATGAGGGGGTTAAATGGGTACCTTGGGTGGCATGTGGAATCTAGTGGGTGCCTTGGGTGGCATTGGAAATACGATTAGAAACACTTAACCAAAATTGAAACATGTAATTGAAACATGAATAAGAAGAGGGTTAAGTGGGATGTACTAGAGGGGACCAAGCTTAGGTGGATAGCTTGTGTCAAGTAATGGGGGCCCGTTTCAACTAGTAACCCATACGTATCTTTGTGGGCTCGACCCAAGTCGAGGATGGGACACGCATACTGGGCTTGACTGTATGAGGCCAAACCGGGTTAGCGGTGGCAACGCAAGTCCAACGGGTTCATATGCGTGTGTGGACCCGGGCTGGTAGGTAAGATATTGTTGCATCATGTAGGTATAAGCCGTGCATCATTGGTGGTATCGGGTTGCCACTTTGGGGAGTGATACACCCCACTGTGGGGCCAGCACGGGTATCTACGAGTTAGGGAGCCGATCGCTTGGGGGTAGTGGGTACACCTAGTGGAGATAGGGGCAGGCGGCACCTATGAAGGCAGCTTGGGGTGCACGAAACTACCAATATCATTATTAAGTTCTGTGGGCGGGATCAACCTTAGGGTCACTAGTGGTGGTGCAGTATAGCAATTACCTTATAGTGGTGGTGCAGTATAGCAATTACCTTATAGTGGTGGTGCAGTATAGTAATTATCTTATAATGGGTTAGGTGCGCTTTAACGATATCGTTGTTCATCTTGTTTTCTTGTTTACTCTGCCATACTCAATGGTTCATGGTCATTTCCTTATTTTCCAACTTATGCCTTAGCCTAGTTACTTTGGTGATTATATTGTTAAAGTTATCGCACTCGCCAGACTTTATGTCTGACCCCCTTTGTTTCCTCCTCTTTTCTTCCTCCCCCCCCCCTTCTCAGGTGCTCAGGTTGGAACTAGCACCAGTGGAGCTTGGTTTTGGACAGCTATATCTCTGATTTTAGAAGATTGCTTGGATCGCTGAAGTAAAGTTCAGCCTCTCTTATTTATGGCTATTTTGTATTGGGGATTATGTCTTTCAATTTATGTACTTTGATTTATTCAAGATGGATCTTATGTACTTTGACTCTGGTTTTTGATGATGTAATCAAACATATGTGTTTTCCGCTATAATGAAATAAAGTTTTAAATTTTTGAGTACTGTTTATATCTGTCTTGTTGTTAAGTTTATGTTCTATACTTACTTAAAACGCTCCATAGAAGTTAATGCATTCCCTTTGTGAGTGACATTAATGGACGTGGGGTGTTACACGTGGTATCGGAGCTGAAGGTTACCAAAACAGATATGAATTTTGAAAAAAACTATTTTTCAAACCTATTTTTATAAAGAAGTACTTTCAAAAGTATGTTTTAAGGAAAGTATTTTCAGAGAAAAGCTTATTTTAGAAAGCATAACCCCAAGAGCCATATATCTTTCCTTCGATTCTCCGTTTTGAATCTCTTCCTCTTTCCCTTTTTGAATCTCTTCCTCCGCGTATAGATGCTTTTTCCTAAGATATATGAGGACTTTCATACGATGGGCAGAAAACCGCTTCATGGGACTTAGACGTTTGTCGGGACAAGGAGTTGGCTCAAGAAAGTGGAGGACTTGTCGGTGTCTTGGAGATAGACGAGGGGAGGAAGGTTCGAATAGCTGCTTGGTTGATGAAGGATGAAGTTTCTTGTAGGTCGGAGGTCACAAATGGAGAACTTATAGTGGAGGCATGGATAGGGCACAAGATAAGAAAGTAGAACCTAAGAAGGGTGCAAAGAATAATAAACCCCGTAACAAGAAGAAAAGATGCTTTAACTGTGGGACACCCGGCCATCTAAGCAAAGATTGTAGGAAGAAAAAGAAGACTAGCTGTTTCCACTGTGGCGAAGCGGGACATCTAATTAAGGACTGCCCAAAGAAAGGGAAGAGGGTAGGGTCTACCTCGGGAGGACAGGTGCAAGCTCTTATGGCACCAGGGAAGACAAGGGGACAAGTTCAGGCTCTCGTGGTCCCACCGCTGCAAGAACGAGGTAGAGAAATTTCCGTTGAAAGTTTAGTTTTTCTGTTTGATCATCCTGTCTGTACTTTATTCGATTATGGCGCATCACATTCGTTTATCTCTACATCATTAGTTGAAACATTGCACCTAGATACTAGTCTAGTTACGAATCCCTTAGTAGTCTCAAATCCTATTGGTGGTTCGGCTCATCTTTCCATGATCTGTCGGGATTTGAGAGTGTTTATCTTGGGCGTTGAGTTTGAATGTAATGCCTTTGTTCTTGGTTTCATGGGCTACGGCTTGATTCTAGGTATGGATTGGCTCACTAGATATCGGGCCATCCTAGATTGTGAAAGAAGGGTAGTTGGATTATTGACTTGTTGTGGAAAGCCCTTGATATTTCTTGTGACCCTAGAGGTCCAGTAATGCTTAGGTACCTAGAATCCCTTGACGCATTTGATGATGATTTACATTTTGTTCGTATAGTCCGTGAATATGTTGATGTCTTCGATAAGGTGAGGGTTTTACCCCCAAAATGTGAGATAGACTTTCGAATATATCTAGTAGATAATGCAAAGCCAGTTACATTGCCAGTGCGCCACATGGCCCCAAGAGAGAGAAGAGAACTCAGTAAGCAAATGAAGGAATTGCTTGAGAAGGGGTTCATTAGACGTAGTATATCGGAGAGGGGTGCCCCAGTTGTATTTGCCACGAAGGCAGATGGGGCCCTTACACTTTGTGTGGACTATAGAGAAATCAATAAGCTTACTAAGAAGAATAGACACCCACTGCCGAGGATTGACGATCTCTTCGACCAGTTAGTTGGCGCATCAATGTTTTCGCAGTTGGACTTAGCCACGGGTTTCCATCAGTTGAGAGTGGCTGAGGATAGCATAGACAAGACTGCCTTTAGGACTCTAGACGGTTTCTTAGAGTGGCTTGTGATGCCCTTCGGTTTGACAAACGCCCCTGCATACTTTGTTGACTTGATGAGTAGGGTGTTTAGGGAGTACCTTAATAGATTCGTGGTAGTCTTTGTGGATGACATCTTGATCTTTTTTAAGAGCGAGGAAGAGCATGCCCTACATCTTAGGGAAATGTTGGAGACTCTTCGAGCGCATAGCCTTAAAGCTAAATTTTCTAAGTGTCACTTTTGGAGGAAGGAAGTGCGATTCTTAGGGCATGTGGTTTCCAAAGAAGGGATAACTATGGATCCCGCGAAGGTAGTGGCCATCCAAGATTGGAAGGTTCATAAAAATGCTACCGAGGTGAGGAGTTTCTTAGGGTTGGCTGGCTACTATAGGAAGTTTATCAAAGACTTCGCAAAAAATATCAGCCTAATTAACACGTTTGACGAAGAAGAACCTAGTTTTCACGTGGCACGTAGATTGTGATGATGCGTTCCAACGTTTAAAGAAAGCTTTGACCACAGCCCCAGTCTTAGTGTTGCCAGATGGGAGTAAGCCACTTACCGTTTATACCGATGCTTGTGGGACAGGACTAGGTGCAGTCTTAATGCAAGAGGGAAGGGTAATAGCCTATGGTGGAAGGCAGTTGAGAGTGCATGAGAGAAATTACCCTACACATGACCTAGAGTTGGCCATTATTGTTTTCGCGCTTAAGTCTTGGTGCCATTATCTTCTTGGCGAAAAATTCGAATTGTTCACTGACCACAAATCGCTAAAATACTTATTCTCTTAGAAGGACTTGAACTTAAGGCAGCAAAGGTGGATGGAATTCTTAGCGTCCTATGATTTCGAGATAGCATATAGCCCTGGCAATGGTAGCGTAGTGGAAGACGCCTTAAGTAGGAAGAGGTTATCCTTGAGTCTGTTGTTTGTTAAGCGGCGTAGCTTAGAGTTCATCTCTACATTTGACTTTAGACCTTCCGTTGACTTTGTACCCGGTTTGCTAGCATCCTTAAAGGTCAGACCTACGCTTTTGGGACGGATTGGCGAGGCACAGCGAGATGACCCAAAGTTGGTTGAGTTGGTAGAGAAATTCAAAAGAGGGGAGTCATCGAGCCATCTCCGTAGGTATACCCTAGATGATAAGGGTTGGTTACGTAGGGACGGTAGACTTTGTGTACCACGGGACGAGAATTTGAGGAAGACCATTCTTGATGATGCACATCGTTCGAAGATGACCATTCATCCCGGCGGTGACAAGATATACATAGACATGAGACGAGTTTACTTTTGGGCCGACATGAAGAGGGATGTGGCAGAGTTTGTCGCTAGATGCTTGGTGTGCCAACAAGTAAAAGCAGAGCAAAAGAAGCCCGGTGGATTGCTTCACCCATTGGAGGTCCCATAATGGAAGTGGGAAAGTGTCTCGATGGACTTCATTGATGGGTTACCAAGATCGAGGAAGGGTAATACGGGGATTTGGGTCGTGGTAGACAGACTTACTAAGAGCGCCCATTTCATTCCCGTGAAGAGTAAGAGGACCGCTCCATGGTTAGCCTTCGTATACATTCGAGAGATAGTTCGTTTGCATGGTGTTCTTTCTAGCATAGTGAGCGACCGCGATCCTATTTTCACTAGCGAATTTTTGAAAAGCTTGCAAGAGGCGGTAGGCACTCAGTTATGTTTGAGCACCGCATATCATGTGCTCAGACGGACGGCCAGACCGAGAGGGTGAATCGTATTCTAGAGGACTTATTGAGATTGTGTGTCTTAGACTTCGGGGGTACATGGGCGGAACATCTTCCATTGGTAGAGTTCGCATATAATAATAGCTTTCAGTCAAGCATTGGCATGGCACCGTTCGAGGCTCTTTATGGATGGTCGTGTCGTTCGCCTACATGTTGGTGGGAATCTACAGATAAGATCTTGCTTGGGCCCGATATGATTAGAGAGAATTCGGAAAAGATCGATCTGATTCGAAGAAGGATGAAGACGGCGCAAGATAGGCAAAAATCTTATGCTTACAAGAGGAGGTCAGATCTTGAATTTGATATTGGGGACATGGTCTTTGTCAAGGTGTCTCCATTACGGAACGTCGTTCGCTTTGGGTCCATTGGGAAGTTAGCACCAAGGTTCGTAGGGTCATTTCCTATTAAGGAGAGGATTGGGCAGATGGCGTATAGAGTGGAGTTGCCCGAGAGACTTAGTGGTGTACACGACGTATTCCATGTATCACATTTGAGGAAGCGCCTGCACGAGACCGCGGAAGTGGTAGAGCCGAGCTTGCTTAAAGAGGTGGAGATAGAGCGTGATGCGACGATTCGACGAGCTCCTACGTGCATTCTTAGGTCGGAGATTAAAAAGTTAAGGAATCGAGAGGTCAAGCTTATCAAAGTTCAATGGGGAGATGATGAGAGCAACGCTACTTGGGAGACGGAAGCGAAGATGCGTTCATTGTACCCTTTTCTTTTCGAAGGTGTATGTAATGACCCAGGTTTTTGGCGATCTTGGTTATCCGATATACAACACATATCGAATATCCAAGGATCGGAAATATCGGTCATAAATGGAAGAAGTTAGAGGGTGAGGAAAGATAAGATAGAAACTTAGAATAGAAGAAGAAGAAGAACACAACATCAGAGTAACACGAACCTCACAGCGGAACGAATAACATATAATATATTCATTATTCAAATTCAATTCCAAGCTGAATTAAATATCATAGATGATCCAGTTCACATCATATCGCCATTTCAGCCAATTCTGATTATTTCAGAATTAAATATATTATTTAATATATTATTTTAATTAAATATTTACCAATATTTAATCCCACGACCATTTAATTCACTATATCACTATTTATATGATTAAATAAATTAATTATAATACCTCTGCCAATGCGGGTCATTACAGTATGTCTTTTAGTTTCTCCTTTATCGCTTACCTTGTACTTATCTTATCTTTAGTATGTTCTCTCGCTAATATCTTTGACCTATAGATAGGATAGTCCTATGGTTGAAACATGTGTTTGAGACATATTATGTATGATGGATGCACGTGGATGCAAGTGTATGCTAGTGGTTGCTCGTGGATGCATATACACACACTTTAGGCACTAGATCAGCTCGGTCACTTCATATTGCATATTGCATATAAATATGTGTGCATATTTAAGTTAATGGTAGTGCTATCGTATGGATGTTGCGTTTTGGTGAATGGTTGTGCACAAATGTAGAATAATATGAATCGATAGGATTATTTCGCATACATAATGGACGTATGGCACTATCATGGTTTGCATTAAGGAGGTCAACTGAATCAGTAGACCGCCTGATTTTGCATTAGATAAGGAACATATACACACACTTCTTGCATATGTTCATACAACATTAGAAATTTTATTAGAAATTTTATAAGGAACATATACACACACTTTCCCACTTCCATTGTGGGACCTCCAATGGGTGAAGCAACCCACTGGGATTTATTTGCTCTGCTTTTACTTGTTGGCACACCAAGCATCTAGCGATAAACTCAGCCACATCCTTCTTCATACCAGCCCAAAAGTAAACTCGTCTCATGTCCATGTACATCTTGGCCCCGCCGGGATGGATGGTCATCTTCGAACGATGTGCATCATGAAGAATGGTCTTCCTCAAATTCTCGTCCCGTGGTACACAAAGTCTACCATCCCTACGTAACCAACCCTTACCATCTGGGGTATACCTACTGAGATGGCTCAATGACTCCCCCCTTTTGAGCTTCTCTACTAACTCATCCAACTGTGGGTCGTCTCGCTGTGCCTCACCAATCCGTCCCAAAGCGTAGGTCTGACCTCTAAGGATGCTAGTAAACCGGGTACAAAGTCAATGGATGGTCAAAAGTCAAACGTAGAGATGAACTCTAAGCTTCTCCGCTCAACAAACAACGGACTCAAGGACAACCTTTTCCTACTTAAGGCGTCTGCCACCACGTTACCCTTGCCAGGGGTATATGCTATCTCGAAATCGTAGGACGCTAAGAATTCCATCCACCTTTGCTGCCTTAAGTTCAAGTCCTTCTAAGAGAACAAGTATTTTAGCGGTTTGTGGTCAGTGAACAATTCGAATTTCTTGCCAAGAAGATAATGGCGCCAAGACTTAAGCGCGAAAACAATAGCGGCCAACTCTAGGTCATGTGTAGGGTAATTTTTCTCATGCACTCTTAACTGCCTTCCTCAATAGGCTATTACCCTTCCCTCTTGCATTAAGACTGCGCCTAGTCCTGTCCCACAAGCATCGGTATAAACGGTAAATGGCTTACTCCCATCGGGCAACACTAAGACTGGGGCTGTGGTCAAAGCTCACTTTAAATGTTGGAACGCATCATCATAATCTACGTCCCATGTGAAATCAAGGTTCTTCTTCGTCAAGCGTGTTAATGGGGCTGATATTTTTGCGAAGTCTTTGATAAACTTCCTATAGTAGCCAGCCAACCCTAAGAAACTCCTCACATCGGTAGCATTTTTAGGGACCTTCCAATCTTGGATGGCCACTACCTTTGTGGGATCCACAGCTATCCCTTCTTTGGAAACCACGTGCCCTAAGAATCGCACTTCCTTCCTCCAAAAGTGACATTTAGAAAATTTATCTTTAAGGCTATACACTCGAAGGGTCTCCAACACTTCCCTAAGATGTAGGGCATGCTCTTCCTCGCTCTTAGAAAAGATCAAGATGTCATCCACAAAGATTACCATGAATTTATTAAGGTACTCCCTAAACACCCTACTCATCAAGTCAACAAAGTATGTGGGGGCGTTTGTCAAACTGAAGGGCATCACAAGCCACTCGAAGAAGCCGTCTGGAGTCCTAAACGCAGTCTTGTCTATGCTATCCTCAACCACTCTCAACTGATGGAAACCCGTAGCTAATTCCAACTGCGAAAACACTGAGGCACCAACTAACTGATCGAAGAGATCGTCAATCCTCGGCAGTGGGTGCCTATTCTTCTTAGTAAGCTTATTAAGTTCTCTATAGTCCACACAAAATCTAAGGGACCCATCTGCCTTCGTGGCAAATACTACTGCAGCACCCCACTCCGATATACTACGTCTGATAAATTCCTTCTCAAGCAATTCTTTCACTTGCTTACTGAGTTCTCTTCTCTCTCTTGGAGCCATATGGCGCACTGGCTTTGCATTATCTGCTAGATATATTCGAAAGTCTATCTCATGTTTTGGGGGTAGACCCCTTACCTCATCGAAGACATCAACATATTCACGGACTATGCGAACAGAATGTAAATCATCATTGGATGCGTCAAGGGATTCTAGGTAGCTAAGCATTACTGGAACTCTAGGGTCACAAGAAATGTCAAGGGTCTTTCCACAACGAAACAATCTAACTACCCTTCTTTCACAATCTCGGATGGCCCCGTATCTAGTTAGCCAATCCATACCTAGAATCAAGCCGTAGCCCATGAAGCCAAGAACAAAGGCGTTGTATTCAAACCCAACGCCCAAGATAGACACTCTCAAATCCCGACAGATCATAGAAAGATGAGCCAAACCACCAATAGGATTTGAGACTACTAAGGGATCTGTAACTAAACTAGTATTTAGGTGCATTGTTTCAACTAATGATGTAGAGATAAACGAATGTGATGAATCAGAATCGAATAAAGTACGGACAGGATAATCAAACAGAAAAACTAAACTTTCAACGGAAATCTCTCTACCTCGCTCTAGCAGCAGTGGGACCATGAGAGCCTGAACTTGCCCCCTTACCTGCCCTGGTGCCATAAGAGCCTGCACCTGTCCTCCCGAGGTAGACCCTGCCCTCTGCCCTTTCCTTGGGCAGTCCTTAATCAGATGTCCCGCTTCGCCACAGTGGAAACAGCTAGTCTTCTTTTTCTTCCTACAATCTTTGCTTAGATGGCCTGGTGTCCCACAGTTAAAGCATCTCTTCTTTCCCTTACCATTGTTGCCTTTACCACCTTTCTTGTTCTGTTGTTTCTGTTGCGGTTTCTTTTGATCCCCTTTCTTCTCAGGTGTCTTATTAGCATTGGCGCCCTTCTCCTCTTCATGCATAAGCGCCATGTCAACTAGTCTCTCAAAGGTAGCCCCCATGGGGATGTGGGTCATAGCTAACCCATGAAGCAGCTCGTTCAAACACTTAACAAATCTCAGGGCCGTCTTTTTCTGGTGTATTCACCAGGTCCAAGCCAAATCTCGCCAACTGATTGAATTTTTTGACGTATTCTTTCACTGATAGATTCCCTTGCTTCAACGCCAAAAATATTTCCATGTATAGATTCTCTTTTGCTCATGAGAGAAACTTTGCCTCAAACCTCCGCCTGAAATCTAGCCATGTATCAACTGGACGCTCTCCATTATTGACCTCCCACCAAAACGAGGCATCATCCTTCATTAGCCAGGCAGCTAACTGGACCTTTCTTCCATCTTCCACTTCAAAGATCCCAAACAATTCTTCCACCTCCTTTATCCAATTTTGAGCTTCAACAAATGTCTCCATCCCATGAAAAGGTTTTCCACCCATTGCCCGAAAGTCCTTACATATCTTTGCAAAAGTATCGACACGAGGAGGAGGAGGAGGAGCATTTGCTGGACCTGCGGTGGTGGCCCTAGTCTCCAAATACCTCCTAAACCATCCTGGTATTGGTATCCCATCGGGTATCTTGGGAATTCCAGACATGCTGAAACGAAAAAGGAAAGATTCAATACAAAAGAACCGAACGAAAGATATATGGCTCTTGGGGTTATGCTTTCTAAAATAAGCTTTTCTCTTGAAAATACTTTCCTTAAAACATACTTTTGAAAGTACTTCTTTATAAAGGTGTTTTTTGAAAAATATTTTTTTCAAAATTCATATCTATTCTGGTAATCTTCAGCTCTGATACCACGTGTAACACCCCACGTCCATTAATGTCACTCACAAAGGGAATGCATTAACTTCTATGGAGCGTTTTAAGTGTGTACAGAACAAAAACTTAACAACAAGACAGATATAAACAGTACTCAAAACTTTAAAATTTTATTCATTGCAGCGGTAAACACATAGGTTTGATTACATCATCAAAAACCCAAGTCAAAGTACATAATATCCATCTTGACTAAATCAAAGTACATAAATTGAAAGACATAACCACAATACAAAATAGCCATAAATAAGATAGGCTAAACTTTTACTTCAGCGATCCAAGAAACTTCTAAAAGAAAGAGATACAGCTGTCCAAAATTAAGCTCCACTGGTGCTAGTTCCACACTGAGCACCTGGGGGGAAGGAAGAAAAGAGGTGGAAACAAAGGGGGTCAGACATAAAGTTTGGCGAGTGCGATAACTTTAACAATATAATTACCAAAATAACTAGGCTAAGGCATAAGTTGGAAAATAAGGAAATGACTGTGAACAATTGGGTACGATAGAGTAAACAAGGAAATAAGATGAGCAAAGATAACGTTAAAGGCGCACCTAGTCGCTATAAGATAATTACTACACTGCACCACACCAAACACCCTAAAAGTTGATCCTGCCTACTAGACATTAATAATGATAATGGTAGTTTCGTGTACCCCCTAGTTGCCTTCATAGGTGTCGCCTGCCACTATCTCCACTAGGTGTACCCACTACCCCCATGCGATCGGCAGCCTAACTCGTAGATACCCGTGCTGGCCCCACAGTGGGGTGTATCACTCCCCAAAGTGGCAACCTGATACCACCAATAATGCACGGCTTATACCTACACGATGCAACAACGTCTTATCTACCAGCCCAGGTCCACACACGCACATGAACCCGTTGGACTTGCATTGCCACCGCTAACCTGTTTTGGCCTCTTACAGTCAAACCAATGTATGCGTGTCCCGTCCTCGACTTGGATCGAGCCCACAAAGATACTTATGGGTTACTGGT